>CM073123.1:58033274-59320774 GCA_037039145.1 Fundulus diaphanus
GTTTGATTACCACGAAGGGTTGTTGCAGATGTTATTACTAAATTCTGTTTGAGATATCAGCTACTCATTCCTGCGCAAACCTTTTCAGCGCACACTTGGTACTTTGTGAATGTTATCTTTTTTTCTTTAAATACAAGGGGATTGAAAAACAATGTGAAACGTAAGGCAACAATTCTTTTTATGAGCAAAAGAGCAATATTATTTTCTTGGAAGAAATTAATACAGTAGAGGCAGACACGAAATTCTGAAAACAATGGGGAGACAGTATTTTCTTCAGCCACGGCACTTCACATTCAGTTTGAGTAATGATTATGTTCAACAGGTTTTCTGGAAATGTGATTAACCACATAAGTGACATCAGTGGTCATTGGCTTATGGTGATTGAATTTAATGTTAATTATATTTTAATCTTTGTATATGGGTACAATAGATGGTTACAAAACAAATAACTTTATGCTTCCTTGAGCAAGATGGTGGAAGAATGGAAAATTACCTATACTACTGACAGTTATTTCTGGGGGTGATTTTAATTTGGTTCCCGACCTTTGGATGGATCGCTTTCCCCCGAGATGTCAAAGCCACTTTTATGATGAAATCATAAGGACATTCACCATGAAAACAGATCTGATAGACTACTGGAGAATGAAACAGCCTAATACCAAACAATACACATGGTATAATTAAGCCAATAATTGCCAATGCTCAAGGTTAGACTTTTGGTTAATTTATAGTAATCTGATAAATGCAGTCCATAAATGTGAAATACTGGCATCACCTTTACCTGACCACTGTGGCGTCTCAATTTCCTTTCAATTTGACAGGATGAAGACGATTCCCTCCTCTTTATGGAAGTTCAGTAACAGCCTTTTAGACAATGAGGAGTTCTACAACAAAACTATAAACTTACTGCATGGGATTAATCAATTAGAAATGTCCCATTTGAATAAATGAGAGTGGTGTAAATTAAAAAAATAAAGATATTGCCATTCTTAGGAGTAAATGTATTTCTAGAATGGAAAAAGCAAAAACAACAGGATATTATAAAGGGTATGAACAGACTACGTAAAACGGACTTGTCTTTCGATGAACAAGCTGAATTAAATAGTCTTCAAATCCAATTGGACAATCTATATTTAGAAAAAGCAAGAGGAGGATTTATATGCTCTAGAGCTCGCTGGATTGAAGAAGGTGAAAAAAAACAGTTCCTATTTCTTTAGTGTAGAAAAACAAAGACAAAAAAGAAAATTAGTAACTTACTTATTGATAATATAAGTATTGATAACCAGGACCAAGTTAATGAGGAAATAAGAAACTTTTATAAAAAAAAACTGTATACAACCAAATTTTCAGTAGACCACTGTCAAATGTTTTTTTGAAACAAATTGGGAAATGTAGGAAAATAATTAGTGGGAATTTTAAGCAATTTATGGATGACAACCTCAAAATTGAAGAGCTGAATTTAGCAATTGCGAAGAAGTCAAAAGGAAAATCCCTGGACTGGATGGTCTAACAGTAGAGTTTTATATAAATTTTTGGAATTATATCAGACTATGTCAGCTGTCCCCTACAATGAAAAGGTTAGTTATTGTCATGTTTGGTTTAAGATGTCTGACCCACATGCAGAGAACACCGGCAAACAGGAAGCAGTTTTTATTGATCTTTACGCTAGGATTCAGGGAGGATCTCAGAACCGGGGAAACGCAGGGACCGACTCGGGCAGGTAACACGGGATCTGTGAGGTAAAGGGGAAAACGGTTAACAGAGAATAACGCTAAAGGAAAGTACAACTAAACACGTACGCTTACCACGGAGCTCTAGGAAATAAGCCGGGGGGAGTGAGATGGGCTCAGCTGATTGAGAAGCAGATGACGAGTGACCGGTGAGCGGAGGTTGGGCAGGGTCCGAGCAGCGCCGGCGGGTCCAGGGATCCCGAATGAACAGCGGGAGGAACCAGGAGAGTCCGGGGTGACCAGGGTGAATCTGGGAAGGAGAAACTCGTGCCCAACTTGGTACCACCAAGCGAGTTTGAGGGGAAGGTCGCCAGAGCAGAATCTGAGCGGGTTGTGGATTCGGGAGCCTGGTCTTCACAGCGCAGAGTCACACGAGAGAAAGGTTCCAAAAACACGAGAGCACTGGAGAAAACACACGAGACAAGGATTAGATCCAAAACGGGGATCGAAAAACTCACGGGTCTGAAGCTCAGGAGGTGGTTGATGGCCTTTAGGCATACCGCGACAAGGTAACACTCTGGCATCCTCCCGCTGTCCGTGCGCTGATCTTATAGTGCGCTGAGACGCCGCTGAACACGCTGCAGGTGTGACAGTCCCACCCACCGGTCAACTGCTGTCACCTGTGAGTAAGGAGAGGAGGAGAGCGCGGAGCCGGCAAAGCTGCACGGCTCTGCCTGCTGAGCCCTGACAGTTATAACCTTAACTCCAAAGCCCAATAAAGATAAGTTGTTATTAGATAATTGGAGGCCAATAACACTACTATGAAATGACTATAAGTTGCTAGCTCACATCTACTCTAATAGATTGGATGTGGGATTATCAAAACTAGTGGAGTGTCAATCAGCCTTTGTGAAAGGTAGAGTTATACATAACCATACTAGACTAATTATTGAACTGTTAGATTACAGAGACTTTATTCCTACAGACAGCTACATATTGTTCTTAGGCTTTTTCAAAGCCTTTGACATACTTGAACACCCCTTTTTGCTAGAAACTTTACAGTTTCTGGGTTTTGGAAGCAAATTCTGTGACATAGTTAAAATGCTCCACACTGACATCAGTAGCATGATCTCTCTAAACCCAGGAATGACTCCTGGATTTGAGATATCATGCGGTATCAGGCAGGGTTGTCCCATTTCCCCGAAGCTTTTCATATTAGTGACACAACTGCTAGCTTTATTAATTAAAAACTCCAATGACATAAAAGGTATCACAATTTTCGATAGAGAATTTAGAATAAGACAGTTTGCAGATGACACTTGCATCCTTTTAAAAGATAAATCAATGATAGATAAAGCCCTCAGTACTATTTCCATCTTCTCTGAAGCGTCTGCTTTATCCCTTGATATTAAGAAATGCAAACTACTCCCTATTCATACAAGTCCTGACCCCTCCATTGCCTCAAAGTTGTAACTGAAGTAAAATACCTAGGGCTGACAATATCCGTCCGTCTTCTTCCGCTTATCCGGGGTCGGGTCGCGGGGGCAGCAGCTTCAGTAGGGAGGCCCAGACGTCCCTCTCCCCGGCCACTTGGGCCAGCTCCTCCGGAGGAATCCCAAGGCGTTCCCAGGCCAGCCGGGAGACATAGTCCCTCCAGCGTGTCCTGGGTCTTTCCCTGGGCCTCCTCCCGGTGGGACGTGCCTGGAACACCTCACCAGGGAGGCGTCCAGGAGGCATCGTAACCAGATGCCCGAGCCACCTCAACTGGCTCCTCTCGACGTGGAGGAGCAGCGGCTCTACTCTGTGTCCTCCCCGGATGACTGAGCTCCTCACCCTATCTCTAAGGGAGAGCCCAGACACACTACGGAGAAAACTCATTTCAGCCGCTTGTATCCGGGATCTCGTTCTTTCGGTCACGACCCAAAGCTCGTGACCATAGATGAGGGTAGGAACGTAGATCGTAGCCTTTTGGCTCAGCTCTCTCTTCACCACAACGGATCGGTACAGCGCCAGTTTCACAGCAGACGCTGCACCAATCCGCCTGTCGATCTCCCGCTCCATCTTCCCCTCATTCGTGAACAAGACCCCAAGATACTTGAACTCCTCCACTAGGGGCAGCACATCCTCCCCAACCCGGAGGAGGCACTCTACCCTTTTCCAGTTCAAGACCATGGTCTTGGATTTGGAGGCACTGATTTTCATCCCGGCCTCTTCGCACTCGGCTGCGAACCGCTCCAGTGAGAGCTGTAGATCACGCCCTGATGAAGCCAATAGGACCACGTCATCCACGAATAGCAGAGACGCAATCCTAAGGCCACCAAAACGGATCCCCTCAACACCTTGGCTGCGCCTAGAAATTCTGTCCATAAAAGTTATGAACAGAATCGGTGACAAAGGGCAACCTTGGCGGAGTCCAACTCTCACTGGAAACGAGTCCGACTTACTGCCGGCAATGCGGACCAGACTCTGACACCGGTCGTACAGAGACCTGACAGCCCTTATTAAAGGGTCCGGTACTCCATACTCCCGGAGTACCCCCCACAGGATCCCTCGGGGGACACGGTCGAATGCCTTCTCCAGATCCACAAAGCACATGTAGACTGGTTGGGCAAACTCCCATGCCCCCTCCAGAATCCTGCTGAGGGTGTAGAGCTGGTCCAGTGTTCCATGGCCAGGACGAAAACCACACTGCTCTTCCTGAATCCGAGATTCAACTATGCGACGGACCCTCCTTTCCAGAACTCCTGAATAGACCTTACCAGGGAGGCTTAAGAGTGTGATTCCTCTGTAGTTGGAACACACCCTCCGGTCCCCCTTTTTAAATAGGGGGACCACCACCCCAGTCTGCCAATCCAGGGGAACTGCCCCCGATGTCCACGCAATGCTGTAGAGCCGCGTTAACCAACACAGCCCCACAACATCCAGAGCCTTAAGGTACTCAGGGCGAATCTCATCCACCCCCGGGGCTTTGCCACCGAGGAGCTTTTTAACAACCTCGGCAACCTCAGCACCAGAGATGGGAGAACCCGACCCAGAGTCCTCAGGCTCTGCTTCCGCAATGGAAGACGTGTTGGTGGGATTAAGGAGGTCTTCGAAGTATTCCGCCCACCGAAACACGACGTCCCGAGTCGAGGTCAGCAGCACACCACCCCCACTGTAAACAGTGTTGGTACTGCACTGCTTCCCCCTCCTGAGACGCCGGATAGTGGTCCAGAATCGCTTCGAAGCCGTACGGAAGTCTTTCTCCATGGCCTCTCCGAACTCTTCCCACGCCCGAGTTTTTGCCTCGGCGACCAGCCGAGTCGCCTGCCGCTTCGACTGCCGGTACACATCAGCTGCTTCCGGAGTCCCACAGGCCAAAAAAGCCCGGTAGGACTCCTTCTTCAGCTTGACGGCTTCCCTCACCACTGGTGTCCACCAGCGGGTTCGAGGGTTGCCGCCGCGACATGCACCGACAACCTTGCGGCCACAGCTCCGACTAGCCGCCTCAACAATAGAGGCGCGGAACATGGTCCATTCAGACTCATTGTCCCCCGCCTCCCTGACAATATCAAAAAACTTAATTAGAAGAGAAGATACAAATATTTCTAATCATATTTCGGATATGAAAAAATCCCTTGGTCACTGTTTAACCAGAGATCTTACTATATTTGGCAGAACTACTCTTTCCAAAACTGAAGGTATCTCCAAGCTGATTTATCCCTGCCACTCCTTGTATATATCCTCTAAAAACATAAATAAAGCAAACACAATAATCTTCCAATTTTTATGGAGGAATAAAACGCATTACATTAAAAAGTCTCAGTTGGTGAAAGAATATGATAAAGGTGGTATTAAAGCTCCAGATGTTGAATCAATGGTTGGCACCTTCAGAATTAAATGGATAGAATCTTATATGTTGCACCCGAATTCTATGTAGTATCACATTCCAAGATCATTGTTTGATAAATTAGGAGGTATAGACTTTATTCTAAAATGTGATTTTGAGGTAAACAGGATTCCAATTAAGCTGTCCAACTTCCACAAGCAGATTTAGCATTATTGGAAAATTATATTCACCCACAGTCTTTCTTCCCATTACTCAACCCTATAGAGTAATAACACTTAATTGTAAATCTATCTTCAAAAAGGAATGATTCAACAAAGACATTATTTATGTTACTGATTTAATGGGTGATGACAGCGATATTTTAAATTATTCCAATTTTATTTAAAAAATATGATTTAAATTGTTCTCTAAGAGAGTATAACAAACTGTGTAAATCGATTCCACTGCCCTTAATTCACTTGATCAAAAGTTTTGGGTTATATAATAATTCCCCTTCAATACTGCCCACTTTGTTTCTTGCACAATGCAATCTGTTTTGGAAAAAAATATAATAATAAATTCATTAGCAGTTTTTTGAAAGCCAGAAAATGTCATGATTATGATAGATCTATTTGGAAGGGAGATATTCCTGTTAATTCAGATACAGTTGATAAAGTATTCTCAAAATTTGTTTGCGTATTTTACCTAAAGTCAAAGAAACACACTTTAAAGTCAGAAACAAAATTTATCCTGTGGCAGAATTTGTTAAAAAAAGATTTGGTTTTGAGGTGGATCAATGTTCTTTTTGTAATGATGACAGCGAAACTCTTGAACATCTGTTTTACCTATGTCCTACTACACATGGCTTCTGGAATGAGATGAAAGATTGTATTTCTCTGAAAATTAATGATGTGTCCCCATTTGCACTGAATTATGTCATTTTTTTATACGGACCATCTTCCCTTGCCTGTTTCTGACACTATTAATATCATATCATCCTGCTGTTGGGTAAATATCATATCCATTGTGCTAAATGGAGAAATGCTAAACCCTCCTTTCATTGGTTTATCAATGACTTTAAAACCTTTTTTCCATCTCTTAAAAAGCTAAAAGAAAAGACACATATCCCAAAATATTGAGTTTTGACTTTTCCCAACTTCTGCTATTCTAATTGCATCCACCTTTTTGTTGTTCATATTTCTATGGCTCCTTGTATGTTTGATTTAAATGTTTGTCTTGACATAAAACCCCTGCTATTTGTAATACTTTGTACTTTTCAATTATAATTAATTTAAAAAAAACATGCATCCCAGAAGAGAGCTGGCTTTCCTAATAAGCCATTCCCTCTCAGCTACAGTCAAGCTGCTACTCAAACAAACCACACCATAGAAGATGGCTCATGCCGCCACAACATTAAAGAAGATCTTAAGGAGCGTCCCCTGCACTCCACAAGACCTCAGGCTCCTCAGCAGGTAGAGTATGCTCGGACCCTTCCTGTAAAGAGCATCAGTATAATGAGTGAACACTCAGGTACCTAGAGTCCACTATCTCACATAGTTCCACATTGTTTACAGAGGGAAAAAAAAGTTTGAGCAATGAGAGCCGACAATATTAAGACTGCATAATACCTAGAAGGTAAGAAAATTGCACAGCTATTAAAAAATGTTTTGTGGAGCCATGACTGCTACTTTGTGTGGTTAAGTCTGTGTGAATGTGTATTGTGTAATGAGAGCCAGGGCAATGACAAAATTGTATATTTTGAATGTTAAACCCAACAAAAGTAGTTGCTGATGCAAACATTTTATAAACTTAATGTGAATGGCAGGACCGGTTCTAGGCACACAGATATGAGGGGGCACCAAGAGATGTTAAGGCAAGGCAAGGCAAGGCAAATTTATTTGTATAGCACAATTCAGTACAGAGACAATGCAAAGTGCTTTACATGATTAAAATACAGGAAAAGAAAACAGAAAATGTAGAAACAAAATAGAACATCAATAAACAGTTGGACTAAAAAAGTTGAACTAATGCTGTTTCAGTAGAAACAGTCCTAAACAAATGTGTTTTTAATCTTGATTTAAAAGAACTCAGGTTTTCCGCACTTTTACAGTTTTCTGGAAGTTTGTTCCAGATAAGTTGAGCGTAGGAACTAACTGCTGCTTCTCCTTGTTTAGTTCTGGTTCTAGGTACGCAGAGAAGGCTGGAGCCAGAAGACCTTAGTGCTCTTGAGGGTTGATACACTGATAACAAGTCTGTGATGTATTTAGGTGCTAAGCCATTCAGGGATTTATAGACTAACAGAAGGATTTTAAAGTCTATTCTCTGAGATACAGGGAGCCAGTGTAAGGACTTTAGAACTGGGGTTATGTGCTCTACTTTCTTGGTCTTAGTGAGGACGCGGGCAGCAGCGTTCTGGATCAGCTGCAGCTGATTAGGCAGACCTGTGAAAACACCGTTGCAGTAATCAATTCGACTAAAAATAAACGCATGGATTAGTCTTTCCAGATCCTGCTGAGACATTAGTCCTTTAATCCTGGAAATGTTCTTTAGGTGATAGAAAGCCGATCTTGTAATTTTCTTTAGATGCTTTTGGAGGTTCAGGTCTGAGTCCATCACTACACCCAGGTTTCGGGCCTGATCAGTGATTTTTAGCTGAAGCGACTGAAGCCGTGTGCTAACCTTTGATCTCTCCTCTATTGGTCCAAATATTATTACTTCTGTTTTGTTTTTATTCAATTGAAGAAAATTGTGGCACATCCAGGCATTGATTTCTTCTAGGCATTTACTCAGTGGCTGAACTTGTTCATGGTCACCTGGTTACATGGTGATGTAAAGCTGTGTGTCATCTGCATAGTTATGGTAGCTGATGTTGTTGTTTTTTATTATCTGAGCTAGGGGGAGCATGTAGATGTTGAATAGGAGGGGACCTAGAATGGACCCTTGGGGAACCCCACATGTGATTTTTGTCATTTCTGATGTAAAGTCACCCACAGATACAAAAAAGTCCCTGTCCTTTAAGTAGGATTTAAACCAGTTAAGAGCTGTACTAGACAGGCCGACCCAGTTCTCCAGGCGTTCTAACAGAATGGAGTGATCGACAGTATCGAATGCTGCACTGAAATCCAATAGTACCAGCACGGTGGTTCTTCCACAGACTGTATTTATATGGATGTCGTGGTGAAGATTCTCAGTCATCCAGGTCATGGTCATTCCAAAAAAAGTAAAAAACAAGGCAACTGGACTTGTTATCCGTATTAGAAGACGTTTCGCTTCCTCTCCAGGAAGCTTTCTCAATTCAAAAAGTCAATTTGGGAAAGACACCCTGGGAGTAGTGCGTGAGTATGAGAAATTACTTAGAAAACTTGCAGATTATAAGAACCATGTTCGTTTTAATTTAAGGTGTAGACAGCAAAGCCTCACCCCCAACAGCTTAAGACTGAATTCTAACATTAAGGGTCACAGGGCAGAAGAGATTCTTAGGAATGCGCAAAACAAACTGCTTAGTGAGAGGATAAGACAGACCCATTTCACTATTGAAGCCCTCTCTTACAAAATAGATCAGACTAGGCAGAAGCTGTCGAGTTTTCTCCCTGAAACCTTGTTTGAGGAAGTTACCAGTTTTGTTGATAAGGTCCAACTTTCACAGCACCTTAAAACAAAAGAAAGACAAAAAGCTAAATTCAATAGACTGCAACAGAAAGCAGCACCTACACTAGACACCAACATACCCCAGGAGGAGGCCACTAACATCAATGTCCAGGACAAGTGGGTTAAAAACCTCTCTAGCAGGTCGCTGACGAAGCCGGAGATGGAGGTACTGAGTAAAGGCCTGAATTTTGCCATTTCTCCACAAGAAATACCCATTGTGAAACTGATAACGGCTACGGAATCAGCCATCAGGAACAACAATCTGGCTGAAACAGAGGCAGAACAACTCAGGATGAAAATAACAGCTACCCTATCCAGCGCCAAACCACCTCCCTCCAATCTCACACCACAGGAAAGGAAAGCCATAAGATCGCTTAGCCAGGACCAAAGCATCACCATATTACCAGCAGACAAAGGAAGATGCACCGTGGTCCTCAACACTTCAGATTACCAGGACAAAATTCACACTCTATTGAGTGACACCAACACGTATGAGTCTTTGAACCAACACCTACAAAAAGAAAATCACTGACTACCTACAACAACTAGAAAAAGACAAGGTAGTTAACCGCCCATCTTATTATAGATTTTATCCAGGGGAAGACATTCCATGCATATAAGGACTTCCAAAAATTCACAAGGAAGGAACACCACTCAGACCCATTGTCAGCAGCATTAATTCAGTAACATATGACATTGCTAAACAGCTTGCTAGTATTTTAGCCCCCCTGGTGGGGAACACACCACATCACATAGAAAACTCCAAGGACTTTGCAAACAAAGTCAAACATTTAAAGATGGCACCAGGGGAAACTCTGGTGTCTTTCGATGTCACTTCACTTTTCACTTGCATACCTACATCAGAGGCAGTAGAAACAGTCAGGAAACGTCTTCAACAAGATAGTGACCTAAATAACAGAACAAATTTCACTCCGGACCAGATCTGTACCCTACTGCATCTTTGTCTTTCTACAACTTATTTCAAGTTCAGTGATCATTTTTACAGACAGAAGCATGGTTGTGCCATGGGATCTCCAGTGTCACCAATTGTAGCCAATCTTTACATGGAAGAAATGGAAAAGAGAGCTTTGGGAACCTTCAGAGGAACACCACCAAGCCACTGGTTTAGATATGTGGACAACACCTTTGTCAAAATCCAGTTAAAAGAGGTGGAAGCCTTCACAAGACACATCAACCTGGTGGACAACAACATCAAGTTTACCAGAGAGGATGCCAACGACAACAAGCTACCTTTGTAGGAGATGGAAACCTCAACATTGAAGTATATAGGAAACCCACACACACAAACCAATATCTTCTTTTTGACTCACACCACCCACTGGAGCACAAACTTTCGGTCATCAGAACCTATCAAACACCGGTCCGAGCATGTCCCAACTAAAACAGAAGGGAAGCACAAGGAACAGAAACACATCAGAGATGCTCTCCAAACCTGTGGGTACCCTAACTGGGCTTTTGTCAAATCAGCAATAAAATCCAAAAGACCCGCTGCATAACATAATGGTGAGAAGATTAAACGCAAAAACATCGTCATCCCATATGTTGCTGGAGTCTCTGAAAAACTCAAGAGGATTTTCTCCAAACACAAAATCCCAGTACATTTCAAACCAAACAGGACCCTCAGACAGAGGCTGGTGCATCCCAAAGACAAAACCCCCAAACCTAAGATGAGCGGAGTGGTGTATGCAGTTCAGTGCAGTGAGGAATGTTCTGATCTTTATATTGGAGAAACCAAACAACCTCTCCACAGACGCATGGCTCAACACAGGAGAGCTACCTCCTCATGACAAGACTCTGCTGTCCACCTACACCTTAAGGACAAAGGACACTCTTTTGAGGACCAAAATGTTCACATTTTGGACAAAGAAGACAGATGGTTTGAAAGGGGTGTGAAGGAAGCCATCTACGTTAAGAGAGAAAAACCAACCTTAAACAGAGGAGGAGGCCTTAGGTTCCAACTCTCAAAAACTTACAATACAGCAATAGGATTAATTCTGGCCAACCTTCACCTTAACCCTCACCCTCATTCAGGTGATCAAAACATTGTTCCTTTAAGCCAGGCCAATAACAACCCTAACGACTCCTCGTTACAGAGGAGTGGACCAGTTTCGGTCCAATCTGCTGGCTTAATGGCTTTAACGACCGCCCATTACTAAGGGGTGGACCTGTTTCGGTTGAATTTGCATGTTATCTAAGCCATTACAAGGCCTTTGTTTGGCATTGGTATAAAGCTGGTTACTCCACATTACTCCAGACTTTTTGAATTGAGAAAGCTTCCTGGAGAGGAAGCGAAACGTCTTCTACTACGGATAACAAGTCCAGTTGCCTTGTTTTTTACTTTTTTTGGAATTATATGGATGTCATTAAACACCTTGATAAGGGCGGTCTCTGTACTGTGGTGAGCACGGAAGCCAGACTGGAATACGTCAAAGCGGCTGGTCATTGTTAAGAAGGTGTTTAATTGTTGAAACACAGTTATTTCAATAATCTTGCTGATAAAGGGGAGGTTTGAGACGGGCCTGTAGTTCTGGAGTAGTAGTTTGTCTAAATTGTTCATTTTCAGCAGTGGTTTGATAATTGCTGTTTTTAGGGACTGGGGGAAAACACCTGACAGAAGGGACGTGTTTATTATCTGAGTCAAATTAGACACTATGACAGGCAAAACTTTCTTAAAGAAAGCTGTGGGGAGAACATCAAGGCAGCAGGAGGAGGAACTTAGCTGCTGAATGATCTGCTCTAAGCTTTTGTGGTTTATTTGGCTGAATTGGGACATTTTGTCAGGATAGGTTTCTGCTGGATACAGCTTTGGTTCTGGAGTTGGTATGGATGTGCAAACTGATCCTCTGATCTTTAGGATTTTCTCAGTGAAGAAGTTAGCAAATTCATTGCAGGCCCTGGTGGAGTGGAGTTCGGAAGTCACGGACACAGGAGGATTTGTTAACCTGTCGACTGTGGCAAATAAGACACGAGCATTATTAATGTTTTTCTTAATGATCTCAGAGAAGAAAGATTCCCTTGCATTTTTCAGTTGTAAGTTATATCTGTAAAGTCTCTCTTTATAGATGTCATAGTGAACCTGGAGTCACGTCTTTCTCCACCTGCGTTCAGCTTTTCGACATTCCCTTTTTTCACCTCTAACTGCTGGAGCATTTCTCCAAGGAGATTTTTTCTTCCCGGAAAGAACTTTCACTTTAACTGGAGCAATGCAGTCAATGATGTCTGAGACTTTAGAATGAAAGTTATCTACTAGCTCATCTACTGAGTTGCAGCCCAAGGTTGATGTAGCAGAGTAAGCTTGAATAAAAGTTTCCATGGCATTGTCCTTAATGGTGCGTTTTCTTACGATGTCCCTTTGGCTAAATGAGTCACTTGAAATTATGCTTTCAAAGGTAACAGAAAAGTGATCAGATAAGGCAACATCAGTTACATTGACCTTAGAAATCTTTAGACCTTTAGTGATGATCAAGTCTAAAATATGTCCCTGTTTGTGTGTTGGCTGTTTAACATGCTGAGTTAAATCAAAGTTTCTAAGTGTGTCACACAGTTCTTTTGCACTTCTGTCTTCAGGGTTGTCAACGTGAAAGTTAAAGTCTCCCACAATAATTAAACAGTCATAATCAACACATATCACAGACAGCAGGTCACTAAAATCATTAAAAAAGTTTGATGTGGACTTAGGAGACCTGTAAACATTCAGAAACATAGTTCGTACCGGGCTCTTTACCTGGAGAGCCAAATGTTCAAAAGAGTCAAATTTTCCCAAAAACACCTTTTTACACTTTAGTGAATCATTAAACAATGTTGCCACTCCTCCACCTTTTCTTTTCTGTCTGCTCTCACAAAGAAAATTTTAGTTTGGAGGAGTCGTCTCTAATAGAATAGCTGCTTCGTTAGATTCATGTAACCATGTTTCTGTTAAAAACATTACATCAAGATTATTGTCAATAATGAAGTCATTAATTAAAAGGGATTTTCCTGACAGAGATCTAATGTTTAATGAACCCAGTTTATATGACTTGGTGGTTGATGATGTCTCTGTGACAGGTTTCATCTGACAGTTTATGACTTTTAAGTATTTGTTCCTGTTTATCCTTATGTTTTTCTTATTTCTGCCACGTATCATCACAGATATTCCATAATCTCCAGCAAAAGGCCCAAGCTGATGCTGGAAACTGTCATGTCTGATAAACGTGCGGCCAGGGCCCGATCTGTATCACAGCGAAGTAATCTGGAGGTCCTGAGCACCAGAATGTTCTGGAATACGTAGAGGAGGAGGATCTGAGGCTCTGAGGCCTTTGGAAAATGCTGGTTTAGTCACAGCAGAATGGCTATGTGGAGAGGATGTCATCTGTAGGCCAATCTTAAATACTTTGTTCATGTTCTGAGAAGATTCCAGAAAAGGAACTTCTGGGCTTTGTGGAGAAGAAGGGGAGGCGGGTGCAGTCTGGACCGGTGTTTGTGGGGATGGAGGTTCTTGGTCCTCTCTTTGTCCTGCTGAGATCTGGGATGAATCCTCCTGTAGCTCTGACGAAGCCTCTTTCTGTGTCATCTTTCTGGCCATCTTAATCTTGGCTTGTTCGGACTGTACTGGGCTTATCATTTGTTTTGGCACTGGTTGTGCTTTGTTGTGGAACAAAGCTGATGGCGCATGGTTCACAGAATAGAAGATGTTTGAAATCAGCCGTTTTGCACCTGACCTATGTAGAGAAAAACCATCTCTGTTGAACAGATGTCTCCTCTCCCAAAAGATGTTAAAGTTGTCTATGAAGGTTACAGTTGTTTGTTTGCATGTTTTTTCCAGCCATTTGTTTAGCATCAGAACTCCACAATTAACAGGCGCACGAGGGCCGCTGAGAAACACCTTCACATTAAGGCCATCAACTAAGTTCAACAGACGAATGTAATCCTCTTTCAATACTTCTGATTTTCTTATCAGGTTGACGTCGCCCAGGGCTGCAGCTTGTATTATGAGTTTTTCCAAGGTCGGGCGTTCTTTCAAGATCCTTGGAAGGATGTCTGATATATCAGACACCAGGCCACAGTCCAAAGGGTTGTAAATCAGCACCTCTGTGTTTTTCTTGTTACAGAAATGTTTAATCCCGCTTACAGATCGATTGCCTAATATCAGGGTCCTTGGCCCTGTGGCATGTCTTTTCTCTGGTAGCTTAGTGTTGACATACCTCTGAATGTTGTCATGATCCTCCTGGGTCACATTTAGGAGTGGAGCGAATCTGTTTTGTAACGGAATTCCAACATTTCCAGCAGGTTTACTCCTATCATTTGTTTTGAGAACAGCCCGTTGTTGTTTCACTTGTCCTGGGACAGTTCTCTGTAGTATCGGCCAGTTTCCTTTGTCTAGGTGTGGGGTTCGTTGCTTTGGTCTTGCACCCAGAGTGGTCCAGGGATTCTCATTTTTCTCAGGGAGCTGTTTGTTCAATGAGTTTCTGGGCTGGTGGTCGCCAATCGGAGTCACAGGCAGGGTTGTTTCATTTCCATACGCGCCGTTTACATCATAATTCAGTTCGAGTCGGCAGATCTTCTGTTCCATAACAGCTATCTTCTGTAGAAGCGTGTCAAAGTCCACTGTGGTGAGGGTAGGCATCTTTCCAAAATCAAAATCAAAAATAAATAAAAGAAAATAAATAAAATAACTAAATCCAACTTTCTGTGGTTTTGGCTAAGAGATAAAAAGGAGATAAAAAGTAAAAAAGTAAAAGGCAGGAAAATGCAAGCAAGCAGGGAGCAGCAGGGAGCAGAGAAAAAAGCGTCCGACTCCTATCAGAGCACAGTGAGAGTCAAGGGTGCATCATTATGCTATTTATGTTATGCTCTATCAAATTTATATAGTAAGATGGGGGGAGGGGGGCAAGAAATAATACCATTTGGAGAGAAAAAAACAGGTTTGTGAAAAATCATTAGTAATCAAACATCGCATTTAACGCAAATTTGTAAAACATATAACTAACAAACAGTACAAAACTAAAAATATTTACTCTGAAAAGCAGCGTTAAAGTCTGGTACTCCAAAATAATATGTAAGAGTTTTGCAGACTGAGTATTTTTGGTTTTGATGAGCTCCTCCTAATGAAACTTCCTCAGGAAAACAAAACCTGTCATGGTCTTATGGGTCAACAAAGTCAGGCTTTTTTTATGTTTTTAGGGGTTTGCATCAAATAAATACAACATGTAAAGATATCACAAAAATAAACCTTATAAAAGCACTTTATAGTCCTAGTTCTGTATTACACTCCCCTTTATTGCATTTTATTCATTTTACTTTCCATTGTAATCACACTTTAAATCTGTTGTCTTTAAATCTGTTAATTTTCCTCCATGATAGTTAAACCAGTTATCTTGTGTGGAAGTATATACACCATTGTTTATGCACAATTAGTTAAATGTTCTATCAAGATTTAAATTTCTGCTCCCAGTATGCAGAAAGTCCCAAGAGAGGGAAATTTGAAAAGTGAAAGATATAATTGAGCACCGACAACAAGCAGGGGATCCAACATGATGGAGTAACAGAGAGTGACTTACAGGTTGGACGGTGAATGGAGAGCTGGAGGTGACAAGACAGGGAGCGGTTGCTTTGATTAAGGTGTGGTTCAGCGCTGATATATCTTCCACGTTGGTGGGTGCAGGCCTGTTGGTAATTGTAGCCAAGGATTCCAGCAGGACCGGAGGAGCAATGGTTGACCGGAGTTCCAGGACGGCTCTTTGGACTCAAGAGATCTGTGGAGTGGACGATCTTCTGATGGAGTCACAGAGAAGTCATACAGGGACAAGGAGGTACCTGAGGGAAGGACAAGCAAGGACTGCATGCTCTGAAGCCTCCCATCTGTCTCCAGTGATAATGAAAAGTTAGCACCACTAACTTTTTGTGGATTAGCGTGATTGTGCCCACCACTGCACTTTTATAACTTAAAATGATTTAGATTTTGAACCCATCATTTTCTAGATCTCACAAATGCCCTTTCTGTCCTCCTTCTTTATATGCTATCCAGCCTTTCTTGTAAATTTGTTTGCTTTTTAAAGGACCAATTAATACATTATTTTGTTTCAACTGATAAATAATAGTAGATGATAACCAGCTTTGGAGTTTTACAGTTGATTTATTTCTTATTATTCCTTACTTGGGATATGGATCGATGACTCCAAAGCGCTTTACACTATAAGCAGTCATTCACCCATTCACACACACATTGACACCCTGATGATGGTGAGCTACGTTAGTAGCCATAGCATGCCAGGGGCAGACTGACACAGGCAAGGCTGCCATACATTGGTGCCACCGGGCCCTCTGACCACCATCAGCTGGCAATTCGGGTGAAGTGTCTTGCCCGAGGAGATAACGACTGAGACAGTTGGAGCAGGATGAGCACCCTAATTCCTGCACCACTGTCCTTAAGTTGCAAGTAGCCAAAATTACCCTGAAGTAGAGAGTAGCAATACTTAAAACATATTTTTAGTCAAGCAAAAGTTAATTGCTCTGTTTATTCATCAGAGCCATGAATAAAATCAGATTGGATTGGAAGCAAAAGAAGTTTGTGACTTTTACAGGCACCAAGGATCTGCCCCCTCAGCAGGGTGCAATCAGTGCTATAAAGCCTGCTATAAAGCCAGACTTCTCTCTGTCCCTTCACTACCCACTTCTTCCTGGGACTCTCAAGGAGAGAGAGTCCGCCCTGAGGACTGGCCAGCCATGTGAGCCTCATGGGGCTTGAATGCTCACAAGCTGGGCAGAACAGGCTTTCTGTGAAACTCATTTCCCCTCGCTTCAGTGGAGCGATATAGGGGAAATCTCTCTTCGTCCAGAGGACCTGACCAGAGAGAATCCGTCTATGCCGAACTAGCTTTGTTTTGCTTCCTCAGCTGTTGCAGGAAACAGACTCTAAACGGAGCCGAAGCAGTCAGCAGAGGACCCATGCTGCGACCAAATCAGAGACTGCTTGCAAGACCCAGGCCTACCCCAACCACGTTTTGGCTAGCTGCAGAGCCGCTAGCCTGCTGTTGAAATAACCAACATTTTCCTGGACCACTGCTTTCCATTGAACGCCCAAAGTGAACCGAACTCACACCGAGGCACCGACAGGTTTGACAGAGGAACAAACAGGGAAAGTTAAATGGTTATTTGGAAGATTTACGTAACGCGTTACATGGTGTTTTAAAAACACATAGAGCTGACCGACATAGCTCCCATGCCATTGCTGATGTGGTTCGAGTGTGTTTTATGGCTATAACAAACGTTATCTCCACAAGGGTTTTATACACTGATGGGATATTGATGTTTGTGTTATCCCGCCACCTCATTATGACTAGAATAAAACCGAAGCTTTTTAAAGTTAGCGCCAAACGTCCACCTAATGTTATTAGCTTCCGGTAAATTCCAGCTTCCCGGTTATGCAACTACGATTCGTTTCAAACATAAGTTTTGTTTCATTTCGCTCCACTATCGTTCAATAATGCTACGAGCATTATCACCTCATTAATATGGAATATTAATGTCGATTTAAAGGTGTTTTGTATAACTTTAGAAGTAACCGATTTTAGCGACCGATCACTGCAGCGACCCCTAGCCTCCCGGTGGTATAATCGCATTAATAAAATCAAGCGTCCCTAAAGTTTACAAATTCTTACTGTTATTTTATCAAATAATGTTTTTTTTCTCGGGATTTGCATTGTGAATGGGCTGAAACACATACCAAATGTTGTTCTGAATTAGTTAAGCTCATTCCATGTTCTTTAAGATGAACTTTGGTTCTTTAACTCAGATCTGCAGTGAACCAGGATTCACTGAATTATTCTGATGATGCTGACGGTGATGATCAACCACTTTGTTTTGTCTTTTGTTTCTTTTTGTGTGTACATAGTTCCTTAGCTTCTTTTTATCTTCATTTTGCTTCGTAGTTTTAGTTAAGTTTCACTAGGCTGGTAGAAAGGATTTGTTGATTGAAATATAGTGTTAATTCAGATAAACAACATTGTTATGGATAGTGAGCTATTTAAAATAAATTGCCTAAATAATTTATTTTTGTAGACTATTTAAAGTAAATAATTCAATAGTGAATTGTATAAATTAAGAATGTCGCAGATTGTTAATGGATGTTTGTCTGTTTTGATTAGCATTGTTGGTGGTTTATATTTTGTTTTGTTTAATGGTATTTGCACTTTGTAATGTTTTGAGTTTTCTTTCTATGTACCTCACGGGCTGCCGTAGCTAATGAAGGCAGGCCTATAAAAGCTGGTAGAATCATTGTGCCAATGAATGACTTGAATTGTCAAGATGTTGTGACGTTAAATAACTTTAAAACAGTGTGTAATTGCACAACAGCTCAATTGTAAAAACATATTCGGTAAGAGGGCTACTCAAGTATACAATAACTAATCATTAATTAATGTTTAAAAGTTATTTAATCAGATTGACAAAAATATATTTAGGTACAAATTCCAGTATTTTAAAGACTATGATTAAAAAAGTATACATGAAATAACATCAGAATCAGTAGCTGTCATGATCCTAATGACTCTAATGACTTTTTAGGTTCCTGGGGATCACGCAGTTCTGTTTTTGTTATCAAAATTTTCGCCCAAAGTGAACCGAACTCACACCGAGGCACCGACAGGTTTGACAGAGGAACAAACAGGGAAAGTTAAATGGTTATTTGGAAGATTTACGTAACGCGTTACATGGTGTTTTAAAAACACATAGAGCTGACCGACATAGCTCCCATGCCATTGCTGATGTGGTTTGAGTGTGTTTTATGGCTATAACAAACGTTATCTCCACAAGGGTTTTATACACTGATGGGATATTGATGTTTGTGTTATCCCGCCACCTCATTATGACTAGAATAAAACCGAAGCTTTTTAAAGTTAGCGCCGAACGTCCACCTAATTGACGGTAAATTCCAGCTTCCCGGTTATGCAACTACGATTCGTTTCAAACATAAGTTTTGTTTCATTTCGCTCCACTATCGTTCAATAATGCTACGAGCATTATCACCTCATTAATATGGAATATTAATGTCGATTTAAAGGTGTTTTGTATAACTTGTATAACAGAATCAGTAGCTGTCATGATCCTAATGACTCTAATGACTTTTTAGGTTTATTATCTATAGATTATAGGTTTTCCCCTATTTAATCTGCCAGTTTTTTCCCACATTTTGTCAGGGTCTCCGTTATGATACCCCTGTTCTGGTCAGTTCCATGTCGTGCTCCTGATGCTTGAGTTGCCTGCCTGTAAGTTTTAATATTTTATTCATAATAAACCAATTTTCACCTCATCAAACGACTCCCAAGATCTTGCCTGCAATTTGGTCCACCAACTACAATTAAACAACACGTGACAACATCAGCTGTAGTTAGCAGGCATGTGTACTTGGGAGAATGATACAGGATTTTAAAATGCTCACAATGTGCGAACTTACACATTATTACAATAATTCAACAATGCAATAACAAACTCAAACAAAGGCTTAAGTATAGAGGACACATACATGTGTTATATATATACACTACCGTTCAAAAGTTTGGGGTCACCCAAACAATTTTGTGTTTTCCATGAAAAGTCACACTTATTCACCACCATACGTTGTGAAATGAATAGAAAACAGAGTCAAGACATTGACAAGGTTAGAAATAATGATTTGTATTTGAAATAAGATTTTTTTTACATCAAACTTTGCTTTCGTCAAAGAATCCTCCATTTGCAGCAATTACAGCATTGCAGACCTTTGGCATTCTAGCTGTTAATTTGTTGAGGTAATCTGGAGAAATTACACCCCACGCTTCCAGAAGCAGCTCCCACAAGTTGGATTGGTTGGATGGGCACTTCTTGCGAACCATACGGTCAAGCTGCTCCCACAACAGCTCAATGGGGTTCAGATCTGGTGACTGCGCTGGCCACTCCATTACCGATAGAATACCAGCTGCCTGCTTCTGCTCTAAATAGTTCTTGCACAATTTGGAGGTGTGTTTAGGGTCATTGTCCTGTTGTAGGATGAATTTGGCTGCAATCAAGCGCTGTCCACTGGGTATGGCATGGCGTTGCAAAATAGAGTGATGGCCTTCCCTATTCAGAATCCCTTTTACCCTGTACAAATCTCCCACCTTACCAGCACCAAAGTAACCCCAGACCATCACATTACCTCCACCATGCTTAACAGATGGCGTCAGGCATTCTTCCAGCATCTTTCTATTTGTTCTGCGTCTCACAAACGTTCTTCTTTGTGATCCAAACACCTCAAACTTGGATTCATCCATCCACAACACTTTTTCCAGTCTTCCTCTGTCCAATGTCTGTGTTCTTTTGCCCATCTTAATCTTTTTCTTTTATTGGCCAGTCTCAGATATGGCTTTTTCTTTGGCACTCTGCCCTGAACCCCAGAATCCCGCAGCCGCCTCTTCACTGTAGATGTTGACACTGGTGTTTTGCGGGTACTATTTAATGAAGATGCCAGTTGGGGACCTGTGAGGCGTCTGTTTCTCAAACTAGAGACTCTAATGTACTTATCTTCTTGCTCAGTTGTGCAATGCGGCCTTCAACTTCTTTTTCTACTGTTGGTTAGATCCTGTTTGTGCTGTCCTCTGAAGGGAGTAGTACACACCGTTGTAGGAAATCTTCAATTTCTTAGCAATTTCTCGCATGGAATAGCCTTCATTTCTAAGAAAAAGAATAGACTGTCGAGTTTCGATGAAAGTACTCTTTTTCTGGCCATTTTGACCGTTTAATTGACCCAACAAATGTGATGCTCCAGAAACTCAATTTACTCAAAGGAAGGTCCGTTTTGTAGCTTCTGTAACGAGCTAAACTGTTTTCAGATGTGTGAACATGATTGCACAAGGGTTTTCTAATCATCAATTAGCCTTCTGAGCCAATGAGCAAACACATTGTACCATTAGAACACTGGAGTGATAGTTGCTGGAAATGGGCCTCTATACACCTATGTAGATATTGCACCAAAAACCAGACATTTTCAGCTAGAATAGTCATTTACCACATTAGCAATGTATAGTGTATTTCTTTAAAGTTAAGACTAGTTTAAAGTTATCTTAATTGAAAAGTACAGTGCTTTTCCTTCAAAAATAAGGACATTCCAATGTGACCCCAAACATTTGAACGGTAGTGTATATATATATATATATATATATATATATATATATATATATATATATATATATATATATATATATATATTCTGATGTCCATGTTCTTGAGTTCATAGAGAAGGGGGTGCAGGTAAACCCATCTCCAGTCCATGTTCTAGAGTACTCCAATAAGGACGTCCTGGTGGACCTACCTGGTCTTTAGTTTCAGTTCATGTCCAAAGCCAAGCTTCAGGTCAAATCTGGTTCAAATATCCAGGTCACATATGATGCCAAACTAAAGGTCCCGCCTGAAACCAAGCCGCCTCACACCAAGTCTGCCAAGCTCTGCCCAAAGACCAAGTCTGCTAAACTCTGCCCAAAGATCAAGTCTGCGAAGCTCTGCCCGTAGAATATGTATGCCAAGTTCTGCCTATAGAACAAGTCAGCCAAGCTCTGCCCGTAGAACATGTCTGCCAAGCTCTGCCCGCAGATCAAGTCTGCCAAGCTCTGCCCGCAGAACAAGTCTGCCAAGCTCTGCCCCTAGAATAAGTCTGCCAATATCTGCCCGTAGAATATGTCTGCCAAGCTCTGCCAGTAGAATAAGTCTGCCAAGCTCTGCCCCTAGAACAAGTCTGCCAATCTCTGCCCGTAGAATATGTCTGCCAAGCTCTGCCCGTAGAATGTTTGCCAAACTCTGCACAGAGACCAGGTGTGCCAAACTCTGCCCAGAGACCAGGTCTGCCAAACTCTGTCCAGAGACAGAATTTGCCATGCTCAGCTCAGAGACCAAGCATGCCATGCTCAAGTTGGTCTGTCTTTGGCTCAGCCTGATTGTCTGTATGGGATGACCACCAGGCCACCCATCTGATCTCTTGTATATACACTGGTTAAAAAAAAGTAAAGGGAACACTAAAATAACACATCCTAGATCTGAATCAATGAAACATTCTTATTGAACACTTTGTTCATTACATAGCTGAATGTGCAGACACAAATCAAAATCGCAAAAATTAATGGAAATCAAATTTATTAACCCATGGAGGTCTGGATTTGGAGCCACACTCAAAATTAAAGTGGAAAAACACAACAGGCAGATCCAACTTTGATTTAATGTCCTTAAAACAAGTCAAAATTAGGCTCCGTGGCGTGTGTCATCTCTGTCACATGTGCTCAGTGTGAACCTGCTTTCATCTGTGAAGAGCACAGGGCGCCAGTGGCAAATTTCCCAATCTTGGTGTTCTCTGGCAAAAGCCAAAAGTCCTGCATGGTGTTGGGCTGTAAGGATAACCCCTAACTGTAGACGTCGGGCCCTCATACCACACTCATGGAGTCTGTTTCTGATAGTTTGAGCAGCGACAAGCACATTTATTGCCTGCTGGAGGTCATTTCAAAGGGCTCTGGCAGTGCTCCTCCTATTTCACCATGCAGAAAGGCAGAGGTAGCGGATCTGCTGCAGGGTTGTTGCCCTCCTATGGTATATTTGAGCTATGTAATCGTCCTAAAGATTGACTCCCAAAAAGGGAGGAGCCTGGGGCAAAGCCAGAACATATGACTGAGATCAGCAGGGCTGTGTCCACACCTAGCACAAGATGAGTCTACGTCAGGATACATTCTAGATCATTTTTTAGGGGATAAGTACAATCTGTGCAACACCTTAAACTGTAGCAGGCTATGTCTAATACAAATTGAAGAAGAGTGGATTCTTGAGATTGCGGCCTGCCAGGCTGTATGAGTAAACAGTTCCCCTAACTCTTCTTCCCGTGATTCTTTCAGATGTCTAAGTGATGGGGAACCAGTGTTCTGAATTTTGCCGTATATAACTGATATTAAGCCCTTATCAGTTGGATTCATATCCAAACATTCATCAATCCATGTTGTTCGAGGCAGCGTTAATGAGAAACTAGAAAATTTCAGAAGAAATTTAAGAAGTCGCCCGCCATCTGTATTTTATCATCATTCATTCATTTATATCAGTTGTTCAAATTATTTAATTGTTATTTGTAAAAAAAAAAAAAAAAAAACTTGAGCCACCTACAACCTTTTGAGTGGCAAGCCGAGACCAAATCCACTTGACCAAACACCAGTGCCATGCTCAGCTCTGCATTATGGAGAGGTCAACTGTGAGAGGTCAACTGTGTTGAAGACGTGGTTTTTGGTTAATTTTTTTAACTCCGTATTTGGATGTGAGACGCTGCAGAGCTGCAAACACCGTATTGCGCCTGCTAATGAGCTAATTGCCAACAGCTGACAGGCGAAGGTCTGCATCGAAGCAGCATGGGAAATTGGTGTTATTAAAGCATGATTAAATACTTCAATGTAGCATGAAAAAATTAAATATTTGAATAAAAATGTTAAAGGAATGAAGAAATGGTGAAATGTATTGATTTAAATTGAAAAATAGTTTTTTAAAACCAAAGGGAAATTAAATATTGGGTGAAACTGTAATTCCCTGAAATTGGCACAGCTTCGATCCTGTGATCTTCGGACTGGCAGCGCGAAAGGGTTGAACATTAGGGCCAATGGTGTTTAAGTAATGTTCAGTTTAGGCAAAAATGTTGAAGTAACTGACCAATAATGTCTGAGGAATATTGAAAATGTGAAAATCCACAAACGATCGCGTTTCAGGGTTGAGGGTGGGCGGGCTTAACCTTTTAACCAATCGCGTTTAAGCTGGAGCTGCTACCGGTACATAGAGTGGAAAGTTCCCAGAGCGCTATTCATTCAGTCGGCGTTGAGAAGACAAGTTGGTCTTTTTAGCGATATGGTAAGTATCTGCACTTTTATTACAATGCTGTGTGATATTACCATGATTATAAGATAACGTTTTAACTGCTATACCTGTAATACCACCGTAGTAACAAAGCCGGTGCTAAGCTAAGCTACAGAGTGAGTTACCACTGATATCGTGGTGATAGCGTTTTCATTAATCCATTGAGTATTAAAAAAAAAGTATATATATATATATATATATCATTTTTATCTAACAAAAAAAAATTTTTAAACGCTTGCTGGCTAAGACAGCAGCCGAGAAGTTAAAAGTCTGCTGTTTTGGGACCACTACAAGTTGATTATCATAAAACATAATTTTCACTGATTACAGAGACAAGGAAATGCTAAACCAGCTCAGATGCGATCTGATTAGGTAGTTGAAGTGTACATATTTTGAATTATTTTATATATATTATATTAAATACACCCATTCATTGAGTATACTCCTATAATGCTGTTATACTTTAATTCTTTTAGTTTTAATAAGAGTTTCAAAAGTGCTTGACTTGCTTCCTTTTATTTTTAAAATTGTCTTAAGGCATCAAAATCACACAAGCCAATGCCAGACACAGTGTGGATGGCACGACTGAGGAGTTTTCCTGCCACAGGGTCAGGGCCTGCAGGGCAGGGAAACAGACCTGCACCAAGACAAAAGAAGTGGCAAGAGCTGTATCAAAGGGTATGTTTCTATATTGTTTTCGTTTACATCACAGTTAATATGTAACCAATTTTAACTGCATAAACTGGCTTTTGACACATTAATAAAGATGGGATAAGTATGAAATTAAATTACAATGTCACCACATATATTAACTGATTTAGTTAAATCTACAATTGTTTTTAGATTGAGAAATCGCCAATGATGCAGCCTGGACAGAAATCCCTGTTTGGTGGTGTCAGGAGATGCTTATGTGGATTCCACATCCAGAAGGTTGGGTTAGCCATAATAGTTATGTAGTATAGTTCAAATATCATCTCCAAAAGTGACCACTAATGTATCTCCTGTTGCCTTGAATTGTCTTGAAACAGCAACCATCTTCTACAAGACCAGAGGCATCAACCGCAAGTGTTTCCCAGGCTTCTGTGACCTCACCCAAGTCCCCTGCTGCAAGTGTTTCCCAGACTGCTGTGACCTCACACACGTCCCCTGCTGCACATGGAGGTATAGGCCACAAGCAGCGACAACCAATGAACATTTCCATGGTACTAGTTTAGTTGTTAATACTCATAAATATATGATGATTTTTTTTGGTGAATGGCTTGTCATTATACATTTCTTTATACATTTCTTTGATTATGGTTTTTCAGTTTACCAAGCCAAGATTCAGTGGTGCACATCTTGCAGCTGCAAAGCCAAATCTGGCCATGGCCAGAAAAGTGACTCAGGTAAATTGCAAATAAAATTCTACTGTAGAAAAGTGGGTTGTTTATAAATGTTACTTAAGACTTTATTTCACTGAAACAAGTCACACAAGGCACGGAGAGGCCTGGTTCTGCAGTCAGCACGACCATCTCAGTGAGTGATCACCTTTTCATCTAGAGCTTCTGGTGCTCTACACTGCATTAAGTGTGCAACAATAAAGTGTTCTTTAACAAACGTTTCTGATAATGAAACTTTGCACAGGCTGTAGACATCCAAACTGAGGAACCAGCCCTCATACCTGAGATACCAGTGGTTGCTCCTGTATCTGTAAGTTTTCTTGCACTGATATATTTTTTTTCTGATAGCAAAGCGTGATTATACATTGTTTCTTTTCTTTCTTTTTTGCTGCGACTCCTCAGCTGCCCCGTTTGTGGGCAGAGGGCTTCCCACCTGAGGACCATCGGTGGATTGCAAAAGCGCTGTTTAGGATGGGGGCAAAGGACAAACCACGGCTGCAGGACAACCTGAAGCTGTGGTACTACCCACCGGAGCCGAGTCCCCTCTACCACCAGCCACCTTCACCTTCTTTGCCCATTCACTGCTTGTGTGGATGCCGTACAAGTTGTGGAAGGTCAAGGTGGTCTGCCCCAACCCTGCGTGTGGTGGGCATCAGCTCACTGGGGCAGGGCTTCACAAAAGGGCGCGGCGGGTCCTGGACATTGACCGCATTTACATTATGGTCACCGAGACGCTGATTTGTACCAGATGTAAAGGCTCACAAGTGTCCTGGAGCCAAGCTGTCCTCCAACAACTAGACTTGGCTCACAGGTCAGGATTCCCGGTCATCATGACTCAAAAGTGAGTATTTTGTCCTGTTTTCTTTTTCCATATCCAAATGAATGCTGTACAATCTTGCTGATTTCTTTATCTGTAACCAAGGTATGCCTGTGACGTCCGAGTGATTCGGCTTCTGCGGGAGAGGGGCTTGGGCAACAGCCCCACACGAGTGTTAAAGAAGCTGAGGGAGAACCACTCAGAGGAGTGGCTGCAACGTGTGTCGATGTACACCACTGCGTGTATGGGCTTCCTCCAGCACCAGGGTCTGCTGCCTGTGACGTTCCCTGAGCCTCCGGAGCCTGAAGCTGTCCCCAGCTGTAAGTAGCTCCTGTCTGTCTACAGCCAGGACATTTTGACAAGGCTTGACGACATCAAGGCCCACATCACCTCAACGTATGGCACTATTCTTAAGATGGATTCCACAAAAAAGGTTGAACAATCTTGTTTTCTGTAAAATAGAGTTCTATTAACTACATTCACAACCATATTGTGTGTGGCTTTGTTCATGTCTTGTGCTTCAGATCACAAAGAAGCTTGCTGGGACTGCAAAGGGAACGGCTCTCTGGCTGAGCTCCGTGGGAAACGAGCACGGCCAGATTCTAATCAGCGTCCTGACCGCTCAGGAGGGAGCTGGTTTAAACAGGATGGCGAGTGGCCTGGTGAAGCGGTACCAGCAGGCCGGTGTGGATCCCCCTGTTGCTCTTTACGTGAACTGTGGTTGCTGTGCCGAGGCAGCAGAAACAACCAAGCTGCAGGCCAGATTCAGCGGGTGGCCACAGCTTGTGGTAAGGCTGGATATTTGGCACTTCATGCGGCGGCTTGCCCTGGGATGCACCACCGATGCCTATCAGCTGTACCCATTCTACATGTCACGCATGTCAACGTGCATTTTTGAATGGGATGCGGCTGATTTAGCACTGCTGCGTGAAGCCAAGGCTCAGCAATTGCGGGCCCAGGGACTCCCTTCCACAGATGTGGACAAGCATCTGACCAAGGACGAGTTGGCTCTCCACTGCCGACGGAGGACACGAGGAGTGGACACCACGGTATGGCTGCTGGAGGAGCTGATTGCTGCGCTGATGGGGCCCCAAGGCAACGACTCCCTTGGCGTTCCTCTGTTTGGTCAGGAGAGGATGGAGCACATCTGGCGGGTCCAGAAAAAACATGTAAAGTGCATCCAAGACCCAGCAGGTGTCGCTCTCTACACCAAAACCGGTGAGCTGACCAAGGGAGGCGTGCGGCTGCCGGTCTTCAGGTGTGCCCGAGGCTCAACTTCCTTGGAGTCTTTTCATCTCCACCTCAACCGCTTCATACCAGGTTTGTATTGAAATTATTTAAACCAAAATTTGTGCCTTGTCATTGATGTGCGTTTGTGTATTTGATGTGTTTCATGTGTTGACTTTGCTTCTAGGAACCAGCACCAACAGCCTGAATTTTCAGGTTTACCTGTTGGAAGGGCTGCACAGGTGGAACCAGGATAGGCATGTTGCTGCCCTCGCAATGAAGAAGTCGTCGTTGTGCTGCTACTCTGGTGATTTGTTGCATTCCGTCAATAAACACTACGAGAAGCTGTTTGGCAGAAAGCTGGCACCTGAGTTCTGTCCCCCCGCACGTTACACAGGTAAGAATGACATCACTACTACTAGACCAGAGGAAAAGTATGAGGCTGTGTCTGTGATCTCACTAAAACTCTTACGCTGCATCACAATAATCCCAGCTTTTAGTGGAAAAGTATTTTTTTTTACATAAATGTTATTTATTTTTATAAAGCATACAAAATAACATGACAAGGGGAGGATTTGTGCATTAAGTAAAAACAACAGTAAACTTGAGCACATTATAGATAATATAAAGATGCTGCTTGAACATAGGAAAAAACATTTTTGTTTAAAGGATTCAACCATATTTTTGCGTTCTATATTAAATCAGGTTTTACAGTTGACACTCAGCTGAGCCATTATATTAATGTTTTATACAGCTTACTTGGTTTTACATATTCCAGTCTGTGTTGTTCATTATGTTTTTTGTTCTGTCTCAGGTGAGCTTATCGGACTGCAGTACCTGTTTCAGCAGACTGGTCAGGCACTGCAGGACATGAACCCCGACTCAGAGGAGACTGCCCGCTTGATTGAGGAGCACGATGCGGGGGTAGATGAAGAAGATGAGGGCTTCTCTGACTTCACAGATGACCCCACACTGATAGATTTGGAGGTTTCTCCCAGCGCCTCCTCCACAGTGGCTCCCTCCCCAGCTCCCAGCTCCTCCTCAGTGGCTCCCTCCCCAGCTCCCAGTGCCTCCTCCACAGTGGCTCCCTCCCCAGCTCCCAGCTCCTCCTCAGTGGCTCCCTCCCCAGCTCCCAGTGCCTCCTCCACAGTGGCTCCCTCCCCATCTCCCAGTGCCTCCTCCACAGTGGCTCCCTCCCCAGCTCCCAGTGCCTCCTCCACAGTGGCTCCCTCCCCAGCTCCCAGTGCCTCTTCCACAGTGGCTCCCTCCCCAGCTCCCAGCACCACCTCCACAGTGGCTCCCAGTCCCTCCTCCAGACCTGCTCCCTGCACGGCGTCTCCAGGCATCTCCCCGCTGGCCTCCAGAATATCTGAGGCTGGAGATACCTCAGATGAAACGATGGTCAGTAACAGCTATTTGCTACTGTTGTGCATTTTCACGTGGTTTATTACATCTAAAGCATCAGTTTGGTTGTTTTCAAGGTTTAAATTGTAATTTTCTTTTTTGTGCTTAGTAATATTCACAGGCTGTTGATGACCAGAATGTGCCTGGATACCAGCACATTGACATGCTTGCTGACTACTTGGTGGGGCTTCGGGAGCAGGCCTCGCTCTGTCTCACCAACCTACAGGCAGACCGCATCATGGAGCTCTGGCAGAGGCTGGATGACGGGGACAAGCAGCGGGTTGTGTATGCAGCACGCCACCAGGAGAGACTTTTGAGTGGACGCTTTCGATCACCAAAGAAGCCCTCCAAAACCCCTGGTGTGGAGAGCACAACCCGCTGCGTGCTAGGTGCCAGCAGCGCTCCTGCACAGTGGCCTGACTGCTGTAGGTTGGTGGAGGCCATTTTTATTAGACTTTGTGGTCTGCACCCAGCCCCGAAAAGGAAAGGCAAAGGGACAGAATCACGGTGGTCCCTAATTTTGAGGGACTGATCGTAAAATCAGGCAGCTGGTGATCGGAAATGGCAGAGTGATGCAGGGATCAGAGATTCAGCTGGTGGAGGTTAATCAGACCACCCTGATCCAGTGGCACAATGGCAGGCAGAAGAAGCAGGAGCTGTCTGTGCTGCTTCAGGGAACTTCTGTACCTACCAACTTACCTGTGTCGGAAGAACCATTGTTGGACCCAAAAGTGCTGCCTTCCATTCCTGTGCCAGTGCAGCATCATGAACATCAATATCAGCTGCCAGAGTGTACAGCTGGTCAGGCCAAACAAAGGCAGGCACCGTGTTCCATCCTCCCTAAAGGTGCTGCAAAAAGGCAGCTCTTTGCGGCCCCAACGGTTCTCCCGGTCCCAGCGGTTCTCCCGGTCCCAGCAGGCTGTGCACCCTTGGCTCCCTTGGCTTCTGGGGTCCCTCAACAGGTCTTCACACAGGTAGGACAACCTGTGGTTCTATATCAGGTTGTCCTGCCTGCACAAATGCAGGGAACCTCTCAACCCAGCCTTCACCATCAACCCTCAAGAAAGAGGCCATATAAATGAACGGTACAGGCTAATACGTGCAAAAAATGTGGCCTCTTCCGCACAGCAGAGACTGGGCATAGCCACTACCGTGTGAGGGTTTACTGCCCACAGTCCGAAGTCCTTACAAAGGATGTAGGGTTTGGAAAACATCTGAAGTCTGTGTGTCCTGCCAGCGAGGCGAAGGGACCAGAAGTCCAGAGTATGACCAGGGCATGACATCCTGTGTGACCCAAACAGAGGTCAACTGACAAGATAAGGTTGTCTGTTTTTCAACGTTTGTGGAACTGTTCCCAGAAATAAGACCAATGTCCGCTAAAGGAGGCTGGAAGCACGTGGACACTGCTGGGTCACGGCGCGGACCAATGGATGCACGTAGAATCTTATTTGTAACACACGCCCATTTGTGTCATATAAAATCCATGTACACTATGTTGTGTGAGAACCCTAGCTCACACCCGTTCGTACGTGCTGAGGAGGTAAAGCCTGAAATAAATGGGTTCCCAGTTGGCAAGCAGAAAGACCTCGTTTCCCGTGTCATCATTCTTTTATATAGTTTAACAGTTAGAAATCCTCCACATAATTGGTGACCTTTCGACGTGATTTTGCATAAAGAGGGAAGTCCTTTTCCCCAGACGGCAAGGCTTTTGGTGCAAGCTGGCCACTTTGCGCCGGGACACACAGATACGGAGAAAGACAGGGGGTAAGTGTAAATGTTTTTTTTTATACTGCTCTCTTTCTTTCTCTGCTTGATAATGACAAAAATTGCCGTCTGTGAAGTTTGATTTGGGAAGAGTGTGTTTATTGATTGTTTGACAATTGGGAGAGGTCGTCTCTCTGTTTTGCCTTCTGTCATTATTTCCCACGTGAGGAAAGAGTTGTCTTAAAAAATTCTTAGAATTCCTACACAATTGACTACAAGAAGACAACTTAAAAGAAGTGACTTGTGACTCCCAGCCGCCTTAATCGTACGTCTCGTTAGAAAACGCTAGTATGACGACGAATAGAATATGGATCGGACCATGACGGTTTAAGCTGAAGTTTCCTAATATATATATATCTTTTTAGAATAAAGAAATCATTGTGAAAGGTTGATTTCAGAAACATACGGCTGGTCGGAGTATTAAGAGGTAGAGCATCTTTGAGTAAGTGAAGCGTGAAGCGCTGACTCCAATGAGATGTGGCCTTAGTGAACTGCAGTTGTTTTGTAAAGCTGAGATCTCTGGTTTAGGCTTTGAGGTGAGAAAAACCTCCCGGTAAATTTTAAATAGTAGGCCTGTTTTGGTGCATGCAGATTTTTGATGGGCGAGGCCCAGTAGTTGTAAGCGCTTGTAAAAGAGAAATGAGGTTTCTCTTGGATCATCAGTGTGTCTTAGAGTTAACTGCAGTCTGGGTTGTTTGAGTACTCTGGTTTAGGTAACGAGGTGAAATCAAATTTGAAATAGAAGGCCTGTTCTGGAGCACGTGAAATATAAAAATTTACCTTTTTTTTGCTATGGGTCCAATAAATATGGTTTAAATTATATGTGCGCACAGTAAAAATCCAGGAATATTGGGCATCTGGACCATTATTAGAGAAAATACTAAGTTCCCGGGAGAGTGAGAAATGAGTGAGTGAAAGAGTGTTTTGGATGTGTTGTGTGTCAGACGTCTATGTGTGAGTTTAAGTGATTAGAGCTCTGTTGTTTGACTAAAAATGCATGTATGAAACTGCTTTGTTTGCTGTCGCTTTGTTTTTTCCTCGTCAAAGTCCTGTGATCAGAAGTAAAGGTAAAGTGTGTCTAATTTGAGAAAGCAAAAGTGCATGGAAACCTTTTATTTTTTGTAAAGAAATCTGCTGAACCGAGGTGTGTGTGCGTGTTGAGCTGCGGTGTTGAAAAATGTGGGTGCAGTTACGTAAACTGGGTTTGAAGGTTTACCAATAGTTGTGCAGTGGTTTCGCTGGTGGCAGTGGCGTCTGCCTGTTCCTGACGGTGTGCTGTTATTTTAATAAATAAAAGGTGTGTTGTTGGAAAAACTTTTCAGCTATAGAACCTGCAAGCTTGTCTGCTGTTGTTTTTTTATTTTTAATTTTGCCTGTCAGTGAGCACCCTGTTTATCGATTGACGGCCAGAGTCCACGTGACTCGTGCCAATACACACACAGTCCACCCCCTCTCCCCCCCCCCTCCCTTTGCTTCAGCTAAGAGAGAGCAAAGTACAGTCCCTTTAGAGCGGAGCGCAGCCCCGCCCGGAGGAAAGCAAACAAATGTCTGAGTGGTAACAGTTTATCAGTTTGCAGGGATTTATTGATTCTGCAAGACAAGTAACCCTGTAGTACATTTTAAATTTTTGGTCTTCTTAAATTTGGTTTAACTAATACAGAGCAAAATGGCAAACATTCCTATTGTTATTATTGGGTTGAAATACCCCGAATTTGCTTCACAAATTCCCAAAATTTCTAAGAAATGGCACAGAAGGACTCAGAAATTAACCTCCCCCTGGCCGGAGCAAGGTTGCTTTGATACATCTCTTTGCGAACAAATGGAAGTGAGAATCATGGATTACAAGGCTAATAATAATTCTAAAAAGAGAACAGAAAAACGTGAGCTTGAGTTAAAAATTCTAAACCTTTTCAAGGAAGAAGGTCAGGCCTATAGAAGTGCATTAAAACAGAAGCTTATGGAAATGAGACAGCAGTCTGCAAATGGTAAATCAGAATATTCAAAAGCTGCAGGACCTTACCCATCTTTAAGTGGTACAGTTAACATAAATGGAGATTTCCAATACAAGGACAAGAATAGTCTGATCATAGATGCAGCTGCAGAGGATGGAAGCCAAAACGATTCAACAGAACATAAAGAAATCATGACAAAGGCCTCACATATCAGTTTTACAAACGCAGGAGGGTCGCCTAACCAAAATGTACCTGCAACACAGCAAAATGATCACGCCCTACTGTGGCGTGCACAGACATTTTAGGGGGCAGGTGCTCAGGAGGGGGTGGGAGGGCACTTTTTAGCGTGCGCAAGGAGGTGGCTCATTTCGGGGCATTGTTTCAGTGGTTTTTAATGGCTCAGGTTTTCAAAAGATCATTTCAAAACCGACCTCAGTAAAATCTTAATAATATTCAGGGCAGTCAAACTTTTTTACAGTAGCAGGCTACACACTATCAGGTAGGAGGGTGCACTTATGTATAGATATATATCTATATATCTATATATATATATATATACTTCAGACTAAACAGTGGCTCTGTGACTACTGTAACGAACAAACAAATAGCAATAGTGTAGTCGGTGTTGCCAAATTAGGCAGGTTTCCAACCAATTAGGCTTTGAACACATTGAGCTGGAAAAAAATAGCTTATGGGCAGATTGTAAAAAAATTCCGAAGCTTTTCATAACATTTGTTGGGCTTTTAGAAAGAATTACTAACAAAATATATCAAAATAGTCATTATTTATTTTTTAAATAGGTTGAATCTGTCGATCTGACATCATCAATGAATAATAGTTATAATGAATAATATTGATTGTTATAATAAAACAAGAAAAGACTAATGGTTAATCAAGTGTTTGGTCAATGTAAACGCCCAAGAGGGGTTGAGTTCTACTTAAAAATATTGCATGACTGCGTGTAAGAGAAATGTTTAATTGAGCTATACTGAGAGAAATTAAGTTTATATTAAGGTAGATTTACAACTCATGTTGGGAAGCTATTTATAATTTATTTTTTCTGGGTGAAATATCCTGATTATTAAAGAGATCTTGTGTGTTATTTGGTTGTCTGATTGTACATTTTGTTTGGAGCCCATATGCGCAGTTTTTTTTTCTTTGTTTCAGCTCAGTTGTGTGCTAATGGCATGTTCTTATGTGTTTAATAGTTCTGTGCTTTTAACATGAGAGAGTTTGAGATTTGGCCTTTGGACTAACAGTGACATAGGGTAACCTGTAGTGCTGTGCCATAACTCAAAAGTCCAGCATAAGCTACACGCTAATAAACATGAGCGCTGGTGTCAGGCTGAACACTGACTAAAGTAACAATTCTGACTAGAACAGGTTCTGTAATTACAGCAGCTATGAGAACAAGGATCAGAACAAAGCAGAGTTCCCTTCTACCTGCAAGTAACTCAAGTCTCTTCAGTTTGGAAGCTTTAGTGCTTGATTCTGCTCCTTGGGCTCCTAGCTGTCCTAGCTCACCCTGCTAGCTGTCCTAGCTAACCCTCCTAGCGTGAATGTTTACTCCAGTTTAGACTTCAGTGCTGACATTTCAAACAGAAATTAATAGCGCTCCTTCCAGCTCGCTCTCTGCTTTGTTGTCACTTCTTGTAATTGTTTGGTAATCAGACCAAATTTCCATCCCGCTCTACCGACACCAACGGTGACCACACCACAGCCGAACTGCGGCGGCGACTGAAGGCTATGACTCGGTGTCCCGCCCCTCTCCAGCTGTGATTGGCTAGCATGTTGCCTTCAGTCGTTGATTTGATTGGTTAAATTGTATGATTGACACATCAAAGATAGTACTAAAAGGTCGATGGCCACTCCGAGGTAAAAAAAAAAAAAAAAGAAGACGGCTTCCAGTCCAGGGTCTGCTCCGCGCTCAACCAGAAGGCACAAATATCGCTCCATTATATAATCGGGGAAATGTAGGCGGCACCAAGAGCTGCTATAGACGGCGATTTGCCGCCGTTGACCGGCTACTTTTGACTACCCTGAATATTAATAATAATAAAAAAAAAAAAAAAACGAGTTTCAAAAGGGCATTTTCGTTGATAAAGGGCAAACTTCCTAGTGCTTTAGCACCACCTAGTGTCTATGTATGCACGCCCCTGACGCCCTAGTAAACATATATTCGGCTTTGCATAAATCAAGTTCTCCTGTTGCTTCGGTTGCAATGCATCAGAACACTGCAGGCCCAATGAACTCAGATTCCCCTGTAAACGTGCAGGATCTTGCACCTAATCATTGTAGCACTGCGAAAAAACAAACATCTGGGGATCAGAGAAGGTCGTTGACCCTGAAGCCTATGGGTGGAGTTGATTGTTATGCAGACTACGTAATGAAACCAAAGGGTGATTCATTTTGGGTAAACCTAGATCATGAAGGGTTAAGTTTGCAAAGAGAAATTGATCGCACCATAATTGAGGCATTAGAAAGGGAAATTGATGAGGAAGCCATAAGACAAAATATTGTACTAGAAAATGCCAGTAAGCTTTTAGAACAAGAGGCAGTGAAGGGCCCTACAGGAGGAACACAAACAGCTACTGGCAGGAGCAGTGATTATGATTTAAGGTACAGACCTCACATACATGCACCTGACAGATACACAGATAACAAACAGTTACCCATACTTGTAAAAGGGAACATTGCTCAATACGCACCATGGGGGTCTCAAGACCTGATCGGCCTGGTTGGCAGATTGCCAGACATAAATGAGGGTGCCAGCAAGTGGATAAAGGTGTTTGAGGAGGAAACTGTTGGAAAAATGCTTGCTCTTGGTGATTTAAAAGCTGTTTTTGCACAGTGCCTGGGAACACCTGCTATGGAAAACGTCCTAAAAGAACGTTTCGCGTGGATGCTCCAACAGAGAGCTGATGGAATCGGCTTCAATTTATTTCGCACAGCACTGTGGGAAGCACTGCGAAAAGAATATCCCACTAAGATTGACCCAAAAGCATTAAGAGGAGATCCAATCGATAATGCAGAAAATCCAGCGTCTTATATTGCAAAGCAGCTAAAAAGATGGAAACAGGAAACAGAAGAGGAAGTTGATAAGAGCCCTGTGCTGACAACTCTGTTCCGGAACTCCATCATTGAAGCAATGCCTGATCCTGTGAGAAGCAGGCTCGAGGATGTGGTGGCTCTGACATCAATGCCTCACAGAGAGTTCCGTGATCATGTGATACATGCAGTGGAGAAGTACAGAAGAGAAGAAAGTAAGAGTGCAGAACATGATAAAAATGTACAAAGAAAACTGGCACAAATGCAGCTTGGAGAACTATCAGAAAAAAACAAAGCTAAAACCCAAGCTACAATGATTAAAGTGACTGGTAATGTACCCCCACCTCAAGGTTTTTCAGATCCTATACATGATGTGACAAATCAAATACAAAGGAGTTTTCCGGCTCCTCAACTTACCCAGCCACAACAACCAGTGGTTAATGTTTATCCTCAAGTATTCAATACACAGCCATATGGGCCTCGTGGACGGCAGCAAAGAGGTCCCGCCTGGACTAACAGAGGCAGGCCTGGCACACCTGGAATAATGGGCGCATGCTGGGCATGCAATGAAATTGGACATCGTGCTGAGCATTGCCCAAGAGGCAACAACACCTACCGCAGGCAATCAGGCGGCCGGTTCCGTCCAGGTCCAACAAGACGCCCTGTAAACCCACCAAATTTTGGTTACTAGGGGTGCCCAGAGAACCTTACAGGGGAGAACCAGTGCCCGATCGTAAGTGACGGTGCTGAAAATGAACCAATGTTAAAAATTCTAATTGAAGAAAAAGAAACACCGATGCTGGTCGATACAGGAGCAGCTTACACGTGTGTAAATCCAAATTATGCAAAGCACCTCCCCATGTCTAATAAATTCATTTCAACAGTAGGGTTCTCGGGAACAAGACAGTTACTACAAATGACAGCTCCTGTACGACTGGCAAATGATGATGATGAGATAAGAATACCAATCCTTGTCTCGGACCAAACACCAATTAACCTGTTGGGAAGAGATGCATTATGCAGAATGAAATTAAAAATCTGGTGTTCTCCTCAGGGTGTGTATGTTGACAAAACAGGTCTGGATCTTCAAATGTACATGCAAACACATGAAGCTAATGTTTATTGGCTAGGAGACATTTCAGGCCCAGTTGAAGATGTAGTCACTAACTGGGGTCGGTACATTAAAGCTCAAATTCCAGAAGCCAGAAAACCTTTTCTAGATTACCACTGCACCATGTTCTATGACATTTCAAAGAGCCTGGAGTTTGAAGAGAAATGGGACGGTTCTACAAAAGACAGAACTGTTAATCTTGAAACACAATGTATTGTTATTGGAAAACAAGGTGCAGCTTTAAATGTGAAGCAAAATAATTTCATTTCAAAGTGGTACAATGTTTCAGACTCAGTACCACACATAACATTGTTTGTAAATAAAGGATTTCATGCAAAAGATCTGGGACCAATGATGAAACTTGCAACAGAAGCAACATGGGAAGAAACAGATAACCCATTCATTTTTCAATCGAGTGATGGAACAATGATTAAGATCCTATGTAAAACAACAATGACAGCAAAACCACAAGTTGTGACAGTGCCTGTTGATCTAAAAGATCAGTCTGAGGAACATGGTTCCTCTGAAGATCAACCATTAATGCAGGATATGCTAAAAAATGTCCCTGAGCACTTATGGTCCAAACATGATACAGATGTGGGTTTAGTAAAATCTGCAGAACCAGTCTCAGTTCAAATAAAACCAAATGCACGGTTTCCTTTTCACCAGCAATACCCATTAAAACCAGAAGCAGAACAAGGCATTCAGAAAACCATTGACGGATTGATGCAAGCAGGTGTGCTGGTGGAAGTAGAAAGTCAATGTAATACTCCAATTTTTCCAGTTCTGAAAGCAGACAAAAACAAATACCGTCTTGTTCATGACTTAAGAGAAATAAACAAGATAATAGTAGACGCAGAATCGGATGTGCCAAATCCAAATACTCTTTTAAATTCAATACCATCAGAAGCACGGTTTTTCACCGTGATTGATCTCTGCTCTGCATTCTTCAGCATTCCTTTAGCGGAAGAGTCACAACATTTATTTGCATTTACCTACAGAGGTAAAAAGCTCAGTTATACCCGATTGCCTCAAGGGTTTAAACTTAGCCCGCACATATTTAATCAGGTGCTAAAAAATGATTTGGAAGGACTCAATTTAACTGGAACTGTGTTACAGTATGTGGATGATTTGTTAATCTGTGGAAACACACTAAATGATTGTCATCAGGACTCAATCAAAGTTCTACAAAGATTAGCAGAGGGAGGACCCAAGGTCTCCAAACAAAAACTACAGTATTGTCAACCACAGGTAGATTACCTAGGAAGACAAATATCACAAGGAACAGTTGGCATTTCACCTTCTCAACTGGAAGGCGTCAGCAAAGCTCCAAGTCCACGAACAGTCGGCGAAATGATGACATTTTTGGGAATGACAGGTTTCAATGCAGACTGGATTGAAAACTATGCGGAAAAAGCAGCACCACTTAGAGAACTAATAAAAGAAACAGGAAACCAGTCGTTAAAAGCAGTGTTAAAATGGACAACAGAAGCTAAAATAGCTTTTGAAACACTAAAACAGGAAATGCAAGTGGCACCAACTTTGGCATTGCCAGACTATGACAAACAATTTTACCTGTATGTAACCAACAGAAAAAACATGTACGCATCAGCTGTACTAATGCAAGAAACCTGTGTAGGACGACGAAAGCAAGCCATTGCTTATTACAGCACTAAACTAGACAATGTGGCCCAAGGCTGGCCACCATGTTATCAAGGTCTAGCAGCAGTCTACTACGCTTATGAAAAAGCGTCAACCATAACAATGGGTTACCCGGTAACAATACAGACCCATCACAAAATCACAGAACTGATAAATCAAGGAAAGTTTGTGATGACTCAGGCAAGATGTTTACAGTACATGCCATTGTTAACATATCCAGATGTAACAGTACAAAGGTGTACAACGAACAACCCTGCTGACATGGTACCTCTGGACTGTGAAGGAGAACCACACGAGTGTCTTGCAGAAACAATGAAATTCACAAGACTAAGACCCGATTTAGAGTCAACTCCGACTCGGGGTCGTCTCTGCTCCTTCCTTGGGGGGGGGGTTGCAGATATCCTGTGTCGGCCCCTCCTGGGCGACCTGCTTTAGGGGCCCCTTTGGGAGTCCGGGGTTACGGGTCCCCTGACGCCTGCCTCTGTGCTCGGGGAAGGTGGGTCTTCGGTTCTCCACAATCACTATCAAGCTATTTCTGGATAATCTTCACCTAAACTAGTGCACTTTCACATCTCCCACAGGTGCTGGGTCCCAGGTATTAAGTGTTCACTTATATACAGTAATCTTATAATTTGTTTATTTATTTATTTATTTATTTATGTTCTTTCACTTTCTTTTTTCAAATATCACATTACACATGTCAGCTTACATAATAATATATATGATTTAGCAATGGCATCTAGGTGTTATTCGAGTGTATCTGTTGCTTTATGTCTGTCGGTTGTGCTGTTCTTTTTGTGTCTCTTTCCAGGTGATGGAGCAGACAAAGAAGGTTTTATCACTCTCTCCCTTTTATCTCCTCTTTCTTTCACCTCTACTCTTTTTTTTCTTTTCTTTCACTTCCTTTACTCTCCCATTGTCATGTCCATATAATTTGAAATTCTCCTTGCAGGAATCATAATAAAGCTATTTACAAGCATAAATCAAGTGGAGCACTATGGCGAAAGCTGTTTGCTCCACTTCCATCCATCCATCCATCCATCCATCCATCCAGATCGAGCTCTATCTGGCATTGAGACATCAATTTCTATTGCCACATTGCTAGACAGGACACTGGGAGGAAAAAAAAAAAAAAAAAAAAAAAAAGAGTCAACTCCGATAATGAACGCAGAAGTCACTTATTTTGTTGACGGGTCATGTTTCAGAGATCATCTTGGAAACCACGCAGGTTATGCTGTGGTTAAACAAGTAGGAGACAATTTTGAGCAACCATGCTCTGCCCAAAAGGCAGAACTAAAAGCATTGACAGAAGCATGCAAACTAGCAAAAGGAAAAGTAGCAAACATATTCACAGACTCGGCTTATGCACATGGGGTGTGCTATCTGTTTGCTGCTGTTTGGAAACAAAGAGGTTTCAAACGAGCAGACGGCAGTCCAGTATTACATCAAGAACAGCTAAAAGAGCTGATTGCATCGATGATGCTGCCATCAAGACTGGCAGTGATCAAATGCAACGCCCATCATAAAGGTAATGATTTAGTCATTAAAGGGAACAACGCCGCAGATGAGGCAGCAAAACTAGCGTCTAAGTGCCAGATGGCTATCTTGGCACCAGTGGTCACCTTGGAACCAATGGTGACACCAGAAGACATAATTTTGATGCAGCAGGAAGCAGGTGCAAGTGAGCACGCTCTCTGGGCGCAGAGAGGTGCGACAATGAGTGAAAGTGGTTTGTGGAGATCACAAAGTGGACATTTAGTTGCACCAGTAGTATTGTTGACAATGTTGGTCTCAGAAGCACATGGTTTGGATCACTGTGGTAGAGGGAAAGTGATGGAGAAGTTGAAAAAGCAAGGTTATTGGTCGCCTTACATGCAAGCAATGGTGGATGAAATCTTGAGCCAATGTGAAATATGTGCAGAAAACAATGTACGAAAAGGCATAAAATCACCGATTGGTCACATTCCGGTCCCTGAGGGACCCTTTAAACATCTTGTGATAGATTATGTTGACATGATAAAGCCAGTGCAAGGAAAAAGGTACATGTTGGTGGTGATCGATCGGTTCAGCCGATGGGTTGAAGCAGTCCCATCAAAGACATTGGGAGGTGATACAGTGATTAAGTTTCTGACAAGAGAGGTGATTCCGAGATTTGGCATCCCATCAGAAATCAGTTCAGATAATGGTTCAGCGTTTATCCAAAAGGTGTTAAAATGTGTTTTGTCAAAGCTAGGAATTAAACAACGCTTTGGAGCAGTCTATCACCCGCAGAGTCAGGGTATTGTTGAGAGAATCAATGGGACTTTGAAAGCTAAGCTGAATAAAATCTGTGCTTCTACTAACCTAAACTGGGCTGATGCTTTGCCGCTTGCGCTAATGAGCTATCGCATGCAGATGCACCGCAGCACACATTTAACCCCGCATGAAATGCTAACAGGCAGAATGATGCCAGTGCCCGAATGGAGGCTTCCATTCAAAGGCCCGGCACTTGAACAGCTACAAACAGAGTTGAAAGCATATATGGATCAACTAACTGCTATCCATAGAGCTATCTATCTGCAGGAAAAAGCCAGAAGTTCCTTTCCAGAGTCGGTGGTGAAGAGACCAGTCGAACCAGGTGACCTGGTGTACGTGAAGGTGTTCAGACGTAAATGGAACAGCTCGAGATGGGACGGACCATTTGAGGTCAAACGAGCAACCGCAACCGCCGTCCAAGTAAAGGGGAGTGATACGTGGTATCATTTGACTCATTGTACTAAAGTACACGCTAGAGACACTGTGAAGCCAGACATTGTGAAGCCAGACAATGGAAAAGACTGTGAACAGACAGTTTGCAGCAATGAAACTGGTATTAATGACATTTCACCTGTGGATGTTGGCAGAAGTGGTGAGCCTAACAACAGCGAGGCCGGAGATGAACTCTCACAGCCTGCAGACGGCACCACAGCATCAGCCAACGTCAGCTCAACCACGAGTGGAACGAGCAACGAGTAATGAGGGTCGAGACGATCGACATGCAACCATGAAATGTGGGACTTCGGTCTATAAAGGGAAATCCACCTTTGCAGAAAAAGATAAGTACAACACAACGTTAATGTTTTTTAACAAGTACACACCAGTGTTTTTGCCAGCTGAACTGAAGTTAATGACTCATCTAGGTCTTAAAGAACACTTAAGAGAAAAAACAAAAAAGGGTTGCGTAAGAAAAGAGAGGCCCATGCTGAATTCAAATGGAAAGCAACGGTAACCGATACAGGATTTCGTACAAAATTAGATACGGAGTTTGAGGTGAACATTTATTACAATGATCAAAAATTGTGTGGAAAAAGTGTCAAAAAGGTATATACAGAATATGGGATAAATCAGTGCTCACTTATTCTGTACATAAAGGATGATGGTTTTGAGGTAGAAATAGAAATAGAATCCCACAGGGATCCCGAGGACAATTACAAATATAACTTAACAATGAAGAATCTACAAAACCACAATGTAGTATCAGGAAGTGGTGATTTAGAACGAATAGGAAATAAGGAGTTAAACGCTACAGTCCAAATGTTTAATGACCGAATTAGGATACATGTGGAGCCAGACAGTGATGAATATGACTTGGTTGAAAGAAACGTGATTATCTCTAGAGTACTGCAAAAAAGTGACAGACGAAGGATGTGTAATTCTCATGCTAATGTAAGTCATCAATTATCAAGTCAAAATCAAGAAAACATTAATTGTAATATAACTGTTTGGAATGCAGATTGTGGATGGATTATTGAAGCAAATGTAATAGCTTTCCGGATTAACAAAACATACGAGTTGAAATTCGAAGACGTCACCTCGAGTGGAAAAATAGATTCAACTATATTATTTAACTTACCGAAAAAAGAGGCTTTACTATAAGATGTAAATTGTTTTGCCCCAACAACTATGGCTACTAGAACTACAGTAGAAGTGAAGAAAATGGCTATCCCTAGTGGAAATGTGACTTTACCTACTTCAGTCACCAAATTAGGACTAAATAAATCGACAATTTTAACGGAAAAGACATTAACGGTCACATCAGCGTCTAAATTTTTAAATAGCACAATACAAATTTCAAATTCGTTCCCAGTTGATATTACAGAGGTAAATACAAGTAAAATGGAAGTGCAACCTACAGAGGTTGCTAGAAACTTGGTCAACGCAAAACCTACGGTGATTCGACCTGAGAACATAACTGAACCTCCAACAATTGTTATAACTAAAACAAATCTACAGACAATAGTTTCAAATAAAATTAAAACCACAAAGGAAGTTTTAAATACTACTAAACCCTCACTAATAAGATTAATTACAACGGCACCTCCTTCGGTTGAGGTAACATCAGATCAGGACAAGAACCTAATATTAGAATTCGCAGAACTAGATCCAAAACAGTATGGATGCTCTGAAAAGGAAGGATGTGAAGATTTCTCTGAAGGTTTAGATAAATTTTATGAAAAACAAAATCCAAAAGTAGCTATGCCAAAAGCAATAAATAAATTACAGGATATTAAATGGCATGGAATCAGACCATGGGGTGACCCTTTATGGCAAAGAGCCATACGCAATACATGGTATAGCTGGTCATGGTATACAGCAAGAGAGTTAACCAAAAACGATTGCTTAATCTGTACTGCTGCTCCGGGAGCAGTTACTATGGTTATTCCAGAAAAATACACGTCAAAAGAATGTGCATTTGTACAACGTGAAAAATGTAGGAATGGTGAGTTCACTTCAAGAGAAGACGCAGTGTCATTCTTTAAATTACCTATGTGTGGTTTGGGTTGCAGACTCTTATATGGTTCAAGAAATTCTCATCAATACTTAGAAAAGTGGAAAGGGTATAAATTAGAATCATTGTGTGCAGAATTTAACATTAGTACTACAGATAATGTTCCACCTACTGATTATGAAATAGATTATGATGCAGACTACGAATGTTTCGTCAGTGGAGGTTTTGAGGACAATGAAGGAATCAATGTAGGAAACACCACTGTAAAATGTAATGTAACTTGGGTGTTATCCTGGTTTAAGCATGCAAATGTAACACCAGTGTTTGCTACAAAGCCCGTTTGGTTTGAAAACAGATTTTATAGAAGAGGACTGTAAAAATATAACTATGACGATTCCCAAACTTTTCTTTTTAGGAGATCAAACCTATCCAGTGGCAGACAGTTACTGGATGTGTGGTGACGACAAGCTAATGAACACCTTACCACTTAAGTGGGTAGGGCTCTGTGCATTAGTACGAATGAAGGTACCGCTAACTTTAGTGTATGAAGGGGTAAAAGAATTAGCTCAGATAGAAATAGGTAAAAATAGGTCTCGTCGGAGTCTAGACGATTATGGACTAAATGAAGGAGTTTATTTAGATCTTATTGGTCAACCAAGAGGAATTCCAGATGAATTTAAAGCACAGCATGAAATTAAAGCAGGTTTTGAGTCTATCTTACCTCAAATTACTATTAATAAAAATGTTGAATGGATAAATTACATTTACTATAATCAGCAAAGGATGATAAATTTCACGGTAGAAGGATTTATGGCACTGGGAGACCAATTACATGAAACAAGTAGAATGACAATACAAAACAGACAAGCCTTAGATTGGCTTTTAGCAATTAAGGGAGGTGTTTGTCACATGTTCGGTAATCAGTGCTGTACATACATTCCCATGAACACAGCTCCTAAAGGTTCGTTTAGGGCAGTAATGGTAAAACTTATGAAACTTAAAGAAGAAGTAAAAGAGAATGCTGGTAGAAACAACTGGTCGTGGAAAAGTCTGGAAGAAATTTTAGGGGAATGGGGCGCTTTACCTGCTAAAACAGGACTAATTTTGGTGATAACGCTGATTGTAATCTTTTTGTTTGTGTGTTGTGTTGTGCCTATTTTGAAAAGGTGGATTGTGGGAACGATGTATAGATGGATGACATCAGGCAGCAGCCATCAAAAGGGCTGATATCCCGGCCGCCTGGACACGTCTATGGACTCACACGTATGCTACAGACTCATTCCAAATGGAAAGGAGTACCCATGATCGAGACGGACTCTCTCGTTTTGCTACGTGTCCATGGACTCATTCAAACCAAGCACACGAACTGAAGACTGACTAATCCTATTAACCTTGTTTAAGTTACTCAATCTAAGATTAAATGAATAAAATATAATACAATAAAGCCTAAGTAGATAAGGTAGCACAGGCGGCCGGTTAGTTTAATCTATCATAACATTATATTTTAACGTTCGTTTTAGTATTATTTCCGTATCAGTATTATTAGCAAGATAATTTGCATATATATACATATATATTCCATGTATTTCATATGTTGTTTGGTTGTTGGGTGTATATGTTAAATTCTATTATGTTATGTTATATGATGTTTATGTACTCTTTTGAATGACAAGTGGTGGATTGCATTGCGAGTAGCATGGCTGATTTCCAACTGATGCCGGTCGACCTGGCTGGCGGATGCTCGATGGGGAACCGAGATCCATGGGAGAGTTTTTTCCCCTGAGAACAGTACATGAATAAGTGCCAACAACGGGGTTTTTCGCTTCCATATTAGCTGGATTGATGCCAATGTGAAAGCAATGACTATTTTGTATCTCTCTCTCTCTCTCTCTCTCTCTCTCTCTCTCTCTCTCTCTCTCTCTCTCTCTCTCATTGAAATGTGTTGTTGATTGTAATCTGCATTTATTACAAGTCATTGTTGATCGACACTTATGTGGGCACCTTGATTACATTAGTATATTATCCATTGGTTGTGTAAGCAATTGCATTTCTAGATGTGTGTTATCATTACAGCTAAGCTTGATTAGTGTGGAGTCAGATTTTCTCTTTATACGATGTTTAGTCTATGTACTCTGGTATATAGAGGGTTCCTTAGGAGTGTTACGTAAGTAACGTAACAAGGGAGGATGTGTAGGGTTTGGAAAACATCTGAAGTCTGTGTGTCCTGCCAGCGAGGCGAAGGGACCAGAAGTCCAGAGTATGACCAGGGCATGACATCCTGTGTGACCCAAACGGAGGTCAACTGACAAGATAAGGTTGTCTGTTTTTCAACGTTTGTGGAACTGTTCCCAGAAATAAGACCAATGTCCGCCAAAGGAGGCTGGAAGCACGTGGACACTGCTGGGTCACGGCGCGGACCAATGGATGCACATAGAATCTTATTTGTAACACACGCCCATCTGTGTCATATAAAATCCATGTACACTATGTTGTGTGAGAACCCTAGCTCACACCCGTTCGTACGTGCTGAGGAGGTAAAGCCTGAAATAAATGGGTTCCCAGTTGGCAAGCAGAAAGACCTCGTTTCCCGTGTCATCATTCTTTTATATAGTTTAACAGTTAGAAATCCTCCACAAGGAGCAGTGGTTGGAGGAGATGAGGAGGGAGGGAAAATAAAATTGTATATAAGTGTTTCATAATTGTAATCAGTTTTATGTCTAAATATTTGGTTTTATTATATTAAACCTTTACCTTTTGTATCTTTTTTCAATTTGTTATTGACATTGAACAGCACAAACATTCTGTGAATAAACATAATGACTTTTATTGTCCAACAGTTGTTACTGAAAAATAAAGCCGTTTTATACATTTACTTAAAGTGTAATGATTGCAATCATTGTGGGGAAAAAAAAAACTGTTAAACAGTGTGTTCGAAATGGGGATTGATATATTAAAGGAACAAAAATACAAACATATGTACACATATATGTACTGTATGTATATATATATATATATATATATATGTATATATATATATATATATACACACACATATATACGCACACATATATATACACACACATATATACGCACACATATATATACACACATATATATATACACACATATATATATACACATATATATATATACACATAGATAGATAGATGATAGATAGATAGATAGATAGATAGATAGATAGATAGATAGATAGATAGATAGATAGATAGATAGATAGATAGATAGATAGATAGATAGATAGATAGATAGATAGATAGATAGATAGACAGACAGACAGACATTAGGATCAGATATACTTTAATAATCCCAGAGAGAAAATACAGGTTTTTTTGTTTTGTTTTTTTAATAAAAAATCGATAGAGTCCTTTCAGATGGTAGGTCAGCCTTCCAAATCCTGCCACGACTTCCTCGGGTTTTGGTCTTTCCTGGGGTATCTTTATAAGAAAGACAGGGAAAACACATACATTTATATAAGAATCTGTATTAGAAATTATAGGAGCAGTTGAGTAAATAAAAAACAATGGTCTTTATTCGCAATAACGACGTGTACGTCCCTGAAAGTATTCTGTATAAATGCATATCGCTTTATTTCACGTTAAATCTTATTCTCAGCGTCACATAGTGGACGCTATGTCACGTGATCTTTCATCCGTGCCTCAATACCAGTCTCGCGCGGGTTCGTTTCCCGTTCATGGCAAGTCAGACATCGGTCAATGTTTTAAAATCTTCCAGTTCACATTCAGAGGACTATAGAAATGTTTATTATACAGAAGTATGCCAAAACATTCTCCGTTTTTCTCTCTTTTTTCCCCTTTTTCCTTTTTTTCCCTTCCCCTTCTTCCCCCTCCCACCCGGCCGAATGTTCCCCAGCCTCAGCCCAAGACCTAATCCACTTGACCAAACACCAGTGCCATGCTCAGCTCTGCATTATAGAGAGGTCAACTGTGTTGAAGAAGTGTTTTTTGGTTAATTTTGTCACAACGGTAAGTGGAAATGGCGTCAAGTACAAAAAGCACACTTCGCGGCGTCAAGACGCACGTTTTGATATATAGTTTGTGGGGGTAGACCCTACGGTTCGGGCTGTATTAACGGTGACGGAAGATTAAAAAGGAACTAGAATCGTTCAACTTCTGAAGAAGTTGAAGAAGGCGCCCGCCTGGTGGTGCGTATAACTGAAGTAAACTTTGTTACTTGTAAAAAAAAAAAAAAAAAGGAAAATTTGGGGGCCCCCCCCATTGCACCGGTGGGCCCAGGCGGCCCCTTACTTCGCCTATGGCTTTGACCGGCCCTGGCTGGCTGTCTGCAGCACGGAAAACTCCCAACAGCTGCAGTTTACTCGCTCAATTTGGGGAGGGTTTGGGGTTGTTGCCGGTCTGAGGTGATTTGCGGAAAATGTATAAGTCCTGCACCAATGAGGGTTACATTTCCTGAATCGAGACAAAAAGACCTACGTTTTGATGTATAATTTGTGTACGTAGAGTGAAAATTGAGCGAGTAGGCTAAAGTTATGTGTTTTTTGCATAATTTTGTCACCATGGTAACTGGAAATGGCGTGATGAGGAAACAATAAAAGATATCCACATTCCGTTTTCACGGAACGTGGAAATTTGGGGGGCCCCCCCATTGCACCAGAGGGCCCAAGCGGCCCCTTAGTATGCCTATGGCTGTGACCGGCCCTGGCTGGCTGTCTGCTGCACGGAAAACTCCCAACTGCAGCTCAATTTGGGGAGGGTTTGGGGTTGTTGCCGGTCTGAGGTGATTTGCGAAAAATCTATAAATCGTACACCAATGAGGGTTACATTTCCTAAATCCAGACAAAAAGACCTACATTTTGATGTATTATTTGTCTACGTAGAGTGAAAATTGAGCGAGTAGGCTAAAGTTGTTTGGTGTTTTTCGCATAAGTTTCACTTTGGGGTTGTTGCCGGTCTGAGGTGATTTGCAAGAAATCTAAAAGACCTACACCAATGAGGGTTACATTTCCTGAATCCAGACAGAAATACCTACGTGTAGATGTATAATTTGTGCACGAAGAGTGAAAATTGAGCAAGTAGGCAAAAGTTGTTTGGTGTTTTTTGGAGAATTTTGTCACCATGGTAACTGAAAATGGCGTGATGAGAAAACGATAAAAGATATGCACGTTCCGTTTTCACTTCTGAATAGTTCAAAGATATATCTACAAACTGGAAGTTCAACATTGTTCGTAGGGGAAAGCATGACGACACAGTAGAGTGTTGAAAATGACCATTTTTCGGTGGTTTTTTGCGAATTTTGTTCCAACCGTAAGTCGAAATGGCGTCAAGTACAAAAAGCCCTGATCGCGGCGTCGAGACGAACGTTTCGATATATAGTATGTGGGGGTAGACCCTACGGTTCGGGCTGTAAAAATTTGGGGGCCCCCCCATTGCACCGGTGGGCCCAAGCGGCCCCTTAGTACGCCTATGGCTTTGACCGGCTCTGGCTGGCTGGCTGGCTGCAGCACAAAAAAACCCCAAACAACTTTCTGAATTTGGGGAGGGTTTGGGGTTGTTGCCGGTCTAAGGTGATTTGCGAAAAATCTATAAGTCCTACACCAAAAAGGGTTACATTTCCTGAATCCAGACAAGAAGACCTACGTTTTGATGTATAATTTGTCTACGTAGAGTGAAAATTGATCGAGTAAGCTTATGTTGTTCGTTGTTTTTTGCATAATTTTGACTTTGGGGTTGCTGCCGGTCTGAGGTGATTTGCGAAAAATCTGTAAGACCTACACCAATGAGGGTTACATTTCCTGAATCCAGACAAAAAGACCTACCTTTTGAGGTATAATTTGTGCATGTAGAGTGAAAATTGAGCAAGTAGGCTAAAGTTGTTTGGTGTTTTTCGCATAAGTTTCACTTTGGGGTTGTTGCCGGTCTGAGGTGATTTGCAAGAGATCTAAAAGACCTACACCAATGAGGGTTACATTTCCTGAATCCAGACAGAAATACCTACGTGTTGATGTATAATTTGTGCACGTAGAGTGACAATTGAGCGAGTGGGCTAAAGTTGTTTGGTTAATTTTGTCACCATGGTAACTTAAAATGGTGTGATTAGAAAACGATAAAAGATATCCACATACCGTTTGCACTTCTGAATAGTTCAAAGATATATCTACAAACTGGAAGTTAAACGATGTTCGTAGGTGAAAGCATGAGGACACAGTAGAGCGTTTAAAATGGCCATTTTTCGGTGGTTTTTTGCGAATTTTGTTCCAACCGTAAGTCGAAATGGCGTCAAGTACAAAAAGCCCTGATCGCGGCGTCGAGACGAACGTTTCGATATATAGTATGTGGGGGTAGACCCTACGGTTCGGGCTGTATTAACGGTGACGGAAGATTAATAAACAATAACTAGAAACGTTCAACTTCTGAAGAAGTTGAAGAAGGCGCCCGCCTGGTGGTGCGTATAACTGAAGTAATTTAATTGTTACTTGTAAAAAAAAAAATAAATAAAAAAAAAAAAAATTTGGGGGCCCCCCCATAGCTCCGGTGGGCCCAAGCGGCCCCTTAGTACGCCTATGGGTTTGACCGGCCCTGGCTGGCTGTCTGCAGGACGGAAAACAACTGCAGCTTACTCGCTCAACTTGGGGAGGGTTTGGGGTTGTTGCCGGTCTGAGGTGATTTGCGAAAAATCTATAAGACCTACACCAATGAGGGTTACATTTTCTGAATCCAGACAAAAAGACCTACATTTTGATGTATAATTTGTCTACGTAGAGTGAAAATTGAGCGAGTATGCTGAAGTTATTTGGTCTTTTTCGCATAAGTTTGACTTTGGGGTTGTTGCCGGTCTGAGGTGATTTGCGAAAAATCTAAAACTCCTACACCAATGAGGGTTACATTTCCTAAATCCATGCAGAAATACCTACGTTTTAATGTATAATTTGTGCACGTAGAGTAAAATTGAGCGAGTAGGCAAAAGTTGTTTGGTGTTTTTTGGAGAATTTTGTCACCATGGTAACTGAAAATGGCGTGATGAGAAAACGATAAAAGATATCCACGTTCCGTTTGCACTTCTGAAAAGTTCAAAGATATATCTACAAACTGGAAGTTAAAGAATGTTCGTAGGTGAAAGCATGACGACACAGTAGAGCGTTGAAAATGACCATTTTTCTGTGTTTTTTTGCAAATGTTGTTCCAACCGTAACTGGAAATGACGTCAAGTGCAAAAAGCCTGCATCGCGTCGTCGAGACGAACGTTTCGATATATAACAAGTGGGGGTACACCCTACGGTTCGGCCTGTAAAAATTTGGGGGGCCCCCCATTGCACCGGTGGGCCCAAGCAGCCCCTTAGTACGCCTATGGCTTTGACCGGCTCTGGATGGATGGCTGCAGCACAAAAAAAACCCAAACAACTCGCTGAATTTGGGGAAGGTTTGGGGTTGTTGCCGGTCTGAGGTGATTTGCGAAAATTCTATAAGTCCTACACCAATGAGGGTTACATTTCCTGAATCCAGACAAGAAGACCTACGTTTTGATGTATAATTTGTGCATGTAGAGTGAAAATTGAGCGAGTAGGCTCAAGTTGTTTGTTGTTTTTTGCATAATTTTGACTTTGGGGTTGCTGCCGGTCTGAGGTGATTTGCGAAAAATCTATAAGACCTACACCAATAAGGGTTACATTTCCTGATTCCAGACAAAACTACCTACGTTTTGATGTATAATTTGTGCATGTAGAGTGAAAATTGAGCAAGTAGGCTAAAGTTGTTTGTTGGTTTCTGGATAATTTTGTCACCAGGGTAGGTGAAAATGGCGTGATGAAAAAAATCTATAAGGCCTACAGCAATGAGGGTTACATTTTCTGAATCCAGACAAAAAGACCTACGTTTTGATGTATAATTTGTCTACGTAGAGTGTAAATTGAGCGAGTAGGCTAAAGTTGTTTGGTGTTTTTCGCATAAGTTTCACTTTGGGGTTGTTGCCGGTCTGAGGTGATTTGCAAGAAATCTAAAAGACCTACACCAATGAGGGTTACATTTCCTGAATCCATAATATCTCTACGTTTTAAAGCAGCGCAATAATAACTTACCTAAAGAATGACTGTCGTCGGGACCACCTCTAACGTCTTTAGTCGGACTCGGAGCAAAAGCAGTCCGGCTGTGAGCTACAGTGCGCATGCGCTTGCGACCGTTTCGAAACGCACTTCAGCGATCTCTCCTCCGCTGTGTGTGTGTGTGCATGTGTGTGTGTATGTGTGTGTGTGTGCGCGCGGCGCGCTCCGCGCAGCACGGCTTTGCCGACAGACACACACACACATACACACACACTTGCACACACACACACAGCGGAGGAGAGATCGCTGAAGTGACTTAAGTTATATATTTGCCACCTAGTAAATAGGGCAGGTGGTAATTATTCTATAAATATTAAAATATAAAGCAGCGCAATAATAACTTACCTGAAGAATGACTGTCGTCGGGACACTCTTGCTCTGCGTAATCTTGTAACGTCTTTAGTCGGACTCGGAGCAAAAGCAGTCCGGCTGTGAGCTACAGTGCGCATGCGCTTGCGACCGTTTCGAAACGCAACATTTTATATTTGCCCCCTAGTAAATAGGGCAGGTGGTAATTATTCTATAAATATTAAAATATAAAAGCTTTCAGCACATGCTGGGGCGGAGGGATATCACATCACATGTGGTATCCCTCCGCCCCTCTGGTCGGTAAAATCCCTCAAATTCTAATGTAAAAATTTTAAATTTAAAAATAACTTACCGAAAATCCTTGCTCTCATGTCATGTTCAAAACATTCTTCTTCGAAATGGTCACTGCATATGACGTGTTTTCTCTCTGGCAAGCTCTCTTCAAGATGGCAATCCAGCTACGAGCCCGGTTAGCTCATGGAAAGTTGAAATAAGCAATGTTTTTTCCAATTTTACCAGTTGTGTTGGAACATCCAATGGCCATGTACGTGGGCATTGTTGCTTCAGCAATAGCTCCTGCGAATGTCAATGGTGCAGTCCTCTGGAAATCCGAAAAAAATTGTTGATGATCAGCTGTGTAAAACGTCTCCAACTCGGCTGGTCAGATCGACTCGGGTCCCGATGACGTCATCATAAGGCAAATCCATCCAAAACAAACTGCCCGAGGTCCCCATTTGTTACAAATCAAATTTATTTTGTTAATTTACGGTTATTTTCCAGTAACTTAATCAAGACATGAAAACTTTTAACATATTTTTGGAATGCTTCTGTGGTAGTCTGACAATTTAATCGGTAATGTTGCCGGATCAAAGTTACATCTTAAGAGAAATTCCTTCCTCCAATTTTTTTTTTTTAAATTGTGAAGGGAAAATAAACCATAAATTCTTTTAATTTTTAATAAAAGTCTGCAGCCATTTTAATTTAATCACGGCATTAATCACTTTAAAATCAATAACACATGATCACATGTTTTTTATTATTCCAGAAGAGATTGTGATGAATTTGATTATGTTTTATTGTAGTATTTGGTATATTTAAGATATATGCTGGATATATGCCAAAGGGAAATGAAATATTGGGTGACAATGTAATTCTCTGAAATTGGCACAGCTTGGAGTCGAACCTACGATCTTCTGCTTTGCAGCCCGACACCTAACCCACTCCCCCATAACACCAGTGCCGTGCTCAGCCGCGCATTTTTGAAAGGTCAACTATGTTGAAGAAGTGGTTTTTGGTTTATTGTGTTCCAACCGTAAGCTGAAACGGCGTCAAGTACAAAAAGCCCTGATCGCGGCGTCGAGACCAACGTTTCGATATATGGTATGTGGGGGTAGACCCTACGGTTCGGGCTGTATTAACGGTACTATAATAATAATAATAATAAAGAAACCCTTATTAGGTGCATAGCATAAGGCCTCCGCCATGCATTTTCAATGCATAGGCGGGCGCCTAATAATAAAGAAACCCTTATTAGGTGCATAGCATAAGGCCTCCGCCATGCATTTTCAATGCATAGGCGGGCGCCTAATAAAGAAATCCTTATTAGGTGCATAACATAAGGCCTCCGCCATGCATTTTCAATGCATAGGCGGGCGCCTAATAATAACTAGAAACGTTCAACTTCTGAAGAAGTTGAAGAAGGCGCCCGCCTGGTGGTGCGCGTAACCGTCAAAGGCAAAGCTTCCGAGTTCCTTGGTTGTAGGCTTTTATCACTTGGGGATTTTAAAATCAAATCTTCTGAGTGTGAAAAGGATTTGTCTTTGTCAAAACCAGCCGACAGGAGAATGTCTGCATCCAAGCAGCATGGAAAATTGGTGTTATTAAAACATGATTAAATACTTCAATGTAGCATGAAAAAATGAAATGTGTGAATAAAAATGTTAAAGGCATTACAAACTACTAAAGGAAGTACAAACTCTGTGAAGCAGAAGTTGGTGAGACCTTCCTAGAGCTACTTCCGGTTAGCAACATGTTAAGCGTTAGCCGCTAACATGGTTGTTTCCAGTATCACCGGGTGATTGTACTCTGTTAGTTTGGTCCAAATCCTGTACTGGGAAGTTCCTCAAAAAGGGTGCCAATTAGGGGTGGGTAAAATAATTGAAGAATCGATGCATCGCAATAATTTCACGCAAAATTCATAATCGATTTGGGGGCTCCTCAGAATCGATTCACCTCCTGACACGTTGGGGGCGCTGCGAGTTTGGTCACTGTGCTGAGCACCTGAGCGCATAACAACAGTCATGGCGAGCTTGAAAAAAGAAGAAGAAGGAAAGAAGAAGTCATGGCGAGCAGCTGTAGAAAGCTAACTCCGTCCACTTTTAAGTCAGATGTTTGCGCTCATTTTGCTTTCCCGTCTAAATCTGGAACTCAAGAAGTCGACAAAAGCAAGGTGGTATGTAGGCTGTGCCAGAGAGAATTAAAGTACTGCAGCAACACGATAAATCTGCGCAACCACTTAACCAGATACCACGCAGATGCGCTACAAAAACCCGAAGCACAACCTGTTGACTCCAAACAGACACAAATCGACAAATCATTCATCTCTAATCTTCCGCCAAGCTCTGCCCGCGCACAGAAAATCACAAAGTCTGTAGCCGTGTTTATTTGCAAGGACCTACGACCGTACAGTGTTGTTGAAAACACGGGTTTTAAGAATATGCTAAAAACACTTGAACCACGTTACGCAATACCAACACCTAAATACATGACAGAAGTCGCTGTGCCATCACTGTATACAGAGGTGAAGACAGACGTTTTGGAGTCATTAAAGTCGGCCGAAAGAGTTGCTCTGACGTGTGATGGCTGGACCTCGAGAGCAACCGACCCCTACGCAACCATAATTTCTCATTTCATATCGAACGAGTGGGAATTGGTGTCAAATGTGCTTCAGACCAGACCCCTTCATGGAAGTCATACAGGTAGCAATATAGCAAACTTGTTGACAGAGGCAATAAATGAATGGGGCATAACCGGAAAAGTGCCTGCTGTTGTTACAGACAACGCGGCTAACATGCTAGAGCTGTCGGTCTCACTGATCTGTTGCATGTTGGCTGCTTTGCCCATGTGCTCAACTTGGCTTCGCAGGCTGCTCTTAAAACCACTGCAGTCACATGGCTTCTGGGCAGAGTGAGGCGCATCTCTGCTTTTTTTCATCGAAGCACTTTGGCCTGTCATGCACTCAAAAAGAATCAAAAGTTGTTGGACCTCCCACAACACAAGTTAGTGACTGATGTCTCTACGAGATGGAATAGCACTTTAGATATGCTGGAGAGATTTTTGGAACAACAACCAGCTGTCTCTGCTGCATTACTTGCACCTGAAGTGCGAAAGCAGGAAAAAGATCTATGCTCCCTTACAGAGACAGACATTACAGCAGCAGAGGATATTGCACAGGCTCTGAAGCCATTAAAGAAAGCCACCTTGGTGATGTCTCAGGAAAGCACCCCAACTCTGTCTGTCATTGCACCTCTAAAAGAAAGACTTCTAGAGGAGATGCAACCATCATCCAGTGACTCTGCAGTGGTGAAGGAAATGAAGACTGCTATGTGCAAGGATCTCCAAAAAAGGTATTAATATATATGTATATAAACTTTTTTGGAACACAAAATTTGCTAATTTTATTTTACATGCACTTTATTTTTTAACAAGAATCTCCACGTGCCCACTTAGTCTGTAACCAGAAATGAAGAACTGTACTGTTACAGTACAATTCTTTATTTCTGGCTACAGTACTATAGTTCAGTTTAAGATATGTTAAGCACTAAACTTATTCAGTGTAATTCAGTTGAATACAACCCTATGATTTGTGTTTAAATCTGCACACATATGCACAGATGTTATTGAAATGCATTTTTATTTATATTAGACTTTCAAGAGATAAGCTTGTACTGTTACAGTACAATTCTTTATTTCTGGTTACAGTACTATAGTTCAGTTTAAGATATTGTCACGAACGAGAGACGGATGGACCCAGTATTCAGCCAGACAAGAAAAAGTGCAAACAAAAAGGCTTTAATGAAGCTCAAAAGGGAATATGCAGGCTCGGTGGTCAAATAACATTTCCAAGTCGGTACACAGGCGGGCAGGAAAAAACAGGCAAGGATAACAGGATCAGGATCAGGCTCAGGCTGGCACAGAAGTCAAAAACGCAAATTGGGTCAGGTCAACAGGCAAACGAACAGAACAGGGAATGCTGGACTAGACTCACAAAAGACAAAAGACAATGATCTGGCAGAGTGCAGGTGACAGAGGCAGATATAAGTAGGGGAGTAAGCAGGTGAACAGAGTGAGACTAATTACCAGAATGGGTGGAGCTGATTAGGGGGAACAAAATGGCTGGAAGTAAACTGAAGCTGATTGGATGGTGACTGGTGAAGGGGAGTGACAAGACAAAAGAATGCTGGCAGGTGAACTGAATAAAGGCTGGTGACATAACTGATCAGAGCAGGCCAGAAGAAACTGATAATATAAAACAAAGTACAAAATCAAACCACATTAAAACTCAAACTATTCCATTAACCAAAACTAATACATAACCTAAACCTAAGACAGAATTGATTACATGGAGAGAATTACTAAACCAAAGCAGAAATTAAACTAGACTAATCCAGAACCAAAATCAACATAAAGACCAAACAGAACATAAGCAAATAATAAAAACCAGAGCTAATACTAAGACAGTAGAGTGAACTAATTAAAAAGACCAACATAAACTATAACAAAAACTCAAATCATGACAGAGCCCCTCCCTCAAGGGCGGATTCCAGACGACCTAAAAAGAAAAAGCAGACTAGATCGGGCGGGTGGAGGGGGTCTCAGGACGGAGGGACAGAGTCGAGACATAAACAAAAACAACCCAGACAGGGCGGACTAAAACAAACAGTCTCAAGAAACAAAAGTCTGGTGGGCGTCCCAGAGGACGACCCCGACGAGTCAGGTTTTCTGGAGGACATCCCGGAGGACGGCTGCAACGATTCAGATAATCCGGCGGGTGTCCCGGAGGACGGCCCCGGAGAGGTTGGTGCTCCGGCGGGCGTCCAGGAGGAAGGCGGTGGACCGGAGCGTCAAGAGGTAGATGGCGACGCCAGGCCCCTGGCGACCATCGGCGGAACAGAGCCCCCAGAAACCGCCGACGGAGTAGGACCCCCGGAGACGGACGGCTGGCCAGGATGCTCAGAGGCAGAATCTGAAAAAGAAAATGTCCTGCCGGTGCCGAACTGCAGGCTTAAGGCGGCGCCGGGCTGCAGGCCTCAGGAGGCCCCGGGCTGCAGGCTTCAGGAGGCCCCGGGCTGTAGGCCTCAGGAGGCCCCGGGCTGTAGGCCTCAGGAGGCCCCGGGCTGCAGGCTTCAGGAGGCCCCGGGCTGCAGGCTTCAGGAGGCCCCGGGCTGCAGGCCTCAGGAGGCCCCGGGCTGCAGGCCTCAGGAGGCCCCGGGCTGCAGGCTTCAGGAGGCCCCGGGCTGCAGGCTTCAGGAGGCCCCGGGCTGCAGGCTTCAGGAGGCCCCGGGCTGCAGGCTTCAGGAGGCCCCGGGCTGCAGGCTTCAGGAGGCCCCGGGCTGCAGGCTTCAGGAGGCGTCTGGATACCCAAGAGGAAAAGAATCTCCCGCACACCTGACTCCAATTGAGAAAGAGATCTCCCAACATCTGCCCGCCACTGTTTGTCGGCCGATGGGTCCATGTTTGGCCAGATCATTCTGTCACGAACGAGAGACGGATGGACCCAGTATTCAGCCAGACAAGAAAAAGTGCAAACAAAAAGGCTTTAATGAAGCTCAAAAGGGAATATGCAGGCTCGGTGGTCAAATAACATTTCCAAGTCGGTACACAGGCGGGCAGGAAAAAACAGGCAAGGATAACAGGATCAGGATCAGGCTCAGGCTGGCACAGAAGTCAAAAACGCAAATTGGGTCAGGTCAACAGGCAAACGAACAGAACAGGGAATGCTGGACTAGACTCACAAAAGACAAAAGACAATGATCTGGCAGAGTGCAGGTGACAGAGGCAGATATAAGTAGGGGAGTAAGCAGGTGAACAGAGTGAGACTAATTACCAGAATGGGTGGAGCTGATTAGGGGGAACAAAATGGCTGGAAGTAAACTGAAGCTGATTGGATGGTGACTGGTGAAGGGGAGTGACAAGACAAAAGAATGCTGGCAGGTGAACTGAATAAAGGCTGGTGACATAACTGATCAGAGCAGGCCAGAAGAAACTGATAATATAAAACAAAGTACAAAATCAAACCACATTAAAACTCAAACTATTCCATTAACCAAAACTAATACGTAACCTAAACCTAAGACAGAATTGATTACATGGAGAGAATTACTAAACCAAAGCAGAAATTAAACTAGACTAATCCAGAACCAAAATCAACATAAAGACCAAACAGAACATAAGCAAATAATAAAAACCAGAGCTAATACTAAGACAGTAGAGTGAACTAATTAAAAAGACCAACATAAACTATAACAAAAACTCAAATCATGACAGAGCCCCTCCCTCAAGGGCGGATTCCAGACGACCTAAAAAGAAAAAGCAGACTAGATCGGGCGGGTGGAGGGGGTCTCAGGACGGAGGGACAGAGTCGAGACATAAACAAAAACAACCCAGACAGGGCGGACTAAAACAAACAGTCTCAAGAAACAAAAGTCTGGTGGGCGTCCCAGAGGACGACCCCGACGAGTCAGGTTTTCTGGAGGACATCCCGGAGGACGGCTGCAACGATTCAGATAATCCGGCGGGTGTCCCGGAGGACGGCCCCGGAGAGGTTGGTGCTCCGGCGGGCGTCCAGGAGGAAGGCGGTGGACCGGAGCGTCAAGAGGTAGATGGCGACGCCAGGCCCCTGGCGACCATCGGCGGAACAGAGCCCCCAGAAACCGCCGACGGAGTAGGACCCCCGGAGACGGACGGCTGGCCAGGATGCTCAGAGGCAGAATCTGAAAAAGAAAATGTCCTGCCGGTGCCGAACTGCAGGCTTAAGGCGGCGCCGGGCTGCAGGCCTCAGGAGGCCCCGGGCTGCAGGCTTCAGGAGGCCCCGGGCTGTAGGCCTCAGGAGGCCCCGGGCTGTAGGCCTCAGGAGGCCCCGGGCTGCAGGCTTCAGGAGGCCCCGGGCTGCAGGCTTCAGGAGGCCCCGGGCTGCAGGCCTCAGGAGGCCCCGGGCTGCAGGCCTCAGGAGGCCCCGGGCTGCAGGCTTCAGGAGGCCCCGGGCTGCAGGCTTCAGGAGGCCCCGGGCTGCAGGCTTCAGGAGGCCCCGGGCTGCAGGCTTCAGGAGGCCCCGGGCTGCAGGCTTCAGGAGGCGTCTGGATACCCAAGAGGAAAAGAATCTCCCGCACACCTGACTCCAATTGAGAAAGAGATCTCCCAACATCTGCCCGCCACTGTTTGTCGGCCGATGGGTCCATGTTTGGCCAGATCATTCTGTCACGAACGAGAGACGGATGGACCCAGTATTCAGCCAGACAAGAAAAAGTGCAAACAAAAAGGCTTTAATGAAGCTCAAAAGGGAATATGCAGGCTCGGTGGTCAAATAACATTTCCAAGTCGGTACACAGGCGGGCAGGAAAAAACAGGCAAGGATAACAGGATCAGGATCAGGCTCAGGCTGGCACAGAAGTCAAAAACGCAAATTGGGTCAGGTCAACAGGCAAACGAACAGAACAGGGAATGCTGGACTAGACTCACAAAAGACAAAAGACAATGATCTGGCAGAGTGCAGGTGACAGAGGCAGATATAAGTAGGGGAGTAAGCAGGTGAACAGAGTGAGACTAATTACCAGAATGGGTGGAGCTGATTAGGGGGAACAAAATGGCTGGAAGTAAACTGAAGCTGATTGGATGGTGACTGGTGAAGGGGAGTGACAAGACAAAAGAATGCTGGCAGGTGAACTGAATAAAGGCTGGTGACATAACTGATCAGAGCAGGCCAGAAGAAACTGATAATATAAAACAAAGTACAAAATCAAACCACATTAAAACTCAAACTATTCCATTAACCAAAACTAATACATAACCTAAACCTAAGACAGAATTGATTACATGGAGAGAATTACTAAACCAAAGCAGAAATTAAACTAGACTAATCCAGAACCAAAATCAACATAAAGACCAAACAGAACATAAGCAAATAATAAAAACCAGAGCTAATACTAAGACAGTAGAGTGAACTAATTAAAAAGACCAACATAAACTATAACAAAAACTCAAATCATGACAGATATGTTAAGCACTAAACTTATTCAGTGTAATTCAGTTGAATACAACCCTATGATTTGTGTTTAAATCTGCACACATATGCACAGATGTTATTGAAATGCATTTTTATTTATATTAGACTTTCAAGAGATAAGCTATGCCTAATTTTATTTTACATGCACTTTATTTTTTATTGTTTATTAAGAACAGTTTTCGACAGTATCGAATGCTGCACTGAGGTCCAATAGAACCAGTACGGTGGTTCTTCCACAGTCTGTATTTATATGGATGTCAGAGAAGTGCATTGTCTAAATTGTTCTTTTTTAACAGTGGTTTGATAATTGCTGTTTTTAGGGACTGGGGGAAAACACCTGACAGAAGGGACGTGTTTATTATCTGGGTCAAATCAGACGCTATGCCAGGTAAAACTTTTTTAAAGAAAGCTGTGGGGAGAACATCAAGGCTGCATGAAGAGGAACTTAGCTGCTGAATGATCTAGGTGACATAGTCACAGCCCAGATAAGTGCATTGAAGCCTGAGCATGTGGATCAGCTGCTTTTTCTAAACAAGAATCTCCACGTGCCCACTTAGTCTGTAACCAGAAATGAAGAACTGTACTGTTACAGTACAATTCTTTATTTCTGGCTACAGTACTATAGTTCAGTTTAAGATATGTTAAGCACTAAACTTATTCAGTGTAATTCAGTTGAATACAACCCTATGATTTGTGTTTAAATCTGCACACATATGCACAGATGTTATTGAAATGCATTTTTATTTATATTAGACTTTCAAGAGATAAGCTTGTACTGTTACAGTACAATTCTTTATTTCTGGCTACAGTACTATAGTTCAGTTTAAGATATGTTAAGCACTAAACTTATTCAGTGTAATTCAGTTGAATACAACCCTATGATTTGTGTTTAAATCTGCACACATATGCACAGATGTTATTGAAATGCATTTTTATTTATATTAGACTTTCAAGAGATAAGCTATGCCTAATTTTATTTTACATGCACTTTATTTTTTATTGTTTATTAAGAACAGTTTTCGACAGTATCGAATGCTGCACTGAGGTCCAATAGAACCAGTACGGTGGTTCTTCCACAGTCTGTATTTATATGGATGTCAGAGAAGTGCATTGTCTAAATTGTTCTTTTTTAACAGTGGTTTGATAATTGCTGTTTTTAGGGACTGGGGGAAAACACCTGACAGAAGGGACGTGTTTATTATCTGGGTCAAATCAGACGCTATGCCAGGTAAAACTTTTTTAAAGAAAGCTGTGGGGAGAACATCAAGGCTGCATGAAGAGGAACTTAGCTGCTGAATGATCTAGGTGACATAGTCACAGCCCAGATAAGTGCATTGAAGCCTGAGCATGTGGATCAGCTGCTTTTTCTAAACAAGAATCTCCACGTGCCCACTTAGTCTGTAACCAGAAATGAAGAACTGTACTGTTACAGTACAATTCTTTATTTCTGGCTACAGTACTATAGTTCAGTTTAAGATATGTTTAAAAATTAGAGGTTAATCACTACATATTGAAAAGCTAAGAATGTTTACAAGCACTAAACTTATTCAGTGTAATTCAGTTGAATACAACCCTATGATTTGTGTTTAAATCTGCACACATATGCACAGATGTTATTGAAATGCATTTTTATTTATATTAGAGTTTCAAGAGATAAGCTATGCCTAATTTTATTTTACATGCACTTTATTTTTTATTGTTTATTAAGAACAGTTTTCTACTTTAAGCACATTGCATTAACAAGTTTGTTTCTTTGCTCAGAAATGTGATGTTTCAGAAGTTTGTATGAAAATAAATATTTTAAAAATGTCAACATTATATAAAATCATTTGTGTCTTCAGAACTTTAAATCAATATCGAATGGAATCGCAACAGCAATAATCGAAATCGAATCGAATCGTGAGGTTCCTAACAATACCCAACCCTAGTGCCAATACTTAATGTCACCAAAGCTCACCAAAGGCCATGTGTCAGATCGGCCTCCTTTAGCAACTAAGCCTCACCAAAAAAAACAGCCGACAGGAGAAGGTCTGCATCCAAGCAGCATGGAAAATTGGTGTTATTAAAAAATGTACACACGTGTATATATATATATATATATATATATATGTGTGTGTGTATATATATATATATATATATATATATATATACACACACACACACACACACTTATATATAATATGATATGAATAACATATAAAATATTTCAGCACATAATTTTCTAGAAGTTGATAGTGTTAGTACATCCACTGACTGTAAAATTACATGTGAAACGTTTTCACATAGCCAGAGAACTGCTTGTTGTTGCAACCAAATCCTATGGGATTCTGTGAGAGTAGGGAGTAGCAAGATGGCGGCCAAATCCATTGGGATTCTGTGAGAGTAGGGAGTAGCAAGATGGCGGCCAGGGACTTCAGTTTTTCGGCAAAATCCGCACTCCAGTGTATAATCGAAATCAGTGAGACAGAACCAAGCAAACGGATTAACAAACGATCGAGCGCACAACTGGCGTTTAGCCTGGAAGGAGAGAAGGTTGCGCACGCGAGCAAACAGAGCCGAGCGCGAGGGTAGTGTTTGAGCACAGTTTGAAAGTTGAGCGCGCATGTCATGTTTAAACGCTGAATACCTGTCTCGCTGCGCGCTCAGATTGGTTCCGACGCGCTCAATTCAGAAGACTTCATATGCTACTATGCTAAACTGCAGTCTCCCCCCTCCCAACCACCATATTATAAAGACCGCGGGGCGCCAGGCTTTTATTCCCCCCAAGACCAAGCGTTGTTTGTTTATTTCAAATACCTCTATGTTTTAAAGCAGCACAATAATAACTTACCTGAAGAATGGCTGTCGTCGGGACCACCTCTAGCTCTGCGTAATCTTGTAACGTCTTTAGTCGGACTCGGAGCAAAAGCAGTCCGGCTGTGAGCTACAGTGCGCATGCGCTTGCGACCGTTTCGAAACGCAACATTTTTTTAGTAAAGTTTATGCAGTATTTGTAGGTTTATGTGTTTAAACGCTTAATACCTGTCTCGCTGCGCGCTCAATGTGTGTGTGTGTGTGTGTGTGTGTGTGTGCGCGGCGCGCTCTGCGCAGCACGGCTTTGCCGACAGACACACACACACACACACACACAGCGGAGGAGAGATCGCTGAAGTGACTTAAGTTATATATTTGCCCCCTAGTAAATAGGGCAGGTGGTAATTATTCTATAAATATTAAAATATAAAAGCTTTCAGCACATGCTGGGGCGGAGGGATATCACATCACATGTGGTATCCCTCCGCCCCTCTGGTCGGTAAAATCTCTGCAAATTCTAATGTAAAAATTTTAAATTTAAAAATAACTTACCGAAAATCCTTGCTCTCATGTCATGTTCAAAACATTCTTCTTCGAAATGGTCACTGCATATGACGTGTTTTCTCTCTGGCCAGCTCTCTTCAAGATGGCAATCCAGCTACGAGCCCGGTTAGCTCATGGAAAGTTGAAATAAGCAATGTTTTTTCCAATTTTACCAGTTGTGTTGGAACATCCAATGGCCATGTACGTGGGCATTGTTGCTTCAGCAATAGCTCCTGCGAATGTCAATGGTGCAGTCCTCTGGAAATCCGAAAAAATTGTTGATGATCAGCTGTGTAAAACGGTTCCAACTCGGCTGGTCAGATCGACTCGGGTCCCGATGACGTCATCATAAGGCAAATCCATCCAAAACAAACTGCCCGCGGTCCCCATTTGTTACAAATCAAATTTATTTTGTTAATTTACGGTTATTTTCCAGTAACTTAATCAAGGCATGAAAACTTTTGACATATTTTTGGAATGCTTCTGTGGTAGTCTGACAATTTAATCGGTAATTTTGCCGGATCAAAGTTACATCTTAAGAGAAATTCCTTCCTCTAATTTTTTTTTTAAAGTTGTGAAGGGAAAATAAACCATAAATTCTTTTAATTTTTAATAAAAGTCTGCAGCCATTTTAATTTAATCACGGCATTAATCACTTTAAAATCAATAACGTTTGTTCCTCCTTTTTCTACTGATATTACTATGTTGTTCTGATCACATGTTTTTTATTATTCCAGAGATTGTGATGAATTTGATTATGTTTTATTGTAGTATTTGGTATATTTAAGATATATGCTGGATATATGCCAAAGGGAAATGAAATATCGGGTGAAAATGTAATTCTCTGAAATTGGCACAGCTTGGAGTCGAACCTACGATCTTCTGCTTTGCAGCCCGACACCTAACCCACTCCCCCATAACACCAGTGCCGTGCTCAGCCGCGCATTTTTGAAAGGTCAACTGTGTTGAAGAAGTGGTTTTTGGTGAATTTTGTTCCAACCGTAAGCCGAAACGACGTCAAGTACAAAAAGCCCTGATCGCGGCGTCGAGACCAACGTTTCGATATATGGTATGTGGGGGTAGACCCTACGGTTCGGGCTGTATTAACGGTACTATAATAATAATAATAATAAAGAAACCCTTATTAGGTGCATAGCATAAGGCCTCCGCCATGCATTTTCAATGCATAGGCGGGCGCCTAATAAAGAAATCCTTATTAGGTGCATAACATAAGGCCTCCGCCATGCATTTTCAATGCATAGGCGGGCTCCTAATGATTAATAGAAATTTTCTGAAGAAATTTAAGAAGGCGCCCGCCATCTGTATGTGCTGAAAAGGAAAATGTAAGCTCTTCAGAAAGAATGCTGCGCATTTCAAATATGTTTGCTCCCTTAAAAATCATCCTTGGTTGTAGGCTTTTTTTTGCTTGGGGATTTTAAATCAAACGCTTGTAGAGGTTCTTCTTAACACTAAGAGTCCCAAAGTGCAGACTTTAGTCTGCACCTAGTTTGTATCGAGTATCCCCCCAAAGGTGTTAACGGCTCTCCTCTGGTGGAATGAGCACCATTTGCAAATCAAAAGGCAATTGTAAGAATGTGGTTTGGTGACTTCAGCTGGTGTGCTGGGGTTTCCTTGTTTGAGCTGCCTCCCTTTGTGTTGTATAGGAGTTTTTTCAAGGAGTTGAGTAATTTACAGAATTTCTGGGGGGATAAATAGAGCAGGCACAGCACACAGACTCAGAATTCACCCGGAATTCACCATGGCACAACCAAGGCGACCAAGAAGGATGAACGCTCAGGAGGCTTTAGCCATGCTTCAGAGCATGTCAGACTACGAATCTGATGGTGGATCTGTTGGAGACTTAGCATTTCAGAATGAAAACAGCGCAACCGATTCTTCAAGTGAAGAGGATGATTCTGATGAGAATGCGACTGCTTTTGCACCAGCAAATCCTCCCCTCCAAAGACGCACCAGGGACAGAGTGGTCAATTATATGATTGAGCGGGACAGTTCAAACACTGAGGCTACATCAGATGAAGAGGAAGACACAGTGCGCGGCAACCCCCCTCCTTGCAAAAAACAAAAAACTGCTGATGTTGGCACAATGCCTGGATCCACAGAGAAAGCGAAAGATGGCACTGTTTGGTCCCACTGGAAAGTTGGAGACTTTTCTGTTCCTGAAACCCCACAGACTGCCTTCAATGGATCTGGAGGGCCAACAGATTCTGCAAAACACAAAATCACAAGTCGCCATCGCAGCTTCCTGTGTTTGTTGGATGTGAACATGTTGCTGATCATCAGAGACTGCACAGTCCACGAGGCCCGCAGAACAAACCCCAGCTGGCAGATGAGTATCTACGAGCTGATGGCTTTCCTCGCAATCCTTTTTCGAAGGGCTGCCATGGGTTACATTGGTCCCATGCGACACATGTGGGCCAATAAATTCGGAAACGCAGATATCAAACCCATAATGCCTCGTAACCGGTTTTTTGAAATAAGACGGTACCTTCGTTTTGACAACAAGGACACCCGCAAGGAACGCATACACAATGACAAATTTGCAGCAATTTCTGACATCTGGATGCGGTTTGTTCAGAACTGTGTGTCGTCCTACAGTCCAGGACAGCATGTTACAGTGGATGAGCAGCTGTTTCCGTCCAAGGTTCGGTGCCCCTTTTTGCAGTACATTGCATCCAAGCCTGACAAGTTTGGAATCAAGTTTTGGATTGCAGCAGATCTGGACACAAAATACATGTGTAATGCCATCCCTTACTTGGGAAAAGATCCCACTCGTCCAAAAGGAGAGAGGTTGTCAGAGAACGTTGTTCTAAAATTGATGGAACCATTTTTGGACAAGGGAAGGACTGTAGCTATGGACAATTTCTTCACCTCTCTGTCTTTGCCTTCAGCAAAATACAACTCTGCTTGGCACCATCAACAAAATTCGTCGGGAGCTACCAGCAACTGCAAAGGAAACCTCGGGGCGGCAGTTGCACTCCACACAGGTGTTCAAATCTGGAAGTGCCTTGCTGACGGTGTATGCGACAAAAAAAAAGAAATCTGCCTGTCTTCTGAGTACCAGGCATCACAAAGTGGAAATTGTGGACATTCAAAAACAAAAACCAAACACTGTGGTTGATTACAACCAGCTCAAATGTGGTGTTGATATTATGGACCAGAAACTGCGCAACTACTCTGTGCGTGCAGGAACACGGAGGTGGCCCATGGCTGTGTTTTATAACCTGCTTGACATGGCCGCCACAAATGCACATGTTTTGTACACAGCGTGTACAGGATCCAAAGAAAGTCGTCGACTGTACATGCTGGAGCTTTCAGAGGAACTCAAAAACAGGCTCCTGCAGGAAAAGACACAAGAGGAAGAGCAAAAACAGCTACGTCGTGAGATGAGAGTTTCCCAGCAGAAAAAGACTCAATGCCAGGTGCGCATACTCTGCAATAACAACAGAAGTACTGAAAGTTGTGTCCACTGCGGCAAATTTACCTGTGGCAAATGTAGGAAAGGGTTGAGCTGTTTGGGGTGGTATTTGGCTCCAGTCCCCCCAACAGTACTTCACAACTCTCAGAACCATTCCACCCCCTTCAGTTTTGGTTTTAGTTCGAGCCTCTCTGTTGAGGAGTGTTTTACCTGAAAGCGGGGGTGGGGGGGTGGGGGGACTACGGCTGTTCCTTGTGTGACATAAATGTTACTCCAATACTAAAGGCATACTGTTTGTCATTCTCTAAGATTAAATTTTGAATGACATAAAAAGGCGAGACAAGACAAAATACAATTATTCTTTCGTTCATATAATGAGCTTTGCAATATACATGAGTCTGTTGGTGAATGGACAATAGAAATAGGCTCTTTCCTTGCCTTGTTGGAAAAGCATGGCTATGACCTGTTCTCAGCTCAGGAACTAGGACCCGTCACAGGTTATTTGCATTACAATAGGGACAGTTAGCAAGGTAGAGTGAATACACAAATTTGAAGGGGAGGGGGGGCTTGCAAGAAAACTGAAATTCTCTGGGACTCCTAGTGTTAAGCAGAGGTTTGATACAAGTGTTAAAAGATTTGTGTGCAGTTTGGCACCAGATTCAATGTGTTTAAGGGTGACACTTCACAAAAAGGTGTGCATACAGTACAGACTATTGTATTTAGACATAGATGTGCATATATAGATTTTCAAGTATTATAAATCACTGAAAGAATGAACTGAACTAACTGCATATAACTTATAGATTAATCACTGTAAAGGTGGGCGGACAGAAATAACTTTTCCTTTGTCAATGATCAATGCTTTGAAGGTCAGTAGGTGCAACAAAGTAGCTTAACCCTACAGCATATGTAGCGGTCGATGAAATTTATGACCCAATCGCAACGTGACGGATCTTCCATCTCGGGTGCATCCTTGATCCATATCACCGCATGTATATGAGGTGAACCCCTTGCCTGAAACTCCACACGATAAAAGTAATCCTCAACAGGTCCAAGAGGCTGCGCTGGGGAAAGAATGAGGTCTGTAAAGGGCGCGTCCACTCTCTTGTCAAACATGTGCATGACAGTGACTGGATTGCTTCTAAGAATATTGCACTTTGCATTCCAGTCAAGTTCTAAAAACTCTACCTGTTGTCCATGCTGAGCTTTGATGGCCTCAATGAACTCTGGCCATCTCATTTCAGCAGCGGAGAAGGTCACAAAGAAGGTAGGTTTTCCAAGCTGCCAAACCACGGCGTGCAAATCAATATATATATATTAGGGCTGTCAAATGATTAAAAATTTTAATCACGATTAATCGCATAATGTCGATAGTTAACTCGAGATTAATCGCAAATTAATCGCACATTTTATCCTTTTATTTCTGACAGTGTAATAGCCTGTTTGGGCATTTTAATATGCAATTTTGCAATAAATGACACTAATAAAATACATGCTTGTACAAAAAATATTTTTATTTTGTTATTTTTCAAGCACTTTTCAGAATTGGAATGAAAACATCCTGGTGCCAAATGTTAAACTCTGGACTATAATGGCTAAATGACTAATCATGACGCCCTGATGTTTACACAGTGGGTAAACAAATGTGTAAATAAATACCTGTTTTCATGCCGATATATTTTTTTGCCTCTTAAACAAAGATAGACATGGTATTATGCATAAACATATAAATTAATAAAATTGTACATTTCAATAAAGTCATAAGTTTTGTTCATTTCTTCACTCTCTCTCTCACACACATCTAATTCTGAGCTTTCACACCAACAACAATAATTTCTTTGAATATTTTTGCTTGCTGTTTCTATCCATATTCATAGAGCTTAAGCCTGGAAAAAGGTTTTAAATTTCCAGGTCATTCCACTCTTACACTTTGCTTGCAACTGGGCCAGGAGCTTAATAACCTTGAAAGAGACTGTTTAGGAACTGATTAGTAACTCCAGGTACTTCGTTTGGCAACGTGATTCATCCTTGGTTTGTCAAATACAGAGACAACAAATTAATAAGCATTAAAGTACGGTTTATGGGTTGGGGTTTCTGTTATCAACGTGTAAAAACTCATCTTCAGAACCAATCTCTGCTTAAAATGGTGATCTGCACCATGTAATCTACTTTCAGCAGTTATCACCGGTTATTGCACCGTAAACTGCAGAAAATACGAGCAGAGTTGCTCTGTCTGCCTTTACTTCCTATGGTGGAGGGATATTTCAGCTGGATACACTCAAATGTAGTGCAGGCAGGTCTCATAATAACCCCTATTTCGTCACTTATTTTAGAGGCCAAATAAGCGATTTCCCTTTCAGAAACCTGCCCAAAAAAAACGCGACCCGTGACTCATGAAATTTAGAAGCGCTTTTAGAAAAAAGAAGCCCAAAGTCGCATGAAATAAACAGTCTTTGGCAACAGCGAGCGCGGGTCTGTTTTGCTACAGTTCTCTAGCACTCTTGAAACTACGGAAAGCGCTGAGGGTAAAAGAAAAAAGAAACGCACGGCGGGGGGAAAAACATTAGGGAACGGTGTGTGTGTTTTGACGCATGATTAACGGGGACAAAATCGCACCCTGTGTATATATATATATATATATATATATATATATATATATATATATATATATATACACAGGGTGCGATTTGCTGGGGGGGATGGGGGGGATTTTACAACCAGAGGGTTGTAAAATCCCCCCCTCTGGTTGTGACGTCCCCCCTCTGGTCATTCGTGTTTTATCCCTGGGGGGATACATTCCTCCCCCTTCTGATCTGAATAAGTAATATTATCAGGGGTTTAATGTTCTCCGTCGCTGTGAGGGACTTTCGTAATTTGGAAAATGAGCGCAAAATGTTCAGTGTAGACTTTTTATTCAAGATTTTAAACAGAAGCTGCGCTTAACCAATGAAATCTGGCAGAGGTAGGACATTAGCCAATCAGAAGGAGAGTAGGGCGGGTCTTTGCAAAGCGGAAATCTACCAGTCTGAGGTTTATCGGTGTTCAATCATTTTAACTTTTAAAAGAAAATCTCAAACTGACCACAGATGCATGAATGAAAGTAGCGGTAGTCAAAGGTTTTCTTTGAATTTATGTAAAGCAGCAGGTCAGAAAGTTCAGTGCATAAAACAGCTGACAACTTCCCTCGGTAAGTGTGTCTGTTGCTGTTATGTTTTATTTAAAACTGAAAGAGTAATGCTGTAGCTCGGCTAATTTAGCATGACGCGCTTTTTTTTTAAGAAGAAGGAGGGTCGGAATGTGAAACGATGTCCCGGTTTGACTGGGTCTGATTCGGAAAAAGTAAAAAAAAAATCATAAATATTATTCCACCTGCGCTTTTCTGTAACAAAGAAGGTCGTGGAGGAGCTGTTGACCATCTCCAGCAGTCAATGAGCGAGAGGTGGGGACACAGAGTATATAGGATTGATTTATATTGAATGTTACAGCAGAGTTAATGTACAGGTGTGAAGAAGATGATGCAATGATGCAAGCTGCTGTCTTTTGAATTAGCTGCAGTTTATGGAGGGTTTTGAAATTGTAAAGTGGAAAGGTGAGTGGACTGTGGACCAGTTTGGCAAAAGTGCGAAGGAAGAACTTGCTTGATGCTGCAAATATGAAAGTTAACCAGGTGATGTTATGGATGTTGAAAGTGAAGGAGATTATGCAGAGGGCTGTCCAGGATGATACCAAGGCTCTGAAGCTGGAAGGTGGGAGAGATACAGGAATTGTCAATGGAACTGTCAGATTTGGTTAAAGTGGACTTGTTACAATAAGCAAATGAGGTTACTAAGGTGGCATGACGTCCACGGCCCGGGAATATATGTGCTGACTAGAAAATGTTTTCAGTCAAATTGATTGTTTTTGCTTTAACCCCTGAATATGATGGATTTTTCAAAATTGATATTAATACATATCTTGTGTCCTTCACATTTGTAAATTAATTTTGTTGTTTGTATTTAAAGAGTATTATTACATTTTTTGCTCAAAGCGGTTAAAGTAAATTAATACCCACTCCTGAGTCCCGACAGTAGATGGCGCAAGTTTAAAAACAAAAGTCTAACCTACTGGATCTAGCTAGCTACCTGAAAGAGCACCTGCTAGCTAACCATTATTAATAAAACTTTGATTCATTAATACAACTTTTGAAATTATCCCTCCCTCTGGTTTTTTTGCAAATCGCACACTGCATATATATATTTATTAATTGGGGATGGAACGGTTTATGAAAACCGTCCAAACCGTTCGGTTCGACTGTCTCGGTTCGATTCGCGTGTGTTGCGTTCGGTTCATGCGCTGCTCCTTTTTCTCATAGGCGAAGCGTGTACACTCCAGAGCAGAAGGTGGCAGCACTGCGCCCAAAGCCAACCACCAGTAGTAAACAAGAAGAAGAAGCGAAGCAGCGTAGCCGGGTGTAGCAGAAAAAAATCAGTTGTTGTGGAAAATTGTATGGGTATGGCGAGTGGGAAAGAACAGGAGTTGGAAGATGCGCCAGCAGCACTTTATAGGTCTGCTGTATGGGACCACTTTGAATTTAGAGTGACCTACGATGCCGGCGGAAAGAAAGTTGTGCAAAGCCATGTACAATGCAGACGACTCTCCCTGTGGCTCTACGGTTCCCCAGGAGTGAATGCTGCTTGTCGGGACTTTGATGCAATCAACTGGTTTCCTTATATAGGACATTTTGACCAATCTGTATAATCTGACCCAATTTTGCATAATATGATTGAACTTGATTTTGTAAAGTGCCTTGAGATGACATGTTTCATGATTTGGCGCTATATAAATAAAATTGAATTGAATTGAATAAAAGTGCAACAGTGTGCAAGCATTGTGCAACACGTGTTGTTTATGCTAACAGCAACACGACCAACATGTCAGCTCACCTGTGGAGACATCATCCCAGTGAGACAGTTGGCTGCGCAAGGAGGAGAGGGAAAGAGTCGACAGGACAACTTAAACTCCCCGCAGCTTTTAAACACTCATACGGTGACGAGTCAGAAAGGGCGAAATGCCTAACTAAAGGAGTGGGATATTTCATCGCCAAAGATATGCAGCCTTATTCCGTAGTAGAGGGTGCGGGATTCCGTTCTATGATTAAAGCACTGGAGCCACGATATAAAATCCCCTTCCGCAAACACTTCAGCAACACGGTAATTCCCGCACTTTATGAAGAGACCCGACAAAGAGTTGTCTGAGACAGCATCTGTAGCGCTAACTAGTGATGGATGGACCTCCAGGGCTACTGAAAGTTTCCTGGCTGTGACTGTCCATTACATTACCTCAGAATGGGAGATGAAAAGCTCCGTTTTACAGACACGCCCCCTTTATGAGAGCCATGCTAGCGAGCATCTCTCTGAAGCACTGACAGAAGCAGTGACAGAATGGAAGTTGCACAGGGGCAGTAGCAAAATCCCTGTTACTACAGACAATGCAAAAAATATGGTGAATGCAGTAAATGCAACAGCTGGACTGGGGCCACAAATTGGCTGCTTTGCACATACTGTTAATCTTGCAGCCAAGAATGCAGTCTCAAGAAGTCAGGTATCCCGGCTCCTGGGGAAGATGAGGAAAGTGGTGACATTTTTCAATCGGAGCACAACAGCCACCCACGCCCTTAAAACCAAACAGGAGATGCTGCAATTGCCACTTCACAAACCCGTTGGAACACAACATATGACATGCTGGAGCGTTATTTGGAGCAGCAGGCTTCCATCTATTCTGCTTTGATGGACAAGGATGTTAAGAAAAATGTCAAAGACATTGCTGTTTTTTGACAGTGAGACAAAACTGGCAGAGGATCTAACCAAGATTTTCAAACCTCTGAAGAATGTAACAACGCTCATGAGCACAGAAACATCCCCTTCAGTGTCCATGATCATCCCTCTGCAGAAGATGATACTAAAATCCTTGACACCCAGTGAAGAGGACAGCCCCACCATCAAAGATGCTAAGGCAGCCATCACTAAAAACTTGGAAGACAGATACAGGGACCCTGATCTTCAGAAACTTGGAAGACAGATACAGGGACCCTGATCTTCAGGACTATCTGCACAGAAGCACAGCCCTGGATCCAAGATTTAAGTCCCTGCCATACTTGGAAGAAGACTGTATTCAGAAAATCTACAGTGCTGTCACCAGAGAGATCATGGAAATTGAAGAGCAGGTATTGTTTTTTTAAATTCCGTAATTAGTACTAAATTTAATATACACACACATATATATATATATATATATATATATATATATATATATATATATATATATATATATATACACATACATACATATATATATATATATATATATATATATATATATATATATATATATATATATATATATATATATATATATATATATATATATATATATATATATATATTAAATTTAGTACTAATTACGGAATTTAAAAAAACAATACCTGCTCTTCAATTTCCATGATCTCTCTGGAATCAGCTTTATATAATCCATTCATGCGGGTCTATCCACACAAAAAAACGAACAAGTAGACAGCTGTGATGGACTCAGGAAGGTGGGTTGTTAGTTTCAGCAGACAGACATGCAACAATCTAATGACATAAAGCTAATACTTTCGTGACTTTCGTGACACATCTGGAGATGACCACAGAGCCGTTTACTTTATCAGAAGGTGTTATACTGAGTGATCAGTCTAGTTTTAACCGACATAGCAATCCCTTACGATCGTACTAACAAGTGTTACGTTTTAAATTTGCTTTGCAAATGCTATGGCGGGCGCCTAATAATAATAAAGAAACCCTTATTAGGTGCATAGTATAAGGCGGGGGTCGGCAACCCACGGCTCTAGAGCCGCATGCGGCTCTTTAGCGCCACCCTTGTGGCTCCCTGGAGCTTTTTTTAAAATGTATGACAATGGAAAAAGATGAGGGAAAATATATTTTCCATTTTAGTGTGGTTTCTGCAGCAGGGAAACCCCGATACAAACATTCTCAATGTTTTCCAATGATGTAAAATGTGTAGAATACATATTACATTTCAAAATATCTGTCAACGGAGATTTGCGTCATAAGCTGCAACATGCCAGGCGGGTCGCTGTTGTAAACAAACCGGTGGGTGTGTGATGAGCCATGGATCCCAAAGGGAAAAAGAGAAAGATAACTGAGGAGAACAGAGAATTCAACAGTTCTTGGACCGAATCTTTTGCTTTTATTGGTGTTATCACAGTAAATTGGGCAAAAGGCGGCTATTTCTGCCCTGCGATGGACTGCCGACCAGCGTTCCCTCTAAACTGCGCGCGGGCGTAATCGCGCACGGCATCTGGGTCCAGCGCGCACAGCAAATCTATGCTGCGCAGAAAATAAAATCCAAGCTGAACTGTAAACAAAATAACAATAGACCAAGTTATTCTGTACCATTTTGCAACTCTGGTGAAATGGTGTTCCACAGTTTCGCTCTGTGAGCGCCAGGTGCTGATCAGAGCGCCCCGCTGATTGGTGGGTGGGGCAGACGCCTTCATAGTTGGGCAGGTTGCGGTGTGCGTCTTCGTTCTGGGCCCGTTTCAGAAAAAATGGCCGATCTACCTTAAGCAGAAAGCTGCTGCTCTGAGTAGTTCTTCCTCCCTCTGTCATACTCGGGTTTTCGGTTTCAGAACAGGTGATATCATTCAGGTAACTAAACTCAGTGTCCAACCAACCATGACTTCAACGCGAGCACGAGCAGGAAAAAAGCCCTGATCAATGGAACGCAGATAATGTGCTTCACCATGGCAACGACAGGAAATAAGCCTTAAAGTGCGCATTTCCCGCGAGTGGAATTAGAAATGTTTAAAGGAGAATACTTAACCATAAGAAATAATGCTGTTGCTGTTGAAAAAGCAAGTTGGCTTGATATGAGAGTTATTTGATGGAGAATTAAAGCTGTTTTCTCACACTTCACTAATTCAACACAAAAGGTGGAAGTGGGGAGCACAGACATGTATACGTAGGCAGTAGGCACCGTATATATATATATATATATATATATATATATATATATATATATATATATAAGCAAACAAAATGGTTCTAAATTACTGGACAGACATGATTTATGGGGGGGGGGAATGTAGTATTTTTGTTTTTGCTATGATTTTGTAATGTCTTTGATTCAAAGATGCGTTATTAAGTTTTTTGTTGATTTATTTCCCACATTGCGGTTTGTATTATATCATTTTTAAATACTGTTATTGCCACCTCTGCTCTCACTTGTTTTCTCCTATATAGATCAGTGCTGTTGTCTGTAGATCGGCGTCTGTATGTATATATATATATATATATATATATATATATATAAAGAGAGAGAGATTTATGTGTGTATAATTTGTGTGTTTATTATATTAATATGTAACTGCAAAATATGTAAGTGCGTGTACATTTTTCATCCGGTTTGACTTCAGTTTAAATAGTTTTGGCTCTGAATAAATATGTGTAATCTAACTGAAGGGTCACCAGCATTGTGAACATATTATTAAAATTAGATCTGAGCTGCTTCCTATTCATTCTGACAGCAGCTGTCTGACCTGCGGTCTGACCCAAGATGGCCGCCCTGTAGGCACGTCGGCCTAGCGGCCGACAGCGTCCAATGGGGCGTCTACGTATATAATGTCTATGGTGGGGAGGGCGCATTGATTACAAAAAACATCGAAAGAACATGGCAGCCAATCATGATGAAGTTTATTCAGGTATGGTTAAGTTCAAAATTATTTCATGTTTAAACATACTAAATCATTATTGGCTATATTCAACATATGCAATTAATAATGGGATGGTGTGAGTTATTTAAATAACTGATATGTTCATCTTTTTGCTTGGAAAAATCCCCAGGATGGGAACATTGGCTTTTTGAGATCACTGCTATCTGTAGCAACTGATCCAAGGGGAAGAAAGTTGCCCCCTGACAGTTCATACGAAAGTCATGCTACAGATTTTGGCCCACGGCCTAATTTGCACAAAACCAAAGAGAAGAGGATAATGCACAGAAATTAAGCTAAAACTCTATTGTTTTATTTTAAATACTTTACCTTTTTAAAGGGCTGCTGTTTTATTGCACCCTGTTGCCCAATTAAGGGGCACGGGGTGGGGTTGGGGTGGGGTTGTTGTTGTGTTAGTGAGCATTAAAGATAACTGCACTTTATTTCCATGGGGAGGTCTGAAGTTGTAGGAGGCCTATTGTGCATGTTCCATTGTTGTATTTTCTAATCCTCAAAATAAAAATTACATAAAAAACTAATTTCTTCATTATTCATCAATGCAATGAAATAGAATTTGTTAATATTGTTATGGAAGTTAAATTTAAAGCCTCATCATACAGCAGTATAGTCAAGTGGTGCGTCATTCTCTCCAGGATGTGCTGCAGGGAAAATAAAAATTAATCATGAATGCTCATTATGTATTTGTAGTTTACTTAGCCATTTGATAGTAAGCTAACATAGCTAATATAGACACAGCCCATGTTGCCTTTATTATAAGGCTTATATCAGACTTTTAATTTTTTGCGGCTCCAGACAGATCTGTTTTTTGTTTTCTTGGTCCAATATGGCTCTTTAAACATTTTGGGTTGCTGACCCCTGGTATAAGGCCTCCGCCATGCATTTCCAATGCATAGGCAGGCGCCTAATAATAAAGAAACCCCTTATTGGGTGCATAGTAGTAGGCTCCGCCATGCATTTGCTTTGCAAATGCTATAGCGGGCACCTAATTAGCTTTCACGTAACTATGTACTTGGAGATACCTGAAGAAGTAAGCCTGAGGGATGCCGAAGTCCCTTTTTATCTGTTCAAAAGAAATAAATTGGCCTCCTTCAAACAGATCCTTTATGCTAGTTATGCCGCACTCGTGCCACTTTTGAAAGGATGGATCTATCAAGGATGGGGTGAACTGGACATTGCATCGCACAGGAGATGCAGTTGGTGCATTTCTAGATTGAAAACGAGTCCTAATTGAAATCATATCTTTAGAGCGCCCCCAACAACTGGATTATTTGTCCTGTGACACTTACTCAATGGTAAAGGGCTCTGTGTTTTATTTAATCAAACTGGATCTCTAATGTTAAATCATCTGGCCTGAACTTCATTTTATCCCTTACTTCTAATTTTAGCAAAATATTTCATGCTTCTTGCCAGACGATCTCTAAAATGTACTTACGTCAGAGATGCAGTCTCTTGACATAAATTAACATTGTAGAAACCGTGGCGTCAAGTATTTTATGTAATTAACTGACAGAGTATTCATCACGTAACACAAACACACACACAGGGTGAAATTTGTTGAGCAGCATCTGGAGATGCTGAATCAGAATTATTAACTGAAAACGCACAGTTTAGTAGCAACATTGATAGCAACTTAGGTAAATTAATATACAAACTTTGAAGGGCTTTTATTTTGAAATTCCACATCAGCTGTGGATGAAGTTTGTTGAGTAGCATCTGGAGGTGTTCTACTATCATGCTGAATTGACAGTATCCACTGAAAATGTATGGTCTAATAGCTACATTGACAGCAACTTAGGTCAAAGTGACTATATATAGAGAGAGAGATTTTGAAGTGCTTTTATTTTGAAATTCCACATCAATTCAATTAAATTTTATTTATATAGCGCCAATTCATGAAACATGTCATCTCAAGGAACTTTCCAAAGTCAAAATCAATCAGATTATACAGATTGGGTCAGATTATACAGATTGGTCAAAAATGTTCCTGTATAAGGGAACCAGTTGATTGCATCAAAGTCCCGACAAGCAGCATTCACTCCTGGAGAAGCGTAGAGTCACAGGGAGAGTCGTCTGCATTGTCCATGGCTTTGCAGCAATCCCTCATACTGAGCAAGCATGAAGCGACAGTGGAAAGGAAAACTCCCCATTAACGGGAAGGAAAACCTCCAGCAGAACCAGGCTCAGTATGAACGGTCTTCTGCCTCGACCGACTGGGGGTTACAGAAGACAGAACAGAGACACAACAAGACAGACAAAAAGCACAGAAGCACACATTGATCCAGTAATCTGTTCTACATTAGATGGTAATAGCAGGTGATCTGTCTTCCCTGGATGATGTCACAGCTAACAGAACACCAGACCAGATGTACCTACTATGAAGAAAAAAGAGAGAGAGAGCAAAAGGTTAAAAGCTGAAATGACGACAAGCAATGCAAATTGGAGAACAGTAGAACTCAGTAGAGTGAGAAAAATAGACCCTGATGTCCTCCAGTAGTGTATGAAGTTTGTTGAGCAGCATCTGGAGGTGTTCTGTCATGCTGAAGTGACAGTATCCACTGAAAGTGTATGGTTCAGTAGCAACATTGACAGCAACTTAGGTCAAAGTGACAATTATATAAAGATTTTGAAGAGCTTTTATTTTGAAATTCCACATCAGATGTTCTTGAAAGTTGTTCTGCAGCATCTGGAGATGTTCTACTGATGTGGAATAGGCATTCAGTTCTGTTGGGTACAGCACATGAAGGGTTGAGTGGAAATGAAAAAGCAGACATACTAGCTAAAAAGGCTTTGGGAAAGCAGATAATGGTTGAGATTCCAGTTGGGAATAGGGAAGATAAATCAATAATTAAAAAAGATAGAAACAGAAATACTGCACAAAAAGTATGGGATGAAGATGAGAAAGGGAGAAGATTATGTAGAGTACAAGAATCTAATATTTAAACGAATATGGAGAAAGAAGCAGAAGGGAAGAGGTCATTTTGACTAGACTAAAGCTGTGTCTCAATTCGGCGGCTGCGTCCTTCGAAGGACGCATTTTAAGGCCGGTGACGTCACAACGATGCGCGGAGGCTGTCCCATTTGGCAAAAATTCTGAGGATCCTTAAAATGCAGCCTTCGAATGTGTCCTCCTTTTCCCCGAATTCTGAGGATGCACCGCTACCATCCTTAGTGGCCTCGCCTGGCACAAGATTTCCCGAGGTGCTTTGCTCGCTTTTTTTTAGTAGTTGAAGAAGAAGAAAGAAGGCGGATTTTGTAATGGAAAGCAGCAGCGCTGGCAGTAGTGCTGAGTACAGCTTTAAATGTAAGTAGTTTGTTTTTATTTTTTTAACTGAACATCTATTAAAATACGTGACGGTAACGGAGCCACCGGAATTTGTAGGACCAGCTAAAGCTAAAGCTTAGAGCTAATCTGTTGATACGAGACGTTCAGCAACATTAAAAGCCTTCATAAAAATGTCACAATTTTTTATTTTAACCTACATCTTATTGTAACTGTGCTGATAGCCGTGTCCCTCACAAATCCGATCAATCTATTCTCATACAGTTTATTATAAATGATTAGAACTGTCAAAGCTTAATGCAGCTGAAGAAATAACATTAGTCCAGCTGTACTGGGCTGTCAATACTGCAAACGTTTTGTTTGAATACTCAATAACGTATAGTTAATTTACAGTACAGTATAATAAGGTTTAAAATATAATTCACTTGAAGAACAATACCGGCGTAATTATACAGAACAGTCATTTTGCCTGTTGACATAACAGAAATATGCTTTACATGTCATTTTGTTCTAGGGAGCAGGGAGCATACAGAGGAGTTGATAAAACTCCGAGGAGCATAAAACTCCGTGGGCAAAATGACCACCTCTTTACCGGGGCCAAAAACACTGCCACAGTCGGATGGAGGTAAGAGTTGAGGCATAATTCCATATACATGTTGCATTTGTATGTAAAATTCACACAAGTTCAAAGAAATCCTGTTCAAACACCAACGTACAAATATAATCTTTTGATCACATCAAATGATGCCCAGATGTCACTTTTTTTAATCTTATAGTTGTGATCCTTGTGTGTTTATCTCTTCTCGTTTCTCTTGTTTAGAACAATCCTGCAAAAAACGGGCCTGGAGGGTGAAGTTGAGCCACAACAGGCCAAAAAAGAGTGGGACAACTTGAAAAAAAAGATCCAGGGACAGGGCAGGGGGTCAGTGGGAAGCCTGCTGCTGCCACCTGGCCATGGTTTGTCCTCAGGTTCTGTGTTGCTGTCATTGTTAAATTCAATTATTAAATTGTCTATAAAAGTTATTGTTGTCTGTGTGTTCTTAAAATCTTTTAACCTTTTACATTATCTGTTTCATCACTTCTTCACAATTTAAGTAAACTTAGAACAACTTTTCAGTGACAACATCAATTTATTTTTAGAGAAACAAGTATTTACAATAAACTATCAAAAACATTTTAACTATTTACATTAGATTTTAAAATTAACTACAACAACTATTTACAGAAGATATAAAATAAATATTACTAAAGAACATATATATATATATATATATATACAATTTTGACTGAGCAGGAGTCCCTGGTGGTGCTGCTGGACTGGATGGGATGCCACACAGATGACCTTGGAGTCCTCTCACTGCGAGTGGGACATCATCTGGGGGGTGGGGGATGCCTCTCTCCACTGTTCACCACATCGTCCATCAGGGTTTGCAGGGCTGAGCCAATCGACGGCTGCCATGTTCCTAAAAATGTTTAAGAAGACGCAGAATGACTGTTTTCATAACCCTTACATGAGAAAAGCTAAAAAGTGATTATACTTGCCATCTAAATGTAATCGTGGTCGGGTAGAACCTCCTCCAGGGCAGACACCTCGGCAGACAGCTGGTCCCGCCAGGGAGCACCACTGACTGCCTCCAACACGTTCTCCCCTCCTCATCCTCTGGCATGTCGTCCTGCACTTCATCGTATGGGGCCATGATGTCACCGGCTCCCAGGCAGATGTTGTGCATTTAAGTTGATGCAGCAGTACATCGGCCTTGTCTGGATAGAGACATGAAGATTAAGAACAACAGGATTAGATGATAGCAATTTCATTTTAGCTGATATAATTCTAGTGAATGTCAACCCCTTAACGCCTGGTGTTGCTAATTTGTGACCAAACAATTCTGGCCTTTACTTATTTTACTTCATCTAGAGCCACTATTTAACTTTTTTTTGACGTTTTTGTATTTAGATTTATTTTTCCTGTATTATTTTTTCGTTATATTACAAATAAAATCAAGCAGTAAGGGGATAACAATTTAGACAAATAATGATTTATTTCTCAATATTAGTTTGGCTTCTCAACACAACATTAGTGATAGTGAAAGTAGTGATTTAAGTCAGTTATTTACAGGGTTTGTACACATTTTACTATTCAACTCAAATTACTAAAGTTACAAACATAAGCCTATATCAAGTCTTACAAATAAATATAACATTTTATATTTAAACATATTCGTCAATCTGCTGACAAGCGTTTGTTTAATAACTGGTATATTATGATCATTAGCAGGCCCCTGTGGGTGAAAATAATAGCAGGTAAATGTTACCTCTCCACTGCGCTCCTCCCGCCTGAGAAAAATTCGTCGCCGGTTTTACTGCCGCCGAAGCCGTCTAAACCGACTCTCCTCCTCCAATAACAAGTAAATAAAAAATAAATAATTTTAAAAAACATTTTTTTGCGTCGTTTATCGGCGCTGGTGCTGTTTTTCGCCGGGCTTGGGGTAGACGTGATGACGTCGTGTCGCAACCAGGAAGTGCTCCAAAGGCTTAGACCGTCCCATTTACCAACGGTTGAGGATCCTCCGGAGCATCCTCCGATGGCTGGGTCCTCCTAAGGCTGTGTAGGCTGGGTCCTTCGAAGGACGCAGCCGCCGAATTGAGACACAGCTTAAGAATCGGTCACACCTACTTCAATGAGTTTTTGTTTATACTAGGGAAAAGGAATAATGATGTATGTGAGGGTTGTGGAGGAAAAGAAAATGTGAATCGTGTTTTGATGAATTGCTATAAATATGCAAATGAAAGAGAGGATGAGGGAAGTAATTAGGGAAACAGGCAGAGAATGGAGTATTAAAGGAATATTAGGAACAGATGGGGATAGGGAGGAAATTAGGGTAATTAATAAAGCATTGTTTTTATTTTGTAGTGGATATTAATAATTATCAATTAAGTGAGCACATAACTCATGAAAAGAACAGGTGCACCTTGTCTTTGTAAGTTATTTAATTCAATGGCATGAGCGTTTGAATGTCTCTGCCCCCAATGCAGTCAGGAAACAGAGCGAATAGAATAAGAACACACTAAACTGTTATACATTCTGGGTTAACATAGAAAGTGGGAGTAAGGTGCAGAGGAATGCAGCAACTAGTACGACAGTTCCTATCTAACACAACTCCTCTCTGTGTCCTTGGATGTGGAAACACAATAATAAATCTGTAAGCATGTGAGCTTCTGTCACACAAGAACGTTATGCAGGGACATCCAGATAAGATATGATCAGAGTTACATACGTCAATAAAACAGTTTTTACACACAAAATTAAAAAAATAGAATATAGCAGATGGAACATATAAGCTATACATTCGTGAACGGTAGATGGCGGTATGCACCTGTAAATTGTTGGCAATCCGCCAAACAAAGGAAAAGAACAAGAAGATAGAACTTCCGGGATTTTAGACATGTGAAGAAGGTTTTGTGCGGTCGATTCTTTTACCAATATTTTTCGTGAATTCAGTTCTGTACAACAGTAGTAGTAGAAGGAGAAAATTGGAAATGAGACGCGCAGAGAAGCAGCGACTGGGAACTAAAGGAAAAAATATGGCTGTAAACTGCTGCGGGGAGGAAGACACTGATGCAAAGAAGAAGGTCAATCTGTTTACAGAAGCAGTGAAACCACAACGGCGAGAACACGGCGATGAAGCTCGGTACCAATCCGGTGGAGAGGCTAGCGAGGACTGTGGTGACAGTGGAGAAGAAGAGGAATCTGAGGGGATCGGTGGGGAGGAGGAAGAACGATATACAGGCGGTGGCATAGAGTTGCAGACAGAGGAACACATCGGGAAAGGTGAGAGTGACTCCGGTAATGTCTAGAGCCCCAGATAGGATGTGAGGTCTGATCGGTCCGCAGACGGCATCTGTTACTGTGGAGCAGCTTCTGTAAACATCATCTGGATGTCTCGTAAAATTCTAAAAAAAATAATAATAATAATATTCTCGATACAGCAAGCACTGTTACAAGCTCCATCGGCTGCTGAATCAGTGAAACCTTTATTTATTTATTTTTATTAACATGTTAAAAGTATAGTAAAGCACATTCATTAGTTACATGAAAAAAGGGAACTTGTAGAGAGCACCGCACAGCTGTCCTGGTGTGGGTGCATAACAAACGGAGAACTCGGATTTTTATCAGGCGGTTGTTGCCAAATTATTGAACCTCCCCTTTACCATAGACATTATAAAGAGTAGACCCCTCGTCGACCGCTATCGCCTATGGGCGCTGACGAGATTTGGGGCCGCCATCTTGAAGTAGTCACCATTTCGGTTCAGTTTATGGAGAGAAAACAGACGCACAGCTCACTTTACAAATGCATGGCAGGTATCAAGACTAATTTCAAGCTTCCGGGAGCTCCACAGCCAATTTGTACCCACTTTCCTGTCAGCCCACTGTATAAAACACGAGCCACTAGTGCCGAAAAAAACTAAAAAAAGAGAATAGCTGCCGTTTAAAATATGAATAAATGTAACTGTATCTTGCTTAACCTTTCATTGTGTAGAATACAGATATTTGTCATTAGCCTTACAAGTGTAGAATTAAAATTTATTTTAATTTTATTTAATTAAAATTCATAAAGGTACAGGTACATTTGCAGTCACAGGCCCTGTTTACATGGACACAGTACTTAAACTGTGTAATTCCCATGCCGCACCACTAGTAGTGCTGTGATCTTTTAAACTTCATGTTAAATTGATGAAACAGACGAAGAAAACGACTAGCGGAGTAGTTTCGGCTACAAACTCTTGTGAATAAACCCACAGCTATAGCTTAATGTCACCTTAAGCAACAGTTAAACCTTGTAGTGTGTAAATTGACAGTACAATCGCAACACAAACCTGTTTTTGTTGTGTAAAGAGAGACACAGACGGTACCACAGCACTGCAGGTGTATCCAGTGTATAGTTAACTATAAATAACTGTCACATCGATCAGATTTCAAGTAAGCTACGTGCTTTATATGCATGACTTACCTTGTCACTCCTCAGTGCAGAAATAAATTCCTTGGACAAAAGGTCTCCCTCTGTCTCTCCATCTTCTCCCATGACACTCAAATATCCCGCGAGCTGATGCCGGGTTATGTTGAGATGTTATAAGGAGAAAATTATCCCGTTTTAACGGGTGAAGTCTCTTGTTAAAATGAGAAACTTATGCCGTTAAAACGAGAAAGTTATCTCGTTATAACAAGTTACCTCGTCACTGGCAGTAAAACACTTCAGCACGGTAAGATTGATCTACACATTTGCAGATCTTGGTACACATTTGCAGATCTAAGTACACATTTGCAGATCTAAGTATACATTTGCAAATCTTAGCACACATTTATATGAATACAGATTTGTGGATTTTTTACACATTTGAAGATTCTTTTACAGGAACACAAACCTCCTCACACATTTACAAATTTATTTACACATTTTCAAATCCCACTGCACATAAACAAATTGAGATACAGACACACAACTCTCCACACACATTTGCAAGTAATATTGCTAAAATAATGCCCCCATAATGGTTCATTGGCTGGGAAAAACAGGAAGTCAATCCCAGAGGTAAAAAAAAAAATCTGATCAAGCCTAAGGCCGTTTCTCAATATGCGTACTTGAGCGTTCTCGTGTGCTCGTGACACGTCATCAGCCTCAGCCCCAGCACTGTTCCAATTTTTTTTCCTTTTTCCTTTTTTTTCTTTTTTCGCTTCTTCTTTTCTTTCCCCTTTTCTTTATTGAACAATTTCAAAATAATTCAGTTTCAAAATAGAAATTCAAACAATATAAGTACAATTATATTATAACTTATATTGTACAAGCACAATATAAGTTCAATATTGTACAGCTCTTTTAGATGACATAAGATGTCATCCAAAACAGCTGTTAGGAGAAAGAAGGGAAATTAAAACAAACAGGGGAAAAACACACACACAGGGGTTTAGCTCATATATAATGCTAATGTAGAGATATTTTAAGTAATTCTGAAATGCTTGAAAGTTTGGAGAAACCTTAAAGAATCTGCACTTGTGTATATAAAATTTTCCAATAATAAAAATATAGTTACACAGGAATTCCACATCTTTTTTTGACGAGTAATAACAAGTTTAACATCTTTTTATTCAAAATTAGGTACCACATTTTTTGTTGACAGACATTCAAAAATTTTCTCCCAAAAGGACTTAACCAAAGAACAAAGGTAGAAAAGATGTTCCTGAGTTTCTAAATCTTTTTGAGAAAAGTTACATATATTACTGTCAAACCTGAACCTTAAACTTAAGAGCTCTGCACCAGGATAAATATAATTTATGGTTTTAAAGTGAACTTCTTTCATCTTTGGTAACAAAGGAAATGAGAAAAATCTGGTTCTACTTTTAATGAAGTCCGTTTCTGAAAATATGTTTAATGTCATATTTCTTTTTACTGGGGGAGGGAAAATCGTAATCGTCTCCCACTCTGCACAGGCTTCTTAACAGATTGCTTTTGGTACGCCAGCCACAGTCACTTACTTCAGTCTTGTTTTAGTTGACAGTGCAGTAGATGTGTGCCGCGTTTTACGATCCGTGTGAACCACAAAGTCCCACCGTATCCGGCAACCAGTTCCGGCTTGCTAGAATAATCTGCGGTTTCCTCTTCGTTTATTTTTCGCAGTTTTAACTTTACAATGAGAGAAAATTCTTCTAATTCAATTCAATTCAATTTTATTTATATAGCGCCAAATCATGAAACATGTCATCTCAAGGCACTTTACAAAATCAAGTTCAATCATATTATACAGATTGGGTCAGATTATACAGATTGGTCAAAATGTCCTATATAAGGAAACCAGTTGATTGCATCAAAGTCCCGACAAGCAGCATTCACTCCTGGGGAACCGTAGAGCCACAGGGAGAGTCGTCTGCATTGTACATGGCTTTGCTGCAATCCCTCATACTGAGCAAGCATGAAGCGACAGTGGGAAGAAAAACCACCCATTAACGGGAAAAAAAAACCTCCGGCAGAACCGGGCTCAGTATGAACGGTCATCTGCCTCGACCGACTGGGGTTACAGAAGACAGAGCAGAGACACAACAAGAGAGACAAAAAAGCACAGAAGCACACATTGATCTAGTAATCTGTTCTACATTAGATGGTAATAGTCGGTGATCTGTCCTCCGTGGATGATTTCACAGTCAACAGAACGTCAGACCAGGTGTACCTACTATGAAGAAAAAAGAGAGAGAACAAAAAGTTAAAAGCTGAAATGACAACAGTCATTTCAATGTAATGCAATGCAAATCTGGAGAACAGTAGACTGGAGTACAGTAAAAATCAGTAGAGTGAGAAAAGTAGGCCCTGATGTCCTCCAGTAGCCTAAGCCTATAGCAGCAAAACTATAAAGGTAGCTCAGAGTAACATGAGCCACTGTAGTTATAAGCTTTGTCAAAAAGGAAGGTTTTAAGATTAGTCTTAAAAGTAGAAAGGGTGTCTGCTTCACGGACCAAAACTGGGAGTTGGTTCCACAGGAGAGGAGCCTGATAGCTAAAGGATCTGCCTCCCATTCTACTTTTAGAGACTCTAGGAACCACCAGCAGACCTGCAGTCTGAGAGCGAAGTGCTCTGTTAGGAACATACGGGGTAATCAGAGCTCTGATATATGATGGAGCTTGATTATTAAGGGCTTTATACGTTAGAAGAAGAATTTTAAATTCTATTCTTGATTTAACAGGAAGCCAATGAAGGGAAGCTAAAATTGGAGAAATATGATCCCTCTTGTTGATTTTCATCAGAACTCTTGCTGCAGCATTTTGGATAAGCTGAAGACTTTGAATTGCATTTTGTGGACTTCCTGATAGTAAAGAATTACAATAGTCCAGCCTTGAAGTAACAAATGCATGGAGTAGTTTTTCAGCATCACTCCTGGACAGAATGTTTCTAATTTTGGCGATATTCCGGAGGTGAAAAAAGGAAACTCTGGAAACCTGTTTAATATGGGATTTAAATGACATGTCTTGGTCAAAAATAACACCAAGGTTTTTTACTTTATTACCAGAGGCCAAGTTAATGTCATCCAGATTAAGTGATTGGTTAAGAAGTTTATTTTTTGAGGACTCTGGCCCAAAGATTACAACTTCGGTCTTGTCAGAATTTAGATGCAGGAAATTTAAAGTCATCCAGCTTTTGATGTCATCAAGACATGACTGCAGTCGAAGTAATTGATTGGATTCATCAGGATTTATGGATAGATATAGCTGAGTGTCATCAGCATAACAGTGGAAATTAATCCCATGCTGTCTGATAATTTTGCCGATCGGAAGCATATATATAGTAAAGAGAATTGGTCCAAGGACTGAACCCTGTGGTACTCCACAGGTGACCCTAGAGTTTGAGGAAGATTTATTATTAACATGAACAAACTGGAATCTGTCCGACAGATAAGATTTAAACCAGCCTAATGCTTTCCCCTTAATCCCTACAATATGTTCAAGTCTTTGTAGGAGAATATTGTGATCAACTGTATCAAATGCAGCACTAAGATCTAACAGGACAAGTACAGACACAAGTCCATTATCTGAGGCCATGAGAATATCATTAGTGACCTTCACCAGAGCCGTTTCAGTGCTATGATGAGCTCTGAAGCCTGACTGAAACTCCTCAAGTAGGTCATTGCTTTGTAAATGTTCACAAAGTTGATTAGCAACTACTTTCTCAAGAATTTTAGATAAGAAAAGAAGATTAGATATAGGTCTGTAGTTTACTAGCTCATCTTGATCAAGAGAAGGTTTCTTAAGTAAAGGTTTAATAACAGCTACTTTAAAAACCTGTGGTACATATCCATTTACTAAGGATAGATTAATCATGTCTAAAATAGGACCACTGATCAAAGGGAATACCTCCTTAAACAACTTGGTTGGGATTGGGTCTAACATACAGGTAGAAGGTTTAGATGAAGCTAAGATTTTAGATAGCTCAGAAAGCTCTACTGCTTTTAAACAGTTCAAACACTGTGCAGGTTCTAAAGATTTCTCCAATGCTGCCTTACTTACTGGGGAGGAGGTAATCATGTTTGGGAGGATGCCAATTATTTTATTTTTAATGGCATCAATTTTATTTATGAAGAATCCCATAAAATCATTACTACTAAGAGCTAAGGGAATGGATTGATCAACAGAGCTGCAGCTCTGAGTAAGTTTGGCAACTGTACTAAAGAGAAATCTAGGATTATTTTTATTCTCTTCAATTAATGATGAAAAATATGCTGCTCTAACTCTGCGAAGGGTCTTGTTATACAACAATAGACTGTCCCTCCAGATTAAGTAGGATTCCTCTTGGTGTGTAGAGCGCCATTTTCTCTCCAATTTCCTAACATTGTGCTTCAAGGAACGCAGCTCTGAATTAAACCAGGGAGCCAGCTTCCTGTGAATTATCACCTTCTTTTTCACCTAATCTAATCATATGACAATACTGATAATCTTTTAATAAGCTTGCATTAAATTTCCAATACTTTTGTTTGAATGCAATATAATTTTCAGAATTTAAAGTGATACTAACAACGCAGTGATTAGTTGCTGGGGCTGCAGACATACTAGTCTGTGAAGTGTATTTTAACATTTCCTGGGTCACCAACCAGAAATCAACTCTTGACAAGAACCATTAGGCTTAATCCATGAAAACTGTCTTAGCGTAGGGTTACAATGTTGCCAGACATCAATCAGAGAATTGTTTTTGCAGAATCTTGTAATAGTTTGATTAAATTTGTAGTCCAAATATTTTGTAGGGAATCTATCATACCATTCATCGGGACCACAAATAGAATCCTCTGCTACCAAGATACAATCAGTTGGGTATTTTGATTTAAGCTCCTTAATAACTTCAGAATTTTTTTCTAATAATAATTTGTTGTAGTCACCATTATATCCATAAATATTGAAAAGAATAAATGTTAGACCATCAATATTCAATACCGCAGCAATCCAATGACCTTGGAGTCTTTTTTAACTTCCATAACATTTCCTGGGCAGTTCATGCAAATGGCCACACGAGCAGATTTGTTAGTTCCATGGCTGAATAAAATTATGTCCCCCCCCCCCCCCCCATTGATTTCTCCAAAAAGTTGTCTTCTTCACTGGAATGAGTTTCTTGTAGAAAAACACATTGTGCCTTTTGTCCCTTGCAAAACAAAAATATAGCTTGTCTTTTGGTGTTAAACACAAGTCCCCTTGTGTTTAATGAAATAAAAGAACATTTGTGACTGAAAATAATCATATGGATTAACCTAACAGGTTATTATGAACAGTCTACAGTAACTTGCCTTCATAAAAGTATAGAAACCTAAGGAAGAGACAAAATACAGGTATTGGACCCTCTAATCAAACCTTTTGTGTGTCATCTTTGTGAAAATCAGCTGCCGGTTCTCATGAAGCTTTTATGCGAATATCTGCAAATCCTCAATGAAGCCGAGCGGTCCCTGGAAGTACGCTCTTTTCTTTTGATCCCGCCCCTCCTTGATTTTTGGCCATAACTTTTCTCTTGCAGCTTTATCCTCTTTTGTCAAATCTTTTGCAAATCTGATACCGGCTTGTTTGCAAACATCAGTCTTTGGAAAGTCTCCATATTTGATTTCTGCATTCTCTCTTCACAAACTGGATGATTACTTGCCTTGAATGATTTTTTTCTTCCCAAGACGGTGGAAGGAGTCCACCATGTCTTCAACATTCCACGACACTCCTGGAGCGATCTTGGATAAAAGTGAAATCACAATTGCTCTGGTATCTTCATTTTCTTTTTCTCTCAGGCCTTTCACACGAAGATTCCATTTTCTTTTATATATTTCCTGTTACAAACATCTCTCCTTGATAGCAACTTCTACCTGCGGCTCTTTGTCTTCTACAGCTCTATTTATTTTTTGTAGCTGCCAACTTGTCCAGAGTGGATGGTGGCGCACCGTGTTTGTTCATGTTGAGCTTCTCGATTCTTGCTAGCGCGTAGGTATGATCCAACTCAACCATAAACACGAATATGACGAATAGTTCGGTTTTCAAGTCCAGAGAGATATTTTGATTTATAATCTTAGTTTTTCGATAGACTTCACACTTAATTACCATTTTGAATTATTACCACAGTGGTAAGTTAAAAATTCCCTTTTCTGCTGCTGTTGTTCTTCAAACGTACGTTTTCAGATCGTTTTTAGATTATTTTTTAGGCTTTTTTATATATTAAAAATATTATTGTTTTAAAATATGGTGCAGTGTATAAATAATTTAGTATGTTAAAAAAAGGCTAAAGGCTAACACAATTATTACCTCTCACATTCAACAATGGATACATTATTCATACAATATTTCATTTTATGATAAATATAAGTAATAATTTATTATCATCTAAAGACTACTAATAACAGGAGTTGAAATGCAGGTCCAGAGGAGCTGTGCGTGTGGTGATGCCACGAGTACGCTTCTGTTCCAATACACAGAGATATGTTGTGCGGGCTCCCGTTCTCCCCAAGTCCATACTTCCTGTGTTCTTTCCAAGAACGGACTTGACGAGAACGCAAGTCCGTACTTGCGTTCTTGTGAATTGACAAACGGCCTATAGTTGCAATAACTGGGGATAACTATTGAAAGTAGATGACGCGGTACATTTTAGGCTGAGATTGGTTCTGAAGATGAGTTTTTACTTGGTGAGAACAATGCAGAAACCTAACAGATGGACCATAATTTTATGCTTATTAATTTTTTTATCTCTGTATTTCGGAAACTAAGGCTGAATTGCGTTGCCAAATTAATTACCATAGAGTTACAGAGTACCAACACATGAACGAAGCTACGCAAAACTGCTCTTTTTGAAGGGTTGTAAGTTCCAGCCGTAGTGGCAAGCAGTGTCATAAGCAGGTCTCTCAACTTTTATGGAAAGTTAAGAGTGAGATTATGTTTACTTTCGTTGGGCGGGTCCAGTCAACTCCGTCTCATTTTTATCCGACTAGACATGGAAGTAGACCTTAATTACTTTAGTTAAAAAGTGAAAGAGAAGAGTGTTAACACGTTATTGTTCAGTTACTGGGTTAAAACAGAAAAAAACACAACTGTTCAAATGTACAAATAATACTGAATAAAGTAATATAGTAGTTTTAAGTTATTGACGGTATTATTACACTCCTTTTAGAATGGAGAGCTGCTGTTCGTATTTTAATTTAGTAAAAAGTCCCGCTCTTGCAGAGTGCCTCAAGGCTCTCTCTTTACCCCGTCCATCAGGAGTCAGTTATAAGAAACGGTTGTTTAGCCTTCTTTTTTAGTCAGAAGACAGTCAAACCTTTATGACACTAAAAAGGAAAATAGTTGCACTAAAAATAAGCATCTCAAAAGTTTATTTTGTTTGGGCGCATTGATATCTCTAACATCAGTGTTGACCTAGGACCTTAAAGTCAGTATCTGAGACAGACTGCTACAGACCTGAGTGTAAGACTAGAGAATACGGTAATCTTAACTTTGATGCACAGTTCAAATCTGTGGTCAAGTCCAGCTTTTTCAAACTGAAACAGCTGACTAAAGATTTTAATCTATGCTTTCATTACAAGTTGCTTAGATTACTGCACTGCACTTTACTCTGGGCTTAATTAAACTCTTGTGGCTTGACTGCAGCTGGTCCAAAATGCTGCTGCTCTTCTTTTAACTGCTCCCATAAAATGAGAGCACATTTCTCTAGTTTTAGCAGCAATTCATTGGCTGCTGGTTCACAGTTGGATCGCTTTTCTAAATTCTTTTATTTGTTTTTAAATATCTTCATAGCCTTGCTTTCCAGGATATGTCAGACCTGCGTCATATACACGCTTCCTCTCGTTTTTTCCCTGACTTTAACAAGAAAATATTGTAGTTGAATATAAATGGATTCACATCCAGGCAATGAAAACACCTCCTATTATCATTAATTTATGGGTTTGTTTATCAGTGTCCATCTATATCCTCATTGGTGAATGAGGCTGAATTTCATCACGCGTATATAGTCCGACATTTTCCCCTCAGCTGCAACACTTGAAGCACACAGGGGTTCACGCTGCGTCTTTACGCATGATCCAGCTGCTGATGTTTTCCCTCTTTTCAGCTCCAGGCACTTCTAGCCTGTTACAGTTTATAACCATTATCATCACCTTTCACGGCGACAGGTTTCTCTTCTCAGCCTCCGCCCTGACCAGACAAATCTCTAAGGCGGAGGGTGCTTTAGTGCGTAATTACTAGCACTAGTGCTTTAGTGCATAATTACGCAATCTGTGGTTGGGCCAACGCATTTAAAGGGACATACTCTGGATTTGGTATTATCATATGGGCTTTGTTTGGATGTCATTGAAATCCTCCAGACATGTATTTCTGATCATTTACCTGTTTTATTTTCTGTTAATATTTCATCTTCTGTGGATACAAACAACACAAAACCTCTACCTTCTCGTACTATAAACTCTGAAACTGTTCTTCAACTAAATGCAATCCTTGCTAACACTACATTTCCCACTGATAGCAATCTTGATATTGAAACTCTTATCCTAAATTTTAACAATGCATGTTCAAATGCTCTAAACACAGTAGCACCCTTAAAAACCATAAAAATTACAAAAAAGAAACTTTTGGAACCGTGGCTTAATGAAACCACTCGTGCACTTAGACGGGATTGTAGGCGAGCTGAGAGGAGATGGAAAAAAGATAAATTGAAAGTTTCATATGAAATATTGAAAGACAGTTTATTTAATTATCAGAATAATGTCAAATTAGCAAAATCTAAATATTTCATTAATCTTGTAGCTACAAATAAGCATAGGCCTCAAGTCCTTTTTAATGTCCTAGATAGGATTGTTAATCCCTCGACTAACTTACATCTGGCCCTTTAGCCTCTGCTGAACTTTGTGAGGCCTTTTCTAAGTTTTTTATAGAAAAAATTGTAGCTCTTAGAAGCTCGAATACCCTATTAGTTTTAGATTTCCAAGAAATGCCACAATGCACAGCTGTTCTGGAGCATTTTCAGCCAGTTTCTTTAGATGAACTCACCTCAGTAATTAAGTACCTGCGGCCATCAAATTGTCCTTTGGACTGTCTACCTACTCGTCTGATAAAAGACATTTTTCTTACTTCTGGCCTATATATCTTAATGGTGATAAATGCCTCATTGCAGTCAGGTTGTGTCCCATCAATACTTAAACATGCTGTCGTTAAACCCCATCTTAAAAAACCCAATCTAGACTCAAGTGTACTAGCAAATTTTAGGCCCATTTCAAAACTCCCTTTTTTATCTAAGGTCCTTGAAAAATTAGTTTTTATTCAGCTTGAAATGTTTTTAAAAGACAATAATATAACTGAGACATTTCAGTCTGGGTTTAAAGCTGCTCATAGCACTGAAACAGCTTTGCTTCGAGTGTATAATGATCTTCTTTTAACAGTTGATTCAGGCAATGTCGCAGTTTTATTACTTTTAGATCTGAACGCAGCATTTGACACTGTAGACCATCAGATTCTCTTACATAGATTAAAATATTGTGTTGGCCTGAGAGGCCCGGTACTTGGATGGTTTAAGTCTTATTTAGAAAACAGAACTTTCTCAGTTCATTTAGACCAATGTTGTTCTGGGGCTAAACCTTTAAAGTACGGTGTCCCCCAAGGCTCAATTTTAGGTCCCATTTTGTTTATTTTGTATCTATTACCTCTTGGTCAGATTTTCCATAGGTTTAACGTTTCATTTCATTGCTTTGCAGATGATGTCCAAATTTATATGCCCCTCAAACTACAAAATGGCAAAAGTGAATCTCTTCAACTATTGAACAATTGTTTAACAGAAGTCAAATCTTGGATGGAACAAAACTTTCTTCACCTCAATCAAAGTAAAACGCAAGTTATACTATTTGGTCAGAGTCTTCACACAACAGATCCAGATCTGATTCTTGGTTCTTTAGCTCGGTTTTGTCAGACCTCTGCTAGGAATCTTGGTTTTACTTTTGATAGTTGTTTAAAGCTAGATAAACAAGTTAGCTCTGTCGTTAGATCAAGTTTTTATCACCTACGTATTTTAGCTAAAGTTAAATCTTATTTTTGTTTAAAAGACTTTGAAGGACTTATCCATGCCTTCATCACATCTCGTTTGGACTATTGCAATTCATTATATAGAGGCCTGGATAAATCACAGATGCAGCGACTTCAAATGATCCAGAACGCAGCGGCTCGGCTTCTTACAGGAACCAGGAAGCGTGACCATATAAGGCCCATACTGGCCTCTTTACATTGGCTGCCTGTTTTTTATCGAATAGATTTTAAGATTCTCTTATTAACTTATAAAGCTTTAAATGGATTAGCTCCCCCTTATCTTTTGGAACTTTTAAAATTTCAGTCCGTGTCCAGAACCCTACGTTCTAATAATCAGCTTTTACTATCAGTTCCTCGGACCCGACTTAAGAGGAAAGGAGATCGGGCTTTTTCTGCTGTTGCTCCTTCTCTATGGAACAATCTACCTTTCCAAATTAGATCTGCCCACAGCCTGGATCATTTTAAATTGCTTCTTAAAACTCATTTTTATTCTTTGGCATTTAATTAAACTAGTGTTTGATACTTTGTTTTATTCATTTGTGTTGTTGTCACTCTTGTACAGCACTTTGGTGCAGTTCTATGCCTGTTTTAAAGTGCTATATAAATAAATTTGACATTGACATTGACAAGCCGAAGGCTCAGTTTGAAGTTGTTCTCCAAACATGTTTTGCAACCCCAGATTCTATCAGTATAGATGAAGCTTTTCAAGCTCTGCGCCTCACTTGTTCCTACGTGACTGTAGAAAAAAACACTTTTTTGGTAATGTCTGGTACCTGCATAATTTATACTTGCTGATACCGGTTTGATCCGGTGAGGTGGGCGGATTTGTTTCCCCACTGGTGCACTGTGTCCGAGAAATAAACAGTGGAGAAGATGCATAGATACAGAGGGTAGAGGGCTCCTTTTGAGGGAAGAGGAGGAATGAGGGGTCTGAGCTCAAGCTCCCGATGTTACAAATTCCTTAAAATGACCCTTAAAAGTGTGCACCTAAATTAGAGATAAGTTAATTTTGCACACCTGAATTCCTGCGCAAGGAGGTGCAGCAGCCCACTAAAGCACCACTGGTTCTGTGTCGTTAAACAAAATAACATGAAACGCAACTACTAACTCTCCTTTTGACTTTAATTGGGACATTTTGCTACGCGTGGAAAGAATGTAATGGTTCACGTTTTGAAGGCTGGCCGCTGATAAAAGCCCCTGGCTCTGAGGGAAGGGAGGGGAGAGCGTTTGACCACAGAAACACGGCACATGTAGTTAAAAAATGCACAATTAATAAAAACAAAACTTAGAAACAGACTAAGTGGTGTTTTAGACTGCATCTGGTCAGCAGATCCATTTTCTGATCCAGCGTGCAGCCATGAATGGTTCTGAAAGAAGGCTTTATCTGGCAGCCGTTCTCCCCCCTTGCCTCTTGTGTATGTGGTACCAGACGGTACTGGCTTACTTTCACCACTGATTAAGACCAAATTATTTAACTCTGATCGCTCTTCCTGCTGCTCTATTAACATGAACTGCAGCAGGAATAATTACTGATGGCCACAAGCTGTGAAAGAAGCTGAAGCAGCTCCGCAGAAGGCGGGGTTTAGACTGAGCTCTGGATGGACAGAGCTGTGAACAGATCATCTGCAGCCCAGATGTGCTTTGTTATTTTTATGCGTGAGAAATATCATGTGTGGCGTGTGTGCATGTGAAGTCAGTGGAATGCGTGCGTCACACGTTCATTCATGAGAGTTGAGAGCCCTGGTAGTAAGACACTGGAATGACCTGGAAATTTTAAAGAACACCTTTCCAGGCCTTTAATAAAAACTGTGCATGTGTAAATGCACAGCACAAATATGAATAAATTATTGTTGGTGTGTAGAGAAGGCTCAGGGTTGTATGAGAGGGAATAGTGAGAGAGGGGTAAATAAATTTAAATGAACAATCCAAGTTGTATTTTTCTTTAATTAAAATAAAAAAATTATTACTTTGTACATTTCTTAATTTGTAATACCACATGTCTTTTTGTTTAAGAGCATAAAACAAATATGTCAGCATATAAGCACATATTTCTTTACATATTTAATATGTCACACCACGTCTCTTTGTTAAACAGCATAAAAAGTATTTCAGTATGAAATAATGTATTTATACAATATAATGCCATATGTCTGTCTGTTAAAGAGCATAAGCTTAAATGTATGAAATATGTTTTTTTTAGGGAGTTATGATTTATTTTAGTTGGGCAAACAGCTTCCTCAGTACAAATAAATGCTCTGGGGACACTTGAGAAACCCATCCAAGATAACGGTTGCTCTGAAACGTCAGCTCCAATAGGCAGCACCAGTTTATGGGGCGTTTACTTATGTCTATGGGCTTGATCGGATTTTTTTCTTTCCTCTTGGATTGACTTCCTGTTTTTCCCAGCGAATGAACCATTGCACCATTTAGCGGTTGTTTGTTTTAACCACAACATAGGTTAGAAACACACGGGGTAATCAGATCTCTGATATATGATGGAGCTTGATTATTAAGGGCTTTATACATGAGAAGAATAATTTTAAATTCTATTCTTGATTTAACAGGAAGCCAGTGAAAGGAAGCTAGAATTGGAGAAATATGATCCCTCTTGTTGATTTTCTTCAGAACTCTTGCTGCAGCATTAGGGTTAAGCTTGGTTTCCAGAATGCTAGAGGGGCTAGCATGTTAGCTCGGCCAAGTTTTAAAAACACACTGAAAACACATTAAGTAAACCACTTTAAATGTTTAATCCTCTATGACTCTCACTATGATTTCTCTGCCAAACCTCTGTCTTTGTCTGGTTGTGGCGACATGCTGTCTGGTTGCATCGAATTACTCCAAGGTAAAGCTGCTTAACTGAGCAGCGAGCAGGTGGCTAGCTCGAAGGGGGAAACAGCTGCCGTTTGAGAAAGCAGGCATGGGCGAGCTGTACCCAGCTCCAGGGAGTCTGTGGAAACTGGGACCTCCGCTCGGCCTCCTTGGTGTAACTGCTTCTTGTGAAGGCCTGTGCTGGTTGCAGTGGGCGACTTCAGATCAGCTTTCCTCTTAGCTTGGCCTGGCTGCAGGAAAGGAGACCGCTCCGCGCCGTCTCGACGCAGCTATCCTGAATCAGCCAAGTAAGGTTACAAGTAGACCGTTTCCAGGGCAGTCGGCTGTCAAGTTACAATGTTGATTTCACAGAAAACAGACTTTACCTGGCAGGCACTGCAATTGTTTGTGGGTTTCCGAAACCTATTCGGACCCCCTACGGTGGGGCCCTGTAAAAGTCCTACATTTCAGTAGCTTTAAACTTTAGTCTGATTTTTCCTCGTGGCTTGATTGCACAACAATTATAATATATTTCCATGATGTGTTCTTCCTATGCAGAACTGTCCACTATGCCTTTTGAGGATATCATGGAGCTGCAGAAAAAGGTGGGAACTAAAGTGTTCAACGAGGTCGCGTACAACAGAAAAGGGGCTCGAGAGGTCAGCAAGAAGAAACGACTGAACAAGAACAGGTCTGTATCTTCTTAGTAATCCTGAGTGGTCAAACTTTAGAAGTGCGGCTGCCTGCTCTTTAAAGACTAAAGAACAAGCATGTAAACTGCAAGCTGCAAGAACTTTTCCAACCCACTCGCCATCAGATTGTCATGCATTGTTTGATTGTAGACCGATGGAAATTTCAGCAAAGAACTCACCATCCTTCCTACGTCAGGTCATCCCTGTCAAAAAATCTGTGAGTAAAACCAGTATTGACAACACCTCAAATCGTCTGGTTGCTGAAAACGTTCCTGTTGGATTTTTGTGCTGTAGACCAGAAGAGACCCTCGATTTGACAGCCTGTCAGGGGAGTACAAACCAATAATTTTTGAGAAGACATACAAGTTTATTAATGACCTCAAACACAGAGAGAAAGAGGTGAGAAAACATGAGTCTACTGGCATTAAAAAGGATGTTGACCTTCAAATGTTGGTTTTCTTGTTGTAGAACATAAGAGTTGAGCTGCTAACATGTAGTCTCTGTGCAGATCATAAAGAAGCAGCTAAAGAAGACAAAGAACAGCAGCCAAAGGAAGGAGAGGCTGCAGTCCCTGCTGAGGAGATTGGTAAGCAGTCCTGACAGTCTACCTTTTTTTGGATGATCCAAAGCAGTGAATCCCAAGTCTGATATCAGAATTGACATTACCCAAATTTGTCTCAAAGCTGTGGTTTGTGATGTTTCAGACTTCTTCATTTTGGAGAGAGGGACTAGGCAGGCGTATCCAATCTCTCCCCTCCTCTTTGATTTTTATATTGAACCCCTTGGTCAAATATTAAGACAGACTAAAGAGATTAAAGATATTATTGTGGGTGGAGAGGAACAAAAGGTTGCAATGTTTGCGGATGATGTTTTGATCTTTCTGGGGGAACCTGAGGAATCATTTGTGGAGCTAATGTCTCTTTTTACAGATTTTGGGAACTGTATTGACCTTCTGAAATTGAAAGGTTTGAAATTGGAAGGAAATTAGTTTTTCTTACTGAATATGTAAATGGTACCTGTAGCTCCCAGTTAAAGCCACCATGTTGTGATTCAAAGATTCTTTATTATCCCCGCGTGTTACCGTGGTGAAATTTCGTTTTGGCCACTCTGGCTCAGAGTGCACATAATGAAAGCAGAAAAACACAATGAACAAGGGTTACAGTGTTGTTCTTTTTTCATTGCATTCAAGAGGGATTAAAAAATAAATAAAAGAATGATTCAAAAGTTTGTACAAACTACTTGTCCTTCATGACTGACAGATAACAGATAATGAGGTAATAAGGTGCCTATTGTGCAATTATGATTTGAGGCTTCATTTACAGAACTGTACATTAAGATATTCTCAGATGAAAGTGTCCAAGTAGGCAATAACATTAAGGTGAATTGTAACGTATGACGGGCAAGTGGCAGTGGGGTGATTTTGAAGCGTTGGACTGCAGTCTCCCATCAGGGGGCGATTGCCCTCACAGCTCTTAGGAAGAAGCTGTTTCTAAGCTTATTTGTTTTGGCTTTGAGGGTTTGAGGCTTCTGAAGCATTTACCTGATGGGAGAGGGGCAAAAAGCGCATTGGCTGGGTGGGGGGGATCAGTGGAGATGCGTCTGGCCCTTCTTTGGACTTGTTCTGCATAGAGTCTAGATCCTCCAGACGGCATCCCACAATCCCTTGCTCTGTTCTCACCACCCGTGCTAGGTCCTTCTTCTCCTGATCTGTGCATCTCCCATACCATACAGTTATGTTGATACATAACACACTCTCTATGGCAGCTCTATAGAAGTTCTTTAGCAGTTTAGTGGATAGTCCAGTCCATTTCAGTTTCCTGAGGAACAAGAGCCGTTGTTGGGCCTTCTTCACGAGGTGGGAGTTTTCACAGTCCTGGAGAGGTCGGAGGAGATGTGAATCCCCGGAAATTTAATGCTGTCCACACGCTCTACCACCTCCTCCTTTATGTAGAGAGGAGTGTGTTCAGTCCTCCTGAACCTCCTGTAGTCTATTATTACCTCCTTGGTCTTGCTGGTGTTCACGATCAGGTTGTTCCTGGAGCACCACTGTGAGATTACTGACCTCATCCCTGTAGTGGGACTCATCATTGTTGTAGAAAAGACCCACTACAGTGGTGTCATCCGCAAACTTCACCAATATGTTTGTGGGGTGGATAGTAGAACAGTCCTGGGTGAAAGGGGTGAATAGATCAGGGCTGAGGACACAACCCTGTGGCGTTCCTGTGTTGAGGATCAGTGGAGTAGATGTGTGTTTCCTTATCCTCACCACCTGGGGTCTGTTGGTGAGGAAGTCACTGATCCAGGAGGAGAGAGGTGTGGATAATCCCAGGTTGTGGAGCTTCAGAGCCAGTATGTCAGATGTGTTGAAGGCTGAGCTGAAGTCCATAAAGAGCATCCTAACATACGTGTCGGGATGCTGCAGATGAGTCAGAGCTGAGTGCAGTGCTAATGAGACAGCGTCCTCTGTGGAGCAAATCTCTCTGTTGGCAAACTGCAGGCTGTCCAGGCCAGCAGGGATGTGTCTTTGATGTACTTTAGGAGAATCCTCTCGAAGCACTTCATGATGACGGGGGTCAGAGCGATGGGACGGAAGTCATTGAGATAGGTGATGATTGGTTTCTCAGGGACAGGCACAATAGCTGATGATTTCAGACAGGCAGGAACCATGGAGAGCCGCAGGGAGAGGCTGAAGATGTTCAGAAAGACTAGATGATGCTGTAACCTCTCCACATGCGTGGATTGTTGCTGCTGAAGTGGTCCTTGATGCACTGCTTGACTCTGTGCTTTGCCTTCTGGATGCCTTTTTTAAGTTCGCTTCTAGCCCTACTGTTGGCCAGTCTGTCTCCAGATTTGTACGCCGCTTCCCTGGCCTTCAGCAGGTACCGCACCGAGCTATCCACCCATGGTTTCTGGTTAGGGAACACTGTCTTTGTGGGTAAGACAGCATCAGTGCAGAAGTGGATATAGGAAAGCACAGATGATGTGTTGCACTGCAAAAACAGAACTAAAAATAAGTAAAAACTTCTTGAAATGAGTGTGTTTGTCCTTGATTTGAGCAGGTAAATAAGATTATCTGCCAATGGAATGAGTATTTTGACCCCTAAAATAAGATGATTAGATATACTGCACTTGAAATAAGATGATAGAGATGAGTTGTTCCTATTTTAAGCGCCAAAATCTTATTCCATTGGCAAATCATCTTATTTACCTGCTCAAATCAAGGATAAATGCACTCATTTCAAGTAAAAAATTTTTATTCTTAGTTCTGTTTTTGCAGTGTGCTTTCTAAGTCAGCGCTCTCTTTAAATACATCGCAGTCACTGTTTCCAAAACAGTCCTGTGAAGCTGAGCAGGCCTCTTCTGTCCAAACCTGAATGGTTTTTATTGCCGGTCTGGCTCTGCAGATCAGTGACTTGTAGGCAGGGATCAGGTCCACAGAGATGTGATCTGATGAACCGAAGTGAGGGGCTGCAGCAGCTTTGTATCCTCCTGGGATGTTACAGTAAACCTGATCTAGTGTATTATTGTCTCTGGTCAGGAACTTAATGAATTTATGGAACATGGGGAGCGCAGCATTTAAATTAATATGTTTAAAGTCCCCAACAGCAATCACTACAGCTTCTGGATTACTGTTCTTTTGGCCAGTAACAAAGCAGTAAGAGCTATCTTAACGTTGCCTCCTGGTTGGATGTACACCGCAATGATTATCACAGAGCTGAGCTCTCTAACCAGTTTAAATGGTCTGCACTTTACTGCAAGGTGTTCCAGGTCAGGTGAGCAGAATGTTCCGGCGGATTTTGCTGAAGTGTACCAGGTTCTGCGAGTATAGATCACCAGACCTTTTCATTTGCCTTCATCCACAGCCGCCGTTCGATCCCTGAACATTGTGCGTTCCTTCAATCCTACTGCTTGGTCAGGGACGCTGCTATTTAACCACGATTCTGTGAAAATCGCTACACAGCTGTCCGTCTTACATTCAGCGATTCTTAACCAGATCTCGTCAAGTTTGTTGGAGAGGGATCTTACGTTGGCCAGAATGAGGCTCGGGAGTGTTGGTCTGTTTGGGTTAGCTTTTAGCCGAGTCAGCAGCCTTGCCGTCTCCTTCTTCGCTTACCCTAATCTCTGGGCCTCCAAAGCGGATAGAGTGGAGCAAGCTAAAACAGATGTATAAACAGGGTTTCCGCGGGTCATTAAAAAGCATTAAATGTCCGTCCGTCCGTCTTCTTCCGCTTATCCAGGGTCGGGTCGCAGGGGTAGCAGCTTCAGTAGGGAGGCCCAGACGTCCCTCTCCCCGGCCACTTGGGCCAGCTCCTCAGGAGGAATCCCAAGGCATTCCCAGGCCAGCCGGGAGACATAGTCCCTCCAGCGTGTCCTGGGTCTTCCCCTGGGCCTCCTCCCGGTGGGACGTGCCCGGAGCACCTCTCCAGGAAGGCGTCCAGGAGGCATCCTAACCAGATGCCCGAGCCACCTCAACTGGCTCCTCTCGACGTGGAGGAGCAGCAGCTCTACTCTGAGTCCTCCCCGGATGACTGAGCATTAGATGTCATTAAATTATTTTTTTTAAATTAAGGCCTTAATTGGCATTAAAAGTCATTAAATGTGATTATCGGTGGCATTATTTTTTTCTGAAAAAATACATTCATAAAAACAGTTTCGGCAGATATATTATATCAGATATAACTGATTCGGCGTGTTTGCGCAGAACCAAACGCGCTGAACTGCTTCCGGTTGATCGTAAAGCCGTATGTTTTTACAATGTTCGGAAAAGGAGCTCGAGGTGGAGAAAGAGCTAGAGAATGGGGAAAATGCAAATTTCAACAAAAGTGGGTGGAAAACGAGGAATTGGGGACATGGCTGCAGCCTGTAGACGGTAAAGATGACGAAGGATTTTGCCGTGTTTGTAAAAAAAATTCAATGCCCAATGGGTGTCAATGCTTTACGATCTCACATGAAGTTGGACAGGCAGTGGTGTAGTCCAGGGTATACGTGGGTATACGGTGTATACCCACTTATTTTTCAGTCATCATTGCCTATACCAACTTCTGGAGCGATATTTGTGCCTTTTGTTTGAGCGTGCAGTGAGAATGATATTCAGTGTTTAAACATCACGCGTGCGCTCAACTCTGATAAACTCTTCTCAACCCACTATCCTCGCTCTCGGTTCCGTGTCTGCTCGCGCACTCGACCCGATCCTTCCACGCTCAACACCAGCTGTGCGCTCGCTCGGCTGTTTCTCCCATAGACATAATATATAATGTCTTTTTTCTCCGCTCGCTCGACTCTGTCTGTGCGCTCGTGACTAAAAAACTGTCCACCTCACCAGCCAATCACAGACAGGTTTCTTTCCATCCAATCAGAGTATGGCTTGCAAATACTGCATTCAGATGGATTAAATGAAAATGCTGCAGCTTTTGGCAGAAATTACTAAACATAACGGTGGGATTGAAGAAAAACCAACAACCAATAAACAGTTTAATATTTTAGCCTAAAATATTTAGTTTAAAATAATTCCTTGAGTTACTAAGTGAGGTGTGAAAAATGTTTTTGTCTCTTTTCTTTCCAGCTTCCGTCAGGTGATGCAAAAGTTTCTTGTGATTATAATCATCATCATTGTCATCATTATTTAAAGAGCACTTTAACATGAGGTAAAACAAAATAACATCTAATAAAATGACTTGGGTAAAGACTCAACAGTTTAAAATAATAATAATAATAATAATAATAAAAACTTGATATCAAACATAATAGAACCAGCCGGCACAGCAGAAATACGAGTACCAAGAAAGGTTGAGAAAGATAAAATCTCCGTAAGGTTGAAGGCCAATGAGTAAAAATAGGTTTTAAGACAGGTTTTAAAACTGGACAGCGGAGGGGCCTGTCAAATGTACAAAGGTAAGTTGTTCTATAACTTAAGGGCCCCAATAGAGAAGGCCCTGTTCCCTCTAAGCTTCTGCTCAGAACTGTGAATGACCATGAGCAGTTGGTCAGCAGACGTGAATGAGCAAGCAGGGGTGTAACGGTGAAGGAGAAGCTCATTTAAGTAAGGTGGGCAAAACTGTTTAAAACCTTAAAAACAAACACAAATTCTTTAAACGGAACTCTAAGATAAACAGGTAACCAGTGAAGGGAGGCCAGGATGGTGTAATGTGCTTTATTTATGTTTTTCCATTAAAAGGTGTTCAGCAGCATTTGAATCAGCTGCAGACATCTGAGTGAGGACTGACTGATTCAGAGATAAAGAGAATTACACCAATCCAGCCATGATGAATGAAGGCTTGGAGTAGGCCCTATTTGTTGCCTTGAAAGAATAGGTTTTACCTGTGATCTGTTCCTTAAATAATAAAAATGACTTAACTGAGGTCCTTTTTTGACTGTCAAGTTTAAAATCTACACACACACACACAGACACACACATATATATATATATATATATATATATATATATATATATATATATATATATATATATATATATATATATATATATATATATATATATATATATATATATATATATATATATATATATATATATATTATATATATATATTATATATATATATATATATTTTATATATATATATATATATATATATATATATATATATATATATGTGTGAGCAACATCACGTGTGCACAGAGGCTACATAAGCCTGTCCAAAACCTGAGGTTATAACAAGCTACATGGCTTACTAAAAGAATCAAGTTAAAGCAATAATTTCTTTTAGATTATTAGTTTGGATAAAACTGATTTAGCCTGATTACATGAAAAACACAAAAGTCTTTTTTTAAATAGTTGTATAGCATATTTTTTATTTGTGAGTAGGGGTCCTGCTAAGGAAGAACTATGAGATGTGTACATCTTTCAAAGTTACAGTTTTATAGCCATTAAATTATTTACGTTTTCTGCAGTGAGATTTAGCACAAGCCTGTGGTATTTTGTAGCCTCGCCTCTGTCAGTCTGCTCCAGGGCAGCTGTGGCTACAATGTAGCTCACCACCATCAGGGTGTGAATGTGTGAATGAATGGGTCAGTCATTCTGACCAGTGTAAAATGCTTTGGGGTCATCAGATAATTTATTTCAATATTCTCAGCTCAGACATCGCTTTTGTAACACCACGAGGGAACACTCTGTTCTGAACAATTTCTTTGTGCTGCTCTTCTTTTTCAAGCCAACGGCAGCTTTTTAATAACCTAGCAGGCACATAAAATCTTTCAGAGGCAGCTGTATGTCGCACTGTCAGGAATGCTACTGTTGCACTCAGTTACAGTTTAAAGGTGTTCCATAGTCAGAGATCCACAAGATTAATAACAGAACTACACAGAATGAAAGCAATACTTTATTTTGTATCAAATTTTGGCATTTCCAGCTCTAATTTTCCATTCATATATTTTTCCCCCCAACATCGTTAGGGCTATGGCAGATTTTCTCACTTAAATAGCACCACCTTTACTTCAGCTGAAAATATACATATAGCCTATATGAGTAATATGAAGTGAGGTTGGCACAAAGTAAACACAAGACAGTGTCAACTCAGTTTTAGAAGGTTGGGTGAACAATGCTGGCAAAAAGATGAACAATATTATTTCAATAACTCCCACCATCCCATCAGTATATGCATATGTTGTATATAGCCAATTAATGCTTTAGTTGAGTACCGTTAAACATAAGAAAAATGTATAACTTAACCTTACCTGATTAAACTGTACTTTCATACTTCGTGATTTGCTGCCATGTCCTTTCAATGCCTTTTGTAACTAATGCGTTACCCCCCCCGTTTGTGTTCAGTGAGTGAAGTGTGAGAAAACAGCTTTAATTCTCTGTCAAGTAACTCTCATGTCACTCATGCATTGACTTTTTCAGCTATTCTCTGCCAACTCACTTTTTCCACAGCAACAGCATTGTTTCTTTTTTTTTATACTTATTTTTTTATTGAACATTTCTGAACACATACAGTGGAGAGGCATCAATACATTTAACTTCATACACAATGTTGGACAACTGTGTCCATATTTAGCTGGATACAAGAGTGGCGTTCGGCCTGCGTCTGTAGTCGCTCCATTTTTCCCATTTAACATCAAACTTTTCCTCCTGCAGTCTTAGTCTATATGTGATTTTCTCCATTACAAAAATCTCTTCCACAATGCTCAGCCACTGCTCCAACGCAGGAGGGTCTTGTCTATACCATAATTTTGTGATGGTTTTCCTTGATGCAGAAAGTAATATTTTCAACAGATATTCATCGTCCTTTTGAATTACATCGTGTGGGAGGCATCCCAGGTAGAGTGTTTTACATGATCTGGGTATACCGTATCCCAATGCTTCCCAAAATTTTTGCATCGCGTACCCCTTGGAGCATTTCATCTCCATCCGCGTACCCCCCCCCCCCCCCCCCTAAAAAAGAAAGAAACATTCAACATAGGGATCAGAGTTTTATTAACTTGACTGCAGATACTAAATAAATCTGCATTATAAAAGGGCATAACATAATAACATGTAACAAACAAGAACAAAGACAATAACGAGCCTGTTCAGAATACAGCCAAAACTGCGGAGCGTGACGGAGTCCTTGTGACTCTGTGAGGGGTGTGCTTGAGAGGACGCGCATAACCCCTGTATGTCTGGCCGAATCGGCGACAGTTTCAGTCTTAAATCGTCTTCCACAGATAGTCTGTGTCGGTATTTAGTTTTCAGGCTGGTCAGACATGAAAATCCTCTCTCACATAAATATGTAGTGGCGAATGGCATTAATTTCTTGGACCAGGCTGTGAAGACCGAGGAGGACCTGGAGGGCTCTCCCCGCCAGCCGCACACTCCGCTGCGCGCTCGGCTCCTCTTCACCTCCCGGCCGCATAATGACCTCCGCGGCTACGATGACGGAGCCTCTCCACAGCGGCTGGACCCCGCCGGCTGCGATCAGTGGAGGAACCACACCCCCTCCACCGCCCGCTGATGACGGCACTCCTCTCCCTCTGCGCCAGCAGAAACCCTGCGGCTCCTCCTGTCCTTCTCCGGGGACGTCACAGCTCGCCTCTAACCAACTTTATCAGTGTCAAGCCCGAGCCCTACTCGAGCTCGTGGTATTCATTGAATTTAAATATTTCTTAATATTGTGGTTTATTTCTAAATAATTTGCATCATAGAGTTTGTCAATTGTTTTGGTTATGTTCACCCCCAAATATTTTATAGATTTTTCATTCCAATTAAGTTTATAAGTATCCCTTATTTTCTGCTGCGGGGAGTAATTTATTGTTAGGACCTGTGTTTTTTCCACGTTAATTTTGTATCTAGAGAATTTCCCATACTCCTCAAGCAAACTTACTGTTTTTAAAAACATTTCATTTGGATTTTTTAGATAAATCAAAATGTCATCTGCAAACAGCCCAATTTTATGTTCTTCCCCTCCTATTTCCACTCCTTTCATTTCGTCTTCCTGCCTAATCATCTGGGATAGTTGCTCTATGAACAGTGCAAAAAGATTCGGTGAGAGGCAGCATCCCTGCCTTGTTCCTCTCTCCAGAGTAAAACTTCTTGACAGGTTACCATTTATTTTAATTCTTGCAATTGGGTCTTGATAAATTGATTTAATACAATTTACAAATGTTTCATTAAATCCAAATTTTTCTAAGACCTTATACAAAAATTCAATTCAATTCAATTCAATTTTATTTATATAGCGCCAAATCATGAAACATGTCATCTCAAGGCACTTTACAAAATCAAGTTCAATCATATTATACAGATTGGGTCAGATTATACAGATTGGTCAAAATGTCCTATATAAGGAAACCAGTTGATTGCATCAAAGTCTTGACAAGCAGCATTCACTCCTGGGGAACCGTAGAGCCACAGGGAGAGTCGTCTGCATTGTACATGGCTTTGCTGCAATCCCTCATACTGAGCAAGCATGAAGCGACAGTGGGAAGAAAAACCACCCATTAACGGGAAAAAAAAACCTCCGGCAGAACCGGGCTCAGTATGAACGGTCATCTGCCTCGACCGACTGGGGTTACAGAAGACAGAGCAGAGACACAACAAGAGAGACAAAAAAGCACAGAAGCACACATTGATCTAGTAATCTGTTCTACATTAGATGGTAGTAACGGGTGAGCCGTCTTCTCTGGATGATGTCAAAGTTAACAGAACGCCAGACCAGGTGTACCTACTATGAAGAAAAAGAGAGAGAGCAAAAAGTTAAAAGCTGAAATGACGACAGTCATTTCAATGTAATACAATGCAAAACTGGAGAACCGTAGAATGAAGAACAGTAGAAATCAGTAGAGTGAGAAAATTAGACCCTGATGTCCTCCAGTAGCCTAAGCCTATAGCAGCATAACTATAGAGGTAGCTCAGGGTAACATGAGCCACTCTAACTATAAGCTTTGTCAAAAAGGAATGTTTTAAGATTAGTCTTAAAAATAGATAGGGTGTCTGCCTCACGGACCAAAACTGGGAGTTGGTTCCACAGGAGAGGAGCCTGATAGCTAAAGGATCTGCCTCCCATTCTACTTTTAGAGACTCTAGGAACCACCAGCAGACCAGCAGTCTGAGAGCGAAGTGCTCTGTTAGGAACATACGGAGTAATCAGAGCTCTGATATATGATGGAGCTTGATTATTAAGGGCTTTATACGTTAGAAGAAGAATTTTAAATTCTATTCTTGATTTAACAGGAAGCCAATGAAGGGAAGCTAAAATTGGAGAAATATGATCCCTCTTGTTGAAAAAGTTCCAATTAACACTGTCGAAGGCTTTTTCCGCATCTATACTTATCAAAACTGCCTGTTCCCCTCTTCTTTGCAGATGGTCTATAATATGAAGAGTTCTCCTTATATTGTCTTGTGTTTGTCTTTCCTTTATAAAACCAGTTTGATCCTCATCAATTAAATCTTGCATTAAATTTTCCATTCTTTTAGCTATGATAGAGGAAAATAGTTTATAGTCTACATTTAGTACCGATATCCGTCTATAGTTGTGGCAGTATTCTTGGTATTTACCTTCCTTTGGGATTACGGAGATAATGGCTTCTTTCCAAGAAGGAGGCATCTTGCCAGTCCTGAGACTATAATTAAACGAGTCATAACAGTGGTGTTAATTGTTCTTTGAAGGTTTTATAAAAGGAAGCCCCTAAACCATCTGACCCTGGTGACTTTCCTGTTTTGGTCCTGCCAATTGCCTTTGTAATCTCTTCCTCTGTAATTTGAGAAGTCAATGTCGCGTTTTGTTTTGTGCCTATTGCTGGTAAATCCAATTTTTCCAGAAAATCACTCACCTCCTCTTCCCCTGCCGATGGTGGCTGTGCATATAAAGTTTTGTAATATCGCTCAAATGTTCTTTGTATTTCTTCTTGTTCATATAAGATTGTATTGGATAGTGGATCTCTTATTTTATGTATGCTACTTAATGTTTGTTGTTTCATAACGCGCCTAGCCAAATTTTTTGTAGCTTTCGGTCCATCCTCATAGTACATTTGTTTAGTAAATCTAGCCTTCTTTTCTACCTCCTCCCATAAACTCTCATCCATTTCTTTCCTGGTTTCTTTAATCAGATTAAATACGTCTGGGTCATTTGTTTGTTTATGTTGTTGTTCTATATCTCTGAGCTTTCTTATTTGTTTATTGTATGTTTCTAATCTTGCTTTTTTCATAAATGCTGTGTAAGAAATAATTTTCCCCCGTATTACTGCCTTCAGAGCATCCCAAAGAATTACTGGGTCTACTTCACCATTATCATTTTCCTCTTTATAACGGATTATCTCCTCTCTTACTTCACCAACTAGTCCCTTGTTATTTAATATGCCTTCATTTAGTCTCCACAGAGTATTGTTCTTTTTGCTGTCCAAATGAATCTTAAGACAAGATTGCATTATGATCGGAAACGTCTGAAACTCCAATCTCACACTCTTTCACTCTGTGTAGTTCTCTCTTGTTCATTAGTATATAGTCAATTCTGGAATAAATACCGTGTGGTATTGAGTAATGAGTATAATCTTGATCTGAGGGGTGAAATTCTCTCCACACATCTACAATTGCCATTTCTGGCATCATGGTGTTCATGTACCTACTAATTTGTTTTTTACTATTTTTCTTGCTTGTAGTATCCATCCTATAATTTAACACCACATTAAAGTCCCCGCTACATATCAATATTCCCTCTGCTTCCAAGTTAATGAGATCAAATATTTTCTTAAAAAGTACTTTCTGGAGGGGCATATACATTGAGTAGTGTGGTTAACTGGTTTTCCAATTTGCCCTTTATCATTAAGTATCTTCCTTCTTTATCCCCAATCTCCTCCAACAATTCAAACTTTACACTATTTGAAATCAGTGTCATAGCTCCTCGCTTATGCCTTTCTCCAAATGAGGAGGAAAATGAGTTTCTGTACCCTAATTTTTTGTACTTTTCATGCCCTTTTTTTGTTAGGTGTGTCTCCTGTAAGAGAATAACTTGTACTTTTTCTTTTCTAAATTTATTTAGGACCTTATCTCTCTTTGATATTATTTAAACCATTGACATTCAGTGATACCACAGTTATAACCTTAGACATTGTTTGTATATGTTGGTTTGAATCTCAGCCTCTCCACTTGAACTATGAACACAAACTAAACTAACAACAAATCTGAACTCCCAGCTAAGTATGGGCCATATTCCCAAGAGGCCCTGTCCCCCTGCTGGAAAGGGAGGGGGGTATCCTTCTATGTAGAGCCCCCCCCCCCCCCCCACTAGTGGTTTTGGGCAAACCTGTGTTGGGTTCCCCCGACCTGCTAGGTGAGTCCAACAGTCCCTTGTTTGGTGGATCTCCCTGTCGTTATTTATTCAAACTTCAGAGAAGACTATAGTCTCTTCCATCCCCCTTCTTTAATGAGCAGTTTATGCCCCCTTTACCTCCGAGTCTTCAGTGTCCTCCTCTTTGAAATTTCTGCCGCCGTTCCCTCGCTCGGCTACTCGCATTCTGGCCAGAGCCCGTGGCGGAGGCCCCGTCGTCCGTCCCATGCTTCTTCCCGAAGCGCTGCCAGGATGCCGTCGTCTGGCTCCTCTCCTCGGGTGAAGGTCCGGTGTCATTCTGGTTCTCCATCTCCAGCCCTCGTCTCCTCATTTCTCTTGCAGCTTCCTCCGCGTTGTTGTAAATCTTGATCCCGTCTGACCAGTGAATCCGTATTTTAGTCATTGGCGTCTGGAAGCGGATCTTTCGGTCTTTCAGAACCTTTTTAATCTTGGAGTAGGATTTGCGTTTTTCTATTACCTCAGTGGGGTAATCATGGTCGAAAAATATCCGCTTCCCCTCGATTTGAATTTTCTTTTTCCATGCTTTTGTCAGGATTTCTTCTTTAGTTTTGTATTTAAGAAAGTTAACCACTATGGACCTGGGATTAGCTTCGGGTGGAGGTCTCTTTCCGAGGCTTCTATGAGCCCGCTGGATCTGTAGCTCGGTTCCGGCCGGTAGGGCTAGCTCACGGTGTAGCAGCTTCTCCACCCTTTCTTGGATTAATTCACCTTCTTGTTCAGCCACGTTGTAAATTCTCATGTTGCAGCGTCTGCCGTGTCCTTCCAATTCCGTTAGCTTCTCTTGTAGTTTTCTCTGCTGTTTTGAGAGGTTCAGAATGGCGGCCTTCGCTTCCGTGTTGCTCTCTTCCAGCTCTGCTATGCGGCCCTGCGCCTCGGTCATGTCCTCTTGTTGTTTCTGTATTTCCGCATCATTCTGTACCACTTTTTTCTTAATTTCTTCTTTAAAGCCCATAAATTCTCGCTTCACCTCCTCTTTGAATTCGTCCTTGAATTATGTGAGGTTCTCCTTCATCTCTTTTTTAAAGTCTCGGATTTCCGCCGTGATGTTATGTAGCCCCTCCAACACGGCCTGTAGCTGACTCGAGTCGCCACTTTCTTCTTCCATTTCCTCAACGTCGGGGTTAAATTCTTCTGCCATTTTCTTCCTTATACTTCTCTGCTTGCGTCCTCCACTCATTTCCTGTCTGGTTAAAATTGTATTTTGACTGATTTCCTTGGATTAGGGAGGTTTCTTTTTTCCTTCGACAAGGGAGTTCGAATTTATGCTGCCATCTTGCTCCGCGTTCACCGGAAGTCCCCCGCATTGTTTCTTATGGTTTAATATTCTCCGTATGCCTTCTTTAAAGATTTCTAATTCCACTTGTGGGAAATGAGCACTTCCAGGCTTCTTATTCCTTCCGTTTTCATGGTGAATCGCGTTATCTGTGTTCCATGCTCGTGCTCGCGGTCAACTCAGGGTTGATCTGATGCTGTGTTTAGTTATCCGAATGATTGATATCACCTGTTCTGAATCTGGAAATGCTGAGTATGACAGAGTGAGGTAGAACTACTCAGAGCAGCAGCTTTCTACTCAGAGTAGATCGGCAATTTGTCTGAAATGGAGCCCAGAATGAAGACGAATGATCGAATGATCTGTCTCCCCGAGATGATGTCGCAGCTAACAGAACGCCAGACCAGGTGTACCTCCTATGAAGAAAAAAATGACAGAACAAAAAGTTAAAAGTTGAAATAACTACTAACAAAGCGGATTGGGGAACAGTAGGAAAACTCAGCTGAGTGAGAAAAATAGACCCTGATGTCCTCCAGTAGCCAAAGCCTATAGCAGCATAACTATAGAGGTAGCTCAGGGTAACATGAGCCACTCTAGCTATAAACTTTGTCAAAAAGGAAAGTTTTACGATTAGTCTTAAAAGTAGACAGGGTGTCTGCCTCACAGACCAAAACTGGGAGTTGGTTCCACAGGAGAGGAACCTGATAGCTAAAGGATCTGCCTCCCATTCTACTTTTAGAGACTCTAGGAACTAGGGAAGATGGTTCAGAGAAAGAAGCAAAAGCTCCAAGATTGAGCCCTGTGGAACACCACAAGAAAATGGAGCAGATAATTACTCACACCCTGCAATTTTTACAGAAATCTCATGCCAGGAGAATGTCATTAAAAACTCTCAACAGGTGTGACTTTGTGCTATGAAAAGTTCTAAAATCAGACTGAAACACATCCCTTATATTATTTTCATCAAGAAAAGATTTTAACTGAGAAGATTTTTGTTAGTAGAGGAAGCTTGGAGAGGGGCCTAAAGATCCCCAGCACAGTAGGATCCAGACCAGGTTTCTTTACCAGGGGCTGCACCACAGCATGTTTAAAATTAGCAGGAACGACTCCAAATGACATACTGCTATTAAAAAGGAAAAGAACCAAATGCCTGAAACATGGGAAAACCTATTTAAGAAGAGGTGGTGGAAGAGCATCACATGGAGAATCAGAGACCTTAATGTGGGTCACCATATCCCCTAAAAGTGATACAGTCACAGGCTCAAACTGATTAAAGGCAGCAGAGCATGGGACAGGTGCAGAAGGATCACAGTCTGGGCATAATAGGATAGCCCTTATAGAGGTAACCTTATCAATAGAAATAATGCTAAACTGATTACAAAATTCAACAGAGGCTTCTTAACCTGCAGTTTGTGTAGTATTAAAAAAGAAACAATGGTGCTAAAAGAGCATGGTGGGTTTGGCTCTGAGATAAGGTTAAATTAGCAAAGTGTTCCTTTTTGGCATCTTTAACTGAGTCCTGATAATTACACCTGGAGTCGGAAAATCTGAAGGGACACCTGAAACTTGTCTTTCCTCGACGACATTTGCGTCTTGCAGCTCGAGTCCTTTCATTAAACCAGGGATCAGGTTAGCTCTAGGCTGCCCAGTCTTTAAAGGAGCAACAATATTCAGTACAGCCAGACAAGAAGAGTGGAGCCAGGAGCTAAGCTACTCAGCATCACTTACAGAGGGTGGACAGAGCAGATGAAACATCTCACCGAATTAGCTGACTGTGGAAGGGTTAATAATCCTGCAGCTCTGAATAGGAGCACTAATCCTAAATGGAGCAAAAGTGAGAAAAGTCTGGAGTATCACAAACATAAGATCAGAAATTATAGGGTCATATACAGACACAGTCAATCCAAAGGATAACACAGGATCTAATGTATGACCTTCTTAATGTGTGGGACCAGACACAGACTGTATCAAATTAAAAGTCAATCAGAGTTAAATATTTTGTTACCAGAGGTATATCTGGGTAACAAATGTGTATGTTGAAATAATGATGTAGTCATATCCGGTCAAAATCCCTGACAGAAATTCAGAAAAGTCACTGATAAATTCCTTGTTGTATTTGGGTGGGCAGTAGATGACACCAAACAGTATGGGGTTAGAATGACCGACCTTAAAATAATTCAGCTCAAAACTGGAGAATTGAACTTATTTACCACGAAAGATGGATGTCTACACAGGATACTGCACAGTTGAAGCTCACAGCTCCCCAAGTGGATGGGTTAAAATGCAGAAGTGAATTTCTCCACTGTGAGATCAATGATATAAATTTTTTTTTATGAAAAGGAAGCCCAAAGTCACATGAAATAAGCACTTTGGCAACAGTGAGCGCGGGTCTGTTTTGCTACAGTCTCTAGCATTCTTGGAACTACGGAAAGCGCCGAGGGTAAAAGAAACACAGTCCGGAGAGCGCAGTGGGGAAAAAACATAAGGAATGGTGTAAATAGAAAAAAGCAGGTCCAAGGCACTCTTCTTCAAATATATAAAAAGCCTTTATTTAACTGGCTAATTCATCATAGAACGTTTAAAAACATAAGGAGAAGCAACCCACGCGTAGCGGCACAAGCAGCCTTCTTCAGGGTGTGCTTCACAGACAAACAATTTCCCCTTTTGTAGGCAAATTGGAAACACCTGAGTGATATGGTTAATGGGGTACCGCGCACGTGACGTCACCGCCTCAAGAGCAACGCCCCTTTTGCCGCTTAGGTAGGACAAACCGATAGAGAACGCACGTAGCAACCAGCAACAGAACCAGCGATATGACCGACTTTGCAGCCATTAAACTTTCCCAAAACGATGTCCCAGGCGCACGGTTTACTGGTCGCACTGTCGAAGAACACACCAACCTTCAGCTCAAACGATGGCTTGAGTGTCGAGGGCTTAAAAAGACCGGAAAACGGGCCGAGTCGATCGAACGGTAAGCTTTTGTTTTTTTTTTCCTGCGTGGCGGTCATGCCGTTGTCGGCCGTTTTTTTGTTTGTAATCACCGTCCAGGGATCGATATATGTTTAATGTTTGTCTCATTTGAAATGTTTTTGAGTAAGCTATCCTGGTAGCAGGGTATCATGTTAGCGCCTGCTACCATGATAGCCTATATGCTATCATGGTAGCAGGCGCTTCATTATTAACATGTCGGCCACCAAAATACTCTTACCTGTTCACTACTTGATGTCGCTGGAATTGGGTCAGGATGTTCTTCGGTTGGGCCCTTTCCTCCGACAAAATCCTTGCTACATATGTAGGCCGACCGCACCGATGGACCAACCGCACACATTTCTCCTTGGCACTCTTGAATTTCGGGAAAGTAATGAAGAAAACATCCTTCATATGCGGCCGATCAGCGTACCTCGAGTCGCTGTTGCACGTTCCATAGCAACAATGTTTATAAACCATGGTCTTAGATTTTGGAAAAAGCAGTCTTTTAAACGAGTACAACCTAGGCTAACGCACGTCTCTTCCACAGCAAAACAGCGGCGGGTTTGGGAGTTTGTCCTACTGCGTACCATGTGATGTGACGTCATCGTGACGTTACGTTTCTAAAAATAGCTCGCTCGCGGTACCCCATTACCACATGAAACATGCCAGAACAGTCCACTAGGTGGCTGGCTATAAATATTCACATACAAAAAAGACAAAAAACTGAAGACAAAAATAATCCACTAGGTGGCAATACATCGTAAATATAAGCCTCCAGAGAGAGTACAAGGTATAGAGAAAGACTATTACCAGTTAAGCCTAAGCAAATACATACAGAGAAAAGATGATCACAAAAAATCTATTTCTTCATTCAACCCAGGGTAAACTGTGGCCTGTAGATTGTATATGTAGAATGTTTCTCTTTGTAAAAGCAATTTTAATCGGTCACCACTAGGGCTGCAACGATTAGTCGACGTTGTCGACAAAAATCGATGATAGAAATTGTCGACAATGGCCGTTTCTCAATTCACGAGAACGCGAGTACGGACTCGCGTTCTCGTCAAGTCCGGTCTTGGCGAGAACACAGGAAGATCGGACTTGACAAGAACGCGAGCACGCAGCACGTATGGTGTATTGGAACAGAAGCGTACTTGTGACGTCATGAGACGCACAGTTCTTTAGCATTTCTTTAACATTCAAAACTATTTATATACTACACCACAATAAATCTTATTGAAAATGTTTTTTAAAACAACATTTTTAATTTCTAAAAAGCCTAAAAATTATCTTGCCGCGGTGCATTCTGGGCAAGCGGTCAGTCTGAAGAACGCACAAGTCTGCTCTGATGCATGCTCGATAAAGAGGGCGGACGAGAACAACATTCGGGGAATTCGGCGCGTTCTCGATTTGGCGTTCTCGGTATTGGAACAGTGCTCGGGCTGAGGCTGATGACGTGTCACGAGCACACGAGCACACGAGAACGCTCAAGAACGCATATTGAGAAACGGCCCACGAATTCCATTGTCGACTATTGTCGCCAGACGCGTTTTTCAAACAGAGTGAGGCATCTCACTTGATTATGATCTCTGCCGAGTGTCGCTCATGCGCAGTAGTGTCTCTGTCTCTGAGCGGTAACATACAAATATGGCGGCGTCAATATCAGGTACGCGTACCAAGACTTCTAAAGTTTGGGAGCATTTTAGCCTGGATACGGCGAATAAAAAGATTACTTGCAAGGTTTGCAAAGCATACCTTGCGTATCATGGCAGTACCTCGGTGATGCACGAACATTTAAAGAGAAAGCATGTCGGGGAGTTGAACGAAACGGAGTCTGACTCGCCTCGGTAAGATGCAAGTAACATTCAAGCCAATGCAGTTTTAATTACATACATTGCAGGGTTTCCCGCAGCGCTATCTTGGCGAGGCGGCCAAAAAAACGAACTCATGCTTGCATGTTAATGTGACGTTAACACATTTGTTGTTGCTTTCGCGCGTGCGTGAATGGCAGGGAAGAAACTCCCCCCCGCTCCGCGTGTCGGTCCGCGCCTCCTTCTCTCCCCCAACCCCCGCTCCGCGCAGAACTTTTCAATTGTCCGCGCAGCGAGAAACACTGCATTGTGCATACAGACAGTTGACCAGTGAATGTACTTCACAAAATGCACATCTTTGTTTTATTTAATGTTCTGCTGCTGCTAATGAGCCTGTTCTTGGTTAACAGGGGAAATTTTTTTATTTGATTTTAATTTATTAATCATTTATTTGCCTGTCCCTAAAAAATGGACAGAGGTTTATTTATTTATAAATTTTACGTCTCTGTTGACTGAGCACTGTGCCTAATTAAAGTTTGGACATTTTTATTTAATTTTTGTACAAATCCACAGTATGTGCAATAAAATAAGTTTTTTTCATTGTAACCATCTTTTTTGTGTTCAATATCATGTGCCACATAATTAAATCAACTTCATGCTGAATTCAAGAAAAAAGTAATAATTATCCGATTAGTCGACTAATCGTTTCAATAGTCGCTGACTAGTCGACTATCAAAATAGTCGTTAGTTGCAGCCCTAGTCACCACCCCGAATGTTCTTTTTAATTGTTTCTAAACCCTCTACCATGAGGCCTTCTGGATTGCAGTTATGCACATTTTGGAAGTGTTTTGCCATAGGGTAATCCAAATTAGCTTTTCTAATGGCGTTTTTGTGCTCACATACTCTGTCTTTAAAGGTATACTATGCAACCGGGGTTGATTTTCCAGCGAGGCGCCCCCCAGAGGGCGAAAGTAAAAGTGCACTGTCGTAAATATGCTCAGCTGTTCTCCTGGTTTCTCCGGCAAGCCAGGCGTGGTTGTTTTGAGCTTAGCAGACAGGCGAACGCAATGAATCACCATCCTGCTGTTCAAGCAGAGCTACGAGGGAGCGCCCTCCCCTCCTCTCTGTCCCCGCCAGTGGAGTGAGGGGAGCGGGCGTCCCGAAACGACCTCCGCCTGGCCCGGGACCCGCTGGGCCCCGACATCGGCTCGCGGGGGGTTGGGTAGGGCGGGGGTCCCGGTCCGCGCGACGCGCTGGCCGTCTGTTTCCGTATGCCGCGCGGCCGCCGGGGTGTCTCGTCTTTCCTCTCTCCCCTCCGTTCCCCCCGACGCCCGGTGCCTCCCGAGCCGCGTCCGAGCGTCGCGCGGTACAGTTTGAGAACACAGATGAGCGGTGGCCGTTTAAACCCCGCGGTTCCGTTGCACAGTTTGGAAACACAGATCAGCAAACAGATGAGCGGTGAACTTTTAAACCCCACGGTTCTGTTGCACAGTTTGAGAACACAGATCAGCAAACAGATGAGCGGTGAACTTTTAAACTCCGCGGTTCCGTCGCACAGTTTGAAAACACAGATCAGCAAACAGATGAGCGGTGAACTTTTAAACCCCGCGGTTCCGTCGCACAGTTTGAAAACACAGATCAGCAAACAGATGAGCGGTGAACTTTTAAACCCCGCGGTTCCGTTGCACAGTTTGAGAACACAGATCAGCACACAGATGAGCGGTGAACGTTTAAACCCCGCGGTTCCGTCGCAGTTTGAGATGTATATAAGTACCACGACTGAAAAACTCGTACAGTGTATGCCCGGCTTTAACACAGTGAAAGTATGAACATGCACACAGAGAGAGAGTAACCATTCCAATGTTACTTACAATCGCATCAGCAGAAACGCGAGGTCCGCGTCAGCCTTGCAGCCTTCTTTCTCTTTTAGCTCTCGCCATTCGGAAAAAGCTTTCCCAATGTTCACCCGTGTAGGACTCTTCTCTCTTTCCACAGCCCTTTTCCTCTTTCTTGCCTGCTCCAACATGGGCTTTCGCTGTTTTATCGCCGGTTCCGCCATGATAACTGCACAGATATCGCCACTGCGCTAGCAACGAGCATACGTTTCACTGGGGGCGTGTAGCAGTTCTCGCCGTAAAGCAAGACCGACTCTCGCGATCTTGCACGAGATTCTGAGCCTGTGGGTGCGGGCCGAGGGCTCCTGCAATTGCAAGTGCGGTATTTCCCCCACAGACCACCAGGGCGGCCAAGAAAACCTTTGTTCAACCTGAAATGACTCATTTAATCATCCAAAACGGTATGAAACACATTAATTAACTGAAAATGTTGCATAGTGTGCCTTTAAGGCGTCTCTTGGTTCGACCAATGTAAAAGCATCCACATTTGCATGATAGCCTATATACCACATAAGTTGTATTGCAATTAATGAATGTTTTTATATTATGCGTCTTGTTTGTCTTGAAATCACAAAATTGTTTGCATTCTTTAATGTTGGCACAATGATTGCAAGATCCACATCTGTAGGTACCTTTTAACTGTCTATGAAGCCAAGTAACCTGTTTTTTAGCAGGGAGATGACTCGGTACTAGCCTATCACGTAGTGTGGGAGCTCTCCTAAAGCTGATTTTTGGTGATGTCTTCATCAGCTGCTTCTACCACATCGGATTTTTTAGACGAAAGACCCAAACAAAAAAAATCCAACTTAAAAAGAAGAAAACAAGGAGAGGCAGAAAACAGTCAAGGACAAAGACAAAAACAATGGACTCTCAGGGACCGGAACAAGAACAGACGGTAATCAATCTATCAAAAACTTCTCTAGACTCTGTGTTAATGTGTTGTCTAAGGGACTTTCTTTCTCTCCCACTTACCATACAAATGAGTTCAATACCAAGGTGGATCTATTTAGATTCTACCGCAGTCTTCATCTCAAAGTTTGGTATCACCAATACAATCAGCTAAATGAAAACACAGCCAAAAGATCTCCCTTTAGACCAAAATCATACTTTATGCCTCCAGTTTCAAATGTGACGCTGACTGCTTTTACAAAAAAGGTGGACTTTGACATTGAGAGACTGTTCCAAACATCAAACCAAAGAAATCAGAGAAAATTTGACCAAAACTCAAAAGCTGGCCATAGATTACTTGGCAAAGAATAAATCCATAATTATCAAACCAGCAGACAAAGGGGGAGCTGTCGTGATATTGGACAAAGACAAATATGTTGAAGAAGCCTTACGGCAATTAAACAATCAAGAATATTATCAACGGCTGTTATCCAATCCAATTGACAACACAAAAGAGAGCTTGAAAGAACTGTTGCTTACAGCTAAGGACATTGGGTGGATTTCAAAACAGGAACATAGTTTCCTTTTATGTCAACATCCGAGAATACCCACCTTCTACATGCTCCCTAAGGTTCACAAGTCTCTTGTATCTCCTCCTGGCAGACCTATCATATCGTCCAATGGATCTCTTACAGAGCCAGCCTCGCAATTCATAGACTTTCACATCAAGCCGCTGGCCCAACAGCTTCCTTCCTACGTACAAGATACTACTCATGTGTTGAAGGTTTTAAGTGATTTGAATGTTCCAGACAACTGTTTTTTAGTCACGTTAGATGTGGAGTCTCTTTACACTAATATTGCTCATGACGATGGACTGAAAGCCCTACAGCATTTTCTGAAGAATAGGCCTACAGAGTCTTTGCCTCCCTCTGAATTTATTATCCAGCTCACCGAATGGACATTAAAAAACAATGTTTTCCTTTTCCAAGACCTTTTATACATTCAGGTTCGGGGTACAGCAATGGGTGCGTGCTTTGCCCCTAACTATGCTAGGTTTATGGGAGAGGGATTTTGTCTATTCAAACAAATACAGTGACAAGATAAAATGGTGGAGGAGGTATATTGATGATATTTTTTTGATATGGGGTGGTTCTTATGAAGAACTGTTGCTGTTTTATGATCATCTGAACAACAATAACAGAAATGTAAAATTGTGTATGGAATATTCCAAAACTACCATCAATTTTTTAGATCTAACCATTTCTAGTGGTAATGATGGTAAGCTCCATACTACTGTATATCGTAAAACTACAGATAGGAACACCATGTTGAAAGCAGATAGCTTCCATCCAAATTGGCTTAAAAATAATATACCTTTTGGCCAGTTCCAACGTCTTAGACGAATTTGTGATACTGATAATGAATATGAAGTGCAAGCAAAAATAATATCAAACTGATTTTAACACAGGGGCTACCACACAGAAACTATACAAAATGCCTATAGGAAAGCTCAGTCCATTCCTAGATCAGAGCTACTCCAGAAAAAGAAAAGGCGGACCTCTGAAGAAAAAAAACAGGCTTATTTTGTTACAAAATACAGCTCTTTAGCTAATCTTATAAAAAGGATAATACACTCAAATTGGAATCTCATCGAGAGTGACCTGGTACTCAGAGAAGTGTTTTCTGCACCACCAAAAATCAGCTTTAGGAGAGCTCCCACACTACGTGATAGGCTAGTACCAAGTCATCTCCCTGCTAAAAAACAGGTTACTTGGCTTCATAGACAGTTAAAAGGTACCTACAGATGTGGATCTTGCAATCATTGTGCCAACATTAAAAAATGCAAACAATTTTGTGATTTCAAGACAAACAAGACGCATAATATAAAAACATTCATTAATTGTAATACTACTTTTGTGGTATATAGGCTATCATGCAAATGTGGATGCTTTTACATTGGTCGAACCAAGAGACGCCTTAAAGACAGAGTATGTGAGCACAAAAACGCCATTAGAAAAGCTAATTTAGATTACCCTATGGCAAAACACTTCCAAAATGTGCATAACTGCAATCCAGAAGGCCTCATGGTAGAAGGTTTAGAAACAATTAAAAAGAACATTCGGGGTGGTGACCGATTAAAATTACTTTTACAAAGAGAAGCATTCTACATATACAATCTACAGGCCACAGTTTACCCTGGGTTGAATGAAGAAATAGATTTCAGTCCTTTTTTGTGATCATCTTTTCTCTGTATGTATTTGCTTAGGCTTAACTGGTAATAGTCTTTCTCTATACCTTGTACTCTCTCTGGAGGCTTATATTTACGATGTATAGCCACCTAGTGGATTATTTTTGTCTTCACTTTTTTGTCTTTTTTGTATGTAAACATTTATAGCCAGCCACTTAGTGGACTGTTCTGGCATGTTTCATGTGGTAATTAACCATATCACTCAGGTGTTTCCAATTTGTCTACAAAAGGGCAAATTGTTTGTCTGTGAAGCACACCCTGAAGAAGGCTGCTTGTGCCGCTACGCGTGGGTTGCTTCTCCTTATGTTTTTAAACGTTCTATGATGAATTAGCCAGTTAAATAAAGGCTTTTTATATTTTTGAAGAAGAGTGCCTTGGACCTCCTTTTTTCTATTTACTACTGGATTCCCGAACCCAAAGAGCACCTTCAAATTTCTGATTGGAACTTCCTGAGCACCCTGGACTTTTTTGTCTTTATAAGGAATGGTGTGTTTGTTTTGATGTGCGATTAACGGGCAACAAAAAAATTGTGTTTGTTATAGTCTAACAAAGATAACGCGTTAAAACTGACAGCCCTAATAAATAATTATATTTGTGGAGTGAGCCACAAAATCAGTAGCCTACCCACTAATCCCCAGCCATCATGGCTTGTGGCCCACTAGTAGTCAGAGAGTCTAGAACCCCCACACAGACATAGAAATACATGGGCTACAACAGACACTTTGCTTGTTGGAAATAACTTCTGATCCAAAGACAGCGTCAGAAAAATGTTCCTTTGGATACAGAGGAAAAAAAAAGATGGGGTTGTTTTCTCTGTGGTCTAAAGTTCTTCTTTCAGGTAAAAGTTAATTTAGCATTTTGTTTCTTTGGGAATTAAGGTTGCAGAGTCAGGAAGGAAGAGTGGAGAGGCATAGAATCTATGTTGCACAAAGTACAGTGTGATATTTTCACAATCAGTGATGACTATTGGAGCCATGTCATCTGCTTATGCTTTTCTACTGTGTTTTCTACAAGTTCAAAGTAAATCCAGCACCTAACTGCTCATTCTAACACCTCGTTAGAACTGCATGCTGATTGCCTCCATGTCACATCCCATTGACTTTTTGAATTGGTCATACATATTATTTAAAATTCAGAAAAATTTAACTTTGGGTTTTCATTAACTCTAAGCTATAATATTTAAATGAAAACAAATAATGGCTTGAATACACTTAAGCCAAATATTATCCATATCCCTGACCTATTTTGATTTAAACAATTTTTTAGTCAGCCAGTAAATGTACTTTTAATAGGAAATTAGACTGGCCTCTGAAGATATTAAAGCAGTGTAAAGAGAATTTAAATTCAGACCGAAATTTTTTTCCGGTCTCAAGTTTTATTAAAAATGGCAAGTTATTTATACCATTTTTAATAACTATTAGGAAAGTCTTTATCTGCATTACAGCAATTAAACCGCAACGTCCCTCTGATTACTTTAAGCTGTTGTGTGTTCTGTATTGCTAGCTAGATTTAATTTCTTTTTTTCACAGTTGCAGTATATTTATTTCCAATTTGGATTGTAAGCTTTTGCATTTAGGAATAGTCCCATTACCTCTGTCTTGTTGCTGTAATGTGCAATACTAAAAAACCTGTTTCCTCCTAAGACAGGGGGGTTTTAGCCTTGGAGGCACATTGTGCCTCTTGCATTTTGTCCCATCTTCCTTCAAGTGCATAATGAGGTTCCCGACTGTGCGGTGTCATCGTCACAGATTAAACATTGTACTTTATATCTTGATGTCTTACTGTCTAGAACAAACTGTCTAGACAAAGTTATCTAATATAGTTATCTTAGAAAGCCCAGTTGATTTCGTTAACTTTGCAATAATATGGCAACAATATTTGTATATGGTGCATAAAATAGGAATTGTAGGAGAAAGTACCAAAGTATAGCAAAGTTGTCATTAAAGGAGCAATAAGCAATTTTCACCACTAGATGGAGTTTGAGCACTGTCTGTAGAGCAAAACGAGATGTGTGACAAGCCGCACCTCTCTCTATCTCCGCTCTAGCACTTGCCACCCATTTCCCCTTCTCACCCATCGGCTTGTATGAGCCTATTTGCAAAGGATAAAACACAGCAGAACAGCATCACCTTTGTGAGGAACATGTCATTGAAGAAGTAACTCATGTTAGCAAGAGAACGCTTTGATCCGATGGGCGTGCTCTCTGCCATTTTGTGCCTGGCGGTGGTGTTTTATGGGCAGGGAGGGGCAGCTGTTCACTTGCATGCACGTCTGTACATGCGCGGCCGGCCCAGCTTTGTAAACCAGATTAGAGAACACAGAGAGATACTGTGTGATGTTTAACCATAGTCCATCTAAAATGACACCTTTAGTTCTTCCCAAAACTATTTTTCGCTTATTGCTCCTTTAAGCATTCTAAGTCTAAAGCAGCAGAATGAACTAATTCACTATAACTATAAGCTTCATGAACTGCAGTTTGGCAAGTAAGGCCACAGTTCCACTGACACTGCCTAAACTTTGTTCCAAAGCAGTTCCGTGTCACAACAAAAGCATCAAAATAGGCTTTTGTCAGCCAATTCCTAACCGTTGCTAAGAGGATTTTTTTCATTGAATAATTATGTCTTTGTTGTAAGCTACCAGCTACCAGTTGTAGCTTATCGGTACATGTTCTCATTTTTTCATTTTAAATGTTTATGCAGGAGAACCAGGAGCAAGCAAGACGGAGACAAGAGCAGCAGAGAGAGAGAGAGCTAAAGTTCAAGAAGCAGCAGCGAGAACGAGCCAATCGGGGAGCACAGCCCTTCTTCCTGAAGAAATGTAAGAGCATGTCCAGCACCAGGCCCGCTGATCCCCAGGATCCTGTTTCCTCTCATTCACACACCTTGTGGTTTTGCAATCCGTACTGGGTATCTTGTTACTTTCTGTGGCAGCATGATTCTTAGTGGTGATTCCAGTTGTAAGCTGCATTCATTTTAGGCTTGAAAACTTAACTTCTTCTGTACTGTTGTTGTGTGGGATGTGCAGGAGTGAGTTGATTGCGGGTCAGTCCTCTGCTTGTAAAAGGTGGAAACCATAAAGTCAAATTCTTGCCCTAAGCACTGTCCATTAAGTCCAGTTGACCATGGTGTAAGGCTCCCAAATCGGTCTTTCAAAGTTAATTTACTTTATTGGTGTATTGGGATTCAAACTAAGGTAATAATTCAAATATACATTGTTGTATAGAACAAGCAGGGTGCAATTTGAAATGGCGACTAAATGTGAAAAGGTTTGAACACCCATCACATCAAAGACTAAATTAGATGTATTCACAAGGGTATTTTGTCGTTTAAGCTGTTCGTCCACATGGATACGATGTTTTGGGAGACCTTAAACAATAAGTTTTGAATCCGGGTCCCAGAGTGAATGAATTTCAAAACGGTGGTTTAATTTTACCAAGTGTAGATGCAAGCCACATCTTTTTTTAAACAATAACAAATATGGCGCCATCCAGTGTTGTGACTTTTGTTATGGCTGTTACTAGCATCTTTGGACTCTTCCTTTCGGATTAGCCCACTCTACACAGCGTGTTCTCTGTATCTGATCCCCTGGCACGTTCGTGTGTTTATTTCACAAGTTGTCTACTTGGTGCATGCCTGGTGTTTTTTGCATGTTTCTTTGGCAGTGTCACAGCACCACCAATGCGCCCAACATACCTACTACAGACTTTTCAGTTGTGCCGTGTCCTCTGATGTGAGGGCACATTTTTTCTTCGTTTATGAAAATTTACCTCATTCCTCTCTGCGGGGACAAGGCATAAAGCAGTCAGAATTAACCAACATGGGGTCTCATGTACAAAGACTTGAGGATTTACTACTAAAGGCTGACACATTCTGAAATTTAGAAAACTGTATTGGCACAAAAAGTTTTTATGTATGAAACTGTGTATGCATCGATAACAATATATAGAAAGGCCCTACACATTTGAATCAAACTTTTTTTTTTCTTGAGTGAAGTATTAACACATACAGAACTACTCAATGTAAGGGGTTAGAGAAAATAAGCATTAGACAAGAACATAGGTACCTAACACTAACAGTATCATTTATCTGTTGATATGGTCTCCGTTTAAAAAAAAATCTTTTAGCTTTCTTGTTCACAAGTCAGAAGTCGTGGAAGTGTAATTTACAGACTGTCCATCTTACTATAGCATATTTGCCATAGACTTCTGTTCTGGCACTCCATGTTTTTTTGACACATGGATTACTTCCGGTACACAGGCAACAATACTGTGTCGCAGTTTTCTAAACATTTTCCAGCAGACAAGGAAAAATCTAAAAAAAAAGTCAGGAATCACGTTTGATAATGCAGAAAAAAATTATTACAGAAGACGAGTGAAATATACCATGGGTTAAAGTTCTCCGTTGCTGCGACGGATTTCCGTCATTTGAGCGCAAAAGGTTCCGTCTAGACTTTTTATTCAAGGTTTTAAACAGAAGCTGCTCTCAACCAATGAAACCTGGCAGAGCTGGGGCATTAGCCAATAAGAGAGAGAGTAGGGTGAGTCTTTGCAAAGCGGACATCTGCCAGTCTGAGGTTTATCGGTGTTCAATCATTTTAACTTTTGGAATAGCATCTAAAATTGACCACAGATGGCATGAATGAAAGTAGCTGTGGTCAAAGGTTTTCTTTGGATTTATGCAAACCAGCAAGTCAGAAAGTTCAGCGGATAAAACAACTGACAACAACTTCCCTCGGTAAGCGTGTCTGTCGCTGCTCTTGGAGTTATTTAATGAGTTATTTCCACCTGTTGCCATGTCACCTGTCAGTGTTTATTCCCTCGCTTCCAGTAAGTTAGCTGATAAACGTGGGGGAACAACCAGGGATCTCCTCATGATTCGCTGTTATGTTTTATTTAAAACTCAAAGAGTAATGCGCTAGCTCAGGCTGATTTAGCGTGACGCATGACCCTTGAAGAAGAAGGGTCGGAATGTGAAACATGTGACTGGGTCCGATTCAGAATAGCGAACATAAATAAATAAATTCCACCTGCACTGTTCTGACACAAAGAAGGCAGAGCTGCAGTCAGAGTGGCTGTCAGGCAATATGCAGCAGCGTCCACCTCACGAACAGCTGAACCAGGACAAGTGTCCTGGAGCACATAATAAAATAAAATCACAAGGATTTTAATGTATACAGATTATTAAGGAAACTACGTCAAAAAGAAAAAAGAGAGAAAAAAATAAACTGCAGGTGTACAACATGGACAGGAGAGCGGTTTCTAACTGGGTGAGGCTAGAGAAAGGTGATTGTCGGAGAGCTTTTATGAAATCACTTTTACACGGAGTGGAGCGCAATGTGAAGCAATACTATAGAAGGGAGTTGCAACAGAAACAGCTACTCTATTGTACCTACTAGTTAGTGGACACAATGGCACACAACAGAACTCAGTTGTAGTACCAACAGCTCACAGATGTTTTAACTTTTGAGAATTTTTCATGATCTAGCTCTAGCAGCTACCAGCCGAAACAATAGGGAGCAGGTTGCAACTGGAAGTCATCAATGTGTCTTAAATTTAAATGGAGGTATGTCACCACTGGCATATCAAGAAGAATTAAGAATCCTTATTAGCCCCTTTTCCATTATGCCCCAGGATTTAAAGGCTTTTGGTGTCTCTCTCCTCTCTTCCTCTCTTAGGTCACCCTCCCCCACTTCCCTGCTTGCTTCTATCTTTTTGGAGCATCTTTTTAGATATCGTCCAAATGATAAATTATGGATCTGGTCAGCGGGGCTCTAAACGCAATTGATACAATTTTCTCAATAAGAGGACAAGGCGAAGGAGAGCCCCTGTACCCGACGGGACATGTGCAGCTGGACACATGGTGGGCGGAGGATTGTGTGTCTGTCCATTTTGTCAGTAGAGGATGTTAAAAATCTGTTCAAAATTGGATTTATTTTTGGAGCTGCCGGTTACCTGGAGTATTGAGAAATTGTGAAAACGTCAGCACCTGTTTCAGTCCATGTCAAGGCTGCCTGAACATGTGAGGGATATGGGGTTAGCACTCAGACTGAAATGCTCTGTAAGCAGAACTGCAGGCCAGTTGCTGTTTCTGAACTTACTGGCAGGATGGGAACGATCTTGGAGAAAGCTGGTAGCTGGACTCTGGCAGAATGACCACAAATTGGGCTGTTTAGAATCGCCATTGAGGAGAACCAGCGAGACTTTTAAGGCAGACAGAAAAAAGAAGAGTCTGCCTGCCCAAAACAAATGTTAATTTCCAAACTGGATCCCCTGTAATCGTAATTTCTCCTGTATATTATGTAAACAAGACGCCCTGTGACCTCTGACATCTGTGACCTTGAACAGAGCTCACTGAATTGCCTGATAACGCTCCATCACTAAGACTAATGGCTGCAAAGTGCTGTCTGGGACAGTTCACAGACAAACACACACACACACGATTACACTAAAACACACAAGCCCACACACACTTTCCCTGCTTTCTGTTTTTGTAGTAGTGTCAGAAAGGTCAGATCATAGACCTCAAACTGTAGCTTTCTTAGAAATTTTCTGTATGTTTGTTATTCTATGCCTTTGTTTTTCCTTTGTATGTCAGTAATGCTTTTCTGTTCATGTACAGCACTTTGAATGTCTTGTTACTGAAAAATGCTATATAAATAAACTTACCTTACCTAGGAACCATTTATGTAAAACAATCCAATGACGTATGGGATGTTGTGATGAAAAAGTGCAATACCACTGCGCTCCAGCAGGTGGCGGCAGGAGTAGTAAATTGTAAACGGACTGAACTTGTATAGTACTTTTCCAGTCAAACTGACCACTGAAAGCGCTTTACACTATAGCCACATTCACCCAATCACACTCAACGATACGCAGATCGGTAGGCAACTCGGAGTTAAGTACCTTGCCTTGGGGCAAGTACCCCCCAGAGAAAACTTCTCTGGGCCGGCCAAACAGCTCCTGTCCTCGAACTTCCTGGCTCATCTGTCAGAGATTCTGTTCGTTTAGGCAAATGTGGTAGGAATTCTAAACAATAACTGACTTCCTAGACTTATTGAATAAGGAACCGGTGGAGTGATGAAGTTCCAGCACTTTTATTGAGAAACAGAGCAGAGATTGTATAGATCAGGGGTGTCAAACTCATTTTGGTTTAGGGGCCGCATTCGGCTTAATCTGATCTCAAGAGGGCCACACGAGTAAACTCATTGCAAGATCAAATAGAACTAATAAAAGTGGACTTGTTGTTGATTTTTATATTAAATTAATTTCACTTTTACACAATATATTATGAATAACCTCAGCGTTTTTAAGAAAAGTATGTGTAAGTTCAACAATAGTTTTACTCAGTTAAACATTTACTTAAGTGCATTATGCATAAGAACTGATCACAGTGATTGTACAATATTGAAAAACATTTATTCACATTTTTTGGAACTTAAAAACACTGTCCTGCAGTACAAAATACATCAAACAGATAAAAATTAAGAAATGATTTAAAATCAGTTTTCCACATCTGAAGCTCAGTGCTACCATTTGCTGATTAAAACACAGCGCCCCTCGTGGACAATATAGGAACTGCAGATTTTCAATTAAACGAAGTACATGTTTTTTCAATAATTCTTTTATCATTCTCTTCCTTTTATCTCCTCTTTCTTTCACTTTTTCTTTTTTTCTTCCTTTCATCTCCTACTTTCCCGTTGTAGTGTCCATATCCTTTGAGATATTCCCCGCATGAATCATAATAAAACTATTCACATTCATAAATCAAGCGGAGCACTATGGCAAAAGCAGTACTGCTCCACTTGTGAAAGTCAAATCTGATGAGCTCTTTTTGGCAGTAAGACAACAATTCTTATTGCCACATTGCCAGACAGGGCATTGGGGGGGGGGGGGGGGGGGGACTTTTTTTTTTTTTTTTTTTTTTTTGAATAATGATAATGCATTTAGCCACCGGGCCGGACTAAATTGTTCGGCGCGCCGGAACTGGCCCGCGGGCCGTATGTTTGACACCCCTGGTATAGATGGAAAGTAATCCCACTCCACGGTCCGGCCGCCAGCCTGTCTGCCCTGTTTTGTGTCTCTCCTCTGTCTCTCTGCTCCCCTAATACCCAAAAGTGGCCTTGGCGTGAGACGAAACAGAGACCGTCTATCCTAGACAATCATCATCCCGCACAGTAGCTACGCAGCATTTTGCCTTGGTAATCAGCAGGGCCGTGCTCACATGTCCGAGTGGCATGAGGCCATAGTGACTTTAGCATAATATTCCAATGATGGATTCCAAATGGGAACAAAAGCTGTTGTTAACCTCACAAATACATTGGATACATCGGAAGATCATATTAAAGTAGTAGTGTTAAATGTGGGCGCTGCATCTTGTGGTCCCCTTATTGCATATTCTTTTAATGAATTTGATTTCAACTGTTTGGAACCATTTCCTATTTATCAGTTTACACATATCTATAAAATATCCTGTTTGTTGTGCCTTATTGCCATAATAAAGCCCTGCTGATCTGGCATTTAAGCTAAAATGTGGATAAAGATCGGAGCTGTGTCCGAACTGGACAGTCGTCTGAACTCACAGATTAGTCCAAACGAAAACTGTTTGCCATCCAAAACAACTCCAAGGAGAAATTCCCTCCATGAATGTCCAATGATACTCACAGGTCACTGCAAGGTTTTGTGTCTTTTGAGGTAGTTGTAACCAAATCTTTATCCGTGCTTATTTTGTTTCAAAATGTGCCCCTTAATTTAAAGGAAAGAGTTTAAAACATTACTGACCAAAGTACTGCAACAACCTTGTTATATAAGATCTATTCTGCAAAGAGTGCGTGCTGCAACATAAACATATTAAAATAAAACAGTTAAATTATTCTCTTTTTTTAAAAAGTTAATTAACAAAAGACTAGTTTGTAAACGTTATTCTGTTTTCATTTTCTCCACAGCGGAAAAGAAGAAGCTGCAGCTTGCTGAAAAATATCTGGAACTGAAGAAGAGGGGCAAATTGGAGAACTTCCTTAGCAAGAAAAGGAAGAGGAACTCATTTAAAGATCGCAAGAAGCTGCCCGAACAACTACTTAACTAAAAGCCTTCTTTATGCTGAAAACTGGCAAACAGCTGTTTTCTGAGAAATGTTTGAGGGATATGAATCAGCCTAATCAGTCTGCTGATGGTACTGCTGAATCTTATCATCATCAGGTGTACTATTGGAAAAGCTGTAGTGTGTTCAGAAATGTTTGTACACATGAATATTTTCTATAAAAATATTAAAAGCATGTTGTTTTGAGCATCATAGCATGGTTGGATTGTGTTACATGTACAAGTGTTTTATTACATCGATAGACCATAAATGTTGTCCTCAAGACTTTAAATGTTCGGCCCACCGTCCTTGCTGTCTATTTAACAGCTTTGCGGTATTCTTTAGTCCACAATGATGTCACCATCTTGACCTTTGCAATTCTTTTTGAAATACTGCGAATTGCAACAACTCTACTCTTTCATTTTAATGGTACCAAATTTGCGGTGTGTACAAAGTGGGCCTTGAAATTTGTCTTCTCATTATTCAAACAAAAAGTAATTAAATTAAAAGTTATCAAAACTTTTTAATATTCAATCAAACAAGTTACTTCAATCAAAATAAATAGTTTTGATAAAACTTTAACTGCAATGAAATTATATTTGAAATTGAAATAAAGGTTTTGTAAACAAAATTTTAAATCACTTTTTTTGTTTGAAAAGGTTTTTGCAAAACAGAAAATTTTGTTTTGCTCATACCACAAATCTTTGCTTTTTCAATCTCTAACTTGATTTTGATCATCCTTGTTTTTGATTGAGTTTAATGATTGAGTGCTGAGAAAGTGAACATCCTGGGTGGGGCCTACGGAGGAACAATGTTAGACGTGTCCCTATTAGTTAGTGCTGACTGAAGCAACAGACTGTGATCCGAACAGCACAGCATGTTAAGTAATAGTAATATCATCTTTATTGTCATTGAAACATACATTACAACGAAATTTGTTCTCTGCTTTTAACCCATCACCCTTGGGGAGCAGTGGGCTGCCATGTGCGGCGCCCGGGGAGCAATCTGGGGTTAAGGGTCTTGCTCAGGGACCCAGAGTGCAGGCACTGGGGATCGAACCGGGTACTTGCTTCCTTCTCTGAGTGCAAGCGCGCTGCTCTAACCACTAGGCCAACACTCCCCAGGCATCATAACCAGGAGAGGAGATGGCAGGTTGCACAGTAAAGCGAGTGGTAAGTAATCTTTGTAATTGAGGTTTTTTGAGTTTTTAACCATGTATATAAACATGCTTACAAAACATAAGCAGAATAGACAACTAAACAGAAACCAATGCAAAAACAAAAAAACAGGTATAACAATATAAAGTTATAACCATTGCACCTCAATCCAATTCATTCTGTACTGTAATTCACTCTATCACATGTAGTAGACTTATAAAAGCAAAGTATGCCCTATTTTTCAGTTATGATTTCCTTTCTGCTGCTTAATCTTCCCAACATTTTCACCCATGATGTGTTTTCAAAAAAAAATTCTTCCACATTTTGAGGGACTCCCTGGGGTTCTCTCCATAGCATTAAAATTAAGCAGGTACAAGTCCTGTATTTAACACTGAAAACAGTATCCAGCTTTGGTACTTCACTCCTGTCCCCAAGTAAACACAGTCTTGGTGATTTAGGTATTTCACATTTAGACTAACCCTCCATATACATTAAAATTTTGTTCAAAACTGACTGAACTGGAGGACATGTCCACAAAGCATGGAACAAAGTACCCTTTTCTCTTTGGCATTTCCAACATACCTCATGTTTACTAACGTCCATTTTGTGAAGTCTAGATGGAGTGAAATAGTACCCTTTGAGAATTTTGTTTTGAATAAATTTTAACTTTGGCCTTTCTGATATAAAGCCCATTATTTTTTTCAACCAGTCTTCTTTCAAGATCGTTCGATTTCAACTGCCACGCTTTCCAGGATTCCTTCTATAGCAATAGTGATAGATTTGACTATTTTACATCTTAATTTCAACAAACACCACCCCCCTCTTTCCAGGGCGATTTTTGTAATACAAATTATATCCATCAATTTCAAAGTCTGTCATCACAAAGCCAAGTTTCAGAAAGAGCAATTATTTTAAATGTAATTTTAAAATGAATTTAAATTTTGAAGTGAAGTCAAATAATCTAAACACAATATCTTGAATTAAAATTCAAATTGAATTCATTATCAGTATAATACTTACATGGGTTCCCGGTATTACTCCAATAATTGCTCTCGGGGTCAGAATCCATATCAAAGTTTTGCATGCAATTGTCCCTTAATTGCCAGTCACATGTGATTGGCTCAGGAACCAGGAAGGAAACACGGACTTCCTGTTTGCGGTAAGGCGTATTGTGTCACTTCTTGTTGTCGCTGTGTGAACTGCAGTGTGTTGCTCCAGACTCTCTCACTTTTATCTTTAAACCTCTTTGCTGTAACATCTGTTTCCAAAACATAAGTACTTTTAAAACATTTTTTGTGGCTGCACATCACGTTTGGGAACTCCCCGTGTTTCACACAGTTTGCTTTTTGGCGTGGTAAGAGGGCGCTAGCCTAGCTTAGCCTAGCTTTAGCCAAGCCTTAGCCTCATAATGGCTTCTCCGTCTCTGACTATGGCCGTTTCTCAATTCACGAGAACGCGAGTACGGACTCGCGTTCTCGTCAAGTCCGGTCTTGGCGAGAACACAGGAAGATCGGACTTGACAAGAACGCGAGCACGCAGCACGTATGGTGTATTGGAACAGAAGTGTGCTTGTGACGTCATGAGACGCACAGTTCTTTAGCATTTCTTTAACATTCAAAAGTATTTATATAATACACCACAATAAATCTTATTGAAATTTTTTTTAAAACATTTTTAATTTCTAAAAAGCCTAAAAATTATCTTGCCGCAGTGCATTCTGGGAAAGCGGTCAGTCTGAAGAACGCACAAGTCTGCTCTGATGCATGCTCGATAAAGAGGGCGGGGCGAGAACAACATCCGGGGATGTGGCGCGTTCTCGCTCTGGCGTTCTCGGAACAGTGCTCGGGCTGAGGCTGATGACGTGTCACGAGCACACGAGACCGCTCAAGAACACATATTGAGAAACGGCCTTCCTATCTGCTGCTCTCTGTGTCAGATTTTTAGTTATTCCTCTGCCTCCTTTAGTGATAATGGCACATTTAATAAATGTAGTATTTTTGTAGCTTAGGAGGCGAGGGTATCAGAATTGGAGACCCGACTCCGTGCTGTAAAAAACCGGCTGATAGCTGCTCCTTTGCTAGCACGGAGCCAAAAAGAGTAACTTCACGTAGCGAAACAATAGCCGCAGCACCTGAACAGCCGGTTAAGCAGGCCGGCTGGGTGACGGTTCGTAGGAAGCATAGCTCTAGATTTCAGCCCCCAGATCACCACCAACCCGTCTGCGTTTCTAACAAATTTTCCCCACTCAGCGATGGTCTCGCTGAGGAGCCGACCTTAATTATTGGCAGCTCCATATTAAGAAACGTGGCACTAAAGACACCAGGGACCATAGTTAAATGCCTGCCAGGGGCCAGAACGGGCGACATAGAATCCTACCTAAAACTACTGGCTAAGGATAAGCGTAAATACAGTAAGATTGTTATTCACGCCGGCGGCAATGACACCCGGTCACGCCGATCGGAGGTAACTAAAGTTGGTGTTGCTTCGGTGTGTGAGTTTGCTAAAACAATGTCGGACTCCGTAATTTTCTCTGGTCCCCTGCCCGATCTGACCAGTGATGACATGTTTAGCTGCATGTCGTCATTCAACCGCTGGTTGTCTAGGTGGTGTCCCAAAAACGACGTGGGCTACATTGATAACTGGCGAACTTTCTGTGGAAAACCTGGTCTGATCCGGAGAGACGGCATCCATCCCACTTTGGATGGTGCAGCTCTTCTTTCTAGGAATCTGGCCCGATTTATTAGTTCTCCTAAATGCTGACAACCCAGGGTCCAGACCAGGAAGCAGAGCCGTAGATTAACACACCTCTCTGCAGCTTTTGTACTGTTACCCACCCATTACCATATTGAGACAGTGTCTTTCCCACGGTCAACACTAAACAAATGAAAAACGGATCTAAAAGGAGCAAATCATAAAAATCTAATAAAAATCAATACAGCTCACTTTGAACCAAAAAATAAAACAATTAAATGTGGTTTATTAAATATAAGGTCTCTCCCTCCAAAGACTTTGTTAGTTAATGAATTGATTTCCGATAATCAGATTGATTTATTTTGTCTCACAGAAACCTGGCTACAAGAGGACTACGTTAGTATAAATGAGTCAACTCCCTCCAGTTATTTAAATTTCCACATTCCCAGATCTGTGGGAAGAGGAGGAGGAGTGGCAACTATCTTTCAGTCTGATTTATTAATTAGTCCCAGGCCAATTAATAACTACAGTTCTTTTAAACATTTAACCCTCAGTTTCCCTCATCCAAACTGCAAAGCAATAAAACCTCTTCTGTTTGTTGTTTTGTATCGTCCACCAGGCCCTTACACTCAGTTTCTGGATCAGCTGTCAGACTTCTTATCTGATTTGGTGTTAAACACTGACAAGGTTATTATAGTGGGTGATTTTAACATTCATGTTGACACTGAATGTGATAACCTTAGTGTAGCCTTTAAAACTATCCTAGATTCAATTGGTTTTGTTCAAAATGTGCATAAACCGACGCACTCCTGGTTAAATACTTTAGACCTTGTGCTGACATATGGCATTGATTGTGAAGAATTAACAATATTTCCTCACAACCCTGTCCTATCTGACCATTTTTTAATGACCTTTGAGTTTAATCTAACTGAGTTCTCCACCCCCAAAAGAGCGTTCCATTATAGTAGATCTTTATCGGATAATGCTGTATCAAAACTTAAAGAGTCTGTCCCCCTTTTAGTATCCTCAGGATTGCAGAAATGCCCTGTAGATGGCAGCAATGCTGTTTCTTCTCATTCACAAATCGACACCTCTGTTAACGGTGTGACTTCCTCATTGCGTTCTGCATTAGATAATGTAGCTCCCTTGAAAAAGAAGCTGATAATTCACAGGAAGATGGCTCCCTGGTTTAATTCAGAGCTGCATTCCTTGAAGCACAATGTTAGGAAATTGAATTGAAATCTTTATCTACCATAGCTACATATACTTGAGAAAAAAATAGGTTACATAAAAAAAACTCATACAAATAAAGTTAAAAACAAGTAATTAGCATTTATAAGATAAGAGATTAATGGAAGTGGGATGGGTGGCCGGGGCGACCCGCGGGCACCCATCCCACTTCTTCCTCCCTTCCCTGCCATTCATAGAATAAAAGAGTGTCCGTGATGGGTCAGCTGTGGTTTCTGAACCTGCTGGCAGGATGGGAACGATCTTGGAGAAAGCTGGACAATTTTGGCTGTTTGGAATCGCCATTGAGATGTACCATTGAGACTAATGCAGACAGAAAAACAAGAGCCTGCCTGCCCAAAACAAATGCTGTTATCCAAACTGGCTCCCCTGCAGTCTTAATTTCTCCTGGATGTTATGTAAACAAGACGCTCGGTGACATCTGTGACCTAGAACTGGACTACCTGATTAACGTTCCATCACTATCAAAGACTATGACTGCAAGTGCTGTCTGGGACAGTTCACAGACAAACACACGGGCACAGATGCTCTCTGTCTCTCACACACACACACACACACACACACAAACACATCCTTTAATATTTCAAACCTTTTTGAAATTGAAGAACGAGACTGATTTAGCATTGCATGTTTGAGATACTGGCATTGCCTCTGACTTATGCCAATTAACTTTATAACCTAACAGTTTAGAGAAGCTACCAATGACTTTTAACAATGTTCTTATAGAATTAGCAGGGTCCTGACACAGCACTAAAACATCAGCATACAGAAATAATTTGTGTTCCCTCCTCCCTCCGTTCATGCCCCTGATTCTAGAATCTTCTCTAATTGTAACGGGCAAAGGTTCCAGAAAAATAGTAAAGAAATTGGGCTAAGATTAAAACCGGGGTGGGTAGACTTTGAAATATTAAAAAAAGATGGGAAAACGCTGTTTGAAAGAACAGCAGCCTATGGTCCTTAGTGTAGGTTCTGAACCAACCTACAGAAATTATTACCAAGTCCAAATTTTGACAAGGCAGTAAATACAAAGCCCCACTCCACCCTGTACAGGCTTTCTGGGCGTCGAGTGAAATATAGCCACAATAGAATTTGTGTTCTTTCTATTCACCTGCAAAAGATGTCTTCTCATGTTTCCTGGTGATGACCGCTTCTTTATAACTGCCACCTGGTCTTTATGAACAATCCGTGGCAGCACAGTTTCTTATCATGTTGTTTAAGGAGATATTCCCTTTGATCTGTGGCCCTATTTTAGACATGATTAATCTATCCTTAGTAAATGGATGTGTACCACAGGCTTTTAAAGTAGCTGTTATTAAACCTTTACTTAAGAAACCATCTCTTGATCAAGATGAGTTGGTAAATTACAGACCTATATTTAATCTTCTTTTCTTATCTAAAATTATTGAGAAAGTAGTTGCTAATCAACTTTGTGAACATTTACAAAGTAATGACCTACTTGAGGAGTTTCAGTCAGGCTTCAGAGCTCATCATAGCACTGAAACAGCTCTGGTGAAGGTCACTAATGATATTCTCATGGCCTCAGATAATGGACTTGTCTATACTTGTCCTGTTAGATCTCAGTGCTGCATTTGATAAAGTTGATCACAATATTCTCCTACAAAGACTTGAGCATACTGTAGGGATTAAGGGGAAAGAATTAGGCTGGTTTAAATCTTATCTGTCGGACAGATTCCAGTTTGTTCATATTAATAATAAATCTTCAAACTCTAGGGTCACTTGTGGAGTACCACAGGGTTCAGTCCTTGGACCGATTCTCTTTACTATATATATGCTTTCGATTGGCAAAATGATCAGACAGCATGGGATTAATTTCCACTGTTATGCTGATGACACTCAGCTATATTTATCCATAAATCCTGATGAATCCAATCAATTACTTCGACTGCAGTCATGTCTCTTAAGCCTCCCTGGTAAGGTCTATTCTGGGGTTCTGGAAAGGAGGGTCTGTCGTATAGTCAAATCTCAGATTAAGGAAGAGCAGTGTGGTTTTCGTCCTGGCCGTGGAACACTGGATCAGCTCTACACCCTCAGCAGGATCCTGGAGGGTGCATGGGAGTTTGCCCAACCAGTCTACATGTGCTTTGTGGATCTGGAGAAGGCATTCGACCGTGTCCCTCGGGGGGTCCTGTGGGGGGTACTTCGGGAGTATGGAATACCAGGCCCTTTAATAAGGGCTGTTAGGTCTCTGTATGACCAGTGTCAGAGTCTGGTCTGCATAGCCAGCAGTAAGTCGGGCTCGTTTCCGGTGAGAGTTGGACTCCGTCGGACTCAGCCGAGTGCGAAGCAGCCGGGATGAGAATCAGTGCCTCCAAATCTGAGACCATGGTCTTGAGCCGGAAAAGGGTAGAGTGCCTTCTCCGGGTTGGGGAGGATGTGTTACCCCTAGTGGAGGAGTTTAAATATCTTGGGGTCTTGTTCACAAATGAGGGGAAGATGAAGCGGGAGATCGACAGGCGGATTGGTGCGGCGTCTGCTGTGAAGCGGGCGCTGTACCGGTCCATTGTGGTGAAGAGAGAGCTGAGCCAAAAGGCAAAGCTCCCTCATCTATGGTCATGAGCTTTGGGTCGTGACCGAAAGAACGAGATCCCTGATACAAGCGGCCGAAATGAGTTTTCTCCGTAGTGTGTCTGGGCTCTCCCTTAGAGATAGGGTGAGGAGCTCAGTCATCCGGGGAGGACTCAGAGTAGAGCCGCTGCTCCTCCACGTCGAGAGGAGCCAATTGAGGTAGCTCGGGCACCTGGTTAGGATGCCTCCTGGGCGCCTCCCTGGTGAGGTGTTCTGGGCACATCCCACCGGGAGGAGGCCCAGGAGAAGACCCAGGACACGCTGGAGGGACTATGTTTCTCGGCTGGCCTGGGAACGCCTTGGGATTCCCCCGGAGGAGCTGGCTCAAGATGCTGGGGAGAGGGACGTCTGGGCCTCCCTACTGAAGCTACTACCCCCGTGACCCAACCCCGGATAAGCGGAAGACGATGGATGGATGGATGGATGGATGGATGGATGGATGGATGCAGTCATGTCTTGATGACATCAAAAGCTGCAAATTTCCTGCATTTAAATTCTGACAAGACAGAAGTTGTAATCTTTGGACCAGAGTCCTCAAAAAATAAACTTCTTAATCAATCACTTAATCTGGATGGTTAACTTGGCCTCTGGTAATAAAGGAAAATAATTTTGGTGTTATTTTTGACCAAGACATTTAAATCCCATATTAAACAGGTTTCCAGAGTTTCCTTTTTTCACCTCCGGAAACAAAATTAGAAACATTCCAGGGGTGATGCTGAAAAACTAGTCCATGCATTTGTTACTTCAAGGCTGGACTATTGTAATTCTTTACTATCAGGAAGTCTACAAAATGCAGTTCAAAGTCTTCAGCTGATCCAAAATGCTGCAGCAAGAGTTCTGATGAAAATTAACAAGAGGGATCATATTTCTCCAATTTTAGCTTCCCTTCATTGGCTTCCTGTTAAATCAAGAATAGAATTTAAAATTCTTCTTCTAACGTATAAAGCCCTTAATAATCAAGCTCCATCATATATCAGAGCTCTGATTACCCCGTATGTTCCCAACAGAGCACTTCGCTCTCAGACTGCAGGCCTGCTGGTGGTTCCTAGTATCTCTAAAAGTAGCATGGGAGGCAGATCCTTTAGTTATCAGGCTCCTCTCCTGTGGAACCAACTCCCAGTTTTGGTTTGTGAGGCAGACACCGTGTCTACTTTTAAGACTAATCTTAAAACTTTCCTTTTTGACAAAGCTTATAGTTAGAGTGGCTCATGTTACCCTGAGCTACCTCTATAGTTATGCTGCTATAGGCTTAGGCTACTGGAGAACATCAGGGCCTATTTTTCTCACTCTACTGAGTTCTACTGTTCTCCAGTTCTGCATTGCTTGTCGTCATTTCAGCTTTTAACTTTTTGTTCTCTCTCTTTTTTTTCTTCATAGTAGGTACACCTGGTCTGGCGTTCTGTTAGCTGTGACATCATCCAGGGAAGACAGATCACCCGCTATTACCATCTAATGTAGAAAAGATTACTGGATCAATGTGTGCTTTTTTGTGTCTCTTGTTGTGTCTCTGCTCTGTCTTCTCTAACCCTCAGTCGGTCGAGGCAGATGACCGTTCATACTGAGCCTTGTTCTGCTGGAGGTTTTCCTTCCCGTTAATGGGGAATTTTTCTTTCCGCTGTCGCTTCATGCTTGCTCAGTATGAGGGATTGCTGCAAAGCCATGGACAATGCAGATGACTCTCCCTGTGGCTCTACGCTTCTCCAGGAGTGAATGCTGCTTGTCGGGACTTTGATGCAATCAACTGGGTTCCCTTATATAGAACATTTTTGACCAATCTATATAATCTGACCCAATCTGTATAATATGATTGAATTTGACTTTGGAAAGTGCCTTGAGATGACATGTTTCATGAATTGGCGCTATATAAAAAAAATTTAATTGAATTGAATATTTACTCTGCACTGGAAGTAGAACTGTAACTGATACTAACAGCATTTCAAATATTAAATTCAAATTTCAACAAATGTACAATTGGGTTGTAGTTGCTCTGTGTAGCCCATTTCATGTAATTTATCTTAACATTCCAAACACATTTCTTACATCATACACCTGTGGTGTAGATAACAGCTTCTCCTTACCTACATCTTCTCAGACAACTAATTATTTCCCTAACAATAGTGAGATGTCAATGTGCAGTAAATCTTAATACATAAGGGGCATGGAGGACCCAGTACTGTACTTTGAGTAAGATGGGTAACACCAAGACTTGTTACATGAGTGGTTGTCCATTTCATCAATGAAATGAGAACATAAGATTAAATAATTTCTTACTTTTTGGTGTACCAAATTACCCTCAAAATGATGAAAAATTTTATGGAGAATGTCTAGCTCCACCCCTTGTTTGTACTAATTTACTAATGGACAGTGTGTAAATCTATGTACAATAAAACAAATGTAAATAGTGTTCCTCTGTTTTATTTGTCTTTATCCTAATTCTAAGAAGTAGAAATAGTCAAATAAATAGCACTATTATTTTGTGGAACCCTAATCATGCTATTATAACTAAGCAAAAGTTTAAACAAAAAATATCAGTTGTTTAGGCGGCATCTAGTGTTCTTATATTGTATATTATGTAAAAAATGACACCTGCTATTTATGCCTGAACTGCCTCAAATGGTCGACAATAAATGAAAGCAATAATAGCAACGAAATATTGGTAAAAGGGAAACCCTCACCTTTTCTTTTTCAGACGGCTGTGGCTAAGAATATGAAATTTTAATACAGTCTTTGCTTTTCCTTCTTTCCAGCAGTCTTCAGAACTCCTGCCTGGCACAGAATATTTAGTTTTATAAAAGAGGTTTTTGTTGATAAAATCAGAATCAGAAATACTTTAATAATCCCAGAGGGAAATTGTTGTTTCAGTACAATAGCCATAACATAAACAAACAAACATCACAAACATTTCAGGGGGAGACGATTTACTGAGGCCTTGCTGCCAAGGACAACCGCCTTACACGGTGCCAACATAGCGCTGTCATTACTCTGTGAAAAGATAGAGGCAACAAAAGGAAGGTGTGAGGGAAAAAAAAATAACTCATACTTTATCCTATAACAGGATACAGTTTGAGATATCAAACTGTATCCAGTTTGAGATATCAAAATGTATTATACTTCAGAATTAAATGCAATTTTGAGATGCTAACGTTGGTTACTTACATTTCTCAAGTTCAACAAATCAAAACCATCTCTCCTGCTTCTGTTCAGAACTGCACTCAGCAGCTTTTGTGACCTATTTTAGTGCAGATAATATTTAGTTTCTTAACTGGGATTAGTTTCGTAGCCTAGTATTAATTGTGGTAACGGCAGTATCCCAGTATGAATCAAAACTTAAAGTCTAACTCTTGGACTGAATGTATTTTAACGAAGATGCATTCAAATAGTCACCAGAGTAAAGAAATGTATATTATATGTGAATTATGTGCGCCGTTTGGAAGTAATTTCGATAAAACTTGCTGTAAGAGAAAGAGCCCGAACATTCCTCAATCGGCTGCTCCGGAATGTGACGTCACAAACAGAACTAGTACCGTGCATCCGGCTGCTAACACTACGACTTTCGCTACCGATTTATTAAATTTAATTAATAGCTCGTACTCAACGTACAAATAAATTATACAAAAAAATGTCTGATACATCTTCAAACTCCACCTCAAGCATTGGCGACTCCAATACCGAATATATATATGAAGAAACGGAGTTTGAACAATGTGAACCTGAGGAGACTATATCTAACGCTGCCCAAGACATAGAGCCCATGCTCCATTGTAAGTACCCCTCAAAATCCTTGCTCGTGAAGTGTGAATTGCATAACACACTTTTGTCACTGCCGGCAATCCAGTCCTTTCGCGTTTCTTTTACGAATTTATCCCATTTCTTTCTGACCTTTTGATCCTTCGGCCAAGTATGTAGCGCTACTTTCTGGCCTGCACTAGACCGCGGTGAAGTTGGTTTGACATGGGACATTCAAGCTCCGCGGAGTCAGCGGAGCACTCTTGAGAAACAAAAATCAAATCAGATTTGTTGACGGTCCCACCGCGTATGGGAGGAGGGAGCAGCTGAGAGAAGCTGGCCGAAATCGGAGTCCTTCAACCGGATCAACCGTGAGCTAGATCCCGCTGACTCCGCGGAGCTTGAATGTCCAATATCAAACCAACTTCACCGCGGTCTGCACTACAGGCACCAACTACGCACCTAGAAGGCATTTTATCTTGTAATTAGTTCGGCGATTTTTTTAAAAGCGCTTGCTCAAAGTAGACGTGAATCAGCAGATTTGGTGTGTGAAAGAAGATACTGGAAAACATCCATATATATCCTTGTTCGCCGTACCGGTTGTACAACGTAAACGCTTGTGTGTTTCTATGCAAGTTCACTTCACGCATTCTCGGTGTTCTTGAACTGATGTCACACGTCGGAAATGGACGATCGTAAACGGAGGCAGCACTCAAACGTGGAATACCATAATCGGTGTAAAAAATGCGCAGTATTTTATATTTAAACATAATTTGAACACTTTTGATACACGAATATTCAAAGTTTACCTTGTTCTGGAAGTCATTCAACGGTTTTCAGGATATTTTTTCAGTCCAAGAGTTAGACTTTAAATCTCGCGCTCCAAGCACGCACTCACATGCACGCACACACACACGCAATACAAAACAGCCAATCAGAAAGGGGGAAGGCGGAATTTAAGGCAGCACAACCAATGAGAGTGGAGTTAAACAGCACACAGCACAGTCACGTGTGCTGCAGATTTAAAGGGACAGGAAAGACCGGGCAGTACAGAGCGGCAGCAGCAGGCAGTTGAGCTGAGAGAGGAAAAGAAGCGATGCAGCAGCAACGTTGTATTGTAAATTACAATAAATATTACAATGTTATTCACATTAAATTATTGGTACAATAAGGTCAATTAGGTCGGTCCAAAGTTTTGGTAGGGACATGTCCCTTTGCAAACCTACGCCCATGCAAAGATGGCCTCAAACTCCTCAGAAACTCCCGACTTGAAGAAGCTCAAAATGACCACAAGCCACACTGCTGTGTCATTTGTGCTTGTACTGTGTCTCCATTGTGTTTTTCTGTCTTGTTCTTTGTTGTTGTTCTCTAGGATGTTTTTTTCAGTCTCTTTGCATCTGATCTGCCCTCTTTCACTGTCCTAATTTACATTTTTTACATAATATAATCAAGTGAGAATGCTATTCAGCATTCTCACTTATTGTGTTCCTGCAGGTCTTGATGATTATTCCGTACATTTTTCGGCATCTAACTACTCCTGCATACTTCAACCGATTTAAACAATTTTCGTATCAAAACGTTCAGCTCGTTCACGACATTACTGCTATGTCTTGTAGTATTTATAACTTTTATAATATTTAAAATATTTAACTTTTTGTGAGTTTTTTGCTCTCATTGAAATTGAATAGAGAGTCCTTCAAATTCTTCAAATATTTGTGCTTTTTGACAGCTTACTGCATCAGCCTACTTTCAGCTAGAAACGCCATTCAACTTTTAAAATGTTCAAATAACCTTCAGCTATCTTCAGCTACTTCAGCTTTTTCATATCTTTTACAATTTTTAAATAATCCTTCTTTAAAAAGTCATTTAGCATTATTGTGATTTGTATGAAAATACATGCGTTGCTATGGTTGCTAAGGAGCTAAGCTAGAGCATACCCTCTGGCGTTTTTAATAACTTCTAATTCTCCGAACAACTTCATCTCCCGCGCTCAATTTTCACTCTATCTACATATATTATACATCAAAATGTAGGTATTTTTGTCTGGATTCTGGAAATTTAACCCTCATTGATGTAGCATTTATAGATTTTTCGCAAATCACCTCAGAGCGGCAAAAACTCCAAACGCTCCCCATTGATTTTCTATGGAGGTATCATGAAAAATGACACCTGACATTCCCAAGCGACACACATCGTCGCTACTCCTAAACCGTTTGATGTACAGGCATGAGACTTTCACACATTCATGTGCAGACCGTGCTGGCACTCACAAAAAAGGAATTATGTCGATAACTGTTATGGTTTTGCCGCAGGAACAATTTGTTCGGGAGTAGTGAAAGTGCAAAATCCTGAAGACGCTTTGGACCTGCATCCTTCCACATGATGCACTTTTTTACATCGTCGCCATGCCTTCACCAATTTTTGTACAAACATAAAAATATGCACAGTTTTCCTCCAAAGCCTGCGGATACTCATGGTGAAATAATTATTTTGATATCTCATATACTTTCTCAGCTATAGCAATTTGTTCGGGACAATGTTTCGAGCATTTTCATCAATATTCCCCTTTATTTCATGATTTTTTGCGCCTACATTAAAATATTTCCTACAACAACCGATAGTTTGTCTTGTTCCCATATCCGTTCCGAAATAAACGCAGAAGAAATTACGCCTCTAGCCCTAACGGTTGACGAAATATCCAGAGTTGTTCGAGGCAAAGTGATGCCATTTTATTCCAATTAGAGCTCTTCTGACCCAAAGTGTGCCTGCAGTAGACGGATATCAGCAGGTGTGAGTGAGTTTCCGTGACAACGGAACTCTGCTGGGCAGAGGTTACTATAGGTCAGGGACATGCTCCATTGGTATAGCATGGCACCTTTTGACGCCCACTGCAGGGGCTGTGATGAACGTAGGAATCTGAAATTCGCCGAGTCACGTCCTTTTAATATTTTTTAATTTTCCAGTGAATATCAGGCATGTGTCATTTTTCTGTCACTTATTGGATTTCACATAGTTTTCCTATCGGGCCTTGGACTCCAACAGGACCTGGCAGGATGCCCAGACACGACCCACCTGGCCTAAACAGCAGCACCCACCTGGTTATGCTAACTTTTATACTTTTTAAAATATTTGTACTTTTTGTGCATTTTTTGCTCCCATTGAAATGAATGCAAATTCCTTCAAATTCTTCACATTTTTCATATTCCTTCAAATTCTCCTAATTGTTCAAATGGTTCAAATTCTTCAAATTTTTTCAAATACTTCAAGTTCTTAAAATGTTTCAAATTCTTCAAATTCCTTAAATTTCTTCTGATACAACTGATATTACTACTACTACAACAGATACTACTCCTACTACTGATACTACTACTACTACTACTACTACTACTACTACTACTACTACTGATACTGCAACTACTACTACTGATACTGCAACTACTACTACTGATAGTACTACTACTAATACTAACTTTCAAATATCCTTCAACTATCTTCAACTAGTTCAGGTTTTTCATAACATTCTTCTAATCCTTCAGCTGTTTTTCATGTTGAAATTGGTTATTTTATTTCATTTCAGCTAGTTTTTTTCTCTTCAAAGATCTTATGCATCTTTTCCTCAATCATTCTGCAGGAAAGCATTCTCACTGCTGTTTCGCAGGAACAGCTTTTTCTAGTTAATAATAATAATTGAACATCATTGATCTCACAATAGAGAAATTTACTTCTGCATCTTAACCCATCCCCTTGGGGAGCAGTGGGCTGCCACTGTGCGGCTCCTGGGGAGCAATCAGGGGTTAAGGGTCATGCTCAGGGACCCAGAGTGCAGGCTATGGGGATCGAACCGGGTACTTTACAACCTTCTCAGAGCGCAAGTGCACTGCTCTAACCACTAGACCACCACTCCCCTCTTTTGGTCCATTTAGTATCTCTTTGTGAGATTTCTTGCAAATGCTTGAGCACCCCTAAAATTGGCCTAAATACGCCACTGTTGTTTATTATCCAATGCGGCGCGGTTACTCCAGACGAGGAGGCTGAGCAGGCAACAATGTCCCCCACTGACGTGACCGTCGACTCACCGGCTGCCCCTACGCCTCGGCTCCATAAGGATAAGTCTCTTCATCTCGCCAACAATTTGGACCCTTTTTCCTTTTAACGCATCACGGTTATTTTAGCCATTTTTAGGCAAAGACAAGCGTTTATCCGTTCTTCATTTAAACGTGTCCCCCGCGCAACGCTGCGCCTCTTAAGTTCCGTTTCCGCTTTTTTTTCTCCCTTCGTTTTCATCTTCAAGAGATGTTTTATCTGTCAGACACCAAAACTTATGTTCCTATATGACTTACTATGGTGATTCACACTTTAGTTTACAATGAGCCGGTATACTTTTAGGTTATACGTGCTCCTTGCTCGTCACTTCCACCAGCTCACTGTTTATAAACTGTCACACACATAGACACCCTTTCTGGCCAAGTTTCAGTTTTCGTGTCTTCCCAGTGTGTCCGAGTTGGTAGTTTTAAGTCTCTTTAGGAGAAACTATGGAACCATCGAAACCAAAAACCCGACTTCGGCAATGGAGCTTTTTGAATCCATTCTGGATGGACCTAGGCCTTTAAACCTCAATGCCCTCCACGCACAAGTTTTTCAAAAAGGCTAGCATTTTTTTTTATCCCGCGAAAAAACGAAGAGTTTTATGTTCGTTTCCTGGCAATAAGGGGCTCTAAAACCTGCTTTTTTAGGATACACGATATTTTAGCTTGTGGGATCCTTACACAAACTAGGACATTAACCTTGTATATCCACGCAGAAAAATCACACGGTACTCATCTACACCTTTTCAACCGGTTTATCTAAACCATTTCTCTGCCTCAAGTAATGCAAAAAGTCGGCCCTTCCAGGAAGCAAAAACACTGGAGATATTTAAAAAGCAATCTCCTTACCTTATTTTTGGCCGCAGGCTGTGTGTTTTTCTTCCGGAATGACGTCCTGGCCAGAAAACGGAAGGTGGTACGTCACCTTTATTGGTCCGAGGCAGAAACACCATTTTGTTAAGCTACCGCACCCGGTTGGCGGTAAAACACCCTCAGTGGACCCAGCCCGTTTTACCCTTCAGGCGACCCCCACTTAAACATTACTTTGGATGCAAGACGCTCGAAACAGAAAAGTATACTTCCACTTATTTAATCTACTAAAGTCAGAGAAACGGTTACAAACACATCAGCGCTGATGGGCTCTTGATCGGCAAGACGCCCCGACTGTTTATCTCACAAGCATTATAAAGGAGTTTAGGTTCTCACCCATAGAGGGGCAGTACACATCCAAACTGTGTCATCAGTAGAGAATCTGTGTCACCTCCAGGAAGCTATCTGACAGATTTGAGTCATCTCCTTGTGTCCGGTGTTATCCAAGTGTGGCTTGTAGTTCTGGGTTAAGTGGTTCGTTCCACTTGACCCAGATGATATGTTAACAGTGTTATCCCAGGATAGCGTTTTTATTCTAGCTGTGATCGTATTCTGGTCTGGAGTGCTGAAAACTGTATTAGCTAATGCAGCCTAGCAAGTAAGGCCGATATATAGACGTTAGCCCGACAGAACACTTTGATTTTGTTGTATACAGCAGCGTGATGACGTCACGTAATGGGGCTGTCATTGTATGTTCAGGGCACCAGCCGGTGTTAAAAATAAATGACCAACAAGCACAGACGATGTTTGTGTGTTTCTTGGATTCAACATTACAGACGAGGATGGAGTTTTCCTTCTCATCGATGCCCCCATTCCTCAACCTACCTGGCGAGCCTCCAATACCATGGCCTCGCTGGAAGAAGTCGTTTGAGACATTCTTAGCCGCTAGCGGGGGACCACGCATATTTCAAACCCTGGGACCAGTAGACAAATACGACGATTGCATCACCTTACTAACAGGACATTTTGCTTAATAGTACAGTAGATAGTATTCCGCCAATGGCCGGGTGAGTCAATTCACAACTATGTAACTGACCTCAGGTGCTTAGCAAGCCTCTGTAAATTCGGCATATTAAATGAGGAAATGATTAGGGATCAACTAGCTGAGCATGCAACCAACCCTAGGCTGCAGGAGAAGCTACTTATGTCGCCAGACAATCTGCAGCTGTTGAAAGTGGTGGACATGGCTTTTCAGTTTGAGTCAGCTGCTTTGCTAACTTCTAAGCTTGCAGCCTCAGAACAAGCCCCAGTATATTCTTCTGCACAAGCTGTAGTTGCGGTGGTCAAACTTCCCAGAGACCCCCGTTCCCCCCAAAGAATACGAGGTGAATGTGGCAGGACGTCAAGGCACCACAACCCCTCGACCGTGCGACAACTGTGGTGCAACTTCCCAGGCCACACGTGCGCCTGGCTGCCCAACCTTCACGCCCCAGACAGCTCTCCCCCTTCCTGGGAATGACTGCCTTTTACCTCCCCAACAACTCCTGCACCACCGCACCATTGCGTGCCCTTCTCAAGCAGGATGTGCCTGGTTCTGGACACCTGCCTGCTCCGCTGCAGTTTGTCAGCTTAAGTCGCAGCAGACCTCCCTACTCGTGCTTGCCCACTTACATCATCAACACGGGGGCTGTGCACGATTATTCCCAGCTCACTGAAAGCCTGTGTCGACGACATGCTCCACAAGGGTCGTCTGGGGGTCGTCAAAACTATGCAAAGCTGTAGTTGTCTAGTCTGGTGGCCAGGAATTGATCGGGATAGGGAAATGATGGAAAGACTGTGAAGCGTGCCTCATTTGCAGTGTTTTCCTATATTTTATTGTCCATTAATATGAAATGTGGTTATATGACTAACGCATAATATCCACGATAATGTGGTCTGTTTTTTTTTTCGTTTGATCAAATAATCTGCCACATTTTAGAAGAGTCAACTGGTCTATCAAGAGATCAGACCCAAGTATGGTTTTCAGATAGTAAGAGAAAAACTTAAAACTAAAAGAGAAGGTTAACTTCAAAGAAGGAGGTTTGAATACAAGGACATAAAATGGTTAATTTACAGGTATAAAATGACAATGAAATGAAACAAAAATGGAAGTATTGACGAAGGGGTGAAATTATCCAAAGCAATAGACAACTTTTCATTGCCATGTCCATTTATTGAGGCACATATTGATTTGAGTGTATGTCCTAGGATGATTAGGGTGATACAGAATAAAACTTTATAACCAAAGCAAGAGATCAATACATAAAATTCCAAGGATATTTTACTGAAAAATGGACACAATGGCAGTGTTGTGAACTTTTACTGCAGTTGACACACTCAATGAAATTAGTTAAAACTTCATAGAGACATATGATCATGGTGTTATGTATCTTTGAATCACAACTCAAACATTAACTAAAAAAGATGAAACGCTGCTGGTTTTACAGTGAGATGTCATTAGATCATTGCGTCCTCCCCTTAGCAGTCTTCTGTCTGAGCTCCACCTCAGAACGAATGCTGTTCTTCATCACTCTCTGAAGGACCCATGTGCTCAGATGGATCAGGACAAATGCTCCTCCAGCTGTCCACAGCCAGTTCTTCCGGAGCCAGCTGTGAGACGTCATTGTGACTTGCTGAAAGACAGCAAGAACAGACATTAACTCTATATTTGAAGGACATTTTGAAATTTGTGAGAGTATCTCTCAACTAGAATCGTTCAACTTCTGAAGAAGTTGAAGAAGGCGCCCGCCTGGTGGTGCGTATAACTGAAGTAATTTAATTGTTACTTGTAAAAAAAAAAAAAAATAAAAGGAAAATTTGGGTCCCCCCCATTGCGCCGGTGGGCCCAAGCGGCCCCTTAGTATGCCTATGGCTTTGACCGGCCCTGGCTGGCTGTCTGCAGCACAAAAAAAACCCAGACAACTAGCTGAATTTGGGGAGGGTTTGGGGTTGTTGCCGGTCTCAGGTGATTTGCGAAAAATCTATAAATCGTACACCAATGAGGGTTACATTTCCTGAATCCAGACAAAAAGACCTACATTTTGATGTATAATTTGTCTATGTAGAGTGAAAATTGAGCGAGTAGGCTGAAGTTGTTCGGTCTTTTTTACATAACTTTGACTTTGGGGTTGTTGCCGGTCTGAGGTGATTTGCAAAAAATCTATAAATCGTACACCAATGAGGGTTACATTTCCTGAATCCAGACAGAAATACCAATGTTTTGATGTATAATTTGTGCATGTAGAGTGAAAATTGAGCGAGTAGGCTAATGTTGTTTGTTGTTTTTTAGACAATTTTGTCACCAGAGTAGGTGAAAATGGCGTGATGAAAAAAAATCTATAAGTCCTACACCAATGAGGTTTACATTTTCTGAATCCAGACAAAAAGACCTACGTTTTGATGTATAATTTGTCTACGTAGAGTGAAAATTGAGCGAGTAGGCTGAAGTTGTTCGGTCTTTTTCGCATAAGTTTCACTTTTGGGTTGTTGCCGGTCTGAGGTCATTTGCAAGAAATCTATAAGACCTACACCAATGAGGGTTACATTTCCTGAATCCAGACAGAAATACCCACGTGTTGATGTATAATTTGTGCACGAAAAGGTTGTAACGTTTACATTTGTAACCTCTGCCTTACATAAACACTAGAATTAAATCTTAATAAATAAAAGTATAGACAATTATTTCAGTAACTCAATTCAGTAAGTGAAATACAATATATACAGGGGTTGGACAATGAAACTGAAACACCTCTCACTTTAGTGTGGGAGGTTTCATGGCTAAATTGGACCAGCCTGGTGGCCAATCTTCATTAATTGCACATTGAACCAATAAGAGCAGAGTGTGAAGGTCCAATTAGCAGGGTAAGAGCACAGTTTTGCTCAAAATATTGCAATGCACACCACATTATGGGTGACATACTAGAGTTCAAAAGAGAACAAATTGTTGGTGCACGTATTGCTGCCGCATCTGTGACCAAGACAGCAAGTCTTTGTGATGTATCAAGAGCCACGGTATCCAGGGTAATGTCAGCATACCACCAAGAAGGACGAACCACATCCAACAGGATTAACTGTGGACGCAAGAGGAAGCTGTCTGAAAGGGTTGTTCGGGTGCTAACCCGGACTGTATCCAAAAAACATAAAACCACTGCTCCCCAAATCACAGCAGAATTAAATGTGCACCTCAACTCTCCTATTTCCACCAAAACTGTTCGTCGGGAGCTCCACAGGGTCAATATCCACGGCCGGGCTGCTATAGCCAAACCTTTGGTCACTCGTGCCAATGCCAAACGTCGGTTTCAATGGTGCAAGGAGCGCAAATCTTGGGCTGTGGACAATTTGAAACATGTATTGTTCTCTGATGAGTCCACCTTTACTGTTTTCCCCACATCCGGGAGAGTTACGGTGTGGAGAAGCCCCAAAGAAGCGTACCACCCAGACTGTTGCATGCCCAGAGTGAAGCATGGGGGTGGCTCAGTGATGGTTTGGGCTGCCATATCATGGCATTCCCTTGGCCCCATACTTGTGCTAGATGGGCGCGTCACTGCCAAGGACTACCGAACCATTCTGAAGGACCATGTGCATCCAATGGTTCAAACATTGTATCCTGAAGGAGGTGCCATGTATCAGGATGACAATGCACCCATACACACAGCAAGACTCGTGAAAGATTGGTTTGATGAACATGAAAGTGAAGTTGAACATCTCCCATGGCCTGCACAGTCACCAGATCTAAATATTATTGAGCCACTTTGGGGTGTTTTGGAGGAGCGAGTCAGGAAACATTTTCCTCCACCAGCATCACGTCGTGACCTGGCCACTATCCTGCAAGAAGAATGGTTTAAAATCCCTCTGACCACTGTGCAGGACTTGTATATGTCATTCCCAAGACGAATTGACGCTGTATTGGCCGCAAAAGGAGGCCCTACACCATACTAATAAATTATTGTGGTCTAAAACCAGATGTCTCAGTTTCATTGTCCAACCCCTGTATATATATATATATATATATATATATATATATATATATATATATATATATATATATATATATATACATACATACACACACATTATATATATATATTGTCAACTTAAGAAAAAGCCAAAAAGTGCAGTAAGAATTTGTAATCTTAAACAGCTGGTCAAACAACCAACTAGAATATTCTGTAATGAATTTGGGCATATGTCCTCAACATGCATTGATCACATATTCACAAACCATAGCTCTAGGTGCTCTCAGGTAGTTTCTGTTCCAGTTGGTTTTTCAGATCACAATATAGTGGCTTTAGCCAGAAAAGGTAAAGCGCCTAAAAGTGGGCCAAAAATAATACTTAGAAGAAGCTATAAAAATTTTAAGGTGGAGGAATTCATCAGTGATTTGAAGGAGATAGATTGGAGCCTTGTGCTATGTACAAAAGATGTGGATATGGCTGTTAAATTATTCAGTGATTTGTTTCTCTCAGTTGTAAATAAGCATGCACCACTTAAAAAGTTTACAGTAAGAGCAAACAAAGCCCCATGGATTGATGATGAGCTTAGACAGAGCATGGCATATAGGGACTCCCTAAAAAATGAAGCCTGTGTTTTAGGCAAAGTGGCATTTCCTGTGAAATGGAAAGCTTATTGTAAAGAGAGAAATAAAGTGACTACGCTCAATAGAAAGAAAAAAAGGGATTATTATAGAAAGTCGATAGACCAAAAGAAAAATGATGGTAAACAACTATGGAATACCTTAAATGAGTTAATGGGCAGAAGTAAAATTAAGACACCAGCATTTTTAGAAGTAAATGGACTTTTTTTAACAAAAGGTAAAGATATTGCAGACCATTTTGGTAAATATTATTATGATAAAATATATAAGTTAATGAATGATACAAAGTGTTACAGCAATCTGGGCACTTCATCTCAAATAATCAATGATTTGATTGTTAGAAAAGTTAAAAGTCTGCTTCTAAGTTTACATGAAAACAAATCATCAGGAATGGATGAGATTGATGGCAAATTACTGAAAATGGCTGCAAGTGTGATAGCTTCACCAGTCTGCCATTTGTTTAATCTAAGCTCGACAGAAGGGGTCTTCCCTCAAATGTGGAAATCTGCTAAAATACTTCCTCTTTCAAAAACTACCAATGTTAGCCTCTCGGCAGTCAATAGTAGGCCCATTAGTATTCTGCCTATACTTAGTAAATTGCTGGAAAGGGTTGTTTTTGGACAGATTTCAACATATTTAAACTGTAACAAATTGATTTTTGAATCACAGCATGCATATAAGGAAAATCACTCGACATGTACAGCTCTTACAGAAATGACATAGAATTGGTTGTTTAGCATAGACAAAAAATTGATAGTTGGTGCAGTGTTTTTGGATTTTAGTGCTGCATTTGATTTAGTGCATCATCAAATGTTACTTGAAAAGTTATCGGCATACAGATTTGGTGCCACTCCTCTGAAATGGATACAAAATTATTTAACATCTAGATCACAATGTTTGTTTTTTAATGGAAGCTTTTCATCATATATATATATATATATATATATATATATATATATATATATATATATATATATATATATATATATATATTACCAGTATTGACTTGGGAGGTAATAAGGTCTGCATTTGACCATTAAAAACTCCACCTTCTGTGAGCAGTGACTGTCGGTAATCACTACATATTGAAAAGCTAAGAATGTTTACAAGCACTAAACTTATTCAGTGTAATTCAGTTGAATACAACCCTATGATTTGTGTTTAAATCTGCACACATATGCACAGATGTTATTGAAATGCATTTTTATTTATATTAGACTTTCAAGAGATAAGCTATGCCTAATTTTATTTCACATGCATTCTGTGAGAGTAGGGAGTAGCAAGATGGCGGCCAGGGACTTCAGTTTTTCGGCAAAATCCGCACTCCAGTGTATAATCGAAATCAGTGAGACAGAACCAAGCAAACGGATTAACAAACGATCGAGCGCACAACTGGCGTTTAGCCTGGAAGGAGAGAAGGTTGCGCACGCGAGCAAACAGAGCCGAGCGCGAGGGTAGTGTTTGAGCACAGTTTGAAAGTTGAGCGCACATGTCATGTTTAAACGCTGAATACCTGTCTCGCTGCGCGCTCAGATTGGTTCCGACGCACTCAATTCAGAAGACTTCATATGCTACTATGCTAAACTGCAGTCTCCCCCCCCTCCCAACCACCATATTATAAAGACCGCGGGGCCCCAGGCTTTTATTCCCCCCAAGACTCGGAGCAAAAGCAGTCCGGCTGTGAGCTACAGTGCGCATGCGCTTGCGACCGTTTCGAAACGCAACATTTTTTTAGTAAAGTTTATGCAGTATTTGTAGGTTTATGTGTTTAAACGCTTAATACCTGTCTCGCTGCGCGCTCAATGTGTGTGTGTGTGTGTGCGCGGCGCGCTCCGCGCAGCACGGCTTTGCCGACAGACACACACACACACAGCGGAGGAGAGATCGCTGAAGTGACTTAAGTTATATATTTGCCCCCTAGTAAATAGGGCAGGTGGTAATTATTCTATAAATATTAAAATATAAAAGCTTTCAGCACATGCTGGTGCGGAGGGATATCACATCACATGTGGTATGCCTCCGCCCCTCTGGTCGGTAAAATCCCTGCAAATTCTAATGTAAAAATTTAAAATTTAAAAATAACTTACCGAAAATCCTTGCTCTCATGTCATGTTCAAAACATTCTTCTTCGAAATGGTCACTGCATATGACGTGTTTCGAAATGGTCACTGCATATGACGTGTTTTCTCTCTGGCAAGCTCTCTTCAAGATGGCAATCCAGCTACGAGCCCGGTTAGCTCATGGAAAGTTGAAATAAGCAATGTTTTTTCCAATTTTACCAGTTGTGTTGGAACATCCAATGGCCATGTACGTGGGCATTGTTGCTTCAGCAATAGCTCCTGCGAATGTCAATGGTGCAGTCCTCTGGAAATCCGAAACAATTGTTGATGATCAGCTGTGTAAAACGGCTCCAACTCGGCTGGTCAGATCGACTCGGGTCCCGATGACGTCATCATAAGGCAAATCCATCCAAAACAAACTGCCCGCGGTCCCCATTTGTTACAAATCAAATTTATTTTGTTAATTTACGGTTATTTTCCAGTAACTTAATCAAGACATGAAAACTTTTAACATATTTTTGGAATGCTTCTGTGGTAGTCTGACAATTTAATCGGTAATGTTGCCGGATCAAAGTTACATCTTAAGAGAAATTCCTTCCTCCAATTTTTTTTTAAAGTTGTGAAGGGAAAATAAACCATAAATTCTTTTAATTTTTAATAAAAGTCTGCAGCCATTGTAATTTAATCACGGCATTAATCACTTTAAAATCAATAACGTTTGTTCCTCCTTTTTCTACTGATATTACTATGTTGTTCTGATCACATGTTTTTTATTATTCCAGAAGAGATTGTGATGAATTTGATTATGTTTTATTGTAGTATTTGGTATATTTAAGATATATGCTGGATATATGCCAATGGGAAATGAAATATTGGGTGAAAATGTAATTCTCTGAAATTGGCACAGCTTGGAGTCGAACCTACGATCTTCTGCTTTGCAGCCCGACACCTAACCCACTCCCCCATAACACCAGTGCCGTGCTCAGCCGCGCATTTTTGAAAGGTCAACTGTGTTGAAGAAGTTGTTTTTGGTGAATTTTGTTCCAACCGTAAGCCGAAACGGCGTCAAGTACAAAAAGCCCTGATCGCGGCGTCGAGACCAACGTTTCGATATATGGTATGTGGGGGTAGACCCTACGGTTCGGGCTGTATTAACGGTACTATAATAATAATAATAAAGAAACCCTTATTAGGTGCATAGCATAAGGCCTCCGCCATGCATTTTCAATGTATAGGCGGGCGCCTAACTAGAATCGTTCAACTTCTGAAGAAGTTGAAGAAGGCGCCCGCCTGGTGGTGTGCGTAACCGTTAAAGGCAAAGCTTCTGAGTGTTGGTTAGGCTGAGCTTTTGTAGGGTGTAAGGTATATCTGTTAAGAGCTTGTAAGAATTATAAATGTGTCTCTCTCTGTATGTGGTGGAAAGGAAATTGTAAGCTGTTCAGATCGGATGCTGCTTATTTCAAATATGTTTGGTTGTTTAAAAATTGTCCTTGGTTGTAGGCTTTTATTGCTTGGGGATTTTAAATCAAATGTTTTTAGAGGTTCTTCTTAAGCAGAGGTTTGATACAAGTGTTTGAAAAAAGATTTTTGTGCAGGAAGGCAAAATGTCTGTCTTCTATGTAAACTGTTGTCATTAAAGAAACATCAGAAAACAACACAGGGAAGACACTAAAACCAATTGAATCAGTGTGCTGACACTGTGGAAGGTAAGACAAATACCCCAAGATTTTCCAATATTTTTGTATTTAACCTTTTGCCACGGGTCAAAACTTAAGACAGGGCCTTACCTCCATTAGCACTCAGAGTCTCATTGGATTAGGCACTGGACAGCACCTGTGGTGACTACAGAGCCCAGCCCGGAAAGTCTGCAGCCATTTCAGCACTGGACATTTCTGTACCAGATTCAATGTGTTTATGGGTAACATATGACAAAAAGGTGTACTCAACATAATTTTTAAATATGTTCATGTGACACAAACAAAACCTACACCTTCTGGAAGTTGTGGCAACCAGATACTTAGTAACAACAAGCTTATGTTTCCATTTTCAATGTTTGCTGTCTTTATCTGCATGAGTGGTTCTCCCTTGCATTGCTAGGAATTGTGGGGCCCTAGAATGAAACCATTACAAGCACTGTTCCAAAGTTGGCAACATTTTTAAAAGAAGCCTTTTTCTATCATTGTGCACTTGTGAAATAAACTCCTAGTTTACTTAGACACTTGCACTGCTTTTTCTGTTTTGTTACATTTGTTGTTTATTTAGATTTCAGTTTAAGTTAAGTTGCTTTCCTTGTGGTTTTTCCTTAATTTAGCATGTATATTGTAATATATAACTTTTTGCAATGGAGTACTGTCGATCACAGGTCAACAGCTTTGGTTATTTTGTCTTTAGCCCCAAAAAGGCACTTCTGACATTGACTCTGGTTTGGAGGGTCCTGACACAGAGTACTCCACATTATAAGTCCATACCTGGTATGTAGGTGGTCTTTATCCACCAACTCTGTGTTTAGTCTTCTCATTGGGAAGCTTTCCCCAATTTATTGAATAGATTCTTGCCAATTCTCACAAAGAATCTAGTTCTTGCTGTTGCTGGGGCACTGTTTAGGAGTAAATGTTTTCCTTTTGCTCAATTTTCTTTAACATGTGCTCCCGGTTGCACACAGAGGCATTCCAAATCGTCGGATGTACGTTTCTGTCGTTTACCAAAGGACGAGGAAAGAAGAAAGAAATGAATAATATCCATGAAAAGGATGCAGGCAGACAATCTCAATGGACTGTGGGAGCCATCATACTACGACAGAATGTGCAGTCTACACTTCATCTTCGGTAAATAGAACTTAATTTTGCACTGGTCATTGTTCTACTTAAATAGCGGCGGAGGGGAGGTGGTGATCGCTAGACGGTGCCGGGAGAAGCAGAGTCAATGCGCTGCAGCAGCAGCACGCCGCATCATTTTAGTTTTCTTCGCGCTATCAGTGTGCAATAATGTTCACCCGACAGCGGCTGCATTACGCCCCTGTTTACGCTGCAACGTCGCCGACACCCCCACCAATTTTAATAAGACAAAAACACCAAAATAAAGAAAAAATTATTTAATCTGTTGATGTGGTTGCAAAATTAATTTAATATAGGCCTTTACATATCTTTTTTTTATTTATCTTTATTTTATTATCTTTATTTATCAATTTTCACAGCATATTCTTTACAGCATTCATGTTTTATACAGCGCTGTCTTACTTAACATATATAACCCTTACACAAAACACACATACCCAAAAAATAAAAAGTAAAAAATTAAAAAATAAAGTAAAAACAATACAATAAATAGATAAATAATAAAGACAGACAAAAACACAAAAAATTGTTCATAGCTGACTAAAAGAATATAACAGTAGTTTAGTTATGATAAAATACTCATTTTAAATGTTTCCATGTAAAGTAAAAATGGCTGCCAAGTTTTGAAAAATTTAGCAGTTGAACCTGCCACCTCATCTTTTCTAAATGTAAGAACCTCATGAGCTCTGAGAGCCACTGTTCATGTGTGGGTGGGGCCTTCTGTTTCCACCTCAACAGTATCAGGCGTCTCGCAATCAACGTAGCAAAAGCTATTGCATTTGAATTATATTTGGAGAGTAAACTATTGGGGGGTATGATTCCAAAAATTGCAGTTAGAGCAGAAGGTTCAAATGCAACATTGTATATTTCTGAGAATGTATTGAATATAGACAACCAATAGGTGTGAAGTTTTGAACATGCCCAGAAAGCGTGAATAAGGGAGCCGACCTCTGACCTGCATCGATTACATAAGGGATCAGTCCCTGGATAAAACTTAGCTAGCTTTTCATTAGAGAAATGCAACCGGTGCAAGACTTTGAACTCAAGGAGTCCATGTCTAGCGCATATTGAAGAAGAGTGAACCCTGTGAAGAATGGATTGCCAGAGCTCATCTGTTAATGTAATTGCAAGGTCTTTCTCCCAATGCGACTTAATAATAGAGAGAGAAGGAGATTGTAGATCTAGCAGTATGGTATAAATCTTTTTAATCGCCCCCCTTTGATGGATGTCTATACCTATGATTTTATCCAGAGCTGTTTCTTCAGGCATTTCAGGAAATGTGGGATATCTATTTTTCACAAAATGCCGCAGTTGTAAATAGCGGAAAAAGTGTGTATGCGGAATATTAAACTGTTCCATGAGTTGTGTGAACGAAGCAAAAATCCCATCAATGAAAAGGTGTTTAACTTCACTGAGTCCATTTCTTTTCCAGATTTTAAAGGCAGAATCAGACATAGAGGGTGGGAATATGTGATTTGAACAGATAGGAGTTTTAATTGACATAAAATGTTGTCCTAATTTTTTCCTGCACTGCACCCAGATTCTCAGGGAATTATATAGCAGAGAATTGCATTTATAGGTACAAACCTCTAACGGGAGAGCAGAGGTCAACAAAGCAGGTAAACTAGTCTGACCACAATAAGACGACTCAATTTGAAGCCAAGACGGGGTTTCTGTAGAAAAGTCACTCATCCAATATAGCATGTTTCGTATATTTGCTGCCCAGTAATAAGACTGAAAATTTGGCAAAGCTAAACCGCCCATAGGTCTAGGTCTCTGCATAAAATCTTTACGAATTCTGGGGGATTTGCTATTCCAAATAAAAGCTGAAACGTGTTTATCTAGTGTCACAAAGAATTCCTTTGGGATGTAACATGGAATACACTGAAATAAATAAAGGAACTTGGGCAGTATGTTCATTTTTATAGAGTTGACACGGCCCATTAACGATAGTGGCAGATCACTCCACCTCCGAAAATCTAGTTTAGTATGCTCAAGAAGTGGTATAATTTTTTTTTTAAAGAGATCTTTATATTTGCGAGTAACTTTGACCCCCAAATAGGTCACATAATCTGATTTAACTTTAAAAGGGAACTTTACAAATGAAATATTCCTGGCTTTAGAGTTTATACTAAATAGTTCACTTTTATGGAAATTTAATTTATAACCCGAGATAGTGCCGAATTGTTCAAGTATGGTAAGAGCATGGGGAAGAGAGCTCAGAGGATCTGAAATATACAGCAGGAGGTCATCAGCATATAAAGATAATTTGTGCTCCTGATCAGCTCTATAGATGCCCTTAACCTTATCTTCTGCTCGCAGCTTAATCGCCAACGGCTCAATTGCTAACGCAAATAAAAGAGGGGATAAAGGGCACCCCTGTCTTGTCCCACGATGGAGTGGGAAGTAACAGGAATATAATGAATTTTTTCGAACACACGCCATAGGTGAGGAGTAAAGTACACGAACCCAAGAGATGAATTTAGGGCCAAATCCAAATTTATTTAATATGTAAAATAAGTAGTCCCACTCCACCCGATCAAAAGCCTTTTCCGCGTCGAGTGACACGGCGACTTCCGGGGTTGCAGTTGACTCCGTGTATAATATGTTCACAAATCTACGCAAGTTAAAAAAGCCATGTCTTCCCTTTACAAATCCTGTTTGATCAGAAGAAATAATATGAGGTAAACATCGTTCTAGTCTGTGAGCCAGGATCTTAGATAATATTTTTAAATCCACATTTAACAGCGATATTGGACGATATGATGAACATTCAGTTGGATCCTTATTAGTCTTTAATAACAAAGAAATAGTGGCTTGACAAAGCGTTGGGGGGAGACATTGCCAATTGAATGATTCAACAAACGTTTTGTAATAAAGGAGACAAACTATCTTTAAAGGTCTTGAAAAACTCAACCGGGTAACCATCTGGTCCCGGAGATTTTGCATTCTGCATTGAGCCAATTGCAAATTTAATTTCTTCTACAGTAATCTGTTCCTCCAGTTGATCCCTAAGTGTAGAGTCTAAAGTTGGGATCGTCATTTTTTCAAAAAATTCGTCAAACAAGCCAGGCATTCTTAAAGACTCTGATTTATAAAGGTTAGAGTAAAACATTTTAAAACTCTCATTTATGTCTTGTGGATCTGTAGTAATCTGTCCAGATTGGGTTTTAATTTCAGGAATTAAATGTGCAGTTTCGGATTTACGGAGCTGGTGTGCCAAAAGTCTAGTCGCTTTTTCCCCGTGCTCATACCACATACTCCTGGACTTAAGGATCGCACGTTCAGACTTATCAGTAGAATTTAGATTAAACTCAGTTTGCAAGGTCAATCTTTGTTTATATAAATCCGGAGACGGAGTTATAGAGTGCTGTTTGTCTAATTGTGAAATCAGATCTGTCAATTCAGATAAACGTTTTACCTTTTGTTTTTTAATATGTGAGCAATAGGAAATAATGTGACCACGTAAAAATGCTTTCAAGCTTTCCCAAACTGTACTAAAAGCTATATCCGGTGAAATGTTTATTTTTAAGAAAAGTTCAATTTGTTCCGAAACATATTGTACAAATTCTTTATCTGACAAAAGAAGAGGATTGAGTCGCCAAGAATACACTGAACGCTTGTCTGGAAAGCTAAGTTCCAAAATAAGTGGGCTATGATCAGATATAATAATACTATCGTATCTGCAAGTTTTTGTATTAGGAAGTAGTTTTTTATCTACGAAAAAATAATCTATACGTGAATATGTTTGATGGACTGCAGAAAAAAAGGAATATTGTCGGGAATGTGGATATAGATATCTCCAAATATCTACAGCACCGTAATTTTGCAGAAAAGATTGTAAAACTATTGAAGACTTTGGGAGTGAAAAGTTTTTGGTCGAAGAGCGATCTAAAACTGAGTCCATGACAGTGTTCATGTCTCCTCCAAGTATCAGTTGGTGGGTATCAGTTAGGGGAAGGGAGTGAATCAGGTTATTGAAAAATTTAGAGTCATCAAAGTTAGGGGCATATATGTTTGCTAAAATAATGGGAGTGTTAAAAAGTGACCCGGTCACAATTACGTACCGGCCATTCGAGTCAGTCATTATATCCGACATTATAAATGGAGTGTTTTTATTGACCAGAATTGCTGCGCCTCGTGCTTTACCATTAAAACTAGAATGAAAAATTTGCCCAACCCAACTTCTTTTAAGTCTTGAATGGTCTATATCTTTAAGGTGCGTTTCTTGCAGAAATGCTATATGTACCTTAAGGCGGCGGAGATGAGAAAGCACCTTATTTCGTTTCACTGGATGATTCAATCCTTTTACATTCCAACTAATAAAATTAACATTGCAATCATTACTCACAGAGGTATAGTTAGTGGAACTTGACATCTACATACACGATGAGAGAAAATGGTCCAAATCACATTGATTAGTCCTGTCCACGGTGTACACTATTAGTTTGTAGTTAGCCAGCATCTGTACAAATAATAAATGACAAAAAGAAAACAAAAAGCACACACACAAAGCAAGAGAAGAAAAGAAAAAAACCAAAGACAAGTACCTAGACAAGTACCCACCCATCCTTTTACATTCAGTGTTGTCCCCAACTGACAAACACAACATCCCCAAAGCCTCTCTGCTTTCTGTAGGAACCTCTCACCATAAACTCAACCACTGTCCCAAGTAAAAAAAAAGGGAATCTAAACTATAAATCACCCATTTGCCCTGAAGCATATTAGAGAAAGTCACATCAAACAATGTGTGTAGTTTTACTTTTAAAACAAGAACGAACTTCTATAACAACTAAAACAACATAACCTATGATGCGTTTGTTTAACATCAAATATACGCTAGTTCGGACGGTACAGTTCGTTTGGTACCCAATTTAACAACACTACTATCCACTCAGCTGTCCAGAAATACAAACAAACGTACCATCCGTATGCATCAGTCTGCAGATGCAGGAGAGTCGCTCAAAATTTTCCAAACGAATCTTGTATCCTGCTCATTCAGGACGGGGACCAAACTTGGATTCAATAAAGGTTTTCGCTGATTCAGGGGAATCAAACACTTTTGTTTCGCCATTCATGGAGATCCGAAAGCGAGCAGGATAGATAAGGCCGTAGCGAACTCCGTCTTTTTCCTGTAGTAGCTTCTTTATTCCATTGAAGGCAGCCCGGCGTCTGGACAGGTCGATGCTGTAGTCGGGAAAGATAAAGATCTGCTCCCCTCGAAACTCCAACTTGCCTTTCCGTCTAGCCAGCTGTTGTATCCGCTCCTTCTCCTGGTAGTAATGGATCCGCACAATAAAGGCCCGCGGGCGTTTTCCCTTCGGAGGTACCGGTGCTACCACCCGATGAGCACTGTCCAGGAGTGGAGCCTTTTCCAGGCCGTCGGGACCTCCCAGCACGCCGAATAACAGGTCTGCAATGAATCTGGTGGGATTCCCCTGCTCCATTCCTTCGGGTATTCCCAGTATGCGAAGGTTACAACGTCTTCCCCTATTTTCCAAGTCGTCTGTTTTTGCCAATAACTTCTTATATTGGTTGCTTAGGTGCGCATAGCTGGTTTCCACAACTTCCAAGCGCTTGTCCAAATTCTCCAGGCCTTCGTCATATTCACCCAGTTTCTTTGTGAATTCGTCAACAGCAGCTTGAATGGGTGAAACGGCTTTGGCGATTTCTTCTTTAATTTCACCTCGTAGGTTTTCGTTTTCCTCTCGAATTACTTCTTTAACAATATCGCGGAATGTAAGCAACATGGCCTGGTCTATAGTCGCTTTGCTAGCACCCTCCGGGTTATTAGCTTGCGCTCCTTTAGCAGAAGATTTAGGTGGCATCTTGATCCAGAAAAGACGGAAGTATGCACAATGACGTCGACTCTCCAGTTACAACTCAGAATATCCAAGAGTTGGGCTGTTTTGGGCAATTTTTAAACTATTTTTACAAAAATGTTGGGACCTCGTGGTTTGCACGTCTACTCCATAACGCGCCCCTAGTGGTCCCCGGCCTTTACATATCTTAAAGTTTAATCTGCTGTTCTTTAATAGTCTTACTAGTATATCTCAATAGTATATTAATATGTTCTCATTTCAATGATGAAATGGACAACCACTCATGTAACTTAACAGATCAGTTTTAGTGTCACTAATCTTACTTAAAGTACAGTATCGGGTCCTCCATGCTCCTTATGTATTAAGATTTACTGCACATTTAGACATTGAAATCTCAATATTGTTAGGGAAATAATTAGTTGTCTGAGAGGATGTAGGTAAGGAGAAGCTGTTATCTACCTTTCAGATATATGATGTAAGAAATGTGTTTGGAATGTTAAGATAAATTACATGAAATGGGCTAAAGAGAGTAACTACAGCGCAGTTGTACATTTGTTGAAGTTTGAATTTAAAATTTGAAATGCTGTCAGTGTCAGTGACACTTCTACTTCCAGTGCAAAGTAAATACAATAAATTTATTTGCAGTCCCTTGAATGTATAATTTTGCTGTGTTTTATGATGCTGACAGAGTTTCTTAGATTAAAAAAAAGAATAAGGGTGGGGTTTATCTCTGCACATTTCTATATCTTCAAAATAAAATACAGGATAAATCTAGACAACAGACATATTTTGAATATATTTGGTTTAATAGGCACGTATTTACCATCTGTCTCTGTTGCTGGTAAGTTCAAATGCAAACTTTTTCAAAAGTGGGAAAAAGTCCCAATTCGACATTCATCAGATCCTGTGATGCTTTAAAGATAAACAGACAGCATCTAGTGTGTGCTTATACAATAAAATGTAGCAAATAATGCTGCCTTTTCTTCTTAGACAGGCAAAACGCATCCTAATGCTCAAATCAAGCATCAAAAAATAGGAGCATGCATATTGTGTAGGACCAATGAACCTTTGGACCAGTAGTGTCTTTACCAAAGTTCAAATCAAACCTACGCCCTTGATTCCATGTTACATTCTTTATAGTATGGGTTGGTACATTTCAGCCAGTTGTATAGCAAAGTATGTTTCTGTATCGTGTTTTAAATCCGTGCCCCATGTGCCCTGTTTTAACTTTGAGCACCTGCCCCTCCAACGGTCTCTTCACGTCCTTGCGTGGAGCTATCATCATCTGATAGCGATATGGATTTTTTAGAAGAGTTTCTTGACAGAAACCGGACTTTTGACGGAATCCAGCCGTACTTATTTCCAGGGCAAACTCTGTCGGGTCCTACGGTTTATATGTATACGCGCGCGCGTGTGTGTGTGTGTGCGCGCGCGCGCTCAGCTGCAGCACGGCTTTACCGGCGCTGCAGCGGAGGAGAAATCAGCTTACCGAAAATCCTCACTGTCATGTCATGTTCAAAACATTCTTCTTCGAAATGGTCACTGCATATGACGTGTTTTCTCTCTGGCCAGAAGTTAGATGGCAAAACCGCTCTCTTCAATTTGGCAATCCAGCTACGAGCCCGGTGGCTCATGATTTGGGAAGTTGAAATAAACAATGTTTTTTCCACTTTTACCAGTTGTGTTGGAACATCCAATGGCCATGTACGTGGGCATTGTTGCTGCAGCAATAGCTCTTGCGAATGTCAATGGTGAAGTCCTCTGGTATTCCAAAAAAATTGTTGATCGCAGCTGTGTAAAACGGCTCCGACTCGGGTGGTCAGTTCGGCTCGGGCGCTTCCCGATGACGTCATCATAAGGCAAGTCCATCCAAAACAAACCCGCGGTCTCCATTTGTTACAAATAAAATTTACTTTGTTAATTTACGGTTATTTTCCAGTAACGTAATCAAGACATGAAAACTTTTAACATATTTTTGGAATGCTTCTGTGGTAGTCTGACAATTTAATCGGTAATTTTGCCGGATCAAAGTTACATCTTAAGAGAAATTCCTTCCTCCAATTTTTTTCTAAAGTTGTGAAGGGAAAATAAACCATAAACTCTTAATTTTTAATAAAAGTCTGCAGCCATTGTAATTTAATCACGGCATTAATCACTTTAAAATCAATAACGTTTGTTCCTCCTTTTTCTACTGATATTGCTATGTTGTTCTTTCTGATCACATGTTTTTTATTATTCCAGAAGAGATTGTGATGAATTTGATTATGTTTTATTGTAGTATTTGGTACATTTAAGATATATGCTGGATAAATTCATCTGGCTATTGATTTAAATAAAAGAAAATAATTTTTTAAAGCCAAAGGGAAATGAAATATTGTATTTGGTATATTTAAGATATATGCTGGATAAATTAATCTGGCTATTGATTTAAATGAAAAAATCGTTTTTTAAAACCAAAGGGAAATGAAATATTGGGTGAAAAAGTAATTCTCTGAAATTGGCACAGCTTGGAGTCGAACCTACGATCTTCTGCTTTGCAGCCCGACACCTAACCCACTCCCCCACAACACCAGTGCCGTGCTCAGCCGCGCATTTTTGAAAGGTCAACTGTGTTGAAGAAGTGGTTTTTGGTGAATTTTGTTCCAACCGTAAGCCGAAACGGCGTCAAGTACAAAAAGCCCTGATCGCGGCGTCGAGACCAACGTTTCGATATATAGTATGTGGGGGTAGACCCTACGGTTCGGGCTGTATTAACGGTACTATAATAATAATAATAACTAGAAACGTTCAACTTCTGAAGAAGTTGAAGAAGGCGCCCGCCTGGTGGTGCGTATAACTGAAGTAATTTAATTGTTACTTGTAAAAAAAAAAAAAAAAAAAATTTGGGGGCCCCCCCATTGCTCCGGTGGGCCCAAGCGGCCCCTTAGTACGCCTATGGCTTTGACCGGCCCTGGCTGGCTGTCTACAGGACGGAAAACAACTGCAGCTTAGTCGCTCAACTTGGGGAGGGTTTGGGGTTGTTGCCGGTCTGAGGTGATTTGCGAAAAATCTATAAGACCTACACCAATGAGGGTTACATTTTCTGAATCCAGACAAAAAGACCTACATTTTGATGCATAATTTGTCTACGTAGAGTGAAAATTGAGCGAGTATGCTGAAGTTGTTTGGTCTTTTTCGCATAAGTTTGACTTTGGGGTTGTTGCCGGTCTGAGGTGATTTGCGAAAAATCTAAAACACCTACACCAATGAGGGTTACATTTCCTAAATCCATGCAGAAATACCTACGTTTTAATGTATAATTTGCGCACGTAGAGTGAAAATTGAGCGAGTAGGCAAAAGTTGTTTGGTGTTTTTTGGAGAATTTTGTCACCATGGTAACTGAAAATGGCGTGATGAGAAAACGATAAAAGATATCCACATTCCGTTTGCACTTCTGAAAAGTTCAAAGATATATCTACAAACTGGAAGTTAAACAATGTTCGTAGGTGAAAGCATGAGGACACAGTAGAGCGTTGAAAATTGCCATTTTTCTGTGTTTTTTTGCAAATGTTGTTCCAACCGTAACTGGAAATGACGTCAAGTGCAAAAAGCCTGCATCGCGTCGTCGAGACGAACGTTTCGATATATAGTAAGTGGGGGTACACCCTACGGTTCGGCCTGTAAAAATTTGGGGCCCCCCCCATTGCACCAGTGGGCCCAAGCAGCCCCTTAGTACGCCTATGTCTTTGACCGGCTCTGGATGGATGGCTGCAGCACAAAAAAAACCCAAACAACTCGCTGAATTTGGGGAAGGTTTGGGGTTGTTGCCGGTCTGAGGTGATTTGCGAAAATTCTATAAGTCCTACACCAATGAGGGTTACATTTCCTGAATCCAGACAAGAAGACCTACGTTTTGATGTATAATTTGTGCATATAGAGTGAAAATTGAGCGAGTAGGCTCAAGTTGTTCGTTGTTTTTTGCATAATTTTGACTTTGGGGTTGCTGCCGGTCTGAGGTGATTTGCGAAAAATATATAAGACCTACACCAATAAGGGTTACATTTCCTGATTCCAGACAAAACTACCTACGTTTTGATGTATAATTTGTGCATGTAGAGTGAAAATTGAGCAAGTAGGCTAAAGTTGTTTGTTGGTTTCTGGATAATTTTGTCACCAGGGTAGGTGAAAATGGCGTGATGAAAATAATCTATAAGTCCTACAGCAATGAGGGTTACATTTTCTGAATCCAGACAAAAAGACCTACGTTTTGATATATAATTTGTCTACGTAGAGTGTAAATTGAGCGAGTAGGCTAAAGTTGTTTGGTGTTTTTCGCATAAGTTTCACTTTGGGGTTGTTGCCGGTCTGAGGTGATTTGCAAGAAATCTAAAAGACCTACACCAATTAGGGTTACATTTCCTGAATCCAGACAGAAATACCTACGTGTTGATGTATAATTTGTGCACGTAGAGTGAAAATTGAGCGAGTGGGCTAAAGTTGTTTGGTTAATTTTGTCACCATGGCAACTTAAAATGGCGTGATGAGAAAACGATAAAAGATATGCACATTCCGTTTTCACTTCTGAATAGTTCAAAGATATATCTACAAACTGGAAGTTAAACGATGTTCGTAGGTGAAAGCATGACGACACAGTAGAGTGTTGAAAATGACAATTTTTCGGTGGTTTTTTGCGAATTTTGTTCCAACCGTAAGTCGAAATGCCGTCAAGTACAAAAAGCCCTGATCGCAGCGTCGAGACGAACGTTTCGATATATAGTATGTGGGGGTACACCCTACGGTTCGGGCTGTATTAACGGTACTATAATAATAATAATAATAACCAGAAACGTTCAACTTCTGAAGAAGTTGAAGAAGGTGCCCGCCTGGTGGTGCGTATAACTGAAGTAATTTAATTGTTACTTGTAAAAAAAAAAAAAAAAAAAAAAAAAAAAAAATTTGGGGGCCCCCCCATTGCTCCGGTGGGCCCAAGCGGCCCCTTAGTACGCCTATGGCTTTGACCGGCCCTGGCTGGCTGTCTACAGGACAGAAAACAACAGCAGCTTAGTCGCTCAACTTGGGGAGGGTTTGGGGTTGTTGCCGGTCTGAGGTGATTTGCGAAAAATCTATAAGACCTACACCAATGAGGGTTACATTTTCTGAATCCAGACAAAAAGACCTACATTTTGATGCATAATTTGTCTACGTAGAGTGAAAATTGAGCGAGTATGCTGAAGTTGTTTGGTCTTTTTCGCATAAGTTTGACTTTGGGGTTGTTGCCGGTCTGAGGTGATTTGCGAAAAATCTAAAACACCTACACCAATGAGGGTTACATTTCCTAAATCCAGGCAGAAATACCTACGTTTTGATGTATAATTTGTGCACGTAGAGTGAAAATTGAGCGAGTAGGCAAAAATTGTTTGGTGTTTTTTGGAGAATTTTGTCACCATGGTAACTGAAAATGGCGTGATGAGAAAACGATAAAAGATATCCACATTCCGTTTGCACTTCTGAAAAGTTCAAAGATATATCTACAAACTGGAAGTTAAACAATGTTCGTAGGTGAAAGCATGAGGACACAGTAGAGCGTTGAAAATTGCCATTTTTCTGTGTTTTTTTGCAAATGTTGTTCCAACCGTAACTGGAAATGACGTCAAGTGCAAAAAGCCTGCATCGCGTCGTCGAGACGAACGTTTCGATATATAGTAAGTGGGGGTACACCCTACGGTTCGGCCTGTAAAAATTTGGGGGCCCCCCATTGCACCGGTGGGCCCAAGCAGCCCCTTAGTACGCCTATGGCTTTCACCGGCCCTGGATGGATGGCTGCAGCACAAAAAAAAAACCAAACAACTCGCTGAATTTGGGGAAGTTGAAGAAGGCGCCCACCTGGTGGTGCGCGTGACCGTCAAAGGCAAAGCTTCCGAGTTCCTTGGTCGTAGGCTTTTATCGCTTGGGGATTTTAAAATCAAATCTTCTGAGTGTGAAAAGGATTTGTCTTTGTCAAAACCAGCCGACAGGAGAAGGTCTGCATCCAAGCAGCATGGAAAATTGGTGTTATTAAAACATAATTAAATACTTCAATGTAGCATGAAAAAATGAAATATGTGAATAAAAATGTTAAAAGCATTACAAACTACTAAAGGAAGTACAAACTCTGTGAAGCAGAAGTTGGTGAGACCTTCCTAGAGCTACTTCCGGTTAGCAACATGTTAAGCGTTAGCCGCTAACATGGTTGTTTCCAGTATCACCGGGTGATTGTACTCTGTTAGTTAGGTCCAAATCCTGTACTGGGAAGTTCCTCAAAAAGGGTGCCAATTAGGGGTGGGTAAAATAATTGAAGAATCGATGCATCGCAATAATTTCACGCAAAATTCATAATCGATTTGGGGGCTCCTCAGAATCGATTCACCTCCTGACACGTTGGGGGCGCTGCGAGTTTGGTCACTGTGCTGAGCACCTGAGCGCATAACAACAGTCATGGCGAGCTTGAAAAAAGAAGAAGAAGGAAAGAAGAAGTCATGGCGAGCAGCTGTAGAAAGCTAACTCCGTCCACTTTTAAGTCAGATGTTTGCGCTCATTTTGCTTTCCCGTCTAAATCTGGAACTCAAGAAGTCGACAAAAGCAAGGTGGTATGTAGGCTGTGCCAGAGAGAATTAAAGTACTGCAGCAACACGATAAATCTGCGCAACCACTTAACCAGATACCACGCAGATGCGCTACAAAAACCCGAAGCACAACCTGTTGACTCCAAACAGACACAAATCGACAAATCATTCATCTCTAAACTTCCGCCAAGCTCTGCCCGTGCACAGAAAATCACAAAGTCTGTAGCCGTGTTTATTTGCAAGGACCTACGACCGTACAGTGTTGTTGAAAACACGGGTTTTAAGAATATGCTAAAAACACTTGAACCACGTTACGCAATACCAACACCTAAATACATGACAGAAGTCGCTGTGCCATCACTGTATACAGAGGTGAAGACAGACGTTTTGGAGTCATTAAAGTCGGCCGAAAGAGTTGCTCTGACGTGAGATGGCTGGACCTCGAGAGCAACCGACCCCTACGTAACCATAATTTCTCATTTCATATCAAACGAGTGGGAATTGGTGTCAAATGTGCTTCAGACTAGACCCCTTCATGGAAGTCATACAGGTAGCAATATAGCAAACTTGTTGACAGAGGCAATAAATGAATGGGGCATAACCGGAAAAGTGCCTGCTGTTGTTACAGACAACGCGGCTAACATGCTAGAGCTGTCGGTCTCACTGATCTGTTGCATGTTGGCTGCTTTGCCCATGTGCTCAACTTGGCTTGGCAGGCTGCTCTTAAAACCACTGCAGTCACACGGCTTCTGGGCAGAGTGAGGCGCATCTCTGCTTTTTTTCATCGAAGCACTTTGGCCTGTCATGCACTCAAAAAGAATCAAAAGTTGTTGGACCTCCCACAACACAAGTTAGTGACTGATGTCTCTACGAGATGGAATAGCACTTTAGATATGCTGGAGAGATTTTTGGAACAACAACCAGCTGTCTCTGCTGCATTACTTGCACCTGAAGTGCGAAAGCAGGAAAAAGATCTATGCTCCCTTACAGAGACAGACATTACAGCAGCAGAGGATATTGCACAGGCTCTGAAGCCATTAAAGAAAGCCACCTTGGTGATGTCTCAGGAAAGCACCCCAACTCTGTCTGTCATTGCACCTCTAAAAGAAAGACTTCTAGAGGAGATGCAACCATCGTCCAGTGACTCTGCAGTGGTGAAGGAAATGAAGACTGCTATGTGCAGGGATCTCCAAAAAAGGTATTAATATATATGTATATAAACTTTTTTGCAACACAAAATTTGCTAATTTTATTTGACATGCACTTTATTTTTTAACAAGAATCTCCATGTGCCCACTTAGTCTGTAACCAGAAATGAAGAACTGTACTGTTACAGTACAATTCTTTATTTCTGGCTACAGTACTATAGTTCAGTTTAAGATATGTTAAGCACTAAACTTATTCAGTGTCATTCAGTTGAATACAACCCTATGATTTGTGTTTAAATCTGCACACATATGCACAGATGTTATTGAAATGCATTTTTATTTATATTAGACTTTCAAGAGATAAGCTATGCCTAAATTTATTTTACATGCACTTTATTTTTTATTGTTTATTAAGAACAGTTTTCGACAGTATCGAATGCTGCACTGAGGTCCAATAGAACCAGCACGGTGGTTCTTCCACAGTCTGTATTTATATGGATGTCAGAGAAGTGCATTGTCTAAATTGTTCTTTTTTAACAGTGGTTTGATAATTGCTGTTTTTAGGGACTGGGGGAAAACACCTGACAGAAGGGACGTGTTTATTATCTGGGTCAAATCAGACGCTATGCCAGGTAAAACTTTTTTAAAGAAAGCTGTGGGGAGAACATCAAGGCTGCATGAAGAGGAACTTAGCTGCTGAATGATCTAGGTGACATAGTCACAGCCCAGAGAAGTGCATTGAAGCCTGAGCATGTGAATCAGCTGCTTTTTCTAAACAAGAATCTCCACGTGCCCACTTAGTCTGTAACCAGAAATGAAGAACTGTACGGTTACAGTACAATTCTTTATTTCTGGCTACAGTACTATAGTTCAGTTTAAGATATGTTTAAAAATTAGAGGTTAATCACTACATATTGAAAAGCTAAGAATGTTTACAAGCACTAAACTTATTCAGTGTAATTCAGTTGAATGCAACCCTATGATTTGTGTTTAAATCTGCACACATATGCACAGATGTTATTGAAATGCATTTTTATTTATATTAGACTTTCAAGAGATAAGCTATGCCTAATTTTATTTTACATGCACTTTATTTTTTATTGTTTATTAAGAACAGTTTTCTACTTTAAGCACATTGCATTAACAAGTTTGTTTCTTTGCTCAGAAATGTGATGTTTCAGAAGTTTGTATGAAAATAAATATTTTAAAAATGTCAACATTATATACAATCATTTGTGTCTTCAGAACTTTAAATCAATATCGAATCGAATCGCAACAGCAATAATCGAAATCGAATCGAATCGTGAGGTTCCTAACAATACCCAACCCTAGTGCCAATACTTAATGTCACCAAAGCTCACCAAAGGCCATGTGTCAGATCGGCCTCCTTTAGCAACTAAGCCTCACCAAAAAAAAACAGCCGACAGGAGAAGGTCTGCATCCAAGCAGCATGGAAAATTGGTGTTATTAAAAAATGTACACACACATATATATATATATACACATACATACATACATACATACATACACACACACTTATATATAATATGATATGAATAACATATAAAATATTTCAGCACATAATTTTCTAGAAGTTGATAGTGTTAGTACATCCACTGACTGTAAAATTACATGTGAAACGTTTTCACATAGCCAGAGAACTGCTTGTTGTTGCAACCAAATTCTATGGGATTCTGTGAGAGTAGGGAGTAGCAAGATGGCGGCCAAATCCATTGGGATTCTGTGAGAGTAGGGAGTAGCAAGATGGCGGCCAGGGACTTCAGTTTTTCGGCAAAATCCGCACTCCAGTGTATAATCGAAATCAGTGAGACAGAACCAAGCAAACGGATTAACAAACGATCGAGCGCACAACTGGCGTTTAGCCTGGAAGGAGAGAAGGTTGCGCACGCGAGCAAACAGAGCTGAGCGCGAGGGTAGTGTTTGAGCACAGTTTGAAAGTTGAGCGCGCATGTCATGTTTAAACGCTGAATACCTGTCTCGCTGCGCGCTCAGATTGGTTCCGACGCACTCAATTCAGAAGAATTCATATGCTACTATGTTAAACTGCAGTCTCCCCCCCTCCCAACCACCATATTATAAAGACCGCGGGGCGCCAGGCTTTTATTCCCCCCAAGACTCGGAGCAAAAGCAGTCCGGCTGTGAGCTACAGTGCAGCTCCGCAGAAGGCGGGTCTCGACGGAGCTCTGTGAACGGATCATCCGCAGCCCATATGGGCTTTGTTATTTTTATTTTATTTTTTATTTATTTGGTACAAAGATTTACTCGCCATGTGGTAGCTAACCCTCTGAAATTCACTCGCCAAACGGGAAATTTGGCGAGTGGCGAGTGTTAATTTCGGACCCTGCCTGTCTCGCTGCGCGCTCAATGTGTGTGTGTGTGTGTGTGTGCGCGGCGCGCTCCGCGCAGCACGGCTTTGCCGACAGACACACACACACAGCGGAGGAGAGATCGCTGAAGTGACTTAAGTTATATATTTGCCCCCTAGTAAATAGGGCAGGTGGTAATTATTCTATAAATATTAAAATATAAAAGCTTTCAGCACATGCTGGGGCGGAGGGATATCACATCACATGTGGTATCCCTCCGCCCCTCTGGTCGGTAAAATCCCTGCAAATTCTAATGTAAAAATTTAAAATTTAAAAATAACTTACCGAAAATCCTTGCTCTCATGTCATGTTCAAAACATTCTTCTTCGAAATGGTCACTGCATATGACGTGTTTTCTCTCTGGCAAGCTCTCTTCAAGATGGCAATCCAGCTACGAGCCCGGTTAGCTCATGGAAAGTTGAAATAAGCAATGTTTTTTCCAATTTTACCAGTTGTGTTGGAACATCCAATGGCCATGTACGTGGGCATTGTTGCTGCAGCAATAGCTCTTGCGAATGTCAATGGTGAAGTCCTCTGGTATTCCGAAAAAATTGTTGATCGCAGCTGTGTAAATAGGGTCCGACTCGGGTGGTCAGTTCGGCTCGGGCGCTTCCCGATGACGTCATCATAAGGCAAGTCCATCCAAAACAAACCCGCGGTCTCCATTTGTTACAAATAAAATTTACTTTGTTAATTTACGGTTATTTTCCAGTAACGTAATCAAGACATGAAAACTTTTAACATATTTTTGGAATGCTTCTGTGGTAGTCTGACAATTTAATCGGTAATTTTGCCGGATCAAAGTTACATCTTAAGAGAAATTCCTTCCTCCAATTTTTTTCTAAAGTTGTGAAGGGAAAATAAACCATAAACTCTTTTAATTTTTAATAAAAGTCTGCAGCCATTGTAATTTAATCACGGCATTAATCACTTTAAAATCAATAACGTTTGTTCCTCCTTTTTCTACTGATATTGCTATGTTGTTCTTTCTGATCACATGTTTTTTATTATTCCAGAAGAGATTGTGATGAATTTGATTATGTTTTATTGTAGTATTTGGTACATTTAAGATATATGCTGGATAAATTAATCTGGCTATTGATTTAAATTTAAAAAAATCGTTTTTTAAAGCCAAAGTGAAATGAAATATTGTATTTGGTATATTTAAGATATATGCTGGATAAATTAATCTGGCTATTGATTTAAATGAAAAAATCGTTTTTTAAAGCCAAAGGGAAATGAAATATTGGGTGAAAATGTAATTCTCTGAAATTGGCACAGCTTGGAGTCGAACCTACGATCTTCTGCTTTGCAGCCCGACACCTAACCCACTCCCCCACAACACCAGTGCCGTGCTCAGCCGCGCATTTTTGAAAGGTCAACTGTGTTGAAGAAGTGGTTTTTGGTGAATTTTGTTCCAACCGTAAGCCGAAACGGCGTCAAGTACAAAAAGCCCTGATCGCGGCGTCGAGACCAACGTTTCGATATATGGTATGTGGGGGTAGACCCTACGGTTCGGGCTGTATTAACGGTACTATAATAATAATAATAATAATAAAGAAACCCTTATTAGGTGCATAGCATAAGGCCTCCGCCATGCATTTTCAATGCATAGGCGGGCGCCTAATAAAGAAACCCTTATTAGGTGCATAGCATAAGGCCTCCGCCATGCATTTTCAATGCATAGGCGGGCGCCTAACTAGAAACGTTCAACTTCTGAAGAAGTTGAAGAAGGCGCCCGCCTGGTGGTGCGGATAACTGAAGTAATTTAATTGTTACTTGTAAAAAAAAAAAAAAAAAAAAAAAAAAATTTGGGGGCCCCCCCATTGCACCGGTGGGCCCAAGCGGCCCCTTAGTACGCCTATGGCTTTGACCGGCCCCAACAACTGCAGCTTACTCGCTCAATTTGGGGAGGGTTTGGGGTTGTTGCCGGTCTGAGGTGATTTGCGAAAAATCTGTAAGTTCTACACCAATGAGGGTTACATTTCCTGAATCCAGACAAAAAGACCTACGTTTTGATGTATAATTTGACTACGTAGAGTGAAAATTGAGCGAGTAGGCAAAAGTTGTTTGGTGTTTTTTGGAGAATTTTGTCACCATGGTAACTGAAAATGGCGTGATGAGAAAACAATAAAAGATATCCACATTCCGTTTGCACTTCTGAATAGTTCAAAGATATATCTACAAACTGGAAGTAATACAATGTTCATAGGTGAAAGCATGAGGACACAGTAGAGCGTTGAAAATTGCCATTTTTCTGTGTTTTTTTGCAAATGTTGTTCCAACCGTAACTGGAAATGACGTCAAGTGTAAAAAGCCTGCATCGCGTCGTCGAGACGAACGTTTCGATATATAGTAAGTGGGGGTACACCCTACGGTTCGGCCTGTAAAAATTTGGGGGCCCCCCCATTGCACCGGTGGGCCCAAGCAGCCCCTTAGTACGCCTATGGCTTTGACCGGCTCTGGATGGATGGCTGCAGCACAAAAAAACCCCAAACAACTCGCTGAATTTGGGGAAGGTTTGGGGTTGTTGCCGGTCTGAGGTGATTTGCGAAAATTCTATAAGTCCTACACCAATGAGGGTTACATTTCCTGAATCCAGACAAGAAGACCTACGTTTTGATGTATAATTTGTGCATGTAGAGAGAAAATTGAGCGAGTAGGCTCAAGTTGTTCGTTGTTTTTTGCATAATTTTGACTTTAGGGTTGCTGCCGGTCTGAGGTGATTTGCGAAAGATCTATAAGACCTACACCAATAAGGGTTACATTTCCTGATTCCAGACAAAACTACCTATGTTTTGATGTATAATTTGTGCATGTAGAGTGAAAATTGAGCAAGTAGGCTAAAGTTGTTTGTTGGTTTTTGGATAATTTTGTCACCAGGGTAGGTGAAAATGGCGTGATGAAAAAAATCTATGTCCTACAGCAATGAGGGTTACATTTTCTTAATCCAGACAAAAAGACCTACGTTTTGATGTATGATTTGTCTACGTAGAGTGTAAATTGAGCGAGTAGGCTAAAGTTGTTTGGTGTTTTTCGCATAAGTTTCACTTTGGGGTTGTTGCCGGTCTGAGGTGATTTGCAAGAAATCTAAAAGACCTACACCAATGAGGGTTACATTTCCTGAATCCAGACAGAAATACCTACGTGTTGATGTATAATTTGTTCTCGTAGAGTGAAAATTGAGCGAGTGGGCTAAAGTTGTTTGGTTAATTTTGTCACCATGGCAACTTAAAATGGCGTGATTAGAAAACGATAAAAGATATCCACATACCGTTTTCACTTCTGAATAGTTCAAAGATATATCTACAAACTGGAAGTTAAACGATGTTCGTAGGTGAAAGCATGAGGACACAGTAGAGCGTTTAAAATGACCATTTTTCGGTGGTTTTTTGCAAATTTTGTTCCAACCGTAAGTCGAAATGGCGTCAAGTACAAAAAGCCCTGATCGCGGCATCGAGACGAACGTTTCGATATATAGTATGTGGGGGTAGACCCTACGGTTCGGGCTGTATTAACGGTGACGGAAGATTAATAAACAATAATAATAATAACTAGAAACGTTCAACTTCTGAAGAAGTTGAAGAAGGCGCCCGCCTGGTGGTGCGTATAACTGAAGTAATTTAAATGTTACTTGTAAAAAAAAAATAAAAAATAAATAAAAATTTGGGGGCCCCCCCATTGCTCCGGTGGGCCCAAGCGGCCCCTTAGTACGCCTATGGCTTTGACCGGCCCTGGCTGGCTGTCTGCAGGACGGAAAACAACTGTAGCTTACTCGCTCAACTTGGGGAGGGTTTGGGGTTGTTGCCGGTCTGAGGTGATTTGCGAAAAATCTATAAGTCCTACACCAATGTGGGTTACATTTCCTGAATCCAGACAAGAAGACCTACGTTCTGATGTATAATTTGTGTACGTACAGTGAAAATTGAGCGAGTAGGCAAAAGTTGTTTGGTGTTTTTTTGAGAATTTTGTCACCATGGTAACTGAAAATGGCGTGATGAGAAAACGATAAAAGATATCCACATTCCGTTTGCACTTCTGAATAGTTCAAAGATATATCTACAAACTGGAAGTTGAACAATGTTCGTAGGTGAAAGCATGAGGACACAGTAGAGCGTTGAAAATTGCCATTTTTCTGTGTTTTTTTGCAAATGTTGTTCCAATCGTAACTGGAAATGACGTCAAGTGCAAAAAGCCTGCATCGCGTCGTCGAGACGAACGTTTCGATATATAGTAAGTGGGGGGTACACCCTACGGTTCGGCCTGTAAAAATTTGGGGGGCCCCCCATTGCACCGGTGGGCCCAAGCAGCCCCTTAGTACGCCTATGGCTTTGACCGGCTCTGGATGGATGGCTGCAGCACAAAAAAACCCCAAACAACTCGCTGAATTTGGGGAAGGTTTGGGGTTGTTGCCGGTCTGAGGTGTTTTGCGAAAATTCTATAAGTCCTACACCAATGAGGGTTACATTTCCTGAATCCAGACAAGAGGACCTACGTTTTGATGTATAATTTGTGCATGTAGAGTGAAAATTGAGCAAGTAGGCTAAAGTTGTTTGTTGGTTTCTGGATAATTTTGTCACCAGGGTAGGTGAAAATGGCGTGATGGAAAAAATCTATAAGTCCTACAGCAATGAGGGTTACATTTTCTGAATCCAGACAAAAAGACCTACATTTTGATGTATAATTTGTCTACGTAGATTGAAAATTGAGCAAGTATGCTGAAGTTGTTTGGTCTTTTTCGCATAAGTTTGACTTTGGGGTTGTTGCCGGTCTGAGGTGATTTGCGAAAAATCTAAAACACCTACACCAATGAGGGTTACATTTCCTAAATCCAGGCAGAAATACCTACGTTTTGATGTAAAATTTGTGCATGTAGAGTGAAAACTGAGCGAGTAGGCTCAAGTTGTTCGTTGTTTTTTGCATAATTTTGACTTTGGGGTTGCTGCCGGTCTGAGGTGATTTGCGAAAATTCTATAAGTCCTACACCAATGAGGGTTACATTTCCTGAATCCAGACAAGAAGACCTACGTTTTGATGTATAATTTGTGCATGTAGAGTGAAAATTTAGCAAGTAGGCTAAAGTTGTTTGTTGGTTTCTGGATAATTTTGTCACCAGGGTAGGTGAAAATGGCGTGATGAAAAAAATCTATAAGTCCTACAGCAATGAGGGTTACATTTTCTGAATCCAGACAAAAAGACCTACGTTTTGATGTATAATTTGTCTACGTAGAGTGTAAATTGAGCGAGTAGGCTAAAGTTGTTTGGTGTTTTTCGCATAAGTTTCACTTTGGGGTTGTTGCCGGTCTGAGGTGATTTGCGAAAAATCTAAAACACCTACACCAATGAGGGTTACATTTCCTAAATCCAGGCAGAAATACCTACGTTTTGATGTATAATTTGTGCACGTAGAGTGAAAATTGAGCAAGTAGGCAAAAGTTGTTTGGTGTTTTTTGGAGAATTTTGTCACCATGGTAACTGAAAATGGTGTGATGAGAAAACGATAAAAGATATCCACATTCCGTTTTCACTTCTGAATAGTTCAAAGATATATCTACAAACTGGAAGTTAAACGATGTTCGTAGGTGAAAGCATGACGACACAGTAGAGTGTTGAAAATGACAATTTTTCGGTGTTTTTTTGCAAATGTTGTTCCAACCGTAACTGGAAATGACGTCAAGTGCAAAAAGCCTGCATCGCGTCGTCGAGACGAACGTTTCGATATATAGTAAGTGGGGGTACACCCTACGGTTCGGCCTGTAAAAATTTGGGGGCCCCCCCATTGCACCGGTGGGCCCAAGCAGCCCCTTAGTACGCCTATGGCTTTGACCGGCCCTGGATGGATGGCTGCAGCAAAAAAAAACACCAAACAACTCGCTGAATTTGGGGAAGGTTTGGGGTTGTTGCCGGTCTGAGGTGATTTGCGAAAAGTCTATAAGTCCTACACCAATGAGGGTTACATTTCCTGAATCCAGACAAGAAGACCTACGTTTTGATGTATAATTTGACTACGTAGAGTGAAAATTGAGCGAGTAGGCTCAAGTTGTTCGTTGTTTTTTGTATAATTTTGACTTTGGGGTTGCTGCCGGTCTGAGGTGATTTGCGAAAAATCTATAAGACCTACACCAATAAGGGTTACATTTCCTGATTCCAGACAAAACTACCTACGTTTTGATGTATAATTTGTGCATGTAGAGTGAAAATTGAGCAAGTAGGCTAAAGTTGTTTGTTGGTTTCTGGATAATTTTGTCACCAGGGTAGGTGAAAATGGCGTGATGAAAAAAATCTATAAGTCCTACAGCAATGAGGGTTACATTTTCTGAATCCAGACAAAAAGACCTACGTTTTGATGTATAATTTGTCTACGTAGAGTTTAAATTGAGCGAGTAGGCTAAAGTTGTTTGGTGTTTTTCGCATAAGTTTCACTTTGGGGTTGTTGCCGGTCTGAGGTGATTTGCAAGAAATCTAAAAGACCTACACCAATGAGGGTTACATTTCCTGAATCCAGACAGAAATACCTACGTGTTGATGTATAATTTGTGCACGTAGAGTGAAAATTGAGCAAGTAGGCTAAAGTTGTTCTGTGTTTTTTGGAGAATTTTGTCACCATGGTAACTGAAAATGGCGTGATGAGAAAACGATAAAAGATATCCACATTCCGTTTTCACTTCTGAATAGTTCAAAGATATATCTACAAACTGGAAGTGAAACGATGTTCGTAGGTGAAAGCATGACGACACAGTAGAGTGTTGAAAATGACAATTTTTCGGTGGTTTTTTGCGAATTTTGTTCCAACCGTAAGTCGAAATGGCGTCAAGTACAAAAAGCCCTGATCGCGGCGTCGAGACGAACGTTTCGATATATAGTATGTGGGGGTAGACCCTACGGTTCGGGCTGTATTAACGGTACTATAATAATAATAATAATAAAGAAACCCTTATTAGGTGCATAACATAAGGCCTCCGCCATGCATTTTCAATGCATAGGCGGGCGCCTAACTAGAAACGTTCAACTTCTGAAGAAGTTGAAGAAGGCGCCCGCCTGGTGGTGCGTATAACTGAAGTAATTTAATTGTTACTTGTAAAAAAAAAAAAAAAATTTGGGGGCCCCCCCCATTGCTCCGGTGGGCCCAAGCGGCCCCTTAGTACGCCTATGGCTTTGACCGGCCCTGGCTGGCTGTCTGCAGGACGGAAAACAACTGCAGCTTACTCGCTCAACTTGGGGAGGGTTTGGGGTTGTTGCCGGTCTGAGGTAATTTGCGAAAAATCTATAAGTCCTACACCAATGAGGGTTACATTTCCTGAATCCAGACAAGAAGACCTACGTTCTGATGTATAATTTGTGTACGTACAGTGAAAATTGAGCGAGTAGGCTCAAGTTGTTCGTTGTTTTTTGCATAATTTTGACTTTGGAGTTGCTGTCGGTCTGAGGTGATTTGCGAAAAATCTATAAGACCTACACCAATGAGGGTTACATTTCCTGAATCCAGACAAGAAGACCTACGTTTTGATGTATAATTTGTGCATGTAGAGTGTAAATTTAGAAAGTAGGCTAAAGTTGTTTGTTGGTTTCTGGATAATTTTGTCACCAGGGTAGGTGAAAATGGCGTGATGAAAAAAATCTATAAGTCCTACAGCAATGAGGGTTACATTTTCTGAATCCAGACATAAAGACCTACGTTTTGATGTATAATTTGTCTACGTAGAGTGTAAATTGAGCGAGTAGGCTAAAGTTGTTTGGTGTTTTTCGCATAAGTTTCACTTTGGGGTTGTTGCCGGTCTGAGGTGATTTGCAAGAAATCTAAAAGACCGACACCAATGAGGGTTACATTTCCTGAATCCAGACAGAAATACCTACGTGTTGATGTATAATTTGTGCACGTAGAGTGAAAATTGAGCAAGTAGGCAAAAGTTGTTTGGTGTTTTTTGGAGAATTTTGTCACCATGGTAACTGAAAATGGCGTGATGAGAAAACGATAAAAGATATCCACATTCCGTTTGCACTTCTGAATAGTTCAAAGATATATCTACAAACTGGAAGTTAAACAATGTTCGTAGGTGAAAGCATGACGACACAGTAGAGCGTTGAAAATGACAATTTTTCTGTGTTTTTTTGCAAATGTTGTTCCAACCGTAACTGGAAATGACGTCAAGTGCAAAAAGCCTGCATCGCGTCGTCGAGACGAACGTTTCGATATATAGTAAGTGGGGGTACACCCTACGGTTCGGCCTGTAAAAATTTGGGGGCCCCCCCATTGCACCGGTGGGCCCAAGCAGCCCCTTAGTACGCCTATGTCTTTCACCGGCTCTGGATGGATGGCTGCAGCACAAAAAACCCCCAAACAACTCGCTGAATTTGGGGAAGGTTTGGGGTTGTTGCCGGTCTGAGGTGATTTGCGAAAATTCTATAAGTCCTACACCAATGAGGGTTACATTTCCTGAATCCAGACAAGAAGACCTACGTTTTGATATATAATTTGTGCATGTAGAGTGAAAATTGAGCGGGTAGGCTCAAGTTGTTCGTTGTTTTTTGCATAATTTTGACTTTGGGGTTGCTGCCGGTCTGAGGTGATTTGCGAAAAATCTATAAGACCTACACCAATAAGGGTTACATTTCCTGATTCCAGACAAAACTACCTACGTTTTGATGTATAATTTGTGCATGTAGAGTGAAAATTGAGCAAGTAGGCTAAAGTTGTTTGTTGGTTTCTAGATAATTTTGTCACCAGGGTAGGTGAAAATGGCGTGATGAAAAAAATCTATAAGACCTACACCAATAAGGGTTACATTTCCTGATTCCAGACAAAAAGACCTACGTTTTGATGTGTAATTTGTGCATGTAGAGTGAAAATTGAGCGAGTAGGCTAAAGTTGTTTGGTGTTTTTCGCATAAGTTTCACTTTGGGGTTGTTGCCGGTCTGAGGTGATTTGCAAGAAATCTAAAAGACCTACACCAATGAGGGTTACATTTCCTGAATCCAGACAGAAATACCTACGTGTTGATGTATAATTTGTGCACGTAGAGTGAAAATTGAGCAAGTAGGCTAAAGTTGTTCTGTGTTTTTTTGAGAATTTTGTCACCATGGTAACTGAAAATGGCGTGATGAGAAAACGATAAAAGATATCCACATTCCGTTTGCACTTCTGAATAGTTCAAAGATATATCTACAAACTGGAAGTTAAACAATGTTCGTAGGTGAAAGCATGACGACACAGTAGAGCGTTGAAAATGACAATTTTTCGGTGGTTTTTTGCGAATTTTGTTCCAACCGTAAGTCGAAATGGCGTCAAGTACAAAAAGCCCTGATCGCGGCGTCGAGACGAATGTTTCGATATATAGTATGTGGGGGTAGACCCTACGGTTCGGGCTGTATTAACGGTACTATAATAATAATAATAATAAAGAAACCCTTATTAGGTGCATAACATAAGTGGTGTGCGTGACCGTCAAAGGCAAAGCTTCCGAGTTCCTTGGTCGTAGGCTCTCATCGCTTGGGGATTTTAAAATCAAACCTTCTGAGTGAAAAGCATTTGTCTTGATCAAAACCTGCCGACCGGGAAAACTCTGTGTCTGCAGAGCTGCAAACTGCGTACTTCGATCTGAGACGCAGCTAATGAGCTAATTGGCGACAGCCGACGGTCAACGTTTCCCATTCATTTGCTACGGTAGTCCTAAACCACTACTGACATAATACACTTTTTGACCACAAGCGTCATTTTGGGGGCGTTGTTTCCACCTCTTCTCTTAGAGCCGTTTTTAATAGAAAGAAGAAAAGGCAAAAACGGTCCAAACAGAAGGTTGTAACGTTTACATTTGTAACCTCTGCCTTACATAAACACTAGAATTAAATCTTAATAAATAAAAGTATAGACAATTATTTCAGTAACTCGATTCAGTAAGAGAAATACAACATATACAGGGGTTGGACAATGAAACTGAAACACCTCTCATTTTAATGTGGGAGGTTTCATGGCTAAATTGGACCAGCCTGGTGGCCAATCATTAATTGCACATTGAACCAATAAGAGCAGAGTGTGAAGGTCGAATTAGCAGGGTAAGAGCACAGTTTTGCTCAAAATATTGCAATGCACACAACATTATGGGTGACATGGGTGAGTTCAAAGGAGAACAAATTGTTGGTGCACATCTTGCTGGATGTGTCAAAACTTTCTTCAATTGAATAAAAACAAAACTGAAGTAATAATATTTGGACCAATAGAGGAGAGATCAAAAGTTAGCACAGCTTCAGTCGCTTCAGCTAGAAACCACTGATCAGGCCCGAAACCTTGGTGTAGTGATGGACTCAGACCTGAACCTCCAAAAGCATTTACAGACAGTGACAAGGTCGGCTTTCTATCACCTGAGGAACTTTTCCAGGATTAAAGGACTAATGTCTCAAAAGGATCTGGAAAAACTAATCCATGCGTTTATATTTAGTAGAATAGATTACTGCAACGGTGTTTTCACAGGTCTGCCTAAAAAGTGGACCATACAGCTGCAGCGGATCCAGAACGCTGCTGCACACGTCCTCACTAAGACTAAGAAAGTAGAGCACATAACCCCAGTTCTAAAGTCATTACACTGGCTCCCTGTATCTCAGAGAATAGACTTTAAAATACTTCTGTTAGTTTATAAATCCCTAAATGGCTTAGCACCTAAATACATTGCAGACTTGTTATCAGTGTATCAACTTTCCAAACCACTAAGGTCTTCTGGCTCCAGCCTGCTCTGCATACCTAGAACCAGAACTAAACAAGGAGAAGCAGCATTTAGTTCCTATGCTCCACTGATCTGGAACAAACTTCCAGAAAACTGTAAAAGTGCAGAAAGCCTGAGTTCTTTTAAATCAAGATTACAAACACATTTGTTTAAAATTGCCTTTGACTGTTCTAGTTAAACTGTTTTACTGTTTTTAATGTTCTTCTTTGTTTCTACATTCTATCTCTACTTGCTTTTATTCTATTTTCTATCTACATTTTATTCCTACTTGCGTTTATTTTGCTATATTTTAATCATGTAAAGCACTTTGCATTGTCTCTGTACTGAATTGTGCTATATAAATAAATTTCCCTTGCCTTGCATCTGTGACCAAGACAGCAAGTGTTTGTGATGTATCAAGAGCCACGGTATCCAGGGTAATGTCAGCACACCACCAAGAAGGACGAACCACATCCAACAGGATCAACTGTGGACACACGAGGAAGCTGTCTGAAAGGGATGTTCGGGTGCTAACCCGGATTTATCCAAAAAACATAAAACCACGGCTCCCCAAGTCACAGCAGAATTAAATGTGCACCTCAACTCTCCTGTTTCCACCAAAAATGTCCGTTGGGAGCTCCACAGGGTCAATATCCACGGCCAGGCTGCTATAGCCAAACCTTTGGTTACTCGTGCCAATGCCAAACGTCGGTTTCAATGGTGCAAATCTTGGGCTGTGGACAATGTGAAACATGTATTGTTCTCTGATGAGTCCACCATTACTGTTTTCCCCACATCCGGGAGAGTTACGGTGTGGAGAAGCCCCAAAGAAGCGTACCACTCAGACTGTTGCATGCCCAGAGCGAAGCAGTGATGGTTTGGGCAGCCATATCATGGCATTCCCTTGGCCCCATACTTGTGCTAGATGGGTGCGTCACTGCGTGGACTTGTTGTTGATTTTTATAATAAAAAGATTTCCCTTTTACACAACATTATGAATAACCTCAGAGTTTAAGAAAAGTATTTGCAATTTCAACAGTACTTTTACTCAGTTAAACATTTATTTAAGTGCATTATACATAGGAACTGGTCACAGTGATTGTAAGATGTTGAAAAACATTTATTCACAGTTTTTGCAAATAATATAAGTTTTAATTTCGGCCGGTGACGTCACCACAGGCCGCCGCTGCAAAATAAAGCGCTACATTGTTATTCCTTTGCTGGTGCTGAGCTGGAGCCAAAGCAAACCAGAGTGGTCAACTTCTTTAGTGCTTTGTGCATGTTTGTGCCGTTAAAATTAACGTTTGTGCTACTTTGGTTTCGGAGATATTATGAATTTTAATTTCAGCCGATGACGTCATCCCAGACCGCCGTTTCTCTTTCTTTGCTGGTGCTGAGCTGGATCCAAAGCAAACCACAGTGGGCTATTTTTTCAGTGCTTTGTTTGTGCAAAAACAACCTTGGAATAAAATAAAATAAAGTTTTCATTAAGATTTGCAGCCCAATAGTTTTTGGGGAGCGTTAAGTTTTTAATATTTTGTGCTGAGCTCAATACACAACAAACCAAATTGGTCTATATTTTTAGGCATTTCTAATTCAATCTATATGCTTTATACTTTCAGCTGATAACACAGTCAATATATTCATAGTTGAACAATATTTCCCACTTCATGCATAAAGCCAATAAAAAGTGGAATGGTCCTTCAGCCTCATTAAAGGTTTAGCTTAGGTGGACAAAGGAACGTTTTAGGAGATCGTTCCTTACAGTGTTGTTATACTTTATAGGCTGACCAGTGTGATTTATTTTTTGCAGTTTTTCTGTTATTGATTTTAGTTTGGGTATGTTTTCTGCGTTATATAAGCCTGTATACTTTAATTGCCCTTTTGTTAGGTGCAGACACCCCCAAATCTCCCTATTGTAGAGCAATAAAGGTTTGCTATTCTAATTAATTCAGAGGAGTAATGAACTATGACTACTAAGATCAACTATAACCAAGTTACTGTTTGAAAATGTTATAAACATTATACTCTCGAAGAAGAATAAACCCTTCTGATTAGGAAAAATAGACTTTATGAAAACAGTTGAACATTCTAATAAATGAAATGCCTTTTTTGGTGGCTCACTTGACATTGCTATCTAAAGTAAAGTTCTTTAAATGAGACAAAATAAATCATAATATTTATTCAGGAATAAAGTACAAAACAATATAACACACATTTTACAATAGCAGCTAAAACAACTTGCATGATAAAAGAAAAATATAAAATTAAAAACTGCTTTCTTGAGAAAAGTGTTGAGACCAAACGGTAGATCTGACCACATCTTCTTACACAATTGAGGAACATCATTAAGGACGCCAGCCATCCTGCACAGAGACTGTTCCAGCCTCTCCCCTCAGTCAGGAAACTAAAAAAACAAACAAAAACATGTTTCCCAATAGATCTTTGCCAATAAGCAGGAATATATAAATCATTTTATAAGAATGCTGTAGGGGGGGGGGGAGGCTCGGTAGATGACACAACTTCATAGTAATGTTAATGATTTATCAGTAGAAATACATTAAAAAGACTTACGTTTTTTCCAGTGTTGGCAATAACATATGATTTACCGTAGCACTTTATTTTGAAGCGGCGGGCTGGGATGACGTCATCGGTTGAAATTAAAATTCATAATATCTCCGAAACCAAAGCAGCAAAGATAATTTTAACGGCACAAACCTGCACAAACGAAGCACTAAAAAAAGTAGCCCAGTTTGATCGGATTCGAAGGAAAATGGGGAGATGGTGAATTCTGGATGACCATAACAAATATTCTTTAATATCTTCAAAACCAAAACAGCACAAACGCTAATTTTAACGGCAAAAACCTGCACAAACGAAGCACTAACCATTCCGTCTATTTAACTGGGTTTTTTCTGTGGGTGGGGTGTCAGCTTCACGATCTCTCCTCCGCTGCAGCGGTGCTGTTAGGCTTTTACTTCCATCCCTCCAGACTTCCATAGGCCATTGACAAATTTAATGAAAAGTAACTTAAAATTATCCTTAAAAGACAAAATGTTGAAAAGTCAAAGGGCTTATTTAACGCTTTGAGAACATATCTTGTATTCGGCCACAAAATCAACAATAGTAAAATGATCTTTTAAGCTTATAAGACCATTTTTAAGATGCCAATACGTGTAGCATATAGCTCAGTGGCGTGTAGACTAGCCACCGCATTTCTACCATAATATAAAACCGACATTAAATAAACGACTCACCGTCACGTAGTTGCAAAGAAAACACCCAATGGAACCTTTCGTCTGGGTTAATTGGACTTGATTCAACAATATCCTTCAGTAATTTAGGAAAAACGGCAGCACTAGCACTGCAAGCATTAGCAGCCACAACATGGAGGAGTTCACCTCTGACCCGGAACTCAAAGAGTACTGCTTGTTGTCTGCTCACACAGCGCCACTCGTGGACAGTATAGGAACTGCAGGAACGAAGTACGTCTTTTTCAGTAATCATTGTTGAATGATGATAATGCATTTGGCTGCCGCGTTTGACACCTCTGCTCTATACCATACTAATAAAATGATTGTGGTCTAAAACCAGGTGTTTCAGTTTCATTGTCCAACCCCTGTAGATGACTTATTTTCTAGCGATGATTTCTGTCACGAGGACATAATGCAGTGTTGTGCTGGCAGCCATCCCAACTAATAAAAATAAGATTTTTGATGGTGCTGTGTGGTGTGTCACATATATATATATATATACACACACACATATATATATATATATATATATATATATATATATATATACACACACACACATATACATATATATATATATATATATATATATATATATATATATATGTATGTGACACAGCACCATCAAATGGCAAAAGATGGCCTGGAACTGGCTGGAACAGGGGTTATTATTCCAGCCTCCTACAAGACACACAATCATATTAACATACTGTGTTTAAGAGCTCCTAAACTGATGTTGAGGCATGATACTTTCAGACAGGCGTAGTCTGTAAATTTGTGTCTGAAAAGGTGCAATCTCAGTATTTTGATCTGAGACGCAGCCAATGAGGTGATTTCCAACAGCCGACAGTCAAGGGCAAAACTTCGTGTCTGCAAAGCTGCAAACTCTTGTTAGACGCTGCAGCGCTCCAAACTCCGTATTATGCCTGCTAATGAGCTAATTGCCAACAGCCGAGAGGAGAAGGTCTGCTGCAAACTCTTGTTAGACGCTGCAGCGCTCCAAACTCCGTATTGTGCCTGCTAATGAGCTAATTGTCAACAGCCGACAGGAGAAAGGTCTGAAGCGAAGCAGTATGGAAAATTGGTGTTATTAAAACATGATTAAATACTTGAATGTAGCATGATAAAATTAAATATGTGAATAAAAAAGTTAAAGGCATGAGGTGAACTGTATTGATTTAAATTAAAAAATCGTTTTTTAAAGCCAAAGGGAAATGAAATATTGGGTGACAATGTAATTCTCTGAAATTGGCACAGCTTGGAGTCGAACCTACGATCTTCTGCTTTGCAGCCCGACACCTAACCCACTCCCCCATAACACCAGTGCCGTGCTCAGCCGCGCATTTTTGAAAGGTCAACTGTGTTGAAGAAGTGGTTTTTGGTGAATTTTGTTCCAACCGTAAGCCGAAACGGCGTCAAGTACAAAAAGCCCTGATCGCGGCGTCGAGACCAACGTTTCGATATATGGTATGTGGGGGTAGACCCTACGGTTCGGGCTGTATTAACGGTACTATAATAATAATAATAATAATAAAGAAACCCTTATTAGGTGCATAGCATAAGGCCTCCGCCATGCATTTTCAATGCATAGGCGGGCGCCTAATAATAAAGAAACCCTTATTAGGTGCATAGCATAAGGCCTCCGCCATGCATTTTCAATGCATAGGCGGGCGCCTAATAAAGAAACCCTTATTAGGTGCATAGCATAAGGCCTCCGCCATGCATAGGCCTCCGCCATGCATTTTCAATGCATAGGCGGGCGCCTAATAAAAATAAAGAAATCCTTATTAGGTGCATAACATAAGGCCTCCGCCATGCATTTTCAATGCATAGGCGGGCGCCTAATAATAATAAAGAAATCCTTATTAGGTGCATAACATAAGGCCTCCGCCATGCATTTTCAATGGATAGGCGGGTGCCTAATAATAATAAAGAAATCCTTATTAGGTGCATAACATAAGGCCTCCGCCATGCATTTTCAATGCATAGGCAGGCGCCTAATAAAGAAACCCTTATTAGGTGCATAGCATAAGGCCTCCGCCATGCATTTTCAATGCATAGGCGGGCGCCTAATAAAGAACCCCTTATTAGGTGGATAGTATAAGGCCTCCGCCATGCATTTTCAATGCATAGGCGGGCGCCTAATAAAGAAACCCTTATTAGGTGCATAACATAAGGCCTCCGCCATGCATTTTCAATGCATAGGCGGGCGCCTAATAAAGAACCCCTTATTAGGTGCATAACATAAGGCCTCCGCCATGCATTTTCAATGCATAGGCGGGCGCCTAATAATAATAATAAAGAAACCCTTATTAGGTGCATAACATAAGGCCTCCGCCATGCATTTTCAATGCATAGGCGGGCGCCTAATAAAGAACCCCTTATTAGGTGGATAACATAAGGCCTCCGCCATGCATTTTCAATGCATAGGTGGGCGCCTAATAAAGAACCCCTTATTAGGTGGATAGTATAAGGCCTCCTCCATGCATTTTCAATGCATAGGCGGGCGCCTAATAATATTAAAGAAACCCTTATTAGGTGCATAGTATAAGGCCTCCGCCATGCATTTTCAATGCATAGGCGGGCGCCTAATAAAGAAACCCTTATTAGGTGCATAGCATAAGGCCTCCGCCATGCATTTTCAATGCATAGGCGGGCGCCTAACTACCTTATAGCTATGTCCTACATGAGAACATTAAAAATAAACCATTTTAGGACCTCCATATTTGTTTTTTTTTCTATCCTTTTGTTTAAACATGTTTGGTAGGTGCAGATGGACAAAAGAGGATGATACAATGTCTCCATTCTATGTGCACCGACAGGATGGACTGCTGGGTCCCATTTCAGAAAGAAGGGTTAACCTACAATGAGTCGGAAGCAGATACTCTAGGTCAGGGATTCGCGCGAGCTGCCACTAGGGGGTGCGCGAGATAAAATCTATAATGGCGGACTGAATGTTTTTTTCCCCCACACTATAAAGACGTGTAAATAAACATTTCCTTTCTAAAGATTAAAATCAAAAACAAAACCTCGGTCTGGTTCTTGGGTGTCATAACGGAACGTTAGAGTATTCACACGAAAAATTATTTATTTAGAAGAAATCTTCTTCTACGCTTCATTTTAAGATGAAATATACACATTGTGCTATAAATGCGCACCTGGCTTGTGGCCTCTTCTTCATTCATTCTGGCAAATATGCTCAATTGGCTGAAACCAGGGAAACTGTCATGCAGGTTACTGATGAAGGAGGAAAGAAACCAAGAGAGAAAGGGAGAGAAATTAGTGGTGGTAGACACGATTTCTTGATTATGCTCACGCACAGAGCTGTAATACTTTTCATTGCGATTCAGACAGGTGCAGTTCATTTTAAAGAGGCAGTTTTAGCGCAAATTCAGACAGAAACAGAGAAACGTCTTCGTGTTTCTATTTTGCGGCGTAAATTGTGCATCATACTCAGATTTAGAAGCTGGTACATGAAATAAACAAAGTGAGAACACACACAGGTAGATAATCAGAGTTTAGTCCGTGAATCCACCTGGATGGTCTCTGCTTCAGAGACGTTTCAGGTTGTGGAGGTGTGGCCAATCTGAGCGTGTCTTTCTTTTCTCTCGCTCCACGCTGAACCACCAATGCACCTGAAAATCCTCAGGATTCTGTTGTGGATGTAACTTTATTGCAATTTAATTCAAATTATGTTCTAATTATATTTTCATAACCTTTGTTGTGATGGTTTTGTTGTAACTGCAACAGATTATTTTTATTTTTTTATTTTTTTGCGTCAACCCGGTTGGGACACTGAAGGGGGTGCGTGGCTAAAAAAGTTTGGGAACCACAGTTTTAAATATTAAAATATTTTAGATGTTACAAGATCACCATAATCTTCATAGAATTACATTTTGAAAATGAACGAACTAAAATAAAATCAATTTTAATTAAATACTCATTCATTATTTTCAAAAGCTGCATCAAACTTGGCTTCCAAATAGAGGAGGTGCAAGCATGTCCTGCCGATTTCATGCATCATATGTAAAAAGGACGAATATATCCAAGATCCAGTTACAAGACAAAGGCAGAGAGAAAAACGTTCGCTATATGAATACCAAAGTGGTAAGTGGTATTTTGTTTACTATTGTTAGCATGAATATTTTGCAATCCATGAATAACATCAGGAATGTGTGTGTTATTTATAAAAGGTTGGAGAGTCATTGATAGAATTTTAATTACGGTTACCATGTACTGTGTTTTGATTAGTCATGGCACATTTAAAAAGTCAGTCATAAAGGTTTATTGGTATTGTATAACCAAACATATCAATTATGTACAGAACACAAGGTTGATTTTAGTAATAATCTTGCATTCTCAATTTTAAAATTTGGTAGATTTTGAAGTATTAATCTCCACTTTCATTCACTAGTCTTGAATTTATTTTATAATTTAAATCAAACTGAAACCTGTTTAAATTTTTATGCCCTTGTCTTTTTAGGTGGCAACTTGATCAAGGCAGCAGAGATTTCAATGATGAAAGAATCCTTCCACAGACATGAGGAAAAGATGTTGTTGCTATTGAATGCGGTACCACAGATAAATGTTACAAATCCTACACTCGCACACTGTCCAAGACAAGAAGCTGCTTGTTCAAGACTTGATGCAATCTACTGGGTTTCCTTAGATAGGAGACTTTTTGACCAATCTGTATGATTTGATTGAATTTGACTTTGTAAAGTACCATGAGATGACATGTGTTGTGAATTGGCACTATATAAATATAATTTAATTGAAAAATGTTATATATTGTTTCATATCCATTGTTAATGTTGTTTTCTTTTTTAAAGGAGCATTGTGCAATTTGGAAGTGTTTTTTCCTTTCTCATACATGCCTGACATGTAAAATGAGTTTTTCTCTATTTACTGCAGTTGCCTCTATAAGCTCATGAGATACTGATTAGTGTTGTGTTCTCTGGGAATGGGTGTGATGGTGCGCTCTCTTGTTCACCTAGCTACTTTGTTGAGTCTCCACTGTATTCAATGCATTAGTGAGAGGAGACTTTTTGACCAATCTGTATGATTTGATTGAATTCGACTTTGTAAAGTACCATGAGATGACATGTGTTGTGAATTGGCACTATATAAATATAATTTAATTGAAAAATGTTATATATTGTTTGATATCCATTGTTAATGTTGTTTTCTTTTTTAAAGGAGCATTGTGCAATTTGGAAGTGTTTTTTCCTTTCTCATACATGCCTGACATGTAAAATGAGTTTTTCTCTATTTACTGCAGTTGCCTCTATAAGCTCATGAGATACTGATTAGTGTTGTGTTCTCTGGGAATGGGTGTGATGGTGCACTCTCTTGTTCACCTAGCTACTTTGTTGAGTCTCCACTGTATTCAAGGCATTAGTGAGAAAATACGGGTTAACTTAAATATCTATAGCGTTCTTCAGAAGAGATTACTCCTCTAAACAAAAGACTGTGCAGTCGCTTCTGCAGATGCTTTTCCTATTCTCCCATGTACGTGCACAACACTGGTGTTGTTTCATCTTCTCGCCAGAGGGGGGACACTTCTGCAAAAACTCTGCAATTGTGCTATGCTCCTTTAATAAATGTTTCTTTTCTGTTTAAATTGAGATTGTGTAACATTTGTTATCGTGTCATTCTTATTATGTAACTGGAAGAAGAAAAAGCAATACCGGCTTCAAGACTCAACCCAAAATAAATAAAAAAATCAGCACCCCGTTTCAGGTATTGGTTTACTTCACGTCTAAATAATTGTGATCGGTATCTGACTTAAAAAAACTCTATTGGTCAATCTCTAGTATGAACTATGTAGACCCCACAAATTTTAAGAGACCTGAGTACGGACCGACTAGGACTACAAAACGCCTGTCACAATACTTTAACCATAGCTTATGACACTATACCATCCAAATCACAGCAATAGCATTGATGTTGACTAGAACTTGTACTAAGAGAATAATATTCCTCTAACCTTAAATGTTCACAAAGAAATGAAGATCTCATCATACTGCTGTCCCTCTGGCTGAATCAATAGAAAGCAGGAATCTGAAACACACAACACATCCTAGGGGTTATGATAAATCTTAAAACAATGTATGGGTCTCTTCACAGTAAATTTGCCACGTTCTGCCTTTTCCCTCTTATTGTTTGAACACTTGCTGTACTGAGGGTGGTAAGAAAAATAAAGTTCTATGCTAGGGGTCGGCAACCTGCAGTTTTCGAGCCACAAGCTGCTTTTTGGACCTTCTGTACATTGGCTAAACATTATTAGGAACCGTGTAATATTTTTAAATATAGTTGTAAAAATTATAGTATTAAGAAGATTTTTACTTTTGTATGGAATAATTGAAGTTTCACTAAAGAATGAAATTAAAAGAACCATGAATATTTTTTTAAATCTACTATATATTTTTTCATGAGGTATGAAACTTTTTGTTTTTACATAATTTTTCAAAAAATATTAATATCCCATAAAATAAAATGTATAGATTCACTTTGTGCAAAGGTTTTGTTTTTCTTTATTTTAAAGCCTAAAAATAGTTATGTCCTAAATTCAGGGAACCCTCTGGAGTCCTGATCTGAGGCGATCATCACAGTCCTACGCAAGGAGGGAAAAGATCCACTGCAATGCGCAAGTTACCGTCCGATTAGTCTTCTTTGCGTGGATTATAAAATATTGACATTAATTATATCCACTCGAATTCAAAAGTATATAAGAAAACTCATTAATCCAGATCAAACTGGGTTTATCCTGGGTCGACAGGGATCTAATAATGTAAGAAGAGCCCTAAATTTACAATCATTGATGACAAAAGATCCCCAACCAACCTTGCTTCTTGGTTTAGACGCCGAAAAAGCGTTTGATCGTGTTGATTGGCAATTTCTTAAACACACACTAATTGAAATGGGCTTTGGCGAAACATTCGTTAGTTGGGTTACGTTATTTTATAAAAATTCTAAATCCAAGGTTAGAGTTAATGGGTGTTGTTCAGAATTTTTCAACGTGGAGCGGGGTGTACGTCAGGGTGATTCGTTGTACCCCATTTTGTTCGCCCTGAGTATTCAATTCAATTCAATTTTATTTATATAGCGCCAATTCATGAAACATGTCATCTCAAGGCACTTTACAAAGTTAAGTTCAATCATATTATACAGATTGGGTCAGATTATACAGATTGGTCAAAAATGTTCCTATATAAGAAAACCAGTTGATTGCATCAAAGTCCCGACAAGCAGCATTCACTCCTGGAGAAGCGTAAAGCCACAGGGAGAGTCGTCTGCATTGTAGATGGCTTTGCTGCAATCCCTCATACTGAGCAAGCATGAAGCGACAGTGGAAAGAAAAAACACCCGTTAGCGGGAAGGAAAAACCTCTAGCAGAACTGGGCTCAGTATGAACGGTCATCTGCCTCGACCGACTGGGGGTTACAGAAGACAGAGCAGAGACACAACAAGAGAGACAAAAAGCACAGAAGCACACATTGATCTAGTAATCTGTTCTACATTAGATGGTAATAGTCGGTGATCTGTCCTCCCTGGATGATTTCACAGTCAACAGAACGTCAGACCAGGTGTACCTACTATGAAGAAAAAAGAGAGAGAACAAAAAGTTAAAAGCTGAAATGACAACAGTCATTTCAATGTAATGCAATGCAAATCTGGAGAACAGTAGACTGGAGAACAGTAGAAATCAGTAGAGTGAGAAAAATAGGCCCTGATGTCCTCCAGTAGCCTAAGCCTATAGCAGCAAAACTATAAAGGTAGATCAGAGTAACATGAGCCACTCTAGTTATAAGCTTTGTCAAAAAGGAAGGTTTTAAGATTAGTCTTAAAAGTAGACAGGGTGTCTGCCTCACGGACCAAAACTGGGAGTTGGTTCCACAGGAGAGGAGCCTGATAGCTAAAGGATCTGCCTCCCATTCTACTTTTAGAGACTCTAGGAACCACCAGCAGACCTGCAGTCTGAGAGCGAAGTGCTCTGTTAGGAACATACGGGGTTATCAGAGCTCTGATATATGATGGAGCTTGATTATTAATGGCTTTATACGTCAGAAGAAGAATTTTAAATTCTATTCTTGATTTAACAGGAAGCCAATGAAGGGAAGCTAAAATTGGAGAAATATGATCCCGCTTGTTTATTTTCATCAGAACTCTTGCTGCAGCATTTTGGATCAGCTGAAGGCTTTGAACTGCATTTTGTGGACTTCATGATAGTAAAGAATTACAATAGTCCAGCCTAGAAGTAACAAATGCATGGACTAGTTTTTCAGCATCACTCCTGGACAGAATGTTTCTAATTTTGGCGATATTCCGGAGGTGAAAAAAGGAAACTCTGGAAACCTGTTTAATATGGGATTTAAATGACATGTCTTGGTCAAAAATAACACCAAGGTTTTTTACTTTATTACCAGAGGCCAAGTTAATGCCATCCAGATTAAGTGATTGGTTAAGAAGTTTATTTTTTGAGGACTCTGGCCCAAAGATTACAACTTCGGTCTTGTCAGAATTTAGATGCAGGAAATTTAAAGTCATCCAGCTTTTGATGTCATCAAGACATGACTGCAGTCGACATAATTGATTAGATTCATCAGGATTTATGGATATATATAGCTGAGTGTCATCAGCATAACAGTGGAAATTAATCCCATGCTGTCTGATAATTTTGCTGATCGGAAGCATATATATAGTAAAGAGAATTGGTCCAAGGACTGAACACTGTGGTACTCCACTGGTGAACCCTAGAGTTTGAGGAAGATTTATTATTAACATGAACAAACTGGAATCTATCCGACAGATAAGATTTAAACCAGCCTAATGCTTTCCCCTTAATCCCTACAGTATGTTCAAGTCTTTGTAGGAGAATATTGTGATCAACTGTATCAAATGCAGCACTAAGATCTAACAGGACAAGTACAGACACAAGTCCATTATCTGAGGCCATGAGAATATCATTAGTGACCTTCACCAGAGCCGTTTCAGTGCTATGATGAGCTCTGAAGCCTGACTGAAACTCCTCAAGTAGGTCATTGCTTTGTAAATGTTCACAAAGTTGATTAGCAACTACTTTCTCAAGAATTTTCGATAAGAAAAGAAGATTAGATATAGGTCTGTAGTTTACTAGCTCATCTTGATCAAGAGAAGGTTTCTTAAGTAAAGGTTTAATAACAGCTACTTTAAAAACCTGTGGTACATATCCATTTACTAAGGATAGATTAATCATATCTAAAATAGGACCACTGATCAAAGGGAATACCTCCTTAAACAACTTGGTTGGGATTGGGTCTAAAATACAGGTAGAAGGTTTAGATGAAGCTAAGATTTTAGATAGCTCAGTAAGCTCTACTGCTTCTAAACAGTTCAGACACAGCGCAGGTTCTAAAGATTCCTCCAATGCTGCCTTACTTACTGGGGATGAGGTAATCATGTTTGGGAGGATGCCAATTATTTTATTTTTAATGGCATCAATTTTATTTATGAAGAATCCCATAAAATCATTACTACTAAGAGCTAAGGGAATGGATGGATCAACAGAGCTGCAGCTCTGAGTAAGTTTGGCAACTGTACTAAAGAGAAATCTAGGATTATTTTTATTCTCTTCAATTAATGATGAAAAATATGCTGCTCTAACTCTGCGAAGGGTCTTGTTATACAACAATAGACTGTCCCTCCAGATTAAGTAGGATTCCTCTTGGTGTGTAGAGCGCCATTTTCTCTCCAATTTCCTAACATTGTGTTTCAAGGAACGCAGCTCTGAATTAAACCAGGGAACCAGCTTCCTGTGAATTATCACCTTCTTTTTCAAGGGAGCTACATTATCTAATGCAGAACGCAATGAGGAAGTCACACTATTAGCAAATGTATCTATTTGTGAATGGGAAGAAACAGCATTGCTGCCATCTACAGGGCATTTCTGCAATACTGAGGATATTAAGAGGGGGACAGACTCTTTAAGTTTTGATACAGCATTATCCGATAAAGATCTACTATAATGGAACCCTCTTTTGGGGGTGGAGAAATCAGTTAGATTAAACTCAAATGTTATTAAAAAATGATCAGATAGGACAGGGTTGTGAGAGAATACTGTTAATTCTTCACAATCAATGCCATATGTCAGCACAAGGTCCAAAGTATGGAGCCGAGAGTGCGTTGGCTTATGCACATTTTGAGCAAAACCAATTGAATCTAGGATAGTTTTAAAGGCTACACTAAGGTTATCACATTCAGTGTCAACATGGATGTTAAAATCACCCACTATAATAACCTTGTCAGTGTTTAACACCAAATCAGATAAGAAGTCTGACAGCTGATCCAAAAACTGAGTGCAAGGGCCTGGTGGACGATACAAAACAATAAACAGAAGAGGTTTTATTGCTTTGCAGTTTGGATGAGGGAAACTGAGGGTTAAATGTTCAAAAGAACTGTAATTATTAATTGGCCTGGGGCTAATTAATAAATCAGACTGAAAGATGGTTGCCACTCCTCCTCCTCTTCCCACAGATCTGGGAATGTGGAAATTTGAATAACTGGAGGGGGTTGACTCATTTATACTAACGTAGTCCTCTTGTAGCCAGGTTTCTGTGAGACAAAACAAATCAATCTGATTATCAGAAATCAATTCATTAACTAACAAAGTCTTTGGAGGGAGAGACCTTATATTTAATAGACCACATTTAATTCTTTTATTTTTTGGTTCAAAGTGATCCGTATGGATTTTTATTAGATTTTTATGATTTGTTCCCTTTAGATCAGTTTTTGATCTGTTACGTTTTGGCTGTGGGAAAGACACCGTCTCAATAGGGTAATGGGTGGGTAACAGCTGCAGAGAGGTGTGTTAAACTACGGCTCTGCTTCCTGGTCTGGACCCTGGGTTGTCAGCATTTAGGCGAACTAATAAATCCGGCCAGATTCCTAGAAAGAAGAGCTGCACCATCCAAAGTGGGATGAATGCCGTCTCTCCGGATCAGACCAGGTTTTCCCCAGAAAGTTTGCCAGTTATCAATGTAGCCCACGTCGTTTTCTGGACACCACCTAGACAACCAGCGGTTGAATGATGACATGCGGCTAAACATGTCATCACTGGTCAGATCAGGCAGGGGACCAGAGAAAATTACAGAGTCCGATATTGTTTTAGCAAACTCACACACCGAAGCAACACCAACTTTGGTGCCTCTGGCAGAGGCCATACGTCAGGACGGCCGCATACAAGGAATCAGGGATGGGGAAGGGGTAACTCATAAAATTGCCCTCTTCGCTGATTATATTTTATTATTTATAAAGCACCCTCTTACATCAGTCCCCAGGCTCATGCATTGCTTAAAGGAATATGGCGATATATCTGGATACAAAATTAACCAAAGTAAGTCAGAGGCAATAATGACGTCTGGACAACGACCAAGCCAACTTAGTGAGATCTTTCATTGGTCAGAACAAGGATTCAGGTACTTGGGGATAACTCTTACACCCAAACCCTCACAATTGCTCAATGCTAATTACAACAAATTGATAAAGATAATCAAAATTGACTTAAAGGCCCTACCTTTATCCCTATATGGCAGAGTGGAAACGGTTAGAATGAACTTGCTTCCTCGTCTTCTCTTCTTGTTTCAATCTCTGCCTGTAAGAGTCCCAGTCTCAATATTTACCATGCTCAGTAAATGAATATCTCAATTTATTTGGCAACAAAAAAGAGCAAGAATTAAACTCAAAACACTTCATCTACCCAAATATAGGGGTGGTTTAGCTTTACCCAATTTAAATGTTACTATTGGGCAGCGCAGTTATCAGCTATTGTGACTTGGATCGGGGGGATGGGGTAGCAAAATGGCTTCAAATAGAACAGGGTGAAACTAAAGGTATACAATTATCGACTCTTCCCTTCCTAGATATCAGAGGTGTTAATAGAATGAAAATGGGAAATGAATGGACCAGACACACTTTAAAAATATGGACAGAAGTTAAAAAGATGCTTAGAGATACAGGGTCAGTCTCCAGAGCGATGCCTATTGTGGGCAATATAGACTTTCCACCTTCCACATGGGACCAAGGCTTTAAGAGATGGGCAGCTAAAGGTCTTAAAATACTAAACCAATTATTCGATGGGGCTGACTTAAAGTCCTTTGCAAAACTTCAGGAACAGTTCGGTCTCCCCGCAAATGATTTATATAGATATCTGCAAATTAGGCATTACATTACTAGTCGCAAGGAATGGGATAGACTTAATAGAAATCCAAATGACATAGAACAATATTTTATTACCATTGCAGAAAAAAACTTTCCAACAAAGAAGCATGTTTCACATCTGTATAAAATTCTCTCATCTAATAATTATCAAAATACCTATAATGTAAAAGAAGAATGAGAATTAGAATCTAATTCCATAATAGAGGACGAACAATGGGACAAACTGTGTGAGGGCAGTCACAAAGGAATTAACGTCCAAATGTGGAAAGAATTCAGTTGGAAAATTGTAATAAGATTCTTTCGCACCCCGTTTGTAATTTCTAGATTTGTCAAAAACCCTTCAGCAGCCTTATGTTGGAGACAGTGTGGGAAGATTGGTGATCATACGCACATTCTTTGGGACTGTCCTATTATCAGCGATCACTGGAAAGGGATTAGAGATGAAATAGAGACAATTATAAACAGAGAAATACCTTCAAATGCTTTGTTTTATTTACTAAGTATAATACCAGATTATTTTGATGTAGACCAGAAGTATATTTTGCACATCTTACTATTAGTAGCAAAAAAAACTATTACGGCTAATTGGAAACAAGTTTTGTCACCATCTATAGCAGAGTGGAAGAATAGGGTAAAACAAGTGTATATGATGGAAAAAAATGACCGCATGTTTACAAATCAAAGTAGACAAGTCCAATCAAAGATGGCATTCGGTGAAATTATATTTGGGTGTATGATTTTGGGCTGTAGTGACTCAAATGAATTGCAACCTGCTCTGTCATCAGTACTCTTATGGTATGTATTTGTATATGTGTACATATATGTTGGTATATGTGTATGTGTATATATATTATATAAGTATTTTTTTTTGCTATTTGTTTACTTTATGTTGCATTTTTGGCCCGTGTGTGGGCACCCTGGAGGGAAAGGGGAAGGGTGTGGGTTCGTGTGTATGTATGTATGCATATGGTGTGTATGTACATTTTTTCTCTTTAAGGGTATGCAAAGCTTCAGGTGATCTGGTTTATTGTGCTGCATTTATTTTGAAATATTGTATATGTGACATAAGTATCTCTGTTATTGATTTCATTGCTCTTGGCTCAGGGAATGTTCTTTTGTTGTGAAAACTCTTGAAAAATAAAAAGTTCCAAAAAAAAAAAGCCTAAAAATAGAAATATAATGGTGGTTATTTAAAAATGACAACAAATTATGTATAATCTAAAATTATTAATTGTCTTTTTTCAAAAGGGTCATGTAACATTTACAGCTCTAAACAAGTTTTATTTAGCTGGACTGTGGCCAAAAAATGTCTCTTTGGATTGAAACGATTGCAGATTGTTGTGCCATATTAAAGCCATGATGAAATAATTGATGTCAGATTGAATTCTGACCACACAGCCACAAAGGAGAGAGTCAGCTGGGATGGCCTCTCTCTCAGCAGGGTGCCTGCTGTAAACCACCCCCACAAACAAAAGGTCAGAGCACTTCTGACCAGACTCTCAGACAACCACTACTTCTCCCTGGAGCACTCCAGGACAAGGCTGCCACCCAGTCTTCACCTTTCTTCCTGCCTCAGACATAGGAGGAGGGAGACAGGCCTGAACCATGAGGGCTCGCGGGGCCCAAAAGACATGAGCCAGCACCTGGGAGAGATCCCTCTTCGCCCGGGGATAACCGGGCAAATCAGAGTTAAGTCTGCTGTCTTAACTTCAGCGTCAGGCGCAGGAGGAAGAAATCCCTCCGTGCCAAAAACAGCTTTGTTTATTTCTTCTCAGCCTTTACAGGAAAGCGACTCCAGACGGAGCTGAAAAGCCAGAAAAGGCCCTTTTTCGAATGCTGAGGAGAACCTGCTGAAATCGTGGCTGCAACCGGGTCGGGGGCTGTCTGCAGGACATCGGACCTCTGATCCTGAGGCCCAAAAGACATGAGCCAGCACCTGGGAGAGATCCCTCTTCGCCCGGGGATAACGGGGCAAATCAGAGTTAAGTCTGCTGTCTTAACTTCAGCGTCAGGCGCAGGAGGAAGAAATCCCTCCGTGCCAAAAACAGCTTTGTTTATTTCTTCTCAGCCTTTACAGGAAAGCGACTCCAGACGGAGCTGAAAAGCCAGAAAAGGCCCTTTTTCGAATGCTGAGGAGAACCTGCTGAAATCGTGGCTGCAACCGGGTCGGGGGCTGTCTGCAGGACATCGGACCTCTGATCCTGACCACACGTGGCTGCTGCTAGGCTGCAGAGCCGCAGGCTAGCCCATAGCTGCATGGCCCGCAGTCTGCTGCTGAAATGCCGTTTTCCCTTTTCACTGCCTTACTTGGATGATTTAATAAGATAATTTCATACATACTTTCCTTTTAAGGAGTTAAGACATTTATAAAGAAATTAATTACAACAGGACCCAGAACCTAAAACAAAAAATATTTATACTACAGACTGCAGAAGAACTATGTGCCTCATTTTCATCCAACAAATATTGTTTACTTAAATATAATGTTATAATATATTTAATATATATTTTTAGATTATCATGTAGGTTTTTTTAAGGTGAAAGATGCCTCATAAACAACGTCTTAAAATAAAAAATAAGGAGCTGCTTAAAGCAGCCCAAGTGGGCTGGTAACCAGCTGGGTTAGAAACAACAAAAAGTTTTTTCTAGTTAACAGCTGTTTGGCAGTGAACTTATGTAGACATTTATAGTCAGTTTAAGAATTGTTGATTATGTTAGGATGTAAATGGAGTTAAAAGTTAAAAACTGACAGCTAATTTCCTGCTCCAAGATGGACAGAAGGAAAGGGTTAAGTCAGATGAGATTCATTAGGATATTAGAAAAGACACAAAACTACAGTTAACAACACGGAGCACAGACAGAAGGAAGACGAGTCAGAATAAACAAAATACACAGCGCTATAGTCGATAGGGAGCATGAGACAGGAAAGAAGACGCACTAGACTGGGAAGAAAAAAAAAAGAGGGAAGGAAGACATGTCAGTGTTTATACAGGAATTGCAGAGTTGAATTAAATACCTTTTTTACTACCTCTACAATATTTTTTACTACCAACACAAAATCGAGACACAGCCTATTTTGGGGGGAGCGGTGGTTTCACAGCACTGATCCATGTATGATGGCCAACTAAATTTTATCCCACTTAGTTGAATGTGTAACTGTGACTTTGTCTTGACCAAAGGCTCCCACATACTTGGGCATACTGTGCACATACTGTGAGCCTCACGGACTCCGTGCTGAATCTCCATGTGCGACACCGAGCTTGATACACTGAACTGCTTCAAGCAGGCGGTCGCAAGGATGCGCGGCATCACAATTCCTCTCTCTTCTCATTGACAGGTGGGAGTCTGCTGGAAAAGAAACGGCTCTAGCTGCTCAGCTAGCTAATCACACATTGTACCATCCGTTCTGTCGCTTCGTCCCACTGGCAGAAAGTGTGGGAATTGTATGAATTTGCCACAAGAAATGTAGGCAATGTACGCTCGACTATGAAGGGTAAAACGTCTGTGGTGAGTCAGCACGGAGTCCGTGCAGCTCACAGTATGCGCACAGTACGGCCGAGTATGCGAGAGCCTTTAGGCAGGCTGCGCCTGGAGTACCCACTAGAAACAATAAACCTACTAAGTTATTAATTCAAAATAAAAGTCATGTTTATTTTGGCCTTATTTTAGAAACAGGGCAGTGTAGTCCAACTACACTGGATACAAAGCGATGGATAGCTCTCTCTCAGGAGAGAAAGATGTAGTGAAGGGCGGAGAGATATTGCACACCTGGGAAGAATATTTAGTGCGCCTTATAATCCAGTGCGCCTTATATGTGGACAAAGACACACATAGACACGTTAATTCACGGTGTGCCTTATTCTCTAGTGCGCCTTATGTTCCGAAAAATACGATAAGTTGATCCTTCCCTGTAACTGATTCTTGGGCAGCCTCTGTCATTTATTCACCTGATACACAAAGGGTGCCTCTGCTATCTTTTGGTTAAAATCGGTAATATAAAAACATGAATAATGTAGTCTGGATTCAGGTATATTATTTGATATTATTTAATACTTGAAATTATTTTAGAGAGTTATTTTTTGTTTGTTTTGAGCATAGTTATTTATATAATGTTTTCATTGCTCTACTTCTATAAAAAAAAATATGTATTTTGTACTTTTATTTCTTTTGTTTTCGTTCCAAATGTTTAAAAAACAAACCGGTCAGTGATCATTATGGGTTTTTACCGTTGTTTGAGTAAAAAATAAGTATCGATAATGGTACCAATAAAACACCGGATCGATAAGGAGTATAGTTAAGAGTAGTAGTATTGATAAATCCTTAACGATACCCATCCCTACCTTAGTGTGTTACTTGCTTTTGGCAGGAGGAGCAGCAGGAGGTGAAACATAAGCAACAATGCCAGGCTCAGGAATGTACTCCTCTCTGTTCTTCTGCAGCGCTGGGTTTGACTTCAAGTTGTACCAGCCCCAGTGAATCAGTCCCAGGCTTGTGCCCATCACAATCAGGACTTTGTAGTTCCTCCAAAACTCTCGAAGACCCATTACTGATACAAAGCAAGCTGAACAAAGCAAACAAAAGCTTACTTTTAGCTAATCAAGGAATGATTATGCACAGATGCATTAATGCTGACACAAAGCATCATGCATTAAAAATTATTTGTGATTGCAACATATATATAGTGGTCTGCGAAACAGCAAAAAAAGGACAGTACATATTGTTTAAACAAACACTGGACTCGGTCTGACTCAACACTGTTGCCCTAACCCTACAAAGGTTTCTGTGAGAGTAAAACGTTTATTAGGGAAGGGGCGATATGGTTGTTATGGTGGCTTGTCTTAGTGCCATTGTGTTGCTCTGTGATGGGTGTACCACGACTCTAACTCATTGACCCTGGTGCCAAGTGACATGACCCTTAGTGTAACGCTGTGTTCAGACCAAACACGCGACATGCATCAAAATGCGCCACAGGACCTCTCAACTTGCCGAGATGCGCGTCATCACAGACATGAAAACCACAAGAAAACCAGACGCTCAAATCACACTTGGTCTGAATTCCCCATAAGATTGCTCCGCCCACGCAGGTGTGTACCCCAGGCTAATCTAACTTCACAACAACAAAGAAGTTGCAATGGCAGTGATAGTGAAACTCAAGGAGTCAACAAAGGCATCTGGTGAGGCAATTTTGCGTTATCTACCAAGGCAATTTTGCGTTATCTACCGACATTAAAGACAAAACAGGTGGAAAAAAGTTTCAAATGAGTTGTACATCAAGTCAGTGAAGTTATGTCAAGGTAATTACAGACAAACCTACATTACAGTCCAAGTTTAAATACCCCACTTAAAACGTAAATTAGTAAGCTAAAATAGTTACTGCAGACAGCATGTTTTTATGCTGCCATTCGGCTATCCATAACATAAACTGTGAAAGTCTATATTAGGAGTGCAAATCTTACATTATACTTTCCATTAAACACTTAGAGTCCTGTTAACTATTCATAGCTGACCAAGACTCAACTTAAGCAACCAGAAGTTGAAATATACATATATCAAAAAGAAAACACATCAAATACAGTACAACTAGCATCAAGCATTACCCTTTAATTTAACCACTAAGCATACAACATAACTAAGAACAGTAGGCTACAATGGACCATGTGTCCTTCTCAAACTAATCTTTCATAAATGTAAACTTACTTTTATGTAGAAAAACTTGATATTTTCCATTAAAATTATGAGGCCTAAAAAAAGAAAAAAAGAAAGAAAAAACTTGTAGCTTGTGTTACACCGTATTTTTATTTTTGTGTGTCCTGTCTGGCAATGTGACAATAAGAATTGTTGTCTTAATGCCAAAAAGACCCCAACAAATTTTACTTTCACAAGTGGAGCCTTACTGCTTTCGCCATAGTGCTCCGCTTGATTTATATATGCAAGAAGCTTTATTAGATTTTATGCTGGGACCAGGGCTGCACAGTAGAAGGTCCTGGGTTCATGTCCTACCCTTGCCCTGGGTCTTTCTGCATGGAGTTTGCAATTTTCTCCCTGTGCATGCGTGTGCTCGCCGGTTACTCCGGCTTCCTCCCACAGTCCAAAAACACGACTATTAGGTTAATTGGCCTCTATAAATTCTCCTTGGGTGTGAGTGTGTGCGAGAATGGTTGGTTGTCCTGTTTGTCTCTGTGTTGCCCTGCAATAGACTGGTGACCTGTCCAGGGTGTACCCCGCCTCTCGCCCAGTGACAGCTGGAGATAGGCACCAGCACCCCTCGCAATCCCACAAGGGATAGACGTGTTAGAAAATGGATGGACGGATGCTGGGACCATTTCATTTTCAATGGACACTGAAATGGGAAGGTAAAACAGAGGAGACAAAATGCTAAAAGGGAGAAAAGGTGAAAGACAAAGAGGAGAGGAAAGGGAGAGAGCAATATAGCATTCTCTGAGTCTGCTTCTTCACCTGCAAAAAGAGATATAAAAAGAACAGCAAAACCAACTGATGGGTGCCACCAGGGGTGAGGCATACACAATCAGACCCCCCCCCCCATGTGGGTTGTCAGAATGTTATAAATGAATAACATTCTGACTTATACCTTATCCATTTTGAGATGTATTGTAGCCTATTTGCTAGGAAGTAGTGATGAATGTTAGGCAGATCGAGGGCCCCTTTATTTTTAGTCTTCTGTAGCATTTTTAAGATCAATCAATCAATCAATCAAATTTTATTTACGAGCGTTTATTCCCTCGTCAATTACAATTTGCATTGCAATCGAAAATTCAGTTCCAGTACAACCGTCCATCACATACACTTAAACATTTTGGGGGAACGATTGACTGAGGCCTTGCGTTGCCAAGGAATGCAGCCAGTCGGCCGCTGCTAAACAGCGCAGCCGTTGAGCCGCATTCCTCCAAACAGCCCGGACCCCGCCTAAACGGGGTTTACAGGCGCTACCTTGAAATCTGCCGAAGTAAGATTAAAAACATGAGGATAGTGGAGGGAGAAAAAAAAAAGACAAGAATTTATCATAATGTAAAAACGTTACAGTATGAGAAACCCTACGTAAAAAAAACCTCATTGCATAAAAGCACAAATATAACGAATACAACACATAAGCAGAAGGAAAACATTTGAGATTAATCGTGTGTAAGTCCATGAGTGAAATGTGAGTCAGTGGTGTGCATGTTGTGTGGGAATCTATATGTCCATGAAGGCCGTTCCTCCGGCAGGCAAGTGTCCTTGATGGAAAGTCTCACTTCACAGCCAGCTGTACGCCCCCACAGGTGTCCTTGCAGGGGAGGGGGGGTAAGCAGGGGGTGGAGTAGTTCTGTGCGATTTCGCCATAACAACGCAGGGGAGAATTTAGGTTAGAGGGAGTCTGATTTAATACACAATTTGTTATGATAACAAGCTGAGACACTTTTACTTCAGCTTTAAAAGTCTTTTCATCACTGGCTCCAGGGTCAAATTTTCCAAATTAGAGGGCTCTTTGTCGCATCTTCACGTCCAGATGTTATCCAGTCACATTATCCGGTCATGTTCCAGGGGGGAGACAGTTATCCCATCTCACCTCTCCCGACCACCGCCGTTAGCTTCTCCAGCCTAATGTTCTGTTCATTCATTCAAGATGATGCGTATCTTTCCAAAGAAATTTAGGGATAGAGGAGTTAAGAGATTTAAACCAGTCTAATGATGGTTTATTGGGGATCATTGAGAATAAGTAATTCATTCCAAGTAAAACCATCATTTTAATTGAAGCAACCCTTCCCATAAGTGAAATTGGTGGCGATTTCCATCTGTCAAGATCCTCTTCTATCTTCTTTAAAAGAAGGATGTGGCTAATCCGCCAATTTAGACGACACAGTAATACCCGAATATTCAATACTCCCTGACTGTAGTTGTAAATCTAGAGGGTTCTGTAATGAGCAGTTAAATGGCAGTAGTGTAGATTTTGACCAATTTATAGAGTAATCTGAAACTTTTGAGAAATATTCTAGTAATCTAATAATTTGAGAGAGAGAGAGAGAGACAGAGAGAGAAAGAGTGTAATACATCATCTTCATAAAGACTAATTTTATGCTCTATTTTCATGCATTTTATACCTTTAAAAACATTAGTTTGTCTAATTGCTGCTCCTAGTGGTTCAATAAAAATAGCAAACGGTGAGGGGGAAAGCGGGCATTCTTGCCTGGTGCCCCTCTGGAGACAAAAGCTGGAAGATGTTTGGTTATTTGTGCTGACACAATTTTTAACCAGTTTATAAAAATAAATTCCAAAATCAAATTTATGTAGAGCAGTAAATAAAAATTTCCAAGGAACCATATCACACGCTTTTTCTGCATCTAAAGACAATATATTGGATTCAATATATTGAATTAATATTAACCGGGAATATGACATTTTCCTGAGTCTCCTGCAACATTCTGTGGGACGTTGGTGCCAGAATATTGTAGAATTCTTTATAAAATTCTGCTGGAAATCCATCTGGACCTGGAGCCTTTTTATTGGGCATGCTTTTGAGAGCTTTCTGAATTTCAGCTATTGTCAGTGGTGAATCCAGGGTCTTAGTTTGACTATCTGATCATTTAAGAAGTGTTATTGGGTTTATCTGCTATGTGTATAAGGATCTGTAGAAATCTCACAAGCTGTTTATATTTTCAGGATCATATAATATATTACCAGTTGAGTCTGTAACTGCAAATCTAATTGTTTTTTCTTTACTTATTTTTAGCAGCTTAACTAGGAAGCTTCCTGACTTATTGCCATGTTCAAAGTTTTCTATTCAAAATCTTTGTAATAAAAATAAATTTTTCCTACACCGTATTTTGTGACTCTGGGAGGTGCTGTTGCGTTTTCATAGCGTGACTTGGCCTAAAGTAGAATATGTTACACCAAAAGTTACGCCAGCAATGCGACCATAAAAATGTTAATGTCCGGTCCCAGGTTTTTGTCAAAAAAAGTTCCTGTGCCATTATGATTATTATAGAAATATAGACTTCACAAAATATGACAGGTGCTACCATATATTGTGACCGCACTGTAGTGTAAAAGAATACCCAAACTGTTTCTGGTGGCCTTTAACTTTATAAATTAAATGAAAAGTAATAATTAACCTGTGACGCAATGTTTATTGTTAGTAGTAGTTTAGAAGGTCAGGGAAGTTTTTGACAAAAACCTGGCACCGGACATTGACATTTTTATGTTCGCATTGCTGACGTAACTTTTTAGCGCAACATCTTCTACTTTAGGCCGAGTTAAGCTATGAAAATTCAATAGCACCTCACAGAATGAAACACAGTCACGAAATACGGTGGTCACAGAATATGGTGTAGCACCGGATTGCAGGGATCTGAATAGGTGAGCTGTAGATTTAATTTAATAACCTAGTGAGCCTGCAGCGATTTTGAACACCATATTCAGTACTACAGGTTTTCCACCAAACATAACGTCATACATCATTCCTAAATGTTCAAGACAAGACAAGCAACGCAGCTCAATAAAGCGAACATACCGGTAGTCTCACCTTCAGAAATCAGCTGCTACTGGTCTGCTCGGGTGATCAGATCTGCTCGGGAACCTGCGCCTCCCGATGACGTCACTATACATGATTGGCTTAATGTTTGCACGATTACGCAAAACATTGTTATTGGTCCGGACAATTTACTGACGTAATTATTGCGGGATTGTAGGTTTTCTTCGAGAGCGGGATTGCGGTTTGTATGGACGCGAAGAAATTCTCCATTATCTTTCGCCTCCCGATGACGTCACAGTATGGCAACTCCACTCAAACAAACTACATTGCGCCCGCGGTCTCTATTTGTAACGAATCAGTTTTATTTAGTTAATTTACGGTGCTCGTTTGGTACTGTCGGTTATTTGAACAAATACCTGAGTCGTGTTATTTATTAGAAAAGCCTTGTATTTGGGAGATTCTTTAAACCAATCCCCCTGAGCAGAGGTGGGATGCTGTTGTGCATGTGAAAACTTCCCACAATACCTTGAATTTAAATCAAATTATGGTAATTAATGTTTTACTTTTATTTTCTTGATCATACAGCTATTTAATTAGTATACTTTTTTTTACAAATGTGAGAAAAAGATATACACAATTCCTGTAATCTGTAAAAAAATTATTTAATACTTTCAACATTTTAAAAGGGAAACATAAAAAAGGGCATGTATAGTTACATAGTCAATGATTTATATACATTTATTACATTGGAAAAACTAGTTTGCATTACTTTTATGTGTACCTATTACAATAATGGGATGTGTTTAAGGTATTAAAGGTATTTGGTCAAATAACCGACAGTGCCAAACGATCACCGTAAATTAACTAAATTAAATTGATTCGTTACAAATAGAGACCGCAGGCGCAATGTAGTTTGCTTGATTGGAGTTGCCATATAGTGACGTCATCGGGAGGCGCAGGCAGAGACATGAATACGCATAGATATCCATAATAAAGGCTAGATGTCTCGTCCGCGCTGCTGGCCAATGGGGGTCGACGTCCGCACGTGGCGGCCATCTTGCCACAGGCAGCTCGCTCATTCGTAACATTGCGTTTCAACGGCGCATGTACTTAAATAACCATAACTTCCTCAATTGTCTAACGATTCTCAAACTGTTTGGTTTGTTAAACAAAAGTCAGACATGTAGTTATGACACTGCACACTTATGAATAATTATAACCATGGAATTTCATATGAAAAGAACATTGAATAGAACAAACAGGTGCAATAAATATACACACGCACAAGGTATTTATGTTAAATCAATATATGCTATTAAAACTCAGTGTACAGAATGACAACATGATATATATATATATATATATATATAGACACTTTTATTTGGGTGTGATTAATTATTTCACAGTCCTAATTTATTTATATTTACATACATACTTTTATAATATGAATATTACTGTTATAATAAAATATGAAATACTGACAAAAAAAGCTTATTATGTGGCAACCTCTTGGTGTAGAAGCATAATCCAGGTTTCAAATTAAAGGTAACACTTTGAAGTTTCATGTAGACTATTTGGATTATATATCAGAAGTAATTACACAAAAGTTCCTATTTTAAACCATTATAAAAGTGACATTTATTTGCTATTAAAATTGGTACAATAGTCCCCTTCACAAGTATATATAGATGTAGCATGTTGAAATCCCCATCTACACTACTGTGACGGTATACACATGGAAGACAGAGATTTAAAAAATGACCCAAAAAACATAGCTTGGCTAATGCCCTTTGAAAAGGACGGTTTTATTGAGCTTCTGTTGCATGTTGTTGCTCTGTAAGCTAAGGTTAGTTATTTTGGCAATGTGGTGCAGCCTTAACTTAAAAAACAAGGACACAACCAACGTTAACAGCGTATGGTGGTGGCTGTCTATGCCATACTGTGTTTCTCCGATGTGCTCTCTGAGCACAAACACATCCTCTGACCCTATCCTCTTCCTTACAATGTACACAACTTCTAGCACTTTGATGGGCTGTGATCGTCTGGTACATGAGGTCTGACGAATGACCCACTCTGCTGCCCTGACTACCATCACTGTGCCTTCTGATGGAATCACCAGACCTCCATTGTTTTTTAACTTCAGCAGGTGGTAGCTCTGGTCCTTGATGGCAGATGCAGCATCTGTTACCAAGCTGGCACGGCAGACATCACAGGACAGCTTTTTCAGAGCCCGTCGCACAACAAATCCTGAAATAAGAGTTGGTATATTAAAATAATTTATAATAACCATGGTGAAATTAAGGGAACATTTATCTTTTTGGACCATTGTGAGATTGATTTCCCTCAAATTTACACCAAAGATTAATTGTCATACAATCGTTATTGGTGTCAGTAAAACCTATATAATTGACCAGTGGTCTCAGCCTTGATAACTTGCGCAAGTAGCCGTGATGCACAACTATGCTGCATGATTAAGTCATTTTTCGACAAGAAAATCTGCAATTTCGACATGTTCAAGCATCAAGAATTATAGCCACGTTCATAACGTTTGTAAGAAACCAAACTGTTTGTAAATCCGTTAAGAATTCAATGAGATAAGAGTATTTGTGTTCGTGCTGATCACTCACCTTACATTAGGTACCACAGAGCATAGACATCATATACGTAGACGCCCCATTGTATGCTGCCGGCCGCTAGACTGACGTGCCTACAGGGCGGCCATCATGGGTCAGACCACAGATCAGACATCTGCTGTCAAAATGAATAGGAGGCAGCTCAGATTTAATTTAAATCATATGTTCACAATGCTGGTGACCTTTCAGACAGATTACACATATTTATTCAGAACAAAAACAATTTAAACTGAAGTCTAACGGGATGATATATATACTCACAGTTATATATTTTCAGTTACATATCAATATAATAAACAGAAATTATACACACATCTCTCTCTCTCTCTCTCTCTCTATATATATATATCTATATCTATATATATCTATATCTATATATATCTATATCTATATATATCTATATATATATATATATATATATACTATACATATATTATATTATATATATATATATATTATACATATATAAATATATATATTATACATATATTATAAATATATATATATATATATATATTATAAATATATATATATATATATATATATATATATATTATACATATATTATATAAATATTATAAATATATACATATATATATATATACATATACATATATATACATATACATATATATATATATATATATATATATATATATATATATATATATATATATATATATATATATCCTCAGTCAGATCTTTTAGAAATCAGGGTGTTTAATGTACTTTTCTCCGCTTCCATCCCTGCTACCATTAGCACATATTGTGTTTATGCCGGAAAAAACTGTAACTGTAAAGCATGAGGATTAACTATCATAAAATCTTACTTGTGATCCCGGGTAATTCCCCGGGATCTGGTTTGTAATGCCCTTTTATTTCCACACCCATAAGCCGAGCAAAAGTCGGGCATCCTGGGACGTAGCTCTGGAAGTTTGCTGACTGTCAATACAAAATCGAAATTATGTATTAAGTTAGACTATCAATCTTTTAATTCAATCAATTGGTCTCACGTAGCCCCTAAAGTGGTGACGTCTTCAGCCAGCTAATTTATCTGGAAATCGGTTGAGAATTCACCGGATTCAGAGTGTCTGAAAACATAAAGTACATTTTCCTGAACTGACTTGTATTCTGTCTGACTGCAGCTTGGTCTGACCTAAGATGGCCGCTCTGTCGGCACGCCTCTCAACCGAGAACGCGGCGTCTACGTATTCACATAGATATCCATAATAAAGGCTAGGGCCGTTTCTCAATTCACGAGAACGCGAGTACGGACTCGCGTTCTCGTCAAGTCCGGTCTTGGCGAGAACACAGGAAGATCGGACTTGACAAGAACGCGAGCACGCAGCACGTATGGTGTATTGGAACAGAAGCGTACTTGTGACGTCATGAGACGCACAGTTCTTTAGCATTTCTTTAACATTCAAAACTATTTATATACTACACCACAATAAATCTTATTGACAATTTTTTTTAAAACAACATTTTCAATTTCTAAAAAGCCTAAAAATTATCTTGCCGCGGTGCATTCTGGGAAAGTGGTCAGTCTGAAGAACGCACAAGTCTGCTCTGATGCATGCTCGATAAAGAGGGCGGGGCGAGAACAACATCCGGGGAATTCGGCGCGTTCTCGATTTGGCGTTCTCAGTATTGGAACAGTGCTCGGGCTGAGGCTGATGACGTGTCACGAGCACACGAGCACACAAGAACGCTCAAGAACGCATATTGAGAAACGGCCTAGATGTCTTACGGCGGAGTCTCAAACGTCATCACCGGCAGCCATCTTGCCTCAGGCAAGCTTTCTGGCGTGCTCTGTGGCACAGACATGAATACGTAGACGCCGCGTTCTCGGTTGAGAGGCGTGCCGACAGAGCGGCCATCTTAGGTCAGACCAAGCTGCAGTCAGACAGAATACAAGTCAATTCAGGAAAATGTACTTTATGTTTTCAGACACTCTGAATCCGGTGAATTCTCACCCGATTTCCAGATAAATCAACTGACTGAAAACGTCACCCCTTTAGGGGCTACATGGGACCAATTGATTGAATTAAATTATGGTTACTTAATAAATAATTTCGATTTTGTATTTAAAGTAAGCAAACTTCCAGAGCTACGTCCCAGGAAGCCCGACTTTTACTCCGCTTATGAGTGCGCAAATAAAAGGACACTAGGAACCAGATCCTGGGGAATTACCTTCCATAAGGAAGATTTTATGATAGATAATCCTCATGCTTTACAGTTACAGTTTTTCCGGCATAAACACAATATTTGCTAATGGGTAGCAGGGATGGAAGTAGAGAAAAGTACATTAAACACCAAAAACAAACAAAATGGTCCTAAATTACTGGATAGACATGATTATTGGGGGGGGGGGGGGGGGGGGGGTAAAATATACAGTTTTTGCTATGATTTTGTAATGTATTTGATTCTAAGATGCGTTATTAGGTTTTTTGTTGATTTTTTTTCCCCAGATTGCGGTTTGTATTATATAATTTTTAAATGCTGTTATTGGCACCTTTGCTCTCACTTGTCTTAGTTTTGCTCCTATATAGATCAGTGCTGTTGTCTGTAGATCAGTGTCTGTGTATATAGCCTATATATACAGTATATATATATATATATATATATATATATATATATATATATATATATATATATATATATATATATATATATATATATTGGAAGAAAGAGAGAGAGATTTATGTGCGTATAATTTGTGTGTATATTAGATTAATATGTAACTGCAAAATATGTAAGTGCGTGTACATTTTTCATCCAGTTTGACTTCAGTTTAAATAGTTTTGGTTCTAAATAAATATGTGTAATCTGTCTGAAAGGTCACGATCATTGTGAACATACGATTAAAATTAGATCTGAGCTGCCTCCTATTCATTTTGACAGCAGCTGTCTGATCTGTGGTCTGACCCAAGATGGCCGCCCTGTAGGCACGTCAGTCTAGCGGCCGGCAGCGTCCAATGGGGCGTCTACGTATATGATGTCTATGCCAACAACCATAGACATATATAAAGAGTAGACCCCGCATTGACTGTCGCTGCGCAGGAATTACGGCCGCCATCTTGGGGCGGTCGACTTGCTACCCTAACCTGCTGATTCAAGCTGAACACATTAATGATGCCTCAGCACTGTGCGGCTCATTTTTGTTTAAATCGAGGGACTATTTACGTCAGGGCTCGAGGAATACCTTTTCACAAGTAAGATGAACAGATATCGTTTATATTTTTGATTAGAATGTGATTTTTCTAAAATTAGGCAGAGAGATACAGGTCTACACGTCCAAGTCTTTGTGACTTAGTCTCTCCAAAATCTGCTCCGTGAAGGCATCAGAGCTTTGTTAGACATTAGAGAGAGAGAGAGAGAGAGAGAGAGAGAGAGTTCATTTGCAAAAACAGATAACTCCGTTTTTATAAATTAAAAAAACATACTTTTTATTATTTAGTTAAGGTGATACCAGTCAAACTAACCTACCTGATGAATTTGATCAGGTAAGAGCGACATAACAAAATAATGGCATCTCAAAAATACACCTTCATTAAAAGGACCCCCCCCCCCCCCCCTACACACACACACACACACACACACACACACACACACTTACATTTTAGTTTATTTGGCTAAAAACGGAGTTATCTGTTTTTGCAAATGAACTCTTCATATATACAGTGAACCCTCGCTATATCGCGGTTCCCCTTTCACGGTCTCGCTGCTTCATGGATTTGCATTGATGAGCCGTTCATTATAGTTCTCAAACATAATCGATGGTGGCATGTCGGTTTATTCAAAAAATGAGAATCTTCACCAGCATGTCAGTTTATAAGATTCTTTTTGCCCAGAAGAACAACAACTACCGATAACTATGTTTTTCTCCCTAAAACACACACCTGCACCGCGGGCTTTAGAAGAAAAAAAACGCTACAGAGCGGAGTCGGGATGCAGCGGCTCAGTGAGAAGAGCAGTGAAATACATGTGAGTCACTATATGTCCTACTGTACTTTGTATTTTTTTCATAATCATTTTTCATTTTCTCCCGTTCTAATACTATGACTCGGGTCGCGGTGGTACGGTACTGATCTCCGCAATTTGAAGCATTCAGTTCGTATTGATGATCAAATTAGTATTTTACAGCACAGTAGTTATTTGTAAAAAAAAACAAAAAACGTTTATACAGTACTTTTATTTGTTAAACAAATACTTGGGCCTTTAAAAAGGTTTTGTTCTTTGGTTTCAATGTACTATGGAGTATTTCATTGTATAATAATTGTAAATAAAATAAAGGTTACTACTTCACGGATTTCGCCTACCACGGGTTCTTTTTGGAACGTATATATATATATATCTATATATATATAGATATGTATATATATGTGTGTATATAGGCTATATATATATGTGTGTATATATATATATATATATATATATATATATATATATATATATATATATATATATGTATATGTGTGTGTGTGTGTGTATATATGTATGTTTTTGTATATAGTAATAACAAAAAATTATTAAAGTGTATGAATGGCTGTGTTTTGCAGCATACATAAATTCTGTCAGAATATTCAATTACTTTTAACCACACTAAGAACATTTAACTGCACTGAACCATTTGTTATAATAGCTATAGCTTTAAAGTTTTCAGAAAAAAAACAACGTGAAAATTAGTTCAATAATCAGCAAGTATAGTTGACTTAAATTGATTCTGCACCTGGTTAACACATTACACTGAGCTGAGTTCTCGACCGCCCCAAGATGGCGCCCCTAAATCTCGTCCGCGCCTATAGGCGAGAGCGGTCGATGCGGGGTCTACTCTTTATATATGTCTATGCCAACAACTGAGAGCAATGACATTAACCAATGACGGAAGCTACAGACGTGCAGACAATTACGTGAACCAACAACAGGTGGCAACATCATAAAACAACTTCAAGGTGTAGGTTAGTTTATTGCACACGAACTGGCTAGATCACAGTGACTTAACACAATAGCAGATAGACATGTGCATATATGCAACATAGACATGTGCAACCTAGACATATGCAACATCTACGTAGATATACATAACATAGACGTGTGCAACATAGACATATGCAACATAGACATAAACAGCATAGACATGTGCAACATAGACATATGCAACATCTACATATACAACAAATACATGTGCAACTTCTACATATGCAGACAACACATATGCAACAACAACACAACATCTAGACATATTACATCTGCTTAATTTTGGCACAAACAGAACCCCATAAGTTGGAAGGTGACAAGAGTACATGAGTTTGAATGGGGCAGTGGAGACTACATCCCAGGCTACTCGAGCCTGAGAGACGGTCTCAGATAGAATTAAAGATAAACATTCAAAAAAACTAAAATAACCCATAAAAACATAAGATAACTCTTTCATATAGATACTTTCTAATGTATTATCAAAATAAAACATGTTTGCAGATGGTTTACATCAGTTTTTTAAAAGGTTTGAGGAGCAATGCATGATGGGAAATCCCCCCCCACGTCTTTTTGTGGTTTAGAATTGAGGAAAAGATCGTTTTGATGTCATTCAAGCACAAAATAAATCTAGCTAACATAAATAAGGCAATATGTACTTTCTTGATCCGACAATTGAGGAATTATTGAGCAGCAGCAGCATAACATATAGAAATCGAGCTAAACATAAGACCTAAAAATATGAAGTGGTATACATTCTTACATCCTATAGTTAAATCCATTTTATTCCATAAGAGGCTATGGATTACCACAATATATAAATAAAGGTGAGCTAATAAAAATAACAACTTTTTGGGTGTAATAGTGTGAAACTTAGAAGAATATCAGAACATTTAGCATAAAAGTACACTGAGAATAATGGTCTGACATTTTAGCTGCTCCTTTGTAGAAATATTTCAGGGTTTTTGTCTTCTTACATTGTTACTGCATTAAAGATACAACATTAGAGATTAGTGAGAAAAACTGATTTATTGATTATACACATTTTGGAATCCTGAGCAAAAGAGGGCAATATTTAGTAGTGGGTAAAGGTTAAATTAGTCAGGATTTGATGAATTACAACCATATTGTTACAGTTAACAATATGAGAGCTCATCATAGCACTGAAGCAGCTCTGGTGAAGGTCACCAATGATATTCTCATGGCCTCAGATAACGGACTTGTGTCTATACTCGTCCTGTTAGATCTCAGTGTTGCATTTGATACAGTTGATCACAGTATTCTCCTACAAATACTTGAGCATACTGTGGGGATTAAGGGGAAAACATTAGGCTGGTTTAAATCTTATCTGTCGGACAGATTCCAGTTTGTTCATGTTAATAATAAATATTCTTCAAACTCTAAGGTCACCTGTGGAGTACCACAGGGTTCAGTCCTTGGATCAATTCTCTTTACTATATATATATGCTTCCGATTGGCAAAATTATCAGACAGCATGGGATTAATTTCCACTGTTATGCTGATGACACTCAGCTATATTTATCCATAAATCCTGATGAATCCAATCAGTTACTTCGACTGCAGTCATGTCTTGATGACATCAAAAGCTGCATGACTTTAAATTTCCTGCATTTAAATTCTGACGACAGAAGTTGTAATCTTTGGACCAGAGTCCTCAAAAAATAAACTTCTTAATCAATCACTTAATCTGGATGGCATTAATTTGGCCTCTGGTAATAAAGTAAAAAATCTTGGTGTTATTTTTGACCAAGACATGTCATTTAAATCCCATATTAAACAGGTTTCCAGAGATTCCTTTTTTTTTCAACTCAGGAGTATCGCCAAAATTAGAAACATTCTGTCCAAGGGCGATGCTGAAAAACTAGCCCGTGCATTTGTTACTTCAAGGCTGGACTATTGTAATTCTTTACTATCAGGAAGTCCACAAAATGCAGTTCAAAGTCTTCAGCTGATCCAAAATGCTGCAGCAAGAGTTATGATGAAAATCAAGAAGAGGGATCATATTTCTCTAATTTTAGCTTCCCTTCATTGGCTTCCTGTTAAATCAAGAATAGAATTTAAAATTATTCTTCTAACGTATAAAGCCCTTAATAATCAAGCTCCATCATATATCAGAGCTCTGATTATCCCCGTATGTTCTCAACAGAGACTGCAGGTCTGCTGGTGGTTCCTAGAGTCTCTAAAAGTAGAATGGGAGGCAGATCCTTTAGTTATCAGGCTCCTCTCCTGTGGAACCAACTCCCAGTTTTGGTCCATGAGGCAGACACTCTGTCTACTTTTAAGACTAATCTTAAAACTTTCCTTTTTGACAAATCTTATAGTTCGAGTGGCTCATGTTACCCTGAGCTACCTCTTTAGTTATGCTGCTATAGGCTTAGACTACTGGAGGACATCAGGGCCTATTTTTCTCACTCTACTGATTTCTACTGTTCTCCAGTTTTTCATTGCATTACATTGAAATGACTGTTGTCATTTCAGCTTTTAACTTTTTGCTCTCTCTCTTTTTTTTCTTCATAGTAGGTACACCTGGTCTGGCGTTCTGTTAACTGTGACATCATCCAGGGAAGACAGATCACCCGCTATTACCATCTAATGTAGAACAGATTACTGGATCAATGTGTGCTTCTGTGCTTTTTTGTCTGTCTTGTTGTGTCTCTGCTCTGTCTTCTGTAATCCCCAGTCGGTCAAGGCAGATGACCGTTCATACTGAGCCCTGTTCTGCTGGAGGTTTTTCCTTCCCGTTAATGGGAGGTTCTCCAAAAAAAAACCCAAAGAACCAAGATTATACACGGGTAGATTTCATTTACTAATAAGTAAGATGGTATTCAAAACCTCTGGAGGTTTTTTACATTTTGCCATGTTACAACCACAACCTTCAATGCATTGTTTGGCACCAAACCCAGCTGCAGTGCTTGTTTCCGAAAAGCTAAAGCTTAGTCTCTTCTGACCGAAGCACACAATTCCTGTCTAAGTCGCAGAACAGTTAAGTTTTCAGTTTGTGATTGTAGCACAGAGTAGGCTTTTTTTTTCTACCCTGACTCCCAAGCAGCTAGTTGATTTATAATATAACATACATAATAAACCATACACAATGGTTCTAGAGATTTTGTATCCTGAAAATGCTGCACTTTGCTAATAAAAAAACAATTGTTTATTATTATGGAATTTAGTTTTATCCACACTGCAGGGTAATAGTTGCAAAGTGATGGTGTTGGTTGCTTTTATTCTTTGGGGGATGCTATATTCACTAGATACAGGGAAACTGGTCAGAGTCAAAAAGTGACTTTGAGCTAAATGCAGCGCAATCCTTGAAGAAAATCTGACAAAAGACTCAGCATACTGATAGAGCAAAGATGGAGCGGTTTTACCTATGTTAGACCGTTCCTACAAACAGTAACTTAAACCATTTTTTAAATGCTGTTTAAAATGGAATAAGCAAACAGCTCTTTTATTTTCAAGGAAAACCTGAAAGAAAAACAAGGGTTGGCGTTCAAAGTTACTGCAGGGCTATCATTGGATGGGGTTAAGTAAAACAAAAAAAAGACACATTTTACTGTAGGCAACCGGAGAAAAAAACTAAGACTTGTCTGATCGAATAAGCTTTGATCTTATTTTTATTTTCTGGGCGCATTATGCCGCGTCATGCTGGGACTTGTCTCATTGGCCGACACCTACCCGGAAGTGGGTGAACGCCATCCTTTTAATTCTAAGAACACGGTGAAAAAACCTAGTGTTACGTTAATTGAGAAGGAAGGATGTGTCCTGCTGGGTTTATAGTTGTCTGATTGAATAAGTTTTGATCTTATTCTCATTTCCTGGGCGCAGTATGCAGGTTGCAAAGACGCGTCACGACCCCCGCCCGTCTAACCGCCCATATAGGTGTTTGAAATAGCACCTTGCACGGCGCAGGGCGGAAATCCATCCTTTGAATTCTACAGACAGGAAGGATGTGCCCCGCTGGGTTTAAAAACTTGTCTGAATAAGCCATTTCCTCGGCAATGCTTATTGATTGTAAAAGGCGCAATCCTGTCGCGTTGTGATGGCGCTCTCCCCCCACGTAGACGTCAGCTAAAAACACCTAGCTCCGGATGTGTGAAAGCCGCCCACTTGATTCTAAGAACCACAGTAAATACTCTAGTATTGTGTTAGCTTAGGCGGGAGGAAGTATCACGCTGGGTTTAAACTGACCATGCCGTCTCGAAAGTCTGATCGAATAAAGGCCCATTCATACCCTACGTTTGACCTACACGTCCGTATTTCTGTCCGTACATTCTATCCGTTGACTCCTTCATACCTCCGTCCGTTGAGGTGCGCAATAACCAATATTTCCTCTAGGTGGCAGTGCTGGGTGCCAATAATTCGTCAAACATGGCGACGGTCCAAGACGTGATTTTGTTGTATTTGCTCCGTAAGTAAACTTTTTGTTTGTCCCTGTGCCCCGGACACGACACATCATATATGTGTGAGTAGTTGCGGACAAGCTCCGCAAGTCGTTCCTCGAATCCCGCCATTGTTTGAAGCCCAGAATTATAACCTTCTTCGTGATTTTGACATTTTGTACGACAAACTCAATAGCGCCCCCACCTTTTCCGGTAGTATTGCTCCGTATTGACCCGTTTCGTCCGAATTTTCGTGTCAAAATACGGACGAAATCGACGGTTAAGCTCTGATCTGATGTGGATAGCAAAAGGTGCGGCGGCGTCTCGAAGTAGCGGTGCGGGCTTAGTGTTTGGTGAACTCCTCCCCTAACAGACCAGCTGAACCGCTCACATTCAACTTAGCGTCCTGAGGAGAGCTGTCGGATTTCTCTGCGGTTAGCTGTGCCGCGTAGAAACTGGTCCGCTCTGTAAAATGCTTATTTTTTTTAAGTTAATATCTTACCGACTGCTTAGAGGGAAGAAGTGAAGAGAAAATCTATCTTGCAGCAGTTATTAGCAGAGCCGCGCGCGGAGCCTGATTTGTATGGAGAGTTGGAAGTGCCATAACGGAGACTTGCTGTCTGTGGAAGGAGGAATGTGCCTGAATACTGCAGCGTGAAATACTGCAATGTGAAAGTTTTATATTCTGAGTAAAACACATATGTATAAAACAAAGGTTGTCAAACAAAATTCCATCATAACGTTTGGTTATAAGAAACCCTAGAAAAATAAAAAACACATCTCCTGACCATCGAGATATTGCATAAATGAATTACATAATTAAAATGATTTAAAAAACATATAATTATAAATGATATAATAAATAAAATAATTAAAATTATTTAAGCGGGGTCGAAGGGTGGCCGGGACAGCGCCCCTGGAGGTAGAAGGCGGGACATCCGGTTACAGTGGAAGGCGGGACGTCCGGTTAAGGAAGGCGGGACTTCCACCGGAAGTGGAAGGCGGGACTTCCGGCTGTCACTTTTTGAAAGGCGTGAAATGTGGGCGTGGTTTGAGTTTGATTGAAGGGTACTCTATAATTTTTTCCCCATTAAACCTCTATGCAGCTTCTTTAAAAATTACAAATTTTTGTCCAAAATTTGATTAAAAACTGGATTAGGCAGGAGTCAAGTACATCACCTTTTTTCTCCGTCCCCTGGACCACTGTGGCATCGTTTGGTACTAATTTGTCTCTGAGAATGCCTAAGAAAAGAGACTAAAATGTCTCCGTTAGCGCATTCCAATTATATATGACCAGGTTTCTTTGCAAGAAAAAGGCAGAAAACAGGATAGGAATGTTAATGTGAGTCAGTGGAGAGGGCAACAGTGGGAAGGGGAACAGTGAAAATTTTCTAAAGCCACCTTTCTCCTCCAGAAGGTCTCCATATTATCTGGCCTAAGTTTGTTAAAACTTAGCATAATTTAGTCACCTTTGTCAATCCCTGCATGTCCATTTTAGATCATGACTTCTTACCATACAACTTGAATGAGCTCACTTTCCAGAGTCTTCTGTTGGAACAAAGGTGGCTTTGCAAGCTTCATCTCCCATCATCTGAAAGAAGTAACTCAGAGAAAAACAATTCTGTTAGTGTTTTAGGTGACAAAAGAAAACCTGGTCTTTTTAGTGTCTTGTTTCTTAACGCAATGTTTCTAAGTTCTTGATTGGTCCAGGGGAGGTAGGAATCTCTCTTTCGTTTTCTTTCAGCATTTTGTATTAAAACATCTGCTTCTCTTAAATTATCTGCAGAACAACCTTGAATGTTGTCACTTTTTTGCCACTGGTGATGTAAAAATGAAAGCAAATGAATCATTTAACAATGAAATAACCAAAATATACAAAACAATAAAAACCCAAAAATAAAATGTCTCCCAAGGAGCGCTATCTGTCTGTTCCAATATATTATTGTCTTATAGCATTCTTTTGATTTCTTTCTAGCCCTTTTGATCATGCAAATTTAATTATTAATGCTTTTCAATATATACAACATCCCAAATCTCTACTGATCTACTTTTTTAAAGTGACTTGACTTAGTTATTTGTGAGCACTAGCAATGATTTTCTCTTTAACTTTATGAACTTCTAGTCTCTCTCTCCCTTTGAGGGTTTCCCCCTGTGATTCAGATTCAAAAACACCGTCCAAAACAAAAACAAGATTAGAATTACAACTTTAACCCGTTCAAATCTGGAACTGCCCTCATTTTTGCTGATATTCTGTTCGTGCCACAGAAACAATACACACTGCCCCAGTTTCAAAAATCACATTTCGATGTTTGCATCATGGTCAGATTTGTTTTATCATATTTATTGTCTTTGTTTCAGGCTGAACTGTCCCTCTGACGTTCGCCTCAGCTCAGCATAACTAATAACATCAGATGATTTTGTAACTGATTGTGCGATTTTGTAACTGAGTGTGGCCTTCGTGATATTCTCTAAATGTCGCTTTAGTTGCATTCAAATTCTAAGTAAAAAGGAAATAAAATAAATGAATAGAAAACCCTTAGAAAAGCAACCATATTTAGTTCCATACAGTTTTGTTCAAACCCAAAGCACAGGTTTTTACATCTATTTAAATCAAAGATCATGTATATCTAAACTCCTTTCAAATGGACTAGTTTGTGATGAATCATTATTATTATAAGCAATGAGATCTCAATAATTTTATTACTGTAGGGCTAAAAACAAGTGATTGGATCTAATTTCACACAGTAAACTCAACAAGCTTTATGTACAGCTTATTACCAGTTCCGATTTCTAACAAAGCTGAAATATTTTTCGTTCAAGACATGTTAATCTCTCAGTGTTTCAATTTAATTTGGGCTGGACAAATATGAAACGAAAAACCTCTATGTTATTAGTTAACCTTTTTCTGTTTATTTGAGGTCCCCAAAGTGTATTTGTTTTGAATGCTGCAGTCATTCAACCCAAATAAACACTTTTTGAAACCGTGGTTTCTAGAATTTTAACCTGGGTTATTTCCACAGACGAACAGAGCTTTTACACACCAATAACACATACAACAAGACAATTAGACGAACAAAACACACACACATGCCTTTGCTTTTAACAGTATTTTTCACAGATCATGTTTGAAAAGTTTAGATTGCCGAAATATATATATATTTTTATTATCCAACGCGCCGCTATTACTCCTCGGGGAGGTTTAGCTGGCAAAATTGCCCCGCACCGCCGTCACCGCTCATTCCACCGGCCGTCCGACGCCTCGCCTCCGCAGAGACAAGACCCCACACCTGGCCGCTCGTCTGTCTTATTTTATCTCCTTACGTTTCACGGTTATTTTTAGCCATTTTCCTCCACTTGCCGAGAGAAGCATCTATCCGGTCCGTCACTAAAATGTGTCCCCCCCCGCTGCGCCTCTTAAGTTCAGAATCAGAATCAGAATCAAGTTTAATCGCCAAGTAGGTTTGCACTTACAAGGAATTTGACTTGGTGTTGATGGTGCAGACAAAGAATAAAAATACAGTAAAATAAAAAGTAAAAAAGGATATATATACAGAAGCTATATACACAGTAAACTGTGCGTTAATGTAACGCAGAAGCTTGTAAGTCCTGAACGGGGGAGAGAGGCAGTGTCAAGTTTCACGGGCGGCTCTTGGCCTTGTTCATAAGGCCGGTAGCAGATGGGAAAAAACAGTTTTTGTGACGTGAGGTTGTGGTCCTGATGGACCGCAGCCTCCTGCCAGAGGGAAGTGTCATGTAGAGTAAAAGTTTAAGTGCATAATATTGCATACTGCGCATGTGTGACGCAGCCTTGAGTTCCATGCACGCAGCGTGATGTACGTCAGTCAAAACAGTCAGTAGCAGTCTGTACGAGTCATGTCATCAGTTGGTCGTGTCTATGTTCAATAAACCTTCCGTTAGAAATATACTGTCGTCCAGCAAGCGTTACTTGAAGACGTAAACGCCACATGGTGTCAGAAGACAACTGGATTGAAGCTGCGCAACGTCGGACGTGATAAAAAAAAAAAAAAAGAAAAAAAAAACGAAGCGTGTATCGCCATGGCAAAGTTTATCCCACCGGAGCAGTTTGACTTCTCAAAGCCTGAAGCATGGCCTGACTGGAAGCTACGATTCAGCAGGTATCGCACAGCTTCACTGCTTGCGGAGGAAGAGGAAAATGTGCAGGTAAATGCATTGATTTATTCCATGGGAGCGGAGGCAGAGCACATATTCAAGGCTTTCACGTTTACTAATGCAACGGATGCTGACGTTTACGACGTTGTAATGGCTAAATTCGACGAACATTTCATTCCGAAACGAAACGTGATCTATGAACGCGCCAAGTTCCACTCAAGAGCTCAACAACCAGGCGAGAGTGTGGAAGCATTCGTAAGGCAACTGTATGAGCTAGCCGAAAACTGTGACTTTGGAGCACTAAAAGAGGAACAAATGCGGGATCGCATAGTGATCGGAATTCGGGATAAACAAGTGTCACAAAGACTGCAAATGAAAAGTGATTTAACACTGAAGTCTGCCATTGAAACAGCCAGGCATAGTGAGTTGGTTAAGTCACAGAATACAGACAGGGGGCACGGCGTAGAGCACGTGGACAATGTAAGGTCAGCGAGGAAAACTGAACATAAGAAATTCGACAAGATGGCGAAGGTAAACAAAAGGACAAAACGAGGAGCATGCACAAGATGCGGGCGTAATCATACAGAGGCCGAGCAGTGCAGTGCAAAAGGGAAAAAGTGCATGAAGTGTAACAAAATTGGGCACTTTGCAGCTGTGTGCTATTCAAAAGCTGTACAAGAGGTTAACGAAGCTGGTGATGATGAGACAGTGTTCTTGGGCTCAGTGGAGCTAAAACAAACGGGTGCACCACTAGCAGAGGATGAGCCACCATGGCGCACCACTCTAGATGTAGCAGATACGCCAGTGTCATTTAAAATTGATTCCGGTGCAGACACCTCAATTATGTCTGAAGCCACATACGAAACACTACGGAGCAAGCCCAAGCTCAGTGAAGTGAAGAACACCCTCCAGAGCCCAGGTGGTACGGTGGCCACACGAGGCCAGTTTTTAGCTAAATTAAAGGCTAACATCAGTGGGCAACTGCGAAATTGCTGCTTCAGAGTAATTGTAGTCAAAACTAATGGTGACAATCTTCTGAGCAGAACAGTGGCAACCAGACTGGGCCTAATTAAGCGCATAGATGAGATCAGCACATTCAGTGGCTTAGGGACACTGAAAGGAGCGCCAGTGAAAATCACGCTTAAAGAAGGCGCAGAGCCATACAGCATCGCCACGCCACGGCGAGTACCAATTCCACTACTCCCCAGAGTTGAAGAGGAGTTAAAAAGAATGGAATCTATGGGTATAATAGAAAAGGTTACTGATCCAACCGAATGGTGCGCGCCTATGGTACCTGTCATAAAAAAGAATGGAAAAATAAGAATTTGCGTGGACTTGAAAAAGCTTAATGAAAATGTGAAACGTGAGAAGTTTATTTTACCTACCTTGGAGGACATCATGCCCAAGCTAGCAAAGAGTACCGTGTTCTCCAGCTTAGACGCTGAGAGCGGGTTCTGGCAAATCCCTCTGGAAGAGAACAGTGCACGTCTAACCACCTTCATCACGCCCCTAGGCAGATATTGCTTTAAGCGGCTACCGTTTGGGATTACATCTGCGCCCGAGATCTTTCAGCGAAAGATGTCTGAACTACTGCAAGGGCATGAAGGGACAGTCGTGTACATGGACGACATTTTGGTCTGCGGAGAAACACAGGAAATTCACGACCAGAGGCTAAAGCGAGTCATGGAGACCATCACCACTGCAGGTCTACGTCTAAACAAGGACAAATGCAGGCTTAGCCGACCGGAGCTGAACTTCCTGGGACAAGTCGTGACCAAGGACGGCATAGCCCCTAACCAAGAGAGGGTCAAAGCCATAACAACCATGGAACCACCTCAGAACGTGAGTGAGCTGAGACGGCTACTTGGTATGGTGAACTACTTAGGGCGTTACCTACCAAACCTCTCCACAGTGTTACAGCCGCTCAACGAGCTACTCAAAACTGAACGAGATTGGTGCTGGGGTCCTCAGCAAGACAGAGCGTTCACAGAAGTGAAACGGCTAATCTCAACGGCACCAGTCTTGGAGTTCTTTGATCCGGCGAAGCCAACCGTCGTCAGTGCAGACGCAAGCAGTTATGGGCTCGGAGGAGTCCTCCTGCAGAGCCATGACAGGGCCCTGAAACCTGTTGCGTTCTGTTCGCGTACGTTGACTGACGCCGAGAAGAGATACGCTCAGATTGAAAAAGAGTGTCTCGCAGGAGTGTGGGCCTCTGAGCGTTTCTACCAGTATCTTTGCGGCTTAGAGAGATACAAGCTACTTACAGACCACAAGCCACTGGTAACTCTAATCAACTCGAAAGACCTCGATACCACACCAATTCGTTGTCAGCGCCTGCTTATCAGGTTAATGAAGTTTAACCCAGTTGCAGAATATGTTCCAGGCAAACACCTAGTCGTCGCAGACGCCCTATCTAGGCAGCCAATGGCGGAGACCGACCCAGGTGACCTAGAAGCGGAGGTGAAAGCGTACGTTGACTCGGTGGAGGACGACCTGAGAGTGAGGAAGCCGATCATCGAGCAGATAAAAGACCAGACAAGAACGGATGCCAAGCTCCAGTGTGTCCTCAAGTATGTCCAAAAGGGGTGGCCGGAACACTCGAAGAGCGTAGCTGTCAGAGCAAGCGCCTACTTCAAAGACCGTGGCTCACTTAGTGAGTACAATGGATTACTGCGACGTGGCAAGCAGATCGTGATTCCTTGCAGTATGAGAGACTTTATGTTGCAGAAGATTCACGAGGGCCACCAAGGCCTTACCAAGTGCCGAGAACGGTACAACGGCGCTGTGTGGTGGCCGGGCATCGCCAGTGACGTGAAGAAGCTCGTGACGTCATGTAAACATTGCAACATTCAATTCAATTCAATTCAATTTTATTTATATAGCGCCAAATCATGAAACATGTCATCTCAAGGCACTTTACAAAATCAAGTTCAATCATATTATACAGATTGGGTCAGATTATACAGATTGGTCAAAATGTCCTATATAAGGAAACCAGTTGATTGCATCAAAGTCTTGACAAGCAGCATTCACTCCTGGGGAACCGTAGAGCCACAGGGAGAGTCGTCTGCATTGTACATGGCTTTGCAGCAATCCCTCATACTGAGCAAGCATGAAGCGACAGTGGGAAGAAAAACCACCCATTAACGGGAAAAAAAAACCTCCGGCAGAACCGGGCTCAGTATGAACGGTCATCTGCCTCGACCGACTGGGGTTACAGAAGACAGAGCAGAGACACAACAAGAGAGACAAAAAAGCACAGAAGCACACATTGATCTAGTAATCTGTTCTACATTAGATGGTAGTAACGGGTGAGCCGTCTTCTCTGGATGATGTCAAAGTTAACAGAACGCCAGACCAGGTGTACCTACTATGAAGAAAAAGAGAGAGAGCAAAAAGTTAAAAGCTGAAATGACGACAGTCATTTCAATGTAATACAATACAAAACTGGAGAACCGTAGAATGAAGAACAGTAGAAATCAGTAGAGTGAGAAAACATCAACAGACCGAGCCAAGGTAGAGAACCGTTGATCTCCACACCATTGCCAGACCTACCATGGCAAAAGCTCGCAGCAGACCTGTGCGAGTTCAAAGGTCGTCACTACTTGATCGCGATAGACTACTTTTCCAGATGGCTCGAGATCCTAGACTTACCAAAGACAAACTCAGAAATCGTCATACAAAAGCTGAAAAGCATCTTCACACGCTACGGGATACCAGAGGAGCTCATGACAGATAACGGTCCTCAGTTCTCAGCCGAGCAGTTCAGAAACTTTACAGCTGAGTACGACTTCCAGCACGTTACTTCAAGCCCTCACTTCCCACAATCCAACGGCATGGCCGAACGAGCTGTGAAGACGGCAAAGTGGATTCTCAAGCAAGATAACCCTCATCTAGCTCTCCTGAGTTATCGCTCAACACCAACAGAGCCGACTAGGCAAAGTCCAGCCAAGTTGCTAATGGGCCGAGAAATCCGCACAACACTCCCCGTACTCAAAGAGTGCCTGCGGCCAATGTGGCCTAATCTAGAGACTGTCGTGAAAAATGACGCAAAAGCAAAACAGTCATATGAGAAGTACTACAACCGCAGGTACTCCGCCAAGCCTCTACCACCACTCTCCATCGGCGATAAAGTCAGGCTGAAGATCGACGGAGAAAAGGCTTGGACAACACCAGCGACTGTGCAGCGCCAGGAGGCTGCGCCGCGTTCCTTTACACTCGAGACGGAGAGAGGCGACACCCCACGACGGAACCGACGTCACATCAGGCTGATCAACCAGGAGCTGTCATCACCACGACAGATGGATGTTCCTCAGCCGACGGATCAAGATGGACAGCGTGAGCCAGCAGAGCAGGGCTTAACCACCGCCGGTGCTCCTGCTGACACCCCTGGTTCTCTTGAACACCGTACTCCAGTCGTCACCAGGTTTGGTCGGACTGTTAAACCAAACCCCAGGTATGCCATTTAGTCGAGATGATGGACAAAAGGGCAGAATAATTCCCTTCTCATCTCAGGGGACTGTGGTAGTCTACCCACACCCTTAGTTATTGTTCTGAAAAAAAAAAAAAAACGAAAAAGAAGAAATTTTGTAAGAATGTTTTTTTTTGTTGGGCATCTGGGAGATTTTGTTTATTAAATAATGAGGTGAAGTGGGTGTACAAGATTAAGCATATAATTTAAAGTTAGGCTAACAGTTCATGTTTGTATAGTGAATGCCTACTATACTTGAAAAGGGGGGGGAGATGTCATGTAGAGTAAAAGTTTAAGTGCATAATATTGCATACTGCGCATGTGTGACGCAGCCTTGAGTTCCATGCACGCAGCGTGATGTACGTCAGTCAAAACAGTCAGTAGCAGTCTGTACGAGTCATGTCATCAGTTGGTCGTGTGTATGTTCAATAAACCTTCCGTTAGAAATATACTGTCGTCCAGCAAGCGTTACTTGAAGACGTAAACGCCACAGGAAGTGTCTGAAATAGTTTGTGACTGGGGTGTGAGTGTAATGGTTATAAAAAAGATTCAGAAAGTGAGAAAAGATGTGAGCAAAAGTATATTATTGTATTATCATTTGGAAATTTCATATTCTTTGATGCTTTTAGCACATGGAAGATGTATATTTGAAAGAACACCGTACTTAATGTCTCTAATGGAGTAAGGTTAATGGGAATCAGATGCACTGACTGTTGATCGGGAGATCTGTGATCGATCGGTCTGGCAACTCAAAAGCCACAGAATGATGCAGTTAAAACATGCATAGGTTAAAATCACTTTAAAATGCATTTTATATAATGTTACTTTTCTAGCTATGGTTGTGTTTAGCATTTGAAGAGTGTTGCCTTTTCAGAATTTTTGTTTTAAGCGTTTATTCGTTGATCTTGTCTCGATTGGTTAAGTCTGAACTGAAAAAGGGGAAGCGCGTTACTTCTGCTCGTTCATTACGGCATTGGAAACGACAGAAGTAACACTGTGTCTGTGTCGTTTTTTCATTATTCCCCTTTTCAGGTAAGAGTTTTGACGGTTACAAGTTTTACTAACTATATGTGTGTTTACTAAGTTTGGAAGGTGAGCAGAGAATGTTTGTAATGACTGGAACAGCTTGAGTAAATATGGCTTTGCTTAAAAAGTTATACTTAGCTTAGTTTCCTGGTTAGCTGTGTCCCAGGACATAGTTGCTGCCACGGTTGCGGGGCATAAATGTTTGGGTGCAATGTGGGGCATTCAGGGAGGATGCATGCTGTGATTTATGAGGACATTATATTGTTTTAGTTAAAACAGAAATGTTAATGACTGTAATTTTGTCAGAAAACAGTCCCAATAGACATGACTGATGTATTTTTCCAATGTAGCATATATACACGTGGCCTGTATATGGTATTGTTGTCATATAATTTTGTGTAAATATGAAAATATGTACCAGTCTAACTGTGAGACACGAGGATATTTTGAGTAGCTGATGTGCTGTATTTTTCCTTATTGTATTATCATTTCTTTGTTTGTCCATGTAAATTGTTTTTTTAATAACATTACGGCATTGGAAACGACAGAAGTAACACCGTGTCCGTGTCGTTTTTTCATTATTCCCCTTTTCAGGGGTGTAACATGAGGGATCAGCCACAATCCTCCCTGCATGCCTCAGAGTCCTGGAGAAGTACAGATCCTGGAGAGATGGAAGATTGCAGCCAATCACCCTCTCAGCAGACCTGATGACATGCTGCAGTCTGCCCTTGTCCTTAGCGGTGGCACCAGCATACCAGATGGTGATGGAGGAGGTGAGGATGGACTCAATGATGGAGGAGTAGAACTGCACCATCATTGTCCTTGGCAGGTTGAATTTCTTCAGCTGCCGCAGGAAGTACATCCTTTGCTGGGCTTTCTTGGTGAGGGAGTTGATGTTCAGCTCCCACTTTAGGTCCTGGGAGATGATAGTTCCCAGGAAGCGGAAAGACTCCACAGTGTCAATTGTTGGCAGCTGTTGGTGTACAGGGAGAAGAGCAGAGGAGAAAGAACACAGCCCTGGGGGGAACCAGTGCTGATGAGCTGTGAGTCAGAGTCATGTTTTCCCAGCTTTACGTGCTGCTTCCTGTCAGACAGGAGGTCTGTGATCCACCTGCAGGTGGAGTCGGGCACACTTACACTACCGTTCAAAAGTTTGGGGTCACATTGAAATGTCCTTATTTTTGAAGGAAAAGCACTGTACTTTTCAATGAAGATAACTTTAAACTAGTCTTAACTTTAAAGAAATACACTCTATACATTGCTAATGTGATAAATGACTATTCTAACTGCAAATGTCTGGTTTTTGGTGCAATATCTACATAGGTGTATAAAGGCCCATTTCCAGCAACTATCACTCCAGTGTTCTAATGGTACAATGTGTTTGCTCATTGGCTCAGAAGGCTAATTGATGATTAGAAAACCCTTGTGCAATCATGTTCACACATCTGAAAACAGTTTAGCTCGTTACAGAAGCTACAAAACTGACCTTCCTTTGAGCAGATTGAGTGTCTGGAGCATCACATTTGTGGGGTCAATTAAACGCTCAAAATGGCCAGAAAAAGAGAACTTTCATCTGAAACTCGACAGTCTATTCTTGTTCTTAGAAATGAAGGCTATTCCATGCGAGAAATTGCTAAGAAATTGAAGATTTCCTACAACGGTGTGTACTACTCCCTTCAGAGGACAGCACAAACAGGCTCTAACCAGAGTAGAAAAAGAAGTGGGGGCCCGTGTTGCACAACTGAGCAAGAAGATAAGTACATAAGAGTCTCTAGTTTGAGAAACAGACGCCTCACAGGTCCCCAACTGGCATCTTCATTAAATAGTACCTGCAAAACACCAGTGTCAACATATACAGTGAAGAGGCGGCTGCGGGATTCTGGGCTTCACGGCAGAGTGGCAAAGAAAAAGCCATATCTGAGACTGGCCAATAAAAGAAAAAGATTAAGATGGGCAAAATAACACAGACATTGGACAGAGGAAGACTGTAAAAAAGTGTTGTGGACGGATGAATCCAAGTTTGAGGTGTTTGGATCACAAAGAAGAACGCTTGTGAGACGCAGAACAAATGAAAAGATGCTGGAAGAATGCCTGACGCCATCTGTTAAGCATGGTGGAGGTAATGTGATGGTCTGGGGTTGCTTTGGTGCTGGTAAGGTGGGAGATTTGTACAGGGTAAAAGGGATTCTGAATAAGGAAGGCTATCACTCCATTTTGCAATGCCATGCCATACCCAGTGGACAGCGCTTGATTGGAGCCAATTTCATCCTACAACAGGACAATGACCCTAAACACACCTCCAAATTGTGCAAGAACTATTTAGAGCAGAAGCAGGCAGCTGGTATTCTATCGGTAATGGAGTGGCTAGCGCAGTCACCAGATCTGAACTCCATTGAGCTGTTGTGGGAGCAGCTTGACCATATGGTACGCAAGAAGTACCAATCCAACTTGTGGGAGCTGCTTCTGGAAGCGTGGGGTGCAATTTCTCCAGATTACCTGAATAAATGAACAGCTAGAATTCCAAAGGTCTGCAATGCTGTAATTGCTGCAAATGGAGGATTCTTTGACGAAAGCAAAGTTTGATGTAAAAAAAATCTTATTTCAAATACAAATCATTATTTCTAACCTTGTCAATGTCTTGACTCTATTTTCTATTCATTTCACAACGTATGGTGGTGAATAAGTGTGACTTTTCATGGAAAACACAAAATTGTTTGGGTGACCCCAAACTTTTGAACGGTAGTGTAGCTGGGAGAGCTTCTCCTGAAGCAGAGCTGGGATGATTGTATTGAAGGCAGAGCTGAAATCCACAAACAGGATCCTGGCATAGGTTCCTGTAGTGTCCAGGTGCTGGAGGATGTGGTGAAGGGCCAGGTTGATAGCGTCATCTGCAGACCTGTTGGCTCTGTAGGCAAACTGTAGGGGGTCCAGGAGGGGATCAGTTCCTTTTTCTTTTTTCTTTTTTTTTCTTTTTAATGCAACTGCCCCGACCAACTGGTTGCACTTTGAACGCCCTCCTGCGCCAAAAAAAACAACACAAATACATCGATCTGTTCTCCCATTGATATCCATGCTGCAAAATCCTATTTATTTTCACTAATATTTTGATCAAATGCTTCCTCCGTGATGAAAGCTTTTTACTTGTTCCTCAAGAGTAAACTCACTTACAGACAAAGACCCATTTGCGCACACACACACTCTCAATATCCGCGGATCCAAGCAGTCTCTCCCCCACTCACTCAAACTCAATTATCTCATTTCAACAGACACAATATGTTATACAAGACATGACGAAGACAACAATATCAGACAGACAGCTTGCGCGTAGTCTGCGAGACGTCTCTGTTTTTATTTTTTTTTATTCATTTTATCTTTATCTTTACTCTTTCTCCGGTCTTGCTGGTTGTGTGTGCGTCCAGCTCACGGGTTTATTCCGGTCTTCCTGTTTCTCTATCAGGTCACGGTTTCTTATAAAAAGATTTCTTGAACTCACAGGACTTACTTTCTCTGTACGTCTGTAATCGGGGTTTTAACAGAGCCACCCTCCGTCAAACCTCCGCATTCACAGCATTGTGTATTTGCCTGGTCTTGCTCTCAATCTCATACGCGCTCGTTTTTCGAAAAGGCCGCTTTTATATTCCCGTGAAGATGAAGAATTTTATGTTCGTCCTCGCGCAAATAAGGGGCTCTAAACCCGCATTTCTAGGCTACATGATCTTTTAGAAGCCACGCGTGCCTGTCAGAATGGCAGCTTTTATGCTAAACACAGAGGAAGACGTATCTCCCCCTGTGCCCAACAAGGGACCTCTAAACCCAAATTCTCAGAATGGCAGCTTTTATGTCGAACACAGAGGAAGACGTACCTCCCCCGTGCTCAACAAGGGACCTCTAAACCCAAATTCTTAGAATGGCAGCTTTTATGCTGAACACAGAGGAAGACGTACCCCCCCTGTGCTCAAAAAGGGACCTCTAAACCCAAATTCTCAAGGTTCACAGTATTTTCAGAGACCTGGCCAAGGTCTCCCGGACTTTTACCGCTGTAACCGCACGCAAATCCCAAGTTTTTACCGACACGTTTGCAAACAATTATACTCAACCTTTTCTCTGCCTTTAGGAGTGCAAAAAGTCGGCCCTTCCAGGAAGAAAAAGACACTAGGAGATAAATGGAATCTCCTTACCTTCTTGTGCGGCCGCATTTTTGTGTGTTTTTCCGCTGGAATGACGTCCTGGCCGGAAAACGGAAGGTGGTACGCCGCCTTTTGGGTCCGGGCGGAAACACCAATTTGTTACTGACTTCACCGTACCCCGTCTACGGTGAAACACCCTCGGGGGACCCAGCTCTTTTTATCCTTCAGGCGACCCCCCACTTACTTATTACCTTGAATGTAGGAAGCATAAAACAGACAAGTATACTTTTAGTTATATTTTATCTACTTAAAGACAGAGAGACAGTTACAGACATCAGCACTGATGGGCTCTTGATCGGCAAGAAGCCCCGATTGCTCATCACACAAACATTATATAGGGATCTAGGTACACACCCATGCAAGGGCTGTACATATCCAAACTGTGACATCAGTAGAGAAACTGTGTCACCTCCGGGGTGGTATCTGATTGATATGTGCCAATCTTTGGGTCAGTGCTATCTAAGTGTGGCAGGCAGTTCCTACATCAAGCTGGTCCCTCCACTGACCCAGTTGATATCTTAACAACAGTCCTATATTCACTCTCATCAACCTTTTCAATGCAGCCAACTATTGCTGAGTCATCAGAAAACTTCTGAAGGTGGCAGGACTCAGTGCAATAGTCTGAGGTGTTGAATAGATGAAATCTCAGGTAAAAAGGGTGAAGAGGAAGGGGGAGAGGACAGTCCCCTGAGGGGCCCCAGTGTTGCTGACCACCCTGTCAGACACACAGTTCTGTAGGCGTACATACTGTGGTCTACCCGTCAGGTAATCAACAATCCAGGACACGATGGGGGCCTCCACCTGCATCGCCGTCATCTTCTCACCCAGTAGAGCCGGACGGATGGTGTTGAAGGCACTGGAGAAATCAAAGAACATGATTCTCACAGTGCTCGCCGGCTTGTCCAGATGAGTGTAGACTCTGTTCAGCAGGAAGATGATGCTGTCCTCAACTCCCAGGCGGGGCTGGTAGGCGAACTGTAGTGGATCGGTGAAGGGCCTGACCATGGGCCTAAGCTGCTCCAGGACTAGCCTCTCAAAGGTCTTCATGATATGGGATGTCAGTGCCACCGGTCTGTAGTCCTGGGGGCCGCTAGGACGCGGCGTCTTTGGCACAGGAACGAGGCACGACGTCTTCCACAGCACGGGGACTCTCTGGAGGTGCAGGCTCAGGCTGAAGACTAGGCTAAGTACTCCACACAGCTGGTAGGCACAAGCTTTGAGCACCCTGGGGAATACACCATCAGGGCCAGCAGCTTTGCCGGAGTGGAGTCTGGTTAGCTGTCTTCTCACCAGGTCAGGAGTGAAGGACACTGTAGAGGTAACAGTAGGGGGAGGAGTGAGGTCCTCAGGTTGTGGAGGACCTGATGTGAAGCAGGGGGGAGGAGTGGAGTCGGATGTGGATTGAGGTGGTGAGGAGCAGACAGGGGGTCTGTAAGGAGGAGGAGTGGGGGAAGGTGGAGTGGTCGTTGTAGGGAAGCCAGCAGCATAGAGTTGTGGGGGATGGGCCGCAGTATCAAACCTATTAAAAAATAGGTTCAGTTCATTGGCCCGGTCCACGTGACCTTCCAACCCCATGCCAGTGGACTTCTGGAACCCTGTGATGGCTCTCATCCCACTCCACACATCCCTCAAGTTGTTGGTCTGGAGTTTATTCTCCAGCTTTCTCCTGTATTTGTCCTTAGCCTCCTTGATTTTACGTTTGAGTACCCCCTGCACTCTCCTCACCTCCTCACGGTTGCCATCTCTGAACGCCCTCTTCTTCTCATTCAGAATGGCCTTTATGTCCTTGGTGATCCATGGTTTATTGTTGGCGTAACAGGTGACAGTCCGAGCTGGAACAATGCAGTCCACACTGAAGTTGATATAGTCCGTGATGCACTCTGTGAGCCCATCAATGTCCTCCCCGTGGGGCTCACAGAGTGCAGGCCAGTCAGTCACCTCAAAGCAGGCCTGCAGTGCCTCATAAGCCTCCTCCGACCACCTCCTCACAGTTCTTGTGGTCGTAGGCTTCCTCTTCACCAGATGCACATAACAGGGTTTGAGGTGAACCAGGTTGTGATCTGATCTGCCCAGAGGGGGGAGAGAAGAGGAGATGTATGCATCTTTAATGATAGCATACATCAGGTCCAGGGTCTTCTCCTCTCTGGTAGGGCAGCTCATATACTGTTTGAAGGTCGGCAGAACTTTGTTCATGGTGACATGGTTAAAGTCTCCTGACATGATGATGAGGGCATTAGGATGTTGGGTCTGTAGTTTGGAGATGGTGGTGTGTATGATGCTGCAGGCAGATGTTGGGTTTGCAGATGGAGGGATATACAGGACAGCAGCAATAACATGTGGGATCTCTCTAGGCAACTGGTAAGGACGGAGTCCAATGGCCAGCATTTCAACATCCGGGCTACAGAGCTGTTCTTTAATGGTGATGTGACCCGGGTAACACCATCTGCTGTTTACCAGAATGGCAAGCCCCCCTCCTTTCCGCTTACCGCTCTTAGTGTCCCGGTCGGCCTGGACAGTGTGAAAGCCATCCACGGAGACAATCTGTTCTGTAATGTCCTTGTGCAGCCATGTCTCGGTGAAACACATCCGACTGCACTCCCGGTATTCAGGTTGGCTCCGCGTTAGCGGCGTTAGCTCGTCCATCTTGTTGCTAAGGGACCACACATTTCCCATAACAACAGAGGGGAGACACCACTTAAATCTTCTCCTTTCAATAAGCCCGTCCCGTCTCGACCCTCCTTTCATCCCCCGATGTTGCTTTCCTCCTCTGCAACCTCGGCATGTTTTTCTCCAGAGTTCGGGTGGTATTTCGGCTGGCCTGGCTACAACGCCGGTCGGCATTAGAGTGATCAGCTGTTCTCCGGAGTAAACAAAGGCAGCGTGTCCCAGTGAGCGCGGCATGATAAAAACAACACGAAAAAGCACGAAAACTCTCTGAGAACGACCTCGTTAGTGAGGACAATAGTTCACAGAGTTACCGTGAAAAAACAAGAGCAATCAAAAAGAGATAAAAGTAAGAAAGTTAAAAAACATAGGAACTAAATGCTGCTTCTCCGTGTTTAGTTCGTGTTCTAGGACCTTAGTGGTCTGGATGGTTAATACACTGATAACAAGCCTGTGCTAAGCCATTCGGGGATTTATAGACTAACAGAAGTATTTTAAAGTCTATTCTCTGAGATACAGGGAGCCAGTGTAATGACTTTAGAACTGGGGTTATGTGCTCTACTTTCTTAGTCTTAATGAGGACGCGGGCAGCAGCGTTCTGGATCAGCTGCAGCTGTCTGATCCACTTTTTAGGCAGGCCTGTGAAAACACCGTTGCAGTAATCAATTCGACTAAAAATGAATGCATGGATTAGTTTTTCCAGATCCTTCTGAGACATTAGTCCTTTAATCCTGGAAATGTTCTTCAGGTGATAGAAAGCCGAACTTGTAATTGTCTTTAGATGCTTTTGGAGGTTCAGGTCTGAGTCCATTACTACACCCAGGTTTCGGGCCTGATCAGTGGTTTCTAGCTGAAGCGACTGAAGCTGTGTGCTAACTTTTGATCTCTCCTCTATTGGTCCAAATATTATTACTTCTGTTTCGTTTTTATTTAATTGAAGAAATTTTTGGCACATCCAGGCATTGATTTCTTCTAGGTATTTACTTGTCGTGGATGTCCTCCGGACGACGTAGTAATTTGTGCTAAGTCTTTCAAAAATTCTAAGTTCTTGATAAGGCAGTTGAAAAATCTCCAACAGTGGTCCAAAAATAAGCAGAGGCAGCTGGGTCTCGGTCCAGTATGGTTTATTGCAATAATACAAGTCAACCACACATGAGATGTTAACCGGTCAACATCTAACAAAGCAAAGAAAGTGGTCTGCTTATATACATTCCCCGGGCCTTGGGGCTCCTCCCCGAGCCCCTCCTCTTTATTACGTATTTTCAGGTACTTTTCCACAGATATCTCTGTTATCTTATTATATACCGGTGGAAATTTCCCTAAGGTGCATGTTTTTTAAAACATAGTTACTCATTACTACCCTTTCCAAACATGGACCATGCACTTTCTGTTTACATTGCAGCCCTTTGGACCAGATGTACTTTTCCACTGCCTCGGTTTGTTTGCATTGGCCCTCTACCTCTTATCTTGACCTCCGGAGTGACACGCACACATTCTTTCTTAGGTATAGGTTACAGCACATTTTAAAACATTGTGACAAGAATATATTCATTGTGAGATATGTAAGCACACCCTTTTAACCATTGTGATAAGAATATATTCATTGTAAGATATTAATCCACTACATACTCAGTGCCTGAACTGGTTCATAGTCACCTGGTGACATGGTGATGTAGAGCTGTGTGTCGTCTGCATAGTTATGGTAGCTGATGTTGTTGTTTTTTATTATCTGAGCAAGAGGGAGCATGTAGATATTGAAGAAGAGGGGACCCAGAATGGACCCTTGGGAACCCCACATGTGGTTTTTGTCATCTTTGATGTAAAGTTACCTACTGATACAAAAGATTCCCTGTTCTTTAAGTAGGATTTAAACCAGTTGAGAGCTGTACCAGAGAGGCCGACCCAGTTCTCCAGGCGTTTTTAACAGAATGGAGTGATCGACAGTATCGAATGCTGCACTGAGGTCCAATAGAACCAGCACGGTGGTTCTTCCACAGTCTGTATTTATATGGATGTCATTAAACACCTTGATAAGGGCGGTCTGTGTACTGTGGTGAGCATGGAAGCCAGACTGGAAAACGTCAAAGCGGCTGGTCGTTGTTAAGAAGGTGTTTAATTGTTGAAACACAGCTTTTTCAATAATCTTACTGATAAAGGGGAGGTTTGAGATGGGCCTGTAGTTCTGGAGTAGGAGTTTGTCTAAATTGTTCTTTTTCAGCAGTGGTTTGATAATTGCCGTTTTTAGGGATTGGGGGAAAACACCTGACAGAAGGGATGTGTTTATTATCTGAGTCAAATCAGACGCTATGACAGGCAAAACTTTCTTAAAGAAAGCTGTGGGGAGAACATCAAGGCACCAGGAGGAGGAACTTAGCTGCTGAATGATCTCCTCTAAGCTTTTGTGGTTTATTTGGCTGAATTGGGACATTTTGTCAGGGTAAGTTCCAGCTGAATACAGCTTTGGTTCTGGAGTTGATATGGAAGTACAAACTGATCCTCTAATTTTTAGGATTTTCTCAGTAAAGAAGTTAGCAAATTCATTGCAGGCCCTGGTGGAGTGGAGTTCGGAAGCCACTGACGCAGGAGGATTTGTTAACCTGTCAACTGTGGAAAATAAGACGCGAGCATTATTAATGTTTTTCTTGATGATCTCTGAGAAAAAAGATTATCTTGCATTTTTCAATTTTAAGTTGTATCTGTAAAGTCTCTCTTTATAGATGTCGTAGTGAACCTGGAGTCTGTTCTTTCTCCACCTGCATTCAGCTTTCCGACATTCCCTTTTTTCACCTCTAACTGTTGGAGCATTTCTCCAAGGAGATTTTTTCTTCCTGGAAAGAACTTTCACTTTAACTGGAGCGATGCAGTCAATGATGTCTGAGACTTTAGAATGAAAGTTATCTACTAGCTCATCTACTGAGTTGCAGCCCAAGGTTGAAGTATCAGAGTAAGCTTGAATAAAAGTTTCCGTGGTATTGTCCTTAAAGGTGCGTTTTCTTACGATGTCCCTTTGGCTAAATAAGTCACTGGAAATTATGCTTTCATAGGTAACAGAAAAATGATCAGATAGGCAACATCAGTTATATTGACCTTAGAAATCTTTAGACCTTTAGTGATGATCATATGTCCCCGTTTGTGTGTTGGCTGTTTAACATGTTGAGTTAAACCAAAGTTTCTAAATGTGTCACACAGTTCTTTTGCACTTCTGTCTTCAGGGTTGTCAACGTGAAAGTTGAAGTCTGCCACAATAATTAATAATAACAGTCATAATCAACACATATCACAGACAGGAGGTCACTGAAATCCTTAAAAAAGTTTGATGTGGACTTAGGAGGCCTGTAAACATTCAGAAACATAGTTCGTACCGGGCTCTTTACCTGGAGAGCCAAATGTTCAAAAGAGTCGAATTTTCCCAAAAACACCTTTTTACACTTTAGTGAATCATTAAACAATGTTGCCACTCTTCCACCTTTCCTTTGCTGTCTGCTCTCACAAAGAAAATTGTAGTTGGGAGGAGTTGACTCCAACAGTATGGCTGCTTCATTAGATTCATGAAACCATGTTTCTGTTAAAAACATTACATCAAGATTATTGTCAATAATGAAGTCATTAATTAAAAGGGATTTTCCTGACAGAGATCTAATGTTTAATAAACCCACTTTATATGACTTAGTGGTTGATGATGTCTCTGTGACAGGTTGCATCTGACAGTTTATGACTTTTAAGTATTTGTTCCTGTTCATCCTCTCCTTATTTCTGCCAAATATCATCACAGATATTCCATAATCTCCGGCAAAAGGCCCAAGCTGATGCTGGAAACTGTCATGTCTGATAAATGTGCTGCCAGGGCCCGGTCTGTATCACAGCAAAGTTTTCTGGAGATCCTGAGCACCAGAATGTTACGTGATACATAGAGGAGGAGGATCTGAGGCTCTGAGGCCTTTGGAAAATGCTGGTTTAGTCACAGCAAAATGGCTATGTGGAGAGGATGTCAACTGTAGGCCGATCTTAAATACTTTGTTCATGTTGTGAGAAAATTCCAGAAAAGGAACTTCTGGGCTTTGTGGAGAAGAAGGGGAGGTGGGTGTAGTCTGGACCGGTGATCATGATGATGGAGGTTTTTGGTCCTCTCTTTGTCCTGCTGAGATCTGGGATGAATCCTCCTGTAGTTCTGACGTAGCCTCTTTCTGTGTCATCTTTCTGGCCATCTTTATCTTGGCTTGTTCGGGCTGTACTGGGCTTATCATTTGTTTTGGCACTGGTTGAGCTTTGTTTTGGGACAAAGCTGATGTTGCACAGTTCACAGAATAGAAGATGTTTGAAATCAGCCGTTTTGCACCTGACCTATTTAGAGAGAAACCTTCGCTGTTGAACAGATGTCTCCTCTCCCAAAAGATGTTAAAGTTCAATTCAATTTTATTTATATAGCGCCAATTCATGAAACATGTCATCTCGAGGCACTTTACAAAGTCAAAATCAATCATATTATACAGATTGGTCAAACATTTCCTATATAAGGGAACCAGTTGATTGCTTCAAAGTCCCGACAAGCAGCATTCACTCCTGGAGAAGCGTAGAGCTACAGGGAGAGTCGTCTGCATTGTCCATGGCTTTGCAGCAATCCCTCATACTGAGCAAGCATAAAGCGACAGTGGAAAGAAAAACCACCCATTAGCGGGAAGGAAAAACCTCCGGCAGAACCGGGCTCAGTATTAACGGTCATCTCCCTCGACCGACTGGGGGTTACAGAAGACAGAGCAGAGACACAACAAGAGAGACAAACAAGCACAGAAGCAAATCTGTTCTACATTAGATGGTAATAGCAGGTGAGCTGTCTTATCTGGATGATGTCTCAGATAACAGAACGCCAGACCAGATGTACCTACTATGAAGAAAAAAAAAGAGAGAGAACAAAAAGTTGTTAGCAGAAATGATGACAAGCAATGCATAATTGAAGAACAGTAGAACTCGATAGAGTGAGAAAAATAGATCCTGATGTCCTCCAGTAGTCTAAGCCCATAGAAGCACATCCCCATAGGTAGGTCAGGGCAACATAAGCCACTCTAGTTATAAGCTTTGTCGAAAAGGAAAGTTTAAGATTAGTCTTAAAAGTAGACAGGGTGTCTGCCTCACGGACCAAAATTGGGAGTTGGTTCCACAGGAGAGGAGCCTGATAGCTAAAGGATCTGCCTCCCATTCTACTTTTAGAGACTCTAGGAACCACCAGCAGACCTGCAGTCTGAGAGCAAAGAGCTCTGTTAGGAACATACGGGGTAATCAGAGCTCTGATATATGATGGAGCTTGATTATTAAGGGCTTTATACGTTAGAAGAAGAATTTTAAATTCTATTCTTGATTTAACAGGAAGCCAATGAAGGGAAGCTAAAATTGGAGAAATATGATCCCGCTTGTTGATTTTCATCAGAACTCTTGCTGCAGCATTTTGGATCAGCTGAAGACTTTGAACTGCATTTTGTGGACTTCCTGATAGTAAAGAATTACAATAGTCCAGCCTTGAGGTAACAAATGCATGGACTAGTTTTTCAGCATCGCTCCTGGACAGAATGTTTCTAATTTTGGCAATATTCCGGAGGTGAAAAAAGGAAACTCTGGAAACCTGTTTAATATGGGATTTAAATGACATGTCTTGGTCAAAAATAACACCAAGATTTTTTACTTTATTACCAGAGGCCAAGTTAATGCCATTCAGATTAAGTGATTGATTAAGAAGTTTATTTTTTGAGGGCTCTGGTCCAAAGATTACAACTTCTGTCTTGTCAGAATTTAAATGCAGAAAATTTAAAGTCATCCAGCTTTTGATGTCATTAAGACATGCCTGTAGTTGATGTAATTGATTGGATTCATCAGGATTTATGGACAAATACAACTGAGTGTCATCAGCATAACAGTGGAAATTAATTGAATTGAATTGAATTAATCCCATGCTGTCTGATAATTTTGCCAATCGGAAGCATATATATAGTAAAGAGAATTGGTCCAAGGACTGAACCCTGTGGTACTCCACAAGTGACCCTAGAGTTTGAAGAAGATTTATTATTAACATGAACAAACTGGAAAGTTGTCTATGAAGGTTACAGTTGTTTGTTTGCATGTTTTTTCCAGCCATTTGTTTAGCATCAGAACTCTGGAAAAAATCTCATCTCCACAATTAACGGGCGTGTGAGGACGAATGTAAGCCTCTTTCAATACTTCTGATTTTCTTATCTGGGTGATGTCGCCCAGGGCTTCAGCTTGTATTATGAGTTTTTCCAAGGTCGGGCATTCTTTCAAGATTCTTGGAAGGATGTCTGATACATCAGACACCAGGCCACAGTTCGAATCGTTATAAATCAACACCTCTGCATTTTTCTTGCTACAGAAATGTTTAATCCCACTTACAGATCCATTGCATAATATCAGGGTCCTTGGCCCTGTGGCATATCTTTTCTCTGGTAGCTTAGAGCAAAGATTTTTGACATGCCTCTGATTGTTGTCATGATCCTCCTGGGTCACATTTTGGAGCGGAGCGAATCTGTTTAGTAACGGAATTCCAACATTTCCAGCAGGTTTACTCCTATCATTTGTTGTGAGATCAGCCCGCTGTTGTTTCACTTGTCTTGGGACAGTTCTCTGTAGTATCAGCCAGTTTCCTTTGTCTAGGTGTGGGGTTCGTTGATCCTTTGGTCTTGCACCCAGAGTGGTCCAGGGATTCTCTTTTTCCTCAGGGAACTGTTTGGTCGCTGAGTCGCTGGGCTGGTGGTCACCGTTCGGAATCACAGGCAGGGTTGTTTCATTTCCATGCGCGGCGTTTACATCATAATTCACTTCGAGTCGACAGATTTTCTGTTCCATAACAGCTATCTTCTGTAAAAGCTTGTCAATGTCCATTGTGGTGAAGGTAGGCATCTTTTCAAAATGTAAATCAAAAATAAATAAAAGAAAATAAATAAAATAACTAAATCCAACTTTCTGTGGTTTTGGCTAAGAGATAAAAAGGAGATAAAAAGTAAAAGGCAGGAAAATGTAAGCAAGCAAGGAGCAGAGAAAAAAGCGTCAGAGCAGGCAGAGAGGCGGAGATAGAAAAAAAAGAAACTAAAGGTCTAAAGATTTCTAAAGTCAATGTAACTGATGTTGCCCTATCTGATCACTTTTCTGTTACCTTTGAATGCATCATTTCCAGTGACTCATTTAGAAAGGGACATCGTAAGAAAACGCACCTTTAAGGACAATGCCACGGAAACTTTTATTCAAGCTTACTCTGCTACTTCAACCTTGGGCTGCAACTCAGTAGATGAGCTAGTAAATAACTTTCAGTCTAAAGTCTCAGACATCACTGAATGCATTGCTCCAGTTATAGTGAAAGTTTTTTCCGGGAAGAAAAAATCTCTGTGGAGAAGTGCTCCAGCACAAAACAAGTCCAGTTGCTTTGTTTTTTACTTTTTTTGGAAAGTGCTCCAGCAGTTAGAGGCGAAAAAGGGGAGTGTCGAAAAGCTGAACGCAGGTGGAGAAAGAACAGACTTCAGGTTCACTATGACATCTATAAAGAGTTTACAGATATAACTTGAAAAATGCAAGGGAATCTTTCTTCTCTGAGATCATCAAGAAAAACATTAATAATGCTCGTGCCTTAAATGCCACTGTCGACAGGTTAACAAATTCTCCTGTGTCCGTGACTTCCGAACTCCACTCCACCAGGGCCTGCAATGAATTTGCCAACTTCTTTACTGAGAAAATCCTAAAAATTAGAGGATCCGTCTATACATCCATATCAACTGCAGAACCAAAGCTGTATCCTACTGGGACTTATCCTGACAAAATGTCCCAATTCAGCCAAATAAATTAATAAAGCTTAGAGTCGATCATTCAGCAGCTAAGTTCCTCCTCCTGCTGCCTTGATGTTCTACCCACAGCTTTCTTTAAGAATATTTTGCCTGTCATAGCGTCTGATTTGACTCAGATAATAAACACCTCCCTTCTGTCAGGTGTTTTTCCCCAGTCCCTAAAAACAGCAATTATCAAACCACTGCTGAAAAAGAACAATTTAGACAAACTCCCACTCCAGAACTACAGGCCCATCTCAAACCTCCCCTTTATCAATATGATTACTGCATACTGATCAAGAGTTCTGATGAAAATCAACAAGCGGGATCATATTTCTCCAATTTTAGCTTCCCTTCATTGGCTTCCTGTTAAATCAAGAATAGAATTTAAAATTCTTCTTCTAACGTATAAAGCCCTTAATAATCAAGCTCCATCATATATCAGAGCTCTGATTACCCCGTATGTTCCTAACAGAGCACTTCGCTCTCAGACTGCAGGTCTGCTGGTGGTTCCTAGAGTCTCTAAAAGTAGAATGGGAGGCAGATCCTTTAGCTATCAGACTCCTCTCCTGTGGAACCAACTCCCAGTTTTGGTCCGTGAGGCAGACACCCTGTCTACTTTTAAGACTAATCTTAAAACCTTCCTTTTTGACAAAGCTTATAACTAGAGTGGCTCATGTTACTCTGAGCTACCTTTATAGTTTTGCTGCTATAGGCTTAGGCTACTGGAGGACATCAGGGCCTATCTTTCTCACTCTACTGATTTCTACTGTTCTCCAGTCTACTGTTCTCCAGATTTGCATTGCATTACATTGAAATGACTGTTGTCATTTCAGCTTTTAACTTTTTGTTCTCTCTCTTTTTTCTTCATAGTAGGTACACCTGGTCTGACATTCTGTTGACTGTGAAATCATCCAGGGAGGACAGATCACCGACTATTACCATCTAATGTAGAACAGATTAATAGATCAATGTGTGCTTCTGTGCTTTTTGTCTCTCTTGTTGTGTCTCTGCTCTGTCTTCTGTAACCCCCAGTCGGTCGAGGCAGATGACCGTTCATACTGAGCCCGGTTCTGCTAGAGGTTTTTCCTTCCCGCTAACGGGTGTTTTTTCTTTCCACTGTCGCTTCATGCTTGCTCAGTATGAGGGATTGCAGCAAAGCCATGTACAATGCAGACGACTCTCCCTGTGGCTCTACGCTTCTCCAGGAGTGAATGCTGCTTGTCGGGACTTTGATGCAATCAACTGGTTTTCTTATATAGGAACATTTTTGACCAATCTGTATAATCTGACCCAATCTGTATAATATGATTGAACTTAACTTTGTAAAGTGCCTTGAGATGACACGTTTCATGAATTGGCGCTATATAAATAAAATTGAATTGAATTATTGAAACAGCTGTGTTTCAACAATTAAACACCTTCTTAACAACGACCAGCCGCTTTGACTCTTTCCAGTCAGGTTTCCGTGCTCACCACAGTACAGAGACCGCCCTTATCAAGGTGTTTAATGACATCCATATAAATACAGACTGTGGAAGAACCACCGTGCTGGTTCTATTGGACCTCAGTGCAGCATTCGATACTGTCGATCACTCCATCCTGTTAGAGCACCTGGAGAACTGGGTCGGCCTCTCTGGTACAGCTCTCAACTGGTTTAAATCCTACTTAAAGGACAGGAACTTTTTGTATCAGTAGGTAACTTTACATCAGAGATGACAAAAATCACATGTGGGGTTCCCCAAGGGTATATTCTGGGTCCCCTCCTCTTCAATATCTACATGCTCCCTCTTGCTCAGATAATAAAAAACAAAAACATCAGCTACCATAACTATGCAGACGACACACAGCTCTACATCACCATGTCACCAGGTGACTATGAACCAGTTCAGGCACTGAGTAAATGCCTAGAAGAAATTAATGCATGGATGTGCCAAAAATTTCTCCAATTGAATAAAAACAAAACTGAAGTAATAATATTTGGACCAATAGAGGAGAGATCAAAAGTTAGCACACAGCTTCAGTCGCTTCAGCTAGGAACCACTGATCAGGTCCGAAATCTGGGTGTAGTGATGGACTCAGACATGAACCTCCAAAAGCATTTAAAGACAGTCACAAGGTCGGCTTTCTATCACCTGAAGAACATTTCCATGATTAAAGGACTAATGTCTCAGCAGGATCTGGAAAAATTAATCCATGCGTTTATTTTTAGTCAAATTGATTACCGCAACAGTGTTTTCACAGGTCTGCCTAAAAAGTGGATCAGACAGCTGCAGCTGATCCAGAACGCTGCTGCCCGCGTCCTCACTAAGACTAAGAAAGTAGAGCACATCACCCCAGGTCTAAAGTCCTTACACTGGCTCCCTGTATCTCAGAGAATAGACTTTAAAATACTTCTGTTAGTCTTTAAATCTCTGAATGGCTTAGCACAGGGGTGTCAAACATACGGCCCGCGGGCCGGTTCCGCCCGCCGAACAATTTAGTCCGGCCCAGTGGCTAAATGCATTATCATTATTCAACAAAAAAAAAAAAAAAAATTTTTTTCCAGTGTCCTGTCTGGCAATGTGGCAATAAGAATTGTTGTCTTAATGCGAAAAAGAGCTCATCAGATTTGACTTTCACAAGTGGAGCAGTACTGCTTTTGCCATAGTGCTCTGCTTGATTTATGAATGTGAATGAATAGTTTTATTATAATTCATGCGGGGAATATCTAAAATGATATGGACACTACAATGGTAAAGTAGGAGAGGAAAGGAAGAACAAGAAAAAAAAAGAAAAGGTGAAAGAAAGGAGAGATAAAACGAAGAGAATGATAAAACGATTATTGAAAAAAACATGTACTTCGTTTAATTGCAAATTTTCAGTTCCTATATTGTCCACGAGGGGCGCTCTGTTTTAATCAGCAGATGGTAGCACTGAGCTTCAGATGTGGAAAATTTATTTTAAATCATTTCTTAATTTTTATCTGTTTGATGTATTTTGTCATGCAGTGTTTTTAAGTTCCAAAAAATGTGAATAAATGTTTTTCAACATTGTGCAATCACTGTGATCAGTTCTTATGCATAACGCACAAGTAAATGTCTAACTGAGTAAAAGTATTGTTGAAATTGCACATACTTTTCTTAAAAACGCTGAGGTTATTCATAATATATTGTGTAAAAGTGAAATTCTTTTAATATAAAAATCAACAAGTCCACTTTTATTAGTTCTATTAAATCTTGCAACGAGTTTACTCGTGTGGCTCTCTTGAGATCAGATTAAGCTGTATGCGGCCCCTAAACCAAAATGAGTTTGACACCCCTGCTATAGCTGTATTATAGGTTTTTGAAAGTTGGAACCTAAGGCCCACTCCTCTGTTTAAGATTGTTTTTTCTCTTTTAACGTAGATGGCTTCCATCACACCCCTTTCAAACCATCTGTCTTCTTTGTCCAAAAACACATTTTGGTGTTCACTCTTTTGAGGACCAAAAGGTTCCAACTCTCAAAAAGCTCTGTCCATTCAGAGCTCAGTCCAAACCTCGCCTTCTGCGGAGCTGTTTCAGCTTCTTTCATAGCTTGTGGCCATCAGTAATTATTCCTGCTGCAGTTCATGTTAACAGAGCAGCAGGATGAGTGATCAGAGATGGAGATAATTTTGGTCTTAACCAGTGGTGAAGGTATAAGCCTGTCCGGTCCGGTACTGCGTACACAAGAGGGGAGAGCAACTGCCTGCCCGATAAAGCCTTCATCCAGAACCAGTCATGGCTGCACGCTGGATCAGAAAACAGATCCACTAACCAGATGCAGTCTAAAACACCATTTAGTCTGTTTATAAATGCAGTTTTTATTAATTCTGCATTTTTTTTAACTACAGGCGCTGTGTTTCTGTGCTTCAACGCTCTTACTGCTCATCTCCCTTTTCCAGGGGCTTTTATCGGCGGCCAGCCTTAGTAACGGGAACCACTATGTTTAATGTCCTTCCACCCGTAGCAAAATGTCTCACTTAAAATCAATAGGAGAGTTCGTAGTTGTGTTTCATTCTATTTATTTAACAACACAGAACCAATGGTGCTGCGGTGGGTTGCTGGATCACCTTGCGCTTGAATTCAGGTGCGCATAATTAAGTTACATGTAATTTAGGTGTACACTTTTAAGGAACTTGTAACATCAGGGGCTTCAGTTCAGACACGTCATTCCTTCTCTTTCCTCTAAATGAGCCTTTAAAGGTATACTATGCAACTGGGATTGATTTTCCAGCGAGGCGCCCCCCAGAGGGCGAAAGTAAAAGTGCACTGTCGTAAATATGCTCAGCTGTTCTCCTGGTTTATCCGTCAAGCCAGGCGCGGTTGTTTTGAGCTTAGCAGACAGGCGAACGCAACGAATACAAAAGTCGAAAAAACGGCAGTACAAACAATGACTAACACAGTGAAAGTATGAACATGCACACAGAGAGAGAGAAACCATTCCAATGCAGTGTTTCCCCTAGGAATTTGCTTACCGGACGACCGGCGGAGCGGGGGGTGGGGGGGGGGGGGGGGTGTAGAGACAAGCTTTGAGCGGCCGGCGGAGCGAGCGGCCGGCCGGCCGGCCGGCGGGCGGGTGGGCGGGGGAAAGAGACAAGGTTTGAGCGGCCGGAGGAGCGAGCGGCCGGCGGGCGGGTGGGCGGGGGAAAGAGACAAGCTTTGAGCGGCCGGAGGAGCGAGCGGCCGGCGGGCGGGGGAAAGAGACAAGCTTTGAGCGGCCGGAGGAGCGAGCGACCGGCGGGCGGGGGAAAGAGACAAGCTTTGAGCGGCCGGCCGAGCGAGCGGCCGGCGGGCGGGTGGGCGGGGGAAAGAGACAAGCTTTGAGCGGCCGGAGGAGCGAGCGACCGGCGGGCGGGGGAAAGAGACAAGCTTTGAGCGGCCGGAGGAGCGAGCGGCCGGAGGAGCGAGCGGCCGGCGGGCGGGTGGGCGGGGGAAAGAGACAAGCTTTGAGCGGCCGGAGGAGCGAGCGGCCGGCGGGCGGGTGGGCGGTGGAAAGAGACAAGCTTTGAGCGGCCGGCGGAGCGAGCGGCCGGCGGGCGGGTGGGCGGTGGAAAGAGACAAGCTTTGAGCGGCCGGAGGAGCGAGCGGGCGGGTGGGCGGGGGAAAGAGACAAGCTTTGAGCGGCCGGCGGAGCGAGCGGCCGGCGGGCGGGGGAAAGAGACAAGCTTTGAGCGGCCGGAGGAGCGAGCGGCCGGCGGGCGGGTGGGCGGGGGAAAGAGACAAGCTTTGAGCGGCCGGCGGAGCGAGCGGCCGGCGGGCGGGGGAAAGAGACAAGCTTTGAGCGGCCGGAGGAGCGAGCGGCCGGCGGGCGGGGGAAAGAGACAAGCTTTGAGCGGCCGGCGGAGCGAGCGGCCGGCGGGCGGGGGAAAGAGACAAGCTTTGAGCGGCCGGAGGAGCGAGCGGCCGGCAGAGCGGGGGAGACAAGCTTTGCGCGCATATGAGTTAGTTTTTTTTTTTTTTTGAATGTTGGGAGGCGGTAGCGTGAGGGAAACCCTCCAATGTTACTTACAATCGCATCAGCAGAAACGCGAGGTCCGCGTCAGCCTTGCAGCCATCTTTCTTTTAGCTCTCGCCATTCGGAAAAAGCTTGCCCGATGTTCACCCGTGTACGACTCCTCTTTCTGTCCAGAGCCCTTTTCCTCTTTCTTGCCTGCTCCAACATGGGCTTTCGCTGTTTTATCGCTGGTTCTGCCATGATAACTGCACAGATATCGCCACTGCGCTAGTAACAAACATGTTCTCGCCGTAAAGCAAGACCGACTCTCGCGATCTTGCACGAGATTCTGAGCCTGTGGGCGCGGGCCGAGGGCTCCTGCAGTTGCAAGTGCGGTATTTCCCCCACAGACCACCAGGGCGGCCAAGAAAACCTTTGTTCAACCTGAAATGACTCATTGAATCATCCAAAACGGTATGGAACACATTAATTAACTGAAAAATGTTGCATAGTGTGCCTTTAATCTGCTAATTAAAACACAGCGCCCCTCGTGGACAATATAGGGACTGCATATTTTCAATTAAACAAAGTACATGTTTTTTTCAATAATTGTTTTATCATTCTCTTCCTTTTATCTTGTCCACTTGTGAAAGTCAAATCTGATGAGCTCTTTGTGGCATCTTATTGCCACATTGCCAGACAGAACACTTGAGAAAAAAAAAAAAAAAAAAAATATTTTTTTTTTATAATGATAATGCATTTAGCCACAGGGCCGGACTAAATTAACCTGACGCCGCCAGATAGATTTGCTCCGCATATCCATCTGGAAACCTTCCGTTGAAGTAATTTTGGGAAGGGGCGAAAATACTGGTTAGCTGATTGGCCTATGTTGGTGATAGACGGGCCAAATAAACCAATCAGATCAACGAAGCATATGACGTACATGTCAACATGCTTCGTCGTCGCTCTGTTACGAGCGACGACGAAAACACAAGCCAAGCTACTCTTGCTGCTGCAGGTAAAGGCTCGTTAGCTCAGCAAAGAAATACTCTGTAATTCCGATAAAACTTGCTCGATAGCCACGCTAACGCTAGTTTCATTGGCTGACGCCGCCATGTTCTTTAGACTGAACTGTCGCGCTTCTGGTTGCGTCACACCTCAACCCGCCTCAAAACCAACGCTGATTGGACGTTCGTTTGGTGAACGGCTCCAAATTTTCTTTAACGGAGAGTAGCCAGACTGATCTGCGAGTGAAACCTTGAAAGCTCGCGAGATCAGGATGGTCTCACGAGGCTAGGACTAAATTACTCGGCGGGCCGGATCCGGCCCGCGGGCCGTATGTTTGACACCCCTGAGCTATAGGATTAATTACGGCCAATCATCACCTCAATTCTCACCCTCATACGGGTGATCAAAACATCGTTCCTGCAAGCCAGGCCAATAACGACCCTAACGACTCCCCGTTACAGAGGAGTGGACCAGTTTCGGTTCAATCTGCTGGCTTAATGACTTTAACGACTTCCCATTACTAAGGGGGTGGACCTGTTTCGGTTCAATTTGCATGTTATCTAAGCCATTACAAAGCCTTTGTTGGGCAGTAGTATAAAGCTTGATGCTCTGCATTACTCCAGACTATTTGAATTGAGAAAGCTCCCTGGATAGGAAGCGAAACGTCTTCAAACTACGGAAAACAAGTCCAGTTGTTTTGTTTTTTACTCTTTTTGGAATGACCATGACCTGGATGACTGAGAACCTTCACCTGAATTAATATACATAAAGATAAGTTTTGGACAGCACTAAACAACTACTGTCTGAGTCCCATTGAAACATATGATGTTAGCAGCTAACTTAGCATTAGTTGTTTCAGTGTCATTCTTCTGGGGAAATGCAATACAAATAATCCATGAAGAAAAAACGTTTATAACTTACATTTGTTGATTTAACTTTAAGAATAATTTAAAAAATACACATTAGTTTGCTCTTTATTATTTTTAACCAGTTATTAAGAGGGTGCTGTGGAAGGTTCTTGACCAGAACTTTGTTTAAATATTAACACAATCAATTTTCATAAACAATAAGACCTTTTAGTAATATTCATTTTTATTCATTCGTATAAAGTACATGCTTGCCCCTGACTTTAGATTTTAAAAGGCTGAAGTCACCCCAAAATAGATATCCCTTGTAGATATAAACATCAAATGGCATTAACCCACCTGACTGACTGTGAACTATTATGAGAAAGGAAATTATAAAAATATGTTTAGAAAATCTGACCTTACAAAGAATGAAAATAATTTTGTACAAAATGTTTATTTTAATGACTATTAAGTCCAACTCCACAAAAAGAAAGTTTGAAGTTCTAATGAAAATGCAACCTCTCATTATAGCTACATTAAACGTCATAAATGTACACGTTGAAAAAAATTACAAACATTTTCACAATCATTATTTTTACATGAATTCCAAACCAGTATTACAAGAAGGATCTAAATAATAGTCAACATAAGCAACATTATCATGGGAGGATGATAACATGGTTCCCAGTTTCTCTATGAACACATAAAAAGGTTTGTGAGAAACAGTGGTATAAAAACATTTTTTATCCAAACATTAATTCCACAAGATTTCTCCCAATCATTAGTGTTCTAAACAAAAGTGTAGTGCATAAGTTCTTCTTAAAGTAGAGGTCTGTTTGGACTGACAAGATTTCAATTATTCGCTTGCAAGCTTGCAGGTTAAATGACAACAAGTCTATATCCTGCTTCTTACAATAAAACAACAAATTTTTTGGATCCATCCCAAATAAATTCCATGGAGAGTCTAAATTTTACATTTTATGTAGGAAACCACAGGGGCTGAGAACCACAAACAAACAGCAAATAGGTAATAAGGAGGTAAGAGCTGGATTAAGTCATTGTTCAGAAGGATCTTAAACAGAAGAAAGATATTATAGAAAGTCAAACGACGCATGTTTCAGACAGATGAAAAGCAGCACTTTAGAATCCTAACATATCATAGCATGCAATGGTGATAACAATAATACAACAGTATGTACAAATATCTCCCCACAAAGGTAAAGTCCTAGTAAGAAGAAATTACACTCAGTTCAAGATGTTTCATCTGACAAAAAGGTTCTAAAATGATTTAACTCAAACATCAAGCTAACACAAAAACACTTATTTAATTTTTCTCTGCATGTGTCATCTTATCAGGATCTGTACCATACGGTTTTTGGACAGAAGAACTGGATCCATTTTACACCCTTGAGGTTAAAATTAAACGAGTTTAGAAACTGTTAAACAACAGACCATTTCACCATGCCCTGAAAACTGAAATCAACAAATTCAAAGACACTTCAAGGTCTGAGTGAGTGAGTTGAAAAATCTTTATTCAAATCCCTTCAGGAGTGAATGCTGCTCGTCAAGACTGCTACTGGGTTTCCTTAGATAGGAAATTTGTTTTGACCAATCTGTATAATCTGATCCAATCTGTATTATCTGATTGAATTTGACTTTGGTAAGTGCCTTGAGATGACATGTTTCATGAATTGGCGCTATATAAGTAAAATTGAATTTAATTTAATTGAATCCTGAAAAAGGACTATAAATGAAACAAATATGTGAATTTCAGTGTCAAGTACTGGGTTTAGTCTTGCTATCTTCCTTGTTTGTTCTGAGAGCAGAAGACAAATACATCAAATTTGACTTAAATAAAATTAAATTAAAATTACCTAATCATGAAATTATTTTAACATCTGTGAAAAGAAGGGTGTTATCTAATAAATAACAGTATATACATATATACACAACACATTTAATATATTTTCCAGTTGACTGTTTGTATAAGGTCTGGTATCCTTTACAACTCGAACAGAACAAACCAGGAGATCGACGATTGTTTTTTGAGAAAGTAGAAGTCTTTGAATGATTGTCAATTTGAGCCAGTTTTGTTGGCAGCACCTTGTGGACTTTAAAGTGTAACTCACCCCCATGTAGAAGCATATTTCCACTCCCAGAAATAATGTGGAGGTGTGATAGGAGGAGGGCTCAGGTTTCAATTTTCAAAAACTTACAACACAGCAATGGGTTTGATTCCTGCTAGGTTTTACCACACCTATATGCATGTGATCACATTTCTCCTGTGAGCCAGACGAATTATGAGCCTAAGGCATGGGTTAAAGTTCTCTCACTCTGCGACGGATTTCCATCCATCCATCCAGCCGGTGACAGGTTGCCGGTTCGATCCCCCGCTCTGACTGTCTCCGTCGTTGTGTCCTTGGGCAAGAAACTTCACCCGCTTTGCCTGCTGGCGGTGGTCAAAGGGCCCGGTGGCGCCGGTGCATGGCAGACTCGCCTCTGTCAGTCTGCCCCAGGGCAGCTGTAGCTACTAACATAGCTCACCATCGTCAGGGTGTGAATGTGTGTGTGAATGGGCGAATGACTAAACTGTAGTGTTAGCTGTTAGCTAACTGTGTTAGCTTTGGAGGTCTAGTTAAAGCGCTATATAAGTACAAGCCATTTACCATTTTGTACTAGTTGCAGTTCATGGAGGGTTTTCTGAGAGACAGGGAGAGAAGGGAGTTGAAATTGTAAATTCAAGAGGTGAGTGGACTGTGAACCAGTTTGGCAAATGTGTGAAGGATGAACTTGCTTGATGCTGCAAAGATGAAAGTAAGTTAACCAGGTGATGTTATGGATGTGGAAAATGAAGGAGAGGATGGAGAGGGCTGTCCAGGATGACGCCAAGGCTCTGAAGCTGAAAGGAGGGAGAGATACAGGAATTGTCAATCGATATTTGACATGGTGCAGCTCTTCTTTCTAGGAATTAGAAAGGTTGTTATTAGTTCTGACAACCCGGGTCCAGACCAGGAAGCAGAGCCGTAGTTTTCCACACCTCTCTGCAGCTTCTGTACTGTTACACACCCTTTACCCTATTGAGACAGTTTCTTTCCCACGGCCAAAACTGAACAGATAAAAAAACGGATCTAAAAGGAACAAATCATAAAAATAAATACGACTCACCTTGAGCCAAAAAATAAAACAATAGAATGTGGTCTATTAAATATAAGGTCTCTCCCTCCACAGACTTTAATGAAATAATTTCTGATAATGATTTATTTTGTCTCACAGAAACCTGGCTACAAGAGGACTACGTTAGTATAAATGACTCAACTCCCTCCAATTATTAAAATTTCCACATTCCCAGTTCTACGGGGAGAGGAGGAGGAGTAGCAACCATCTTTCAGTCTGATTTATTAATTAGTCCCAGGCCAATTAATAACTACAGTTCTTTGGAACATTTAACCCTCAGTTTCCCTCATCCAAATTGCAAAGCAGTAAAACCTCTTCTCTTTGTTGTTTTGTATCGTCCACCAGGCCCTTAATCTCAGTTTTTGGATCAGTTGTCAGACTTCTTATCTGATTTGGTGTTGAACACTGACAAGGTTATTATAGTGGGGGATTTTAACATTCATGTTGACACAGAATGTGATAACCTTAGTGTAGCCTTTAAAACTATCCTAGATTTAATTGGTTTTGCTCAAAATGTGCATAAACCGACGCACTCTTGGCTTCATACTTTAGACCTTGTGCTGACATATGGGATTAACAGTATTTCCTCACAACCCTGTCTTATTTGACCGTTTTTTAATAACGTTTGAGTTCAATTTAACTGAGTTCTCTACCCCCAAAAGAGGGTTTCATTATAGTAGATCTTTATCGGATAATGCTGTATCAAACTTTAAAGAGTCTGTCCCCCTTTTAATATCCTCAGTATTGCAGAAATGCCCTGCAGATGGCAGCAATGTTGTTTCTTCCCATTCACAAACAGACACTTTTGTTAACGGTGTGACTTCCTCATTGCGTTTCGCATTAGACAATGTAGCTCCCTTGAAAAAGGTGATTATTCACAGGAAGCTGGCTCCCTGGTTTAATTTAGAGCTGCGTTCTTTGAAGCACAATGTTAGAAAATTGGAGAGAAAATGGGGCTCTACACACCATGAGGAATCCTACCTAATCTGGAAAGACAGTCTACTGTTGTATAAAAAGACCCTTCGCTGAGTTAGAGCAGCATATTTGTCATCATTAATTGAGGAGAATAAAAATAAACCTAGATTTCTCTTCAGTACAGTTGTTAAACTTACCCAGTCATTGCTCCGTTGATCCATCCATTCCCTTAGCGGCAATGACTTTATGGGATTCTTCATAAATAAAATTGATTCCATTAAAAATGAAATAATTGGCACCCTCCCAAACATGATTCCCTCATCCTCAGTAAGTGAGGCAGTGTTGGAGGAATCTTTAGAACCTATTCGATGTTGGAAGTGTTTAGAAGCAATAGAGCTTTCTGAGCTATCTAAAATTTTAGCTACATCTAAAACCTTCTACTTGTATGTTAGACCCAATCCCAACTAAGTTGTTTAAAGAGATATTCCCTTTGATCAGTGGCCATATTTTAGACATGATTAATCTATCCGTAGTAAATGGATATGAACCACAGGCTTTTAAAGTAGCTGTTATTAAATCTTTACTTAAGAAACCTTCTCTTGATCAAGATGAGTTAATAAATTACAGACCTATATCTAATCTTCTTTTCCTATCGAAAATTCTTGAGAAAGTAGTTGCTAATCAACTATGTGAACATTTATAAAGTAATTACCTATTTGAAGAGTTTCAGTCAGGCTTCAGAGCTCATCATAGCACTGAAACAGCTCTGGTGAAGGTCACTAATGATATTCTCATGGCCTCAGATAATGGACTTGGGGGGGGGGGGGAGATAATGGACTTGTGTCTATACTAGTCCTGTTAGATCTCAGTGCTGCATTTGATACAGTTGATCACAATATTCTCCTACAAAGACTTGAGCATACTGTAGGGATTAAGGGGAAAGCATTAGGCTGGTTTAAATCTTATCTGTCGGACAGATTCCAGTTTGTTCATGTTAATAATAAATCTTCTTCAAACTCTAGGGTCACTTGTGGAGTACCACAGGGTTCAGTCCTTGGACCAATTCTCTTTACTATATACGTATATGCTTCCGATTGGCAAAATTATCAGACAGCATGGGTTAATTTCCACTGTTATGCTGATGACACTCAGCTATATTTATCCATAAATCCTGATGAATCCAATCAATTACTTCGACTGCAGTCATGTCTTGATGACATCAAAAGCTGGATGACTTTAAATTTCTTGCAATTAAATTCTGACAAGACAGAAGTTGTAATCTTTGGACCAGAGTCCTCAAAAAATAAACTTCTTAATCAATCACTTAATCTGGATGGCATTAACTTGGCTTCTGGTAATAAAGTAAAAAATCTTGGTGTTATTTTTGACCAAGACATGTCGTTTAAATCCCATATTAAACAGGTTTCCAGAGTTTCCTTTTTTCACCTTCGGAATATCGCCAAAATTAGAAACATTCTGTCCAGGAGCGATGCTGAAAAACTAGTCCATGCATTTGTTACTTCAAGGCTGGACTATTGTAATTCTTTACTATCAGGAAGTCCACAAAATGCAGTTCGAAGTCTTCAGCTGATCCAAAATGCTGCAGCAAGAGTTCTGATGAAAATCAACAGGAGGGATCATATCTCTCCAATTTTAGCTTCCCTTCATTGGCTTCCTGTTAAATCAAGAATAGAATTTAAAATTCTTCTTCTAACATATAAAGCCCTTAATAATCAAGCTCCATCATATATCAGAGCTCTGATTACCCCGTATGTTCATAACAGAGCACTTCGCTCTCAGACTGCAGGTCTGCTGGTGGTTCCTAGAGTCTCTAAAAGTAGAATAGGAGGCAGATCCTTTAGCTATCAGGCTCCTCTCCTGTGGAACCAACTCCCAGTTTTGGTCTGTGAGGCAGACACCCTGTCTACTTTTAAGACTAATCTTAAAACTTTCCTTTTTGACAAAGCTTATAACTAGAGTGGCTCATGTTACCCCGAGCTACCTCTATAGTTATGCTGCTCTAGGCTTAGGCTACTGGAGGACATCAGGGTCTATTTTTCTATTTTTCTCACTCTACTGAGTTCTACCGTTCTCCAGTTTTGCATTGCTTGTCGTCATTTCAGCTTTTAACTTTTTGTTCTCTCTCTTTTTTTCTTCATAGTAGGTACACCTGGTCTGGCGTTCTGTTAGCTGTGACATCATCCAGGGAAGACATATCACCCGCTATTACCATCTAATGTAGAACAGATTACTGGATCAATGTGTGCTTCTGTGGTTGTTTGTCTCTCTTGTTGTGTCTCTGCTCTGTCTTCTCTAACCCCCAGTCGGTCGAGGCAGATGACCGTTCATACTGAGCCTGGTTCTGCTGTAGGTTTTACCTTCCCGTTAATGGGGAGTTTTTCTTTACGCTGTCGCTTCATGCTTGCTCAGTATGAGGGATTGCTGCAAAGCCATGGACAATGCAGATGACTCTCCCTGTGGCTCTACACTTCTCCGGGAGTGAATGCTGCTTGTCAAGACTTTGATGCAATCAACTGGTTCCCTTATATAGGACATTCTTTTGACCAATCTGTATAATCTGACCCAATCTGTATAATCTGATTGATTTTGTAAAGTGCCTTGAGATGACATGTTTTATGAATTGGCGCTTTATACATAAAATTGAATTGAATATAAATAAAATTGAATTGCATTTAATATTTTATAACTAACAGATTTGGTTAAAGTTCACTTTGCGCAATAAGCAAGTGAGACCACTTCTCAGTTCCTATGCTTTCTGGCTGATGTTTTGGTCACTTTTGAATTCTGGCGGTGTTTTGACTCTAATGGTAGCATGAGATGGAGTCTACAACCCACACATGGCTCAGGTAGTGCAGCTCATCCAGGATTTCAAATCATTGTGAACTATGGCAAGAAGGTTGGCTGTGTCTGTCAGCTTTGTGACCAGAGCATGGAGGCACTACCAGGAGACAGGCCAGTAAATCAGGAGGCATGGAGGCCGTAGGAGGACAACAAACCTGCTTCCTTCGCCTTTGTGCAAGGAGGAACAGGAGGAGCACTACCAGAGCCCTGCAAAATGACCTGCAGGAGGTCACAGATGTGCATGTGTCTGCTCAAATGATCAGAAACAGACTCCATGAGGGTGGTATGAGGGCCTGACATCCACAGGCGGGGGTTATGCTTACAGCCCAACACCGTGAAGAACGTTTGGCATTTTTTCAGAGAACAGCAAGATCGCCAAATTAGACACTGGCGCTTTGTGCTCTTCAGAGATGAAAGCAGGTTCACACTGAGCACATGTGACAGACGTGACAGCGTCTGGAGATTTCGTGGAGAACATTCTGCTACCTGCAACATCCTCCAGTATGACTGATTTGGCAGTGGGTAAGTAATGGTGTGGGGTGGCATTTCTTTGGGGGGCCGTACAGCCCTCCATGTGCTCGCCAGAGGTAGCCTTACTGCCATTAGGTACAGAGATGAGATCCTCAGACCCATTGTGAGACCCTATGCTGGTGCAGTTGGCCATGGTTTCCTCCTAATGCAAGACAATGCTAGACTTTATGTGCATCGAGTGTGTCAACAGTTCCTTCAAGACAAAGGTATTGATGGCATGGACCGGCCCGTCCATTCCCCAGACCTGAATCCTATTGAGCACATCTGGGACATCATGTCTCGCTCCATCCTCCAACGGCACGTTGCACCACAGACTGTCCAGGGTTGGTGGTATGCTTTAGTCCAAGTCTGGGAGGAAATCCCCCAGGAGACCATCCGCCACCTCATCAGGAGCATGCCCAGACGTTGTAGGGAGGTCATATAGACACGTGGAGGCCACACACACTACTGAGCCTCATTTTGACTTGTTTTAAGAACATTACATTAAAATTGGATCCGCCTGTGGTGTGTTTTTCCACTTTAATTTTGAGTGTGGCTCCAAATCCAGACCCCCATGGGTTAATAAATTTGATTTCCATTGATGATTCCTGTGTGATTTTGTTGTCAGCACATTCAACTATGTAAAGAACAAAGTATTTAATAAGAATATATCATTCATTCAGATCAAGGATGTTATTTTAGTGTTCCCTTTATTTCTTGAGCAGTGTATATATATATATATATATATATATATATATATAATCTATTATGTCAGAATCTACAATTCTCACTATCCAAATAAGTTCGCCTAGACTAGCTAAATGTGTGGCTTCTTATGGTGCTTGCTGCATATGACATTTTAATTTGATGTTGTGATTAGCTAAAACCAACCTTTGGTAGGCGGGTACTAGGTGTCCCTTCACCCAATCAGCTCGGAAAGTTCTGCTGAATGTCCCTCCTTTCCCTGAATGGATTCGACTGGAGCAGATAATGTGCAGAACGCAGACTGCTACACATTATCAGTCTGGTTTGCCAGGTTATTTAAACCAGGTCTCAATATTTAAGCAGAAGTTTCATTCAAGATCTGTGGAAACGAAATTTCACTTCATATTTTAATGTTGAAAAACGCCAGGTGTAAATTAGATGTTATTTTTTTTATGATTAGATATTTTAAAATTGAGTGATGCTAGACTTCGCTACACACTCAACAGTTTTGCAAAGAGGTTGAAAATAAAAACCTTTATCCATTGGTTCTTAAACAGATCTGAAGATAGTTAGTGAAGGGAAGATGATGAAGCTGTGTCTGACAGGTGGATGGCCATGCCAGAAGGCTGTAGGGCAGAGCTCTGGGCTGGACCTCCAGGGTTATTGCCAAGGTTTACAGGGGTAGGGCGGGGATTGAGGCGTGGTGGCATGGGGTTGGAGGGCCGGATGAGAGGTGGGGGTTGATGTAGGGTGGCTCGAGGCTGCAGAAAGCGAGCCTGTTGCTGGAGGGGTGGTGGCTGGCGGTGTAGTGAAGGGGTGGCTGGCAGAAAGGGCCTGAGGAGTGGAGGGGGCTGGTGGAGAGAAGAGGACGAAGTATTGGAAGTAACAGGATTTTGAACTGAAGAAGAGGGGGCAGCTGGAGATGCACCTGAAGAGGTGACATGACCCTGTAGAGAGGAAAAGGCAAAGCGCAAAATTGCTTTAAATAAACCTCAACTTAGATTTTTCTGAAAAGAAAGCCATGAATCAAAAGGAATCAATTAGCGATTAGTTTGGCAAAGACATCAAGCATCAATGTGAAGTTATGTGTTTGAGAGCATGTTCACAGAACTACAAAGGTTACTGGGAAAACACATGGTTTAAACTTAAACATGTAAAGGTAAAAGGTCTCACCTCCTCATCGTCCTCATCAGTGCTCTTCCCTGAAGGAGTTGTTGAACTGTTTTTTCCCTCTTCACCTGAGGTGGCACTGTCTCCATTTGAAGCCTGAGTACCTTGCTCTGCCTCCCACTCCTGCAGTACCTCCTCCAAGTTGAACCTCCTTCGATAGTTCACAAAGAAGTTTTTCACCTGCCCCACTGTTTTGTTACCAATGACATCAGCGATGGCCTGGAAATTTTTGCCATACTTCCTGACTCCTGGATAAATGGAACAAATGTAATGTAAATGTAATATAATGTAAATGTAATGTAGCAATGTAAATCAACACTGTGTAATTAATTGTACTGAATTCACTCTTACTGGATTCACAGTTAAGGGATACAGCTGCCACTAGGGGGTGCGCAAGATGAAAAATGTAATGGCGGTCTGACTGTTTTTTCCCCCCACACCATAAAAGGCGTGTGAATAAACATTTCATTTGTAAAGATTAAAATTAAAAACTGTAAATTTAATCAATAAATAAAAATGTATTGTAATGATCCGTATTAGACTTTATTGCTAAGTGCTGTTGCACACTTACTGTTTCTTTAAGTTAGGTTGTTTTGGGGTTATACCGGAAGAAATGTGTGGCTTCCGGGGGGAGGAGTGGTGGTTCGGGGGACTGGCAGGGTGAAAGCTGTCCCGTTCTGTCCGTCCTAAAATAAAGTGTTAGCAGCAAAACATCGGTCTGGTGCTTGGGTGTCATAACGGAACGTTACAGTATTCACACGAAAAAATTTTTATTTAGAAGAAATCTTCTACGCTTCATTTTAAGACGAAATATACGCATTGTGCTGTATATGCGCACCTAGCCTGTGACCTCTACTGCATTCATTTTGGCAAATATGCTCAACTGGCTGAAATCGGGGAAACTGTCATGCAGCTGAGACATCTAAGGTCAAAGTTAGTGATGGAGGAGAGGAACCAAGAGAGAGAGAGGAATTGGAGTCAACAGAGGAGAGAATTGCAACGAACCCGGGAGAAGAAAACGAGCGAGAATCAGAAAACGTCTCTCTCCCCTCACTTTACGTCGTTTACGTCAGCAGTGGAAAAATTAAATTCAGGCCGAAAGTTTTATTTACAAGGTGAAATTGAGTGACTGTCTCTATACTGATCGCGCAGCGCCTACAAACAGCGCTGCTCGTGGTGCTGTGACTCAAACTGCGACAACCACTGATGCGCATGACACGCCCACACCGCTGCAGCGTCTGCTGCTGCTGGGGTGGAAATTGGTGATACACGCGGTTTCTTGACTAAGTTCACGCACAGAGCTGCAATACTTTTCATTGTGATCCAGACAAGTGCAGTTCATTTTAAAGAGGCAGTTTTGCGCGTATTCAGACCGGAACAGGGAAACCGGCGGTGGGGCTGCGAGGAGCTGAGGTGTGTTACCATGGGCGTATTTACCTGCTGGATGTAACCGCTGTGAAACAATCAGGAAATTACTTTTTTTTTCTCTGATTAATAACAGCTTTATGGAGCTCTCCATTATTGTTATTCTGTGCCACTCTACCAAGTGTCTCTCTCTCTCGTCATCGGACACCTATCAAATTAAACTTCTTTGTGTTTCTATTTTGCAGCGTAAATTCTGAGTCAGACTTAGATTTAGAAACTGCAACATGAAATAAACAAAGCGAGAACACGCACAGGTAGATCATCAGAGTTTAGTCCGTGAATCCACCTGGATGGTCTCCGCTTCAGAGACGTTTCAGGTTGTCTGTGGAGGTGTGACCGATCTGAGTCTCTCGCTCCACGCTGAGCCACCTATGCATCTCAAAACCCTCAGGATCCTGTTGTGGATGTTGTGTGTAACTTTACTGCAATTTAATTCAAATTATGATATAATTTATTATAATAATTTTATTTCCATAACCTTTGTTATGATGGTTAAGTTGTAACTGCAACTGCAATTTTTTTTTTGAAGATTGGGGGTGCGTCAACCCCGTTGGGACACGGAAGAGGGGGCATGGCTAAGAAAAGTTTGGGAACTGCTGGTCTAGTGTATATGGCTCCAGATTACTCTCACCCTCAAAGTGTTACATATCAACAAAAATTCAGTACTGTACCCATAACTGTAGCAGTTAGCAGGGATGTCAAGCGTGATATTAACAAGAAACGAAATCCCAATTTTATCTTCCATGCCTTTTCATTTTTCCATGGAACAATACGATCTATTTTAGGTTGTAGAGACAGAGGAAGGATCCATGTTTTTTGAGCTCTATACATCTTAGTGCTGATGCAGATTTACAGCATACACTATTTATTCCTTCATAATACAAAGAACTTACATTCAGTGCCATTAAAGTAGCTCATGTTTAATCATGTAGTTTATTCATTTAGACATTTTAAACCTGTAAGCTGCTGTAATTAGCAGAGATGAAGCTCACCTTGAACAGCTAAAAGCTGCTCATCTGTAGTCCAGCGCGCATTTACCTTCTGGTTAGACTTTAAAAAAGTAAAGGACAGGGTTTAAAAAATAGATACACATGTTAGGGTCAAGCCATGAGAACATGGAGTGAACTAAACAGAAAACAAAAGACACTGGTAAGAACTCTAAATCCCAGAATTCACAGTATTAACATATTTACATGACAACTTAGAGGAAGCACATGTTTCACACCTGGAATTCCCATGATGTCAGATATACAAAACCAGCAAGCAGTATTCTTTCTCTTTTACCTGCAGCAGTCCACCGACTATACCTGGAAGATAACGTGTGTGAACCTCTTAATCTTGTTGGGCGAGTAAATGACTGCTTTGGAGATAATTTGGATCCAAAATATTGTCTGTGTTTTTGAGTCACCACTGACTGGCCAAAGCCAAATATTGGTCTAGCCCCCTCAGACTGGTTGTCTAAGCTCTGGTAGGAAAGAATCTGAAATAATTATAGATTCCCAATAAGAGATTGTGTCCCTAATCTTATCGACAGAGCAGGTCTTTCCTTTCCACTGCCCTGAACCACAGCTGTTATCAATACACACTTGAAATATGGTTTATTTCATTGTGTTTTACTTAGGTTGTGGTGCTAAACTGAATGCTAACCAGCCACTAAGCCTTGGTGCTACAAAATTCATTTTGGGTGTGCATTTAAATTTGCAAAAACTTTATTTAGTGTTCAAAAACTGGTGGTCTGTTACATATACATATACATATATATACACATATACATATATACATATACATACATATATACACACACACACACACACACACACACACATATATACACACACACACACATACATACATATATATATACATATATATATATATATATATATATATATATATACATACATACATATATATATACATATATATATATATATATATATATATATATATATATATATATATATATATATATATATATATATATATAGTACTCATTGAATATTGTTAGTGTTGGTGTTTATAGAATTCAAGCACAACCCTGCAATGGTGTGCACGCCTCCCATTGTTTTAGGTAGAAAATATGTCACAACTTGGGTATTATCTGATAGCCTGTGTAGTAGCATGGTGTCCAAGACTGTCTAAGTGCATGCTGTCCCCAAGATAATGGACCGTTCCCTTTATCAATCCCCTTGTTCATATTTATGTATGTCACATCTGTGACAAAGGATCTGTATGAATCATCTGGTATTTTCCTAATAACTGCTTTCAACAGCTCTAACAACCTGTAGCTTCATGTAAGATCTAACACTCTATAAAGGCGCTGGTGTTTTGTTAGAGCAGCTAACTCCTCCACTTATTTGTGTTTAATTAACAATCATCTTTATTTGTCATTGCAACATACTGTGCATTCCAAGTAAACTTGACCTCTGCGCTTAACCCATCCCTTATGGAGCAGTGGGCTTCCACTGTGCGGTGCCCGGGGAGCATTCTGGGGTTAAGGGTCTTGTGTCAGATAACTGATCTGTACAATGAAAATACAATACAATGAAATAGCTGCATGTGCTGGAACGCACATGCAGCTATTTTCTGGGGGGAAAGAGCCTGAGCTTGTGCGCGAGGTTGAGAGGTTCCGACTAGAGAGAGTCGGACTCACCTCGACGCGCCGCTCTGGCTCTGGAACCAGTCTTCTTGAGAGGGGCTGGACATTTTTCCACTCTGGAGTTGTCCCTGGTGAGAGGCGCCGAGCTGGGGTGGGCATACTTGTTGCCCCCCATCTCGGTGCCTGCACGTTGGGGTTTTCCCCGGTGAACGAGAGGGTGGCCTCCCTCCGCATTCGTGTGGGGGGACGGGTTCTGACTGTTGTTTGCGCTTATGCGCCAAACAGCAGTTCGGATTACCCACCCTTTTTGGAGTCCTTGGAAGGGGTACTGGAGAGTGCCCCTCCTGGGGACTCCCTCGTTCTGCTGGGGGACTTCAGCGCTCACGTGGGCAATGACAGTGGGACCTGGAGGGGCGTGGTTGGGAGGAATGGCCCACCTGATCTGAACTCGAGTGGTGTTTTGTTGTTGGACTTCTGTGCTCGTCATGGATTGTCCATCACAAACACCATGTTCAAGCATAAGGGTGTCCATATGTGCTCTTGGCACCAGGACACCCTAGGTCGCAGTTCAATGATCGACTTTGTTGTCGTTTCATCTGATCTGCGGCCGCATGTCTTGGACACTCGGGTGAAGAGAGGGGCGGAGCTCTCCACCGACCACTACCTGGTGGTGGGTTGGCTCCGATGGCGGGGGAGGAAGCCGGTCCGACCAGGCAGGCCCAAACGTACTGTGAGGGTTTGCTGGGAACGTCTGGCGGAGTCTCCCACTAGACGGAGCTTTAACTCCCACCTCCGGGAGAACTTTAAACACGTCCCGAGGGAGGGGGGGGACATTGAATCTGAATGGACCATGTTCCGCGCCTCTATTGTTGAGGCGGCTAGTCGGAGCTGTGGCCGCAAGGTTGTCGGTGCATGTCGCGGCGGCAACCCCCGAACCCGCTGGTGGACACCAGCGGTGAGGGAAGCCGTCAAGCTGAAGAAGGAGTCCTACCGGGCTTTTTTGGCCTGTGGGACTCCGGAAGCAGCTGATGTGTACCGGCAGTCGAAGCGGCAGGCGGCTCGGCTGGTTGCCGAGGCAAAAACTCGGACGTGGGAAGAGTTCGGAGAGGCCATGGAGAAAGACTTCCGTACGGCTTCGAAGCGATTCTGGTCCACTATCCGGCGTCTCAGAAGGGGGAAGCAGTGCAGTACCAACACTGTTTACAGTGGGGGTGGTGAGCTGCTGACCTCGACTCGGGACGTCGTGTTTCGGTGGGCGGAATACTTCGAAGACCTCCTTAATCCCACCAACACGTCTTCCATTGCGGAAGCAGAGCCTGGGGGCTCTGGGTCGGGTTCTCCCATCACTGGTGCTGAGGTTGCCGAGGTTGTTAAAAAGCTCCTCGGTGGCAAGGCCCCGGGGGTGGATGAGATTCGCCCTGAGTACCTTAAGGCTCTGGATGTTGTGGGGCTGTGTTGGTTAACGCGGCTCTGCAGCATTGTGTGTTCCAGTTCCCCTGGATTGGCAGACTGGGGTGGTGGTCCCCCTATTTAAAAAGGGGGACCGGAGGGTGTGTTCCAACTATAGAGGAATCACACTCTTAAGCCTCCCTGGTAAGGTCTATTCAGGGGTTCTGGAAGGGAGGGTTCGTCGGATAGTTGAGTCTCGGATTCGGGAAGAGCAGTGGGGTTTTCGTCCTGGCCGTGGAACACTGGACCAGCTCTACACCCTCAGCAGGATTCTGGAGGGGGCATGGGAGTTTGCCCAACCAGTCTACATGTGCTTTGTGGATCTGGAGAAGGCATTCGACCGTGTCCCCCGAGGGATCCTGTGGGGGGTACTCCGGGAGTATGGAGTACCGGACCCTTTAATAAGGGCTGTCAGGTCTCTGTACGACCGGTGTCAGAGCCTGGTCCGCATTGCCGGCAGTAAGTCGGACTCGTTTCCAGTGGGAGTTGGACTCCGCCAAGGTTGCCCTTTGTCACCGATTCTGTTCATAACTTTTATGGACAGAATTTCTAGGCGCAGCCAAGGTGTTGAGGGGATCTGTTTTGGTGGCCTTAGGATTGCGTCTGTGCTTTTCGCGGATGACGTGGTCCTATTGGCTTCATCAGGGCGTGATCTACAGCTCTCGCTGGAGCGGTTCGCAGCCGAGTGCGAAGCGGCCGGGATGAAAATCAGTGCCTCCAAATCCGAGACCATGGTCTTGAACCGGAAAAGGGTAGAGTGCCTTCTCCGGGTTGGGGAGGATGTGCTGCCCCTAGTGGAGGAGTTCAAGTATCTTGGGGTCTTGTTCACGAATGGGGGGAAGAGGGAGCGGGAGATCGACAGGCGGATTGGTGCAGCGTCTGCTGTGAAGCGGGCACTGTACCGATCCGTTGTGGTGAAGAGAGAGCTGAGCCAAAAGGCGAAGCTCTCGATTTACCGGTCGATCTACGTTCCTACCCTCATCTATGGTCACGAGCTTTGGGTCGTGACCGAAAGAGCAAGATCTCGGATACAAGCGGCTGAAATGAGTTTTTTCCGTAGTGTGTCTGGGCTCTCCCTTAGAGATAGGGTGAGGAGCTCAGTCATCCGGGGAGGACTCAGAGTAGAGCCGCTGCTCCTCCACGTCGAGAGGAGCCAGTTGAGGTGGCTCGGGCATCTGGTTAGGATGCCTCCTGGACGCCTCCCTGGTGAAGTGTTCCGGGCACGTCCCACCGGGAGGAGGCCCAGGGGAAGACCCAGGACACGCTGGAGGGACTATGTCTCCCGGCTGGCCTGGGAACGCCTTGGGATTCCTCCGGAGGAGCTGGCCCAAGTGGCCGGGGAGAGGGACGTCTGGGCCTCCCTACTGAAGCTGCTGCCCCCGCGACCCGACCCCGGATAAGCGGAAGAAGACGGACGGACAGACGGACGGTGCTGGAACGCTTTTATATTTTAATATTTGTACAATAATGACCAAAAACCGGTTTGGCGGGGGGGGTATGTAAATGTTGTGGGTGTGGGTGTGAAGACTAGCTCTCAGAATAAATAGGCCCAACAGATCGACTCAGAGTTATTGAGATTTCAAGCTAGATCAACATGGCTTGGCGTACCAAACGGAGACTGAGCGCTTTGGAAGCTTTGGCTATGTTACAAGACATGCCAGACTGTGATTCTGATGGCGAAAACGTTGACTTCAAATTTGAAGAGGAAGACTCCACAGATGCAGAATCTTCATCTGATGAGGATGTGACCGCTCCTCCTGCAACAGATAATCCTCCACCTCCAAGAAAAAGCAGGAAAGTTTGTGTTGTTATTGAGGAGGACAGCACAGACGAGGAGGCTACATCAGATGAGGACGATGTTATGCCAGAAGCTGTTTGAATATGCTTATTATTATTATTATTATTATTAATTATAATTTGGTATTATAATTTAAATAATAAGTCATTCAACTCAAAATTTAAGCGGCTGCATAGTGGCGCAGTGGGTAGCACTGTTGCCTTGCAGCAAGAAGGTTCTGGGTTCAAATCCAACCCTGGGCCTTTCTGCATGGAGTTTGCATGTTCTCCCTGTGCATGCGTGGGTTCTCTCCGGGTACTCTGGCTTCCTCCCACAGTCCAAAAACATGACTGTTAGGTTAATTGCCTTCTCTAAATTGTCCTTAGGTGTGAGTGTGTGAGTGAATGGTTGTCCTGTCTGTCTATGTGTTGCCCTGCGACAGACTGGCGACCTGTCCAGGGTGTACCCCGCCTCTCGCCCAATGAACGCTGGAGATAGGCACCAGCAACCCCCGTGACCCCATGAGGGATTAAGCAGGTCAGAAAATGGATGGATGGAACTCAAAATTTAGCTATAACAAATATAGTTCAAATGGTGGTGATGCCAAAGCTGGAAGCTTGTAATGATTTGTACCACTAATGCAGTTATTAAGTAGCTGTTATTAACTCAGGTGTGCTGGAATAAATGATCTGGTCGGATTTTCACCGAAGAGGTTTATCCAGCAGACTATGAGAGCCCCAATATAACTGCAATTAGAGTTTAAATCCTTACTCCTTATCACCAATCCAATGATAATGTATCTGTGTTAATATCAGATGTTAACTCCGAAAGGAGGTTAGCTCTGAATTCTGAATAACCATGCAGCTGTGAATTGGAATGAACACAACGATTTCTATTCCACAGTTGCTGTTTTATTAAACCAAAGCAATTCCCTGTTACAGCAATTCTCTAGTTCAACCACATTGGAATTCTACTCACTACTAAACATGCAAAATATATGTGGAAATAAAAGTCAAAAAGAAAATGGATTACATGAGAGGCAGACAAATCTTAGTTCAGCTCACGGTTGTTTAACACCACATTCAAAGCATCGGCATTTGACGTAGCAGTATTGACAGACAGAACAGCTTTGAGAGTCCCACTGGACGCTTTGATGTTTTACAAAACAGCTAAGCTACCTACAGTTCAGTCATACGACACCCTCCCAAGATGGCGACTACGATGACATATGCTCTACACCAGGGATGTCAAAGTCAAATACACCAAGGGCCAAAAAAACTAATTTGCTACAAGCCGAGGGCCGGACTGGTTAAATGTTTATTAAAACATATTGAAATGAACATAGCCTATTGAACCAAGACCTAACACATTTTTTAAAACTAATTAAACTTTTATATTATATTAATAAACTTAATATTAAGATAAATACATAAATGAAAGTGCATGCATTATAAACTGAAAATGCATTACTGTACTGCTCTATGATCCTACCGATCACTGCTTTCAAAAAGTAAAATAAGGGGGAAAAAATAAAAAAATAAAAATCAGTTGTATTCTCTCTCATGGCTCTTATCTGCAATTTTCCCTGAGTCCATTCAACTGAAAATGGACTCGGGGTACAGCATAAAATACAAAAATCTATGGCACACAGACAAAACAATACTGCCTTCAAAGAAAAAATCATGTCTTGTACACAAAAAAAAAAAAAAGTAAAAATTTTGTGATGAATCACAGCAGCGGACCCAGAATTCAGCCAGACCAGCAGAGGTTCTTTAAAAAAGGAATTTATTAAACACCAAAAAGGACTGAAGTATCAAAAAGACTACAGAAAAACATTCAGAACTTCATGGGAACAGAAACTGCTCAGGTACTCTGGAGGGAAAAACAGGGTCAAAAATCCAAAACCAGACATGAGATTGGGATTTGCCTCACCCATAAACATGAAAAGATGACGTGGCCCTGAACAAAGGAGTGAAGCAGGAATAAATTGGGGGGTGAGCAGGTGAACAGAGTAGAAACTAATTACAGAAAACCGGTGGAACTAATCAAAGGAAGGGAAGTGATTAATAGATGAACCAAACTGATTGGCTGGTGACTAAACAAGGAAGTGACAGGCAAACAGATAGGTGGTGAGGTGAGTTGACAGAATGCTGGCAGGTGAACTGATTAAAGGCTCGTGACAGAAGTGATCTGAGCAGGCCAGAAGAGCTCATAACATAAAACAAAGTACAAAATCAAACCACCACAAAACCCAAACTAATCCATAAACCAAAACTAAGACAGAACCTGAACCTAAGACAGAATCAGTTAAATAAGTACAAAACTAAAACAACAAAACCCAAATCGTGACAAGTTTAACTGATTAGAAACTGAAAAATATGTCACTGCTTTGTGATGCTCACTTGCAGCATAATAAGTGTAGCCCAACTTCTGGCCTCAAATTGGTGACTTTTAAGGACAATTATTGAATCTTGGACTTCTAAAAAAGGGGAACGGAGTGTTTTATCACGGCGGCTTTTGTTGAAATAAAACATCTTGGATTTGATTATTTTGCTGTTTGGGTTTTTGAGTTGCTTGCTCCACCTTGTCAAAGGCTGAGTGTGGGGCCATATTAGACAACCGACTTCAGCCCAGTGATCTTGGATTGTTAAGGGGGGAAGCAAAAACAATCCAAACATGCAAAGCACAAGTCAGACCTCTGCCCTGACTGGGCCGTCTGTTCACCTCCCAGTATTCTGTGCTTGGCGTGCGGATCCCACCTGCCCGTCGCTCAGCAGCGTGTCTGTCTCTGTCACCTGCAGGATCAGCTCCGTCCCTCCTTCCATCCAGGCTCCTTTTATTTTGGCTTCAATCAGCCTCTGCTGACACCTGCGCGCTGCAACTGCGCTCCACCTCGTTAGACAACCGGCTTCAGCCCAGCCAAGCTTGGATTGTTAAAGGGGGGAGCAAAAACCAAACAATCCAAACATGCAAAGCACAAAAAAAAAAAAAAGAAAAAAAAGAAATGCGTGTACGCATCAACACTACATTCCCCACAATGCAATTCCGCGAGGTCACAGCAGCGCGCACAGGCGGCTGTGGGCCGGTTCTAATGGTAATTAAATATCATCCAGGGCGCCATAGATAAACAGTCCGCGGGCCGGATCCGGCCAGCGGGCCTTGACTTTGACATATGTGCTCTACACCCTTGCGTGACGCGTGATGGGAGGTCCTAATGATGTCACCACGCTTACGCCAATGTGGGGGGTGCCTCGCTTCGAGAGGGAGCGGCTAATGGTGCGTTTAAAGAACCACCGCGAACTGAGTTCTAACAAAGAGATTGAACTGATAAGAAAAGGGGAGCAGAGAAAGGACAGGGAAAGAGAAAAAAAAGAAAGGGAAAAAGGAATTGAAGAAACGACCCGCAGCGGAGTCCAGATGAACCACAAATCAACACAGGCAAAAATCACTTGTAAAAAGGCATGCACCCACAAACAGAAAATGTTCACAGTTAAAACAAACTCCGTCTTGGAGTAAACAGCATTAAACTAATTCTAACACCTGCCCAGGCACTTCTGAAACACCCTGTGGGTGAAAAGAAATAAAAGGGGAGAACCCGTCACTTTGAGGTGCCTCGGGGCTGGTCCGGAGCGCTCCGAGTAACGCGGCTTCCTGGAGGCGTCTTGACGAACGCAGGTGTCCGCAGGCTGCAGCGGGACCGGGATGACAAAGTTCCTTGGTCTCCCTCTCCGGCTTACAATCGCTTTGTTGGCCAAACACAAGCGGGGTCCTCTTCCGATCACTGGGAGATAAGGCGGCTCTCAATCTTTTGATCAGAGGGAATTTAAAAAGTACTTATTTTAAAGTCGACCTCCTGTTCTGTATCAGCAGAACAGGGAATGGAGGTGCGTCGGTAAACTTCGGTCCAGCAAAGAGTTATCAAGCACGTGGCGTGGGGGGGAGGTAATCCACGGAGTAACAGCTGTGTGTCTTCTCGAGATGGCTGGGTCCCAAAAGAAGGCAGATTTCGGTCTTCGGCCGGAATAAATACCTTTCCCCCTTTTAACGTTATCTCTCCGCTTCGTCGTTAGGGGCGGCGGCCATTTTGGACCGTCTTGCATGATGGGAATTGGTGGCCATTTTGACCACCTTGCATCATGGGAAATGCAGTCCGTCATGTCCCGAACTAATGCAAGTTTGTCACGTCCTGACATGGCATAACAACGTCAACTCTCCTGGTAGCAAGAAACGCAAGGTTTCCGGTATGGACACAGCACCAGAACACACAGAGACAGCAAAAGATGGCAGTGTGTGGGTCCAGCGAAAGGTTGAGGACTTCACCTCTCAGCAAACCACGCAGATGAAATTCAGCGGGACTGGAGGGCCAACTGAGTTTTCAAGACGGAAAACTACAAGTCGCCTCCAAAGCTTCCTCTGTTTGGTGGATATTCGTATGCTGATGACCATCAGAGACTGCACAGTCCAGCAGGGTCGCAGAACAGAACAGGGCTGGAAAATGAGTGTGTATGAGCTGATGGCTTTCATTGCAATTCTGTTTATAAAGGCAGCACAGGGGAGCGTTGGCGCCATGCGGGATTTGTGGTCCAAAGACTTTGGGAATTCACACATCAAAGCCACAATGCCTCGAAACCGGTTTCAAGATATAATGAAATATCTGCGCTTCGACAACAAAGACACTCGTTTGGAACGTGTGAAAACGGACAAATTTGCTGCAATTTCAAACATCTGGCAACAGTTTGTACAGAACTGTGTGTTGTCCTACAGTTCAGGGCAACATATTACTGTTGATGAGCAGTTATTTCCATCAAAGGTTTGTTGTCCCTTTCTGCAATACATTGCATCCAAGCCTGATAAATTTGGAATTAAGTTTTGGATTGCAGTGGATCTGGACACAAAATACATGTGTAATGCCATCCCCTATTTGGGAAAAGATCCCTCCCGCCCCACAGGAGAAAGGCTGTCTGAGAACGTTGTTGTGAAACTGATGGAGCCATTTATGGACCAGGGCAGGACGGTAACTATGGACAATTTCTTCACGTCTCTGTCTCTGGCCAACAGGCTCCTTCAGCGGAACACAACTTTGCTTGGTACCATGAGCAGAATTCGGCGGGAGCTACCAGCAACAGCAAAAGAAACTTCAGGACGCCAGCTGTACTCTACGCAGCTGTTCACATCTGGAAGTGCCTTACTGACAGTGTATGCAACAAAAAAGAAGAAATCTGTTTGTTTGCTGAGCCCCATGCATCAGAAAGTGGAGATTGGGGAGACTCAAAAACAGGAACCAAACACTGTTATTGACTATAACCACTTGAAATGCGGTGTGGACATTATGGACCAGAAATTACGGACTTAGTGCGTGCAGGAACACGGAGATGGCCCGTAGCTGTTTTTTACAACCTACTTGACATGGCTGCAACAAACGCGCATGTTTTGTACAAGGAATGCACAGAGTCTAAAGACAGTCGACGAAAGTTCATTCTGCGACTTGCAGATGAACTTCGTTACAGGTTTATGCAGGAAAAGGAAATAAAAGAAGAAAAGATGAGACAGCATCGTGAGATGAAGAGACATTCTCATGGTAAAACAACACAGTGCCAGGTGCGCAATCTCTGCAACAGGAACCACAGCACTGAGCGTTGTGTGCACTGCACAAAGTATACCTGTCGCAAATGCAGGAAGGACTCACCTTGGGTTTGTGGAAACTGCTAAATGGGACAATTGTAGCTTTATATGTAGTGATTTTCCTTGGGTGAAATAAATGTTACTCCAATACTGAAGTCATACTGTTTGTCATTTTCTAAGCTGAAATTTTGAATGACATAAAAAGGCGAGACAAGACAAAATACAATTATTCTCTAAGTTGTTCTTTCTTTCACATAGTGAGCTTTACAATATAAATGAGTCTGTTGGTGAATGGACAATATAAATAGGCTCTGCCTTGCCTTGTTGGAAAAGCAGGTTCTCAGCTCAGGAACTAGGACCCGTCACAGGTTATTTGCATTACAATAGGGACAGTTAGCAAGGTAGAGTGAATACACAAACTTGAAGAAGGGAGGGGGGCTTGCAAGAAAAGTGAAATTCTCTGGGACTTCTAGTGTTAAATGTAGTCCAACTTCAAATATTGCAGGCATTTGCTGAAATCAAAAAAGTTAATTTTATTGGGGCCTGCCATAGGAATTTGCAATGAGGAGGCATGCTTTGCAAATGCTTTGCAATGCCTTCCATGCAAATGCATGGCAGGCACCAATTGTTCGACACCTCTAAACGGGTATCTTTATTATTTATTTTTCTTCCGTCACTTTAATACAGCCCGAACCATATGGTCTACCCCCACAAAATATATATCAAAACGCATGTCTTGATCCCGTGAAGTGTGCTATTTGTACTACACGCCATTTCGAGTTACCATGGTGACGTAATTAATGAAAAACCACCCCAAAAGTCGAATCGTCGTTTAGAATGGAAGTCAATGGCGGAATTTTCCGGTGGCTTGAGTGACGCACTCTAACATTTTGAAAGATTTCACAACTGTGAAAATTGAACGAGTAGGCTGAAGTTATTCGCTCTACATAGACAAATTATACACCAAAACATAGGTATTTTTGTCAGGATTCAGAAAATGTAACCCTCATTGGTGTAAGATTTATAGATTTTTTGCAAATCGGCCCAGAGCGCCAAAAAGTCAAAACACCCTCTATTCATATTCTATGGAGCTGTCTTGAAAAATGACACCTGACATTCTCAAACGACATGTTTTCGCATCGTTGCTTCTCCTAAACCGTTTGATGTACAGGCATGAGACTTTCACAAATTGATGTTCAGATCCTTTTGGCACTCACAAAAAAGAAATTTTGTGGATAACCTTTATTGTTCTGCTGCGGGAACAATTTGTTCAGGAGTAGCGAATCGGCAAATCACTGAATCAGGTTGAGACTCCAATTGTTCAAAATCATCCACTTTTTTGCATCGTTGCCACGCCTACACTGATTTTTGTAGAAACATAAAAATACCCACCGTTGTTCTCCAAAGCCTGCTGATACTGACGGTGAAATAATTATTTTGATATCTCTGATACTTTTTCCAGTTATAGCGATTTGTTCGGGACCCTGTTTAGGGCGTTTGGGGATTTTTGTAAAAATTCCCCTTTATTTCATTATTTTCTGCGCCTTTATTAAAATATTTCCTACAAAAACAGATAGTCTTGTTCCCCTATCCGTTCCGAATTAAACGCAGTAAAAAATATGTCTGTAGCTGGTCTGGTTCCGGAGATATGGGGTGAAGTCCAAGGGAAAGTTAGCCATTGTTTCACAATTAGACAGAAACAGAGTCAAAGTGTGTGCGTGAAGCACAGACAGCTGGAGGTGTGAGTGAGTTTCCATGACAACGAAACTCTGCTGGCCAGAGGCTCCAAGGATGTCAGGGACATGCTACATTGGCTTAGCATGGCACCTTTCGACGCCCACAGCAGGGGCTGTGATGAACGTAGGAATCTGAGATTCGCAACGTTAACCGTTATGGTTAGGACGGTACGCAGCACGTGGTTGGCCCGTTCTAAATTTCTACAGAAATGTACTAGTTTCTCATTAATGTACACTCAGAACCCCATTGTGACAGAAAAAAAACAGAAATGTATAATTTTTAGGAAATTTATTAAAGGAGAAGTCCGGTCAAAATCAGAATTCAAACTGCTGAAAGTACTTTAAATATAAAATTATTACATACTGTTCAATAAATGATAAGCTTTTTTAATTAAGAGTAATTTTCATTTGAAGGTCCTTTTATGGGGTCAGCCATCTTGGTGAATAACAGTACTGCCTCCTCCCAGTTTGTGACGTCAGGTCGCGGGATCGGCTGTAGAGCAAGTCCCAATGCCCCATCTGTCCCCTTGTAAATAAATATCAGTTTTCATGCCAAACTATTTTTTAACCCCTTAAACAAAGATAGACATGGTATTAAGCATTTAAATTTAAATTAATACTAATTTTACATTTTAGAGACATAAAAAGACAACAAATAAGCATTAAAGTACGGTTTATGGGTTGGGTTCTGCAATATTATAAGATGAGTATAAAACTCATCTTTAGAACCAATCTCTGCTCAAAATGGTGATCTGCACCGCCTAATCTACTTTCAGCAGCTATCATCAGTTATTGCAACCGTAAACTGCAGAAAATACGGGCAGATTGGCTCTTTCTGAGTTTACTCTGCTCCTGTCAGGATGAGCTGCAGTGCATTATGAGGCGGAGGGATATTTCGGCGTCACTTAGTTTAGAGCCCAAACAATCGACTTCACTTTCAGAAATAAGCCCAAAAAAAATGCAAACCGCAACTCATTAAATTTACAAGCGACTTTAGAAAAAATAAGACCAAAGTTGTAGAAAATAAGTGGGCTTCGCAACAGTGAGCAATGTTTCTAAGTGTGTTGTATCCCTCTGCCGCTCTGGTCGGTAAACAAATGTTACGGCAAATTCTAAATCATAAAAAAGAAAAACCTACCAAAAAGTCTCGCTCTCATGTCATCTTGAAGACATTTTTCTTCGAAATGTTGGCTACAGACGACATGTTTTCTCTCTGGCCAGAAGCACGATGGCAAATCCTCTCTCTTCAAGTAGGTAATCCAACAAAACAGTCCATGGTGGTCATGAATCGGAAAGGTGAAAAAAACTAATGTTTTTTCCACTTTTACCCGATATATTGGAACATCCAACTGCCATGCACGTGAGCATTGTTGCTTCAACAATAGCTCTCACGAATTTCAATGGTGAAGTCCTCTCGAAATCCGAAATAATTGTTTCTGTTCGCAGCTGTGTACAACAGCTCCTATTGAGTTTGCTTGTAAAGCGCGGAGAACTGCCGTCGGATCTCCGCAATTCTACGTCACAGGATGTGATGCCCCATACACAGTGATCCAGACGACAATTTATGCTTTTATTTTCTTATTGATTAACGCTAAATTCATTAAATAACCACGAACGTATTAATTTTAGTTATAGCTAATGATCCCCTGATTTTTCCTTGTTGACCGGACTTCCCCTTTAAAAAAGAAAAACTGAAATATCACATGGTCATAAGTATTCAGACCCTTTGCTAAGTATTGAGTAGAAGCGCCCTTTGGAGCTAGCACAGCCATGAGTCTTCTTAGGAATGATGCAAAGTTTTTCACACCTGGATTTGGTGATCCTCTGCCATTCTTCCTTGCAGTTCCTCCCCAGTTCCGTCAGGTTGGTTGGTGAATGTTGGTGGACAGCCATTTTCAGGTCTCTCCAGACATGCTCAATTGGTTTTAGGTCAGGGCTCTGGCTGGACCAGTCAACAATGGTCACAGAGTTGTTCTGAAGCCACTCCTTTGTTATTTTAGCTGTGTGCTTAGGTCATTGTCTTGTTGGAAGGTGAACCTTCAGCCCAGTCTGAGGTCCTGAGCACTCAGGCGAGGTTTTCTTCAAGGATATCTCTGTACTTAGCCACATTCATCTTTCCTTCAATTGCAATCAGACGTCCTGTCCCTGCAGCTGACAAACACCCCCATAGCATGATGCTGCCATTACCATGTTTCACTGTTGGGATTGTATTGGGCAGGTGATGAGCAGTGTCTGGTGTTCTCCACACATACCGTTTAGAATTAATGCCAAAAAGTTCATCAGACCAGATAATCTTATTTCTCATAGTCTGGGAGTCCTTCAGGTGTTTTTTTTTGGCAAACTCTATGTGGCCTTTTCCACTGTGTCATATGTCTTGCACTGAGGAGAGGCTTCCGTCGGGCCACTCTGCCATAAAGCCACGACTGGTGGAGGGCTGCAGTGATAGCTGACTTTGTGGAACTTTCTCCCATCTCCCTACTGCATCTCTGGAGCTCAGCCACAGTGATCTTTGGGTTCTTCTTTACCTCTCTCACCAAGGCTCTTCTCCCATGATTGCTCAGTTTGGCTGGACGGCCAGGTCTAGGAAGAGTTCTGGTCGTCCCAAACTTCTTCCATTTAAATATTATGGAGGCCACTGTGCTCTTAGGAACCTTGAGTGCTGCAGCAATTAATTTGTAACCTTGGCCAGATCTGTGCCTTGCCACAATTCTGAGTATATATATATATATATATATATATATATATATATATATATATATATATATATATATATATATATATATAAAAACACATACATACATATACATATATATATATTTTTTACAGGCCTATGTTTTAGATTTTTATGGGGTTTATGACAAAACATAAGACTTAAAAACAGCTTATTTTCTAAAGCTGTAAAGTCAATCATTCCGCTGTAATCAGACACTCAGATCCCATCGTTCCATTCACACACCAAACCCCCCTCCGCAGACACACACAAACAAGATCACCAATCTTGAGAGAAACAAGTGACTTGCTCCATAACAACCAAAAACATTATTGGTAATATACTGGTATATTGGTATATAGCACAAAACCCTAAAAAAGGTTCTGTTGAAAAAAAAGCCATGCCCAAAAAAGTGACTTCACATCAAAAAACCAGCCCAAAAACCTCATCTGATGACTCACAAAAGTTGCAAGTGACTTTAGAGAAAAACAATCCCAAAGTTGCTTATAACAAGCGGAATATGCAACACTGAAGCTCACATGAACACCTCTCATGGAGTGTATGATGATGTTTTCATTCCGCTGAGAAAAAGCCAAATAAACATAGCCTACCTGCACAGATGGTGCAGTCGCAGGTATTAGGTCTGGGCATTCAAGTGTTGGCTCCTTACCACCAACGAAATGTAGAGAGCATATAGGTGTCTTTAGTCAGATTCCATAGTAGTGTCCTCTCACTTGTATCCAACACTGACATTACTCGGCAATCCTTTATGGATTTGGAAAAAAAAACTCCCTTCATATGGTCACGATCACCATATCGCGAGTCACCCCAGCAGATACCAACACAGCGGTGTTTTGTTGTTGCCATAATAAGTCTGTTGAAATGATATTCAGGATGGATCTGTTCACTATTTGACTCAGAACAGTAAACTATTCAAGATTTATTCCTCAACGTTTGTCTGAATCTAGTATGGCCACATGCATTCGCATTTTGCTGTTCCAAAGTTAGCAATTTGACAATGATTTGAGAAAAGCCCCATTGGTTCTACAGTATTGTAGTCCTTTGCAAACTGGAGCTCCTATTGTGTCCCAAAGGCCAGTTTCTGAAGGACAGGTTGGTAGACAGAGTACTAACACATTGGTGGCTAACACTCTTGCAAGGATGAAAGTAAATAATTTTAGCAGCAACTGTTGCTACTAAAAAACCCAGAGATGTGAAAGAGTCATTTACTTAGAGGTGTTGCCTTTAAATAAGCTTTTAAAGGGTGCTACTATGTTTCACATGTTTGTGTTATAATGTAGTTTATGAATGACACTGTAATATGGTGTTTCCATCTTAATTTACTTTGGATAGTCATGGTACATATGATTGAAGAATTTAAATATCAGTATTTCGTTTAGAGGTTAGGTGTGCATTACCTCAGTCAGTCTATACTCTTCAATCCCAGACTCCAACAGCTGCTTCAATCCACTGTTCATCTGTTTAGTATTTTGGACCTGAAGAACAAAACAGAAACATAGTCGAGAGAAAATGTATATAATTTTTTCAGTTTCTCCATTTTCATAAACTGTCAAACTAAGTGTTCTCCTTTTCACTCCTCTCTCTACTACTATGGTCTTACATATATTTGAAATGCCCACCATATAATGACCTGTTTACATTGTTATGCTATATTACCACCATGAAGAATAATTGATGTAAGATTGAATTCTAAACAGTGGAAGAGATGACAAAGGAATCCCACTCCTGCTGCAAAGGATACACAGGCAGAAAGGACAGCCCTGCTCCCAGCAGGGGTTCCCTCTTGCTATAAAAGTTTTCCCCCCACAGACAAAAGGTCTCTTCTCCTCACACTCCTCCAAACCCTCAGACGACCAGCACTCCTCTGGGGCTCCCAAGGAGGTGGGGGGGTCTCCTTCCTCAGTAGCCATGTGACTGAAGACCCAAAAGCCACATGCTCCCCAGAACAGCCATTCTGTGGAACTCACCTCCCTGGACCTTCCTTACTGCCAAGACAAAGGAGAAGGCCTGAACAATGAGGCCCTGGCCGGGCCTGACTGATGCACATCCAGCACCTGGGGGAACTTCTCGTCGCCCGGAGAACATGTCCGGGCAAATCAGAGTTAAGTCTGCTGTCTTAACCTCATAATCAGATGCAGGAGGAAGGATCCTTGTTATGCCAGAAGCTGGTTGAATATGCTTATTATTATTAATTATAATTTGGTATTATAACTTAAATAATAAATCATTCAACTCAAAATTCCGCTATAACAAAATATAGTTCAAATGGTGGTGATGTTAGCTATAAGCTTGTAAGTATTTATACCACTAATGCATTAGTTAATTTGCTGTTATGAACTCATTTATGCTGGGATAAATGATCTGGTCGGACTTGTGACCGACGAGGTTTATCCGGCAGGCTGTGAGAACCCCAATGTAACTGCAATTAGAGTTTAAATCCTTATCCCTTATCACTATCCAATGATATTGTCTCTGTATTAATGTCAGATGTTAACTCCAAAGGAGGTTAGCTCTGATTTCTGAATAACCAGGCAACTGTGAATTGGATTGAACACAAAACAATGTCTATTCCGCAGTCGTTGGTTTTATTGAACCAAAAGCAATTCTCTGTTAAGCCGGGCGTACACTGTACGAGTTTTTCCCCTTTTCGGGCCGATTCTTCAGTCGTGCGGGCATTTTTGAATCGGGGTGAATTTCAGCTTGATCGTAGAGGGGGGGAGGAGGGGGGACTGGCTTCTCACGACTACCTCCCGATCAGGAATCGGACGATCGGTGAAAATCAAACATGTTTGAAAATCAGTCGGCTGTCGTGAGGTTTTCGTGAGCGCATCCTGCTGTTCAAGCAGAGCTACGAGGGGGCGCCCTCCCCTCCTCTCCGTCCCCACCAGCGGAGGGAGGGGAGCGGGCGTCCCTGAAGCGACCTCCGCCTGGCCCGCTCGCGGGGGCGTTGGGGAGGGCGGCAACGCGCTGGCCGCCTGTTTCGGCACTCCTCCGCGGTCCGCGCTGGCCGCCTGTTTCGGCACTCCTCCGCGGTCCGCCGCCTGTTTCGGCACTCCTCCGCGGTCCGCCGCCTGTTTCGGCACTCCTCCGCTCGCGGGGGGTGCGGGCTGGGCGACCTGCCGTGCCGAGCGGCCGCCGGTGCGTCTCGTCCCTCCTCTCTCCCCTCCGTTCCCCCGACGCCCGGTGCCTCCTGCGGGCCTCGCCAGAGCTGGGCTCGAACCCCTGCTCTGGGTCCCTGTCACCTACCGTCGCTCGCCTGCCTCTGCCATCACAGCGAGCGGTCCCAGAGGGGGCACGACGTACAGTGTGAGCAGTCCGGTCGTGTCCAAGCGCCGCGCCGCACAGATCGTGAGCGGTGAACTTTTTAAAACCCGCGGTTCCGTCGCACAGTTTGAGATGTATATAAGTACCACGACTGAAAAACTCGTACAGTGTACGCCCGGCTTTACAGTAATTCTCTGATTCAACAACTTTGGAATTCTTACTCACTACTAGAACTAAAACATGCAAAATATATATGTGGAAATAAAAGAGCAAAACAAAAATAAACAATGGATTAAAATGAGCGGTTAGCAGATCTTAACTCAACTCACAGTGGTTTAACACCACACTCAGAACATCGGCATTTGACGTAGCAGCATTGACAGACAGAACAGCTGTGAGAGTCCCACTGGACGCTTTGATGTCTTATAGAGCCATCCGCTAAGCTACCTACAGTTCAGTCATCCGACACCCTCCCAAGATGGCTGCTACGATGACGTATGGTCTACCAATTTGCGTGATCCGAGAGGGGAGGTCCTAATGACGTAACCACGCTTACGCTGATGGGGTAATGCCTCGCTTCGAGAGGGCGCGGCTAACTGGGAGTTTAAAGCAAAGACCGCGGAATGAGCTCGGACAAAAAGATTAAATTTGCTGATAAGGGGGAAGCGAAAAGAGAGAGAGGGGAAAGCAGGGAAGAAGATGGAAAATAACTGAAGCAATGACCCACGGCGGGGTTATTGATGAATCACAAATCAACACAGCAAAATCAATTGTAAAATGCATGCACATACAAATAAAACATTCAGCAAAATAATTCCAACTTCGTCGTGGAATAAAAGCATTAACCTGCACCTACAAAGTTCTAACGTCTGCCCAGGCACTTCCAAACATCCTATGGATAAAAAAAGAAATAAAAGGGGAGAACCCCGTTACTTTGAGGTGGTCCCGAATGAAAGTCCCGGCTTCGATCCGGAGCGCTCCGGATCACGCGGCGTCCTGAACGCGTCTTGACGAACGCAGGTGTCCGCAGGCTGCAGCGGGACGGGGAAGAAGCTCCTTCGTTTCTTCCTCCGGGTTCACAATCGCTTCGCTCGGCCCAGCAAAAGCGTAGTCCTCTTTCGATTACTGGGAGATAACGCGGCTTCCAGTATTTGATCAGAGGGAATTAAAGGTACCTTTTTGAGTCGACCTCCTACTATGCAAGCAGGGAATACGTTTGCGTCGAAAAATCTCGGTCCAGCGAGAAACTCGAGCACGTGGCGTGTGGGTAATTAATCCACGGAGTACAGCTGTATGTCTTCTCAGAGTGGCGGTGAGCCAGAGAAAGAAGGCCGATTGCGAGGTGCAACCGAGTTTTATCAACTTTACCCTAGCAACGTTATCGGTTGCTAGGGCGCCGGCCATTTTGGGCCGCGTTGCATGATGGGAGTTGGTGGCCATTTTGACCACCTTGCATCATGGGAAATGCAGTCCGTCATGTCCCGAATGGGGTACCGCGAGCGAGCTATTTTTAGAAAAAGTAACGTCACGATGACGTCACATCACGTGGTACGCAGTAGGACAAACTCCCAAACCCGCAGCTGTTTTGCTGTGGAAGAGACGTGCGTTAGCCTTGGTTTTACTCGTTTAAAAGACTGCTTTTTCCAAAATCTAAGACCATGGTTTATAAACATTGTTGCTATGGAACGTGCAACAGCGACTCGAGGTACGCTGATCGGCCGCATATGAAGGATGTTTTCTTCATTACTTTCCCGAAATTCAAGAGTGCCAAGGAGAAATGTGTGCGCTGGGTACACCGGTGCGGTCGGCCTACATATGTAGCAAGGATTTTGTCGGAGGAAAGGGCACAACCGAAGAACATCCTGACCCAATTCCAGCGACATCAAGTAGTGAACAGGTAAGATTATTTTGGTGGCCGACATGTTAGTAATGAAGCGCCTGCTACCATGATAGCATATAGGCTATCATAGTAGCAGGCGCTAACATGATACCCTGCTACCAGGATAGCCTACTCAAAAACATTTCAAATGAGACAAACATTAAACATATACCGATCCCTGGACAGTGATTACAAACAAAAAAACGGCCGACAACGGCATGACCGCCGCGCAGGAAAAAAAACAACAAAGCTTACCGTTCGATCGACTCGGCCCGTTTTCCGGTCTTTTTAAGCCCTCGACACTCAAGCCATCGTTTGAGCTGAAGGTTGGTGTGTTCTTCGACAGTGCGACCAGTAAACCGTGCGCCTGGGACATCGTTTTGGGAAAGTTTAATGGCTGCAAAGTCGGTCATATCGCTGGTTCTGTTGCTGGTTGCTACGTGCGTTCTCTATCGGTTTGTCCTACCTAAGCGGCAAAAGGGGCGTTGCTCTTGAGGCGGTGACGTCACGTGCGCGGTACCCCATTAATGCAGTCGTCACGTCTTGAACTGGCACAACATCCTGCATGCCAAAAACAGCTTTGTTGTATTTCTCCTCAGCCTTTACAGGGAAGCGAACCCCAGACGGAGCTGGAAAGCCAACAAAGGGCCCGCTTTCGAATATGAGGAGAATCTGCTCTAATCGTGACTGCAACCGAGTCAGAGAACGTGGCCGAGACCAGGCTTAAGACCCCGACCACATGGTGCTGCAGAGCTAAACACTAGCCCGCCAATAACAGCTAATAACTTCCCTGCTTTCAGCGCTCCTTCCTGGAATGGCCAAGGTGGACAGACTCACACGAGGCAGAAGACAGGTTTGGGCAGAGAAACCAAAAGGGAAAGTTTAAATGGTTCATTTGGAAATGTTTTGTGAATCGTTGTGCACATGGTGCCTTTGAAACAAAGGGCTAAGTAAGTGGCTCATTGCTAGCATTCAGTACCATGTCATTGTTGAGTGTGTTTTTATGGTCATAAGGGTTATGTCCACAAGGGTTTCATACATTGATGGGACATTAATGTTTACGTTATCCAGCCCACTCATTATGACTAAAAATAAAGCTAAAGCTTTTATTTGTTAGCGCCGAATGCCCACTAGCCAAAATGCTATTGGCCCTGCTAACATCCGGTTCCAGACATTTCAAAAGGAGCTTGTTTTAGAGCATAAAGCTTGATCGTTCGGCTACGTCGTCGGCCGATAGGGCTATGAGCCTTATTCCCGCATAAATATTGAATATTAATGTTGGTTTTAAAGGCAATTTTGATAACTTTAGACTTTACCCGATTTAGCTACCGCGACCCCTAGCGTCCGGAGGTAGAGTCGCACAAACAAAGGCAAGCGATCATAAGGTTTAAACGATTTTACTGAGCAAATCAGTCTTTAGAATATTATTTACTCAAAATAATGTTCTGGTTAACTGAGGCTTTGCATTGTGAATGGATTGAAACACATGTCAAATGTTGTTTAAATTAGTCAAGCCAATTAAACCTCAATTCACATTCTTTAAGTTGAACTTTGATTCTTTAATTTAAACGGAATATTATTTCATCAAATAATGTTTTGTTTAACTCAGGATTCACATTGTGAATGGATTGAAACACATGGCAAATGTTTTTTAACTCCATTCCATGTTTTTTTTAATCAGATCTGCAGTGAACGGGATTCACTGACTTATTCTGATTATGACCAACCTCTTTTGTTTGTCTTTTGTTTGTTTTGCATGTAAATAGTTCCTTAGCTTAGCTTCTTTTTATCTTCATTTTGCTTAGTAGTTAGTTTCACTAGCCTAGTAGAGATGATTTGTTAATCGAAATATTGTGTTAATTCAGATAAACAGCATTACATAGTGATGTTCTCTGGATGTTCATTTTATTTCTGTTATTAAATTCTTGAACTTGAAAAGAAGTTGTCACTCCTTTTTCTATGTGTGTGCAGGGTTTGCTGTTAAAAGATCGCTAGTGCTCGAATTCATCCCTTTCAACCATTGTCTTGATATCAGCTTAAGAGCTGATTATCACCAGACAATACTTAACAGACAGAGGGTTATTTAATAAACATTAAATAACTTTGTATAACAGTGTATAATTGCACAACAACATGTATTTCTGTAAAGACAATTATGAATACCTGTGTGAATCCTAAGCAGAACTGGGGTTGGTTCATTAAAGAATCAGACCCAGACACATGTCAATGCCAGTTGTTTTTGAAACATGTCCTAAATGATTGTTTTTAATAAATAAATAACGGTTTGGTTCAGTGTTCTTGGTCAAGGACATATGTGCCGTTGAAAAACTTGCTGCTAAACACAACGTTTGTGAATCTGTTAATTACATTTCCATAAGGAGTACTAGTTTAAGTTCATTTCAGTAAATGTTATCTGTAATGTTTCATCTAAGCTATTGTACACCATATAAATAGATGGCATTCATGGTGACCTGTTGCACAGCCCATATCAGGCTGTACTGTTTGCTGTGATGAGTGCAGGATTAAAAGAAGTGAACTACAACTCCTGTTTGGCTATTCATTATTTAATAATACAATCCAGCAAATGTTTACACTGGATAATGTGACTGCACGAGAAAATATTTCTAATATACAAGACTATTTGACACTTGAGCAACCTGCAGTTGGCCTTTCATTTGACCAAAATGGCTTCTTTCACCCCTCTTCCAAACCATCTGTTTTCCCTGTCCAAAATCTGGACATCATTGTCGTCAGAAGAGTGCCCTTTGTTCTTGAGGTGCAAGTGGACTGTTGAATCTTGCCCCGAGCTGCTGGCTCTCCTGTGCTGTGCCATGCGTTTATGTAGCAGTTGTTTACTTTCTCCAATGTAGGAGTCTGAGCAGTCCTTGCTGCATTGGACTGCATACAACAACACCACTAAGTTGTGGTTTGGGTGTTCAGTTTTGGGATGAATCAGTTCTTGTCTGAGAGTTTTATTAGGTTTGAAATTTATTGGTATGTTGTGTTTGGAGAAAATTCTCCTGAGTTTCTCAGAAACTCCTGATACATATGGAATTAAACTGTTTTTGCATCTCTCTGTTCTGTCCTCTCTGTTTGTCACTGTTTTGTTTTTTCTGCCAGCTTTGTTGGCTGATTTGACAAAGGCTCATTTTAGGTAACCACAAGCTTGTAGTGATTTACTGATGTGCTTGTGTTCTTTTTGTTTCTCCTTTGTGGCAGAGGGAATGTTGTCAGCCAAAATTGATGCAAGATGTTTTGCAATGTTGTATGTGACTGAGTTAATACTGATGACAATGGTTCTGAGAGGCCCCCCTTCTTTGCATTATTTTGGAAGTCCATATATGCATGGAATGGTCTCACCTGGGTACAGCAGATAGTAGCGGGAGCGATTGATCACTTTCAGTTTTTGTAGAGAGTCAGTGATTTTATTGGTTGGTTCCCTTTCCAGGGTCTCGTATGTGTTACTGTCCCTCAGTAGATGTATTATTTTCTCATGGTAATCAGTTGTATTAAGTACCCCTGTGCACCTGTCTTTGTCTGCTGGCAAAATTGTGATGTTACAGTCTTTTCTGAGGAATGTAATAGCCATACTTTCCGGTGTCGTGATTTTCAAAGTGGGCATTTTTGCACTGGAGAGTGCTTTTGTGATCTTCTGCTTCTACCATGTTATTTCTTATGATTCTTTCAGTGACAGCGATGAGTTCTGTTATCGGAAGTTGCTTAGGGGTTATGGCAAAATTGAGACCTTTGGACAAAACATTCATCTCTGTCTGTGTGAGTTCTCTCTTTGAGAGATTTTTCACCCTCAGGGTTTGGGTGATATTACATGCCTTCTCATCATGTCCCCCTTTTTGTACTCCAGCAGTAGTAGAAGTGGCACTCGTTTTCACAAGGAGAGACTGGAATTTTTGCTGTTGCCTCTCTTCGCTCTTAGTGTTGTAAGAGCTGAGCCTTCTTGGTGAAATGGATTGCCTCCTCAAACAACTATCTGTCAGATAGTTGTAGTTTAGTTTTCTTTCTCTCCTTCGTGAGAGTCCATCAAGAGTGAACTAAATCTGTCTTATTCTTTCGCTCAGAAGCTGGTTTTGCGCCCTCAGAATGATCTGTTCCGCACTGTGTCCTTTGATGGAGGACTATAGGTGTATGCGGTTAGGGACCAGTTTTTGCTGTCTGTATCTCAGACTGAACCGAAGGTGGTTTCTGAAATTGGCAAGCTTTCTGGAAATACGCTCATACTCTCGCAGCAACATGAGAGTATCTTTCCTAAATTGTAACGCAACAAACTTGTGCGAATTCTCAGTTATCAGTTATCCAGTTATCAGTTATAATAGCTTCTAACGACCCAGGACAGTGACGAGTGGGCCATTGATTTGCATCTGACTTAGAATGCGCCAAGGAGGATGGGCTTTCATGTCCTTTAAAAAACAGAAATGCACCAACTGCAGGTTGCTTATGTATGCAACACCAGAATTGGCAAAGACTCCTGGATAGGTGTTGAAATGTTTTCAGAAAGAACTGAGCGAAAGTCCGGCTGCCTCTGATTTAAGCCTGTTTGCTGTTGCGATGACCCGGATAACTGAAAATTTGCACAGGGATGTTGATGTATAAGCACAGGCCACTTCACAGAAATTAACAAAAATGTCTGGAGAGAAGGGAGCATGCTCTTTGTAGTTCACTTTCAGAAGGCTGTAGGTCCGGATTTGACACGCATCCTCCATGTGTATATCCATCATATAATGACGTTCGAGTTAAATGCTGTCAGAAATCAACGCAGTAGTCCGAAGCTTCCTTCCTCCTCATGATAGAGTTCTTTCTGTTGACCTCATGAAAGGTCAAGGGGCCAGCAGCTAGGAGCTATTATTAAGGGTATTCGGATGGAGCCTTAGACTCCTAGGTAGGAATTTTTAGGATAAGATAGGAGCTCTCTGAGAAGACTAAGAATTTTTGTGAATATGGGCTGTTACATACAATAACAAGAATCACGACTTCCTCTATTAGTGGTTCAAAAAATTGTGCCAGGTTGATTTGAATCTCATCTTGACCAAAAACACAAATCAGCATACTCTGACTTATATTTAGAATAGCCAGCCATGAGGAGCCAGTGGAGGTTAGGGAGGAGTTACAGTGAAAAAAACACAAGGTTTGTGCCTTTTACCTGTCTCTTTAGGGACACCAGCTCCATGTCCAGCTGACGAAGGAGTGAGTTAGCAGCAGAGGCACTACAGGACACAGCCAAAACGTCTTCTTGTGTAAGGTACATGCCTTTTGGGGGGCGGCAGCGGGAACGCTGGTGGTGTCGGTGCTGTAAGGTCTGGTGCTCACGTCGCCCTAAGGCCACCTTAGACCCTGGCACAGCCAATTCAGCCTGGTTCTGGAGGGAACAAGATACAGACACCAGAGGAGCTATTGGCAAACAAATGGCTTTCAGCACCAGACAATAGACTACTGCTACAGACAAATGTATTTAACTCGTATCTTAGAAGAGCCTGGCTCATTGAAAGGGGTTCAAATAAAAGTCTAATGGTTAAACCTGGAACATTTCCTTGGTCCAACTGTGCTCATTAATATGCAGCTGTTAAATATGTAAATCGAGGAAGATAAAAATTTCGGGCTAAAAATTATTTTCTGGAAAACTTCTGGATATTGCTTTGCCAGTTACTGCTTTTACTTTCACCATCCATATTCAAAGTTTGCACTTCATTAAGATGAAATTATATGTTCTGTTTTTGTGTAAAATGTGTGAGTGCAAGTCAGTCTGATCAGAGAGCACACCATTTTGATTGAAAATTAGTTAGACTAACACAATAACCTCAGATGCTAAATTACCCAGAATAGACAGCAGTTTATATGTACCAAAACATGCACCAAACAGAATGCAAAATGTGTTCTCTACAATTTTTAAAAGCACATGAAAACAATTTTGGAAAAGTGGAAAAAAAAGAAAATTCGCAATGTTGCACTGTTGACTTTATTAAATTATCAGTCAGCATGGGATTAATTTCCATTGTTATGCTCATGACACTCAGCTATATTTAGCCATAAATCCTGATGGATCTAATGAATTACTTCAATTAAATAAAATTTTATTTATATAGCGCCAATTCATGAAACATGTCATCTCAAGGCACTTTCGAACTGCATTTTGTAAAAAATCTTGGTGTTATTTTTGACCAAGGCTTGTAATTTAAATCCCATATTAAACAGGTTTCCAGGGTTTCCTTTTTTCACCTCCGGAATATTGCCAAAATTAGAAATATTCTGTCCAGGGGTGATGCTGAAAAACTAGACCATGCGTTTGTTACTTCAAAGCTGGACTATTGTAATTCTTTACTATCAGGAAGTCCACAAAATGTTTTTTGCTATACCTTCCCAGGATCAGCCATAACTTAGAAACATCACATTAAACTGACAATATTATGACCAGGTTTTGACTGCATGCCTTGCCTAAATACTAACATAAATGTTTTTTCTGAGCTATTGGTATTCCACAAGTTGGACGGAGATCCTGAACTGCCACCTTTCTTCCAACAGAAGACTCTGATAAGTGAGCTTTTGCAGGCGTACAATAAGAAGTCATAATCAATATTGAACATGCAGGGATGAGCGGATATGACTAAACTATGCTAAGTTTTAACCAACTTACACAAGTAAGATTGAGATCTTCCAGTGGAGAAAGGTGCTGGATTTATAATTTTTCTGTTGGTTTTCTTTTCTACTAACTTATTAACACTTTTGTCCTGCTTTCAGCTTGTTTCTTTGCAAAGAAACCTGGTCAATACAATTGGAATGTACTAACACAGGGTTTATACGGGAATGAGTAACCCCAATTTAATGCTCTTTTAATGCTCGCAGAAATAAATTGAATGCCATCAACAAGTACCCATATATATATATATATATATATATATATATATATATATATATATATATTAGGGCTGTCAAAATAACGCGTTAATTTCGATTAATTAATTAAAAAAAAAAAAAGGGATTAAAAAAAATAACGCAAATTAATCGTATAGGGTAGTTCACTGCTATTGTTTTCATCCGGGTTTTTCGCGCCTGCGCGCCGGACTGGAAGGCAGAAGGCGAGCACAGCGGCAGACGCAAACAACGAGTTCTCGACGTATTTTTCTCGACTACCTCTCGATCAGGAATCGGACGGTCGGTTGAAAATCAAACATGTTGGAAATTCAGTCGGCCGTCGTGAGGTTTTCGTGAGCGCATCCTGCTGTTCAAGCAGAGCTACGAGGGGGCGCCCTCCCCTCCTCTCCGTCCCCGCCAGGGAAGGGAGGGGATCGGGCGTCCCCGAAGCGACCTCCGCCCGGCCTGGGACCCGCGGGGCCCGGACGTTGGCTCGCGGGGGGGGTTGAGGAGGGCGAGCGTTCCAGTCCGTGTGACGCGCTGGCCATCTGTTTCCGTAAGCCTCCGCTCGCGGGGCGGGCGGTCTGCTGTGCCGCGCGGCCGTCGGGGCGTCTCGTCTTTCCTCTCTCCCCTCCGTTCCCCCAGACGCCCGGTGCCTCCCGTGCGCCAGCGGGTAGTACCCAACTCTCCCCCCTCTTCCGGAGGGGGCACGACGTACAGTGTGAGAACACAGATCGTGAGCGGTGAACTTTTAAACCCCGCGGTTCCGTCGCACAGTTTGAGATGTATATAAGTACCACAACTGAAAAACTCGTACAGTGTATGCCTGGCTTTATTCACCCGTTTTTTCACGGTGTTTGGCGAGAACAGTCCTGCTTTTGCCTACCTGCGTAACCCGGAAGTAGCGCGGACGTCACTTTACTGTTGTAAAGTGTTGATATTGAGGGGAGTGTTCATTTATCTTCATTGTGTCCCCTACATTACTGTGTGCCACATATGCCACAACGACACGTTAAAACGTCTGAAGGCATGGAATGTGAATAGGAGTTTTTTAACTTTAATGTATCTAATGCTGATTATTCATTGAATCCTTTGAATTTAAATATTTAAAATACTTTCACAGCAAAAATTATATGCGACTAATTTAGATTAATTAACAGAGTATGTAATTAATTAGATGAATTTTTTTAATCGATTGACAGCCCTTATATATATATATATATATATATATATATATATATATATATATATATATATATATATATATATATATATATATATATATAATTGTTGATGGCTGTTTGCGGTAGCTAATGCGGACGTGACTGCGTTGGTTACAGAAAAGTAACTTGACATTGTTAGCTGTTGTCTGCCCCTTGCAGCTGATCTGTGTCTGTCTGCAGTGGTGTAGTGGTCCCTGGAGAAGTAGGTATACTCTCAATGTTTGCCCTTTTAGACGCAGCTCAGAAAAATGCTGTTTTAGAAACAATGACATGTAACACTGCTCTATTTAGTTTACCCAAAAATCCATCACTAGGGTTTACTCATTTTAGCCTAACATATTTAGCCTAAAACATTTAGATTAAAATATTTCCTTGAGCTACTACGTGAGCTGTGAAAATACTGTTGTCTCTTTTTTAAAGATTTTATCCAGCTTCTGGCAGGTAATGTAAAATTTTCTTTGGTTTATATTGAAGGAATTCCTACACTACATCCAGAATCAACATTTCATTACTTTACTGTAGGTTTTTCAATATAGACCTAGATGCTAAGGCATATGGAAAGTCCTAAATTGAATGAGAAAGAGAATCTATAGAAAGAGATAAAGTTAATAACGAGGAGAACATCAAAACTCAAATCTCTTTGTCTTTGCAAATGAGGAATTGTCAAAATATACCAGTTGAAACACCCAAAGAACTGTTGATCCTGTTAATTTAGACACCCTGACAATGAATGTTTAGCCCCTCGATTTTAAAATGGACGGTGATTTTAAACTTGACAGTCAAAGAGGGGCATCAGTTAAGTCCTTTTTATTATTTAAGGAACAAAGCAAAGGTAAAACCTATTCTTTCAAGGCAAAAATATGGAAACACTACTCTAAGCCTTCATTTCATCATGGCTGGATTTGTGTAATTCTCTTTATCTCTGAATCGGTCAGTCCTCACTCAAATGTCTGCAGCTGGTTCAAACGCTGCTGCACACCTTTTAAAAACATAAAATAAAGCACATTACCCGATCCTGGCCTCCCTTCACTGCTTGCCTGTTTATCTTAGAGTTCAGTTTAAAGAACTTCTGTTTGTTTTTATGGATTTAAACAGCTTATTATTATTGTTGTTTTAAACTGTTGATTCTTTACTCAAGTCATTTTATTAGACTTAGACTTTCTTTATTGTCATTTTGTATACACAGAGTGCATACAGAACGAAATTTCGTTTTCACACAGCTCAGAAAGATTGCAGTAACTCTACAGGATACCTTGCGGTGAATTACAGTACAGGATAAAGTGCAGTGATAAATCGCAGTCACTTACAGGATAAGTTTCAATTGACTTCCGGATAAAGTGCAGCAGTGAACAGTAGGCAGTTGAAATGTAAACAGTGTAAAACAAATGTAAACAAATATGCAGTAAGGTGCAGCAGTGATTTAAAAGTAGACAGTTGCATTGTACACAGTTTTGCAGTACGTTTCCCGGTAAGGTGCAGCAGCAATTTTGCAGGATACAATACAATGTGCAAGTGTTCAAATGTGCAAATCAGCGAGTCGAGTGTGGTACACAGTACGTTTTTATACTTCAGCAGTTCAGCAGTTCAACAGTCTGATGGCAGCAGGGAAAAAGCTTTTGCAGAACCTAGTGGACCTGCAGCGGATGCTGCGAAACCTCTTTCCAGAGGGCAGCAGGGAGAATAGTCTGTGGTGGGGGTGTGAGGGGTCCCTGATGATGTTACGGGCTCGAGACACACAGCGCTGCGATGAAATGTCTTTTATGGAGGGAAGAGGAGCCCCGATGATCCCTTCTGCTGTCCTCACCACTCTCCTCACGTTCTTCCAGTCGGAGGCACTGCAGCCTACACACCACACAGAGAGACAGCTGGTCAGAATACTCTCTATGGTGCTTCTATAGAAGGTCGTGAGGATGGGCGGGGGCAGGTGGGCTCTCCTCATCCTCCGCAGAAAGTACAGTCGCTTTTGTGCCCTCTTCACCAGTGACGTGGTGTTCACAGTCCAGGTGAGGTTGTCCGTGATGTGCACCCCCAGGAACTTGGTGCTGCTGACCACCTCCACCGCTGAGTTGTTGATGAGCAGTGGAGCATGGTGAGGCCGGTTTTTCCTGAAGTCGACGATGATCTCCTTCGTCTTCTCCACGTTCAGGATCAGGCTGTTGTCTCTGCACCAGCCCACCAGCTGCTCCACCTCCTCTCTGTAGTCCTGGTCGTTGTCGTCTCTGATCAGGCCCACCACCGTTGTGTCGTCTGCAAACTTCACGATGTGATTGGTGGTGAACCTGGGGACGCAGTCGTGTGTCATCAGGGTGAACAGCAGGGGGCTTAGGACAAAGCCCTGAGGGGAGCCCGTGCTGAGGGTGATGACATCAGAGGTGTTCTGTCCGACCCGGACTGACTGAGGTCTGTTGGTGAGGAAGTCTAGCAGCCAGTTTCGTAGGGGTGTGTTGAAGCCCAGATGCTCCAGTTTTCCCACCAGATGTTGTGGGATGATGGTGTTGAACGCTGAACTGAAGTCCAGGAACAGCATCCGCACGTGCGTGTTCTTCTCCTCCAGGTGTGCCAGGCTCAGGGGAAGAGCAGAGGAGATGGCGTCCTCAGTGGAGCGGTTCCGTCGGTAGGCAAACTGGAACGGGTCGAGTGTTGGGGGGAGACTGGAGACGATGTGTTCCTTTACCAGCCTTTCAAAGCACTTCATCATGATGGGAGTCAGTGCAACAGGCCGGTAGTCGTTGAAACAGGTGACTTGAGGTTTCTTTGGCACCGGAATGATGGAGGCAGACTTGAAGCATGCTGGCACTATGGCTTGGTCCAGCGAGGTGTTAAAAATGTCTGTGAGGACACCAGCCAGCTGACCTGCACACTCCTTGAGCACCTTCCCAGGTATGTTGTCGGGGCCTGGGGCCTTCCGCGGGTTGACTCTCCTCAGAGTCTTCCACACGTCGGCGGTGTCAAGGCAGAGGACCTCCTCTTCCTGATGGGGAACAGCTTTCACTGCTGGAGTGCCGTTTAGTGCCTCAAACCTCCCAAAGAAGTTATTTAGTCCATTGAGGAAGTCAGCATCAACTTCACCCACCGGGGGGGAGGGGGTGTTGTATTCAGTGATCGCCCGGATGCCTTTCCACATGCTCCTGGTGTTGCTGGCGTCATGGAAAAGCTCCTGGATTTTCTGACTGTGGTTCCGCTTTGCTAGCCTGATGGCACGGTTCAGGTTGGCTCTCGCTGTCCTCAGTGCCTCCTTGTCACCAGACTTGAAGGCTGAGTTCCGTGCTTTTAGCGCTTGACGGACCTCCGCAGTAATCCAGGGTCGTTGGTTGGCTCGGGTGATGATGGTCTTGGTGGTGCTGACGTCCTCAATGCATTTGTTGATGTAGGCGGACACAGTCATGGCGTACTCATCAATATTGATCTTGTCCTCATAAGTTGCTGCAGCTTTGAACATGTTCCAGTCAGAGCACTCAAAACAGTCCTGGAGCGCCTCCATTGCTCCCTCAGTCCACACCCTCACCTGCCTCGCTGTTGGTTTTGCTCTGATCAGCAGGGGCCTGTATGCTGGGAATAGCATCGCGGAACGGTGATCTGAAGAGCCCAGGTGGGGGCGGGGGGCTGCTCTGAATGCTCCTTTTATATTTGTGTAGACTAAGTCTAGAGTGTTCTCTCCCCGAGTTGCAAAATCCACGTGTTGGTAAAAATGAGGGAGAACAGTTTTCATATTTGCCTGGTTAAAATCCCCAGCAATGATGAAAACCCCCTCTGTGTGTGCAGATTGCAGCTCAGAGATAGTCCGATAGAGAACACCCATAGCATCTTTAGTATTAGCGCTGGAAGGGACGTAAACCGCTGCAATGATAACAACAGTGAACTCTCTAGGCAGATAAAAAGGTCTGCAGCTAACAGTCAGAAGCTCAATGTCCGGAGAGCAGAAACTTGTGACTAATCTAGCATTTTTACACCAGGTGTTATTAATGTAAACGCAGAGTCCTCCACCTCGGGTCTTACCGCAGAGTTCTGTTTGTCTGTCGGCGCGGAAAGTAGCTAGCCCCTCCAGGCTAACGGCGTTGTCCGGGATTGATGAGGTGAGCCATGTTTCGGTCAGAATGAGAGCGCAGCAGTCTCTAAACTCCCTCTTTGCAGAGAGCTCGAGTTGTAAGTGGTCCATTTTGTTGTCCAGTGAGCGAACGTTGGAAAGCCAGATGGATGGTAGCGGCGGTCTGAATGGGTTAGCCTTTAGCCTCGCTGCTAAGCCTCCTCGGCAACCGCGCTTCTTCGGCCGGCTACACCGCTTTCGCATCGCTCTCCACCGGCGTGAGCTGCTCGTCGAGGCCGCCGCTTCACAGGCCTCCGGGGCTGGTCTCCGTAGGACGCCACAGTCACGTAAGCAGTCAAGCGTGGTATTTAAAAGTCCAAAAACACAACTTGATCGTAACTCCAACAGGCACTCGCGGTCAAGTACTGATCGGCTGGGTAGATGAGTGGTTTCCAGCGAGTTTGGCGGCATTTTTATGCATTTTATGCAAAAAGTCCGCGAGTTGGTACAGGAGCTGTGTTCGGCTGCTGCCGCCAGGGGCGCCGCCGGAATTTATGTTATGTTATGTTATTTTGTTTTACCTCGTGTTAAAGTGCTCTTTAAATAATGATGAGAATGATGATGATTATGATCACAAGAAACATTTGCATCATCACCCAGAAGCTGGAAAGAAAAGAGACAAAAAGATTTTTCACACCTCACTTAGTAACGCAAGGAATTATTTTAAACTAAATATTTTAGGCTAAAATATTAAACTGTTTATTGGTTGTTTTTTCTTCAATCCCACCGTTATGTTTAGTAATTTCTGCCAAAAGCTGCAGCATTTTCATTTGATCCATCTGAACGCAGTATTTGCAAGCCCTACTCTGATTGGATGGAAAGAAAACTGTCTGTGATTGGCTGGTGAGGTGGACAGTTTTTTTTTTTTTTTGAAGACAGTTTTTGAAGTCAAGAGCACATTGCACAGACAGAAACCAGCGAGCTGCGCACAGCTGGTGTTGAGCGTGGAAGTAGCAGGTCACGGGCAGACACAGAACCGAAGGCGAGCAAAGTGGATTGAGAAGAGTTTATCAGTTTTGAGCGCGCGCGTGATGTTTAAACGCTGCATACCTGTCTCACTGCGCGCTCAAACAAAAGACACAAATACCGCTCCAGAAGTTGATATAGGCAATGCTGACTGAAAAATAAGTGGGCATGCGCCGTATACCCGCGTACACCCTGGACTACACTGTCCGACTTCATGTGAGACCATAAAGCATTGACACCCATTGCGCAAAGCTTAATTTTTTTTTTACAAACACGGCAAAATTCTTCGTCATCTTTACCGTCGACAGGCTGCAGCCATGTCCCGAATTCCTCGTTTTCCATCCGCTTTTGTTGAAATTAGCATTTTCCCCATTCTCTAGCTCTTTCTCCGCCTCGAATCCCTTTTCCGAACATTGTAAAAACATACGGCTTTACGATGAACCGGAAGCAGTTCCGCGCCCAACGCGGAATCAGTTATATCTGATATATCTGACGAAACTGTTATGACCGTATTTTTTTTAGAAAAAAATAAGCCATTTTTAATGCCACAGATAACCACATTTAATGACTTTTAATGCCATTTAAGGCCTTAATTTTAGAAAATTTCATTTAATGACTTTTATTGCCCCGCGGAAACCCTGTAACAGAGAAATTTTAGTCTCTTTTTAGACATTCTCAGGTAATGAATGGAGTACCAAACTGTGCAGCAAAGACTCGAGGAGCTGATCCTGGGGACAAAGAGAAAAGGTGACGCCTTGACTTCTGCATGATCCAGTTTTTGATTAAAATTTTAAATAAAGATCAGATTGTTTGCAAAGGCTGCAGAAAGGTTTAATGTGGAAAGCTTGTGATGCTACAAGGTTAAAGAGAAAAATTCAGTTTTATTCTTTATTGTATTTATGTGAAGAAAACAAGATCACTGTAAAATAATTCTGCTTATTTAAATTTTGTATGGGGCCACACCTGGGGGAAAGGTGGAAGACCTTTTTATGACTAATTTTTTAGAGGGAACACTACGGTTAAAATTTTTGTTTGTGACTATTTTACTGTAATTTTTTTCAAACTTATCAACACTACACTATGGATGAAGAAGATGGATAATGTTTGTATTAGATTATGTGAAATTCCAAAAGCTTCCTTTCGATACTGGCAGAGTGCATTCTGCTTTCAGAGACGAGAACTGGAGAATGCGAGTTCATGGACATTGCTCTGGGGTGGACGGATGGTGTAACCTGACAAAAGCCAGCTGTATGTCGCTCCGCCTAGCTCCACTCACATACATCTGGGACACCGCCATAGGAATTGCCTTTACAGAAGGCTGGGCCTTATCAAAAATTCTTGCATATGATTGGATAAGCCACTTGTCTGTCATCTTTATTGACGTGCTATTTCAACCACTCACACCGAAGCTAACCCGTGACGCTGATGATAGCGACGCAGGAAAAAAAAAAATAATAATAATAATGTGTTTGCGGCTCTAGTGGCATGCGTTTTATTGACAGTGAGCTGACAGGAAGAGGGGGGAAGACAGGCGGCAAAGTGCCGCGGGTCGGAGCCGATTCCGGGCCGACCGCGTTGAGGACTAAAGGCCTCCTAACATAGTTAGCGCTAACCGCTCCGGGGCGCGTCCGCGTCTGCACGCAACAAAACTTGCCAAATCCGGTCGGGAGGGCGAAAACATCGTTTCCACCAACAAAAGCCTTCAGAGCCGTTCTCTGATGTTCTTTTAATGAAACAATATTAGGTAGATTGGACAACACGGAAGAAATAGCAGCATCAATGTTAACGCTTGCTTCCTCGACGAGCCGCCATTGCTATCAAAACAGTCTCACGTCATGGTCGCGTCTCCACTACGTCACATCTATGAAATGCCAGCCCTGCGTCCTGATTGGCCAGACCATAAATTTGGTTGGAGAAATCACTTTCTACCGGCGGTGTCCCAGATGTATGTGAGTGGAGCTAGGCGGAGCAACATACAGCTGGCTTTTGTCAGGTTACGGATGGTGTGCAGCTGACCAGAATGCAGACATGGGGGCCACAAAAAGAACACTGAAAATTGACAACAAATAGCAGGGGCTAAGACGGAGGAGTTGAAGAACCTTCAACTGACCTGTCAGCAACAGAAACAAAGATGAGTTCGGCAAACACACCATCATTCACTTCAGATTTTCTTGTACACAATTAAAAACAAAATGCACGATTGACGAAACACATTGATGAATGTGTAAAGGTGAAACCTTTGAAAGATGCAACTTTAAGATATAATAAGCTTCACAAAACAAGACACGTTGAGACAGATGTAACATGCCAACAGGGGGCAATAACGATAAATAATTAAAGACTAACTTTAACAATTCCAAGTTTGATTTAATCAAATTAAATTATGGGACTGTTTTGATAGAGGGAATGTAGTCAGAATGCTGTAGTATAAATACAACAAAGAGGTGTGATACATACAGAGGGGCCATCTAAGCTTTAAAAGAAGATGTATAAGAAGAATGAATGCATTTCAGACGCTAAATTAGCGCCTTGATACCATCACTGAAGTATATACAGTATTAATTAATACGACATGTATAAAGTGACAGCTGAAGATAATAATAGGGATTTTTCTGTATTTAAGTGAGTCTGTAAATACCCGGATCCAAGCAGCTGTAGGTTTTTGTGAGAGTGCGCTTTTGTAAAGTTCATCCAAAAGAAAAATGCTCAATAGTGGTTGTGAAGAGCCAAAGACCCGCCCCCCAGAGCACCGAGGCAGACGCCAGGGGAACCAAGACCCTATACCGAAAGGGACCCTCAAAGTAAAGGTGCCCAAGAGGGGCCAACACTGGAAATCTGCCTCCCCCACCAAGGGAAGAGGAGAGACGGCCCCAAGGAAACCCCCCAACCGCCACAATGCTGAAGGCAAGGTGAGGCAAATTTATTTTTAGAGCACAATTCAGTACAGAGACAATGCAAAGTGCTTTACATGATTAAAATATAGGAAAATAAAACAGAATAAAAGCAAGTAGGAATAAAAGCCGCAAGCGGCGTCGATCGGCCCTCGCAGTCAAGCGCCGCTCCGGTCTATTGGCCACCGCGGGGGTTCGCGCACCACCGGCCGCCAGCCACCGCAGAAGCTGTCACGCATTTTCCCCGCCCTTCCACCGGGCGATTCACACCAACGCGTTCGGCAGCGCTCCCCCACGACTCACAAAAAATCTGGTGCAGATCGGTCGATGCAGCGAGGAGATACAGACGTTGAATAATGATAATGCATTTGGCCACCGGGCCGGACCAAATCGTTCGGCGGGCCGGATCCGGTCCGCGGGCCGTACGTTTGACACCCATGGTTTAAACATTGGTGAAGACGGCTCACCCGCTATTACCATCTAATGTAGAACAGATCACTGGATCAATGTGTGCTTCTGTGCTTTTTGTCTGTCTTGTTGTGTCTCTGCTCTGTCTTCTGTAACCCCCAGTCGGTCGAGGCAGATGACCGTTCATACTGAGCCCGGTTCTGCCGGAGGTTTTCCTTCCCGTTAATGGGGAGTTTTTCTTCCCACTGTCACTTCATGCTTGCTCAGTATGAGGGATTGCAGCAAAGCCATGTACAATGCAGACGACTCTCCCTGTGGCTCTATGCTTCTCCAGGAGTGAATGCTGCTTGTCGGGACTTTGATGCAATCAACTGGTTTCCTTATATAGGAACATTTTTGACCAATCTGTATAATCTGACCCAATCTGTATATTATGATTGAATTTACCTTTGTAAAGTGCCTTGAGATGACATGTTTCATGAATTGGCGCTATATAAATAAAATTGAATTTAATTGAACATTAGCATACCAATTTAATCAAAGGTATCTTACTAGCTGTTAATCCAGCTTCATGTGAAAAGTTAACAAAACCTTTTAGTTCTTTAAAGTTAATTGTTATTTCATGTGTTTAAGGGTTTCGTTTCTTGCATTAAGACAGCTTTTATGAAAGTTTGACAGTTAAATTGGTGGATACACACCCAAAAGTATTAAGGTAAAAGTAACACTTTAGCAATTGGAATATTGCTAAAGTAATAGGGAAAAAACACTGAGAGTTCTGGTGGCCGACCAGGAGGCGGGAGGTTGTTTAAGGGTCTGAGTGGCAAACGTCGGCCCGGGGGCGCTGGAGAATTGAGGGAGCTTGAGTGTGGACAGCTGCAGATTAAGAGCCAGGGCAACGGTTCGGCCGCTGGATCGGGTGCGCTGGGAGGCTGTGTGGCAGACGGCTTGAGGACGACGGGGATCTCTGGACGCTTGAGGACGACGGGGATCTCTGGACGCTTGAGGACGACGGGGGGAGCAGGCATCTCTGTGATCGGTGCAGGGGCGTGCACACCCACGCAGACTAAGGCCGTGGCATGCGCAGCTGGAACCCCTGTTCTCGGCGCTCTGGAGTGCACCGCATCCGGGCGGACAGCAGCGGTGCGCGCACCCACGCAGGCTTCGGCCGTGGCGTGCGGCAGCGGAGCTGGGCCTTCAGACATCGGCGGGATTGGACCTTCTGTGCCCGGCGCAGTGGAATGCACCACACCCGTGAAAGCAGCAGCGGTGCGCGCACCCACGCAGGCTTCGGCCGTGGCGTGCGGCAGTGGAGCTGGGCCTTCGGATGTCGGCGGGGCAGGTCCCTCTGTGCCCGGCGTACCCACGCAGACTTGGGCCGTGGCGTGTGACGCAGCAGTGGGGCTTTCAGCAGCCAACTTGGGAGAGAGCAGGCTGGGCACTGTTAAGCGGAGAGTTGTCATCGGTGGCGGGGGAGTGTGCGGGGCAACAGCTCCCATCAGCTCTACAGCCCTTTCGAAGCTCCTCTGGAGGAACAAAGCAAAGGTAAAACCTATCCTTCTGGACCTCGGCGGCAACGAGGCAGAGGCAGGATGGTGGTGAAAACAAAGGAGAATTTTAATGAAGGCTAAACTTACAAAAACTCAGGCAGGAGCAGCGACGGGGAGAACACAGGAGCATGCAGAAGGAACACAGAATGACCCGACAACGGGGAAACAAACAGAGAGAACTTAAATACAGGCTGGGGATCATTAACAGCAGGTGCGGTAAATCAACTAATTAACTGAAACAAGTCCACAACTCAGAGGATCTCGACACAGATCCATTGCATAATATCAGGATCCTTGGCCCTGTGGCGTGTTTTTTCTCTGGTAGCTTAGAGTGAAGATTGTTGACATACCTTTGATTGTTGTCATGATCCTTCAAGGTCACATCTTGGAGCGGAGCGAATCTGTTTAGTAACGGAATTCCAACATTTCCAGCAGGTTTACTCCTATCATTTGTTGTGAGAACAGCCCGTTGTTGTTTGACTTTTCTTGGGACACTTCTCTGTAGTATCGGCCAGTTTTCTTTGTCTAGGTGTGAGGTTCGTGATCTTTTGGCCTTGCATCCAGAGTGGTCCAGGGATTCTCAGCAAATCAGCGAACTGTTTGATTTTCAGCTCCATAACAGCTATTTTCTGTAGAAGCGTGTCAAAGTCCTCTGTGCTGAAGGTAGGTATCCTTTGAATCGGGTGGTTCTTCTCCATATCCACTCCATGTTGAATTCTTTCCATAAGAGAGTTTTTCCTGAGAACTGACTCCTCTGGGGTGTTGTATCCGAGGCCCCAGGGGCGCCCAACCCCATGGTGGGGGCCCTGACTGAGCCCCGGGGGGCCAGTCCCCGCGAAGCAGCCGCCAGAAGTGAGCCGGCACCCGCCCGGGCACCCAACCCCAGATACCGAGTACCATCAATGCAGCCAGCAGAGGGTAGCAGGATGCGGGGGATGGACTCCACACTTAGTGGAGACCTGAGATGTTCTTGGGAGAGGGGGCAGTACAAACCAAATCTGACAAATAAACAAACAGAAAACTACATACAGTCTCATTCACTTGTTCCCACCCTAGTGCCCCCACATGCAAACACTCCTTAAAAAAAAGAAAAAAAAAGGTGGGGACGCAGTACACACATTCGCACTTACCACTCACAGCCCATATTCCCAGGTCCAGGCACCGAACCCCATCCTGTACCCAGACCAGACGGCCCCTGAGCCCATCCTCCCGGGGATGGGGCCAACATGAACTGAACGGGCCAATCAACCAGAGCCCCCCCTCCACAAGCCCTGAATTTCTACCACCCCCACACCCTCCCCCTCCATAGCCTAGCATCCCCCCCCCAATACGCCAGGGGAAAGCAGAAGTGTCAGCCCCAGTCCCGGCAAGTCACCCGGGCCCAATAACAACCTCCAGCCAAGACCCCGGACCAGGTGGCCTGCTCCTCCTCCAGGCCCCAGACTCCGGGCAGCAATCGGAGAACAGAGGTGTGAGCAAGACCCCAATCCTGCCTTCGCCTGCTCAAATGTTGTGTTGTTGCAGGTTGTTCTCCAGTGTGTTTAGAACTGGGAGTGCCAAAGGGGGTGCCCGGCACAGTCCACCCCCCCGGAAGGTAGCTCCAAGCAACCTACCCAGAACCCTCAATGTCTAAATGCGAGTGGGACAGAAGGAGCCATCACGGGTGAGGCTTACACAATAAGCCCCCCCCCCCCCCCCCCAAGATGTCTTTACCCCCCACGCCCCCAGACAATACACTACATATATGTGTGTTGTGAAAATGTTGTGAATGAAAGTGTCTAAGATGCATGGGACATCCTTTTTAAATGAGCCCAGATGTTTTGTTCAAAGCCGACTGATAAATCCTCTTCCCATTTAATAATAGGAAGAAATATTGAATCATCTAGTTTAGACAGTATCCTCTATAATTTAGACAGTATTTTTGGGGGGTTTAAATCTAGGAACTCTAATATATTTGTTGGAATTTGTAAACCTCCTTTAATATGCTTAAATTTATTTCTAATTATAGATTTAATTTGTTGATATTCTAAGAATTTATTTTTATTAATACCATATCATATTTAATATATTAATGTGAAAAACTCAGTTCCTTCAAATATATGTTCCAGGTATTCAATACCTTTATTCTTCCAATATGGAATTTTTTTTTTTTTTTGTAGGATGTCAGGATTATTCCAGATGGGTGTACGACTGCATGGGATAAGGGATGACTCCCACCATGATGTCAGAGAAGAGCTGATGTTAATATTTTTAAATCCTTCTGCCTTTTAGATTGAATGTGTTAAAATATAGTTTCGGTTTTAAGAGTCTTTTTATTATTACAGAAGCCTACAATAGACACACCACATTATTCAGGAAAAGAACCTGGGGTGACCACAGCCAGGTCAATTCTTTAACATTATACAAACAAAGCTTGGTGTATGGACCCTGCTACTACCGAGAGACACTTCACCTAATATGGAGTTTCTAATGGTCAAATGCAGATCTGATTAGCTCCCTAGAGAACTCACCTATATCATTCTCACTGCAGTATATATCCCCATGAATGCTAATGCTAAGCTGGCCATGAAAGAACTTCATGCAGCCATTAGCAAACACCAGACCAAATAGCCTGAGGCTGCTTGTATTGTTGCTGGCAGCACTTTCTGCCAAAGTGGACATCTACAGGAAGCGGTGTCTGAAAAGGGCTGGGAAAATTATCAAAGAGTCCAGTCACCCAGCACACGGACTATTCACTTTCCTGCCCTCTGGGAGGCACTAATGGCTCCTCCGGAACAAAACAGCTTCTTCCCTACAGCTATCACACTCCTGAACTGCCTATTGACATCTGAACAAACAACGACGGACTGGACTTTATTCTCATACACACAATACTAACACATGAACTGTATCTTCATACACACAACAATAACATGGATTGAACCACTACTTACAACTACCTGCCTGCACTTCCACCTGTTAGCTCACTACAACTGTAAATACTGTATAGATAATCTATACACAGTACACAGGCTTTAGTTACCTACTCTAATGTAAATTAAAATAATTTAATCTTGAGTGAAAAATGTTGATTTGTGAATCATTAATGCTGATGATTGGTAGATGCTTCCATTGATTTTTTTCCAGCCCATTTATCTGAACTGCTTCGTTGTGCTGTGCCACTTGGGCAAATCAACAGGAGGGCTATCAGCCTTATCTGAACTATTTTATTGTGATGAGACATTTGGGCACATGAGCGGGGGGGGGGGGGGGGGCGGGGTATTATATGAAAGTACAGATTGCTGGAGCTTCTGAAAGTAGTTACTGGGAAGATAACAGATGACTCATATAAATTGTGGACGTTAGATAAGTGACATACTTGGATTGGACAAAGTGGACTGATAAAGGTGACAGAGACAGATTAGTCAACTCAGAAATCTGGTGAGACATTGTCCTCCAATGTCATGTGAGGAACACTGGTGTCATATGGGTACACTTCCTTGCATGGGAGTGAACATTGTCGGTTCTATAAAATGGTGATGTTACCTTTGTTCTGGGCTCTTCCTGATTTTCCCTTTTTCCTGCGTTGTGATCAATATAAGAGCCCAGTACTGAGCTGTATAATTTTTCTGGCATATTTCAATTAAATGTCTCAAAGTATAGTTTCTGTTTCTTACTAGAGAAGTACTCTAGTTGCTACACATTTCTGTTATATAAGCACATTTGAATAAAGGAATATTAAGCAGATGACTGCAGAATATGGTGACAAGTCAAAGAGATAATTTATTTCTTTATTTCTGAACTAGGGGAGCAAGGATGCTTCTAAAACATGCAAAACGTCAGCCCTCAAAGACTGGAATTGGCCTCCTCTGTTTTATCTAGAAGAATAATTCATACATAAATATAGAAATATAAACAAGAAAGACGCGCACCAAATTCCAGACCTGAATCTTTTGGGCTCACCTCATTCTTGGCATCTTTGTTTGGATCATAGTCACTATCATTTGCTTCAATATGATTGGTCTCCTCCATCTCCTCCTCACTATGACAACAAGAACAAAGACATAAAAGTTTCAAAATGAAATAAAATTTATGAGATGAAAACTCATACATTGCAGATTCATTAAACCGGGCAAAATATTTTCAGCCTTTATTGATTGCAATGTTGATGATTATGTATAAAAAACAAAATTCCATGTCTCAGAATATCACATGGTTTAATAAAAAACGATATTTATACAAAATGTCAAGCTTCTGAAAAGTATTTTCAGCTCTAAGAGCTCCATACTTGGTTGGGCCTCGTTTCGCATGAATTACTGCATCAATGTATCAGCCTGTGACATTGTGTAGGTGTAATGGAAGGCTTGGTTGCTTTGCTCTTCAGGTCTTCTGCATTGTTGGGTCTGGTGACTCTGATTTTCCTCTTGACAATACCCCTTGATGATAGATTCTCTACATGGTTCCAGTCAGGCTAGTTTGCAGGGCAATCACAGTAACACTGTGGTCATTTAACTAGCTTTTGGTACCTTTGGCAGTGTGTGTGCACATGCCAATTCTTGTTGGTAAATGAAACCAGCAGTTTCATTAACTTTGTCAGAAGAAGGAAGAATTTTGTGCTCCAAAATTTCCTAGTAAATTGCTGCATTGACTATGGACTTTAGAGAACCCAGTTTTCATCATAGATGGACTTTATCACAAGCACACAGTGCTAATGTTATTCATGCTTACACTGGTGAGCCATAACTATGCATAAATACCTTTCAAATACATAAAAAGGCCCATAAGCCAACTCAAATCTGAAATTTAAGTCAGCACAATTCATTTTCTACCATTACGCACGTCACCCAGGTGACGTGTACCACAGATTAACACAGAAACTGTGACCAGGTGTGAGGCAATTACCTTAATCACTGTAAACAGCAGGGGTGAAAATTTTAAATTTTCCACCTGCCACAGGGGCTGGTAGAAAAGAAATTGTACCAGCCAGTGAAACATTTTACCAGCCACTATTTCTTTTTGTGTATAGCCTTGTTTACAAACACCCTCAGTACAATCTGATAATATAAATGATATGATTTATTTTTAATTCTGAAAGAAGAAATTGAATGTAAAGGAAATTAAGAATTTACCATAAATGTGTACGTATTACATACTAGTGGTATTAAGGTGTATGTGCACCTTTAGGTTTACATGCTGTTCCCTTTGTAGTGATGCTACAGTGAAAACTGCACAATAACAGGCTCATTTCAAGCTTTTGAAGAAGGGTGCACATACACAAACACCCAGGATGGATTTTTTTCAAACTTATTGATAATTTAATGCTGCACTTGATTTTATAGATACACACATCTTTATTTTAAAGTATCATTAAAAAGATAAGATAAAAGCATACATTCATTTCCTTACAACAATGGACACTACTTGTAAATTAAACGTACTCTGTTCAATTTATTTATTTTTATGTTTTTGAACATCCAACTTAGTGTCTTCAAATTTCAAAACAGTGAATAACATACTTCTTCCTCTGTCAAAGTCCACCTGTTTAAATGCAATGTTTTTCATATAACTGCACTGCTGAGTTATCTCAACACCACAAAAGACCAAACTCTACACTTTTCCATCAACATGGGATGTAAATGCACTCTCACTTCTATACGTACCCACACTGCCATACAGGCGTATAATCATTAATTTAACAGGTCTACATGTGAAACAAAGCTTTAGACATTGTTGAGTTGGTAGAAAAGTGGGGACAGTGAGCCATAATTGCAAACCACTGAGCAGAGAACATATTTTGGACACATTTAAAACTTTCGACTTAATCAACATTTATACAAAGCTGCAATTTCTTGAATTAGTATGCTAAAAATAGTTCTTCAAGATGTATATATGGAGAAAATAAACGAATGGATATTGGGAATATAAAAAAAAGTATCTCAATCACTAAATATTTTAACGTTTTTTTGTAGTCAACATACAGTTGTACTGAGCGATGTGCATTCCTGCAACATGGCACACAAAAATCTCGGCAGGTATGCGCTTTTCAGCATAAACACTGGCTGCTCTCACCAAAAACTAGCAAGTTTTTCTACTTCTTTTCCTTGTGTTATAATAACGCCGTTTAACTTTTGGTTCTTCTCTTTACTCCTGAGAAATGTTTTTGTTGTGTGTTGTCTTAACACAACGTACGCCCATGTTGCAAAAGTTACTACTTAGATTTTATTCTGTTACTTAAAGGGTAACTCACCCCCAAATCCACTTTTTTTGCCAATAAACTGTTTCCATGGTTGTCTTATGGTACTGTCTACATATCCTGGTCATTATTTTGAAAAATTTGTGCATATTTGTTGAAATCCTGCTTTTGTGTCTAAAATCATCAGTGTGGCGCCCTTCCTATGGTTAAACGGTGGACTGCATTGCATTTTGAATTAACATTGCTTTATGTTGCTGTGACATAATCAGGAGACTATTTTGTTGGGAGCTCTGCCGCTGCGGGGTATAAAAGCAGTTCCATCTTTAAAAAAACATTTAAAAAAAGCACACAGCTCCCTCCATCTTGTGCCTCATAGTGAGCACTGTTGGACTTTTCAAACCCTCTAGCAACATTTTCCTTCTTCAAAAAAGCAATTAGAAACAAATCTAGCAACTTTTTAAGTGTCATTGGCAAATGTACGTGAAAGCAACCAATTGTTTTGCCGTTAGTGCCGTTAGAGCCCGCCAGCAGACAGAGAGCAGCAGCCCCAGCTCAGCCTCCCTATATGGGCTTGAACAGGTGGCAAGTGCCACTGAAGAGCAAAGTGAAGATCAACCATGCTTCGTGTCCACATTACAAATAAATCATGATGTGAAAAGCTGCCAGTGATCCAGCTGGGCTCAAACTGATAAGGCCCTGGCCCGCTAGGCTTCGAGGGCGAGGGGGGTGAAAAATCCTCCACCTCAAAATAATGAACCATGGCGTAACTACCAGCATAACTCTGCTCACTCTCCATGATTATATGGCAAATCAAGCTTGTGTCTGCTGGCCCCCCTTCCCATGCTGAACACAGCCCCCTCCCGTTCCCACGTATCCCCGCCCACTTTGATGGCATTTTTCTGGGGGTGGAAATATGCTTTTACATGGGGGTGAGTTACACTTTAATGCATTTAGAACAAACTAGCAGCAACTCAGGTGGACTGCTGCCCCAAACAGGTCAGTTACACAAATTCAATGCTGTATTTTCTGTTTGAATTGCAAACCTGCCAAATTGGCTGGTGCATCCTGCTATCTTACATGCCACTTCATCAATTTACCTGCATTTGGCCATTAGCGGGTGCAAATTTTCACCCCTGAAATAGTGATCCCACTAGCACTGCAGGACAACCTTGCAAAAGGGAGGATTAGGAGGGAACAAGATGATCAAAGATTTCCTGGCCCATGATGATGACTGGCTAATATGCAGCTTTAGACTCAAAGCCAGGAAATCATTGCCCCTTGCTGTTACTAACAATGGACAGTGGCTTCTAACACAGTGGACAGTGGGTCCTTATCCACTCTCCAGTGCAGAGTAAGTGCTCACACCCTTGCATGTTTAACTGCAGGGCCTTCCATGGGCTTCCTAAAGTGCCTTTGGCAGTGTTTGATGCGTGTGGGATGGGAAGAAGGTGGGGACGACTCTTCATCATTGAGGGTGAATCCTCTCATTCCTCCTGGTCTCCCACATAGCCTTCAACAAGATGAAATTAATTTTAACTTGGAGCACAGCTCTATGAGGCAGTCATCTGACATTTCAAACAGCAGTTTTTTTCAGTTTCTTAGCTTTTTTTCACCATGGTTACCATTGTTAAGCGTGAAATAATGATCAGCTGAATCACTTAATTACACATTGCCATTCACCATTGACCATTTATGTTTGAATGTGGGCATGTAGAGGGCAAAACATGAGGCTGAACCTTGTATGAATCCTTGTATGTTCAGGAGCAGCTGAGATCTACAATGAAACATGCTGTGCTGGTGTGTGCGCGCATATTTTTATAAATCACATTTTCTTTTATAAATTGCATTTTTCCGGCTTACGCCAGTTTTGTTTTTTTGCCGTTTGTACACTTTTAGTATGGATTTCATGCACTGTTTTATAAACCCCAGCCTTTTCTCCTTAGCCCATGTAAGAAACACATAAGGTTGTTCAAGGACAGGATATGTCTGTGTATAGTGGTGCTTTGTGAAAAACCAAATTCTTAAATTGATAATCCTCACAAGATTACACCTATTCCTACCATAGGAATAGGTGCAACAGGTGACCAGTGACTTCCTCATCAAAAGGCCCAAGGTGTTGAGGATAGGGAAACGCACATGTGCCCCTCTTATCCTCAACATTGGAAAACTGGAGGGATGTGTACTCAGCATCTATGACTGTTCTGCTATCCCCCCTCCCCCCACAAACATGGTGGTCAAGTTTGCAGATAACAACACTGTAGTGGGTCTCATTTCCACTACAGTGGTGTTATCTGTACACTACACTACAGAGAGGGGGTCCGCAGTCTCACACAGTGGTGCTCCAGGAAAAACCTGATCCTGACCACCAGCAAGACCAAAGAAGTAATAGGGCACTACAGAAGGTCCAGGAAGACTGAACATGCTCCACTCTGCATACAGGGTGAGGTAGTGGAGTGTGTGGACAGCATAAAATTCAAGGGCATTCGCATCTCCTCTGTAAAACTGTAAACACCTCCCACCTGGTGCAGAAGGCTCAACAATGGCTCTTCTTCCTCAGGAAACTGAAGTAGATTGGACTTTTCACTAAACTAAATCTGGATGGCATTAACTTGGCCTCTGGTAATAACGTAAAAAATCTTGGTGTTATTTTCGACCAAGACATGTCATTTAAATCCCATATTAAACAGGTTTCCAGAGTTTCCTTTTTTCACCTCCGGAATATCGCCAAAATTAGAAACATTCTGTCCAGGGGTGATGCTGAAAAACTAGTCCATGCATTTGTTACTTCAAGGCTGGACTATTGTAATTCTTTACTATCAGGAAGTCCACAAAATGCAGTTCGAAGTCTTCAGCTGATCCAAAATGCTGCAGCAAGAGTTCTGATGAAAATCAACAAGAGGGATCATATTTCTCCAATTTTAGCTTCCCTTAATTGGCTTCCTGTTAAATCAAGAATACAATTTAAAATTCTTCTTCTAACGTATAAAGCCCTTAATAATCAAGCTCCATCATATATCAGAGCTCTGATTACCCCGTATGTTCCTAACAGAGCTCTTCGCTCTCAGACTGCAGGTCTGCTGGTGGTTCCTAGCGTCTCTAAAAGTAGAATGGGAGGCAGATCCTTTAGCTATCAGGCTCCTCTCCTGTGGAACCAACTCCCAGTTTTGGTCCGTGAGGCAGACACCCTGTCTACTTTTAGGACTAATCTTAAAACTTTCCTTTTCGACAAAGCTTATAACTAGAGTGGCTTATGTTGCCCTGACCTACCTATGGGGATGTGCTTCTATGGGCTTAGACCACTGGAGGACATCAGCATCTATTTTTCTCACTCTATCGAGTTCTACTGTTCATCAATTATGCATTGCTTGTCATAATTTCTGCTTATAACTTTTTGTTCTCTCTCTTTTTTTCCTTCATAGTAGGTACATCTGGTCTGGCGTTCTGTTGACTGTGAAATCATCCAGGGAGGACAGATCACCGACTATTACCATCTAATGTAGAACAGATTACTGGATCAATGTTTGCTTCTGTGCTTGTTTATCTCTCTTGTTGTGTCTCTGCTCTGTCTTCTGTAACCCCCAGTCGGTCGAGGCAGATGACCGTTCATACTGAGCCCGGTTCTGCTGGAGGTTTTTCCTTCCCGCTAATGGGTGGTTTTTCTTTCCACTGTCGCTTTATGCTTGCTCAGTATGAGGGATTGCTGCAAAGCCATGGACAATGCAGACGACTCTCCCTGTAGCTCTACGCTTCTCCAGGAGTGAATTCTGCTTGTCGGGACTTTGAAGCAATCAACTGGTTGCCTTATATAGGAAATTTTAGACCAATCTGTATAATATGATTGATTTTGACTTTGTAAAGTGCCTCGAGATGACACGTTTCATGAATTGGCGCTATATAAATAAAATTGAATTGAATTAAAAAACTTTCACAGAGCTATGATAGAAAGTGTTATATGTCTCAGCCTAACTGTGTGGTATGGAAGCTTTACAATTAAGGAGAGGAAGGACTTGGCACATGTAGTGAGGACAGTGCAGATGATTGTGGGATGCCGTCTGCAAGATCTGGACATGGTTTATTCTGCACGAGTCCATTCTTGGTTCTTGATATGTTTTGTCTTCCATAAGATTTTCTATGAATATGTTTGGATACAACACCTGAAAAACCAGCTCCTTTAGAAAACGGGCTTTTGTTGAGGGTGTCTTCTGGACATCTGTCCAGTCAGCAGTCTTCCCTATGATGCTGTCTTCCCAAACACCCAGTTGCTTGTGGTAGATGGCCATATATCTACCACGACCCCGGTTCTGCTGGAGGTTTCTTCTTTTTAAAGGGGAGTTCTCCTATACACCCTCGCTACACGCAACTCGGTATGTGGGATTACGCCAAAGCCATCCACAATGCAGACCATGGCTACACGCTCCTTCTGGAGTGAATGCTGCTTGTCAAAGATTTGATGCAATCTGCTGGGTTTCCTTAGATAAGAAAACATTTTGACCAATCTGTCTGTAGGGTTTGATTGAATTGTAATTGGTAATGTGCCTTGAGATAACGTGTTGTGAATTGGCTCTAAATGAATACAACTGAAATTGAATGATGGTGTTGCCTGCTGACTGAGACAGAGACAGTAGGCAACAGGAAAATAATTTTTGAGTTATTTTAGCCAATTAGGGTGTGACACTACGAGTTTCCAATACTTTACAGACCTATATCTAATCTTATATCTAATCTTATATCTAATCTTCTTTTCTTATCTAAAATTCTCGAGAAAGTAGTTGCTAATCAACTTTGTGAACATTTACAAATTAATGACCTACTTGAGGAGTTTCAGTCAGGCTTCAGAGCTCATCATAGCACTGAAACGGCTCTGGTCAAGGTCACTAATGATATTCTCATGGCCTCAGATAATGGACTTGTGTCTGTACTTGTCCTGTTAGATCTCAGTGCTGCATTTGATACAGTTGATCACAATATTCTCCTACAAAGACTTGAGCATACTGTAGGGATTAAGGGGGAAGCATTAGGCTGGTTTAAATCTTATCTGTCGGACAGATTCCAGTTTGTTCATGTTAATAATAAATCTTCTTCAAGCTCTAGGGTCACTTGTGGAGTACCACAGGGTTCAGTCCTTGGACCAATTCTCTTTACTATATATATGCTTCCGATTGGCAAAATTATCAGACAGCATGGGATTAATTTCCACTGTTATGCTGATGACACTCAGCTATATTTATCCATAAATCCTGATGAATCCAATCAATTACTTCGACTGCAGTCATGTCTTGATGACATCAAAAGCTGGATGACTTTAAATTCCCTGCACTTAAATTCTGACAAGACAGAAGTTATAATCTTTGGACCAGAGTCCTCAAAAAATAAACTTCTTAATCATTCACTGAATCTGGGTGGCATTAACTTGGTCTCTGGTAGTAAAGTAAAAAATCTTGGTGTTATTTTCGACCAAGACATGTCATTTAAATCCCATATTAAACAGGTTTCCAGAGTTTCCTTTTTTCACCTCCGGAATATCGCCAAAATTAGAAACATTCTGTCCAGGGGTGATGCTGAAAAACTAGTCCATGCATTTGTTACTTCAAGGCTGGACTATTGTAATTCTTTACTATCAGGAAGTCCACAAAATGCAGTTCAAAGTCTTCAGCTGATCCAAAATGCTGCAGCGAGAGTTCTGATGAAAATCAACAAGAGGGATCATATTTCTCCAATTTTAGCTTCCCTTCATTGGCTTCCTGTTAAATCAAGAATAGAATTTAAAATTCTTCTTCTAACGTATAAAGCCCTTAATAATCAATCTCCATCATATATCAGAGCTCTGATTACCCCGTATGTTCCTAACAGAGCTCTTCGCTCTCAGACTGCAGGTCTGCTGGTGGTCCCTAGAGTCTCTAAAAGTAGAATGGGAGGCAGATCCTTTAGCTATCAGGCTCCTCTCCTGTGGAACCAACTCCCAGTTTTGGTCCGTGAGGCAGACACCCTGTCTACTTTTAAGACTAATCTTAAAACTTTCCTTTTTGACAAAGCTTATAGTTAGAGTGGCTCATGTTACCCTGAGCTACCTCTATAGTTATGCTGCTATAGGCTTAGGCTACTGGAGGACATCAGGGCCTATTTTTCTCACTCTACTGATTTCTACTGTTCTCCAGTCTACTGTTCTCCAGATTTGCATTGCATTACATTGAAATGACTGTTGTCATTTCAGCTTTTAACTTTTTGTTCTCTCTCTTTTTTCTTCATAGTAGGTACACCTGGTCTGACGTTCTGTTGACTGTGAAATCATCCAGGGAGGACAGATCACCGACTATTACCATCTAATGTAGAACAGATTACTAGATCAATGTGTGCTTCTGTGCTTTTTGTCTGTCTTGTTGTGTCTCTGCTCTGTCTTCTGTAACCCCCAGTCGGTCGAGGCAGATGACCGTTCATACTGAGCCCGGTTCTGCTAGAGGTTTTTCCTTCCCGCTAACGGGTGTTTTTTCTTTCCACTGTCGCTTCATGCTTGCTCAGTATGAGGGATTGCAGCAAAGCCATGTACAATGCAGACGACTCTCCCTGTGGCTCTACGCTTCTCCAGGAGTGAATGCTGCTTGTCGGGACTTTGATGCAATCAACTGGTTTCCTTATATAGGAACATTTTTGACCAATCTGTATAATCTGACCCAATCTGTATAATATGATTGAATTTAACTTTGTAAAGTGCCTTGAGATGACATGTTTCATGAATTGAATTGAATTAAATAAACTTGATTTGATGGTAAAATGATCAGTTCTATCAACAAACAAACACTTATGTGATGGTGTAATCGTTGAGTTTTACCTGTCATCCTGACTGCTCCTGTTAGCCAGTTTACGGGCCTGTCGGTCCATGAGACTTGTTCTGGAGCGAGTTTTCTTCCAAGAATAGTAGTACTTGACAAGACTGGAGATGGATTTGTCTGGTAACTGAATGAAACATAAAAGGATTTCACATTTAGTGCTAAAAAATGCATTGTATTGTAATAGATGAGATTTTAACAAAACTAAACATAGTCTTCATCCAGAGGCCAATCAGTGTTAGAGTTCAATGTTGAGGCAGCATATAACACTCCTTTAGATAAAGTTGTTTAGTTAGGGTTAATCGTAGCTTATGGGACTATTTATTTCTAATTTTGGAACGGCATCAGAGAATGCGTCCAGCAAGCTGAAGGAGTCCCACATCACATTGGCAGCAGCAACAGACAGGTATGATTTAAGATAAGAATTTTCTTTATTATTCCACAATGGGGAAATTTGGGCATGGCAGTGGCAAAGATATATGGTCGCACACAATATTTAGTATTGAAAAAAAAAAGCTGATGTAATCTAGAGCTAGTTCTAAAGCAACAGAAAGGCCAAAAACAAAAGTAACTGGAACTACGACCACATCCCCCTGGCCCCTCCCCTTCCAGCGCTCAGTCATTCCCGCATATCAGCCCCATGTCACCCGTCCTTCTGTATGCTGTCCACGTTTGAAAATTGGCAAGACAATGCCTATTCGCGGAAGGTTTGGCCATTAGAACACATTTTGTGAACCGTTTATCGAATGTTCAATATGGGCAAACAGTTGTTTAGAGCTTGGTAATGACATCAATGCCATCACAGATTGCATAATATACCAAAACCTCCCTCTAGGGAGGTACTGTGCTTCTCCAAAGACAAGGCACAGAATATCCCTGATGAGAAAGCCAGCTATAGGAGGAATATTCAACAGATATTGAACCAACTTAAACCACTGCAAGGCAGTAGCCCTGACACCCACACACTGCTCCAAACAAGAAATAAAAAAATTATGGTCACTGTGTCAAAGGCAGCAGTTAATTCCAGAAGCACAATAATAACACAGTCCTCTGAGTCAGTTGCTAAAAGCACATCATTAAAAACTCTTACAAGGGCAGTTTTAGTACTGTGCAAAGCTTTAAACCAGATTGAAAAACCTCTAAAATACCATGCAGTTTGCAACAAATACCGTCCGTCCGTCCGTTGTCTTCCGCTTATCCGGGGTCGGGTCGCGGGGGTAGCAGCTTCAGTAGGGAGGCCCAGACGTCCCTCTCCCCAGCCACTTGGGCCAGCTCTTCAGGAGGAACCCCAAGGCGTTCCCAGGCCAGCCGGGAGACATAGTCCCTCCAGTGTGTCCTGGGTCTTCCCCTGGGCCTCCTCCCGGTGGGACGTGCCTGGAACACCTCTCCAGGGAGGCGTCCAGGAGGCATCCTGACCAGATGCCCGAGCCACCTCAACTGGCTCCTCTCGACGTGGAGGAGCAGCGGCTCTACTCTTGAGTCCTCCCCGGATGACTGAGCTCCTCACCCTATCTCTAAGGGAGAGCCCAGACACACTACGGAGAAAACTCATTTCAGCCGCTTGTATCCGGGATCTCGTTCTTTCGGTCACGACCCAAAGCTCGTGACCATAGATGAGGGTAGGAACGTAGATCGACCGGTAAATCGAGAGCTTCGCCTTTTGGCTCAGCTCTCTCTTCACCACAACGGATCGGTACAGCGCCCGCTTCACAGCAGACGCTGCACCAATCCGCCTGTCGATCTCCCGCTCCATCTTTCCCTCATTCGTGAACAAGACCCCAAGATACTTGAACTCCTCCACTAGGGGCAGGACATCCTGCCCAACCCGGAGAAGGCACTCTACCCTTTTCCGGTTCAAGACCATGGTCTCGGATTTGGAGGCACTGATTTTCATCCTGGCCGCTTCGCACTCGGCTGCGAACCGCTCCAGTGAGAGCTGTAGATCACGCCCTGATGAAGCCAATAGGACCACGTCATCCGCGAATAGCAGAGACGCAATCCTAAGGTCACCAAAGCGGATCCCCTCAACACCTTGGCTGCGCCTAGAAATTCTGTCCATAAAAGTTATGAACAGAATCGGTGACAAAGGGCAGCCTTGGCGGAGTCCAACTCTCACCGGAAACGAGTCCGACTTACTGCCGGCAATGCGGACCAGACTCTGACACCGGTCGTACAGAGACCTGACAGCCCTTATTAAAGGGTCCGGTACTCCATACTCCCGGAGTACCCCCCACAGGATCCCCCGGGGGACACGGTCGAATGCCTTCTCCAGATCCACAAAACACATGTAGACTGGTTGGGCAAACTCCCATGCCCCCTCAAGAATCCTGCTGAGGGTATAGAGCTGGTCCAGTGTTCCACGGCCAGGACGAAAACCACACTGCTCTTCCTGAATCCGAGATTCGACTATCCGACGGACCCTCCTTTCCAGAACCCCTGAATAGACCTTACCAGGGAGGCTTAAGAGTGTGATTCCTCTGTAGTTGGAACACACCCTCCGGTCCCCCTTTTTAAATAGGGGGACCACCACCCCAGTCTGCCAATCCAGGGGAACTGCCCCCGATGTCCACGCAATGTTGCAGAGCCGCGTTAACCAACACAGCCCCACAACATCCAGAGCCTTAAGGTACTCAGGGCGAATCTCATCCACCCCCGGAGCCTTGCCACCGAGGAGCCGAGGGTTGCCGCCACGACATGCACCGACAACCTTGCGGCCACAGCTCCAACTAGCCGCCTCAGCAATAGAGGCGTGGAACATGGTCCATTCAGACTCAATGTCCCCCGCCTCCCTCGGGACGTGTTTAAAGTTCTCCCGGAGGTGGGAGTTAAAGCTCCGCCTCACAGGGGACTCCGCCAGACGTTCCCAGCAAACCCTCACAGTGCGTTTGGGCCCGCCCGGTCGGACCGGCTTCCTCCCCCGCCATCGGAGCCAACTCACCACCAGGTAGTGGTCGGTGGAGAGCTCCGCCCCTCTCTTCACCCGAGTGTCCAAGACATGCGGCCGCAGGTCAGATGAAACGACAACAAAGTCGATCATTGAACTGCGACCTAGGGTGTCCTGGTGCCAAGAGCACATATGGACACCCTTATGCCTGAACATGGTGTTTGTGATGGACAATCCATGACGAGCACAGAAGTCCAACAACAAAACACCACTCGAGTTCAGATCAGGTGGGCCATTCCTCCCAACCACGCCCCTCCAGGTCCCACTGTCATTGCCCACGTGAGCGTTGAAGTCCCCCAGCAAAACGAGGGAGTCCCCAGGAGGGGCACTCTCCAGTACCCCTTCCAAGGACTCCAAAAAGGGTGGGTAATCTGAACTGCTGTTTGGCGCATAAGCGCAAACAACAGTCAGAACCCGTCCCCCCACACGAATGCGGAGGGAGGCCACCCTCTCGTTCACCGGGGAAAACCCCAACGTGCAGGCACCGAGATGGGGGGCAACTTCTGCAGCCGAGGATATATATATATATATATATATATATATATATATATATAAGTCATCTATAGGAGGTTTTCTCCTCTTCCTGCTGCAGTAGCAGAACATCAGTGGGACTGAACATTGAGTGTGAGACTTACGCTTTGGGAGTTACAACCCCAAACGCATTACCCTTTGCAATAGCACCCCCTAGTTATTGGAGGGTCTGAAATGTATTATGTGAGTAGCATTGCCGTTTTCCAAGTAGGCTACCTCAGCAGTTTTTTCCTGCTGCTGTGCCACAAACCACACCATAGAAGATGGCTAATGCCACCACAAAGTTAAAGAAGGTCTTCTCCTTTGGGTCAGACCTCTGTGCAGCAGGTAAATGATGGCATCATCCACCCCAATGCCAGGCTGGTAGGCAAACTGCAGGGGATCCAGTGAAGCGCAAAGATGGTTAAGGAACAGCCTCTTGTTTGATGCTAGTGCTACTGGCCCATAGCTGTTGAGGTCTTTTGGGTGTGCGGTACCAGACACGAGGTTTTCCACAGCTGTGTTACTCTTCCCTGCTTCATACTGATGTTGAAGATGTGCCCCATGATGCCACACAGCTGATCCACACAGCAACTCAGGAGCCTGGAGCTGATGCCATCAGCCTTCCTCACATAGCTATTTGCAGAATGTTCCTCGCTTGGAGCGTTGAGAAGGACATGGTGGTGGAGGGGGGCTCATTCGTGTAGTAATCTGAGGCAGAGGGGGTGGATGACAGCTGAGCCCTGAAAGATGCATTTCTGGGCAGAACAACAGTCAGTCATCCATGATGGAGGTGCCTGCAGCATGTTAGACTGAGGTGTGTGTGTGTGTGTGTGTGTGTGTACACGTGGTTTAGGCAAGCTTTTAACCTGAATATGTACTTATATTACATGGACCTCGGGGTATTGTAAGGACGATGCTAATGTTCACCTAAAAATTGTACTCAAATTTTTTTGTGTCTAAATAATATAATGTTTTCTCATGGATTTAAGGCAGAGATGTCACTAAAACACTGTCTGCATCATTTGGAAAGTGTATTAACTCTTAAGATTGTTTTAATAACAAGGTATTTTAGTGTACACAATTGTCCATCTATACCAGGGGTCGGCAACCTTTACCACTCAAAGAGCCATTTGGACCCGCTTCACACAGTAAAGAAAACACTGGGAGCCAAAAACCCTTTTGAAATTTTAAATGAAATAACGCTGCATATAACAGGGTTTTTTTGCAACAGAATGGACCCGCAGCAGAACCAACGCACCTCTGCGCTTGTTTGAAAATGAACAAACGTTAGATATAGAAACGACTTACCCTGCTGTTTAGCTCTCTTTACCCTCATCAATGACTCCATGTTATTTTAGGTCCTGTGTCACCGTGGTGTTCTTGTCATTTGTAGAATTTACTACAAATAAGCAGCATTTAAAAATGCCGCCTCAACTACGCCTCGCTGTCTTTATGTCTATCTGCAGCCAGTCAGCTAGCAGTTCTTCTTCTTCTTGAGTTTATTGGCGGTGAACAAACATCTTTTCAGTGTGCATTACTGCCACCAACTGGTGAGGAGTGTTCATCAGCCAACATTGACGACAGCCTGCATGAGGTAAACGGCTCTGCGACATAATTATTTTCAACAGCTGAGCCGCATCAGAGGGATCAAAGAGCCGCATGCGGCTCCGGAGCCGCAGGTTGCCGACCCCTGATCTATACCAATCGCCTAATTTCTAGTTATTATTGTGTATAGCACAGCTCCCCCAGAGGCAATTTCTGAACTGCAATTTATACAAATCTTCATACACTTTGCACATTTATTGAGCCCTCATGTGATTGGCCAAATAAAATCTGTGAGAGGTATAGCTTTTTTTGCTTTAAATTACATTATCTCTCTGTAAATGTTAGGTTGCAAGGAATATTTAAGGGAAAAAATGCAAAACATTTAAATTCTTGAATTTATTAATTTGTATTCAGGATGCTAATGTATGGCTTTATATCGATAGGAAAGTCATTAAAAGTTTTCAGTGGTGGCTGGGTGAAACTGGTGTAATTGGTCCTACAGATTTAGGAAATTCAAAAAAAAGTGAGCAGTTTTTATGTTTTCATGGCATCGGGCCGCTACTGCTGTTAAGCCTGCACTTCTCACAACCTTCGATCAAAGCTACATTTTGGAGAGGTTCTACCCTTCTCTTTACCTTGGTAAGGTGCCGAGAAGGCCTTCACTTGGTTATGTGCAGTGGACAATGGGTGAGGATCAGGACAAGGAGTTACAACCATCATGTAAAAGCAGAGAAAAGAAACAGTTTTGTTCACAGTAAGCCAGCAAACCTCTGCTTTGTCTGTTGTTGGGTACATTTGGCTTAGATAGACCTTATTAGCAAAAACAGCTTGTGTGGATGAAATAGTGACTGAAGTAGAAGCTATCAGACTCCCAATTAGGTGTGTAAAACACAGGGGTGAGAGGGCTTTAGCAGTGTTTGTGCAGTGTTTAAGGGTTTACTGATATTTCACCGCTTAGAGGTGGTATCCAGTAACCTGACAACAGCCAGATGCATATCGCTCCGCCTAGCTTCACTCACATACATCTGGGACACCGCCGATAGAAAGTGATTTCTCCAACCAATTTTATGGTCTGGCCAATCAGGACGCAGGGCTGGAGTTTCATAGATGTGACGTAGTGGAGACGCGACCATGACGTGAGACTGTTTTGATAGCAATGGCGGCTCGTCCAGGAAGCAAGCGTTAACATTGATGCTGCTATTTCTTCCGTGTTGTCCAATCTACCTAATATTGTTTCATTAAAAGAACATCAGAGAACGGCTCTGAAGGCTTTTGTTGGTGGAAACCATGTTTTCGCCCTTCTCCCGAGCGGATTTGGCAAGTTTTGTTTTCAAACAACCCCCGCAGCGGTTAGCGCGAACCATATTAGGAGGCCTTTAGTCCCCAACGCGGTCGGCCCAGGATCGACTCCGACCCGCGGCGCTTTGCCGCCTGTCTTTCCCCCTCTTCCTGTTAGCTCACTGTCAATAAAATGCGTGCCACTAGAGCCGCAAACATAAAAAAAAAAAAAATTTTTTTTCCTGTGTCGCTCTCATCAGCGTCACGGGTTAGCTTCGGTGTGAGTGGTTGAAATAGCACGTTGATAAAGATGACAGACAAGTGGCTTATCCAATCATATGCAAGGAGTTTTGATAAGGCCCAGCCTTCAGTAAAGGCAATGCGGTACCGCGCACGTGACGTCACGGCCTTAAGAGTAACGCCCCTTTTGCCTCACCGGTAGGGCAAACAGTAGTAGAACGCACATACAAACCAGCCATTACAAGCGCAACAGAACCAGCGATATGACCGACTTTGCAGCCATTAAACTTACCCAAGACGATGTCCCAGGCGCACGGTTTACTGGTCGCACTGTGGAAGAGCACACCAACCTTCAGCTGAAACGGTGGCTTGAGTGTCGAGGGCTCAAAAAAACCGGAAGACGGGCCAAGTTGATTCAACGGTAAGCTTTGTTTTTTCCCCTGCTCGGCGTTCATGCCTTTGTTATGATTTCCACCGTGCTCCGTTCACGTCGGCCTTTTTTGTTTGTTTGCAATCAACGTCCAGGAATCTGTATATCTTGCCAATAGGTAGCTACAAAACGATTGTTCACATCTCAGAATCTTTCGCTTAAGAGATTCAGGGCGTTTGTTTTTGAGTAAGCTATCCCGGTAGCAGGGTACCATGTTAGCGCCTGCTAACATGCTAGCCTATATGCTATCATCACCCTTTCCACCGACAAAATGCTTGCTACATATGTAGGTGAATTTGGTAACTTTTTCCGGGTTGAAATGTTGTGTAGGCCGCCCGCACAAGTGTACCCAACGCACACACTTCTCCTTGGCACTCTTGAGTTTCGGGAAATTAATGAAGAAAACATCCTTCATATGCGGCCGATCAGCGTACCTCGAGTCGCTGTTGCACGTTCCATAGCAACAATGTTTATAAACCATGGTCTTAGATGTTGGAAAAAGCAGTCGTTTACCGAGTAAAACCTAGGCTAACTCACGTCTCTTCCACAGCAAAACAGCGGCGCGTTTGGGAGTTTGCCCTACTGCGTACCACGTGATGTGACGTCATCGTGACGTTGTGTTTCTAAAAATAGCTCGCGCGCGGTACCGCATTCCTATGGCGGTGTCCCAGATGTATGTGAGTGGAGCTAGGCGGAGCGATATGCATCTGGCTGTTGTCAGGTTAGGTATCCAGTGCTTCTTTCAGTAAATTCTTCCACTTACTGAGCTAATGAATAATTAAAAGCACTTAAACCTAAAAAAGATATGCAGCAATTCTTATATTGTGTAGAAAAAGCTAGTGAAAGCTGAGATGTAGAGAAAGATATGTGGGAAGAGATGCATAAATATAAACTTGTTCCCCATGCTTTGGTTGTTCTGTACCTTTTGGAATAAGCTGTTCTGTAACAACAGGTGCCATGCTCTGGTGGGGATGATAAACTGTGCTTTCACTAAAGATGAGTAGCAGAACTTTTTTTGTTTGTTTTGTTTTTTGCAACAAAGTAATACTTGAGCATGTCACTCAGGGGAAGGTTTTAGCAAGACTGCGCTTGCACTGGTCTGACCTCAATCTTGTATTCAACCACAATTATATTTGTGTCAGGGTTCTCTGTTGGTCAGTGCTCTAATTCTGCTCCACAGGTGGTTTGAGTTCTTCTTCTTCTTCTTTTGTTTAATGGCGGTTGACAAACAACTTTTGGTGCATTACCGCCACCAACTGAAATGGAGTGTGGATCGGGATGACCTAATCTAATATCCTACTACTATAACTAATAAAAATAAAATAATAATAAATAAATAAAAAAATAGTTAAATAACTAAATCCTTTTTATCACATTAGTCTTTTTAAGAAATCTCAATGATAAAGAACAACCCTCTGATTTGGTGTCCATGTCTAAAATATATTTAACTTTAATTTACTGTTATGTAATCTATTTATCAATTCATTCCTCTCATTATCATATTTACTGCAAACTAATATAACATGCTCCACTGTTTCTTCAACAAAACAAAAATCACACTTTCCCTTTATCATGATTCCCTATTTTAAATAACGTGCTATTTAACCCTGTATGACCAAAACGTAATCTTGACATTACTGTTTCTTCCCTTCTATTCCTTGATGTTATCCTCATTAATCCTACTTTTCTTTGAATATTATAAAACCATCTTCCAGTTCTTTCTTCTTCCCATTGTTTCTGCCACCTTGCTCTAATCCTTTTCTTAATTACTGATTTGATTTCACCTTTACTAAATGGAATTATTATATCAATTAAACTGCGTTTACTTGCTCTTTTTGCATATTTATCTGCCATCTCATTCCCTTTTATTCCTATATGAGAAGGAATCCATATAAAATAAACTATTAATCCCATTGCTTGAATTCTGAATAATAATTGCTGAATTTCTACCAATAAATCCAGTCTGCTGTTTGAATGATTGTGTTTAAATGAATATAATGTTGAACTAAAATCTGAACAAACTACACTTCTTAATGGTCTAATTTCTTCAATCCATTCTAATGCCAACATGACACCAAACATTTCTCCTGTGTAAACTGAAATTTCATTACTGATTCTTTTACCTGATTTAAAATTAAATTCTGGAACTACAAACGAAACACCATTCCTATTATTTCAATATTTTGAAGCATCCGTATAAATTTTTACATATCCATAATATTCTGTCTCTATATATTGCTCAACCATATTTGAATCTGAAATATCCTGTTTGTTTTTCCATTTATACAACAAGGTTAAATCTACATAAATTTCAGGTAACATAGATGGATGAAGTAATGATCTAATAACTGTTTTACTGCCATTTATTTGAGATAATTCAAGATCTGTTATATTAGAATCTGCTATCCACCCAAAAGAATTTAATATCTTCTTCCCTTTTTCCCAACTTGGTTTTAAAATTTCCTGACATGGATGAGTTTCACAATGATTCTTTAACTGAAACCAGTAAGTTGAAAGTAATTGTAATCTCCTCAATTGTAGTGGCATTTCTCCCATTTCTACTTGTAATGCTGATGTAGGTGTTGTTCTTATGGCCCCTGTGCAAAATTTCTCAATGCTTGATACTGAACAATATCCAATTTTTTAAGTAATGAAACTGATGCTGAACCAAAAGCAATACATCCATAATCAAAAACAGACCTAATTAAACCTGTATAAATTGATTTCAATGCCTTCCTCTCAGCTCCCCATTCATTCCCAACCAAACACCTCATAACATTTATAACTCTTTTGCATTTATCGATCATCTTCTCAATATGAACATTCCAAGTAAGACTTTCATCCAACCATATACCCAAAAATTTAAATTGTTTTACCCTTTCCAAATCATATTTATAAATTTGTAACTTTAATTCTTCAGAAACGTTTTTCTTTGTAAAAAACAAAATCTTTGTTTTATCTACAGAAATCTTGAATCCCCATCTAAAGGACCAATCTTCTATTTTATTAATGGCTTCTTGAACTTTTTTAATTATGAAATTTATATTTTTACCCCTCTTCCAAATTGCTCCATCATCAGCAAATAAAGAAACACCCATTTTATTTTCCACTTCCTCAAACATATCATTAATCATAATAGAAAAAAATAATGGACTAACTATGCTTCCTTGCGGAATACCATTTTCAACATAAAGATTTTCTGATAATTTATTTCCTATTCTTACTTATATAGAACGATTATTGAGAAAATCCTTTATCCAATTAAACATTTGATCTTTCTTTACCAGGTTTTAAAATAGTAACAATAATTGCCTCCTTCCAAACATTAGGTAAATGACCCACTTCCCAAATCTTATTGTAGAAATCCAATAAAATCCTTTTAGATTAATTACTTAACTGATTTATCATAATGTATGAAATTTGATCTTTACCTGGAGATGAATTTTTTGATTTCCCTAAAGCATTCTTAAGCTCTACAAAAGAAAATGGAAGATTTAATAAATCATTACCATTTATATTTTTTATTAACAATTGCCTGTTTTCATTAATTGTACCTCTTTCTTTTATTTCTTTTTCAGTTAGATTATTTGAGCTATGAATTTTGGCAAACTTCTCCACTAACATATTTGCTTGTCACAGCACATATATCTTCATCCTTCAGAACTGGATATCCATAATCTTTCTTAATTCCATTCATTCTTTTTATCATTCCCCAGATATTTGAAATTTTTGTTTCTCTACCAAGCGACTCACAAAACAATTGCCAGTAAACCCTTTTTGCACATTTTACAGTTCTTTTGACTAGAGCTTGCGACCTTTTATATTCAATAAAATACTGATAATTTTGATTTTTCTTTAACATTCAAAACGCTATATTTCGAGATTTAATAGCAAAGTCACAATCTTTTGTCCACCATGGTACTATTTTCTTCTTCCCGCTTCCTTTTTTTCTTTGGATAGATTGTCTAGCTGCAACTAATATAGCTTCACAAACAGAAACATTTATATTATCTACATCCAAATTAACATCAACCTTTTGCATTTCTTCATCACTAATTCTCTTATATTTTTCCCAATCAGCATTTGCAAAAACCCATCTTTCTTTACCTTGAATATAATTTTGTCCTGTCTCACAACCCACTTTTACTAGTATTGGATAATGATCACTACCTATGGTTGAATCTTTTAAAACTTTCCAATTACTGATTCCTGCAATATCTTTAGATACTAATGTAAGATCTATTGCTGATTCTGATCCATTCCTAATATTAATTCTGGTACCACTCCCATCATTAATACAAACCAAGTTCTTTATATCCATTATTTCTTCTATCACCTCTCCATTAAAATCATTACTACTATCCCAAAGTGTACTATGAGCATTAAAATCCCCACAACAAATGACCTTTCCATTTATATTTTCTATCAGTTCTCCCATTTCCTCTAAACAAAGTTTTTTACAAGGGTTATAAAAATTAAATATTTCCATTCTTAATCCAAACTTCTATAGCTATCCATTCTAATTTTTTCCCTTTTCCTAGAAATCTATATTGAACTCCTTGTTTTATAAAGATTATACATCCACCCCCACTTCCCTGTTCCCTGTCCCTTCGCACACTATCATATCCCTTTATCACAAAATCTAACTCTGTTTTAAGCCATGTTTCTTGCACACAAATGATATCCGATTTATTTTCCAAATGATTTATGTAACCTTTAAACTCTTGGCCATTACTTATTAAACTCCTTGCATTCCACTGAAGGAGAATCATATCCTCCCTACCCCTGTTTTACCATCATTGTCAAGCTTTTTATTTATTAACTCCCAAGAAAGATCTTTTGCAGAAAATAATTTTTCTGCCCCTTTCACAATAATTTTTATTTTTTCCGTTTTTTGTTTCACTTGATCAGTACAGTTAATAACATAAGCCATGAATAAAATTAATTTATCCATTGTAATATCCAATCCTGACATATTTCTTTGGTTTTGCTCTGGTCTTGCACTCTGATGAATCTGTGAATCTCCTTGAATTGTTCTTTTTTCTTCCAGAACTTTCTTGGCTGCTTCTGCATAGCTAATGTTTTTAGCCGTTTTAATTTTTTGTATTTCTGCTGCTCTTTTCCTAGCTTCACAACCTCCATATGCAACATTATGCCGACCACCACAGTTACAGCATTTTGTCTGATCAACTTTGCATTCCTCATATTTATGTTCTCCTCCACATTTAGCACATCTTTCTTTCCCTTTGCAAACCAATGCTATATGACCATATCTCTGACATTTGTAGCAACGCAATGGAGGAGGAACATACAGCCTAACTGGAAAACTCATGAAACCTATTTTAATTTTATCTGGGAGAACATCTCCTTGAAACTCCAGTAGCACTGACAAACTTTGAACTTTTTGACCATCCACTGATCTTAACAGCCTTTTCAATCTTTTTACTTTACATCCCTGGATATTTTTTTGAAGTTTTTCAAGATCCTCTTCAATCGGAATGCCATAAACTCCACGACATACCTTATTTTCCCCAAATATTTTCCTTTCACAAACTACTTTTTTGCAAACATTATCAATTTGCATCACTTTATTTTTCTGTTCTTCAGTTTTACACTGAATCAACATATTTCCATCTCGCAGAACTTTCACTAGTTCCAACTCACCTAGTTTCTTCTTCAGTTCCCTGGAAACCGCAACAGGACTCAAAATAATTTCCTCATCCTCCTTCCTGAACTTCAGTAATATTTTAAATTCCTCTTTTTCCATTTTCCTTCTCACTGTTCTATTTTCCTCTTCTGAGCTATCTTCCTCTAAACTTCTCTTAACATTCTGATTACTAATTTCCTTGCTGTCATCTTTTCTCACATATCCTTTTCCTCTTCCTCTACCTACTGAAGTCCAATTATCAAAATCCATGTCCTCATCATCATCTACCTGCAATGTCATCCCGATCCAGTCACACTTCAGTTTATGCCAACCACCAAGCTCAAAAATACTTAGATTTTCCGCCATTGCCAAAAATCTCTGAAAAACGCGTCTGCAGTCACTCCTTCCTCTCCCGCTGAAGCTCAACGCTGACCCACTTTTCAACGTCCACTGCTCCCGGCTGTTCGCTCTGTAAACGCAGCCAGGTGGTTTGAGTTGGCTGGGGGGCGTGACCCACACCTGCGGCTCATCGGGAGTGCTCAGCACTGGCTTCTTAAGGAAGGCCGGAGCCTTACCCAGTCGTGGTACGACGTGGCCTTCGACCCGAACCTGAAAACCCGAACCTGTGAGTCTTTTCGTACTTTGGAATTTATCCAACTCTGGATGTCCTGCCTTTTTGCAGTTTTGTGTTTTTGGATTACTCACCCGTTTTTGACGTCTTGCTCAACGAACCTGCACCAGAAGAATCCTAGGCTCAGATGTTGCTCTGGCACTCCTCCTCTTGCTCCCTTGATATTATCAAGCCGGGCTCGAGGTTCCCCTTCCCGGATTCTACTGGTTCCTTCGAATCCTCTGGTCAAACCATCTGCCTCACCGTCAGTTGTGGCTCGTCTCGGATCCCTTGCTGACAAACCATCAGTCCGCCCTCCAGCTGCTAACCACCACCCGTCCTCGAGAGCACTCGGCCGCAGTGTTTCCCTCACTGTCCCTCCCCAGTTAGGTCCACTCGAACTAAATGGTAAGTAGCTTGGCTTCTGGAGATTTTTCCCCTGGTTCTTCGTGCTTAACATCTCCCTTCTTTCTCTCCGCACTTTCCTCCTGCACTGACGTTCAGACCTCGATCGATCACATCACATTGTGTTATTTCTGTAGCCTGAACTTTAATAAATCATCTTTAAACTACGTTCTGTCAAGTAAAATGTAATTTCTGTGGTTATGAAGGCTCCTGTGTACATCACTAGTGTACCCAAATATGAATTTAATATCAATCTTTTTTGTTTAAATTAATACAGTGACACAGATTGTCTGCTTTTTTGATTATTTATAGTCGTTATATATACCAATAAAACATGAAAAGGCAAAGATGAATTAATCCGAAGGAAGTTGCAATATACTATGCTGGCAATAGAAAGAGGGCTTCATTATCAAATACATGAATGGTTTCAAAGGTAGAGGGAATTTTAGTGGTTTTGTATAAAAGAAATTACAATATGTTCCTGACAGTAATTTTTTTCACCCAGGTCGTGGGATCTTTGCTGATAGATCTTCAAAAAAGGAGACTTTCTGTTGGAATATTGAGGTGGACTGATCAGTAAGGAGGAATGTGAAAGGAGACAAAGGGTTTACCATGACAGACTTAAAGTCTGGTGGTGTGTATATTTGTCTAATTATATTTAGTACTTAGAGCAAACTATCAGTAAGCCAGACCTGATGAAAAGAAGGCTCTTAAAGTAAGGTAATTTATAATCCAAAAAAAGCTAATTGTAGAAAACACTAATTTAATATAAAAAAAGAAGGATATGAGAAAATATGCATGCTCTGGTTTCAACATCCCTGCCAGTACTGCGTCGCGGCTAGAAGCGGATCTCTTATTTCAGGGCTTTCTCCAATCAACTGTTCATACACCTTATTGATAAGGTCATGCACGTGCTTGACCAGCGTCAATTCATACAAGTAAGCTTGTGCGACAGCGCTGACTGTGCTGCTGTCTTGATGGATGTTGCGAGCGACTAAAAACTGCCGAATGGCATCAATGAACCGTGTATTTTAGAGTACCTGCATTACACGATAGTAATTGCTTTCAAATAATCCTTCCTCAAGATGCTCAAAACATTCATGGTTTCTCAAACTAGGACGGTCCATGTTGCATCCGTAGCACTTATCATGCATGTACTTGTTGATCGCGACGTACAGAAGATGATGCACCGCGGTTTTCACTGCTCTGATGAACCCGAAGCTGGTCCAGCTTGCAGCGCTTAGCGACCGGTGAATCCATGATTCCATCCTCGGTTTCTTGTTTCACAGCAGGGCCTGCTGCATTTGACTCTTCAGGGAATAGTCTGCGGCGCATGACGAGTTTCAGAACAGCCCAATCGTTTGATGTCAGCATGCCCAAGGAGTGGATAGTTTGCAGCTTGTCGGCTTCTTCTTCCAGGTGATAGAGGTACATCTCACCGGAATCATATTTGAAGACGTACCCCCATTTACCGCGGGCTCCTTAGGGTTACAAAGACCATTGTTCTTGCAGAGGTAGGGTCGGAGGCATCAGAGTGCTGCATAAAAACAGCGTAGCCTTGTGAGGGGTCTGCTGAGCTCGCCAAAAATTGCTCTGATCGTGGCAGATCATGACAGGTGTCTCAGAAAATATAGGTTCAAACTTGGTTCTTCCAGACGCCATGTTGAAAAGTATTCAATCACTACGGAGGTTTGAGAAAGGGGCTTATATTATGAGAGAAGCGGCTGGGGGCGGGGTGAAGGGGACTTCCGGGGCGGGACATCAGCCGGAGGTGGGGGATGGGTGTGGGGGTCTGGAAGTGGGGGGGTCGTAAATCATAGGGCGGTCATAAATTAACTTTTGACATAATGTGGACTTTTCACAAGGCTGCCCTAACCCTTTTTTCTGGTGGAAAAGAAGATCTAACCGTCATGGACGTGGCCGTGAACGTTGGGGCAGAGGCCGTGCGCGTGGACAGTGGTCCCGTTCTGATGCATGTCACAACTGTGGACAACTTGGACACTGGAAAAACAACTGCCCACAGGAATCGCAGCAGCGTGATGCTGGCAAATCACAGGTGGGGGATCGGACCCTGGATCCGGAGGCCAACCTCGTTGGGAAGGGACCTTCCAAGGGGAGTGAGGCTTCACACACACACATACCGCTACACCTGTGTTTGAATGCTGAAATGGTACCTGCTTCTACTGATCCACATAGTTTGCTCACAGAGGCCATCACACACAGAATGTTCTACAGCTGTTTCATCAGGCATGCATCTCCACAGAGACCCCTGCTTTAAAAAAATGCCTACGTTTTCTATGCTGGTGATGGGTAAAGAAATTTCTTTTGTTGTTGACTCAGATGCAACTCACTGTTTTATCTGCTAAATCTATCAGCCAAAGCTCAGCCGTTATGTTCATTCTGTCTCTGCTTCAGGTGAAAAGGGAAAGTTTTTCTGTTCCTTTAAAGTGTTCCATTCTTTTTTTTTTTTTTTTTATCCCCAGTGTCCTGTCTAGCAATGTGGCAATAGGAATTGATGTCTCAATGCCAGATAGAGCTCGACAGATTTTGCTTTTACAAGTGGAGCGAACAGCTTTCGCCATAGTGCTCCACTTGATTTATGCTTGTAAATAGCTTTATTGTGATTCCTGCAAGGATAATTTCAAATTATATGGACATGACAATGGGAGAGTAAAGGAAGAACAAGAAGTGAAAGAGAAAGAAAAAAAAAAAGAGTAGAGGTGAAAGAAAGAGGAGATAAAAGGGAGAGAATGATAAAACCTTCTCCGTCTGCTCCGTCACCTGGAAAGAGAGATGCAAAAAGAACAGCACAACCAACAGACATAAAGCAACAAATACAACCGAATAACACCTAGATGCCATTGCTAAATCATATACATTATTATGTAAGCTGACATGTGTAATGTGATACTTGAAAAAAGAAAGTGAAAGAACATAAATAAATAAATAAATAAATTATAAGATTACTGTATATAAGTGAACACTTAATACCTGGGACCCAGCACCTGTGGGAGTTTGTGAGAGTGCACTAGTTTAGGTGAAAATTTTCCAAAAGGAAATAGCTTGATAGTGGATGTGGAGAACCAAAGGCCCGCCTTCCCCGAGCACAGAGGCAGGAGTCAGGGGACCCATAACCCCGGACTCCCAAAGGGGCCCCTAAAGCAGGTCGCCCAGGAGGGGCCGACACAGGATATCTGCAACCCCCCCCCCCCCCCCCCAAAGAAGGAGCAGAGACGACCCGAGGAAATCCCCCAGCCACCGCAATGCCGACGCCCTCAAGAGCCGCGGGGATGAGCCCGTGGGCTCCGCCGGCAGCCAGCCCCGCTGGAGTGGTCCCGGCCATGGGCCCCGGGGGCCCCCCTCCCTCCCCCACCTTACCCTTACCATCCCTGCCCCCCCGCCCCTCCTGGGGGGAGCGGAGGCATCACCCCCAGACCTGGCAAGACCCCGGACACAGTGGCCCGCACCTCCTCCAGGCCCCAGAGTCCTTGCCGCCATCGGAGAACGGGGGTGTGCAGAAAAGTGTTCCATTCTGCAGGGAGTGCAGCTGAAGCATTCCTTTTTGGTGTCTCCCCTGTGTCCTCTACTCCTTATGGGTAGAGATTTGATGTGCAGATTGAACATAACTATCATTTCAACCTCTGACGGACTGACAGTTCACATTCAGGACTCTGACTATGAGTTTACTGCAGTATATTGGGCCTCTTGTATGCATACGAATGGAAGCTTTAAACTGGTCATGTTCCTCAACATTTTGTCTCATTCACAGAAAATGCTGTGAAACCTGACAGTGACGTAATGACTTCAGATCACTTACATAGTACTTCACATGTGTCTGATGGACGTAACTGACTTCTGAAACCGTTCTCATTCAGTACATTCAGTACAGAGCACAAACTCTGCTATTGTTGGGAGACATTGTTCAGCTAACCTCGAGTTTCTCATGGTTAAATGTAGACCGTTCTATCTGCCACGGGAGTTTACTTCCACTATTATCACTGCAGCCTACATTCCCCCGGACGCTGATGCTAAGTCTGCTATGAAAGAACTTCACGCAGCAATCAGTGAACAACAGACCATTCACCCAGAAGCTGCTTTTATTGTCGCAGGTGATTTTAATCATTCAAATTTAAAGTCATTGCTACCGAAATGTCACCAGCATGTTTCCAACAACACCAGAGGAAACAAAAATTTAGATCACCTTTCTTTGTTCCTCACCCCCAAATATGCACCTCTCATCAATCGTGTGAAGCCATCAGTGAAGACCATCAAGGTGTGGCCTGCGGAAGCAGATTCATCACTTCAGGAAAGGTTTCTACACACAGACTGGAGGATGTTTGCTTCTCAAGCCACCAGTGGCTCTCACACGGACATTGACTGTTGCGCCTCCTCTGTACTGGATTATATTAATACCACCATTTACAATGTTACAACCCAGAAGCAGATCACCACATACCCAAATCAGAAGCCATGGATGAACAGGAAAGTGCGACTCCTATTGAAGACACGCAACACTGCCTTCAGATCAGGAGATGCACAAGCCTATAGCACAGCCAGAGCAAATCTGAAAAGGGGCATCAAAGAGGCCAAGTACTGCTACAAACTTAAGACAGAGGGACATTTTTCCAACGCTGACCCCCGACGCATGTGGCAGGGAATTAAGGCCATCAGTGACTATAAACTCACTCATTCCACCTTTGCAGCCATTGATGTCAACTTCCTGAACGAGCTGAATGACTTTTATGCTCGCTTTGAAAGAGACAACAGTGAAACTACCACCAAGCTGAAATCCTCAGCCGACCACCCGCCAATCACACTCTCTTCCACAGATGTCTGCAATGCACTGAGCAGGATCAGCACGCACAAGGCAGCTGGACCAGATAACATCGCTGGACGTGTACTCAGGGCATGTGCGGAGCAGCTCGCTGGGGTTTTTACAGACATTTTCAACCTGTCTCTTGCCCAAGCAGCTGTACCAACATGCTTCAAATGCACTTCCATTGTGCCAGTGCCAAAACACTCCAGCCAAAGTGCCTTAACGACTACCGCCCTGTAGCACTCACACCAATTGTAATGAAGTGCTTTGAGCGGCTGGTCCTGGCACACCTAAAAGACTTGCTACCATTCACATTGGACTCACACCAGTTTACATACTGCAGCAATAGGAGCACAGAGGATGTAGTTTCCATGGCACTGCACTCTGTGCTCACACATCTAGACAATAAGAACACTTATGCATGCATGCTGTTTGTTGACTTTAGCTCAGCATTCAACATTGTCATTCCGGCTAAGTTATTAGCCAAACTTAAAGATCTGGGCATCAATACCTCCATGTGCAACTGGATTTTGGACTTTCTGACCAACAGACCCCAGAATGTCCGATCAGGCTCCAACTGCTCCACGTCCATCACACTCAACACTGGTGTACCACAGGGCTGTGTGCTAAGCCCGTTTCTCTACTCCCTCTTCAACCACGACTGCAAGCCTGTGTACGCATCTAATTCCATCATCAAGTTTGCGGACGACACTACGGTGATTGGTCTTATCAGCAACAACGATGAGACTACCTATAGGGAGGAGATCAAGCACCTGGCCACATGGTGCACTGAAAATAACCAGCTCCTCAACACCACCAAAACGAAGGAGCTCATCATGGACTTCAGAAAAGATTCAAAAGGCACACTTACTTCCATCCACAACAATGGAATGGCTGTTGAGTGTGTCTCCAGTTTCAAGTTTCTGGGGACCCACATCTCAGCGGACATGTCCTGGTCAACCAACACCTCCTAACTGGTCAAGAAGGCTCACCAGCGCCTTTTCTTCCTGAGGACGCTGAGGAAGAATCAGCTCTCCTTGACTATCCTGGTGAACTTCTATCGCTGTGCAATAGAAAGCATTCTGACCAACTGTGCAACAGTGTGGTAGCTGTTCTGTTGCAGAGCGCAAGGCACTGCAGCGGGTGGTGAAAACCGCCCAGCACATCACTGGGACTCCACTACCCACCATTGAGCACATCCAGAAGACACGCTGCCTACATCGAGCCAGCAGCATTCTTAAGGACTCATCTCACCCAGCCCACAGACGGTTTTCTCTCCTCCCTCCGGCAGGCGTTTCAGGTGCCTCCGGACCAGGACCAGCAGACTAAAGAACAGCTTTTTCCCCAGAGCTATCTCTTTATTGAACTCTAATCCTCACTGATCCCACTCCCCTCATATACTGATAGACTCTCCTCTCCCTCCTCACACCTACCTCCATTTGTTATTTACAAGACTGTAATGTTCACTTGTACTCCTGACTGTTACTATAGTAACAACTGTTTATATGCATCTTGCACTACTCACCTGACTGAATATTGATTTGCACTGCCGACTGTTTATTCACAGTACCAATTGTTTACATATACATTTGCAATATCGTACTTTAACTGTAATATGCAATTACCTTCCACTGCACTTTAATTTAGATAGCTTCTGTCCAACTTTATTAATTTTAGAGTAAAAGCCACGTGTATATTATGCTTACAATTCTACCTATAGTAATAGAAATCTGTATATATATTCATAGTACAACCTGTAAACTCTGTTATAACAACAACCATCCGTATATTATGCTATTGTACATATCTGCAAAAACTCTATTTATAGTAATATCCACCTGTATATTATATCCAGCTATAAATTTAGTTCATAATACTAGTTATCTATATATTATATTCATAGGACAAATCTCTCAGTAAAATTCTGTTTATAATAGTATTCATCTCTATATTTATTCAGTAAAAACCCATGTCTTGTACTTATGGAACCATTGTTTATCCTGCACTTGCTGCTATTGCACTTCTGGTTAGACCTAAACTGCATTTCGTTGCCTTGTACCTGTGTAATGACAATAAAATTTAATCTACTCTAATCTAATCTAACATTGATGATTTGATCATCTGTGATATCAGCTGATCAATGCAGGACAGACACCTTAAAACTGCTTAAACATCTCTATGAAAAAGGGCCATGTTCTCTCACAGAAGTTGTCACTTCGAAGTGGTTCTACAAATCCCAAACTACTCAGAGCTTGAATCTCCGTTGGCTGCTTTAATACTCGGACGGGGATTGGCAGCTGCTGATAAAATCACATGGACGTCTGAGGCAGAACTGGCTTTCTCTGCTCTGAAAGCAGCCTTGTCCTTTGCCAAACTCTGACAAACCATTTATTCAAATGGTAGATGAAAAATCTGGTTTTGTGTCGTCTGTTTTGTTGCAATCTCATTGTGACAAATTGCGACCTGTGGTTTATTATTCCAGTAAACTTGACGCAGTTCCAGCTGGTTTACCTGGTTGTTTGCGTGCTATTGCTACAGCTGAGAAAGCAGTGCTAGCGTCACGTGACATTGTTGGGTACAACAGCAGTTTTTGTTCCACACTCTGTTTCTATCATCCTCCTGGAACAAAAGACTTCTCGTTTATCAGCATCAAGGCGGCTCAAATATTCCTCAATTTTATTGGACATGCCTAACATCACCGTAAAATGATGCACTACTTTAATCCCAGCCACACGTCTGCCTACAAAGGAGATGGGGAAAGTCATGACAGTGCAGCTGTCTTAAATGTTGTTTGTACCCCTCATCCTGATTTACAAGACACCCATTTGTCTAACGCCGATCTTGTCTTGTATGTTGATGGCTCCTCCTCCCGTTCTGCTCCAGGTTTGAATCAAGTCACGTTTGCTGTGTGTTCTGACTCAGGTCCTTTGCACTTAGGTCCTTTACCACATCACTACTCTGTTCAAACAGCTGAACTCATCACTTTAACTGAGGCTTGTAAGTTGGCGGAAGGAAAAACTGTGATATGGATACACGGATTGGATTACGCGTCCAGAGGGGCGATGCTGGATGTGGTTAAAAAATATTGGTACACAAATGGATTTTCAGTGGTAGCTGAAAATTACAGCAAAAAGTGTTTGATCTGTGCTTCTCACAACCCATCTAGGGTTCCTGCACAGCCACAAGCTGCACATCCACCTCCACAATTTCCTTTTCAACATCAGCACGGGCTCCCCTCAGGGCTGCGTCCTGAGCCCCCTGCTGTTCACCCTGATGACACACGACTGCGTCCCCAGGTTCACCACCAATCACATCGTGAAGTTTGCTGACGACACAACGGTGGTGGGCCTGATCAGAGACGACTATGACCGGGACTACAGAGAGGAGGTGGAGCAGCTGGTGGGCTGGTGCAAAGACAACAGCCTGATCCTGAACGTGGAGAAGACAAAGGAGATCATTGTCGACTTCAGGAAGAACCGGCCTCACCACGCTCCACTTCTCATCAACAGCTCAGCTGTGGAGGTGGTCAGCAGCACCAAGTTTCTGGGGGTGCACATCACGGACAACCTCACCTGGTCTGTGAACACCACGTCACTGGTGAAGAGGGCTCAGAAGCGATTGTACTTCCTGCGGAGGATGAGGAGAGCCCACCTGCCCCCGCCCATCCTCACGACCTTCTACAGAAGCACCATAGAGAGCATTCTGACCAGCTGTCTCTCTGTGTGGTGTGGAGGCTGCAATGCCTCCGACTGGAAGAACGTGAGGACAGCAGAAGGGATCATCGGGGCTCCTCTTCCCTCCATTAAGAACATTTCGTCCCAGCGCTGTGTGTCCCGAGCCCGTAACATCATCAGAGACCCCTCACACCCCCACAATGGACTGTTCTCCCTGCTACCTTCTGGGAAGAGGTTCACCAGGTTCTGCAAAAGCTTTTTCCCTGTTGCCATCAGACTGTTGAACTGTTGAACTCTAAACTGGACTCTGCACCACATTTGCATCACTGCATCTCTATCCAGCATTACAAATGTTGCCGAACTTGTAGGTTCTAAATCAGGGGTGGGCAATCCTGGTCCTCGAGGGCCGGTGTCCTGCATGTTTTAGTTCTCTCCCTGGTTTAACACACCTGAATAAAATGATGGCTCGTTAGAAGCCCCAAGAAGAACACTGACATGCTGAAAAGGTTGTTGGTACTACCAGGGAGAGAACTAAAACGTGCAGGATGCCGGCCCTCGAGGACCAGGATTGCCCACCCCTGTTCTAAATGCTAAATGAAATTTGCACAAATGCCTTTTTGCACCATCATTTCTGCACATACAAATGGTTTTTAAATATTCTCCTGTACACTGTGATCGCACACTGTTTGTTTACATTTCAATTGTTTACTTTTTAATCACTGCTGCACTTTATACTGTAATTTACAAGCTGTATGCAACGAAATTTCGTTCTGTATGCACTCTGTACATACAAAATGACAAAGATGTCAGAAGTCTAAGTCTAAGTCATCTGATGATGGATTTAATTGAGTTGACACCTGCTGAAGGAAAGAAATATTGTCTAGTGGTCATGGATATATTTCCCATGTATGTTGAAGCTTTTCCAACAAAATACATAGACAGCAGTGCGGTCGCAAAAGCTTTATTGATGGAGATCCTACCACATTAGGGGGTAGGATCATTTCCAGTGATAATGGGACATATTTTGTGAACAAAGCTCTGCAGGAAATCAGCAAACTTCTGGGTTTCCAATTAAAAACACATTGTGCTTATCATCCACAACCAGCGGGAGCTGTAGAAAAGGAAAATTTCACTATAAATTACAAACTAACGAAATGTGACCAAATAGGTTTGTTTTGGCCAAAAGCTGTCCCTCTGGTTCTCACATGTACATGCAGATGAGAAATAGATCCAGGATTCTGTGTGTCTGTGCTCCACTAACTCTGCTTCACAGGTGGCTGCAGTTGACGAGTGGGCGTGGCCCACACCTGCGGCTCATGAGTCCGATTCTGTCTGCATGTGGGCCAAACACCTTAAAACCATGACAGAAGAACACTCTGGCCAGCATGACCCAGCAGACAGATTTGGTCGGCAGCTTGCTGCCCTGCAGGAGCAAATATTGGCTCTCTGTGTCACGGTAAACTCCAAGCACGAACAGATGCAGTATGTCGCAGCTCAGCTAAATCAGCTAACTGCTGCCCTAACAGCCGGATCTGTCTGCCGGCTTCCGCTACTCCTAGCGCTCCGCCTCCCGGCATCCGTCAGCCGAATCCTCCGACCAGCCTACCCCTTTCTCCGAGGGTTCGTCTCCTAGTCCGGAGAAGTTCTCCGGAGAGAGGGATGAATGGGGAGGATTCCTTTTTCATTGCACCCTAAACTTTAATCGCTCGCCCCGCACTTTTTCCACAGATCATGCCAAGATCTCGTTTATTTTACGTTTGTTAACCGGTAGAGCCCTAAGATGGGCCGAGGCTCGCTTCCCGGACTGCAAATCATTTGGCTGCACCTTCGATCAATTCATTAGTGAATTTAAGATCGTCTTCTCCACCGAACTAGACCCCTTTCAGCAATCCCATCAGCTGTTAAAGCTGAAGCAACGCGGACGCCGCGTTTCTGAGTTTGCAGTAGAATTCCGCATGTATGCTGCTGCCGCTGGATGGGAAGCTCGGCCGTTAAAGGCTGTCTTTTTTTGAGGCGCTACCTGGAATCTTTAAAGGATGAATTAGCCCGTGTAGATGAGCCAGAGACTTTTGAGGGTCCGTTTGGACGCCCGTCTACGTAGTCGAGCTCGGGGGCAATCTGAGAAGACCGCGCGGCCGGCCTTTCCACTCGCACCGGCAGTTAATCCAGCTCGATCCGCTGCGGTGAAGCCGTCACCCCCCGAGCCAATGCAGCTTGGTCACGTTCACCGTACCCCGGAAGAACGACAACAGTGTTACACTGCTAATCTGTGTCTGTATTGCGGGGCTACTGGACACTTTATTAGTTCTTGTCCCGTGCGACCAAAAGACCAGGTCCGTTGCCTGTAGTGGGGGAGACGCCGGACCATAAGAAGCTTTCTTCCCCCAAATCGTCCGAACCCGGTCTGTCTCATTTTTGCCTCCCGGCAACTTTAGTTTTTGGCCAGGATAGCCTTAGTGTGTCGGCATTAATTGATTCTGGTTCCGATTTTAACTTAATGGACCAGAGATTCGTTACACAGGCTCAGATTGAGACGGTTTCTTTGTCTACACCCCTTCAGGTTTCGTCATTAGACGGTAAACATTTAACCTTAATCACTCATCAAACTAAACCTTTAGAAGTAATAATCTCAGGCAATCATAGGGAGTTCTTGTCTTTTTTCATTTTCCCTATTAGTCATGCTCCGTTAGTTTTAGGTGTAGCTTGGCTGCAGGAACACAACCCGCTTCTTAATTGGGCGGAGTCCCGCTTGGAGTCGTGGTCCCCCGGTTGTCATGCGCGCTGCCTTTTGTCAGCCCAACCTATTAGCCACCCCTCCAACTCATCCTCTAAGACGGAGGATTCCATCGATCTTAGTATGATCCCTGAAGTTTATCATGATTTACACCTAGTGTTTAGTAAGAGTCAGGCCAGTTCTCTCCCGCCGCACCGCCCATATGATTGTGCCATCGACCTTCTACCTGGTGCACCTTTACCCAGAGGTCGGAACGTCAGGCGCTGGAGAAGTATATTGGTGAGTCCCTGGCTACAGGGTTAATTCGTCCCTCTTCTTCTCCTGGTGCGGGATTTTTCTTTGTGGGTAAAAAAGGATGGATCTCTCCGTCCATGCATTGATTACAGAGGGTTAAACCAAATCACGGTTAAGAACAAGTATCCGCTCCCTCTGTTATCCTCCGCTTTAGAACCAGTCCAGGATAAAGTCATTTTCACAAAACTTGACCTGTGCAATGCTTACCACTTTGTCCGAATCCGCCAGCGGGATGAGTGGAAAACGGCCTTCAAGACTCCTCTCAGCCATTTTGAGTACCTGGTTATGCCTTTCGGCCTTTGTAATGCCCCTTCAGTTTTTCAGACCCTTGTTAATGACGTCCTTAGGGACTTTTTGAATGTCTTTGTTTTTGTTTATCTAGATCACATTTTAATCTACTCTAGTGATCCTGTCCAACATCAGCAACATGTTCGCTTAGTGTTACAACGCCTGCTTGAGAATCGGTTCAATTCAATTCAATTTCCAATTCAATTTTATTTATATAGCGCCAATTCATGAAACATGTCATCTGGAGGCACTTTATAAAGTCAAATTCAATCATATTATACAGATTGGTCAAAAATTTCCTATATAAGGGAACCAGTTGATTGCTTCAAAGTCCCGACAAGCAGCATTCCCTCCTGGAGAAGCGTACAGCTACAGGGAGAGTCGTCTGCATTGTCCATGGCTTTGCAGCAATCTCTCATACTGACAAAGCATGGAGCGACAGCAGAAAGAAAAACTCCCCATTAACGGGAAGGAAAACCTCCAGCAGAACCGGGCTCAGTATGAACAGTCATCTGCCTCGACCGACTGGGGGTTACAGAAGACAGAGCAGAGACACAACAAGACAGACAAAAAAGCACAGAAGCACACATTGATCCAGTAATCTGTTCTACATTAGATGGTAATAGTAGGTGATCTGTCTTCCCTGGATGATGTCACAGTTAACAGAACGCCAGACCAGGTGTACCTACTATGAAGAAAAAAGAAAGAGAGCAAAAAGTTAAAAGCTGAAATGACAACAGTCATTTCAATGCAATGCAAAACTAGAGAACAGTAGACTGGAGAACAGTAGAAATCAGTAGAGTGAGGAAAAATAGGCCCTAATGTCCTCCAGTAGCCTAAGCCTATAGCAGCATAACTATAGAGGTAGCTCAGGGCAACATGAGCCACTCTAACTATAAGCTTTGTCAAAAAGGAAAGTTTTAAGATTAGTCTTAAAAGTAGACAGGGTGTCTGCCTCACGGACCAAAACTGGGAGTTGGTTCCACAGGAGAGGAGCCTGATATCTAAAGGATCTGCCTCCAATTCTACTTTTAGAGACTCTAGGAACCACCAGCAGACCTGCAGTCTGAGAGCGAAGTTCTCTGTTAGGAACATACGGGGTAATCAGAGCTCTGATATATGATGGAGCTTGATTATTAAGGGCTTTATACGTTAGAAGAAGAATTTTAAATTCTATTCTTGTTTTAACAGGAAGCCAATGAAGGGAAGCTAAAATAGGAGAAATATGATCCCTCTTGTTGATTTTCATCAGAACTCTTGCTGCAGCATTTTGGATCAGCTGAAGACTTTGAAATGTATTTTGTGGACTTCCTGATAGTAAAGAATTACAATAGTCCAGCCTTGAAGTAACAAATGCACGGACTTGTTTTTCAGCATCAGCCCTGGACAGAATGTTTCTAATTTTGGCGATATTCCTGAGGTGAAAAAAGGAATCTCTGGAAACCTTTCTTGGTTGAAAATAACACCAAGATTTTTTACTTTATTACCAGAGGCCAAGTTAATGCCATCCAGATTAAGTGATTGATTAAGAAGTTTAATTTTTGAGGACTCTGGTCCAAAGATTACAACTTCGGTCTTGTCAGAATTTAAGTGCAGGAAATTTAAAGTCATCCAGCTTTTGATGTCATCAAGTCATGTCATGACTGCAGTCGAAGTAATTGATTAGATTCATCAGGATTTATGGATAAATATAGCTGAGTGTCATCAGCATAACAGTGGAAATTAATCCTATGCTGTCTGATAATTTTGCCAATCGGAAGCATATTTAAAGTAAAGGGAATTGGTCCAAGGACTGAACCCTGTGGTACTCCACAAGTGACCCTAGAGTTTGAAGAAGATTTATTATTAACATGAACAAACTGGAATCTGTCCGACAGATAAGATTTAAACCAGCCTAATGCTTTCCCCTTAATCCCTACAGTATGCTCAAGTCTTTGTAGGAGAATATTGTGATCAACTGTGTCAAATGCAGCACTGAGATCTAACAGGACAAGTACAGACATAAGTCCATTATCTGAGGCCATGAGAATATCATTGGTGACCTTCACCAGAGCTGTTTCAGTGCTATGAAGAGCTCTGAAGCCTGACTGAAACTCCTCAAGTAGGTCATTACTTTGTAAATGTTCACATAGTTGATTAGCAACTACTTTCTCAAGAATTTTAGATAAGAAAAGAAGATTAGATATAGGTCTGTAATTTACTAACTCATCTTGATCAAGAGATGGTTTCTTAAGTAAAGGTTTAATAACATCTACTTTAAAAGCCTGTGGTACATATCCATTTACTAAGGATAGATTAATCATGTCTAAAATATGCTGGTGAAGATTCTCAGTCATCCAGGTCATGGTCATTCCAAAAAAAAGTAAAAACCAAGGCAACTGGACTTGTTATCCGTAGTAGAAGACGTTTCGCTTCCTCTCCAGGAAGCTTTCTCAATTCAAAAAGTCTGGAGTAATGTGGAGTAACCAGCTTTATACAAAGGCCTTGTAATGGCTTAGATAACATGCAAATTCAACCGAAACAGGTCCACCCCTTAGTAATGGGCGGCCGTTAAAGCCATTAAGCCATCAGATTGGACCGAAACTGGTCCACTCCTCTGTAACGAGGAGTCATTAGGGTTGTTATTGGCCTGGCTTAAAGGAACAATGTTTTGATCACCCGAATGAGGGTGAGAGTTAAGGTGAAGATTGGCCGGAATTAATCCTATTGCTGTATTGTAAGTTTTTGAGAGTTGGAACCTAAGGCCTCCTCCTCTGTTTAAGAGAGAAAAACCAACCTTAAACAGAGGAGGAGGCCTTAGGTTCCAATGTCTTGACATTTTTGGTGGCCCTCTTGGAGAAACGATGTTCGTGAGTACGTCCTTGCCTGCCCAGTTTGTCCTCAGAATAAACAGTTTAATCGACCCCCCTCTGGACTCCTGAATCCTCTTCCCATTCCTAAACGCCCATGGTCCCACATCGCCCTAGATTTCATCACTGGTCTGCCCCCATCTCAAGGGATGACAACAATACTTACGGTGGTCGACCGATTCTCGAAGTCCTGTCATCTTATACCCATCCGCAAGTTACGTAATGCCCTTCAGATTCAATTCAATTCAATTCAATTTTATTTATATAGCGCCAAATCATGAAACATGTCATCTCAAGGCACTTTACAAAATCAAGTTCAATCATATTATACAGATTGGGTCAGATTATACAGATTGGTCAAAATGTCCTATATAAGGAAACCAGTTGATTGCATCAAAGTCCCGACAAGCAGCATTCACTCCTGGGGAACCGTAGAGCCACAGGGAGAGTCGTCTGCATTGTACATGGCTTTGCTGCAATCCCTCATACTGAGCAAGCATGAAGCGACAGTGGGAAGAAAAACCACCCATTAACGGGAAAAAAAAACCTCCGGCAGAACCGGGCTCAGTATGAACGGTCATCTGCCTCGACCGACTGGGGTTACAGAAGACAGAGCAGAGACACAACAAGAGAGACAAAAAGCACAGAAGCACAGATGGCTCAACTGCTCATCAGACATGTCTTTAGACTCCATGGAATCCCCGCTGACATCCTCTCTAACCGGGGCCCGCAGTTTGTCTCCCAGGTGTGGAAACATTTCTGTTCCGCTCTCGGTGCCCGCTATATTTTCACCTCCGGTTATCATCCTCAGTCCAACGGCCAAACAGAACGCATGAACCAGCAACTCGAAACCACTCTCCGTTGTCTCTGTTCTTCATCCCCGTCTGACTGGAATAAGTTTTTTCCATGGGTAGAGTATGCCTTAAATTCTCATGTTTCCTCTGCCACCGGACTCTCGCCTTTTGAAGTAGCCTTAGGCTATCAACCACCCCTCTTACCATCCAATGAACTACACATACCTGTACATTCTGTCAACCAATACATCCTCCGCTGTCAAGAAACCTCGAAATCGACCATCGCCTCTCTCAATCGCACCGCGGAGCGGAACAAGAAGTTTGCAGACAGACACAGAGTTCCTGCCCCCCAATACCGCCCCGGTAAGAGATTGTGGTTATCCTCCAGAGAGGTTCTCATCAATCCATCCGCTAAGAAACTGGCTCCCCGTTTTACTGGTCCATAGGAAATCGAAAGGATCATCAGCCCATCATCAGTCCGTCTTCGCCTGCCACCTCATTCCCGTGTCCACCCGACGTTTCATGTTTCCCAGATTAAACCCGTCCTTTCCAGTGAACTAGGCCATGATCCTGTCCTCTGACCTTCGTACCTGTGAGTGTTTGGATTCCCTGTTTTTGGATCTGACTTTGTCTCCTGTCTCCTCCAGTTCTTTGTGTTTTTGGATTTACTCACCCGTGTGGCTCCCTGCTCCGAAGACCAGTCTCCTGGATCCCTGCCTGCTCAGATTCTGCTCTGGCGATCTCCCCCTCAAACTCAATTGGTGTTACCAAGCCGGGCACGAGGTTCCCCTTCCTGGATTCTCCCTGGTACTTCTGGACTCACCCTGGTTCTTCAAGCTGCTCCTTCCGCCTCCGCTGCTGTGGGCTGCTCGAGCTCTCCGCCAGTAAAACACCTGCCAGCCCTCCCGTCACTCAGCCACTAACTACCATCAGTAAGTTCACGACCAGAGAACTCCTTCCCCACTCATCCTCCCCGGATAGGTCCTCTCAACTAAGCGGTAAGCATTGCAGTATCTGGAAGAATTCCCCTGGTTCGACAAGAAGTAATTTTGTTCCCCTTTTTTCCACAGTCCCTGACGTTCCGACCTCGCTCTTCGTTCTTGTTGAGTGCAAACCCTCCGTTCCTGCCTGGGTCTCCTCTTTGGTCTTCCTTGGGGTGGGTGAGGCAGTTTTCCCTGTGTTGGCCCCTCTTGGGAACCTTTGCTCTGGGGGTCTCTTTGGGCATCTGGGGTTCTGGTTCCCCTTGCTGCTCTCTCCGTGCTCTGGGGCGTGTCTTTGGCTCCTTCCAACCACTACTGAGCATTTTTCTTATGTGCACTCTCACAAAGACTTACAGGTGCTTGGATTCAGGTATTTACAGACTCACTTCTATACAGAAAACCCCTATTATTATCTTTAGCTGTCACTTCATAAATGTCCTATTAAATAATAATGTATATTCTTCAGTTATGGTATCAAGGCGTTGGTTGTTTGTACCTGTACTTTATCGGTTGATGCTGCTGTTTTTTTCATATCTCTCTTCGCTGGTGCAGAAGCAGACTCAGAGGATGTTATATTGCTCTCTCCCTTTCCTCTCTTTTTCTTTCACCTTTTCTCCCTTTTAGCATTTTGTCTCATCTGTTTCTCTCCTTTTTTTTCCTTTTCTACCTTCCCGTTTCTGTGTCCATTGAGCATGAAATAGTCCCAGCATAAAATCTAATAAAGCTTCTTTTATATATAAATAAAGCAGAGCACTATGGTGAAAGCAGTAAGGCTCCACTTGTGAAAGTAAAATCTGTTGGGCTCTTGTTGGCATTAAGACAACAATTCTTAATGCCAGACTCCAAGCACAATATAAGTATTAAAAACTAAGTTTTTGTTTGTGGTAAGCCACAAAGCAAAATTTCACTCCATTTAAAAACACACAAGACATGCGGAAATAGTCCATGCATTTTCCCTTCCTGAGAATTCTAAAGAGCACAACATTAAATTAGAAAAACTTAGAAACAAATGAAATATCATGCATAACTCTGCAATTTTAAAGCAGACAAGGACCTTTGAAAGTAAAGTTATGTACTGTCAAGGTATGTTAATTCGAAATGAACTGTGGAGACATGTCCACAGATGCCCATGTAAGACAGAAAACGGTCTGGATGAAGCACATTTTTATATGCTTTAGGCTGAACAGTTGCTCTGTGACCACTCCTACAGTGCTGAGAAAAAAAATATCTTAAAATCCCAAAACCCAAAAAAGACATAGTGTAGTCAGTGTGGCCAGACTGGGTGGGTGTCTACCCAATTCGCAACACATGTCATATCAAGCCACTTTATAAAGTCAAATTCAATCAAATCATACAGATTGGTCAAACGTTTCCTATCTAAGGAAACCCAGTAGATTGCATCAAGTCTTGACAAGCAGCATTCACTCCTCATGAAAGAGCATAGAGCCACAGTCATCTGCATTGTCAAGTTAAAATTTGTTTTAAGAATTTAGAGCTCCATTGCCTTTGTGGTCCGTAAACTTTTATCTATATACTAGTTTGACTATTTAGACTAAAGCATTGGTTTCAAACAACAATAACAATAACTGTGATAAAAAAAATCTCTTTGATAGCCAGAGTTGCTGTACAAGTTTATGCTGTGTCATTACCTTCTCTGTCTTTCCTGGATGATTATCTAAAGTTCACATTTTGAATTTTCAATGAGCGCAGCGCACGAGCAGTCCTAGTCCTCACCTTGAGCAGTGGCTTTATTGGTACATGCATTAGTAAGAATAGACTGGAGCTTAGTGAAATTAACTCCGCAGCTTAGTGTGATGAGATGACAGTTTTTGTGAGCGGCTATGCCTAGTACTGGACGATGTGGCCTGTCCCAGCAGCCACACAGGTTGTCAATAAAGTCCATGCCTTGGAAGAGCCACATCACGTAGAGCCAGATGTTCAGGGTAAGCAGTCAGCTAAAGTTGCTTACCATGGGACAGTAGGTTTCATTCAAACTTTTGATTAATATGTCAGTGGTTCTCAAATGTTTTCTGCTGTGCCCCCCTTTAAAATAGGAACATTGTATACAGGGGTTAATTTATAACAACTAGAATATTTCAACTTTTCCACATTTAAACTATATAATATTAACAACAATATAAATGGCTTTTAGCTTGACTCTACCGGTAGTCAACTTTTAACTAGCTATGAACCTATGTTAAAAAGAATGTTAAGCCATTAATATTAAAGACAAACCTCAGTTACATTAAGTTTTCTACTTTTTTTAGGAGTTTCTTAATAGTAGTCATCATATTCCTGACCGCAGGTACAGACCAAACAGCAGGGGATATTGTTGTCATATTTAGAATGATTTAGAAGTATGTTCTGGACAAAAAATGCAAGGCTGTTGTAGGCCCGCCCAACTATTTGAGAAGCACTACACTATGTGAACAGCTAGCTTCTTTAGAAATGGCCTTTTTTGGCTAACCCTTCTTATGGAGGGTGTCCATCAATGTCTTCTGAACATCTCTCAGGTCAACAGTCTTCCCATTGATATTGACCCAGACTGAGAGAGCATTGAGAGGCTCAGGAAACCTTTGCAGATGTTTTCAGTTAATTAGCTGATTATCATGCGCCACCATGAGTTTCCAATACGTAACATTTTCATGATATTAAACATTTCTGAGACCCTGAATTTTGAGTTTTAATTACAAAATTACAATAAAGATTGGAAAAATTACACTGTGTAATGAACCTATTTAATACAAGTTTCACTATCTAAAAGGAGGAACAAAATACTAAACTTTTTCACAATTTTCACATTTATGAGGTGTCCATAGGGTTTATGTATTTTGGGTACAAACGGAATACCCTCTAAAAATGCTCAATGACCTAAAGAACATGAAACATCAAGCATACATGAGAACAAACATACCGTATTTTTCGAACTATAAAGCGCACGTAGAATCCTTAAATTTTCTCAATAAATTGATGGTGCGCCTTACCAGTGTGCCTTATATATGATTACCGTTGTACTTACTGAACAATTTTATGTGGTACAATGCGCTCAAAAAATGTTAAATCTGTAAGTACGACTTCGGTTAGCAACGAAGCCGCTCCGCTCAATGGATATTCGGAGCATTACGGTAGACTGTGTCACTACATGATCGGACCCCTGAGCAGTCTACAAGACAGCCTGACTAATGTCTTAACTAGAAGTGCATTCATGTAAGGCAGCCCGCGCCCGGAGTATGCGCCAACAACAATAAACCAAATAAGTTAATTCAATATAAAAGTTCAGTTTATTTTGGCCTTATGTTAGAAACCGGGCAGTGTCGTCCAACTACTCTGTCCCCCCGGCAGAAACTGATAACTCTCCCTCTCAGGAGAGAGTTGTGTTAAGGAGGAAACACACTAGACGCGTTGCATAAGTACAGCAAAGCAGTAAAGCAGCATTACGTGCATCTTCTAATTTCAGATGCATATATGCTCCTGTTTGGCAGGGAATAAATGGGAAAACAACATCCTGTGTTCACTTCTGGAAGTAGTAGTTGCTGGAAAGAAATCGGCATGGATTATGTAGTTGTGACAAGCTAACAAACTAAAATATGCGATTTCTAATCAGATACGGTTAGGACACTGACTTTTAGGTGATCAAAACATAGGATATATCACTGGTAATTTAATACCTTACACATATATTACCAGTAATTTGTCTTTCTTTAATTAATTACCCATGAAAAGGTTCTTCTCTCCGCAGAATCACACAGATGTGGAGCATACATTGCAGCGTCTGGTGTGAATTTATGCTTTTAAAAACACGCACGCAAGTCGCGGCGCTTATGTTACGCGGCCAGTGTATTTCCTCCTTAAGGTGACCAGATTTGATTTCTCTAATGAAAACTGGGGACGTCTCTGATTTTGTTAGGCACAGAATCTCTGCCTGGGTGCTGGTTTGTTTTGTCTGAACTGCAACGCCGATGGGGCGAGGAAGGTGCATTCGGCAAAGCTCTACTATGTCGGGACAGTGGCAAGACTGGGTAAACACCCCTTGTTGTGCTAAACTTTTTTACTCCATCGGGATACACTGAAATCGGGGAAATTTCCGGAGACAGCTTTTGCCAGGGACAGGTTATCCAAAACAGGTTCTGTCCCCGGAAAATGGGGACATCTGGTCACCCTAGCAGAGGGGCAGAATGATATTACACACTGGGGAAGAATATGTAATGCGTTTTATAATCCAGTGTGTCTTATATGTGGACAAAGACACACATATACCCCGTTTACACTACCCTTTTTTAACCGAGCCGAGACCACTCCAAGCTCGGTAACCGAGATAACTATCGAGTGTAAATGGAACGCAAACTGAACTGAACTGAGCTAGACACAACCGGACCGCGCTAAATGCAGACCAGTTCCAGAGGTGGGTTCGGCTCGGTTTTTCCTTATCTCGGTTATCTGATAACGAAGAGCGCATGAGCAGACCGCGTCATCTCCGTGCGGTCAGCTGACATTTCAGACATTCATAAAAATACTAGCTTCCCTACCGTGACACACGATTTCCAGTGATGATTCTGCTTAGCAGTGTGATGAACCTCAGCATCTGTCGTTTCCTGCGTCTGTAAATCCTTATTAGACGTTCGTTTGTCTTATCCACTTCCCAAAAGCCAACTCTGTCAAGTAAATTCACCAAAAGTTGCCGTCTTCGCCTGACTCACCGCAAACAACGACGTATCACCAAGCATAACTGCCTGAATTACGGGCGCCGCCATTTTGATTTGCTTGGTGCCGCCTTCAAACCCAGAGAGCAGTAGTACCGCAGATCGTCACTAGGAGGCGAGGAAACCAAGGAATCGAGATAGCGTGATGTGTAAACGGTCGTCAGAACCAAGCTCGGCTTGGTTAACTGATCCAAGCTCAGACTGAGCTCGGCCTGGATCGGTTTAACAAGGGTAGTGTAAATGGGGCTATAGACACGTTAATTCACGGTGTGCCTTATAATTCAGTGCGCCTAATGGTCCGAAAAATACGGTAGTTGTGTTGGGGATTTACCATCTGCTGGATACGATGGAAGCTCTTGCCATGGAAACTAAAGGCCTGTTCAAACAGGACCTTGTCTTCTATGGTCCACTCGTCTGGGAAAGGGGTGAAATTGGGCAAGTCAGCCAGGGACTTCTCTATATTGTGTTTGTGCCAGAACAGCATACCAAGAGCCTGAATAAAAATCCACAAACATAAATGCAGTGTTAATCAAGGATAGATCCAGCAGTATGTTTCCTTTAAAATCCTGAAGCAGAGTTTGACCTTCATCTACTGTAGATATTAAATAAATAATAGTAATGAGTTGCAACATATTGTTTCCATGTTGGCTGACATGTTTGTTCAGCTTTGATTAGGATATACACATATATTTGTATAGCTTCTGCCTTATCCACAATGTAAAATTGGAAATAACCCCAATATCCACCCACAATCTCTCTTCTTTTTTCCTGGTTAAAATTTTTGTGTGTGACAAAAAGCCAAAAGGGTCAAGTTAAAAGTATTCACAGAAAAGAAACAACATTTTAAAAAAGCAAAATACAAAGCCAACTTTCATGTGACTTTTTTTTAACCTTCTAAATAATAAACTAAACATGCAATATATCAATCAAAATAAAGTAATCTGACCATGATGATTTTTTTTGTCTTCTGAGAAACAAAAACAGGAATGGGTCTCTCTGTGAAAATGATTTACTCAAGTTTAATTAATTGATGCACCTGATCATACTATGACAGAAAGTCAATAAATGTTTGTGATGGTGAAATTTTCCAGCTTAAAGGTTAGCCTAACCCTAACCCTACCTTGACAAAGGCAATCTAACCCTAAAATAATTAAAAGTCCATTCACTTACCTCTGCTGATAAACTAAATTTGAACTGTGTTCAGTGGCTGCACTTTGGACAGCCTTGTTTTATGAAGATTTGATTGATACGTTGTATAGAATGGTATAGATATAAATCAAGTTTTGCATGCCAAGATAATGCATTTAATAGAGAAGTTTACTGTTCAAAACATTCAAAGAGAAACCCCTTCTCATGCCAAACTGGGGGGTTTGGAATCAAAGCATTTTTTAGTATTAAATATTTAAACAACATGAAACATAGGAGGTACACTTACTACATAAAGTTTAAATTATGTAAGATCACAAACCAGTTACAAATATCTGCTGAGAATGTAGATGCCTCAGTGGTATATTATAATTGTTAAAGTCTAACTCTTGGACTGAACCCTCGAGTAAGAGAATAATGCATAGCATTAAATAGAACAAGTGCATGTTCAACCAGGACACTTAAAGTCTAACTCTTGGACTGAATGTATTTTTTGCCAGATGCATTCAAATAGTCACCAGAATAAAGAAATGTATATTATATGTGAATTATGTGCGCCGTTTGGAAGTAATTTCGATAAAACTTGCTGTATAAGTGAAAGTGCCCGAACATTCTGCATTCGGGCAGTTCCGGAATGTGTCGTCACAAACAGAACTAGTACCGTGCATCAGGCTGCTAATACTACGTCTTTCACTACCGATTTGTTCAATTTTATTAATAACTCGTACTCTACGTACAAAAAAATTATAAAAAAAATGTGTGATACATCTTCAAACTCCCCCTCAAGCATCGAAGATACCGAATATATATACGAAGAAACGGAGTTTGAACAAGATGAACCTGAGGAGACTATATCTAACCTGCCCAAGACATAGAGCCCATGCTCCATTGTAGGTACCCCTCACAATCCTCGCTCGTGAAGTGTGAATTGCATAAAACACTTTTGTCACTGCCAGCAATCCAGTCCTTTCGCGTTTCTTTTACGAATTTATCCCATTTCTTTCGGACCTTTTGATCCACCGGCCAAGTATACAGCGCTACTTTCTGGCCCGCACTAGACCGCGGTGAAGTTGGCTTCACATTGGATATTCAAGCTCCGCGGCGTCAGCGGAGCACTCTTGAGAAACAAAAATCAAATCAGATTTGTTGACAGTCCCACCGCGTATGGGAGAAGGGAGCAGCTGAGAGACGCTGGCCGAAATCGGAGTCCTTCAACCGGATCAACCGTGAGCTTGATCCCGCTGACTCCGCGGAACTTGAATGTCCAATGTCAAGCCAACTTCACCGCGGTCTGCACTACAGCCACTAACTACGGCGATTTTGTTTTTAATATACGTACATGTACAATGTATGCAAACCCTCTGGCATGAGTCTGTGAAAAGGATTAATAGGACAAAAACACCAAAATAATCCTTAGTTAACAATGTTTGTTTTAACCTACCGGGCGGGTCGTCCTCTCTGCTGAAGCGCTGTGTCCGCTGTGTCTCCGCTTTGTGCTGTTACACAAACATGTCTGAACGTCCATCCATCCATTTTCTGACCCGCTTAATCCCTCATGGGGTCGTGGGGGTTGCTGGTGTCTGTCCCGATATGAAATAATTGTAGCCGTCCAGTGGTTTCAGGGGCTTTCGTGCTCTCTCGTGTGTGCTGCCTGCCGTGTTTATAAGGTAGCTGTATATGTCGCCGTACGGAACCCTTGGCCAGCATTTCACAGACTCGCTCCGTCCCTTCAGGCTTTTGCTGTATAAATCTGGCAATATGATACCATCAACCATCAACTTACTCTTAAAACGATCTTGTGATACGTTATCTAAAGAAGAAAAATACGCCGAGAACTCGTCAGTTTCCTTCCAGTCCGGCGCGCATGCGCGAAAAACCCGGATGAAAACAATAGCAGTGAACTGGTCTATAAGCGACACTAGAAGGCATTTTATTGTGGACTTAGTTCGGCGATTTTTTTTAAAAGCGCTTGCTCAAAGTAGACGTGGATCAGCATGAAAGAAGATACTGGAAAACATCCATATATCCTTGTTCACCGTACCGGTTGTACAACGTAAACGCCTGTGTGTTTCTATGCAAGTTTGCTGCGCGCATTCTCCGTGTTCTTGAACTGACGTCACACGTCGGAAATGGCCGTTCGTAAACGAAGACAGCACCAAATTCGGAATACCAAAATCGGTGTATAAAATGCGCAATATTTCATATTTAAACTTAATTTGAACACTTTTGACACATGAATATTCAAAGTTTACCTTGTTCTGGAAGTTATTCAACGGTTTATAGGATTTTTTTTCAGTCCAAGAGTTAGACTTTAAGATTTGGTTAAATGAAAAGCAAACTCCTCAAACAATCTCTTTTATGATACAAAAAAACACAATCAGATTCAGGTGGACTGAGACCCACCTGCTCCACATTGTAGCCATGTTTCTCTTTGGCAATAGCAATATATTCATCCACTGTGAAGGGAAAGGATCACTGTTAGTCTGGCCTGGTATAATGACCCGTGAGCAGGATAAGAATTGTATCACTTACATTTGGAGTCCACAATGGAGTGATATGGAGACCATACCAACATTCCACCACTATCTTTATCTGTATACTTCATGGAACCTGAATGTGGACAAACACAAAAACAAAACCACCTTTCAGTACAGCTGCTTCATTCAATAGATGTAACCTTTTAAGCCTCACAAATAGATTTCATACTAAAGCGGAACAGATCAGTCAGTTTCAGTTATGGCTGGCTGACTCCTAAATATCCAAGACAATCTTGCATAGGCTATACAGTTATAGAAATATTATTTGCATTTTTTTCTTTTATTCATGTTTAATTTATAATGATGAACTTATTATCATTTACCATTTCTCGCAAATTTCTTTAAAGTGTCAATGGCGCAGGTCGTTGATGTGGGACAGAGGCTAAAGCAATGCCCAGTGAGAGTTTCTCTCTTTCAGGTCTTTTTAGGCCGGTCAAAATAATCCGAGTAGGAAGGAGCCAAGTTAGGCTGGCAAAAACGAGTAGGGCTGGTGGAACTGTGCCTTTTGTCAATTCTGGTGTCTCACATTTGAGCAACCTGTACACTTACCTGTACTGTAAGTGTTCATGCCGCTTGAACCTTCCCACATATTGTCACAAAACAACCACAAACATAAATATATTTTAATTTTATGAGAAAGACCAACACAAAGGTCTGTCTGTCTTTGTGTCTCTGCTAAATTGGCCTCTGGTAATAAAGTAAAAATCTTGGTGTTATTTTTGACCAAGACATGTCACCCAAATCCTGGATCAACGTGTGCTTCTGTGCTTTTTTGTCTCTCTTGTTGTGTCTCTGCTCTGTCTTCTCTAAGCCCCAGTTGGTCAAGGCAGATGACCGTTCATAATGAGCCTTGTTCTGCTGGAGGTTTTCCTTCCCGTTAATGGGGAGTTTTTCTTCCCACTGTCGCTTCATGCTTGCTCAGTATGAGGGATTGCAGCAAAGCCATGGACAATGCAGACGACTGTCCTTGTGGCTCTACACTCTTTCAGGAACAGTGAATGCTGTTTGTCAAGACTTGATGCAATCTACTGGGTTTACTTAGATAGGAAACTTTTTGACCAATCTGTATAATCTGATTGAATTTGACTTTGGGAAATACCTTGAGATGATATGTATCATGAATTGACGCTAAATAAATAAAATGTAATTGAATTTAATAGGTGAACGGCCTTGTCTTAGTAGGTTTATAGTTGTACCATACTCTACATTCATACTCATTCCACTTGCAAATAGTCTTATTTAGCTGCTCAAATCAAGAAAAAATGTACTCATTTCACGAAACTTTTACGCACTTGTAGTTCCCTTTTTGCCATGCGTCTCTCCGTGTACACAGCTCTCTCCTGAGAGGGACAGCTTTCTGTCTCGATCGGAAGGACAGAGTAGTTGAACTACACTGCCCTGTTTCTAACATAAGGCCAAAATAAACGTTACTTTTATATTGCATTAACTTACTGTTATGATATTTTTCGAGGATGAACCCGGACACAGCACGCACACACAGAGTAAGTTCTTAGGAGTGAGTTTTATTGAATGGTGTGGAAGATGGATGATGATGGGACCAGAGCCTTTCAACAGACGGAGGTGTAGGGTGCAGAAGTTGGCCGGCAGGAGGCGTGTGGAGAGACTGATCGGGAGGAACTCTGGAGCCGAAGACCAACGACCAGGACGGAGCATCTGAGCCGAGAACTTGGAGACCAGAACATCCGAGCCGTGGACTTGAGACCAGAACGTCCGAGCCGTGGACTTGAGACCAGAACGTCCGAGCCGTGGACTTGAGACCAGAACGTCCGAGCCGTGGACTTGAGACCAGAACGTCGGCGCCGTGGACTTGAGACCAGAACGTCGGCGCCGTGGACTTGAGAGCAGAACGTCGGCGCCGTGGACTTGAGACCAGAACGTCGGCGCCGTGGACTTGAGACCAGAACGTCGGCGCCGTGGACTTGAGACCAGAACGTCTCTCCAGGAGTGAGAACTGGAGTGGGAACAGAGCTGAGCTGGATCTAGGCAGAGACTGGAACAAAAACAAAGCTAACGGAAACTCTAATGGCTGACTGGAACAAAAAACAAAGTTGAAGTGAGTCTTCTGGCTGACTGTAACAAAAACGGAGCTGACAAGGATTCTGGCAGAGACGGAGCGGGAGTGAACGCTATGGACCGGCGACGGGAACAGAAAGAGGTGAGTCTTATAAAGCGGTGGAAACAGGTGGAAGCAGTTGCGGGTTAATTGCAGCCTGCCAGGTGAAACCGATCAGGCTGCGCAGGAACAAGAGAGAGGGAGAGAGGCTCAGCATGCAGCCAATAAGCTGCATCCTGACACTTACTTGGTTTATTGTTGCTAGCGCGTACTCCGGGCGCAGGCTGCCTTACATTAATGTATTTCCTTTCAGGAAAGAGCTGTGTACCCTGCAGGCTGTTGGAAGAATACTTAATGCGCCTTATAATCCGGTGCGGCCACCTAAAACGGGAAGTTGCCAGTTTCACTGCTGAATTTCCTTATTTTAAATGTTTACTCACAACTTTCAAGCAAAGTGTGAGCCAACAAAAAGAAGTTGATATTGAATCCTGTTCTGAACAGTAACAGCTGTCTGGACAGTGTGGGCATGACTGAGCAGCTTATTTCATTAGCACTCAGTCTGCATACGTTTGGCTCTAAATCACACATGCATGATCCGATTTGCTTCAAACTGGATATGAATCAAATTTTTCCTACCAACAGCTGCATTGAATTACATTAGTATTTGGATCAATGGTGCCCCTGGGACACTTACAAGGCTGTATCTTCCTGATACATGTTAAAATCTTACCCACATTTTGTGTGCTTGACTGTGGATGACTATTTGAGAGGTCGATTTGGTCAGCTGATGACATCAATCTAGCCACGTCCAGTGAGCACCAAGTAAATTACTTCATTGCTGATTACCCCTCATTGACAGTGTGTATCTGTTTCAAATATAAACCAACATCAGATGATAATTTAAGGTGACATTTTCAAAACACAAAAGGAAGTCTTTATTAATCCTTCGCCACCAAACAGGAAGTGACCACAGCTTCTGACAGAAAAATCGTATTTCACCCAAATTTTAAACACTTCTCACCGGAGCACATCTAAGCCCAGTGGGCAGCTATGCGGCGGCTTGCCCGTGTTATCCGCTGGTAGCGACCTGTGCAATAGTAGGCAAGTACTGAGGTATGTATGCGATAAAGCTGTTCAACTGCAGTCGCGACAAAGGCCGGAGCGGCGCTGAGCTGCGAGGGCCGCATATCGGCACTTGCGGCTTTAATTAGGGTTCTAAGCCCGCAGTGCAGAAAGAACGGCTATGCAACGCACGAAAAACCCTATTGTTTTTCGTGTGTTTTTAAATTATTTATTATTATTATAGGCAATTATTCTTCTCCGCTAAAACGCGTTGTGCGCCCCATGGTAAATGTTAAATGGCTTGTACTTGTATAGTGCTTTAACTAGTCTTGACGACCTCCAAAGCGCTTTACACTACAGTTCAGTCATTCACCCATTCACACACACATTCACACCCTGATGGTGGTGAGCTATGTTAGTAGCTACAGCTGCCCTGGGGCAGGCTGACAGAGGCGATGGGGACTTATAACGAATCGATTGAATCAGGTATCCGAGTACAGAATGTGCACTGCTACTCAAACCCAGAAATTTAGACCCCTCAACAACTAGGGGGCGCTATAACAAAAGACAATGCATTTCGACCTGTAACCACCAAACTACTGGTCCCACACTCAAAAACTTCATATCACTTTGTTTATTGGATGATTCTGTATCATAAAGGGAATTGGCACACCTTTCGTTTCCCAGCTACTTTTCGCGCTACATGGCTACAAAGGTTAAAACTTTCTTGTTAAACTCCTCCTACATTTTTTGTGCAATCCGCGCAAAACTCCATATATAACCGTGTAATGGACAAATAAACGCGGTGGATTTTTTAATTTTGACTTTTTCGAAAAGTAATGCTAAAATAAGTGATTGTTAGCTAGCTAGCTCTAAATGTAATTGCTGATTATTCTAAAACCATAACAGATTTTAACATGTCCTTCATAACCCAAACTCCAAATAAGATTTTGCACACGTGTCCCGCGTTTGAGGATCGTCCATCACTAGGGGGCGCTGTGATGTCAAGAAATCTACTACGCAAGAATGGCTGATTGGATTTTTACAAAACCTTCTTTATTCCCTTGTAGTCATAGCCCTGCTCTAAAGTATTAAATATGGTAATGATTGAAACAAGTAGGCGGGGCCTATATCCAAAAGTGTGAAAAAAATCTTGATAACTAGGATAATTCACCTAAAATCAATGTTTTGGTATAACGAGCTCAGATTTTCAGGATGTATTCCTTGAATAAGGTGTAACAATTCTCTCACTGCATGTATTGAGGTTTTTGAAAGTTGCACACTCTGTTTTGTTAAAAGTTTATGAAATGGAGAAATCAATGTATTTTTCACAAATCTTTCTAGGCCAATGGAAATTTGCACATTTGTATATCACATGACTAAACCGGGATTTCAGTTTGGTAAAAAACCAGGCAATTTTGACCTATTTACAAGACATTGAAATTTACATGTACAAGACTATAAAGTTAATTTTTTTTTTCTCTGAAACACTTTTTTCAATGGCCATTTAAAAAATCCAGTGGTTAGAGAAAGAGAGATGGGGGGGTAAGAAATGCATAAAGGGTCCCAAAGTTGGGAATTGAAACCCAAACCCTAAAGCACTCTTTGAGATCCATGAATATTTTCAGAATTTTTAATGAATTTATGACGTATTAGGAAATAAAATATATCAAAAATGTGGCCATGTAGGGAAAACATTTCAAAATTCCTCTAGATGGCAGCATTTGATAATATATGGATTTTTACACACACACACACACACACACACACACACACACACAGGGTCCAAAATTATCCGAAATTAGTGAATTTCAGAGGGCTAACTGCCACATGGCGAGTAAATCTTTGTACCAAATAAATGAAAAATAACATTGTCATGGTTTTTATATGTTTTGCCCACATGCAGAAACAATACGGAAGACAATACGCAGTTTAAGATGTTTTATTTAAGTTCAGGCTACAGAAATCGACACTGCTGATGGGATCTGTCGAGGTCTGAACGTCAGTGCTGGAGAAACTGTGGGAAGAAAAAGGAGAGTTGTTGAGAGAGATTGAACCAGAGAGAAATCTCCAGAAGCCTAGCCGCTTACCATTTAGTTGGGCAAACCTAACCGGGGAAGTAGGGACGAGGGTACTCTGAGACCGAATGCTCACGGTGGATAGTTGGTGGTTAGCGGCTGGAGAGCGGACTGATGGTAAGTCGACGAGGGACCCGGAGCGAGCCACGGCAGGCAGGGGTGACAGAGCGTCCAGAGTGCGGAGGCACCAGCAGAGTCCAGGGAAGGGAACCTCAGGCCCGGCTTGGTATCACCAAGTGAGTAAGAGGGGGAATGCCAGAGCAACATCTGAGCTTCAGGGATTCTTAAGAAGCTGGTTCGTCGAGCGAGACGTCAAGGTGGGTGAGTAGTCCAAACACTAGTGATGTTACGTGATGTGCCGAGGCTTCGAGGCGTGTGTCGAGTAATGGAGGGGGCGTTTCCGTAAAGCGCGTATCGAGGCTTGCTTCATTTAGGGGAGGAGCCGAAAACGATGACGTCTGAAGCCTCGCTGCCCGGCTGTACCACGTGACTGCTTCGGGAAGTGTCTCAGAGTTTGCCAGATGACCGGTTCTGGTCAGAGCTGTGAACAGATCATCCCGAAAATCTCTTCCGAGCTGGGCAGGTCCCATCAAAATCGTTGGAAAACTGTCCCCGGTAGCTTACCGGATAAGAATCCCAAAGCCCAGACAGAGTCCAGAGTACAAATGGGTTCATGCGAACCAGATCAAACCGTACACTAAACTCTCTTCACTGGGAACGGAGCCTAACTCCACCCTCGAGTAAGAGAATAATGCATAGCATTAAATAGAACAAGTGCATGTTCAACCAGGACACTTAAAGTCTAACTCTTGGACTGAATGTATTTTTTGCCAAATGCATTCAAATAGTCACCAGAATAAAGAAATGTATATTATATGTGAATTATGTGCGCCGTTTGGAAGTAATTTCGATAAAAGTTGCTGTATAAGCGAAAGTGCCCGAACATTCTGCATTCGGGCAGTTCCGGAATGTGACGTCACAAACAGAACTAGTACCGTGCATCAGGCTGCTAATACTACGTCTTTCACTACCGATTTGTTCAATTTTATTAATAACTCGTACTCTACGTACAAAAAAATTATAAAAAAAATGTGTGATACATCTTCAAACTCCCCCTCAAGCATCGGCGACTCCGATACCGAATATATATACGAAGAAACGGAGTTTGAACAAGGTGAACCTGAGGAGACTATATCTAACCTGCCCAAGACATAGAGCCCATGCCCCATTGTAAGTAGCCCTCACAATCCTCGCTCGTGAAGTGTGAATTGCATAAAACACTTTTGTCACTGCCGGCAATCCAGTCCTTTCGCGTTTCTTTTACGAATTTATCCCATTTCTTTTGGACCTTTTGATCCTTCGGCCAAGTATGTAGCGCTACTTTCTGTCCCACACTAGACCGCGGTGAAGTCTGTTTGACATGGACATTCAAGCTCCGCGGACTCAGCGGAGCACTCTTGAGAAACAAAAATCAAATCAGATTTGTTGACGGTCCCACCGCGTATGGGAGAAGGGAGCAGCTGAGAGACGCTGGCCGAAATCAGAGTCCTTCAACCGGATCAACCGTGAGCTTGATCCCGCTGACTTCGCGGAGCTTGAATGTCCAATGTCAAGCCAACTTTACCGCGGTCTGTACTACAGCCACCAACTACGGCGATTTTTTTTAAATATACGTACATGTACAATGTATGCAAACCCTCTGGCATGAGTCTGTGAAAAGGATTAATAGGACAAAAACACCGAAATAATCCTTAGTGAACAATTTTTGTTTTAACCTACCGGGCGGGTCATCCTCTCTGCTGAAGCGCTGTGTGTCCGCTGTGTCTCCGCTTTCTGATGTTAAACAAACATGTCTGAACATCCATCCATCCATTTTCTGACCCGCTTAATCCCTCATGGGGTCTATGTCCCAATATAAAATAATTGTAGCCGTCCAGTGGTTTCATGCTTCCATGCTCTCTCGTGTGTGCTGCCTGCCGTGTTTATAAGGCAGCTGTGTATGTCGCGGCACGGAACCCTTGGTCAGCATTTCACAGACTCGCTCCGTCCCTTCAGGCTTTTGCTGTATAAATCTGGCAATATGATACCATCAACCATCAACTTACTCTTAAAACGATCTTGTGATACGTTATCTAAAGAAGAAAAATACGCCGAGAACTTGTCAGCTTCCTTCCAGTCCGGCGCGCATGCGCGAAAAACCCGGGTGAAAACAATAGCAGTGAACTGGTCTATAAGCGACACTAGAAGGCATTTTATTGTGGACTTAGTTTGGCGATTTTTTTTTTTTTTAAAAGCGCTTGCTCAAAGTAGACGTGGATCAGAAGATTTGGTGTGTGAAAGAAGATACTGGAAAACATCCATATATCCTTGTTCGCCGTACCGGTTGTACAACGTAAACGCCTGTGTGTTTCTATGCAAGTTCGCTGCGCGCATTCTCGGTGTTCTTGAACTGACGTCACACGTCGGAAATGGCCGATCGTAAACGAAGACGGCACCAAATTCGGGAATACCAAAATCGGCGTATAAAATGCGCAATATTTCATATTTAAACTTAATTTGAACACTTTTGACACATGAATATTCAAAGTTTACCTTGTTCTGGAAGTTATTCAACGGTTTTCAGGATTTTTTTCCAGTCCAAGAGTTAGACTTTAATATGCACTGATAAATACACAATTTCACATCTGTAATTCAGATCTTTCTGTTAAATATACAAACTAAAACCCTTCAGGGTACAATGGTTACCGTAAATATACACACTGCAATAACACCATGCATGCTTAGGAGACGCTCACAGAAGTGATCAGGAATGATATGATGTATACTCTGGTTGTTAGAGACTTAATACAGATTCTTACTCGAGATGTTAGCTCATCTGTGAATAGCTGACACTCCTCAAATCTGCAACTACGGAAATGCTGCAAACACCACAAATTCAATTCAATTTTATTTATACAGCGCCAATTCCTGAAACATGTCATCTCAAGGCACTTTATAAAGTCAAATTCAATCAGATTATACAGATTGGTCAAAAAGTTTCCTATATAAGGGAACCCAATTGATTGCATCAAGTCTTGACAAGCAGCATTCACTCCTCCTGAAGAAGCGTAGAGCCACAGGGTCGTCTGCATTGTCCATGGCTTTGCAGCAATCCCTCATACTGAGCAAGCATGAAGCGACAGCGGAAAGAAAAACTCCCCATTAGGGTTTAATCCCGGGAGATGGGATTCCCGGGAAATCTGATCAAAACTATTTCCTGATTCCTGGGAAATGTTATGACGGGAAACGGGAAATGAAAGAAAAAAAAAATTCAGTGTGCTCCTATTGCAGTGCGCTCAGTGCGCGTCTATTGTTGTCTTATGGTAACGTTGCATTCAGTAGCCTACTGCGGTACCGCCTAAGGAGGATGTCTACTGCCAGCTTTGTATGGGAGCATTTTAAAAAGGTTGGAAATGAAAACGCAAAGTGCATATTGTGTGACCGGATTGTCAGGTGTTCTGGGGGGTCGACAAGTGGATTGCGCAGACATTTAGAATCTCAGCATAGTAAAGTTCCTGAAGAAAGACCATCAACAAAACGTCTGAAAACGCTAGATGGCTACTTTAGAAAAGCTAGCAAGTCGCTTGGTGAAATACTAGCGGAGATGGCTGCTTTTGATGGATTTACGTTTAATAGTATGGCAAAATGCGACTATCTCAGATCAGCACTTAAGAGAGATGGACATATTCTTCCCAAGAATCCCTCTGAAATCTCCCAACAGGTTAGAGGTTCTCCTAATGAACAAAAAAACAAACTGGCCGATATATTCCAAGACATGGTGAAGCGAGGGATGCGTTTTTCTTTGACCATCGACGAATATACTTCTTCACAACATAAAAGATGCATGAGCATAAACGTGCATGGTGCACACACATACTGGAATCTAGGTGTCGTTAAGATTAATGGAACAATGCCAGCTGAGAAAGTGAAAGAGTTGGTTGACTCTCAGCTTCAAAGATTCAAGCTTGACATGGAGGAAAATATTGTGTGCTGCACTACTGATGGAGCATCAGTGATGGTGAAGTTTGGCAGACTGGTGCTTCCCGAACTACAGCTGTGCTATGCGCATGGCATTAACGGGAAGGAAAAACCTCCAGCGGAACTGGGCTCAGTATGAACGGTCATCTGCCTCGACCGACTGGGGGTTAGAGAAGACATAGCAGAGACACAACAAGACAGACAAACAAGCACAGAAGCACACATTGATCCAGTAATCTGTTCTACATTAGATGGTAATAGCGGATGATCTGTCTTCCCTGGATGATGTCACAGCTAACAGAACGCCAGACCAGGTGTACCTACTATGAAGGATAAAAAGAGAGAGAACAAAAAGTTAAAAGCACAAACACACCTGGCTTACAGCATAGGTAGTGCAATTCCAATATTTGTGAACCCTGACAACCTAGAGATAGAATTTATGCTAAACATCCCTAAAAAAACCTAAAAAAAATTAATAAAAAATAAGCTCAATGTTAGCCTGTCACGATGCTGACCCCAAACTTTATGAGGTCTCTAACTTAGACTTGTGTACCAAAACTAAGGACATCCAGTGGGTGTGTCCAAGTAATCCATTTATCAGAGATGTTACCAATTACCTGTGTGGTCTAAGGAACGAGTCCCCTGAACAAAACTGTCAGGCTAGAATGACACTCAAAGATGCCGATGTGGAAACTAAAATTTAATAGGCAGGTAACAGGTTTGTTAGCACCCCAGAGGCAGAAGCTCTCCTAGCTTACTAGCAGCATGACACAGTTCAATTCAATTCAATTTTATTTATATAGCGCCAAATCATGAAACATGTCATCTCAAGGCACTTTACAAAATCAAGTTCAATCATATTATACAGATTGGGTCAGATTATACAGATTGGTCAAAATGTCCTATATAAGGAAACCAGTTGATTGCATCAAAGTCCCGACAAGCAGCATTCACTCCTGGGGAACCGTAGAGCCACAGGGAGAGTCGTCTGCATTGTACATGGCTTTGCTGCAATCCCTCATACTGAGCAAGCATGAAGCGACAGTGGGAAGAAAAACCACCCATTAACGGGAAAAAAAAAAAGTTTTTACCACAGTTACCAGACTAAAACTTCCAAACCAAACCATTTTCTGTTCCCCACCTCAAGGTGCTGTAGACCACATCAAAAATAGGGTTCTATATCACCTTGATGTTGAAAAATATGAATCAGAGATTGAAATAATCGGTCTTCAAAGGGTACAATTTCAGCATTGATGTCGCCATTGAAAGACAGCGTTTACTTGCAGGCACCCAGCTGGTTAAATTCAATTTCACCCCATCAGAGTTGAGCTCGGTCCCTCTGCCTCGCTTCCCTAGAGCTACAGATTGGACCGACTCTCACATTATGACCATTACTGTGGTTCTCCTTGTATTTCGATGGGTAATCACCATTGTGATAGTGTACACAGCATACAAGCAGATCAAGCAGTTGCAAACCAGGATTGGCTTGTGGCCTTTGAGGGACTGGTGCTACGAACCTTGGGGCAGCAAAGGTGAGGGCATCGGTCTTCTACCACTACACTTTTCTTTCCTTTCCTTTTCTTCGTTCAATGTTACAAACCTGATGTCAATAAATGTATTGAAAATGGTGATTGTTAGGTTTGCATTTTATTTTTATTGTTACTTGTTATTGTTAGCCTCAATAGCCAATAAGTAGTTAGTTCTGCCCAGGCTAGCTCATCTGACCCAGGTACAATAGATGTATTCTTTCCTCTTGGATGATGAACGGAACAGAACTGCATGAATACCGAAGGACTACTAGAAGGACTGTTAGGTTGCCTCACTCATGCACAATGGATTTTCGTCACATACGGAATGCACTTGATTGTAGTTTTAAAGATTGAAATCTGCATCCTACTCTTCAAAGCTAAATGTTATGCCATTATGACGTGACAAACTGCAACTCCCAGCATGCAACACAGTTGGGACTACAACTGCTGCCGGCTACAGCTTCCCATCACCACTGAGATGGTTACTGTCCAGAGATCAAATACACCTGGGCATAAAACCACAGTGGACAACCACATCTTCCCTCTTCTGTGGAGCGCTACTGTGTTGAGAAGACATTCAGCTTAATTTCTGCGTGCTGTCTGCACGTAGTGGGCCCATGATTCAGATTCTTTTGCAGGAGCAAGTTTGATCCATCACCTTTATCCCCTGTACCTCACCAAACAGATAGTCGGAGGAGCGCCCACAGAATCGACGATTTCTGTCCCTCAGCAGTGAACTTTGCCGCATCTCCAAGCCAGATCCCAGTTGAGATCCATGGTTGCCGAGCAGTGAAACATCAATCTCCTTTGATTGGAGTAACATCGCGTACCAGATTTTCTTCTCCTTTATTTCACCCATAAGGTGATTGTATGTGCCTGGGCAGAACATTTTAGGAATAGTTTTAATGCTTCAGTACTCTAGATGGAGTTAGTTTGAACTGTGCTGAATATTTCCAATGTGCCATTACTTTATAAGTGAGTTTTGCTGTTTTTTGGTTTTGTTTTGGTGATTAACGAGCCGCGCCAGTTGAATGAGTTAGAACTCTTTTCCACCCCACCACTCTGGTTCTCGTGCCAGGCCTTTCTGGTTTCCTGCGGCTTGTCGAAGTCTATCGTCAATGTTGACACCAGTAGAATTCCTAATCAACTGTGAATTGATTACACATTGCTACCTCTCAATTAATCCATTTCGACTGACTTTTATTTTCATTTTTCTTTTCCTTGTTTTATTTAGTAGTGAGTAGTGCTTCTAGAATTTTCATTAAGCAGAATAATTACTGTAACAAGGAATAAATGACAACTAGCAAATCACAGGTGTGATTATTATGAGTTAGAAATTGAATGGTCTCTAAGAATGACCAAATTATCTCCTTTTTGAGTTAATAACTGAATAGACAGACATTTTCATTGGCTCGTGATGAATGCGTAATGGTTAAAACTCCAATTGCAATTATTATTATTAAAAATGTCAACGTTTGCTGGACAAGTCTAACCCAGTCCACAACTTGTTAGACAACCCTTTTCCATGCTAAATAAATGGTAAATGGCTTGTACTTGTATAGTGCTTTTAACTAGTCTGACGACCCCCAAAACGCTTCACACTCCAATTCATTCACCTATTCACACACACATTCACACCCTGATGGTGGTGAGCTATGTTAATAGCTACAGTTGCCCTGGGGCAGACTGATTGAGATGAGGCTGCCATATCGGGCCCTCTGACCACCGCCTGCAGGCAATTCAGGTGAAGTGTCTTGCCCAAGGACACAATGACTGAGACAACAGGCAACAGGCCAATTGTAGGACACAGGCCAATTGTAGGACAAACTTTCTAACCTCTGCGCCACTGTCGCCCCAGTTAACAATTAAAAACTGTTAAGTAATAAGCCAATTGTTAGTGCTAATCATCACATGCTCATAGCCCTTGATCACAACCATTTGAAATAATTTTCGTAATGGCCATCCTTTCATTTTAATGATATATTATAAATTATAATTGATAACAATCTTCATAATCAAACAGGTAAAATTGCATCAGTACTGCTCCCTAAATTCCACCAGCACATTAAATGTGCAACTAGGGGAGCTAATATGCTGGATAAAGCCTACTCCAACATCTTGCATGGATACAGGGCCACTCAGCTGCCACATTTGGGCTCCTCTGATCACGCCGCTGCTTCTTAATCCAGCGTACAAATCTGTGAAGAAGCAAGCACCCCCAAAAATGCAGACTATGAAATCATGACCGGATGGTGCCACTTAGCAGTTGCAGGACTGTTTAGCAAGAACAGACCGGAACATTGTCTGCCACCAGGATCTGGAGGTATTCACCTCAGCAGTACTGGGCTACAGCCAACACTGTGTTAACACTATCACAGTGGACAGGCACATCCGGGTGTTTCCCAACCAGCAGGCCTGGATGAACAAGGAAGTCAAGAACCCACTAGGGGAGAGAAATTACGCTTTTCAGGTCCGAAGACAGGGACCTGTATAGCTGCACCCAAGCCTTTCTGAAGAGAGGCATCAGAGAGGCCAAGGCAAACTACAGGCAGAGGATTGAGGAGGAATTCAGCAGCCACAACAGTCAGCAGGTGTGACAAGGGGACCAGCACATCACTGTCAACAAAAATCTGATTTGATTTTTTCTCAAGAGTGCTCCGCTGACTCCGCGGAGCTTGAATGTCCAATGTCAAACCAACTTCACCGCGGTCTAGTGCAGGCCAGAAAGTAGCGCTACATACTTGGCCGAAGGATCAAAAGGTCCGAAAGAAATGGGATAAATTCGTAAAAGAAACGCGAAAGGACTGGATTGCCGGCAGTGACAAAAGTGTTTTATGCAATTCACACTTCACGAGCGAGGATTGTGAGGGCTACTTACAATGGAGCATGGGCTCTATGTCTTGGGCAGGTTAGATATAGTCTCCTCAGGTTCACCTTGTTCAAACTCCGTTTCTTCGTAGATATATTCTGTATCGGAGTCGCCGATGCTTGAGGGGGAGTTTGAAGATGTATCACACATTTTTTTATAATTTTTTTGTACGTAGAGTACGAATTATTAATAAAATTGAACAAATCGGTAGTGAAAGACGTAGTATTAGCAGCCTGATGCACGGTACTAGTTCTGTTTGTGACGTCACATTCCGGAACTGCCCGAATGCAGAATGTTCGGGCACTTTCACTTATACAGCAACTTTTATCGAAATTACTTCCAAACGGCGCACATAATTCACATATAATATACATTTCTTTATTCTGGTGACTATTTGAATGCATTTGGCAAAAAATACATTCAGTCCAAGAGTTAGACTTTAAGTGTCCTGGTTGAACATGCACTTGTTCTATTTAATGCTATGCATTATTCTCTTACTCGAGGGTGGAGTTAGGCTCCGTTCCCAGTGAAGAGAGTTTAGTGTACGGTTTGATCTGGTTCGCATGAACCCATTTGTACTCTGGACTCTGTCTGGGCTTTGGGATTCTTATCCGGTAAGCTACCGGGGACAGTTTTCCAACGATTTTGATGGGACCTACCCAGCTCGGAAGAGATTTCCTGGATCGACCGGATAGCTGGGTAAATCAGATATAGAAAACCTTGTCTCCTATCTCATACTCCCTATAGGATGTTTTCCCATAGTAGGCTTTGGCCCCTTGTACGCTGGCTTCTAGGTTCTTTTGAGCCCACGCGAAAGTCGTTCGAAGATAGTCTTTTAAGTCGGTGACATACTGATATGCTTTGGAGGTAGTTATCACACTGACGTCTTCCGGCTGCTAAATGAGATGCAGGGGAAGGGTCATTTGTCTCCCTGTCATCATCTCAAAGGGTGTCACCCCTGTAGAGCATTGTGGGGTAGAGTGGATGGCCATTAAGACCAGGGGTAGCTTTAAGTCCCAGTCCCTGCAATGGCTGTTAACATATTTCTTTAACATGCCGACCACGGTGCAGTTAATTCGCTCTACCTGTCCCGATGGATGATAGTGGATGTGGAATTTAACTTCTACACCCAACACGTGTGTGGTCACAACGTTTGACGTGAAATGCGTTCCTCTGTCCGAGTCGATGGACAGAGGAAAGCCCCACCTTCGCTGAGGAGGATCTTGGTCGAGCGGTTGTGTTGGTTGAAACTGTGAGCAGGTTAAGCAGCCTTGCACATAACACTGAGTGTCCCAGGCCATTGAAGGCCAATACGCGACCTGTTGGAGAGTGTTCAGAGTAGCTTTGTAGCTTCTGGGTCTCCCTAAAGGTGAGCTGTGGGCGTGTGCCAATATGATCCCTCGATGGTTCACCGGAACGACCCATCGGGGTGAACCACTTCTGTTGGGAATAAACCAATAGGACTTTTTCCAGCTTCAGGTGGGGTAATCTACAGTGGCACGCCTTCAGTTCCTTGGCTTGTCCGTGTGGTGGCGGGATTACTGCTGATGGACTATTGATAGACCGTTAGCCACCAGATCTCGGAGGTTGTGGAGGGTCGGGTCCTGGTCAGCATTGTACACAGGTCCCTGTCGTCTGGTTTGTGTCCCAGGCAGAGGGTTTCCCCGGAGTTTTGAGGGTTTTCTCGCCTTTGCGTGATCTGTCGCCTGGTGAAGACAGTCTTGAAATCTGGAGGGGAGCTCCATTCTTCTCGTAATTCCCATGGGGTTCCACTTTCGGCTCCCGGTCTGGCCAGACGGTCGGCTTTGTCGTTTCCGTCCTTGTCTGTTCCAAGAGTACGGGAGTATCCTTTTACCTCTTTCCAATAAATTGTCATGTCTATCAGTGGTGAGACGGTCGTATGGCAGGAAGAGTTTCGAGTACTTCACCTCCTTGTTTCTGGCGTTCTTCGTTCTGCTTTCTTTCCACACCGGGAGATGGGACACAAAACTGAGTCGACCATAGTTGGAGTCTGCGCAGATCACCAATTGTTTCACATCCATGGCGGCTGCCTGCTGGATGGTGATTAGCACTGCTGCGACTTTAGCATACTGGCTTGTTTTGGATCCCAACCAGTAGTGGTTTGGTTCAGTGGGATCGCGTCCCACCCAAACGATACCTACCCCAGCTTGGAGTTGGTGTTTGTGCATAAAAGCGCAGCCATCTGTGTAGACTCTTGGTAGCCTGTGACTCACGTTTTCATCAAAATAATGGTGGGTTGAGGGAGGGGTCCCACTGATGGTCGGAACGCTGAGGGTACTGGTTTCCATGTCACACTCACAGTGTTTACACTCTGCCAACCCCTGTCCTAGCGCAATTCTGTTGTTCTGGCCGTACTTTTCTTCAAGGGTGATGGACTTGGAGTGCCATCACCCATGTTGCAATGCGACTGTTGGACACTCTGCCTTCTCTTAAATATTTGCTGATCAGGAAGGTATGTGATATGTGAATTATGTGCGCCGTTTGGAAGTAATTTAGATAAAACTTGCTGTATAAGCGAAAGAGCCCGAACATTCCTCAATCGGCTGCTACGGAATGTGACGTCACAAACAGAACTTGTACCATGCATCCGGCTGCTAACACTACGACTTTCGCTACCGATTTATTAAATTTAATCGGTAACTCGTACTCTACGTACAAAAAATGTATTAAAAAAATGTCTGATACATCTTCAAACTCCACCTCAAGCATCGGCGACTCCGATACCGAATATATATACGAAGAAACGGAGTTTGAACAAGGTGAACCTGAGGAGACTATATCTAATGCTGCCCAAGACATAGAGCCCATGCTCCATTGTAAGTACCCCTCAAAATCCTCGCTCGTGAAGTGTGAATTGCATAACACACCTTTGTCACTGCCGGCAAACCAGTCCTTTCGCGTTTCTTTTACGAATTTATCCCATTTCTTTCGGACCTTTAGATCCTTCGGCCAAGTATGTAGCGCTACTTTCTGGCCTGCACTAGACTGCGGTGAAGTTGGTTTGACATTGGACATTCAAGCTCCGCGGAGTCATCGGAGCACTCTTGAGAAACAAAAATCAAATCAGATTTGTTGACGAGCCCACCGCGTATGGGAGGAGGGAGCAGCTGAGAGACGCTGGCCAAATCGGAGTCCTTCAACCGGATCAACCGTGAGCGAGATCCCGCTGACTCCGCTGTCTGCACTACAGCCACCAACTACGCACTTAGAAGGTATTTCATCTTGTAATTAGTTCGGCGATTTTTTTTAAAAGCGCTTGCTCAAAGTAGACGTGGTTCAGCAGATTTGGTGTGTGAAAGAAGATCCTGGAAAACATCCATATATATCCTTGTTCGCCGTTCTGGTTGTACAACGTAAACGCTTGTGTATTTCTATACAAGTTTGCTTCGCGCATTCTCTGTGTTCTTGAACTGACGTCACACGTCGGAAATGGCCGATCGTAAACGGAGGCAGCACTCAAACGCGAAATACCATAATCGGTGTAAAGAATGCGCGATATTTCATATTTAAACTTAATTTGAACACTTTTGATACATGAATATTCAAAGTTTACCTTGTTCTGGAGAAACCCAGAGGTGGTAGATAGGATGCTAAGAATGTACCCTATGCTATGCTGTGATGTACAGATAACTGATGCTGTTGAATGTTATGTTACATAAGGTTACATGTCATGTCTTGTGTCATGTACATGTCATGTTTTCACAGTTTACAATGGCAGGGCTTGCCATATTGCCTTTTTGGCTAATTGTTATTGATTGCACTTTAACTCCAACGGAGAAATCAAAATAAACAAGTATGTTTGGAACTATTTATTTTTTCTTCTGAATTTGGGGGCTGTTGAGAAAATCGATTTAAATCGTAAATCGGATTTTTTGTGAAAACATCTGGGATTTTTTTTAGGCCATATCGCCCAGCTCTACGTTCGGCTCCTCATCAGGATGTCGTCAACGTAAATGAGGTTACCGCGTGCTGCAGCGTCGGACATGGCTTTGTGAAGAGAGATGTTGAACTCGGCTGGGGAGTTAGAGTACCCGAACGGGCATCTGTTCCAGGTATATTGGCGGCTCCCAAAAGAAAATACTAACTTATACTGGTCCGACAGATCTGCCCTTATTATCCAAAAGCCATTAGCCACATCCACTGTGGAAAGGAAATGCACACCTTTCACCTTCGCTAGTTCCTGGTCTAAATGAATCATAGGCCAAAGCGAAAGAGGTACTTGTTTATTCAAAGCGTAGTAGTCAACTGTCAGGTACCATTTCCCAGTTGTTTTTAACACCGGTCCGATTGGGGAGTTGTATGTGAAATTACACTCCCTGATTATCTGTTTCTCTAGCAGTTTATCAAGGATGTCCGGCATCGACTCGTAAGCTGCCTGCGACAGCTTTAACCTCTCTGCATTAGTCGACTCCGGTTGTGACTACAAGCTGATTGCTCAGTCCTTCGTCCGTCAGGCCCAGATCGAGACAGAACCGCTTTCAACACCCCTCCAGGTTTTTGCCCTGGATGGGAGAAGTCTTCCCAGGGTTACTCAAAGGACTAAGCCCCTCAAATTAGTGATCTCCATTAACCACAGAGAGCAAAGCATGTTTTATATTTTCCCCGTGGAACACGCCCCCATCGTTTTAGGCTACTCCTGGCTACAGCAGCATAACCCGCGCATAAACTGGTCTGAGCGCAGACTTGAATCCTCCCCATTGGCCCTACGATTGCACGATAGACCTACTGCCTGGCGCGCCGTTTCCGCCAGCCGTCTTTATAACATCTCCCGGGCCGAACGGCAAGCCCTCAAGAATTATATAAATGAATCCTTAGCAGCCGGACTGATCCGTCCTTCTTCCTCCCCACTCGGGCCGGGTTCTTCTTCATGGGCAAGAAGGACAGTTCCCTCCCCCTTGTATAGATTACCGTGGGCTTAACCAGATAACGGTTAAAAATAAATATCCTCTCCCTCATCTCGTCCGTGTTCGAACCGGTTCAGGACGCCACCATTTTCACTAAGCTCGATTTACGAAATGCGTATCACTTAGTAAGAATCCGCCAGGGGGATGAGAGGAAAATTGCATTCAAGACTCCCATAAGCCTCTTTGAGTACCTTGTCATGCCATTTGGACTCGCCATCTTTCAGGCTCTCGTAAATTATGTCCTACGTGACTTCCTCAACGTCTTCGTCTACCTCAACGACATATTAATTTACTCCAGGAACCGTGCCGAACACCAACAACACACCCGATTAGTCCTCCAGCGCCTCCTAGAGAACAAGGTGTTCGCCAAGGCTGAGAAATGCGAGTTCCACAAGTCGTCACATTCCTGGGCTTAATTCTCGAGGCTGACCCGGATAAGATCAAGGTTATCCTCAACTGGTCCGTGCCAGACTCCCAGAAACAGCTCCAGCGCTTCCTTGTCTTCGCAAACTTCAACTGCCGCTTCATAAGGAACTGCAGCCAGACCACCGCTCCGCTACATGCCCTGACGTCAACCAAGTCTGCATTTGCCTGAAACCCAGAGGCCAACTCTGCCTTCCTGGAATTAAAACAGAGATTCTCCCCATCCTCATACACCCTGATCCACGGAAACAGTTCACTCTCGAGATAGACGCTTCTGAAACTGGGGTAGGAGCCTTCCTCAGCACTCTGACTCTTGATCACAAGCTTCACCCCTGTACCTACTTCTCCCGACATCTGTCCCCCGCCGAACGAAACTACGATGTAGGCGACAGGGAGCTGTTAGCCATCAAGTTGGCCCTTGAAGAATGGCGTCATTGGCTAGGAGGGACCGAACAACCTGTCCTAATTTGGACCGATCACAAGGACCTCGCCTACCTCCAGTCCGCTAAACGCCTGAACTCCAGACAAGCCCGCTGGTCCTCGTTTTTCTCTAGGTTCAACCTGTCCATTTCCTATTGTCCCGGCTCGACCGCTTCTCCAAGTCATGTCACCTCGTTCCTTTAAGAAAGCCCCCTTCTGCCTTCCATTCCGCCCAGCTCCTTGTGAAACACGTCTTTCGATTACATGGCATTCCCCAGGACATCCTCTCGGATCGCAGCCCACAGTTCAATTCCCGCGTCTGGAAAGAATTCTCCTCTGCCCTCTGCGCTAAGTACACCCTCAGCTCCGGCTACCACCCACAAACAAATGGTCAGACCGAACATTTAAATCAAGAACTGGAATCTGTATGACGGGTGTCAGTCTGGTCCGCATTGCCGGTAGTAAGTCGGACTCGTTTGTGGTGAGAGTTGGACTCCGCCAAGGTTGCCCTTTGTCACCGATTCTGTTCATAACTTTTATGGACAGAATTTCTAGGCGCAGCCAAGGTGTTGAGGGGATCCGTTTTGGTGGCCTTAGGATTGCGTCTGCTATTTGCAGATGATGTGGTCCTATTGGCTTCATCAGGGCGTGATCTACAACTCTAACTAGAGCGGTTCGCAGCCGAGTGTGAAGCGGCCAGGATGAGAATCAGTGCCTCCAAATCTGAGACCATGGTCTTGATCCTTCTCTGGGTTTGGGAGGATGTGCTGCCCCTAGTGGAGGAGTTTAAGTATCTTGGGGTCTTGTTCACGAATAAGGGGAAGATGGAGCGGGAGATCGAGAGGCGGATTGGTGCAGCGTCTGCTGTGAAGCGGGCGCTGTACCGGTCCGTTGTGGTAAAGAGAGAGCTGAGCCAAAAGGCAAAGCTCTCGATTTACCGGTCGATCTACGTTCCTACCCTCATCTATGGTCATGAGCTTTGGGTCATGACCGAAAGAACGAGATCCCGGATACAAGCGGCCGAAATTAGTTTTCTCCTTAGTGTGTCTGGGCTCTCCCTTAGAGATAGGGTGAGGAGCTCAGTCATCCAGGGAGGACTCAGAGTAGAGACGCTGCTCCTCCACGTCAAGAGGAGCCAGTTGAAGTGGCTCGGGCATCTGGTTAGGAGTCCTCCTGGATGCCTCCCTGGTGAGGATTTCCGGGCACGTCCCACCGGGAGGAAACCCAGGGGAAGACCCAGGACACGCTGGAGGGACTATGTTTCTCGGCTGGCCTGGGAACGCCCTGGGATTCCCCCAGAGGAGTTGGCCCAAGTGGCTGGGAAGAGGGACGTCTGGGCCTCCCTACTGAAGCTGCTACCCCCGTGACCCGACCCCAGATAAGCGAAGATGATGGATGGATGGATGGATGGATGGATGGATGGATGGAATCAACCCTCCGCTGCCTCACTTCCTCAAACCGTACTGACTGGAATAAATACCTCCCTTGGATTAAGTATGCCTACAATTCCCACATCTCCGCCGCCACTGGTTTCTCTCCCTTTAAAGTCTCTCTTGGTCACCAACCTCCCCTGTTTCCCTTTGACGAAAGGCTCATCTCGGTCTGCTCAGTCCAACACCACATCCACCGCTGCAAACACATGGTCCCAAACTGTCCAAGCTCTCCACTGCACAGCCAAACAGAACCGGTGATTCGCTGATCGGAAGCAGACCCCGGCACCCTGTTACCGCCCCGGTCAGCAAGTCCTGCTTTCCTCCAAGGACATTCCCTCCAGGTCCTCACCCCGGAAACTGGCTCCCCGCCTCACTGGTCCCTACGAGATCGAATCCCTAGATAGTCCCGCTTCCGTCAGTCTCCCGCCACACTCCCGAGTTCATCCGACGTTCCATGTCTCCCAGTTCAAGCCAGTCAAGACCCTGTGCACTCTGGCCGAACCCCCTCCTCTCGCCCTGGACAGCGAGCCGCGCCCTGTCCTCCCTGTTCGAAGGATTGTGGACTCCCATTGTCGAGGTCGTGGTTGGCAGTACCTCGTCGACTGGGAGGACCAGACCTGGGTGCCTGGCTTGTCCCGCTCCGACTCCTGCATCCTGGAAAATTTCCTGTCCTCAAGTCCCTCCTTGTCCTCGGGGCCACCGGGGGGTGGCAGTTGAGGGGGGGCAGTGTCAGGGTTCTGCAAGCAACTCCTGGTCAGGGTGCTGCGGTGCTTTCCTTCCTCTTCGCTCACAGGTGGCGGCTGATGAGTGGGAGGCGCCGGGCCGCAGGTGTTCCTTATTACACGGCCCTCTGGAGGCGTATAAAAGCAGACGGCTGCAAACACTGCATTGCCAGAGTGTTAACCTAAGTGGTATGACGCATTCAGCTTCCATCTCTTGACGCTCACATTTCCATTACTTACCCTGTGTCTCTTCTGCTAAAACAGCACAGACCTTTCCTTAAAGCTGGAGTAGACTATTTTTCCCGAAGTTTTTCCAAGTCCTTTTTTGAATAACTGCGCATGTGCAATACCATCATATCTTGCTCCTCCACTCTTAAGAGGGATTGCGTAAAAAAAAAAATCATCCAAATCCACTCTGGTCTTATTTCTTTCTACTCAGTCCATCTTCTTCTCATAAACATGAATGCGGTTTGCTTCCTTTGACTCTCAGCCATGTTCAGTCTATGGTGAGAGCAGTGGAGCTACAATGACTGGCTAACTGCTAACCTAGCCGCTAAGCTACCCAGATACATAAACACGCGCAACCAGCAAGTATAACTATTGTTACGAGGACCAAAACTTGACAGTAGACCAACGTTGTGTGGCCAATTGGCATTGAGGACTTTTTGCAACGTCCTCACAATGCAAATTGGGCTAATGCCTAGGTTTAGGGCTAAAGTGTGAATTGAGTTTAGGTTAAGTGTAGGGTTAGGTATGTACCTGTGACCTTAGGTTCAGGGTTAGGGCATAACCTATGAAAATAATTTTGCAGCAATCAAACAGCCATGGTATTGTACATAAAAATCATCCTCATCACTCCCACCATGGCTGAGGCAACAATATACTTATAAAGCTCTAAATTATGACTCCCGCGAGAAGACAGATCAGTCTCGTCTCCCATAATAATAATTGTCATGGTGCCGTTCTGGCCTGCCTGTCTCAGGAACTTTCTAGCACCTTCCTCCTCCTGCCCTGCTCCATCTCCCTCCACTAATCATCTACACCTGTTCAGCCTTCAATCATCTGATGCCCCTCAGTCAGAGATTTTTCCACGTCTGTCTGAGCGTCAACCTTACCACCTCTGCAGTCTGAGATTCTTCCACGGCAGTCTGCCAGAGTGCGCCTGTCTGCACCTCCAAGGGTTCTCCCTGCTATGCTGCTGATTCTCCTGCTGCTCCAGCGTTCCAGTGCTCCAACGTTCCAGTGCTCCAATCGATCTCTCAGCTGTGCTGCTGGTTTCCCGTTCTGCTCCACCGTTCCAGTGCTCCAAGTGATCTCTCAGCTGTACTGCTGGTTCTCCCTGCTGTGCTGCTGACTCTCCTGTTACTCTAGCGTTCCAGTTCTCCAAGTAAGCTCTCTACAGGCCTGCTGGTTCTCCTGCTACCCCTGCACTGTCTCACTGTTTCTGGAGGCTTCCTGGTACGTACAGCGCAGCACCCGCAGCCCCCCTGCACTCTCCGGTCCTCAGCTCTCTCCAGTCCCCCAGCTCCTGCCATCTCCATCCTCCTGCTCCAGCCGGTTACAACTCTGGTTCTCTTCATCCACAACCCATCTCTCCTTCAATAAACTCTCAAGACTAAGCTCCGTGTGTGGCGTGTGTTCGGGTTCATCGTGACAAATCCTGACAGCACGGACCGGCCAATGATGGACCCGAAACACACACTGAGCCTGGAGTCTTTGTTAAAGGAGCTCAGAGGGATGCTGGACTCCTGCCCCATCCTCCATGCGCTGTGGGCTTGGCTGGAGGCGGCGGAGGCTTTATGGAACCTGTGGAGGGACAAAAACCCCACTCATGTCCAACCTGGGTATTGTCGGCTTTAAGGAAGAGGTCAAATGGATCAAAGCGACCGCCCGCGCCCAGTCTCTCCACAGGCCACCACCACCTAGACCTCTGCCCACTAGCCTGTCCACCTCACCTGCTCCTCCTCCCGCTGCAGTCTCATCCACTGTATCTGCCGGCCCTGCTGCTGCTGTCTCCGCCGCAGCTCCCGCTGCCTCTCAGTCAGCAGCAGCCACCCCTTCGCTGCCCGGCACCTCCCAGCGCAAACACTGTGCATGCCGGCGCAAAGGCACCGCCGTTGATCCTCAGGGGGCTCAGCCTGATGCAGCCTCTGGTCCTCTGGTGAATCGGACCGACGTCACCACAGTCTCCCCGGTGAGTCGGCCTGACATCAGCACAGCTGCGCTGGCGAGTCCGGCCAGACACCCATCTTTTCCCCGTCGTCTCTGTCGCCATCTCCATGACACTCAGCTGGCCCCTCGAGTAAAATCTTCAGCTGCTGCTCGGAAGACCGCGCCTCCTCCAGCAAGAGCGCCGCGCATCAAGGAGTTGCAGCTGTGGGACTTTTTTATAGCGACGGAGACAACTTGTTCCCCAGCTGGTCTGTCCTTGGCCACGGAGGAGCTGCGTACGCCACAGCCCAAGCCTGCATGGGTGCGCACATCCCTGCGCCGGCCACACCAAAGGTTCCTGCTCCTGCTTCGCCGGCCGCACCGGAGGTTCCTGCTCCTGCTTCGCCGGCCGCACCGGAGGTTCCTGCTCCTGCTTCGCCGGCCGCACCGGAGGTTCCTGCTCCTGCTTCGCCGGCCGCACCGGAGGTTCCTGCTCCTGCTTCGCCGGCCGCACCGGAGGTTCCTGCTCCTGCTTCGCCGGCCGCACCGGAGGTTCCTGCCCTGGCCGACGAAAGCCCTCATTCCGCTCCGCCGGCCGACGAAAGCCCTCTTTATTTAAGAAATAAAACGCATAAAACTACATAAAAACCCGGAGGAGTTAGTTAGTGACAAATGATGTAATCATACACTGTAATATATAGTGAAATATTGGAAATGTCACATCACCTTCATTGAATAAATTTATATTGCAAAATGAATTGATATTGAATTATTGTCCACCCCTACTTCTGCCTACTTTCCTCTGCTCTGTCTGGGACTTTTCGGGTTCGGAAATGTGTGTAAGGAGACATTATCCTTATTGGTATTTGACCAACCATAAGCCACACACTTTTTAGCCATGTTTAATCCGTCTTGTGTTTGAGAAAGCGAGTTTGCACCCAGGAAGTAACTTGTTGCAATGTCAACAGATCAACGTTTGTCAACGAATTACGTCATCGGTCACATGACACCCAGCGCAAATTTTCTTATTAGCCTTGCGCTAAAAAGCCTTAAAAATCCACTTTGTCATTGGATTTTTTTATTTTTTTTCCTCGGGTCATAATAATATGTGAACTTTCTAACATATAGCAACTTGTATGATCTCAGAATCAAGAAGTACTTTAAATCATTACATTTTCGTCTTTCATGGCGAGAAGTCAGATTTTGAGGCTTGGCCATGCCCACATACTTTCATGTAGTCATTAGCTCATCATTTCATTAGCTCAAAATCCCTAGGAGGAGTTCGTTAAGGTTCAACTTGTATGAAAATTAAAAATTGCCAAAAATCACACTTTGACCCAAAAATGGCCAACTTCCTGTTGGCTTTAGGGCATACCTCCAAGAGACTTGTTTTGTTGAATTGAGGACATCTACCTATGTTCCGAATTTCAAATCTCTAGGATTTAACAGTTTCTGTATCTCATGTTAAGGGCACTTGTGGAGCCGTGACTGTGTCTACATAGAGAAGTCCTTATGCATCATCTCCAGGATATATGTACCTTGACCACACTACCCCTACCCAGTAAAACAGCACGCCCAATGAGTGGTGATATGAGGCAGAGCGTGATCATTTCTGCTCAAAGTTGAGATGAAATGGCTCTTTTAGCACTGCTGTTTTTTGATACCCTGCTGCAGGTCGAGACAGGGTATCAAAGTGAAGGCAAGCAACTTTCTCCCAGGTTAAAAAAAAAAAAAAGCATCCGAAAACAATTAATAAATGAATCCTCCGTAGTCCCAAATGCAATATTTGATCATATAGCTACAGTCTATAAAGTCAGCCTATAGTTGAATTTAGAAGTATACACTGAAAATGCCTGAGAGTTACAAGAAGCAAAGTGTCTTACAAGTTTATGAGAGGAAGAGGAAGGCCTCAGAAGACAGAAATAAGACCAGTGTATTTGGTAGATTCTTTCACGCGATCCCCTAAGAAGCGGAGGAGTAGGTAGGCTGGTCTTGTGCATGTGCAGTTGTTCAAAAAGGGACTGGGTGTTTCTTACTTACATTTCTGGAAAAATCTACCACTCTACCTTTAAAAGCCTTAGGATCACTATAGTAAAGAGATCAAATTGCAACAAGCAAAAACATTGATAAAATCATGCCTCTTTTTCAATCCAAATCCAAATTCAATGTAACACTGTCTCTCTACACATTTAAATCATTGGGTAGCCTAGAGTTTTCAAAGAACTACCGAATAGAAAAACCTTCTGTAAACTTACTTGAGTTAGATAAGCAACTACTTTTACAACAGTGGTTTATAAACACAACTTTTCCCTTCATAACTGTTTTGTGTGGAATAGCCAGAAAATTTGTTACAAACATGAATACTTTTTTATAAACTGGGTGGATTATGATATTTTATTTGCTCAAAGAGGAACTAATGTTTAAATATGGTGAATTTCTGTCTGAATATAACATCCCTGTATCTCCTAAATAATTTGCTATTGTTTTTGATGCTGTCCCAGCAGGTTTAAAACTGCTGATATCCACAGCAGGTAAAACTTATGTGCAATATCCTCTGTTCCCAGAGTTATCTATTGCAAATGCAGACCCTTATCTTAGTGTTAAAAAAACATATTAGAGAAATAAACAAAAGAAATACAATCAGTAATCCTGCTTCAATTTTCTTCTGGAACAATCCTGTATTCTGATTATTGGGAACAGATGTGGTTGCTGCCAAGAATTCTTTTTTGTCTCAAGTAAAGTTTGGGAGGTCTTTAAAAACATTACACAGATAGTATCCTGTTAACTCAGTACTGGCTAAATATATTCATAACATCATTCCACTGTTCCTTTTGTTATTTTGGAAAATGAAACACTTTTAGTTAAACCTTTTGGTATGATCTTAACATCCTTTAATAAAAAAAAATATCCTCATTACACCTCATGTTAAACATGTTTTATTTGGTGTTTCAAACAAATATTTATTTTTCAAAAAAAAAGTATTAGTGTAAAAATAAAAGATTTATTTTCTCCAATCCACTCTGGTCTTATTTCTTTCTCTTATAAATTTGTATGCGGTTTGCTTCTTGCAACTCTCAATGCCTGTTATTGCTGTGCACGACAACAGGTATTTTGGTAGCTGGTCACGCTGCTGTGGTTAGAGTATCAAAAGCAGAGGCAGGTAAGCACACTGTGAACCAGCTATAAGCTTATGAGAGTTTTGTGCTATAAGCTTTTCTTTTGGTAGTCCGCTTCCACTTATCGGCAAGTCGATTTACATATTAGCAAAACATTTAGAGCGGAGCTAGATATTTAGTTAGCAGCAAGCTAAATATTTAGCCTCAAACTAAATAATTAGGTCCAAGCTAAACATTTAGTTTGCAAATTAAAGATTTAGTAAGGAAATTAAACATTTAGTTTCAAAAGTAAAAACTTAAACACTTAGTTTATAACCTAAATATTTACATTGCACACTACTTAGTTTGGAGCTAAATATTTAGCTTGCTTACTTGCTAATTAAATATTTAAATTCCAACTGTGACATTTATCTGTGTAAAAATATAACTTGGGAAAATGTACCCCCATTCTTCCCCCTCTGGCTAAATACCCCAGTAGGCCTGTATTGCGGTTTTTGTTGTTGTTGTTTTTTTGGGGGGGGGGAAACTTTGTACTCTGTCTAAAGCTATGCAACTTACAGCCTTGTATGATGAATTTGATTTGTAACCTTTGTTTTATCCTCTGCATATTTTGTAATCATACTTTCTTACTTAGAACATATTACTGTCTGTGGTTTTATATTGTGTATCTGTAAATACAGTTTATTTCTTTTTTATTATTATTATAAAAAGATAGCTTATTGGTTATAAACTAAGCTCAAAGAGATAGTACTTTTTCTCAAAGTGAGAATGATTTATAGATTATATTCACTTTCATTATTAAAAGGAAGATTAGACAAACACAAATAGCTGTTATTCAAACTAATGTCATTAAATCCATTTTGGTCTCAAGTTGTTTCCGGAAAAGTTGAGGTAGCCTCGATCATTGCTTGTTGCCGTGTCCTGTTTTGGGTTTATTGCAATTGTATTTAATCAGAACCTAAATAATACATGGAATGCAAGCCTTAGACAAATTCTGTAGTATGCACTCATTTAACGCAGATAAGGTCTCCGTTCACTGTACATGGACAGAGGCTTCCACTATCCATCGCTCAGCAAAACCAGTAAAAACCTCACCGGGTTCAAATTCGGGAATGTTTGCTTGATAATCTGCTCCCACCCGCATTCCGATATCTGCAAAAGATGAAAAACCGCAAATGCATAGTACAGTGGGAAACATTTTACTAGCCGAACAGTGAGCCGAGAATAAATGTTCGAGGCTATTACTCACCATGTTCGTCGTCGCTGCCGCTTTCGTCAGAAAAATGTCCGTTAGAGGCGTTGGACGGACTTTTAGTCCCATTTGACCGTCCCTTTCCTAAATACTCAGAGCCTTTATCCATCATCCCCGGCATTTCTACGATTAAATAAATCTTTAATATGTGGTGTCTTGATATAATACGTCAACTGGAAGGGGATTCGGCTACGGATCCCCTTCCAACGCGCCTCAGACCCTGACGCTGTACCACTTTTCTACGTTTTGCTAAGGCGTGTTTGTACGCACATTTTGTGCTCTAACAGACTGGACAACAAATGTGCGAGCTTATTTCAATATTAATTTTTAATATGGAAATGGTTTGCTCCGAGGAGATTTATCTTCTTATAACCATTGACGGCGAAGGATCTAACTGCTGCGGCGGAAGCGTTCTACGCGAAGTTCAGCTACAATGTGACTCGTATGTTGGTTGCAACCTATCGCTAATAGATTATTTTTGCCTGCAGTACTAACCCACACAAACACGAAGAAATGCTAATTGAAACTATTAAAACATGATTCAGACAGTAATTTTTTAAAAAAAAATTCTTATTGTTTTAGGAATTAAGTACTAAAATTTACTCTCAGTATTCAATCGGAGTATTTCTTAATATTTTCAAATTTATTTACCATAGTTCTTCTAAACAAAGACCAGCAGAGGGAGACACAGAACAATACTGTCATACGTTAGGCTACAGCAGGTGTCACCAATCTTTTTAAAACTGAGGGCAAGTTCATTTGCTGTTGTGCCATACACAGACATGAATACGTAGACGCCGCGTCCTCGGTTGAGAGGCGTGCCGACAGAGCAGCCATCTTAGGTCAGACCAAGCTGCGCTCAGACAGAATACACGTCAATACAGGAAAATGTACTTTATGTTTTCAGACACTCTGAATCCGGTGAATTCTCACCGATTTCCAGATAAATCAACTGACTGAAAACGTCACCCCTTTAGGGGCTACATGGGACCAATTGATTCAATTAAATTATTGTCTAACTTAATAAATAATTTCGATTTTGTATTGAAAGTAAGCAAACTTCCAGAGCTCCGTCCCTGGATGCGCAAATAAAAGGACACTAGGAACCAGATCCTGGGGAATTACCTTCCATAAGTAAGATTTTATGATAGATAATCCTCATGCTTTACAGTTACAGTTTTTCCGGCATAAACAGAATATGTGCTAATGGGTAGCAGGGATGGAAGTAGAGAAAAGTACATTAAACACCAAAAACAAACAAAATGGTCCTAAATTACTGGACAGACATGATTTGGGGGGGGGGGGGTTAGGTAAAATATTACACAGTTTTTGCTATGATTTTGTAATGTATTTGATTCTAAGATGCGTTATTAGGTTTTTTGTTGATTTTCTTTCCCAGATTGCGGTTTGTATTATATAATTTTTAAATGCTGTTATGGGCACCTTTGCTCTCACTTGTAGATCAGTGCTGTTGTCTGTAGATCAGTGTCTGTGTATATAGCCTATATATACAGTATATATATATATATATATATATATACAGTATATATATATATATATATATATATATATATATATATATATATATATATATATATATATATATATATATATATAAATATATATATATTGGAAGAAAAAGAGAGATATTTATGTGTGTATAATTTGTGTGTATATTAGATTAATATGTAACTGCAAAATATGTAAGTGCGTGTACATTTTCATCCAGTTTGACTTCAGTTTAAATAGTTTTGGTTCTGAATAAATATGTGTAATCTGTCTGAAAGGTCACGAGCATTGTGAACATATGATTAAAATGAGATCTGAGCTGCCTCCTATTCATTTTGACAACAGCTGTCTGATCTGTTGTCTGACCCAAGATGGCCGCCCTGTAGGCACGTCGGCCTAGCGGCCGTCTACGTATATGATGTCTATGGTGCCATAGGAAGGGCTACCTGTACTGACCTTTGAACTGGAAGAGTTAGAGTTCACCTTAACTTTATGTAAAATAAATAAAATTTTCAAGCTTTGTTAGAGATATTGTCATTTTTAACACAATATAAATGCAAGTGTGATTAAACAAGAAGAGTAATGGAATAAAATAAAGTTTTAGATGCAGCTCACTGGTGGATTGTGTTTTTTTTTTTAGAACAGGTTTGTGGGCACCACATCTGGTCCTAGGGGGCTACTTGGTGCCCGTGGGCATCATGTTGGTCACCCCTGGGCTACAGTATGATTTATTACAAATTACAGATAAGAAATTGAAATTGTATCAGGCCAACAAAACAGCAATCTAAGAGTTATGCCCATCTTTTCTACAGTAGCCTTCTTAGGAGTAAGGTGGATAGAAATCAGGAAAACATCATCTATCAGTATGTTTCAAGTACATGAAGTGGCAGAGGTTCATTTGTCACATACATCACTTATTCATTCATGAACCGTTCCATACCAATCTGTACCAGCCATTGTGGAACTGGGTACGTCTGTTCCATGATTTGCTTTTTGTTATTGGATCACTCTAGGGCCGTCAGAAGTGCTGAGTCGAGCCTCTTTTTTAAAAGCTCCAGCCCTGCTCTCACCCTCCCAACCAGAACGGTTTGTGGTGTCCTATTATTTCACATAGTTGTTTGTACATCCTGGCTGAACCTTCCTGTGTGAGACGATCATATATGTGTGTCTGTAAGGACATCAGGGGCATAACCTAACAAATGTGTGGGGTCAATTGGTAAGGATTTCTCTCTCTCTACCTTTATTTGTGTACATAGGGATTAGTGCTAAATTGTGTCCTAAATTGATAAAAGCATGTGATGAAGATCGAAAGCTTAGTCTTGGATTGCATACAGTGGGACATTGGACTCTATTTCATTTGCTAACGCTGGGTTTTGTTGATGTGTTAAAAGTTATTTGTGTTTATGGTCTAAAAACACATAGATGTTTTTAGTCCATAAACACATTTAAATTTTAGATAAAGCAAACTTGAGTAAAGAGAAAAGACTTAATCATTTTGTTTCTGAAGGTAATGAAGCTATCCAAACAAACATGGCCCTAGGTGGAGAAAGCTTTTACCCTCTGAATTCTATAATTGCTCGTGCCAGTCTTTTAGAGCTATGTGGAGGAATTTTGGCCCAACCTTCTTTGGATAATTGCTTGAGGTTCCACCACATTTGAGGGTTTTTGTGTAGGAACAACCTTTTTAAGGTTATTTCACTCAGAAGTGGACTTGCTGTTCTGTCCTGCTGCATAACCCAAGTGTGCTTGAGGTAAAGGTCACAAACTAATGGTCAGACTGGAGATCAGAATTCATGGTTCTACCAATTGCAGCAAATCACCCAGAAGGCAGTTTCACAAAAACCAAGATAGAGCATTAAACCTGGATTTTCCAGATATCCTGGCTGAATTAGGCCTGGGCTTGGTTTCACAAAAGCAGTAGCACATAAGTTACCATGGCAATTTATTCTGTACAGCTAGCCTGCTCCAGACCAAGCTAATAGCCAGGCTGAAACACAAGAAGTACGCATGTACAGCTAACAAGCGGAAACTAACAAGCACGAGCACGCTCACTGGCACATCAGAATGATTAGCATGTGGGACAACCAATAGATAATGTGATACACCCGGAGCTTGAAGGACAGAGAGGGTGTGAGAGCAGAACCAAAACTCTGACCGATCCGAATGGCAGGGATTGGTCAGAGTTTTTACAGGCCTGCAGCTTTCACAGAGATCTAATTTTTTTTAACTTCTTTTTTCAGAATACATAATGTATTGACTACTGTCAGGATGGAAGGATCATCTCACCCAGTATAACAAAAAGTGTTTCTTAATCGGATCACCAACTATAGCTTTAAAATACCACTGATACATATTGGCATTCAATCAAGTACTATTATTATTTTATATTTATGAAATTATAAAATTACGGTAGTCTATACCATTATTAACGTTATTATTATCCATATGGGCATTATTACTGTTTGTGTTTTTGAAGAGAGATGCTGTTTTAAGTTTGACAGAAAAGTCAGAAAACCCCTACAAAAAATCAACAACATATTTCCCCTCAAAAGAGCAAAATATGCAATTTCATGACCCCAAAAGAAAAGAAAACTATACAAACCATAAGGCTCAGTGACTTAACAACTGTTAAGGAAAGTAATATTGTTATGATTTATTTATTTTATTGCATATCAGGTATTCTACAATAAAACAAATTCTCTAGAATCACAAAATCGGATAGATTACAGAAAATGGTTTAACTTTTTTTTTTTGCAAAAGACATAGCTCCAAACAAATGTGTATTCCTTAATAATAGTGGCAGTGTTTCCTTTCTTGAGTATGATAAGGCTCCATCAAAGGATGTTGCTCATTTGGTTTGAAGTTTGGCACATGCACCATATTCATTGTAGCATCAGTGAATTTGTGATCAAGGTATCCTGAAAAAGCTGGGCACTGGCATTAAAGGTATACTATGCAACTGGGATTGATTTTCCAGCGAGGCGCCCCCCAGAGGGCGAAAGTAAAAGTGCACTGTCGTAAATATGCTCAGCTGTTCTCCTGGTTTATCCGTCAAGCCAGGCGCGGTTGTTTTGAGCTTAGCAGACAGGCGAACGCAACGAATACAAAAGTCGAAAAAACGGCAGTACAAACAATGACTAACACAGTGAAAGTATGAACATGCACACAGAGAGAGAGAAACCATTCCAATGCAGTGTTTCCCCTAGGAATTTGCTTACCGGACGACCGGCGGAGCAGGGGGTGGGGGGGGGGGTGTAGAGACAAGCTTTGAGCGGCCGGCGGAGCGAGCGGCCGGCCGGCCGGCGGGCGGCTGGGCGGGGGAAAGAGACAAGCTTTGAGCGGCCGGAGGAGCGAGCGGCCGGCGGGCGGGGGAAAGAGACAAGCTTTGAGCGGCCGGAGGAGCGAGCGACCGGCGGGCGGGGGAAAGAGACAAGCTTTGAGCGGCCGGCGGAGCGAGCGGCCGGCGGGCGGGTGGGCGGGGGAAAGAGACAAGCTTTGAGCGGCCGGAGGAGCGAGCGACGGGCGGGCGGGGGAAAGAGACAAGCTTTGAGCGGCCGGAGGAGCGAGCGGCCGGCGGGCGGGTGGGCGGGGGAAAGAGACAAGCTTTGAGCGGCCGGAGGAGCGAGCGGCCGGCGGGCGGGGGAAAGAGACAAGCTTTGAGCAGCCGGAGGAGCGAGCGGCCGGCGGGCGGGTGGGCGGGGGAAAGAGACAAGCTTTGAGCGGCCGGAGGAGCGAGCGGCCGGCCGGCGGGGGAAAGAGACAAGCTTTGAGCGGCCGGAGGAGCGAGCGACCGGCGGGCGGGGGAAAGAGACAAGCTTTGAGCGGCCGGCGGAGCGAGCGGCCGGCGGGCGGGTGGGCGGGGGAAAGAGACAAGCTTTGAGCGGCCGGAGGAGCGAGCGACCGGCGGGCGGGGGAAAGAGACAAGCTTCGAGCGGCCGGAGGAGCGAGCGGCCGGAGGAGCGAGCGACCGGCGGGCGGGGGAAAGAGACAAGCTTTGAGCGGCCGGAGGAGCGAGCGACCGGCGGGCGGGGGAAAGAGACAAGCTTCGAGCGGCCGGAGGAGCGAGCGGCCGGAGGAGCGAGCGGCCGGAGGAGCGAGCGACCGGCGGGCGGGGGAAAGAGACAAGCTTTGAGCGGCCGGAGGAGCGAGCGGCCGGCGGGCGGGTGGGCGGGGGAAAGAGACAAGCTCTGAGCGGCCGGAGGAGCGAGCGGCCGGCGGGCGGGTGGGCGGGGGAAAGAGACAAGCTTTGAGCGGCCGGAGGAGCGAGCGGCCGGCGGGCGGGGGAAAGAGACAAGCTTTGAGCGGCCGGAGGAGCGAGCGGCCGGCGGGCGGGTGGGCGGGGGAAAGAGACAAGCTTTGAGCGGCCGGCGGAGCGAGCGGCCGGCGGGCGGGGGAAAGAGACAAGCTTTGAGCGGCCGGAGGAGCGAGCGGCCGGCGGGCGGGTGGGCGGGGGAAAGAGACAAGCTTTGAGCGGCCGGCGGAGCGAGCGGCCGGCGGGCGGGGGAAAGAGACAAGCTTTGAGCGGCCGGAGGAGCGAGCGGCCGGCAGAGCGGGGGAGACAAGCTTTGCGCGCATATGAGTTAGTTTTTTTTTTTTTTTGAATGTTGGGAGGCAGTAGCGTGAGGGAAACCCTCCAATGTTACTTACAATCGCATCAGCAGAAACGCGAGGTCCGCGTCAGCCTTGCAGCCATCTCTTTCTTTTAGCTCTCGCCATTCGGAAACAGCTTGCCCGATGTTCACCCGTGTACGACTCCTCTTTCTGTCCAGAGCCCTTTTCCTCTTTCTTGCCTGCTCCAACATGGGCTTTCGCTGTTTTATCGCTGGTTCTGCCATGATAACTGCACAGATATCGCCACTGCGCTAGTAACAAACATGTTCTCGCCGTAAAGCAAGACCGACTCTCGCGATCTTGCACGAGATTCTGAGCCTGTGGGCGCGGGCCGAGGGCTCCTGCAGTTGCAAGTGCGGTATTTCCCCCACAGACCACCAGGGCGGCCAAGAAAACCTTTGTTCAACCTGAAATGACTCATTGAATCATCCAAAACGGTATGGAACACATTAATTAACTGAAAAATGTTGCATAGTGTGCCTTTAACCTGAATTACTTAAACCTGGCTCGACATAGCAGCACCTGCTGAGCCTGGTTTGGCCTTCGTGAGAAGGACAAAGCCAGGATGCACTGATCACACTAAGTCAAGCCTGGCTTTCTCTCTTATCCTGGATTTCTAAATTCTGCTTTGGTTAAATTGCTCTCAGGTCATTGGTAAATTAGCCTCACATCATCCCACCCCCACCACTTTACTTCAGTGTAGGTTATGATGTTTTTCTAAAATGCTATGTTAGGTTTTTCCCAGATGTAATGGCAAGCACGCCTTCTAAAAAGTTCCTCTTTTATCTGTTCCATCAAAAAATATTTTCTCGAAGTACTTGGACAGTCATTACAATGTTCTCTTTCACCCATGAATGCCATTTTTGACCAGTTTCATTGTTATTGTATGATCAGAAAGCTCTGCAGTACTTTAGATGTTGTTCTTGAATGACCTCTTGAGTGAGTCAGTGATGTACTCCTTGAGTAATTTTGGCAAGGTTCACTAATGTCCCATGCTTTCTCCATTTGTGGATAATGGCTCTCACTTTGTACATTTGGGGGCAGAGGAGGGGGACATCAGGCTTCCTTCATCCCCAGCAATATCCTCCTGCTCGTTCTGAGGAATCCCAATGTATTCCCTGGCCAGATGGAATATATAGTCCCTCCAGTGAGCTCTGGATCTTCCCTGGAGTCTCCTTCCAGTGGGATGTGTCAAGAGAACCTCTGAACGGAGGCGCTCAGGGAGCATCCTGTAATCTCAACTAACTCCTATTGATGTGGAGAAGTAGCGGTTCTACTTTGAGCTCCCCCTGGATGACAGAGCTCCTTACCTTATCTCTAATGTCAAGCCTGGCCGCCCTCTGGAGGAAGCTCATTTCTGCCGCTTTAATCTGGGATCTAATTTTTCGGCCATAATTCATACCATAACCCGAACCCCAACCCTAACCCATTGCTGCAGATGAAGCCCCAAGCCATCTGTCCATCTCCCCTCCCATCCTAATATCACTCGAGAGCAAGATGCTAAGATACTTGGGTTACTTCTAGGGAGAAAGTATCTTGGTAATTTGAAAGTTAGTCAACGAAGCCGCCCTTTGGTCAGTAATTGAAAGCAATTGCTGCAGAGAGGAAGGAAGTGGTGCTGGGCTTCAATGGGAAACTGAATAAATGTAAAGGAACTGAAAATTCAATTGCAAAAGCAGAAGGGTTTGATTTAGAGTGAGTTTTTATTTTTGTAAATCTAAGATTTTGACTTGTTGAAATTGATTCTGTTGTGTAGATTGTCATATAAGAAGAAAAATAAGTCAATGGCCCAGAAAAGGGGAGTGAAGAAAATACTAAAACAAAGGCAAACAAATATTCACAAGGAGATAATAAAATAATAAATAAAAGAATTGTTTCTGTCTCCTTCAGGAAAATCAATGACCACTGTTTGACATAAAGGTTTAAGGGAGCTAGTTTGATGAGGATAATAAAAAAGGAAGGGAGGTAGCAGGGGTAGCAGGTTCAGCAACACAAACAATGTTACCCTCGCTACGTTTAACATCAAGCCCAACAAACAACAACAATAGCATCACCAAGCCCTTCCATCTCTAAACATTGCCAGATTTCTCTGTGGCTGTTTTCAGTGTACCCTAACAATAAAAGGGAGGTTTCTCTGTTTTTTGTGCTCAGCAGGTAACAACTCTTGCAAATACAAAGGTTGCAGCTGTAGCAACTTAGTAACCAACTCCCATTAAAACTCAGTGCTTTGAAAAAGCATCTCCCTTCAAACAGATTTCTTTAGGCTCCTTTGTCACATTTAAATTTGGATAATCAAGTGAATTTCAAAGTTACACAAATCTCGCCCGAGTAAAACCAACAGCAGTATTCAAATAATATTTTGATTACTTGTAGGAAAAAACTATCCATTGCAATTTGACCCAATTTCAAACATTAATCTTACTTTAATATTTGGGATTTTTTATATTTTCAAAATCATGTCTAAGTTCATGCCATAGCATCTCATTAATTTTGAAATGATTAACCTGGCCACCCCAAAGTTTTCTTTTGTTGTTTCTAGTCATTCTGAAGTGGGCTTGCTGGTGCTTTGGATCACTGTTCTGATGGATAACCCAAAGGGGTCAACCCTTGCATGCATACCATGCTGTTCTGTTTATGTATCTTGCACACGGTGCTTAGCAATGGCTCCACACCTCGTGTCATTGGCGGAGAAAGTTGTCTCCACTTTGCTGTTTATTCCTACTATAGGGGAGACAGTGGCACCAATGCTCAAACAACCTCAATACACTATTTTCGATGAAGAGAAACAGCGGTTCTTCTTTGAGCTCGACCCTGATGTCAGAGCTCCTCACTCTGTCTCTAGGGCTTACCTTGGCCACCCTCCAGAAAGATAATTTCGGATGGTTTTATTTGGGATCGTATTATTTAGGTCATCGTCCATACCTCATGACCATAGGTGAGGGTTGGACCTTTTTTTGGCTCAGCTCTTGTGATCGGAATTCTAAACAATAACAGACTTCCTAGAGTTATTGAATAAGGAAACAGTGGAATGATGAAGTTCCAGCATCTTTATTGAGAAACAAAGCAGAGATCACATAGATGAAAAGTAATCGCACCCCTCGGTCCGGCCGCCAGCCCGTCTGCCCTGTTTCTGTCCAGCCTTCGTTCACGTGTCTCTAATAATACCCGACAATAACAGAGACAGTCATATCCCGGACATTCATTATCTGCACAGTAAACCCCAAGCATTTGGCCTTGGTAATCAGCAGAGCTGATGTCCAGCTCCTTATGTGTCCTTGTGTCTCCAATGTCCGCGTTGGTATCAGGCCATAGTGACTTCAGAATAATATTCCAATAACATTCCACCCCTTTGATCACAGAGATAATGTTTTATCTATGTGATCACTCACAAAAAGGAAAACAAGACGACTCATGACATGAACATGAAGAAAACACAAAGGAACCATAATCATTATGTGGGACCCAAAAAGGTTCCCGTGCTGGAACTTTTAGTAATAATCAACCTGAATGCTTCATAGAGTTTTAAAACAGGCTGGAGCTGTGCCTACATTACTGCAGACCAGTGGTGGGCACAGCTAACCAAAATGTTAGCTTCACTAATCCATAACTAAAATATTAGTTTCACTAATGCTAAACTGCTAAACAGTTTAAGAAAATAGTGGAAGCTAATGCTAGCTGCTAACGGCTAGGACGACTGTCACTCAGGGTTACCAGATTTAACTGTTTCCAGCCACAATACAATATAAAAGCGCCTACCCCAATGAAAAAAACAGTCCAAATCTCATAAAACTCATGTTAAAAGCTGCTTATTACACACAAAAACACATCACAGGAAAACAACTCTTAACTGTAAACAACTATTGGCACAAAGGTAAAAGATTGTACGGAGAGGTTCCACAAGTTTCCAACCAGGCAAGCAAATGACCATCACACAAAGATCGCTTTCCCAATAATGGTGTCAGAGCAACCAAAAATAGTTACCTGAACCGACATAATTTTTAAATCCAACCTACTGTAAAAATGATTCCTCTCTCTCACACACACATGTCAGAATCAGAATCAGAATCAAGTTTATTGCCAAGTAGGTTTGCACTTACAAGGAATTTGACTTGGTGTTGATGGTGCAGACAAAAAATAAAATAAGATAAAATAAAATAAAATGGATATATATACAGAAGCTATATACACTCAGTAAACTGTGCGTTAATGTAACGCAGAAGTTTGTAAGTCCTGAACGGGGGAGAGAGGCAGTGTCCAGTTTCACGGGCGGCTCTTGGCCTTGTTCATAAGGCCAGTAGCAGATGGGAAAAAACTGTTCTTGTGGCGTGAGGTTCTGGTCCTGATGGACCGCAGCCTCCTGCCAGAGGGAAGTGACTGAAATAGTCTATGACTGGGGTGCGAGGGATCAGCCACAATCTTCCCTGCACGCCTCAGAGTCCTGGAGAGATGGAAGATTGCAGCCAGTCACCTTCTCTGCAGACCGGATGACACGCTGCAGTCTGCCCTTGTCCTTAGCGGTGGCACCAGCGTACCAGATGGTGATTGAGGAGGTGAGGATGGACCTAATGATGGAGGAGTAGAACTGCACCATCATTGTCCTTGGCAGGTTGAATTTCTTCAGCTGCCGCAGGAAGTACATCCTCTGCTGGGCTTTCTTGGTGAGGGAGTTGATGTTCAGCTCCTACTTTAGGTCCTGGGAGATGATAGTTCCCAGGAAGCGGAAAGACTCCACAGTGTCGATTGTGGAGTCACAGAGGGTGATGGGGGTAGCTGGGGCTGAGTTCTTCCTGAAGTCCACAACCATCTCCACTGTTTTTACAGCGTTGAGCTCCAGGTTGTTCTCCCTGCACCAGGTCGCCAGATGGTCAGCCTCCCACCTGTAGGCGGATTCGTCACCATCAGAGATAAGTCCGATGAGAGTGGTGTCGTCCGCGAACTTCAGGAGCTTGACAGACTGGTGACTGGAGGTGCAGCTGTTGGTGTACAGGGAGAAGAGCAGAGGAGAAAGAACACAGCCCTGGGGGGAACCAGTGCTGATGAGCTGTGAGTCAGAGTCATGTTTTCCCAGCTTCAAGTGCTGCTTCCTGTCAGACAGGAAGTCTGTGATCCACCTGCAGGTGGAGTCGGGCACGTTCAGCTGGGAGAGCTTCTCCTGAACCAGAGCTGGGATGATTGTGTTGAAGGCTGAGCTGAAATCCACAAACAGGATCCTGGCGTAGGTTCCTGCAGAGTCCAGGTGCTGGAGGATGTGGTGAAGGGCCAGGTTGACAGCGTCGTCTGCAGATCTGTTGGCTCTGTAGGCAAACTGTAGGGGGTTCAGGAGGGGGTCGTGATTTCTTTTAGGTGTGAAAGCACAAGGCGCTCAAAGAACTTCATAACCACAGAGGTCAGAGTGACGGGTCTAAAGTCATTAAGTCCTGTGGTCCTTGGCTTCTTGGGAACAGGGATGATGGTGGAGGATTTGAAGCAGGCTGGCACGTGACATGTTGCCAGTGAGGTGTTAAAAATGTCTGTGAACATTGGAGACAGCTGATCAGCACAGTGCTTCAAGGTGGAAGGAGAGACAGAGTCTGGTCCAGCAGCTTTCCGGGGGTTCTGTCTTCTGAAGAGTTTGTTAACATCTCTCTCATGTATGGAAAGAGTTGTCACTGAGGAGGAGGTGGAGGTGATCTGTTGGGTGGTGTCGTCGGGGGTGGTTGCACCCCTACAATTTAGATAAATCTATCTTTCTCCTTCACAAGCAGCCACAGAACATTTTTAAGTTGATTAGCTAAAATGAATCAGCCACATTGCATTAAAACAATAAAGATAACTTACCTTTGTGTGGTATATCAAGTGAGCCATTGCATTAACAGATTTGAGACAAGCAATATATGATGCAATCGGGATCAGCCTCCATCGTCTTGCAGGCTAACAAAAACAGAGGAATCTCCGACAAACTTCTTTCGCTAAAAGCAAAGATGATCCTGAGGTTTCCAAACCAGAAACCCTCCTCTCCATGACTATGCCTTGAGATCCTGTCCCTGATCCTCTCAAACAGGATCTGTGACAAGGGGTAGCCCTGGTGAAGTCCAATGTACATGTGGAACAGGCTCAACTTTGTGCTGAGTTTGTGGATACAGTTCCCAAAGCATACACAATTTGCGGTGGTCACTTTTTCACTTTTCTGAGTCACCAAACAATTTTCCAGAACTTCCTTGAGGCCCACTGAAAGTTCCTCTCTGTAGTTTCTCCAAATTCCTCCCATGCCCGAGTTTTAGCTTCCACAACCACAGAAGATGTAGTCCCTGGCTGCCTGGTACTTGTCAGCTGAATCAGGCATCCCCAAGGACAACCAAGCCCTCCTTGTTCTGCTTGAGGGCTTCCATCACCACTTGTGTCCACCAGCTGGTCCATTTGTTTCTTCCGCAACAAACACTGTAAACTTTCAGACCACAGCTCCTGGAAGCTGAAGTGGAACATTACCATTCCAATTCAATTTCCCCAACCTTGAGAGATATATTCTCTCAGAGGTGAGAATTGAATATCATTCAGACAGGTTCCTCAGCCAGATGTTCCCAGCTCATCCTCACCACTCGTTTGGATTTACCAGTTCTGTCCGGCAGCCTCCCCTGCCACCAGATCCAAATCACTACCAGGTGGCCATCACTTGACAGCTCTGCTCCTCTCTTAGTCCACGTATCCATGACATAATGTTGGAGGTCTGATGATATGATTATAAAATTGATCCTCAACCTATGGCCTAATGTGGTTTGGTGCCAAGTACACTTGTGGACTAAATTGTGCACGAACAAGGTGTTCACTATGGACATTGGGGATGCCCATCCCCAATCTGCAATGATCCCCCCAGGAGCACCACTGAATCCCAAAACGGCACCCCTTCCAGGACTACTAACAGATACTTGAAGTGTTATGATTTAGAAGGTTAAAAGTGCAGACAGGGATCCGGAGATGACATAATGAAAAATAAAGTTTAATAAAATCGAACAAATAACTTACAAAAGGAGGGAGCAGGGAAATGAACCTGAGGTAAAATTATGGAAAAAGCAGCAAATGAAGGGGGAGTTCCAGGTAGCTTATATACTGGGAGGAGTGAGGAGAGATGGTATGAAGAGCAGGTGAAAGTAAGTTGGTGATTATGGGTGACAACTAAGAGCAATGGATGCAGCAAACTAAGGGAGCAGGGACAATGACTGACAGGCGCCCAACAGGGAAGAAACACAGAGAGAGATCTAACAGAGCTTATTACAAAATTATATAGAATGAACTAATAGAATCCACTAACTAAACACAAAGGTAAAAATAAACAAACAGTAAAGGTTAAATAACTAAACAAAGCATGATCCAGGCTTGCCACAAAAAAATCAAAACACCCAAGGACCTTGACAAGAAGGCCAGGTAATCTGAACTGCTATTTGGTGCATGAGTGCATATGTCAGTCAGGACCTTCCTTCTTGCAACTTAAAGTTGCAAAGAGGCAACCTTCTTTCTCACTAGGGAAAACTCTCAAATCAAAGTGCTCAGTCAGGGGTTTGTGAGTATCTCCACTTCCATCTGATGCCTCTTCCTAAATTACTCTGGATAAGGAGAGAGTCCAGCCCCTCTCCAGGAGCTGGGTTCCATAGCCCAAGCAGTATACAACGATGAATTGAACTATTTCCAACAAGTACTTTGTAAATTACAGCTCAACTTTACATAACACACTGAACCTTACCACGTTCCTAAAGCCAGTCATGCTGTCAGGGATTAGCAGCCAAAGCCCCCCGCCCTTCTCTGCCACCCAACTTGATGTGCACCGGATCAGATGCAGAGATGTTATTTTGTGTATCTGATGGGCCACATCAGAGGGCATCCTGTGGCTTCTTCAGGCTGAGCCTAAAGAGCCCAAAGAGCTAAAGCATGACTCACCCCTATCCCCCCTTCCATACCTGGCTACAGAAAGATGCAAAACTATGGACCTTTGACTTATTTTTGCTCTGCTTCTAAATAAAGTGCTGTGTTGGAACTTCATCAAATCACTGTTTCCTTCCATTTAATATGTAACGAAGGAATCGGTTATCATTATTTCCCACAACATGCCCAATATAAGCACAATTGAGAAACTTATAATTTAATTTCTGTTCTCGTGAAATGATAACTCTAAAACCAACAATAAAAATATTCAACTGAGTTGACATCAGTATGTTTTTATTTTTAGTGTTACACCTGCAGTCTATCTCATTTGCTTGTTTCTGTTTGTGTGAGATGTTATTGCTAGTGGTGGAGAGATAATAAACTCTCAATATTTTTTTATCCTTAACAAATATATAAATATAAACTTTGCTCACACACAAAAAAATTTCAACCTAGTCTGACATAATATTGACACAGTCCCTGACCACTTGGAATCCTTATACAGTATAAAATGTGGAAACTTCACTGGTGTTACAGAGTAAATGCATTGTCTCTGCATTTGTAAAGAATATTCACATATAAAAAATGAAACAGTCTAAATAACACATTTCTAAAAACAGATACATTTAGTTTGTGAAACCTAATTTCTGATAGACTGCTCTCAAATTCAGTTGAATATGCCTATGGAAAACAAACAATTGGCTATGTAGATGACGCCTGCAGAGATGTCTATAAAATGTATCTGGATGATTACTTGTTGTTAAGGTGCATGAAAAAGTTGAAATCAATTAACATTCCCTATAGAGCTATAAAGGTAATCGTGAATAAATAGTCTTATGCTGGAATGCTGGTGGTAGGATTTTAATCCCTGATTTACAGGGTTCAGGTGTGTTCTTGGTGAAAGAGCAACTTCTTCAAATGCCCTTGAAGTGTTTCTTTGTCCATGAGTGAAAATATTAAATTGACTGTATATATGAAAACTATTTTCTGAAAACTAAACTGAGGACTTTTCAGAAAATACGCAGACTACATGAAGTGTGAAACGTTTGAATTACTTTTTTATTGTATTTATTGTATTAAGGTACACTTTAAAAGTAGACAAGAGTTACAAGTATTATATATGAGTAATTCCAGATTCCTTAACATAAACTGAATATGTTTCGACAGGTTCCCCAAAGGGACTCTACTGAGAAGCTGGCTCACCAAGTCACGGCCCAGATTGCTGCTCCTTATCGCAGGGTTAAAGAGGCCCCAGGTGACCCTAATGAGAAGAAAAAGAATGAAGCGCACAAAAGTAGCAAAGGCCACGTAAGCGGTAAATATGGCTTATATTGCATGGTGGAACGCTGAAGTCCACGTTACCAAATATATCAACAAATATAGTAACTGGTGAAAAAGAGACAAACGAGCCAAGCTTTACAGTCTCTGGTTTGGACATCCCTAACTCCTCTCTAAGATTTTCTTTCCCTCCAACTCTATAGATGGGTATGTTTCTGCAGAAAAGAAAAATCAAACCAAATCTGCATTTAACAAAGAAACATTGTGGATTTCATAATTAATTTGTTGTAACTCATTTCTCTCAAATGAGTATTGACAGTGTTAATCTCAGAGCATATGGCATCCTCCAGGACACCCAGGTAAAGATGTAAAACAAATTAAAATAACCATATTTTTATCGATGGTATATAAGTCTTTGTTGTTTTTAACACAGAATCAGCAATACAACATTTGAAAAAAATATTCAAGACTTGGCTTGCTTACCATCAAAGACTCCGACTCTGAGTTGGACTCTAATATAAAAATAGGCTGCCAAGTAAACCACAGAAAGGAATGCACATATTATGCTCTAAATTAGAATAGAACTACCCTTATTGTCCCTCAACTACCATTTTTTATTTTGATGGAGATATTGCTAAAAGCAAAACTAGAGCTCTTTACATTAAATAGGATCAGAAAATAAAACACAGCAATATATTCTCCTTTAAGAGTAATCTTTCATAACTATACTTCTCAAGGACCTGGCAACCTGTTTTCAGTTTTCTGGGAGAAATCTTCAAGTTATTATGTAAAATGTGCAGGTATGTTAAGGAGTTCCCAGGGTATCTGAAAGAAAAACATCACAGTACCTCCACTATACTTAACAGAGAGCAGGAAGTTTTTCTCCACATCTTATTATTTGTTCCATAGTATCGGTTAGTCTCCAACTCATTCTGGGTGATCCCATGGTGTTACAGGCCCAGAAAAGATGTCCCTCTTGTGAGTTCTGGGTCTTCCCCAGGCCTCCTTTGATTGAAATAAGCACAGGAAACCTCCAAAGGGAGGTTCTCAGGAGGGATCTTAATCAGATTTCTGACCCACCTCAACTGACGTTTTTCAATGCAGAATTGTCTCTACTTTGGGCTCACTCAAGACGATGTTAACCTTGCCAGCAAGCTGAATTCTTGCTGTATTTGTGCATTTACAAACATAGGAGAATCCATCTTGTCTCACTCCCACCTCAACGGTTTGAGTTCGACCCAAAACAGGACAGCCAGTCACGTTGTAATATTATGGTTTAATAGCAGCTGTGACAAAAGCAGGTGAGGTACTGAGCCTACAGCCAAACCAAAATAAACATGGCAGAGCAGGAGGATGCTCTGCTATCACATGTTTTGTCAAATTGTTACTATCCAAATAAACATGCCTTGCATATCTTGTGGTTTCTAAAGGCGCCTGATGCTTACGACATTTTCATTTGATGCTGTGATTGGCTAAAACCAACATATAGTAGGTGGAGACTAGGTGTGACTTCGCCCAATGAGCTCCCCAAATGGATTCAATGGGAGCAGTCCTAGACTGATAATGTGCAGAACAGAGAATTCTGTGGAAAGGTTGAAGCACTGTTATCTAAAACAATATTCTAAGCTGTAAAAACATTTCACAAAACACTGCTCAATCCCTCATTTGAAGATTGTGAGACAATTGTAAACCTATCAGGATGACATAGGGAAAAAAAAGTCACAAGAAATTGCCCACTGCACTGTTTCCCACAAGAAATGTAAGAAACAAAACAAACATCTGAAAGAAGGTCTTGTTGTCCCAAGGATGCAGAAGCATAGATGTATTACCACTTTCATGCCCAAATTTCCCCATTGTGGATAATAAATTAGTTTTTTTTTATCTTATATCGTCATATGCAAGAATGTATCCTTGATAAAATGGGCAAAGCAATAACACATCCTGGAATTTTAAGCAAGCTTTGCTTTTTTAGTTATCCTTAACATAATATACAGAACAATACAGAATTGCCTTGCCACCAGCTTCTGTTCTGTTGCTTTTGGGCTGACTGGCTGTTTTCCTCCTCCTGCTCCACCCCACTCAACACAATCTGCAACATCTGCTGCTGTTCAATTATCAAATTGTTGCAACTTGGACTCTGCCTATTTATAGCAGTCTTTCACAGCCAGTCTCTGCCAGATCATCTCTCAGCTTTGCATGAGTCTTCCCCAGTGCTTGTCTGCGCCACCAGCCTGTCCTATGCTCGCCCTGCCCTCACTGGGTTTGCATCGGCTTATGGCTGGTCATGACCTAGACTGCTTTTTATTTCACTCTCTATAATTTCATAGTAAAAAGGACCACAGATCTCCAAGGACTTTAACTGAAATGCTTATATGCATTAAAATCTGTTTTGAATCAATTTATCAAAATTAGCTAAATACACCCAAATCCCCGTCGGATAGTCGAATCTCGGATTCAGTAAGAGCAGTGTGGTTTTTGTCCTGGCCGTGGAACACTGGATCAGCTCTACACCCTCAGCAGGATCCTGGAGGGGGTATGGGAGTTTACCCAACCAGTCTACATGTGCTTTGTGGATCTGGAGAAGGCATTCCGGGGCCATACCGGGCCCTTTAATAAGGGCTGTCAGGTCTCTGTATGACCGGTGTCAGAGTCTGGTCCGCATTGCCGGCAGTAAGTCGGACTCGTTTCCGGTGAGAGTTGAACTCTGCCAAGGTTGCCCTTTGTCACCGATTCTGTTCATAATTTTTATGGACAGAATATCTAAGCGCAGCCAAGGCGTTGAGAGGATCGGTTTTGGTGGCCTTGGCCATCTGCTATTCACGGATGACATGGTCCTATTGGCTTCATCAGGGCGTGAACTACAGCTCTCACTAGATAAGATAAGATAAGATAAGATAAGCTTTATTGATCTCACAGTGGAGAAATTCACTTGTCCCATCGGCTCAATAGTCAAAAAGTCAGAAGAAGGTGTCAAAGTAGGTAAGTAGAATCAGTTAGATACAGTTATACAGCTATATACAATATACAATTCTGTACACTCCTATGTATAAATATGTTATTGCACATATGTTATTATACAGTTTATACAGGACTATTGCACAGGCTTATTGCACAGTTTATACAGTTTATACAGGATTATTGCACAGGCTTATTGCACAGTTTATACAGTTTATACAGGATTATTGCACAGGCTTAATGCACGGATTGTAGCACCTTGTTTAAATAGCTTATTGCACATAAGTTATTACAGTTATTGTTGCAGCTATGGTGCGTGGTTGCAGTTGTTACTCTAATAGTTACACTTATAAAGCTATGATCAGGTAGCAGCAGGAATGAGTGACCTTTATAACATAATAATATAACACCATAATAATAATAATAATAATAATAATAATAATAATATAATAATAATAATAATAAACACAGCACATTATTGCACGTAGTTACTGCAAAACACTTGTTACAGTAATTGTAACTGTTATACAGTTATATGTATAGTCCAGAGATTAAATTTACATGAGTTGCATATTATTGTACATTAGTTATTGCATATTACTAATAATGGTTATGGTCACAGTTACAGTGCAGCATTGTATAATCTGGTTGCAGCAGGGATGAATGACCTGCGGTAGCGCTCCTTTTTACAGACAGGGTGTTTTAGTCTGGCACTAAAGGAGCTGCTCAGCTCCTCTACAGTCTGGTGTAGGGGGTGGAAGGTGTTGTCCATGATGGATGTGAGCTTGGACAACACCCTCCTCTCAGCTACTTCCTCCACAGAGTCCAGAGAGCAGCCCAGGACAGAAGTGGCCTTCCTCACCAGCTTGTTCAGTCTCTTTCTGTCTCGCTCTGCACTGCCAGGAGCCCAGCAGACAACAGCGTAGAGGAGGGCTGAGGCCACCACAGAGTCATAGAAGGTCTTAAGCAGAGGCCTGCTCACTCCAAAGGACCTCAGCCTCCTGAGGAGGTGGAGGCGGCTCTGGCCCTTCTTATACAGGGCGTCAGTGTTATGTGTCCAGTCCAGCTTATTGTTGACGTGAACACCCAGGTATTTGAAACTCTCCACAGTTTCTATGTCCTGCCCCTGGATGTTCACAGGTGAGGGAGGTGGGGGTTTTCTCCTGAAGTCGATCACCATCTCCTTGGTCTTGCTGGTGTTTAAACACAAATAGTTCTTCTCACACCAGTCCACAAAGTCCATGATGACCGACCGGTACTCCAGCTCGTTCCCTTCAGACACACAGCCCACAATGGCCGAGTCATCAGAGAACTTCTGAAGGTGGCAGCTGTTCGTGTTGTAGGTGAAGTCTGAGGTGTAAAGGGTGAAAAGAAACGGAGACAGAACGGTGCCCTGGGGGGCCCCGGTGCTGCAGAGTGCCACCTCTGACTGACAGCCGTGCAGCCGCACGTACTGAGGGCGGTCAGTGAGGTAGTCCATGGTCCAGTCAGCTAGGTGTTTGTCCACCCCAGCGTCCTCCAGCTTCCCCCTCAGCAGCACCGGTCTGATGGTGTTGAAAGCGCTGGAGAAGTCGAAGAACATGACTCTCACAGCGCTCCCGGTGGTCTCCAGGTGGGTGAGCGCCCGCTGCAGCAGGTAGATGATGGCGTCCTCTACTCCGATGTTGGGCCGGTAGGCAAACTGCAGCGGGTCCAGGGTGGGGCTCACCATGGTGCGAAGGTGAGCTAGGATGAGGCGCTCCATGGTCTTCATCAGGTGGGAGGTCAGGGTGACTGGTCTGAAGTGGGCCGGTTCCCTGGCGTGCGGCGTTTTGGGAACTGGCACCACACAGGAGGTCTTCCACAGGGTGGGCACCACCCCCAGGCTGAGGCTCAGGTTGTAGATGTAGATGTAGAGCGGTTCGCAGCCAAGTGCGAAGCGGCCGGGATGAAAATCAGTGCCTCCAAATCCGAGACCATGGTCTTGAACCGGAAAAGGGTAGAGCGCCTCCTCCGGGTTGGGGAGGATGTGCTGCCCCTAGTGGAGGAGTTCAAGTATCTTGGGGTCTTGTTCACGAATGAGGGGAAGATGGAGCGGGAGATCGACAGGCGGATTGGTGCGGCGTCTGCTGTGAAGCAGGCGCTGTACCGATCCGTTGTGGTAAAGAGAGAGCTGATCGATTTACCGGTCGATCTATGTTCCGGTCGATCTATGTTCCTACCCTCATCTATGGTCATGAGCTTTGGGTCGTGACCGAAAGAACGAGATCCTGGATACAAGCGGCCAAAATGAGTTTTCTCCGTAGTGTGTCTGGGCTCTCCCTTAGTGATAGGGTGAGAAGCTCAGTCATCCGGGGAGGACTCAGAGTAGAGCCACTGCTCCTCCACGTCGAGAGGAGCCAGTTGAGGTGGCTCTGGCATCTGGTTAGGATGCCTCCTGGACGCCTCCCTGGTGAGGTGTTCCGGGCACGTCCCACCGGGAGGAGGCCCAGGGAAAGACCCAGGACACGCTGGAGGGACTATGTCTCTCAGCTGGCCTGGGAACGCCTTGGGATTCCCCCGGAGGAGCTGGCCCAAGTGGCTGTGGAGAGGGACGTCTGGGCCTCCCTACTGAAGCTGCTACCCCCGCGACCCGACGGACCCCCAAATCCTATTAGATTGCGAGACCAAAAATAATAATTTTTTTTTCAACCGAGCATAAATAATTTGCAAAACTGGGTGACCATCTTCTAATAAAGCAAATGAGCAAAATCTGTTTCTAGCTTTGGATCTACAGTGATTTATGCATCCCATAAAATTGAGCTGTTAACTCATCCAAGCCAAGCAACGTTCTGGAAAATATGTCCAAAGTAAATGTATCTAACTCCTCAATTTTAATTTTTTTTTGCATAATTTGTTTAAACTCCTTATCATTTCAGAAAATCTTCCAGAGGCAACTGTATGCCGCACTTTCAGGAATGTTACTGTTGTACTCAGTTATAAACAGAATGAAAGCAATAATTTCCAGCTCTAATTTTCCGTTCATATATTTTAGTTTCCATTCATACACCTCCCACCCCAACACCGTTAAGGCTATGGCACATTTCTTCACTTAAATAACGGCAGCTTTATTTCAACATAAAATATGAATATAGTCTATAATGACATTAATATAAAGTGGAGTTGTCACAAATGATACACCTACAAGAAAATCAGTGTCATTTTTAGGAGGATGATTTAAGTCAAATTCTGGCAAAAAAATTTAATTAATGTACATATTAGTTATTTCAATAACTCACACCATCCCATATGTAATTGCAAATGTTGATTAAAGCCAATTAATATTTTAGTTGATTAAGGTTAAACATAAGAATAACTTATAACAGGACCTTACCTGATTATAAACGGTATTTTCATACCTTGTCTTTATTTGCTGCCCCATCCTTTTTATGCCTGTTGGGTTGCACCTAGAATCGTAATCAATGTGCCCCCCTTTTGGGTGTTGAATGAGTGTAGTGTCAGAATACAGCTTAAATTCTCTGTCAAATAACCATTGTTCCATTGATGAGGGCTGCTTTCATGCTCGTGTTAATGCTTATAACCCAGGAATGGTTGGACGCTGAGTTTAGTTACCTGATTGATACCACCTGTTCTGAAACTGAAAACGCTGAGTATGACAGAGTGGGGTAGAACTACTCAGAGTAGCTGCTTTCTAGTCAGGGTAGACTGCCCATTGTTTCTGAAACGGGGCCCAGATGGACTATGATATGACGTCACACCGCATCTCTCTGTGCTGTTCTCCAGTCTCTAGTTTACATAGCCGGGCCGGTCGTGCGTGCATGTATGTGCATGCGCGTGCATGTACGTCCATGTGAACAGCTGCTACTCAGTGCTTAGCCCCTCCCTGCCCTAAAATGTAACCATAAGAGTAGCACAGCGTTGGCAAAACATGGTGGAGAGAACCCCCAGCAGATCAAAATGTTCTCTTGTTAAAAGCATTATAAAGTTGTGAGTTACTTACTTCTTTACTAGAAATGTTCCTTTGAAAGGTGATGCAGTTTTGCTGTGTTTTTATGCTGTGTTTTTATGTATTTTATACAAATATGCACGTGGGAGGGAGGGGCCGCGTTGCAGATGACTGAAGGTAGAGAGAGGCGCAGCATGTCATACGTCTTGTTTTGGTCTACAGACAGTGCTCAAGCACCACCTAGTGGTGAAATATCGCTTATCGCTCCTTCAAGAGAGCAAGCTGTGTCCAAATAAAAGTTACAATAAAAGTAATGCATTTCTCTACAAATTTGGCTTCTGTTTTCGAAAACAGATCCTTTTATATTCATTTAGTGATCTTTTAAATTACCTGTTTTTCAAGGTTAGAAAACTGGTAGTATTTTTCTCTCCTTCCTCAATCCAGTACAAACCCACCCTTGGCTATAAGTAATCTACTTCACTCTGTAATTAATTTCATTCAACAAGTTCCTCAGATGATGTATCGATCTTCTCTCAAAGTACTTTCTGGGGAGCACACAGTCTAGCCTTATTAGGGGACAACTGGTTTGGTAACAAACAATGTGGGGTCTGAATGTGGGTTCTGAATAAACCCTGCTCCAGTGAGGCCACAGCCTGTTATTGTCAAAAACAAAACGTGTTTCCTGGTGATTACTGATTGTATTGGATTCTCTCTTTTGTAAACCTATTGATGAAAGACATTAACACTTTTATTTTCTTGCACTGCTGTCATCAACTATGTCTCTCTATCTCTTACTGAGTAAGAAATAATTGCATGGCTATGATTTTTTTAAATTCATGTATTGAAACATCATTGATCTCTTACAAATAAAACATATCCTTTACTGATCCGTTAAATACAATTTCTATGATATAGTACTGGTTAATAAGGTTTGGCCATGTGTTCCCCAGTAAGTATGGGTTAACTGCCCATTAGCAACTGATTCATTCCTCTTTGGTTTCCTTGGTAACTACCCATTAGTTCCTGATTAGTTCCTCTTTGTTTCCCAGGTAACTAACCAGTAGTCCCCTAATAAGCCTGGGATGCGAGGTCACCAGTAAGTACTGATTAACTACCCATTAGCTCCTGATTCGTCCCTCTTTGGTTTCCTTGGTAACTACCCATTAGTTCCTGATTAGTTCCTCTTTGTTTCCCAGGTAACTAACCAGTAGTCCCCTGGTAAGGCCGGGCTGTGTTCCCCAGTAAGTACATGTTAACTGCCCATTAGTACATGATTAGTTCCCAGGGCATTCCCTAATACTTAATCAAATTTTGTGTACCTTATTGTAAAGTGTTACTGCAGCTGATCCAGAACCCTGGTGCCTCCCTAAGACTAGGAAAGTAGAGCATATCATTCCAGTTCTAATGTCCTTACACAGGCTCCCTGTATCCCAGAGAATAGACTTTAAAATAATCCTGTTAGTCTATAAATCATGGAATGGTTTACCACTAAATACATCACAGACTTGTTATCAGTGTATCAACTCCCAAAACCACTCAGGTCTTCTGGCTCAAATTTACTCTGCATACCCAGAACCAGACATGGAGAAGCAGCATTTAGTTCTTATGCTCCACTTACCTAGAACAAACTCTCAGTAGACTGTAAAAGTGCTGAAACTCGGAGTTCATTTAAATTAAGATTAAAACCCTATTTGTTTAGAGATGCCTTTAAATGTAAATGTTCAATTCAAACTGTTTTAGTTAACTGCAACTTCATTAGATTGAGTTTATGTGCTGCTCATGTACAGTACTTGCCTTGCCTATAATTTAGTGGAAGCTGATTCTAAAAATATTGAAAAATATTGATGGGGATATAATTGGACACAAACTCAGACACTCTGAAGGCACGGTTAAGTGATAGAAGTCTCAACTATGAAAACATCGTGCACATAAAAGTAAAATAAATTAAAATTTGTGATTGAAATATGACAAACTGTTCAAAGGTTCAAGGGCTTGAAATCAATAATTGCAAAGCACTGACAAATCACTTTTCCCCACAGCACCAAGAGTTAATACAAAATATATTTTACTGTAACTTTCTTAAACTTGAACGTTCTCAGGTGTAATGCCTTTTGCTCCTGCCCCCTGCTGTTTTAATTGTTCTCCTTGTAGTAAAATGTATTTCTCCTTACTGATATCCTTGCTCTTTGATTATTTCTGCTCTATTTTTCTGAAAATGCCAGATTTAAGTGTTTCCTCTTTTCTTACAGAACCGGCAGCCGAATGTCCCACTTCAGCTGAGTTCTTGACAGTGCAAAGTTGCTCATGGAAGACAAAGAAAAAGACAACCTTTGTGTTGTATAAATGCTTCAAAAAGGACTAAAATGCAAATGATAAACAAAAAGAACACAGAGAATGAACAGAAGAGAATGATGCAGAGGGCTTACTTTACAACACACCTCTTTTTTTACATAGTCACTGTACAGATTGTGACTTTGTACATCTTTCCTATAGATGTGTTGGTAGACCACCCCTACTGTCTTTTTTCATAATTTAACTGTATCTGGTTTGAGTCTTTAGGCAGCTCAAACTAGTTACTGATAAAATTCTCTATGGTTAAGCCCACTACTATCTCACTTTTTTGAGCCAACGCTTTTCAAATAGCTGATTTTATTACAGGAGAATGTTTTTCATGCCAGCCATTACTACAGCTACTGCTACTACTAAAGCTACTACTACTACAACTAATACCACTTGTCCTGCTGCTGCTGCTGCTGCTACTACTACTACAGCTACTACAACTTCTACTACTAGTGCTACTACTGGTAACAATAATAATGAAAAAGGAGTAGAATGTTACATTATTACATATGAAAACATATACAATCATTGCATGGCTACATCACTCAAACAAATTATACTTGATCTTTTAGGTTTTAAATCAAAGTCAATATTTTTTTTTCTTCTATTTAATTTCCCAATGTAAACAAATGCTTTGTTTTAATTAATTTGTTAAAATTGAATTGGAAAAGGATACTTTACCAGTAAACTAAAATTGTAACATAATTGTCGCAGTGCATCAATAATTGAGTTTCTGAAGTTTTTTCTGTCTTAAAACTGAGATCGTCATGCATTTTTGATTTTAATAAAAAATAAGATTCTTACACAGATCGGAATGGCGCTTTAAGCTTAGCCAGACATTCTCTCAGAACAGTATTCTATTTATAAGGAAACTACTTTCATCTGGCGTTGGAAATATGAAATAAACTGTACAAAACAGTGCATTTCTCTCTTCAGTATGTATGTCACTGGTGAAATATGTCTAATTAAACACTTTCTGCAATGAAAGGCATTCTAGGCATTAATTCATACTGGTAGGTAGAATGATCTCATCGGCTGAGACTTCAGGAGCACCTCACTGTCCTGCAGTCTCCATGTCATCTTTTGTGCTGCAACTATATTCAACTTGAATAAAAATGTGACTAAAGTAGAAATTGCAGGCCATTATTGATTCTCTTCTCAATATATCATAATGTATGTATTTCTGAGGTCATCTTACAGTTCTGTTCATAATAAGATTGATAACTAAAAAAAATATTTGGAACTGAATAGGATAATTCTGTGGTTAACAATAGGGATCGAGCACCATGGGACGACTGTGTCTCAGTGGGTTTAGGTTGTGGGTTTGATTCCAGCTTTCCCCGTCACATGTCAATGTGCCCCAGGGCAAGGCACCTAACCCCAAGTTTCCTACCGATCTGCGTATCGGTGTATGAATGTTTATATGTTAGTAAGTGCGATTGGGTGAATGTGGCTATAGTGTAAAGCACTTGGATTGGTAAGGATGACTGGAAAAGCATTATATAAGTTCAGACCATTTACTGAAAGAAATGTGAAAACCTATCAGAATGTAAATGTTTACCAACTTTGTTCTGTCCTTTTCCTCTTATGCCAAATAAAATGCTTGTAGAGCTGTGGAAAGTTGGTATGCTTACATAACTCTTCAGGATAAATAAAAAGTATCTGGAAATTCTTGACATTCAGTCATCCATTAAGACATATCTGGGAAGTGTTGACAGTCAGTCAACCATTTTAACTTAGTTACATCATTTTGTTTCACACATATTCCATTTTATTTCAACTACAGTATTTCTCTCAGTTTATATATATAGCACAGACTCACAATAAATATCATTACAAGCAACTTTACAAAACAAAAAAGAGTCAATTGATCCAGATGTAACTTGAATGAAGAACAAAAGCAGAAGTGGGGCATTAAGATGAGGCAAACAACTGCAAAAAATACATAATTAGGCAGTAGGAGTAGGACAAAATACTGTTGCAGAGTGAGGAAAAGTGGCTAGTATTTCACTAGTATTCTTAGTATTACATAAGCATTTCACTATTAGGAAGTAAATATATATTTAAAGAAAATGTTACAGTCTTGCTTTTAAAGCACAGATTGGAGTGTGTTTGAGGCCTCACCCAATGACTTCAACAAGTTTACTGGGGCTGTCACATCATCATTAGACTAAGACCTTTCACACATATAACAGTAAATCATATTTTTCTTCACATCTGGGGAAGCTGGGTCAGGCCAAAGAGGCTTACAGCATAGGTGATTAGGCTTGTTGGATTTAACCACAAATAAACAAACTGTAACCACTGCTTCCTGCTATGACTACATCTGATCTTGTCTATGAAATCCCTGTCTGCAGTCTTTATAATGTCAATCCCTGCTCCTGCTCCTGCACTGCCTAGTAATCAAGGTCTGAGCAGTTACAACTGCAATGGCTCCAATTAAGTGGAGTCACTGCAATACAATACAATTAACCTGCTTCATTATAATCAGTTATCTAATGTGCCATAACCATTTCATTCATTTATATAGCACTTTATTATCTGTGATTTCATTGTTACGTATATATTTTACTGATTTGCAAAAATTACCTTTTAATTGTTATTTATTCAATCCTTAAATTGTAAAAATCATAAAATCATTGCAAAGGATATCTTGAGAGAAGGCGTTTCTCCTCTTAGATCAGACAACATTGTCTGTAGGTTTTACAAGATAGATTACAGCCACCCCCTTATTGGCTCCATTCCACAAAGGAGCCGATGCCTGTATCATTGACATTTGATAGGGGAGAGGGACTCCCCACCCTCTCGCTGCTTGGGATCCCACGGCTTTGTCAACATACTGTTGTGGCAACAAGCCATGAGGAAAAATCGTGACTGATTTGTGAACAATATGAAACATGACACTTGTATCCACGCAGAGACTGCCTCTTACAGCAGGGTGTCATTGTTGTTATAAGGGCTTGCTCCCACAGACAATCACTCTCATTTTCCTGCTGCTACGCAGCATAGGGGGGAACTCTCGTGGTGCAGAGGAGTGGGTTTGGAGAACTGCCGGCTGAATCGAAACTAAGTCTGGAGTCTAATTTCTGCGTAACCAGATGCTGATGTAAAGAATCCGTCTATGTCGAAACCGGCCTTGTGTTTTTTTTCTCAGCTGTTGCAGGAAGCTGACTCCAGACTCCGTGAAGCGAAGTCCCGCCTGCAGCCGGCACAGGACCCATTTTCCCAAGCTGAGAGCAAGAGCTGAGCTGAAATCGCCCGCTGCATCCGGCTCAAAGACAACTACGATCCGGAGCTAGATGCTCAGACCGCTACGTTTCAGCAAGGCCATAGCCGCAGAGCCGCATGCTAGCCTTCGCCTATACCCTGCTTCAACTGCTTCCAACTGGATGCCCAAAATGAACCGAACTGACACAGAGGCACCAACAGGTTTGGCAGAGAAATAAACAGGGAAAGTTAAATTGTTTATTTAGAACAGTTTACTTAATGCGTTTTCACTGTGTTTTTAAAACACATGGCACATAGCGTTTCACTCCACCATCGTTCGATAATACTATGAGTGTTATTACTGCATTAATATGGAGTATTAATGTCGATTTAATTGTGTTTTTGTATAACTTTAGGATAACTTTAGGATAAACTGATTTTAGCGACTGACTACCACAGTTTTAGCGACTGACTACCACAGTTGCCCCTAGCTTCCCGCAGGTATAATCGCATTAATGAAATTGAGCGTTCTAAAGTTTACTGATTTTACTGAGAAACGATTCTTTAAAATGTTATTTTATCAAAAGTTTTGTTTAATTCAGGATTTGCATTGTGAATGGGTTGAAACACATGCCAAATGTTCTGAGTAAGTTAAGCTAATTTAACCTCATTCCATGCTCTTTAAGACGAACTTTGGTTCTTTAACTTAGATCTGCAGTGAACCAGGATTCACTGAATTATTCTGATGATGATGATCAACCATTTTATTTTGTCTTTCATTTCTTTTGTGTGTACATGGCGCTAAGTTTCTTGACCCACATGCAGAACATACTCAGGAGACAACTGATGGCCGATTTAGAATGTTTATTGCACAACTACAGAGAGTAACGAGGGAAGTCTCTGGGGAACGTCTGGGAATGAGGAAGGTGAGCTTACACTTACAGAAGGAGCGAGAAGTTAATACAATGGCTAAGATCGACGGGAGTAAGACGTGAGGGGAGGCTTACCGCGAGTATGCAGTGAACCTGCCAGGGGGGAAAAGTGAGCGGGTGCTGCAGATGGGCCGTCTATGGTGGAGCGTCTGGCTGTCAAGCAGGCAGGCGGAGCGTTGAAGGGTAAGCAGGCTTCGGCAGGCAGGGCTCGGAGGTTGCGGCTGGACGGCTGCCAGCTGGAGGTCACACAGGAATACACTGGGGGCTGATACGGAGGTTCTCTGGGGATTCAGGCAGGGCTGCGGAGCAGAGTCAGCAGCCGACCAGCTTGGAGAGACTTGGGAGTCTTGGGTGAGCTTCGGAGTGGGCTCCAGAGCCGATCTGAACAACATAAGGTTAACACTCTGGCAGTGAAGTGCTGGCAGCCATCTGCTTATATGCCGCTGCCACGGGCTGCAAAATGTTGAACACCTGTGCTCAGCGTCTCCCCGCTCGTCAGCAGCCACCTGTGGGAGAAAGGGAGGAAAATGGCTGCACCCAAACTGGGCACTGCTGCAGAACCCTGTTGTGCAATTATACACTGTTTAAAGTAATTAAATGTTTAATAAATAACTCTCTGACTGTTAGGTATTATCTGGTGGATATCCGCTCTGGAGCTGATATTAGGACAATAGTTGAAAGGGATGATTAGAGCACTGGCGATCTTTTAACAGCAAACTCTGTACACACATTGAATAAGGTGTGACAACTTCTCTTCAAGTTCAAGAATTTATTAACAGAAATAAAATGAACATCCAGAGAACATCACTATATAATACTGTTTATCTGAATTAACACTATATTTCAATCAACAAATCCTCTCTACTAGGCTAGTGAAACTTAACTAAAACTACTAAGCAAAATGAAAATATAATGAAGCTAAGCTAAGGAACCATGTACATGCAAAAAGACAAAACAAAGTGTTTGATCATCATCATCATAAATCTATCAGATAATGACATCAAGTAATTTCTGGATAAAATAACACTTCCTAAATTATCAGATAGTCAAACAATGACCCTGGATTCACTGCTGACAACAGTAGAAATTCAGGAATCTCTAAAAAGCATGCCCAATAAAAAGGCTCCAGGTCCAGACGGTTTCCCAGCTGAGTTTTATAAAGAGTTGTGGATTATTCTGGCACCAACGTTCCACAGAATGTTGCAGGAGACTCAGGAAAATGGCAGATTCCCAGCTAATACGAATTCTGCTACCATTACTCTCCATCTTAAGCCAGACAAGGATCCTGTCTTTCCTACCAGCTATCGTCCCATATCCCTTATTAACGTAGATATTAAAATAATCTGTAAAGCTCTCGATTAGATAAAGTCAGTTCTTTCACAATACATCCGGATCAAACTGGTTTCATTAAAGGAAGGCAGTCATCCACAAATGCATGCAGATTACATAATTTAGTAGATTATTCCTACAGTAAAAATATTGAATCCAATATATTGTATTTAGATGCAGGAAAAGCATTTGATAGAGTTAATTGGAAATTTTTATTTGCTACTCTAAAAAAATTTGGTTTTGGAACTTTTTTTTATAAATTGGTAAAAATTTTTATATAGTTTACCAACAGCATGTTTCAGGACAAATAATCCAACATCTCCCATCTTTTGTCTCAAGAGGGGCACTAGGCAAGAATGCCCGCTTTCCCCCTCACTGTTTGCCATTTTTATTGAACCACTAGCAGCAACAATTAGACAAACTAATGTTGTTAAAGGTATAACATGCATTAAAATAGAGCATAAAATTAGTCTTTATGAAGATGATGTGTTATTCTATCTCCAGCACTCAAACACCTCTCTCTCTCTAGTAATTAGATTACTAGAATCTTTCTCAAAGGTCTCAGATTACTCCATAAATTGGTCTAAATCTACAGTACTGCCAATGAACTGCTCTATACAGAACCCCCTATATTTACAACTACAGTCAGGGAGTATTAAATATTTGGGTATTACTGTGTCATCTAAATTGGCGGATTTACCAAAACTTAACCACATCCCGCTTTTAAAAAAGATAAAAGAGAACTTGAAAGATGGAAATCGCTAACAATTTCACTTATGGGCAGGGTTGCTTCAATTAAAATGATGGTTTTACCCAGAATTAATTACTTATTCTCAATGATCCCCAATAAACCGCCACTCGACTGGTTTAAATCTCTCGACTCCTCCATTTCTAAATTTCTTTGGAAAGACAAACCCCTCGTATCAGCTTAAAGACGCCACAGAAGACTAAAGATAGAGGGGGACTAGATCTGCCTAACTTCCATCACTACTACTTAGCAAATAGGCTACAATACATCTCAAAATGGATAAAACATAATCCCTTTGATAAGCCCTGGCAAGACACAGAACAGAAAATATGCAATAATATGATTTCAGATTTGCCGTTTATTAGCTCAAATATAAAACGGCATACATGCTTTAAAAATATTAACATCAGCTCTTCTCTGACAGCATGGTGGGAGTTTCTTAAAATGACGGAGTCATCACTTATCCCATGCAGTCGTACACCCATCTGGAATAATCCTAACATCCTACAAAAAACATAATATGATAAACTTTCCAAACTGGAAGAATAAAGGTATTGAATACCTGTAACATATATTTGAAGGAACTGAGTTTATCACATTTAATAGATTAAATAATACCATAAATATGTTATATGGTATTAATAAAAATAAATTATTAGAATATCACCAAATTAAATCTATAATAAAAAATAAATTTAATCATATTAAAGGTGGTTTACAATGTTATGCCAGAAACCTGTTTGTGTCATGGTTTTCAGGTGACAAGTCCACATGCAGATACGAACGGGAGGCAATGCACAGTTTTAAGATGTTTATTTTGGAAACAGGCAGATCTACGGACGGAACTACAGGCGATTCGGCTGGGTCAGAACGTCACGGCTGGAGAGTCTGCAAGAGAGAGGGAGTGAGTAACTCTGAAAGGAGAACCCGGAGAATTGCTAGAAGTGGCGCTGCTTACCATTGGGCTGGGCGGACCTAACCGGGAAGAAGTAGCGTCGGGAGGACTCTATGACTTTACGCTGCTGGAGATAGGCGGCTAGTGGCTGAGGACGGCAGATGTAACTGGCGAGGGATCCTGAGCGAGCCTCATCGGCAACGGTTGACAGATGGATTGACCAGAGTGAACACAGAACCAACAGAACCCGGGAAAGGGGATCTCAGGCCTCGCTGGGTAACATCCAGGAAGTATGAGGGGAGCGCCAGAGCAAAATCTGAGCAGACAGGTTCTGCTGGTCTGTTTCTTCGGACGAGACGTCAAGACAGGTGAGTGCATCCAAGCACCAAAATCTGAGGCGAAAACAGAGAGATCCAAAAATTAGTCAAAAAACGAAGAGTAAAAAACTCACAAGCTGGTTTCCGAGAGTTGGGCCGAGGCCACGTCGTACCACGACTGGTTAAGGCTCTGGCGTCTTCCATCTGTCAGCGCTCTGCTTAAGAAGCCAGAGGAAGCCACCTGCAACGAGCTGCAGGTGTGGGCCACGCCTCCTCAGCCAACTAGACACACCTGAGGAGTAGAGTTAGAGCAGCAAGACACAGAGAACCCTGACACTACCCCCCCCTCAATGGCCGCCTCCTGGCGGCCCAGACGAAGAAGTGCTGGGCTGAGTAGACCAGAAATCCAAAATCAAATCCTTATTCGAGATGGCAGCTGCAGAAACCCATGAGCGATCCCCAGAGCTGCGACCCTCCCAATCGACGAGGTATTGGTGACCCCTACCTCGTCGACGGGCATCCACAACCCTGAGGACGCGAGGGTTCTGACTGTCCTGGGAGGGTGGAGGGGGTCCGGAAGGAGGGCACAAGTTGCTGTCCAACACGGGCTTGATCTGGGAAACATGAAAGGTAGGGTGTACTCGAGAGTGAGGGGGTAAACGTAGGCGGACGGTGGTCGGGTTAATAACTGTCTCTATCTCATAGGGACCAGTGAACCGGGGAGCAAGCTTCTTTGCGGACGGGTCGGACAAAACATCTCTGGAAGATAACCAAACCCTCTGACCGGGGCAATAATGGGGAGCTGGTCTGCGGTGCTGGTCAGCGAACCTCTTGCTCCGCTCTGCGGTGCGAGTAAGTGCTGTAACCGTTGTTCTCCATATGTCCTGGCAGCGAGCAATGTAGTCATTGACGGAGGCGAAGGGAATCCTGAGTTCGTCTGTGGGTAGGAGTGGAGGTTGATATCCTAAAGCTACTTCAAAAGGTGAACGTCCCGTGGCTGAGGTGATGTGTGAGTTCAAGGCATACTCTACCCAGGGCAAAAACTTGTTCCAGTCAGTAGGTGAAGATGACGTGAGGCAGCGGAGGGTGGTCTCTAGTTGTTGGTTCATTCGTTCCGTTTGGCCATTGGTTTGAGGATGGTATCCGGAGGTGAGTGTGTAACGAGCACCCAGAGCAGAGCAAAAGTGCCGCCAGACCTGAGAGATAAACTGAGGACCCCGGTCAGAAAGAATGTCAACTGGGATACCGTGGAGTTTGAAAACATGTTTTATGAGGAGCTGGGCAGTCTGGAGAGCGTTAGGTAACTTACGGATGGGGATAAGATGACATGACTTCGAAAACCGGTCAACAACTGTCAAAATTGTTGACATACCTTGGGATACAGGGAGACCTGTAACGAAGTCGATGGCAATGTGGGACCATGGACGTTTGGGGATAGGAAGAGGATTTAGCAACCCAGAAGGTGGCTGGGTCGAAGACTTATTCTGGGCGCAGACAGGACAGGCTAGAACATAGTCTCTGACATCTTTGGTCCATGACGGCCACCAGAATCGCCGGGACACCTGAGACTGGGTTCTATAAATACCCGGATGGGCGGAAAACTTAGCATCATGACACCAGCGTAAAACCTCAGGGCGAACAGACTGGGGAACATACTTAAGTCCAGGCGGACCCGTACCAGGGTCCGGGTCTAATAGTTGGGCCTGGTTGATCCTGTCCTCCAGATCCCAATGCAGACCTCCAACAGTACATGTGGGGGGAAGAATAGGTTCCGGCTCTCTCTCCTGTTCGAACGGGGCAAATTGACGAGAAAGAGCATCCGGTTTGACGTTCCTGGAGCCAGGTCTGTAGGTGATAGTGAGGTTGAATCGAGAGAAAAACAAAGACCAACGGGCTTGTCTGGAGTTGAGTCGACGGGCTGACTGCAGATAGGAGAGGTTCTTGTGATCTGTCCATATTATGATGGGCTGCTCGGATCCCTCTAGCCAGTGCCGCCACTCTTCCAAAGCTAATTTAATGGCTAGTAGCTCACAATCGCCTACATCATAGTTCTGCTCAGCGGGGGACAAACGACGGAAGAAGAATGCACAAGGGTGTAGTTTACTATCAACCTCAGACTGAGACAAAACCGCTCCCACACCTGTATTAGAAGCGTCGATCTCAAGAATGAATGGGTTTGGGCTTGCTTATCATGAGCTGATTGGCTCTCAATGTAGTTTGGAGGGCCAGTCATAGATGTGGAGTAGCAGAGAGGAGTCGTGAAAATGGAGGAGCACGTAAAAGTTTTAGGTCCAGTGAATGGTAAATTTGTGTGACGGAACAGCGCGGTCCCTCCCACTGATATTTATATGCACACACACACACACACACACACACACACACACACACACACACACACACACACACACACACACACACACACACACACCCATTCAACTACGTGTCCCTCTCCGTGTATGACAGTTACAGCCAGATCGCTTTACATACTCACCTGTCCCTTTTGTAAAACGTGGCGCGACCAAGGGTGCACACTTGCCGATGCTCATTAATCGGTACTCAGAGTCAAAAAACAGAACACTGGGGAACTAAAGGAGCTAAAGAACACTGGGGAACCACAGAAACTAAAGAACACTGGGGAACCAAAGAGGCTAGAGAACACTGGGGAACCGAGAGGCTAGGAGAAGTCTAAGGGATGAGGAGAACGTAAGGGAACGCTAGGGAACAGGCGAAAGGAAACACCAGGGAGACAAGACAGGCGCGCGCCAACGCTGGGACTCAACAGACGTATGAATACGCTGGAGCATAACTAGCGTGCGAAACGCCAGAGGGAAAGAACGAGCGTACTTAACGCCAGAGGGTAGGAAATGGGCGTACTTAACGCCAGAGGGAAGGAACGGGCGTACTCAACGCCAGAGGGTAGGAACGGGCGTACTTAACGCCAGAGGGAAGGAACGGGCGTACGACAACGCCAGAGGGAAGAACAGGCGTACGACAACGCCAGAGGGAAAACCCGCCGGGGCGCGAGGGAAACGCCGGGGCGCAAGGGAAGCAGGGACGTCTAAAATGCCAAGGAACAAGAACAGAGGGCGTAGTAACACGCCGGGGAACCGAGAACAGAGGGCATCCTAACACGCCGGGGAACCGAGAACAGAGGGCGTCCTAACACGCCGGGGAACCGAGAACAGAGGGCGTCCTAACACGCCGGGGAAACAAAGAAAAATCTAAACGCCAGGAAACACGAAATCTAAATACCCAGAGAAAGAGGAACTAGGAGACCAAAACAAAACTAAGGAGCGTAAAACAGCTCAAAACTAGGGAGCTCAAGAACATAACTAGCGCAGGGATCTAAATAGCACAGGGACCTTAATGAGCGCTGGGACCTTAATGAGTGCTTGGACTTTAATGAGCGCTGGGAGAGCGCAGGAACCCATAAGCACAGGAACCCATTAGCGCAGGAACCCATACAGCGCAGGAACCCATACCGCGCAGGAACCCATAAAACGTAGGGACTAGCAACAAGACAGAAACTACAAAACTAAGACAGGCACTACAGGACTAAAGCAGGAACTTGAGAACGAAGACAGGAACTTGAGAACGAAGGCAGGAACTTGAAAACGAAGACAGGAACTTGAGAACGAAGAACAGGAACTTCAGAACGAAGAACAGGAACTTCAGAACGAAGAACAGGAACTTCAGAACGAAGAACAGGAACTTGAGTGCGCTGGGCAGCAACGTCCTTAACGTGCTGGGAAGTGGCGACAGTTCACGCTGGGCAGCGACGACAGGAAGCGCTGTCTTTTAATGCTGGACAGCGTCGGAGGCGGGCTTGGCAGAGGGCGATCCAGGGGAACAGAGTCGGAGCGTCGCGGATGCGACCCCGGTGAGACGAACCAGAGACAAGGCGTCGCAGCACCGCGACCCAGGCGAGACGAACCAGAGGCGAGGCGTCGCAGCACAGCGACCCATGGAGACCTCGAGCTGAGGCGGAGCAATCCTTCCGGCGGAATGGAACCAGAGGCGAAGGCACCCACGGAGACCTCGAGCTGAGGCGGAGCAATCCTTCCGGCGGAACGGAACCAGAGGCGAAGGCACCCACGGAGACCTCAAGCTGAGGCGGAGCGGATCCTGCCAGCCCTTGCATCATGACTCTGTGTTTGCTCGGGTTCATCCTTTGGCTGGCTCGTACTGTCATGATTTTGTCGTGGATGAACCCGGACACAGCACGCACACACAGAGTAGGATTTAAGAGAGTTTATTGTAGGTGGATGGTGGTGACATGAGGAACCAGAGTTTGTTACCAGTCGGAGGTGAAGGATGCAAGAGCTGGCTGGCAGGTACGGAGTCCATGATACAGAGGTACGGCAGTCCATGAAACAGAGGAGAGCTGGGCTGCTGCAGAACCAGGAACAGAACCAGAGACCAGGACGAAAACGGAGGAACAGAGACCAGCAGCGCAGCCAAACAAAAACCAAACTAGACGAGCCGGGAACCAAAGCGGGGGAACAGGAGCAGACAGGCATGATGGTGAGGGAACGAACACTACGAGCCAGCGACAAACAAACAAGGTTAGTTTATAAAGGGAGCCTGACAGGTGACGAGAATAGAGACTAATTAGTGTCCAGGCAGGTGTGACTAATTGCTGAGGGAGGGTGAGCTGAGTGAACTGCAAAATAACAAGAAAAGAAGCCAGACAAAACTTAAACCATGACAGGTAATAGCGGGTGATCTGTCTTCCCTGAATGATGTCACAGCTAACAGAACACTAGACCAGGTGCACCTACTATGAAGAAAAAAATGACAGAGAACAAAAATTTAAAAGCTGAAATGACAAAAAGCAATGCAAATTGGAGAACAGTAGGAGAACTCAGCAGAGTGAGAGAAATAGACCCTGATGTCCTCCAGCAGCCTAAGCCTATAGCAGCATAAGTATAGAGATAGCTCAGAATAACCTAAGATACTCTAATTATGAGCTTTGTCAAAAAGGAAAGTTTTAAGCCTGGTGTTAAACATAGACAGGGTGTCTGCCCTAAGGACCTGTTGGTTCCACAGGAGAGGAGCCTGATAACTAAAGGATCTGCCTCTTCTTTTAGAGACTCTAGGAACCACCAATAGACCTTCAGTCTGAGAACAAACTGCTCTGTTAGGAACATACGGGATAATCAGAGCTCTGATATATAATGGAGCTTGATTGTTAAGGGCTTTATACGTAAGAAGGAGACTTTTAAATTCTATTCTTGATTTAACAAGAAGCCAATGAAGGGAAGCTAAAACTGGAGAAATGTGATCCCTCTTGTTGATTTTCATCAGAACTATTGCTGCAGCATTTTGGATCAGCTGAACACTTTGAACTGCATTTTGTGGACTTTCTGATAGTAAAGAATTGCAATAGTTCAGCCTTGAAGTAACAAATGCATGGACTAGTTTTTCAGCATCACCCCTGGACACAATATTTCCAGTGGCGGCTGGTGAAAAAAAATCTTGGTGGGGCTGGCCAATAGATTTCCCTGCCTAACCCAGTACATGCATTTAAATTAAAAGTCGGAAAATTACTACGATACCACAATAAGGATTTAATTAATAAAAAAAAAACATTGTTCACAAAGGATTATTTTGGTGGTTTTGTCTTATTAATCCTTTTCACAGACTCATGCCAGAGGGTTTGCATACATTTTACATGTACGTATATTATTACGAAACAAACGTTTACGTCTTGACTTAAATATATATTCTAATTTTTTATTTATCTAATGATTTAAGTATAACAACGACTAGTGCAAAATTAAGTTGTATTTACCGGAGATGAAGTGTAGACTGCAAATTCTGTCATGGTATGATGGCGATTGGGATTGTCTGCCTGCATCCTTTTCATTGAAATGATCCATTTCTTTCTTCTTTCTTCGTCCTTCGGTAAACGAAAGAAACGTACATCCGATGATTTGGAATGCCTCTGTGTACAACCGGGAGCACAACAAGTCGTAGGCATTGTTTAGATTCCAAAAATAAACTAAAAGTACGCTCTAATTCACCCGTTTTGTCACGCTGGTAAACGAAAACAGTACTGTTTTTGCCGACAACCGTGACCCGGATGTAGTGCGGATGTAGCTCGTGACGTCACGCGTGAAGTGCACCTATCACTGTGCAGCTAGGGCTACGACTCCAGGAGCCCCAAAGCCATTCATTTTGGCAATGCTGATTGGCCAAATATTTATAAATCTTCCCTAGCAACAGTATACGATTGGTTATTTCGCTACACTTGTGGGGCTCCTTGAGCGGCAGCCCCACAAGTGTAGAAGAAGAGAAATGATACGTTCTGTTGGTGGAAATGAACTGTTAAATGAGAGTCAATTGGTAGAGTCAATTAGTAGAAGTGTTTTAATAATTCTTATTACATGTAGCCAGGGTCCGAAATTAACACTCGCCACTCGCCAAATGCGAGTAAATTTCCCGTTTGGCGAGTGAATTTCAGAGGGCTAGCTGCCACATGGCGAGTAAATCTTTGTACCAAATAAATTAAAAATAAAATAAAAATAACAAAGCCCATCTGGGCTGCGGATGATCCGTTCACAGAGCTCAGTCTAGACCCGCCTTCTGCGGAGCTGGTTCAGCATCACATCTTATTTCTGGGGAGAGCGGCTCCCAGATAAAGCCTTCATTCAAAACCAGTCATGGCTGCACGCTGGATCAGAAAACAGATCTGCTACCCAGATACAGTCTAAAACGCCCATTAGTCTGTTTATAAGTTTAGTTTTTATTAATTCTGCATTTAACTACGTGCGCTCCGAGGGAAGGGAGGAGAGAGGCGCAGTTACAGTGCCTCAGCGCTGTAACTGCGCCTCTCTCTTCCCTTCCCTCGGAGCCAGGTGCTTTTGTCAGCGACCAGCCTTCAAAACGCGAATCACTACGTTTAATGTCCTTCGACTCGTACCAAAATGTCCCAATTAAAATAAATAGGAGAATCAGTAGCTGTGTTTAATGCTGTTTTGTATTTAACGACACAGAGCCAGTGGTGCTTCGGTGGGCTGCTGCCTTGCGCTTGAATTCAGGTGCGCAAAATTACGTTACATGTAATATAGGTGCGGGCTTTTTAAGGAATCAGGGGCTTCAGCTCAGACCCATTATTCATTCTCTTCTCTCTAAAGGAGCCCTTTACAGTCTTTATTTATGCATTTTCCCCACTGTTTATCCCCCGCGCGTAGCGCACGAGGGTAAAATCCAGCAACTAGATCAGCGTAAAGACGCAGCGTGAACCCCTGCGTGCTTTAAGTGTTGCAGCTGAGAGAAAAATGTTGAACCATACAGGCTTGATGAAACTCTGCCTCATTCACAAATTAGACCAACACGGATAGAATAATGATAATCTGTAGTGTTTTTTATTGCCTGGATGTAAATGTGATAATTCTTATTGTGCCTTTTATAATCAACTACAATATTTTCTTATTAAAGTCAGGAAACAAAGATTTCTCTTCCAGGGTCCAGACAGCCACGACCCCAACCACGCCCCCGAAAATTAACATAATCTCACTCTAAATTTTTGATAAAAATTGAGGTCTGGTCAGGATTAATATTTTGGCCGGTAAAAAATATGCCTGGCCGGTTGATTTTTACATCTACCGGCCAACTTGGCCGGTGAATCAGGAAGTTAATTTCGGACACTGCATGTAGCCATGTACTATTAAGTAAAAACTTACATTAATAATACTTTTAAAACCTATATTTATTTTGACTTTTTCCCTCCACATCTAGGGAGGGCAGTGCCCGAGCGCTCCCTATGGGCCAGCCGCCACTGAATATTTCTAATTTTGGCAATATTCCAGAGGTGAAAAAAGGAACTTCTGGAAAACTGTTTAATATGGGATTTAAATGACATTTCGTGGTCAAAACTAACACCAAGATGTTTTACTTTATTACCAGAGGCCAATTTAATGCCTTCGAGATTAACTGATTGATTAAGAAGCAGGGACGTGCAGGGGGGGGGAGGCTTGAGCACCTGCCCCTTTGCCCCTTGATGCCCAAAGTGGTTTTTTTTGTTTTTTATGTGTGTGTATGTGGGTTTGTGTGTGTGTGCATGTCTAAAATGCACACACACTAATAATTTAAATCTACCGTGCCACGGTAACCGTGGCCAGTTACATGATCCACATAACGTGCCTCACTCTTCCCTTCTTCTCCTCTCGCAGCTCAGCCTCTGCTGCTGCCGCTGTCTGACTGCCTGCCCCTTTAAATCGGCAGCACACATGACTGTGCTCTGTGCTTTTTTTTAAACTCCACTCTCATTGGTTGTACTGCCTTAAATTCCGCCTTCCCTCTTTCTGATTTCTAGTGCGTGTGTGCGTGCCTGTTTGCTTGGAGCGCAAGATTTAAATTTCGATTCATACTGGGATACTGCCATTACCACAATTAATACTAGACAACAAAACTAGTCCCAGTTAAGAAACTAAATATCGAGTCAAAACGAGTCAAAACAAGAAACCAAGGAACCAAAAGGTCAAGGAACACTGGGGAAACCAAGGGGCTAGAGAACACTGGGGAAACCAAGGAACTAGAGAACACTGGGGAAACCAAGGAACTAGAGAACACTGACGTGCCAGAGCACAACCAGTGCGCGGCACATCAGGAAGAGGCACGAGCGCTTGACAGCGCCGGGGGAAAAAGCGAGCGCTTGACAGTGCCAAAGGGAAGGAACGGGCGCAACACAGCGCCAAAGGGAAGGAACGGGCGCAACACAGCGCCAAAGGGAAGGAACGGGCGCAACACAGCGCCAAAGGGAAGGAACGGGCGCACGACAGCGCCAAAGGGAAGGAACGGGCGCACGACAGCGCCAAAGGGAAGGAACGGGCGCACGACAGCGCCAAAGGGAAGGTACGGGCGTATGGAAACGCCAAAGGGAAGGTACGGGCGTATGGAAACGCCAAAGGGAAGGTACGGGCGTATGGAAATGCCAAAGGGGAGACTACGCCGGAGCGTGAGGGAAGCGCTGGGGCCCAAGGGACGAGATCGCCGGGGCGTGAGGGATCCGCCGGGGCACAAGGGAGAAGTTCGCCAGGGCGTGAGGGAAACGCCGGGGCGCTAGGGAAGAAACTCGCCGGGGCGTGAGGGAAACGCCGGGGCGCTAGGGAAGAAACTCGCCGGGGCGTGAGGGAAACGCCGGGGCGCTAGGGAAGAAACTCACCGGGGCGTGAGGGAAACGCCGGGGCGCAAGGGAAGAGATCGCCGGGGCGTGAGGGAAACGCCGGGGTGCAAGGGAAGAGATTGCCGGGGCGTGAGGGAAACGCCGGGGCACAAGGGAAGCAGGAACATCTAAAACGCCAGGGAACAAGAACGTAGGGCGTACTAACACGCCAGGGAGCCGAGGGCATCCTAACATGCCGGGGAACCAAGAGTCAGAGGGCGTCCTAACACGCCGGGGAACCGAGAACAAAGGGCGTCCTAACACGCCGGGGAACCGAGAACAAAGGGCGTCCTAACACGCCGGGGAACCGAAAACAGAGGGCGTCCTAACACGCCAGGGAACCAAGAGGTCTAAATTCAAGAAGACCGAAGAACAATAAGGCCAAAAACTTAACTAAGGAAGCTCTAACTAGACAAAGTAAGGAGCGTAAAGCTCAAAACCAGGGATAAGAAGCCTAAGGAGCGCTGGGAACTAAAGGTTTTAACAAAATAAGGGTTAAACCAATAACTGGAAAACAAGGCATGAACTAAATTATAAAGCCAAACTAGAAAACTGGGGTAGGGATAACACAAAGAAAAACTAAGCAAAAACTAGGAAATAAAACTAAAAACTAGGAAAGGAACAAACACTAAAGAAAAACTATAAAACTAATGCAATACCAGAAAATCAAACAAAGAAACTAGGGGCCGAAACGGTAAACTAATGTAAAAACTAGATAGCTAAAGCTAAAGTAACTCAAAACAGAAACTGGAAGACTAAGGCAAAAAAACAAACAAACAAGGATACTAGAGCAAACCCGGAACTAAAGGCAGGTCTAGAATACTAAACAGTGCTAGAAAAAACAAAGCAAAGGAAAAACTAAGAACTCTGAGACAACAAGGAAACCTCCGAAATAACTCTCATACAAATGAATGCTAAATAAATCAACACTAAGGCCGAGCTCTAACAAAAACCACAAGCACTGGCCTTAAGGGCGCAGGCAAAGGCGGCTGCTAAGCCGCAAAGTGTCCTCGTGGAGGTCGTCCTGGACGAGGCAGGCGGCGGAGCAGCATCGCCCGACTAAACCCTCGAGGAGGGCGGCCCAGACGAGGCCAAGACGAGCGGCCCGGAGTCCGCAGTCTGCGGCTCCGGCCGGACAGAAAAGTCAAAAGCGGGCGCCGTGGTGGACGGCCCCGACGAGGCAAAGAGGAGCGGCCCGGAGTCCGCAGTCTGCAGCTCCGGCCAAACAGGAAAGTCAGAGGCGGGCGCCGTGGTGGACGGCCCCGACGAGGCAAAGTCGAGCGGCCCGGAGTCCGCAATCGGCGGACCCGGCCGAGCAGGAAAGTCTGACGCGGGCGTCGTGGAGGACGACCCCGGCACGACGAACCAGAAACTGGAGTAGCACCAACTAAGGCCTTGGTCTGAAGCGGAACAACTCCCTCGGAGACCTCGGTCTGAGGCGGGACAACTCCCTCGGAGGCCTCGGGCTGAGGCAGAGCGGCTCCCTCGGAGGCCTCGGGCTGAGGCAGAGCGGCTCCCTCGGAGGCCTCGGGCTGAGGCAGAGCGGCTCCCTCGGAGGTCTCGGGCTCATCCTCTTCCTCGTCGGCTGGCGGGTCCCTTTCCTCGTCGGCCGGCAGATCAATTCTCTTGGCGGCCGGCAGAGCAGAGCTTTCGGCGGCCGGCAGAGCGGAGCTTTCGGCGGCCGGCAGAGCGGAGCTTTCGGGCGGAGGCAGAACCATCTCCTCGGCTACCTCGGGAGCTGCCGGGCTACAGGCTTCAGAGGGCGCCGAGCTACAGGCTTCGGAGGGCGGCGCCGGGCTACAGGCTTCGGAGGGCGGCGCCGGGCTACAGGCTTCGGAGGGATCAGAGGTGGGGGGCAGGTCCTCCGAGGCCCCAACGCGCCAGAGTGACTGGAGCTTGCGCCGGGAGGAGCCAGACGGAGGAACAGCGGCTCCTTGAGGGGTAACCGCAGGTCCACGGGGGAGAAGGTCGTCTCGGTCACCATAGAAGAACTCCCACAGCTGGTCCTCCTTGACGAGTGGGGCTCTGCTAGGTGAAACGACGAGCTTCACTCGGGGGGCCAGCTGTGTGTCAAAGAGGTGATGACCGAGACGACGAGAGGCTGAGCGGCCTCTCCTCCCGTGCTCCGGAGTAGCCGTAACCACGCCCACGTAAGCCACCTGGGGAGTGGGGTCGGACCTGATCGGTGGTGCAGGGTCTCGGGCAGAAGCCATCCTGGCATACCTCTCTCTCCTTAGACGTTCGCACATGTCCAGATATGCGAGGATCTCCGGGGTGTCAGCCCCTGCAGGTAAGTCCCATGTGGTGTCTGAGTTCATCCTTTGGCTGGTCCGTGCTGTCAGGATTTGTTTATCAATGAACTCAGAACACACACGCAGGACAAAAGTTTGAGAGGTTTATTGTAGGGTAGATGATTGATGGATGAAGTAACCAGAGATGCTGGAATACAGAGGCTCAGGGGTGCAGATGAAGGCAGGGGCTGACGGCCAGGAGAGAGAGAGTCCAACGAAGCTGGGTGGCATGGCACAGAGCAGAGCCTTCTCAGTGCGGCTAGTCAGGTTAGCAGATCACTGGGGACACCATGGCACCGAGCTGAGCTTTCTCAGAGTGGCTAGTCAGGTTAGCTGATCACTGGAGACACCAGAACACAGAGCAGAACTTCCCAGGAACAACGGTGAGGCACAAAGTCTTTCAACGAGGCAGGACTAACCTTAAATCAGAAAACAGAAATAGACCTTCCAAGGTAAGGACGAGGACTGGCATGGAGTGGATGATAACAGAAGACGGACCAGCACTAAAGTGAGGCAGAGGGAGGTTTAAATAGGGAGACTAGGAGGTGAAATGCATCTGACTGATTACCAACAGGTGTGACTAATGGCTGTGGGAGGGAGAGCTGGGTGAACAAAAAAACAAGAAAGAAGCCAGACAACTTAAACCATGACAGTCAGGAGTTCTGAAGACTGCTGGAAAGATGGAAAAACGAACACTGCAGGTTATTAAAAATTCAGATTTTTAGCCACAGCCATCTGAAAAAGAAAAGGTGAGGGTTTCCTTTTTACCATATTTCGTTGTTATTGTTGCTTTCATTGATTGTTGACCCTTTGAGGCAGTTCAGGCATAAATAGCAGGTGTTATTTCTTTTACATAATATACAGTATAAGAACACTAGATGCCGCCTAAACAACTGCTATATTTTGTTTAGACTAATTAGGATTCCACATAATAATAGTGCTATTTATTTCACAATTTCTACTTCTAGAATTAGAATAAAGACAAATAAAACCGAGGAACACCATTTGCATTGGTTTTATTGTACAAAGGTTTCCACACTGTCCATTACTAAATTAGTACAAACCAGGGGCAGAGCTAGACATTCTCATCACCAGGGATTTAGTCCACAACATATTTCATCATTACGAGGGTAATTTGGTACACCAAAAAAGTAAAAATTATTTAATCTGTTGATGTGGTCGCAAAATTAATTTATATAGGCCTTTACATATCTTAAAGTTTAATCTGCTGTTGTTTAATAGTCTTACTAGTATATGCCAATAGTATATTAATATGTTCTCATTTCAATGATGAAATGGACAACCACTCATGTAACAGATCAGTTTTGGTGTCACCAAAGTTACTCAAAGTACAGTATTGGGTCCTCCATGCTCCTTATGTATTAAGATTTACTGCACATTTAAACATCGACAACTCACTATTGTTAGGGAAATAATTAGTTGTCTGAGAGGATGTAGGTAAGGAGAAGCTGTTATCTACACTTCAGATATATGATGTAAGAAATGTGTTTGGAATGCTAAGATAAATTACATGAAATGGGCTACACAGACCAACTACAACCCAGTTGTACATTTGTTGAAGTTTGAATTTAATATTTGAAATGCTGTCAGTGACACTTCTACTTCCAGTGCAAAGTAAATACAATACATTTATTTGCAGTCCCTTGAATGTATAATTTTGCTGTTTTATGATGCAGACAGAGTATCTTTGATAAAAAAAGAATAAGGGTGGGGTTTATCTCTGCACATTTCTATATCTTCAAAAGAAAATACAGGATAAATCTAGACAGACATATTTTGAATATATTTGGTTTAATAGGCCCGCATTTACTGTCTGTCTTTGTTGCTGGTAAGTTCAAATATGCTCAAATCAAGCATCAAAAAATAGGAGCATGCATATTGCGTAGGACCAATGAAGCTTTGGACCAATAGTGTCCCTACGAAAGTTCAAATCAAACCTACGCCCTTGATTCCATGTTACATTCTTTATAGTATGGGTTGGTACATTTCAGCCGGTTGTATAGCAAGGTATGTTTCTGTATCGTGTTTTAAATCCGTGCCCCATGTGCCCTCTTTTAACTTTGAGCACCTGCCCCTCCAACGGTCTCTGCACGCCCCTGTTAAGAAGTTTATTTTTTGATGTCATCAAGGCATGCCTGTAGTCAAAGTAATTGATTGGATTAATCAGGAATAATGGATAAATATAGCTGAGTGTCATCAGCTATATGACAGTGCTAAATGAATCCCATGCCATCTGATAATTTTGCCAATCAGAAGCATTGATGGTGAGTGGAACCTTAACTGACTGCGATGACCGTCATAAAAAAAGAAACCAGGCACTGTGTGGATAAATGCACAGACCATTTCTTTAAGGTGGCAAATATCCGGGGAATTGTTAACAATTGGTACAGACTGCGCTGCAAACATACTGGTTGCTATGAGAGCCCTTCCATACGAGCACATAACCTGCAACGTTCACATTCTCCAGAGGACTATCATGTCTGCCTCGATAGCAGTGGGTTTGCCAGTGTACTCGCAAACTGCTTCATCACTTAGTGGGGGTGGGGGACTGTGGGCGTTGTCCTGTAGGTTATGGAGGTTGATTTAGGGCTTGCCTGGGTCTTGGGGCTCTGGGGGGTGCCCGGAGTGGGTCCGGCCCCGGGGTCTGTGGCCTCCACCTCGGCAGGGCTTGGTGGGCCTCAGGGCGGCCCCCGGCGCGTGCTTGTGATGCTCTTGGGGGGCTTCTGCGTTGGCGGATGTGGGTTACTGACCTGGTAGCTGTGATGCCGCTGGGTGGGTTTAGAGTGGGTCTGGGGCTCCTGGTGCAGGAGTTTGATAAACATCGTTGAGGTCGGCTTGCCCTAGCAGCAGCAATGGGAGTAAAAGAGAGGAAACATCTGGACGGAGAGCGATAACATTGTTTAACTGTAGTGTTCCAAAGATATGTGAAGTAGCGGGATTAATTGGGCTGTTTTTGTGCTTTGAGCTAAAACGTTTACCAGAAGTGAAGTCCAGCCTGCCAAGAAGCTGGACACATGTGAATGCTATTAGTTTGTGATACACAACAATGGATACACACAGATTCTTATTGTAACGCACACACATCTGTGGCCTATAAAAAGGGCCTGTTTACTGTATTGTATTAGAACTTTTTTGCTCGCACCTGTTTGTACATGCAAATTTGGAAATAAAAGAAGTTCTCGTTGGCAAGACAGAGAGACCTCATTTCCCCTTGTCTTCTTTCATTCTTTTTTTAAGGTTTAATAGTTAAATAATCTCCCACACTGGTTCCTGGGGTGTGTCGTCCTTGGGCGGGTGTCCGGGCAGTGCCTCTGGGGCTTGGGTCCTGTGGAGTATATCGGCCAGGGTTTGGGCCGGCGTATACCCTGGTATCTGGCTCTACTGGGGCCTCTGGTGTGCTGGGGGGCATGTTGAGCTGGGAGGGGGGTATGGACATTAACATCTCATGGCAGACGCTCTCCCCTTCAGGTGGTGCATTCTGCCAGTGGGGGGAGGGGAGGGAGGGGGAGCGAACCCAGCCTGGGTGTCTATTGTCGTATGGGAGTTGTTTGAATGTTAGTGTTTGGGTGGGATTATATTCTCTTTCCTTGGTTGGGGAGGGTAGATGTTTGGAGGGCTCTGTCTGGCTCCTGTTATGAATATATATAATCATTTATATGATAATAGTGCATTTTAAAGTTATACAGATTTAACCTTTACAACAGTAACTTGGGATGGGGAGTTCTTTGCAGAACAATGACTGCATTCAGGCTTCAGTAATGGTAGCAGGTGCAGGACATCATGGGAGATATATATGGGGGTTTGCAGAATAGTTAACGGTTTTCAAAACTTTCTCATGAGTTTGAATGTTATCTTAGTTAACTCCCAGGAACAGACTAGGGCCATTACTTACAACTAACGGCTGCAGTGTCAGAAAGCACATGTCTGCTTGAGACTGGATGTCTGCAAGGGGTTAGCCTAACCCCCTCGGGAGTCCTTGAGGTATTGTTAAAAAGACATGTTTTGGGTCTGTACGATGAGACAACAGCTTGTAATCCGTGGAAGGCACATCGAGATAAAATAGGCTATGCGCGTCGCTTATAAGGTTGTAAGTGTTGTCTCCCAATTTTGGAATTCCGAATTGTAATAAATATATGTATAAGTGTTTGGTCTCTTTCCTTGCTGCCAAATCATCCAACCTGATGGGTGAGACGGGCCATGGTAAAATGGAGTAGGAACGGACCCGTAGTCTTAGCACTCCTTATCTTGGTCCCGGTCCATGCCGTCTCCGGGTGCTTGTTCGTGGAACAGGGGCCTGCATGGGTAGGGGGTAGGGTGGGCTGGTTAACCACAGTGGTGATTTTATTTATTTATTTATTTATTGCTTTTGATGGGGGGGGGTTGGTGTTGGTGTTGGTCCTGGTTTGCGGTCAGTTCTCAGGCCCTGCCGCCTGTCCCTGGCCCCTCAGGCTATGGTGGTGCGGCTGGCGGAGCCTCCCTCTCCGGATGGATTTTCGGAGAACGGGGGGTGCCTATTGGAGTCATCGGGGGAGCTGGCTTCCTGGGTGAGAATGATGCTCCCCAGTCCTTTTCTCCCCATCCTCAGACGGCTCCCTCTGCCTGCTCCACCACGCCGCCACACATGTAGGACTTTGGGGGGTGGGGGCGTCACCGGGGAGAAGGTCTCGCTGTCTGGTGATGTCCCTGACCCCATTTTTATTATGCATCTTAGACACTTTCATTCATAACATTCTCATAACACACATATATGTAGGGTATTATTGGGGTCGGGGGGTAAGACATCTGGGTTGGGGCTTATTGTGTAGGCCTCACCCCTGATGGCTCCCTCTGCCCCCACTCACACTTAGACATTGAGGGTTCTGGGTAGGTTGCTTAGGGGGGGGCACGCTGGCACCAGCTACCTTTCAAAGGGGTGGTGGATGGTGCCGGACACCCCCTTTGGCACTCCCAGTTTTAAACACACTTGAGAACAACATGCAACATCATGACATTTGAGCAGGCGGAGGCAGGCTCGGGGTCTTTGTCACAGCTCTGTTCTCCGTCTACCGCCCGGAGTCTGGGACCTGGAGGAGGAGCGGGCCACCTGGTCCAGGGTCTTGGCTGGCGGCAGTCGGTGGGTCCGTGTGATTGGCTGGGACTGTGGCTGGCACTTCTGCTCTCCCCTAGAATATGTGCTGGGGGGTGGGGAGGTAGTATTAAGGGGTTCGTGGGAGGGGGACTCTGGTTGATTGGCCCGTTCGGTTCATGCTGGCTCCATCTCCGGATGGGTGGGCCCGTGGGTCGTCTGGTCTAGGGCCGGGATGTGGGGTCAGGACCGGAGCATGGACCAGGAAGGTCGGGTTGTTGTGGTGCCCCCCCCCCCCATATTCCCAGGTCAATATAGGGGGGGGGGTCATAAGTGCGACACCCCCCCCTACGGCTCCCCAGGGCTTCGGCATTGTAGCTGTTGGTGGGTTTCCTTGGGACCGTCTCTCCTCTTCCCCTGTTTGGAGAGAGCAGATTTCCTGGGTTGGCCCCTCTTGGGCACCTTTGCTGTGGGGATCCCTTGGGGCATCTGGGGTTTTGGTTCCCCTGACGTCTTCCTCGTTCCTCTGGGGGACAGGTCTTTGGCTCTTCACAACTACTATTGAGCATTTTTCTCATGGATAAACCTCTCGTACACAAGCACACTGTCACAAACACTGACAGGTGCTTGGATTCAGGTACTTACAGACTCACTTCCATACAGAAAACCCCTATTATTATCTTCAGCTGTCACTTTATACATGCCGTATTGGTTAATACTGTATATACTTCAGTGATGGTATCAAGGCTCTGGTTGATTGTATCTTTAATACTTTATCAGCTGGTTGTGCTGTTCTTTTGTCATCTCTCTGCAGGTGAAGAAGCAGACAGAGGATGTTGTATCATTCTGTCCCTTCCTTGTCCTCTTTCTTTCAACTTTTTTCTTTTTTTTCCCTCTCTTCTACCTTCTTATTTTAGTGTCCATATAACAAGAAATATTCCCGGCATAAATTATAATAAAGCTTCTTGCATGTTTATTTATTTATTTATTTGAATAGGGACAAAGCACATTGATGAACATCAGTATAAAAACAAATGTAAATATGCCGGATTATAGCTACAAAGCTAGTTTTCATCAAGTATAAATCAAGCGGAGCACTACGGCGAAAGCAGTAAGACTCCGCTTGTGAAAGTAAATTCTGTTGGGCTCTTTTTGGCATTAAGACCCAACAATAGGTTAAAAAACACATTTTATTTGAGTTTGTTTCATCGATTAAAACATGTGGGTCAGAGTTTTAGTAATGATGTAAATTTAATTACACGTTTGGGTTGTTTAATGTCATATAGATGTTTATTGTTCTTGTTACAAATGTACAGTCTAAGTTAAATAGAGGTACTGGCTTTTCACACATTGAGTTATGTTTCTAAGACAAAGAATAAGTCTGAGATATCTGAATATTGCTCAGCAAACTGGTTCTCAACTGTAATCTTCTCCTGTTCAGTTGAAAATGGATCAGCTCCAAAAGCTGAATGTCTGGTCAGTGAGGTTCCCAGCTGCTGGCTGTAAAGGTCTGCTGCTTCACCTGAATAAGGCAACAGCTCCTTTGGGATTTTTGTGTGACACCCACAGCTAGCCAAGTCATTTGGTACAGTCCCTGGCAAAGGTCTTGTCACTTATCCATTTTGTAGAAATAACAGCTTATAACCTGACTTTTAATTAATCTATTGGTTTTATAAATGGCTCAAATGAAAGCTAACATTCTCCGAAATTATGTTCAATATCCTAAAATAAGTTTGCTTCACTGCAGAAAGATTGCTTCACTGCAGAAAGATTTGTCATTTAGTCAACACAGAAAGGTCTGATTTTGGAAAGACAAAAGTTTTGTTGTCCACAGAGAGTAATGTGAAAATTGAACAAATAATTTACTTCAAATACAAAAATATGTTGCATAACATCAGCGAATTAAGTAGTGGTGATCCATATTTAATGTCTTGTATGACTTCCATGAGCTTGAAAGACTACATCCATGTCGTTTGAAAATGATTCATACAATTTATTGATGAAGTCATTAGGAATAGCAAAGAAAGCAGTCATATGCCTCCCAGAGTTCATCAAGATGATTTGGTTTCATCTTCCATACTTTCTCTTTCATTCTACCCCAGACATGCTCAATGATGTTCATGTCTGGTGACTGGGGTGGCCAGTCCTGGAGCACCTTGATCTTCTTCGCCTTGAAGAACTTTGATGTGGAGATGGAAGTTTGCGACAGAGCTCCATTCTACTGCAAAATTTCCATCCTTTTAGCAGGCTATGGGCCTTGGCAAATGCCACACAGTTTTTAAATTACCTTTTGTTTAGTGCTGTTTTCTGGGCACCAATACAACCACGGAGGCCATTTCTACAAGCTGTTCTGGTTGACATGGGGGACTTGAAGTAACCAGGTCTAGTGGAGCTCTGCAGCAGTGGAAGAGGGGCTTGCCTTGTATTTTCAAGAACAGAGGGTCCTCCCAAGCAGTTGTCTTGCGGGGTCTGCCAGACCTGGGCTTGTCAAAAACATTTTCTTATTCTTTGTACTTGGCACAGACATATTGAAGGAGGTCAGAGGTCAAGTTGCAGTTGATGTAAAGATCTAGTGTGCTGGTGTTCTTTTTATACACACCCACTAATTGATTGACCAATTATTGGTCACAGGTGAGGCTGTAATCTAGGATTGGGTGCATCATATGACAAGGAGACAAAACTTTTGTCTTGCCAAAATCAGACCTTTCTGTGTTCATTAAATTATCAATCTTTATTCAGTGAAGCAAACTTATTTTAGGATATTGAACATAATTCGGTAGGGTTAAAACCCTTTAAATTAACTTTAAATATATGAGCCATTTCTAAAACCAATGGATTAATTAAAAGTCAGGTTATAAACTGTTGCTTCTTCAAAATGTATAAGTGACAAGACTTTTGTCAGGGACTGTATGCCTTTATCTAAAAAATAAAGAAGATACTCTTGGTTTTGAAGCTTAAGAATGCTGTCATTATTCTAAATCTTCAGAAAACTGTTTTATTTCACCTGGAATGTGATGAGCATTCCATAACTCCATCAACCTTGTAAGAGCAATCTCACACAAGTGGCCAGTCAGGTTGGACACACAATATCACACAAGACTGTCATTGATGTCTATTTTCTCTTGATCCACCAACTGCAGACGAGCTGTTTGAGTGGATAGTTGACACGATTGTTGACGTTCGGCCAGATTCGTTCAACTACATGATTCTGAATTTGCAACAAAAATGTATAATCAGTTAATTTGTTCTTGTGGGTAAATGAAACAGTCAATTCAGAAAACAATGCTAATGCAGAATTACCAGTAAATCAGTACATTTAAGTTTAAGATGACGGTGGCCCTCGGGGTGCTCCAGGCTTTTTTGTTAGTTTTTGTGTTTTCACTAGTGTTAGCACCATTCCTAGCTCTAATAGATTACAGGAGACAGGAGCTGTTGGAACTGCGACCCAACCCAGGAGTTCACAAACCGTACCAACCGTGGAATGTTTGTGATGTTTTGTCTTGGCGGTTGTACTGAAACAGCAATTTCCCTCTGGAATTATTAAAGTATGTCTGATTCTGATTCTGAATCATGACTTCATTCACCCCAATTTGCAACTGACGACAGAGCCTCCACTCTACCGTTTTGGAAGACAAGGAAACGGGGCCCACTCTGGAGCCAGGCGTGGAGGTGGCCGGGCTTTCGCCCATGGAGCCCGGCCGGGCTCAGCCCGCAGAGGTAACATGGGTCCCCCTTCCGATGGGCTCACCACCTGTCGGAGGGCCAAAGGGGTCGGGTGCATTGTACAACGGGTGGCAGTCGAGGGCGGGGACCTTGGCGTTCTGATCCTCGGCTGCAGAAGCTGGCTCTTGGGACATGGAATGTCACCTCTCTGGAGGGGAAGGAACCTGAGCTAGTGCGCGAGGTTGAGAGGTTCCGGCTAGAGATAGTCGGTCTCACCTCAACGCATGGCTCTTGCTCTGGAACCAGTCTCCTTGAGAGGGGTTGGACATTCTTCCACTCTGGAGTTGCCCCTGGTGAGAGGCGCCGAGCTGGAGTGGGCATACTTGTTGCCCCTCATCTCGGTGCCTGTCTGTTGGGGTTCACCCCGGTGAACGAGAGGGTGGCCTCCCTCCGCATACGTGTGGGGGGACGGGTTCTGACTGTTGTTTGTGCGTATGCGCCGAACAGCAGCTCAGATTACCCACCCTTTTTGGAGTCCTTGGAGGGGGTACTGGAGAGTGCCCCTCCTGGGGACTCCCTCGTTTTACTGGGGGACTTCAACGCTCACGTGGGCAATGACAGTGAAACCTGGAGAGGCGTGGTTGGGAGGAATGGCCATCCTGATCTGAACTCGAGTGGTGTTCTGTTGTTGGACTTCTGTGCTCGTCATGGATTGTCCATTATGAACACCATGTTCAAGCATAAGAGTGTCCACGTGTGCTCTTGGCACTAGGACACCCTAGGCCGTAGTTCAATGATCGACGTTGTTGTCATTTCATCTGATCTGCGGCCGCATGTCTTGGACACTCGGGTGAAGAGAGGGGTGGAGCTCTCCACAGACCACTACCTAGTGGTGAGCTGGCTCGGATGGTGGAGGAGGAAGCCGGTCAGACCTGGCAGGCACAAATGTATTGTGACGGTTTGCTGGGAACGTCTGGAGGAGTCCCCTGTTAGTCGGAGCTTTAACTCCCACCTCCGGGAGAGCTTTGAACACGTCCCGAGGGAGGCGGGGGACATTGAGTCTGAGTGGACCATGTTCCGCGCCTCTATTGTCGAGGCGGCTAGTCGGAGCTGTGGCCGCAAGGTTGTCGGTGCATCTCACGGCGGCAACCCTCGAACACGCTGGTGGACACCATGGTGAGGGAAGCCGTCAAGCTGAAGAAGGAGTCCTATCGGGCTTAATTGGCCTGTGGGACTCCGGAAGAAGCTGATGTGTACTGGCAGTCGAAGCGGCAGGCGGCTCGGCTGGTCGCCGAGGCAAAAAATCGGGCATGGGAAGAGTTCGGAGAGGCCATGGAGAAAGACTTCCATACGGCTTCGAAGCGATTCTGGTCCACTATCCAGCGTCTCAGGAGGGGGAGGCAGTGCAGTATCAACACTATTTATAGTGGGGGTGGTGTGCTGCTGATCTCGACTCGGGACATCGTGCGTCGGAGGGCGGAATACTTCGAAGACCTCCTTAATCCCACCAACACGTCTTCCATTGCGGTACCAGAGCCTGAGGACTCTGGGTCGGGTTCTCCCATCTCTGGTGCTGAGGTCGCCGAGGTTGTTAAAAAGCTCCTCAGTGGCAAGGCCCCGGGGGTGGATGAGATTCGCCCTGAGTACCTTAAGGCTCTGGATGTTGTGGGGCTGTGTTGGTTAACGCGGCTCTGCAGCATTGCGTGGACATCGGGGGCAGTTCCCCTGGATTGGCAAACTGGGGTGGTGGGCCCCTATTTAAAAAGGGGGACCGGAGGGTGTGTTCCAACTACAGAGGAATTACACTCTTAAGCCTCCCTGGTAAGGTCTATTCTGGGGTTCTGGAAAGGAGGGTCCGTCGGATAGTCGAATCTCGGATTCAGGAAGAGCAGTGTGGTTTTCGTCCTGGCCGTGGAACACTGGATCAGCTCTATACCCTCAGCAGGATCCGGGAGGGGGCATGGGAGTTTGCCCAACCAGTCTACATGTGCTTTGTGGATCTGGAGAAGGCATTCGACCGTGTCCCTCGGGGGATCCTGTGGGGGGTACTCCGGGAGTATGGAGTACCGGGCCCTTTAACAAGGGCTGTCAGGTCTCTGTATGACCGGTGTCAGTCTGGTCCGCATAGCCGGCAGTAAGTCGGACTCGTTTCCGGTGAGAGTGGGACTCCGCCAAGGTTGCCCTTTGTCACCAATTCTGTTCATAACTTTTATGGACAGAATTTCTAGGCGCAGCCAAGGTGTTGAGGGGATCTGTTTTGGTGGCCTTAGGATTGCGTCTCTGCTATTCGCGGATGATGTGGTCCTATTGGCTTCATCAGGGCGTGATCTACAGCTCTCACTAGAGCGGTTCGCAGCCGAGTGCGAAGCGGCCAGGATGAAAATCAGTGCCTCCAAATCCGAGACCATGGTCTTGAACCGGAAAAGGGTAGAGTGCCTTCTCCGGGTTGGGGAGGATGTGTTACCCCTAGTGGAGGAGTTCAAGTATCTTGGGGTCTTGTTCACGAATGAGGGGAAGATGGAGCGGGAGATCGACAGGCGGCTTGGTGCGCCGTCTGCTGTGAAGCGGGCGCTGTACCGATCCGTTGTGGTGAATAGAGAGCTGAGCCAAAAGGCGAAGCTCTCGATTTACCGGTCGATTTACGTTCCTACCCACATCTATGGTCATGAGCTTTGGGTCGTGACCGAAAGAACGAGATCCCGGATACAAGCGGCCGAAATGAGTTTTCTCTGTAGTGTGTCTGGGCTCTCCCTTAGAGATAGGGCGAGGAGCTCAGTCATCCGGGGATGACTCAGAGTAGAGCCGCTGCTCCTCCACGTCGAGAGGAGCCAGTTGAGGTGGCTCGGGCAACTGGTTAGAATGCCTTCTGGACGCCTCCCTGGTGAGGTGTTCTGGGCACGTCCCACCGGGAGGAGGCCCAAGGGAAGCTGGATAAACTCATAAGGAGGACCAGCTCTGCCCCAGGATTCCCATTGGACCAAGAGCAGGTGGTGTGAGAAAATGACTGTAAAAAAAATAACACAACAGATGGACAATGTCTCACACTTCATGTAGAGCTCTTTCAGTGACAGAGTGCTGCATCCTAGATGCTTCAAAGAACTTTTCTGCAGGTCATTAATCTCAGCTTCTGTTAAACTTTATGATTTCTGCTGGTCACAACAAACTCAATAAGTGTTTTCAACATGCTATTGGTTGCACAGGTTCTCATTTTACCATGAATCACTTGCACTGTTTCGCAGATGCTACACTGTAAAAATTAAATAGAATTTACTGTAACATACTGGCAGCTGTGGTTGCTAAACTTTTACCGTAGTGAATGCAGCCATACTGTACAACAGATTATGGCATGTTACTGTAAAAAACATTTACGGTAAAATACGGTAAAATACTGGGAGATGTAGTTCTGGGCACGTCCCACCGGGAGGAGGCCCAAGGGAAGACCCAGGACACGCTGGAGAGACTATGTTTCTCAGCTGGCCTGGGAACGCCTTGGGATTCCCCCGGAGGAGCTGGCCCAAGTGGCTGGGGAGAGGGACGTCTGGGCCTCCCTACTGAAGCTGCTACCCCCGCGACCCGACCCCAGATAAGCGGAAGACGATGGATGGATGGATGGATGGATGGATGGATGGATGGATGGAGGAAACGGGGTAAGCAATGAAGGAGACGGCGAGGCTGTCGGGCAGGCCTGCGGACTCGGCTAAAAGCTAACGCATACAGACTGGCCAACGTAAGATCCCTTGACGAGATCCGGTTAGAATTGCTGCCTGCAAGATGGACAGATGTGTAGCGATTTTCACAGAATTGTGGTTAAATGGCATGATAATTGCTGGGGACTTTAACCATGTTAATTTAAAGTCTCTGCACCCCGAGTTCCATAAATGTATTAAGTTCCCGACCATAGACAATAATATATTAGATAGAGTTTACTGTAACATCCCAGGAGCATACAAAGCTGTTGCAGTCCCACACTTTGGTTCATCAGATCACATCTCTGTGGAGCTGGTTACTGCCTACAAGCCACTGATCTGCAGAACCAGACATGGTGATACAAACCATTCAGGTATGGACAAAAGAGGCCTACTTAGCTCTACAGGACTGTTTTGAAATCACTGACTGACAGTGCTTTCCCATATCCACTTCTGCACTGATGCTGTCCTACCCACAAAGACAATCAGAGTGTTTCTTAAACAGAAACCATGGGTGGACAGCATGGTACATTGCAAAACAGGTACATTCACTGCCAGCTGGCACACATCACTACTCCACTTTTTCCATCTGCCGTCAACCCCCGACATACGACAGATGTCAGAAGCCGGGAGGTTGAAGTGGTCCTGATAGGTGGATCCACCTGGGTGTGGTTGGGTGTGGGTCAGAGACAGAAAGGGAATCCATGGTAGAGGCTTGGGTCATACACAATAAGTCAAATGATGGGCTGAGGTCTTCAAAAGGGGCAGAGGCAAAAGGGGAATCCCTAGTCCAGGCTTGGGTCACACACAATGAAGTACATGTCAATCAGAGGTTTCCAAAGGGGCAGAGGAAGTAGGCTTGGTTGTCAGACAGTTCAGGTTTTCGGTGTCCAGAAATAGAAGCCAGCTGGAGAGTCCGACAGGGGCAAGCAAACAGGCAAAATCCACAAGGCAAAACTGGTCAATCACAGACAGGCATAAAGAACACCGAATGGTCTAATCACATGTAGGCTTTCAAGGATCTGGCAGCTACCCACTGGAAGAGGCGAGAGTATATAGTGAGTTCATCAGGTGCAGTGACTCTACTAATCAGAGCCTCTGCAGGTGTAGCTGCTCAGACCTAATTGCAGGAGCTGAGCAGGCAGAGAGTGACGTCACCGTCACTGCAGACAGGAGTCTCAGCAATAGACAGGACAAAGCAGAATCATTACATGTTGATTTTATTAGAATTAAACCAATAGGGAATGGGGTAATTGGGGTATCACTGAAATGTTCATCATAAAACAAATGTATAGGCTATCTTCAAGCCGTGGTATTGCGATAGAGATATATGTGTTAAATATGAAACCATTATAGAGCTGTTATAGTCAAGCAAGTGAACCAGCTGTTTATTTCTATCATTTCATGGCTTACGTTTTATTAGCATTTTAGACAATTGCTAAAAATTCTTACTTAACATGTTCCATGCAAAGAAATTCATGCCTCTAACTTGCATTCGTTTAATATATTTTTGTTTTTATACTTTAATGCTTTCAGTCTTGAAGGGACTTATGTGATGAAATATTTAAACCATAGTCATCCATTCTGTCCATTTAGGTGTAATGTTCAATAGAAAATGCCCCTGAATCACTGGACTTGAAGGGTGTTTGCCTGAGAGAGAACTGGGAGCGATACAAGCCATTGCTATGGGAGTCCAATGGATTGTCCGACACCTACAATGAGAGAGAGAGAGAGAGAGAGAGAGAGAGAGAGAGAGAGAGAGAGAGAGAGAGAGAGAGAGAGAGAGAGAGAGAGAAGGAAAGGAAAAAAAAGACTCAATTCACTCACCTGATATCAAATGTATTTCTAAAGGCATATTAACCAAGTTGTTGGACATGGAGGTAAAAAGAAAGTTGGCGCTATGTCAATAAAATTGAATTGAATTGAAATATATACATGTAATGGATTGAATGTAAAGGAATAAATCTGCTCATAACTACTATGGACATACAGTCATAGCAACAAAGATAAGTGTTGCATATACATGAATTATGTTGAATAAATATAAAAAATCAAGACAGCGAGAACTTTTTCTGATTAAAATAAACACATTTCAATGAACCTTTCTAACCAACCCAAAATATAATAGCCATGTTGGTCCACAAGAGACAATGTAGTATTCTCAAAAACTGGCTTCTTAATACATTTGAATCTTGCATTGGTTTGCACCCTGGCCAAGTGACTTTCAAGTTTCTCCCAGCGGAAAAAATGAAATGGCCAACATTCCTCGAACTTTATGTGGAAAACTGAATGTGTTAAAGAAACACTTCCATTTATGATGACATTTCTAGTGAGAAGTGTGCATAATATTGTTATAATCTTTGTTCAAGAATTGTAGATGATCTTTTGTTTATTGGTATATCAATAAACAAAGTTGTATATCAATAACATAAAACTTTTATGGTACTGTGCCTTTTTTATACTTCTGTGTGAACTGGAATGAAATTATGAAATGAAAAGTATCATCTATACACGTGCAACCTGCCCTTTTAATGACTTCATGAGACAAAAACGGCCCCATACGTATGGCCCCAGAAACGAGTTTGACACCCCTGGGTTACAGGAAGGGTCAGACCAGACTCTACCTACTGAGGAGGCTGAGGTCTTTTGGAGTGCAAGGGATGCTCCAGAAGACCTTTGACTATGTGGTGGCATCAGCCATCTTCTATGGTGTTGTTTTTTGGAGCAGCAACTTAACTTTAGCTGAGAGTAAGCAGCTGGATAAACTCATAAGGAGGGCCAGCTCTGCCCCGGGATTCCCATTGGACCAAGAGCAGGTGGTGTGAGAAAATGACTGTAAAAAAAATAACACAACAGATGGACAATGTCTCACACTTCATGTAGAGCTCTTTCAGTGACAGAGTGCTGCATCCTAGATGCTTCAAAGAACTTTTCTGCAGGTCATTAATCTCAGCTTCTGTTAAACTTTATGATTTCTGCTGGTCACAACAAACTCAATAAGTGTTTTCAACATGCTATTGGTTGCACAGGTTCTCATGTGACCATGAATCACTTGCACTGTTTCGCAGATGCTACACTGTAAAAATTAAATAGAATTTACTGTAAAATACTGGCAGCTGTGGTTGCTAAACTTTTACCGTAGTGAATGCAGCCATACTGTACAACAGATTATGGCATGTTACTGTAAAAAACATTTACGGTAAAATACTGGGAGATGTAGTTAGCAGAATTTTACCTTAGTAAAAACGGCCGGACTGTACAACACATTACGGTATAATATTTTGTCAACCCTTACTTTAACACCTCAGAACGGTAAACCGTTTCCGGAAAATTACTTTTAAAACCACAAATATATTGTAAACATAATTAGTATACATCTGTAAAAAGCATAGAAGACCTTATACAGTGCAAAATAGTATTTTTTAAATCAACTTTATTATAATTTACCAGCAGCTGTGTTAGTCAGAATTTTACTATAACAATACAGTCCTGCACAGAAGGGATTGTAGTTTGTCAGGGTTTCACTATGGAAAAGTATAAAAGAAATAAGTACAAAGTAATCACTTAAAGAAACTATTTCTATTCAAGCATTCAATGAAAAACAGAACTTATTCAATATCCTGTCCAATATCTTCAAAGTATTGCTGAGATCTGGGAAAAAAACCTGCATGAGACTTTGCTGAGGGGGGTGCGCAACTTGGACATGGTCTTCCAAGTGACCAGTTCAGTTTAAGATTCATGTGTTGTCAATCAGGTCTTCACTGGGCAAGGCAAGATCCTCTCTGCAGTTAGAAACAGAAGCAAAAGTTAGAATGATGCGCTACCTGAGGCCTGTTTCATAAAACCAAGAGAGTTAAACAGGGATTTTCCAGATATCCTGGCTGAATTAATCCTCGACTCGGTTTCACAAAAGCAGTAACACATGAGTTACCATGGCAATTTATTCTGTGGAGCTAGCCTGCTCCAGACTAGGCTAACAGCCAGGCTTACCTGGCGACTTAAGTCAGCGGTTACACTTATCAGAAACAATGTATTTTGCCATTGATTATGTTTTCTAATCTGAGTGTATTGGTATTTTTTAATCAGCCTGCATTAAAATACCACTGATACATACTGGTATTCAGTCAAGTACTCTAATTATTTAAACATTATATTGGCAGCCTATACCATTATAAACTTTATCATTGTCCATGTGGGCATTGTTGCAGTTCAACTGTATTTTTGAAGACTGCTGTTCTAAATTAACATGACTCTCGCCAGACGGATTTTGTTTCACAGAGCTCCACACATCCTGTGTGGATATTTGGACTAGTGTGGAGTTCTGCGGAACGAAATCCCTCTGGCAAGAGTCAGGTTAGTCAGGTTAGAATAGGTAATTTGATTGCCTATCAGGTACCCTACATCAACTTCTTTCAATTTGTTTTAGAGTTAATGTTTTAAATGCAAACAATATTTGAATTAATTATTAAAGCATTATTAAAATCTGACATCAGGTGAACATTGTTTTGCAAAGGCTGTTTGCTGAAAACGTTTCATCCCTCTACTGCTTTTCTTTCAGGAGTTATATAAGGGTCAGAGATACCGCACCCTCTAGAGCAGTGGTCTCAAACTCCAGTCCTCGAGGGCCGGTGTTCTGCAACTTTTAGATGCGTCTCTGCTTCAACACACCGGACTCCAATATGAAAAAGACAGAGTAGTTGAACCACACTGCAATGTTTCTAACAGAAGGCCAAAATATATGTAACTTTTATATTGAATTAACTTACTAGGTTTATTGTTGCTGGCGCGTTCTCCGGGCGCGGGCTGCCTAAAGGCTCCCATATACTTGGGCGTACTGTGCACATACATTAGGATAGATGACACCATAGTAGTAAAATTAAGAATGTCCAAAGACCATTTGATAGTAGAGAGTAGGTGACCCCATCTTCAATAATCAAACGTAAGCACCGCCCACTTTCCAAAGTGACAGGTGCCCCACCCACTTCCGGTCCCGCCCCAGGGAGTCCCGCCAACCAACCTCCTCTCATTTCTGGTATGATATCACCACGTGACCTATGACTGTGAATCATGGCAACTTCTTAGAGTTGTTATTGCTATTGAGTCAGTATGATGTGTCTTCAGCAACACATCAACACTTGTATTGAGCAAAGCAAAAGGCATCATGAGAGTGGAGCAAAGGGAAGAGGTTCACTTGTGACTCTTTTGTCAAAAGACATTGTTTGAAAAGTTGTGGATGTTTTTAGCCAGGAGATAAAGAACTCGGTTGCAGATGAGGTTAGAAATGTTTTCTGTCCAGATTAATACAACCCAAGATATCACTTCAACAGACCAGTGTGCAATAATTGTGAGATATATCACAGATGCCATTTATGAGCGTTTGGTCGGTGTGATAAACTGTGAAACACCCACAGGCAAGGATTTACTTGAGCAGTTACAACAGGCCCTGGAAAAGCTTAGTATTGACATTGGCACATGTGTAAGCAACTCGACTGACATGCAGCTAACATGCACGGTCCCTATCAGGGGTTGTCTGCTTTTCTTTCCCAGCAGTCTTCTGCACAGATTCATGTTTGTGTTACGCACATAGTTTAAATCTAGTGCTGGCAGACACAACAGGCAGTGTTGTTGGAAGTGTATCACTCTTTTCACTGCTCAATGATGTGGCAGTTTTTCTGAGAGTCATATAAGCGTATGCAAGTGTGGGAAGAGACCTCTGAGGACAGGCGTCACAGAAGACGTATTCCAATTGGGGAAACCAGGTGGCGGGCTAAGGATCAGGCTCTCAGGAAAGTCATTGGGAGATTTGGAAATCCACAACATGATGCACTGCATGTTGACTTGCTGTTGACCCTAAATAGAGTTATGGCTGATGGGGGTATGAAGCCAATAGTAAGGGCAAAAGCGAGGGAACTGCTCAAATCTCCCTATGCATTTTTCAACACACCTTACCCCTCTCTAAATATTTGCAGATTAAAGGTATGGACATTTTGACAGCTCAGAGGCTCGTTGAAGGAACAGCGCAGGACATTAAATAAAGTGCCAGAGATTTTGAAGGAGGGAAAAGAGCTGCTGAGTTTCTTCACTGGTCAAAATAAAAGCTTCAAGAAGTGGAAAGTTGTGAGTTTGTGGTACAAGCTGTGCTTCCAGAGAGATGGATGAGAAAGAAGAAAAGGATGCCAGGACACTGTGACGAGTAGCATTCATTTCAGATTTGCAGCCAATGCCAAACTCAGATTTTGCTTGTCTTGATCCCAAAAACTTTTTAGAGATCAGACTTTATGGACTCTCCAGCCCAGCAATTCAAGAAATAAGCAAAGGTCAGCTTAGGTTTGATGAGAGGGCAACAGTGAGTACTTTACATACAGAGCTGTCCAGTCTAGCATCTCAGTGGGATAGGCTAAGAAAGTCCCCTCTAGAAGATTTCACTGTCAGGAAAGGTACTATGATGCTCCAGGAGGGCTCAGGTGAACCTGAGATAGAACTTGAGAGTAAGACTTGTTGCTGTAGACTGTTGCTAGAGTTAGTTATTCTAGTTTTTGTTTTTTTAATTGTAAGAATGTTCAGTTGAACTTTAGTTTGCATAATACAACAGTGAAATAAATTTAGTTTTACCAAGACATGCTTATTTTAAATCATTTATTTATTTATTTTTATTGTTTACAGTACTGCAATAAATAGTATTACATAATATTACATGGTGAATATCTGCTTCATTTTTTTATATTTGAAAAAATGGGCCGGTCTTGGCCAGTAAACTCCCGGGCTGAAAAGTTTCCCAACTCCTCCTTGTCTGTAACCATATGTTATGAAGCTTTTTTTTCTCTAAAGAGACCAGGAGGTAATCTAGTACTTTCAGAGAAAATCCTGAATTAAGGACTCAGTGCTTTTATTAGGCATATTATTATTAGGTACATTTGTGGGTTCTGTGATTTCTTATTTTGTTGTTTTTTCTGTCGTTGGCCAGTGGGGGAATGGACGTGCACTGTACCCACAAAGAACAACATTGTATTTCACAGGGATGATACACCGGAGAAGCCCACTGCTTTTCCGACCGGGCTGATAATGCTGGGCTAGTGTACAGCCGAACGGAACTGTTGGAATTACGAGACTACGGCGTTTCAGCACCACCAGGCCTGCTGGATGATGATCTGAGAGATCTACAAAAACAGCAGCGATCGGACCGCCGCCAAAGCAGGAGACCAAGGAGGCGAGGGGAGGAGAGGCGGTGTGAGACAGCGAGTCCGGAGAGCCACCAAGTTACCGCTGCCGCCCATGCTGCTCTGCAACCCTCGCTCACTTAAAAACAAACTAGACGATCTGCAATTACAGGTTGGAGCTTGCTACGAATTCCGGCAAGCTGGTCTTATTGCTTTTACAGAAACCTGGTTCAGCGATGACGTTCCAGACAGCTTCACACAAATTAATGGTTTTACACACATTTGATTGAACAGAAATAAAGACTCCGGTAAGGGGAGGGGTTTGTTTATATGTCAAAGATAGATGGTGTAGCAACTTTGCTGTCAGAGACAGAATATGCAACCCTGACCTTAAACTCCTGTGTGTGACCCTACGACCACTTTATCTTCCCCGGGAGTTCACAAACATATTTGTGTGTGTTGTTTATATTCCACCAAGTGGGAATGCAGCGAGAGCAGCCAGCCAAATCTCAGACATTGTTCACCTTCATCTTCAAAACAAACCGGATGCTCCCATGTTCATACTGGGTGATTTCAATCACTGCAGCTTGAATACGACTTTACCTGGATTTTATCAATATGTGCAGTGCAATACCAGATATAACAAGATTCTGTTATGGGAATATTAAGATGCCCACACCTCCAGAGCTAAACCCCCACTGGTAATTCGGATCATAATGTAATCCATCTCCTTCCTGTTTATTGCTCAGTGTTTAAATCTTGCAAACCTTCACTATATCAAAATATGGTCGGCTGACAAGATAGAAGAGCTGAGAGGATGCTTCCTGTGTACTGACTGGGCTATTATCTTTCAGGATGCAGACATCAACACTGCTACTGAATCAGTTACAAATTACATTTCCTTCTGTGTTGATTCAATCATCCTAATGAAAAACATTAAGAAATACCCAAATAATAAACTTTACTTCACACGGGAAGCAAAGGAATGTATCAAAAGGAAGCAAGTGGCCTTTAACTCGGGGACTTCACCGGAGTCAGGGCTGCACAAAGAGATCTCAACCAAAAGATGAAAATGGCTCGATGGCAGCACAAGAAGCATGTAGGACTGAACCTTTCCAGGTCCAACACCAAGAGACTATGGGATTCCATCCGCAGTATGACCAACATGGACTCAAACAGGAAACATGTATTTACTAAAAACGATGCAATGAAAGCCAATGAATGAAATAATTTCTTTTCACAATTTGAAAGTTCTAATAATAATTAATGTATGGAGATTTTGGAGGAGATTGATTGCAAGGACGGTGAAAATAGAATCTTGATAAACCCGCAATTAGTCACTCAGATTTTTAGATCAATGTGCACAAACAAAGTGACAAGACCAGACAATATGTCTGCTTTCCTTTTGAAAACATTTGCGGAAGAACTCACTCCAGCCTGGCATCAGCTCTTCCACTCATTCAGTGCCAGAGCTGTGGAAAAGATCCATTATTATTCCAGGTCCCAAGAAAGCTTGTAAACAATGACTTTAGGCCGGTGGCTCTGACCTCCAGTGTGATGAAGTCACTGGACAAACTGGTGATTGAGGAGTTATGGTTGGAAGTACAGCCACACCTGGATTAATATCAATTTGCATACAAAAAGGAACCGGGCACAAGTGATGCCATTTTAACTATAACACACCTCATTGTCCCCCTCTGCATATACTAGACTACTTTTTGTTGATTTTAATTCTGCTTTTAATTCCATTCAGCCACATATTCTTCTTAAAAAACTAATTCGGTTTGATGTAAATCCCTTTTTAATTAAATTGTATCATTCTTTTCTGTCAAACAGGCCACAGCAGGTAAAACTGAATATTTTCAGACACACCTTTGAGCAGCACTGGGGCTCTTCAGGGCTGTGTCAGTTCACCGTTTTTATTTACGCTGTACACTAATGATTGTGCCAGCTATCAGCCTAATCAATATGTGGTGAAATTATCAGATGATACCGTAATACTCAACCTGTTAAACGCTGATTCCAACCCAAGCAGTCATAGATCAACAGTTGATGAATGCGTCAACTGGTGTGATGCTCATAAGTTGCACATTAATATAGAAAAGACGATGGAGATGCTGGTGGACCCCAGGGCAGTTGGAGACAGCCCTGTGGCCATACATGGACAGAACATTTAACAGGTGATCTCATACACGCCCGCTGACAGGGGGGGACAAACGGGTCAGTTGTCCCGGGCCCAGGACTGAGGGGGGGCCCAAAACTGACACTCTGACCATTAAAATACAGGCAGAAGTAATTTTTCAGAAAATATGTGTGAAAAATATTTAATATTAGAGTAACTAAATATATAGTTGAAGATATAGAGTAACTAAATATATATATATAGTTGAAGCTGCTGCAGTCAGCGCGCGCTGTCTGTGTCACGGCACTTTGCTGCTCCCCCTCCCCTCTCGTACATGGCTCAGCAGCGCCAGCCAATCAGCACACAGGCTCAGCCTGGCCCGCCCACTCAGCTCTCTCTCACAAACAACTGCGCTGCTGCTCAGACTGGGAGAGAGAGAGACTGCAGGAGCGGAAAAACATGAACAGGGAAAGTAGCGCCGTTTGGCTGTATTTTAATACCATAAATTAAATCAAGCTGTATGTTTTGTAAAAAGCCGGTTAAATTCAGTGGAAACACAACAAATTTATATAAGCACGTGAAAAACCATGAGCAAGAAAACGTCGAGCGACAGAAACAGAGAGAGGAGACGAAACTTCTCTCATTGCCCCGACATACCCAGACCCACAGACTGACGTCACTGACTGAGGCATTTCAGCCCTCCAGAGAACATCCAGGTAGATAAGAGTGGTCATCTTCAGCAGCAGTTCATGTTAACTTTCAAAGTAGATATTATCTATCATATGTTACTGGAGCCCACACAGAAAATGTAATTAAGACCTTGAAAGAACCCAGTACATATATCCTATTAAAAAGTGTTATTTAACATAAGATAGCATTAGCTAATCCTTTATTTATCCCACGACGGGGAAATTTATAGGATTAAAGCAACAGGCAGGTGCACACAACACAGACAAAATTACATAAGGATTGAAAGATATAAGAGGTGGATTAGGGGGAAAAAAACACTGAACATAACATTATTATTATTATTATTATTAATAATAATAATAATAATAATCATGTTATGTTATAAAAAAGGCCATATTTTGGCTGCCGTGCTTGCTGTTCTCTTATGAAGAAAAGATCAACTAGTGCACTAAATGCAATAGATGGGTTGAAAATATCCAATGTAAAATACAGAGATTTCCAGGGCATGAAGTATACAGTTAAGTTTACTCTTTTTTTGGTGTGTGTGTGTGTGTGTGTGTGTGTGTGTGTGTGTGTGTGATGTGGTGGCGGCAGGTGTAGGGGGGGGGCAAAAAGACTGCGTTGTCCCGGGCCCTAGCAAAGTTGTCAGCTGGCCTGAGCTCATATAAATACCTTGGGCTTCATATTGATTACACTCAGTTTGTGCTAAAACTTCACCAGCGTCTTCATTTTCTTCAACATAATGGTAATTTTCTACAGATCTACCATAGATATGGCATCACCAGCTGGTTTGGTAATTTGACAGTAAAAATAAAGACCCAGATCTTAAATTTAGTAAAGACAGCAAGTAAAATATTGGGAATGGCTCCTCTTCTGTCTCCACAGGAACCTTTTGAGCAGTCCATCCTCAGACAGGCGGATACGATTTTATCCAATTCCTCTCATGTACTCCACTCTGAATATGTGCTGCTGAACTTGTAATGAACAGAACCAGAAGACCCAAAATTCAACCAGACAAGCAGGTAGCATTTTAAGACAGTTTATTGGAAGGAAGACAATAGGTCAGAACCGTGAGGGCAGAGGCAGACAGGATGATGAAGGGGAATAAACCAGAGTCTGTAATCTGAGAGCCGTTCTGGGATCATAGCCAGGTGATCAGAAATCCAGGAAATGTCCAAATCAGAATCCGAGGGCAGGGTCAGGGCACAGATACAGGTCAAAAATCCAGACAGCACCGTCAGACCTGCCTAGCTGTCGGGCTAGATGGGCTAACGGGCTAGGCAGACTCAGAAGGTCAGAAGGCAGAAACAGGTTGGGAAACAGGCTAGCAGGCAGTCAGGATTCAGGACGCTGGATGAAACTCACTGGTGGCTTGTAATGATCTGGCAAAGCTGAGTAGACTGAGGCGGGTATAAGTAAGTGGATGAACAGGTGACCGGAGTTGAAAACTAATTAGCGGCAACAGGTGGAGCTGATTTAGAGAAAGATGGTGGCTGGAGGTGGACTGAACTGATCGGGTAGTGGCTGAAAGGTGAAGAGGCTAGCAGGTAAAGTCTAAAACAGTCCAAAAGCAAAAATAAACAAAACCCAAACTATGACAGAACCCCCCCCCCAAGGGCAGATTCCAGACACCCTTAAAAAAGTCCAAAAACAAAAACAACCCAGACAGGGCGGGTGGAGGGAGGCTTGGGATGGGGGGCTAGAGTCCATCAAAAACAAAATTAAACCAAAAACAACCCAGATAGGGCAAACTAAGTCTCTGGGGGGCCTCCCGGAGGCAGACCCCAGCATAAGAGGAAGTCTTGCGGGCGTCCTGGAGGCAGGCCTCGGTGTGGCAAGATGTCTGGCGGGCGACCCCGATGCGGCAGCGTCTCTGGAGGGCGTCCCGGAGGATGACCCTGACGCGGCAGGATCTCTGGCGGACATCCTGGATGTCGCCTCCTCTCGCAGGTCTCCGGAGCGAAGACCGGAGGCAGATCCACCTGGACACCCTCCTCGCAGGACTCCAGAGCAAAGACTGGCGGACCGGCGAGTGTCGCACCCGCACTGACAGGCGAACTGGCGAGCGTCGCACCCACGCTGACTGGCGGACTGGCAAGCAATGCACCCACGCTGACTGGCGGACTGGCGAGCAACAGACCCACGCAGACTGGCGGACCGGCGAGCATTGCACCCACGCAGACTGGGGCACCGGCAACTGTTGCACCCCTGCAGATTGGTACAGAATCCGAGGCGACAGCCAGGCCCTCGGCGGCAGGAACGGGATCCGAGGTGGCAGCCAGAACCTCGGCGGCAGGAACAGTATCCAAGGCGGCAGCCGAGTCTTCGGTGACAGGAACAGACTCCGAGGCGACAACCCGACCCTCGGTGAGGAGAACAGGCTCTGAGGCGGCAACCGCTCCCTTGGTAACGGGGACAGGAACAGACTGACAGACTCCTGGAAATGTTCTCATTTAATACATTGATGTTGTGCAGAATCAGCTGATCAATGCAGAACAGACATCTTAAAATTGCTTTAACATCTCTATGAAAAAGGCCATAAAGTCTCAAAATCTAAAATGCAGTTTGTCCAGGAGGGAGTCACATTTCTGGGCCATGTTCTCTCACCTAAAAACAGAAAGTTGTCACTTCAGCGGATAGAAGCGGTTCTAAAAATCCCAAAACCAATCAGAAAGAAACAAATGATCATTTCTGGGTATGACAGGTTACTGCAGGGCTCACATTCAAAACTACTCCGAGCTTGAATCTGCATTGGCTGCTTTAATACATTCACGGGGAATAGCAGCTGCTGATAAAAATCACATGGACGTCTGAGGCAGAACTGGCTTTCTCTGCTCTGAAAGCAGCCTTGTCCTCTGCACCGGTGCTGGCTTTGCCAAACTCTGACAAACCATTTATTGAAATGGTGGATAAAAAATCTGGTTTCATGTCATCTGTTTTGTTGCAATCTCATGGTGACAAATTGCGACCTGTGGCTTATTATTCTAGTAAACTTGACGCATTTGCGGCTGGTTTACCTGGTTGTTTGCACGCTATTGCTGCAGCTGAGAAAGCAGTGTTAGCTTCACGTGACACTGTTGGCTACAACTGTCTGATGTTTTTTGTTCCACATTCTGTTTCTATCATCCTCCTGGAACTAAAGACTTCTCATTTATCAGCAGCAAGGTGGCTCAAATATTCTTCAATGATATTGGACATGCCTAACATCACTGTAAAACGATGCTCTACTTTAAACCTAGCCACATTTCTGCCTACAGAGGATGGGGAAAGTCATGACTGCGCAGGTGTCTTAAATGTTGTTTGTACCCCTCGTTCTGATTTACAAGACGCCCCTTTGTCTAACGCTGATCTCGTCTTGTATGTTGACGGCTCCTCCTCCCGTTCTGCTGCAGGTTTGAACCAAGTCGGGTTTCCTGTGTGTTCTGACTCTTTTTTTGCGCTCCGGTCCCTTACCACACAACTATTCTGTTCAAACAGCTGAACTCATCGCTTTAACTGAGGCTTGTAAGTTGGCGGAAGGAAAAACTGGTATGGGCGCACAGATTGGATCACGAATCCAGAGGATCGATGCTGGATTTGGTCAAAAAATATTGGTACACAAATGGGTCTTCAGTGGTAGCTGAAAATGACTGCAAAAAGTGTTTGATCTGTGCTTCTCACAACCCATCTAGGGTTTCTGCAAAGCCACAAGCTGCACATCCGCCTCCACAAATTCCATTCCAACATCTAATGATGGATTTCATTGAGCTGACACCTGCTGAAGGAAAGAAATATTGTCTAGTGGTTGTGGATATGTTTTCCAATTATGTTGAAGCTTTTCAAAAAAAAAAACACACAGACAGCAGTTCCATCGCGAAAGATCCTACCACACGGGGGGGTCCCGGAAACCATCTCCAGTGATAATAGAGCACATTTTGTTGACAAAGCTCTGCAGGAAATCAGCCAGTTTCTGGGTTTCCAATTAAAAACACATTGTGCTTATCCTCCAAATCAGAGGTAGCTGTAGAAAGGGAAAAGTTCACCATAATAAACAAACTGGCTAAATTTTGTGAAGAAACAGGTTTATCTTGGTCAAAAGCTCTCTCTCTGGTTCTCATGTACATGACAACTGCTCATTTTGAATACTCCATGTTAGAATATTGTAAGGCTCTGTCACGTTCTCTTTCCTATCAGGCCGTGAGAGCTGCATTACCCCCAGGGGCTGACAAAATCCTGCACCAGTTCCAACCGGGACAGTGGGTGCTGAGCCGAGACACCAGAAGGAGCCACTGGAGAGACAAGTATTGGACTGGTCCGTTCCAGATCCTGCTGGTGACCCACACTGCCATGAAGGTCCAAGGAAGGAACACCAGGATCCGTGCCAAGGGAACACCACCTGAGCAGCATCCGGGTCCAAACCCCTTGCCTACAGGGGCTTCCAACGAACGCCCACCTGTACCAGGCTGATAACAAGGCAGCTTGAAGAGCAGACGCCACTCTGGAGAGGCAGCCGAATTTGTAATTTGGTACTGAGTACCAGAAGAAAGGACAATCCACTTCGCAGCCAAGATCAACATGCAGCTGTACAGAAGATAGAAGGTTTTTAGAACTGGTGATTGGCATCACACTTCTTTTTTTATCACTCCTGTGCTCATCTGGAAAAAGGTACAGCACGAACAATTTGTGACTAACCTGAGTAATCATACCAATCATACCCATCGGCTGACTCGAAAAGAGACCCATCACTTCAGTGACTATCATGATCATGCTGACAACATCTGGTGGCAACTAATGCATCAGACTGTACGGAAAATGACAAATGACAAATGTGTGTTCTTGGATTCCACATGCTTTTGATAACCGACCATTGTTAGTACCTGTTCCTATTGACACTGCAACTTTTTTCACCATTCCTCAATATGACAGGTCAGTGAAGACCATTTTTCTCTGGGTAAAGAATTACACCATAAGACCAAAAAGAGAGATCAGTAAGTTTTCTGATGTGACTAATTTAACCTGTGCCATTACAGGATCTCTTTACAGGTTTCGAGGTAACAGGATTCCCATAAGAGATCCAGACATCTACATAGCGCAGGAAGAAATCTAAGCCATACCTTATTTAAAGAAAGTGTTGCCGCAACTTTTACAACTTGAAACCATGACAGAGTTTTAGCTGGAAAAAAAATCACATATTTCTCAGAGCAGAAAAAATGTAAGATTGTGTTATTTTTGAGTTAAAAAATGCATGTGAAGGTCTGAGCCGCTGATGAAAAGTTTGTGTCTCGAAGAGACTCAAAAAATTTTCTGTGTACTTGTATTATGTTTTTCAATGTACTTCAAAAGGCACTGAATTTGTCTGTGTACTTGAATTTACATTTAAATGTGATACAAAAAATTGAGTTGCCGAGTTCCATGATGGATTTCACCGGGATTTTAACTAGAGTCTGAAGCATAGACTCTGAATCATTGATGCAATAAAACAGGAATAAAATCTAATATCGACCCATTGCGTGGTTTACGTTGTAAAAATTTGTTTTCAGTATATAATAAAGTAGGAATCTTTTTGAAAAGTGGAACGATGAGTAGAAAGATTTAGTGTTTGAACAGGTATAATCTTTGTTAACTTCTAAAAAAGTTTTATTGGTAAATGAAAATTATATAAAATTAAAAAATTGCAAGGTGGTAAAGTTGACATAGGAGAATGCGAAGATGAATTGACACGCCTGGTTGGGAATCTCTGACTTGACAAGAAACTAAAAAAAACCCCATAAAGGTCAAAAGGTGGGGGAGAATGATGCAATTAATGCAGTTATAGAGTTTAAAAAACATTGTGTGTGGGTAAGGTATTTGAAAAAGAGGTCGTTTGATTTTCTGTGTTGTAGAACATGAAATCCTTTACTGTTTTAAACAAAATAGTTTATAGATTATCAGAAACTGAATTAAAATTTAGATATAAAAAACAACAAAAAACTGTTGCCCTGTGACAGACTGGCGACCTGTCCAGGGTGTACCCCGCCTCTCGCCCAGTGAACGCTGGAGATAGGCACCAGCAACCCCTGCGACCCCATGAGGGATTAAGCAGGTTAGAAAATGGATGGATGGATGGATAAAAAAAACAACCCTTTCACAATAAATTGTTATTAGTAAAAACCCTCTTTTGCTTAAAGGAGATATAGGTAATCTATTTACTGTTAAATCAACCTAAATCATTCTCATTTCTCACCCAGGATGGGAGAAACATTCCCTATAAACAATCGGTCCTCTCCATCGACAATGTATTAGTCACGTTTTTCAAACCTAGAGGTACGGTCTGGAACGACTTCAGTTCCGAGTGTAGCTCGTGTTTACTTTCTGAGCCAATCATATGAAAGTTCCCAGAGTTCCTAAAACAGCGTGCCGCATTTCGTCTTTTATTTTGACAAAAGAGCAGCAGCCTGCAGACATGGATGCCAGTGAGAGAAGCAGACCAGAAGTAGAAGAGAATACAACATCATTTGCCTCTCTTGAGTAAGTAAAAATTCATTGGCATATTACAGCAACAACGCACCATTGAGTAAATGGCCGGTCTCAGTGAAAGGCCTTGTGTATGTGTTGTTTGGATTTTAACTGCTGTTACGTATAGCTTGTTTAATAATAGTTTAATTTTACAGCGGTTACAAAAACAAAATAATATTGTTGAATTAATAAAAAGTAGAGTTTCAGACTTTCAGAAACAGTTGTTGAATTTTGAATCTGTCACGCTCATGAGATTTGTCTTACAGACAATATAAACATATGTAAGCTATTTAAAAATCTACTTTTACTATAAAACTATAAAGACACTGAAACCTTTCCAGTCTCAGGGTTCGGAAAAACCCATAAGATAAGTCTAAAGTAAATTCAGAAACACCATCTCACATTTTACCTAGTCCCTTGTAAACATGTTTTGGCACTTAGTGGAATGGGGGGCGGTGGGTTGCGTCCTGCAGGGCGCAGTGGCTGGATAGGGGGGTCCCTGGGGGGCACTCGGAGTGGGGCGCCTGGTGGGTCTGACCCCGGGGTCTGTTGCCCCCATCTGGGAGGTGCTTGGGAGGCATACGGGCGGCCTACAGCGGCCGCTTGCGGCGCTCTTGGGGAGTTCCGCGGTGACGGACGTGGGTTACTGACCTGGTAGCTGTGCTGCCGCTGGGTGGGTCCAGGGGTCGGGGGTCCCTGGGGTGTGCCGCCCTCGGGCGGGGGCCCCGGCGGGGCCTCGGGGGTTCAGGTTCCGGGGGGTATGCCGCTTGGGGTCTGGGCCGGCGCGCACCCGGGTGTCTGCCCCTGCACGGGGCCTCTGGTGTGCTGGGGGGCCTCGGGGCCTGTTGAGCTGGTAGGGGGGCATGGTCTCAGGGCAGATGCTCTTCCCCTTCTTTGGGTTGGCACTCTACTAGTGGGGGGAGGGGAGGGAGGGGGAGTAGGGACTAACCCAGCCTGGATGTCTATTGTTTTACGTATGGTGAGTTGTTTGAATGTTACTGTTGGGGAGGGATTACATCTACGAATGGGGGTGGGGGAGTGTGTGGATGTGGACGTTTTGGTGGGCTTTGTGTCCGTCCCCCTGTCTCAGTCCTGGTGCGGGTTTCGCCTGGGGGGTGGGGTTGTGGATGGCTCGTGCGGGCTGGCTAACCAGGGTCCCACCTCTTATTTATTTATTTTATTTTTTTGGGGGGGGAAAGCCAGGAGGCTTGGTGGGTGGGCTGTGGGGGGTGGAGGTGTTGGTCCTGGTGGGTGGTTGGCTCGCGGGCCCTGCCGCCTCTCCCTGGCCCCCGGGCTACGGTGGTGCCGCTGGCGGGGCCCCCTTCTCCGGGTGGGCTTTCGGGGAGCGGGGGTGCCTATTGGAGTCAGTAGGGGAGCTGGCTCCCTGGGACTGTTGTAGGCTCCCCAGTCCTTTTCTCCCCATCCCCGGACTCCTCCCTCTGCCTGCTCCATCACGCTGCCACACATGTAGGACCTTGGGGAGGGGGGCGTTACTGGAGGTTGCCACTTTCTGATGACGTCCCTCACCCCAATTTTATCAAGCATTTTAGACACTTTCACTCCAAACATTTTCACAACGCACATACATGGAGGCCATGGTATGGGGGGGTGGGGGTGAAGACATCTGGGGGTGGGGGGGGTTGCTTATGTTGTGTGAACCTCGCCTCGGATGGCTCCCTTCACCCCCTCTTGCATTTAGACATTGAGGGTTCTGGGCAGTTGCTTGGAGGGGGTGTGCCGGCACCAGCTACCTTCCGGAGGGGGGGTGGGCTGTGCCGGGCACCCCCTTCGGTGCTCCCACTTTTAAACACACTTGAGAACCACATGCAGCAACACAACATCTAAGCGGGCGTAGGGAGGATCGGGGTCTTTTCCACACCCCCGTTCTCCGATTGCGGCACAGAGTCTGGGCCTTGGAGGAGGAGCGGGACTGGGGCTGACGCCTCTGCTCTCCCCAAAAAGGGGTGGGTGGGAGGGCTGGCTAGGGTAAGGTGGGGGAGGGAGTGGGTCTATTAGGTATTTATGGGTGAGGGGGGTTCTGGTTGGGTGGCCCGTACGGGTCATAATGGCCCCCTCCCTGGGGGGCCTGGGCCGGGGGGCGTCTGGTCTGGGGGCGGGATCGGGGGTCGGGGATAGGTAGTCGGATAGTGGGATTGTGGTGGCCCCCCCCCACTTGGGTTGTTGGATGTGAGTGTTATGTGGTAATGTGTGTACAGCGTCGTCCCCTTTTTTTTAAGTCTGTGTGTGGTGAGTGGGGCACTAGGGTGGGATGGTGTGAATGAGATTTATTAATTTTTTTTTTTTTGCCAGGTCCGTGTCCGAACCGCTCCCTCTCCCAAGAACATCTCAAGTCTCCGTATTTCCTGTGTTTGCCCCTCTTGGGTGCCAGGTCCCCTGGCGCCTGCATCGGTGCTCGGGGAAGGCCGGCCTTTGGTTCTTCACAACCTGGGCCGTCTCTACAGAATGGGCTGAACGGGCTGCAGCCCCGGGCATCGCCGCTAGGGGGGGCCTCCGGTCGCGGAATGTCAAATGACAAAAATTAATATAAGAAAAGAAAACGAAAACGAGCGAAAATGTCGAGCCATAGAAAACAGGACAGCGGAGCAAAAAAACGAAAATTAGTAGAAATAAAAAAGGAAAGAGCCAAAGAATTATTACAGAAAACACCCAAATTAACCAACCTGTGAAGTAGTCAGCCTGCTGTAGCGGCTACCTCCAGCCAAGGTGCAACTGATGGACAGCAGCCAGCCACCGCTAGTTCTAGCCAACTAACCAGCCCAACTAGCCCTGCTAGCAATAGTGCTACTGCTACAACCTCTGAGGAAACAACAAGGGATGGAGAAGAACCAGTGGGTAACGTAGCAGATGAGCCTGTTGATTCTGAGGCAGTGGAGAAAATAGATATATCAACAGATATTGCATGCTGGGGAGAAGTTAATGAGGAGATGCGAAGCTATTGGGTCGGAAGGGGAATTGAAGCCCCCACACAATGTCAACATAAAGATGCCGATTTTTCGGCTTCTGAAAGGAGCTATAAAAATCAAAAGCGATGTCTGAGCAAAACATTGTTCCGTCGCTCGCTCAGAAATGGAGAGAAGGTGGCAAGAGAATGGCTGTCTTACTCCCCATCTACTGGAAATGTGTTTTGTTTTTTTTGCAAACTATTCAGTAATGATTCGTCCGCTTTCACGCACGGATTTTCTGATTGGAAACATTCAGTTGACCGAGTGGAGATGCACGAAGCGGGCCAGCCCCACAGACAGGCTGTGCTTACTTGGCTCGCACGCACCCAGGTTCGTGGGATCGACGCAGGGCTGCAGGATCAACTTAAAGATGAGGCGAATTACTGGAAAGAAGTATTGAGGAGAATTGTGGCTGTAATAAAATTTCTGTCAGAGCGTGGGCTCGCATTCAGGGGAGAAAATGAAACCCTGGGCTCAGTGCACAACGGGAATTATCTGGGCATCTTGGAGTTGCTGGCCACGTTTGACCCTTTTTTGGACGAACACTTAAAACGTTTTGGAAACAAGGGGCGGGGGACACCCTCCTATTTGTCATCGAATATTTGCGAGGAGTTTATTGCACTCATGGGCCAGCGAGTACAATCAGAGATAATAATGCAGCTCCAACACGCAAAGTATTTTTCACTTATTGTTGATTCTACACCGGATTTGAGTCACACTGACCAACTTACATTTGTGGTGCGTTACGTGTCTCAGGAGGGCAAGATCTTTGAGAGATTTTTGAAATTTCTGCCCATTTTTAGCCACACAGGCGAGTCACTTTTTGACTCAGTCCGCGGTGTGCTGCAGGACATGCACATAGACATTAAAAATTGCAGGGGACAGTGCTTTGACAATGCGTCTAACATGGCAGGTTCGTACAAGGGATTGCGTGCCCGAATTCAGGAAATAAACCCCCTTGCTGAATGGATTCCATGCGCGGCCCACTCCCTGAATCTTGTTGGGGTCTGTAGTGTGGATTGCTGCCGTGACGCCAGCTCTTTTTTTAGGCTAGTGCAATCCATCTTCACTTTTTTCTCAGCTTCGCCTAGCCGCTGGAAAATATTAATGGATGGACTGGAGTCTAACGAGAACAAGCGCATGGAGGTGGTGAAGGGACTTTCATCGACACGATGGGCGGCACACGCACGGGCTACAAAAGCTCTCCGTTTAAATTTCAAAAATATCCACGACACTTTAAATAAAATAGCAGAAGACGAGAATCAGAAATCAGCCGCACGAGATGAGGCGAAGTCTCTGGCAAAAAAAATGAATAGATTCGAGACAGCATTCCTCGCCATCATATGGGATACCGTGCTGCAAAGATGTGAAATCACAAGCAGGGCCCTGCAGACGGTGGAATTGGACCTAGTTTCTGCTGTGGAATTGCTCCAGTCCCTCATAGACTTTGTGTCCCATTTACGCTCCCAGTTTAAACATTTGGAATCTCAGGCCAAATCGCTATCACTGACACAGCAGTACACTGTGACTCGACAGGTGAAGCGCACCACCCCGTCCCCGGCAGATGACACCGACGAACCCACCCTTGTGTCCAATGCTGGAGAAGATCGCTTTCGTGAGACTTTCTTCGTCATAATAGACAAACTGATCAGTGCATTACAGCAGAGACACGCAGTGTACAAAGAAACGTCCACATACTTCGGATTTCTAACGCAACTGGACAATTTGTCTCTCAGTGAAATACGCGAGAAAAGCATCCTCCTCCAGGCAAAGTACCACGAAGACCTAGCTGATGATTTCCCTGATGAACTAGGGCAGTTTGTGCATTTTGCAAGAGTTTCCACTGTTAACAGGCAGCCGATTAACTTACTGGCATTCATTCGAGAAAGGAATCTACAACATGTTTTTCCAAATGTGGACGTAGCACTGCGGATTTACCTTACATTGCCAGTCAGCAATGCCAGCGGGGAGAGGTCATTTTCCAAACTTGGAATTATCAAACACAAGCTGAGAACGACAATGCTGGAGGAGAGACTTAACAGTCTGACTTTAATGTCAATTGAGCACGACATGCTGGCCCAAATGGACTTTGAGGAGCTCATTAATGATTTCGCACGGAAGAAGAGCAGAAGACGGGCCTTTTGAAGTCACGTGGTGAGTTCAGTTTTTTCTCTGACAGGCCGCTGCTGTGTTTGTGTTTGTGTGCACATTTTAAATAGTTCACCCCAAATATGTTGCATTTACATTCCTGCCTGTCTTCTTGCTTGGGGTTTGTTGTGCGTAACCAGAGATGTACCAGGGCCTTACTCCTTGAGTAAATTAACCATGCAATGCCCAAACCGGGGCCTTCACTAAGCTTTGAGTGAGCCCTACTTTGTTTTATAGTTTTTGATGAGTTCACAAAACAGGATGCATTTCTATAAATCAAGTAACTTTCAAAAAAACAGTTCATTTAATGTTGTTTGGGCCTAACTTTCTGTACTTGATAGCAAATGCAGTGTATTACATTTTCTGTAATGATTTGCCAAAGTCACCAAATCACCAATTTCATACTTTCTTTTTTCCAAGATTTTCAAATAGGTCAATTCAGATACATTTTGTTTTCCCATCCTCATTTTGTCAGCTTTGTCAACACTGCAATTATAATAAAGCTACCATTGAATTGAAATGAATTTAATTGAATTGAAATAATATCACCAGTTAACGGTAGTGTGTCATAGATTGGTAGGCCTACTGTGTACGCTGATGTGTCTGTGGGTTAGGGTGACATCATGCGTCAGAACATGATATGAGGGGCCTCATCCAGGTAATTAGCCCCGGGCCTCAGAAAGTGTTAATCCGGCCCTGTTCACAACCACTATTGAGCAACTTTCTTCAGGAATTTCACATACACAAGTGCACTCTCACAAACACCCACAGGTGCTGGGTTTCAGGTACTGAGTGTTCGCTTATATACAGAAAGCCCGTAATTTATTTATTTATTTTTAAATTTTTTTTACTTTCTTTTCTCAGGTATCACATTATACATGTCAGTTTAAATAATAATACATATGATTTAGCAATGGTACATATTATAATAGAGTGTTACTCTATTGTATCTGTTACACTATGTCCGTTGGTTGTGCTGTTTGTTTTTATATCTCTCTTTCCAGGTGATGAAGCAGACGGAAGACGTTTTGTCATTCTTTCCCTTTTATCTCTTCTTTCTTTCACCTCTTCTCTTTCTTTTTTTCTCTTCTTGTTCTTCCCTTACTCTCCTACTTTCCCATTGTAGTGTCCACATAATTTGAAATTCTCCCCGCAGGAATCACAATAAAACTATTTACATGCATAAATCAAGCGGAGCACTATGCGAAAGCAGATTGCTCCACTTGTGAAAGCAAAATCTGTCGATCTCTATTTGGCATTAAGACATCAATTCTTATTGCCACATTGCTATACAGGACACTGGGGGGGAAAAAAACAAACAAAAAAAAAACATGTTTTGGCAAAGTATTTTGAAAACTGCTGTGTTTTTATCTTTCTTCGATGCCACAGTTAAGAAACTAAATGAGAGAATGTAACTAATTATACAAATTCTGGTATCCTGAGTAAAATAGTTTAATATTTGAAAATCTAGTAGATGAGGAGTTTTAAAAAAATAGTCAATGGCTGATAAAATGGAAACAATTCATATACTTGTTACATACACTAATGATTAGACACGATAGCTTGTTAATCTTACAAAGTACTTGTATCAGGGGTCTGCATCCTACGGTTCCGAAGCCACTGTTGGCTCTTTAGATCCTCCTAAATGACCCTTTACAACTTAAAAATATTATATAAGGGAGAAATAGTTTTTAGATTTGAAAAAGGTAAAAAGCTCCTTCTAGCAATTTGTTGAGTTTTTTTCATGGTATACATAGACTTTCCACCCCAGAATGTTACTAATACAAGTTCTTTGTTTTGTTTAGTCCTTTTTTTCACTATGCTGCAAACTACCTGTTCTGCTTTCATTTTCCATAAACATGTAATGAACGAAAAGTACTTTTGAGTAAACTACAATAGGGTTATATAGGTTTTCGGCTCCAGACAGATTTTATTTATTAAGAATGTGGGTAAAGATGGCTCTTTGGAATGTAAAGGTTGCTGATGCCTGTGACATACTGTTGTAGTTAGCATGTGAAGATATATCTTACATTTTTTACTAAAGAAAAGAAGGGGATATTTTATTATTTTGAAAATAGGGAATGGAGTGTAGAAGATGTAATGTGTTGTTTTTTTTCACCAATCTGAATAGTGCATTCATATTTATCACTCTATCACTCTGCTCTAAATAATTTACAATTACCTCTAGAATTGTCCCAGTTAGTAAATAATTTATCTTTTTCTTATAATAAATAGGTTGCATCAATGTGCAGCCTTTTATATAAGGTTAAAACCCTTAGGATCTGGGAGTAAACCACCGTATTGACTGTGCTGAATGAATGGTTGTCTGTGTGTGTGTGTGTGTGTGTGTGTGTGTGTGTGTGTGTGTGTGTCAGTGGGCGTCCTCAAATACAGAGTTGTAGTATAATACTTTTGTGTTTGTGACAGTTAGGGATTGAAGAAGGCATGAAGCAGGATCAAAACTGCCAGTGTTGTGCAACTACAGACATCATCGAGAGGTCAAAACCTGGTAGCAAAGAAAATTGGGTGAGTAACATTTACTTGAATTTGAAACTAATAAAATATATGTTGTGGGAACCTTGAAATAAAATAGGATTAATCTATTTATAGGAATAAGTTGACTATAGTTGTAATATTTTTAAATATAGGAGAATTGTTTTAGAGAGAACATATAAGAATTTCAAACTGAAGAAGGAGGTAGTCTCAAAAATGGCCGCTAAGTGATCGTGAGTTACTTCTGAGATGTTCAAATGGTGCAGAATTTAAACCTATTCTTTAAGTTATAGTTTAAATGTGTGAATTATACGGTAGGGTTACAATGCCAACATTGATAACAGCTTCAAAGAAAGGCTGATTCTTTCATTCAGTCTTGTTTCACTCTATCTGTAGAATAGAGGGGAGGGCGGGGTCTTAGAAGATGATTGGTTCTAGAGGCTGGTCCTGATATGTCAGTGTTTTTCTCATAGGGATAATATTGAACTAACAACGTGATCTTCTAAAGAGGTTGGAAATATGGGCCCCCATTTCATCCATTTCTATCTCAACTGATCCAGTGACCGCTTCTCCTATTTGTGGTGAGTCTTTGATTTATGACTTTTTATGTGGAACAAATTTGTGTTGCTACCTTTTGTGGCAATGGTGCTACGGCATGTTTTGCAAATTACCGCATTTTGTTCGTCATCCTTCTTGTGAAATCCAAACCACTGCCATATTATTGACCCAGTGCATTTTTTCTTCAAACTCATTTTCTTGTTTACCTGAAACTCCATAGTTATCGCCATATTCTCGCTGTCTCGTCAACGTAAGCGCACGTGTTCGTTGTGTGCGGCAGAACTCTTTTTTGGTTTGGAGGAGGAGCGAGTGATGCGTTCACAGCATGTGGGAAAAACTAAACTCACAGTGAAGGAAATACACCGGCTCAATCTTGCCATGAAAATTTACACTCGATGGTCGCAATAAAGTCATTTTAACCATCGTGCCGAGAAAAACTTGAGATACATCGAGTATATTCGATATATCGCCCACCCCTAGTTAGGAGGTGGTCTCAACATGCCATCTAGCATCTGGTCATCTTTTAGTCGGTCATAGGTCAGAAGTCGTAAATACCAAGCCAGGTCTTAGGGTACATGTCATAATTCTTAGGTCATAGGTCACACGGTGATGTCATACTGGAAGTGGGAGGGGCTAGTGGTGGGGCTGGAGGTGTGGCACATGTCACTTTGGAATGTGGGTGGGGTTTTGTGATTAGACGAAAGGTGGGGTCACCTACTCTCTGATAGAGCCCAGAGCTGTTTGCGCCACTACTTGTGATTCACATCCCACAGCCATGTTTAATTTTATGAAGGTAATAGACACTCTGATCAAGGTTTTTAACACTTTCATTAGGAGTGCCATCTCTCTTTTCTCCTCTCTTTTTCACAAATTTGTGTCCCTAACAAAGTGCGCCCTTGCAACACACAAAACACCCTGAACTCCAAATTTCTATGCATAAGACATTTGTAAAACATATAAACAAAACTGTTTTGGGCATTTAATGAATAAGACACTCACCATTTTCCTGGGTGTCACAAAGGCCAGTAAGTTCTACGGAACCATTTATATACGATCCAATTCCTGAAAGGGGACATAAATGGAAGAATTTAGAATTTTTATCCAGACAACTAAATTGTACACAAACAGAGGAGTCCAGATAGTTAAAATAGAATTTAGATAAGACGTTTGAAGTTTACTTACCATTAAAGGTAGAGCAGATGATTTTTCCAGAAATGTAGGTGGGAAACATCCAAGCCTTGACCATTTCACCTGCTCTCAGGTTTGATCGCCTGAAAAAATCTCCAAATACAATCTGGTCTTATTTAGTTTTACTGATGCCTTCCTCTTCTTTTCATAACCTTGTAAGACAGTTTTCTTCTTGTGACTCTCAGGCATTTTCAAAGTGTACTGTGAGAGCAGTAGAGCTACTATGTGTCTAACACCGAAGCTAACTGGATACACAAACACTAGAAGTGATATGATTGTCATATTGCGGGACAATAAAGGAATTCTTATCTTAAAGGTATTTCTTATCTTACTTTAACACTAATATATAAACATTGTGGCATTTGTTCTGATTTGGTGTCTGTGTGATGGGTTCCCAATACCATAGGGTGTCTGGGGTAGAATCTTTCCATGTGAGTTAGCTTTGTGAGTGTCAGTTACACTTATGCTAAATGCATAAAGTTAGATCCTAATGTTTAAAACAGCTGGAGGTATAACTTTACAGGGAGAATTATACTTTCATGGCAACTTCAAAACTGGAAAAAGCCTGACCTTAAAATCTTTCTGAAAACTTTTCCCTTTGCAGAAATCATTAATTGTTTACAATGTTCCCAAATACCAAGGTAACTTGTAAACTCCTTATCTAGAGGAGCAGCAGCAGCATCCCTAGGGATGCTTCTGCTGCGTATTGTATTATCATACGTGTTGTAAATATTGCACCTTCCACTGTCATGTTTTGGTAGAGCTTGTTTTAGGACCTCAAAAACAGAGAGAGAGGCAGGGAGCCGTTATTAGTGAATTTAATGAAAATCCAAAACTTACAAAACGCTGGAGGATGCAGGAGCCAGAGCAACAATGAAATGTAGACCTGGGGTGCAAACGAGGAACCGATCAGGCAAGGTGACATATAGCAGCAGTAGGAACCAGCGGCCAAAGAAACAATAAGATGAGCTTAAATAATGGCAGGAGTTAAATGACTAATTGGTGACAACATGAGGAGATGATCTAGGGCAGAGTGGTGGCTGGAGGAAGACTGAGCTGAGACACTAGTGTGTGTTATGTAAAGAGGCTGGAGTTTTTTTCACTGTCAAATAGTTTTTCCTTTGTTCAATATTTACTCTGGTATTTACTCCTGTCTTCTACGTTTGGTGTTTCTTCAAAGATAACTTTAGATTAGACCGGTTTGCTCTTTCTTAGTCTTCTCTTGTTTCTCATTGCTAATAATTGTGTATAACTGTCCATGTGTTTGCCACTGTCACACCCAAATTTCCCCATTGCAGGTCAATAAAGGAATTTGTATTTAACATATGAAAATGCAGTTAGCTCCATACATTTGGCTACAACAGATAAAGCTGTGTTCAATACTATTGAAGAGACATTCTGCAATAAAGATAAATTTTTACCACACATTGTGTAAAATTGATATTACTACTGTATTGTGCATTTACTTATTTAATATTCAATTCAATACAATTAAAAATTGTCTCCGACTGACCCTTTTTCTCTGACTAACCCTAACCCTATTTTGCTCACAGTTCTCCGACTGTGTCTGCATGTGGGCCAAACACCTTAAAACCATGACAGAAGAACACTCTGGACAAACTGACCCAGCAGACACTTTCGGGAGGCAGCTAGCTGCCCAACAAGAGCAGTTACAGGCTCTTGGCATAGCGGTCAATGCAGCGCAGGAACAGTTGCAGTCTTTGACAGCTCAACTTAGCCAACTTACTGCCGTGTTAACCCCCGCGTCCAGTCCGCCCGCTTCCGCCTCCTAGTAACTCCGATTCATCTGATCAGCCTCCTCCTGTCTCTGAAAACTTGTCTCCGAGCCCTGAGAAATTCTCTGGAGACAGTGGTGATTGTGGTGGTTTTCTTTTTCAATGTACCCTTGTGTTTAGTCGTTCTCCCTGCACCTTTGCCGTAGATTATGCCAAGATCTCCTTTGTTTTACGGTTATTAACCGGTAGAGCTCCTAGATGGGCTGAAGCACGCTTCCCAGACTGCCGATCTTTTGGCTGCACTTTCGAGGAATTTATCAATGAATTCAAGACAGTGTTTTCAGCCAAAACAGATCCTGTACAGCAGTCCCGTCAGTTACTGGTGCTTAGGCAACGCGGACGCCGCTTTCGGACTTTGCGGTTGACTAGTCCGTATTGAGGAGCCTGACACTTTTGAGGGATTAGTTGCCCTCGCTGTCTGTCTGGATGCTCGTTTACGCAGTCGAGGTCGGGGGCGGTCGGAGAAACCCGTATGGCCATCGTTTCCACCTGCACATGGGTTAAATCCACCACGACCCATGGCAGCCCCGCCGTCACCCCCCGAGCCGATGCAGATTGGTCGGGTACACATCACCCAAGAAGAGCGACAACAACGCTTAGCAGCTAATCAGTGTCTTTATTGTGGAGCCGCTGGACATTTCGTTAATTCGTGTCCAGTGCGGCCAAAAGATCAGGTCCGTCACCTGTAGTGGGGAAGACGGTGCACCGGAGTAAGATTTCATCCCCCAGGTCGTCTAGTGAACTCGTTCAGTCTCGGTTTTGTCTTCTGGCAACTTTAGTTTTGGCCCGAGATAGTCTAAGTGTTTCCGCTTTAGTTGATTCTGGTTCTGATTTTAATTTGATCGACCAGAGGCTTGTTTCACAGTCTCAGATTGAGACGGTGCCCTTGTCCACGCCCCTTCAGGTTTCCACCTTGGATGGGGAACATTTAAAGCTCATCACTCATCAAACCAAACCCTTGGAGGTAATTATCTCAGGTAACCACAGAGAGTTACTATCTTTTTTCGTCTTTCCATTTGATCATTCCCCGGTAGTGTTGGGCTTATCTTGGCTACAGAGACATAATCCTCATCTTAAGTGAGCCGAGTCCCATTTAGAATCATGGTCTCCTGCCTGTCATTTGCGTTGTCTCCAGTCCGCCCTACCTATTTGTCATCCATCCAACCCCTCACCCGAGGGGGAGGATCCTATTGATCTCAGTTTGTTACTCAGTAAGAGTAAGGCTAGCTCATTACCACCGCATCGCCCTTATGACTGCGCCATTGACCTTTTACCTGGTGGCCGACCCCTGACTCCAGAAAGCAGCTGCAGCGCTTCTTGGGGTTTGTCAACTTCTATAGGAGGTTTATCAGGAATTACAGCCAGATCGCGTCCCTTCTTCACGCCTTAACGTCACCTAAGACTCCTTTTATTTGGAGTCCAGAGGCTGAGGCCGCCTTTAAAAGACTACTTAAGACTAGGTTTTCTCAGGCCTCCATTCTGGTACACCCCGATCCTACCAAGCAATTTATCTTAGAGATCGACGCTGCACGGGAGTCAGAACTGTTCTATCCCAGCAGTCAGATGCAGATCAGAACCTCCACCCCTGTACATTCTTTTCCCGTCGGCTGTCTTCAGCAGAACGTAATTATGATCTTGGAGATCGGGAGTTGTTGGCCATTAAATTAGCTTTTGGAGGAATGGCGACACTGGTTGGAGGGGTCCGAGCAGCCCATATTAATCTGGACTGACCACAAGAATCTCGCCCGACGTCTGAACCCCCGACAAGCCCGCTGGTCCCTTTACTTTTCCCGGTTCAACCTGTCCATTACCTACCGCCCTGGTTTCAGAAACGTCAAGCCTGACGCCCTGTCTAGACTGTATGCCCCCCAAGAACAAGAAGAGAAACCAGCACCTATCCTGCCTCCTACCTGTACTTTTGGAGCCCTCCGTTGGGAGTTGGAGGACCACATAAACCAGGCCTTGCAGCTGGATCCGGATCCTGGAACAGGGCCAGCCGGGCTAACCTACGTCCCCAGATCTGTCCGTCCTGATGTTTTGCGCTGGCGCCATGATTCCAAGTTTTTGGCTTACCCGGGTATCTACAGAACCCAGTCCCAGGTGTCTCATCGATTTTGGTGGCCCTCATGGAGCAGAGACACTCCATGGTATTCCATCCGACATCCTCTCTGACCGAGGCCCCCAGTTCATCTCACAGGTGTGGAAGCACTTCTGTTCTGCTCTCAGTGCCCGTTACACTCACACCGGCTATCATCCACAAACCAACGGCCAAACAGAAAGAATGAACCAACACCTAGAAACTAATCTCCGTTGTGTCACTTCATCATCCCTCTCCGATTGGAATAAGTTTCTGCCATGAGTAGAGTACGCTCTTAACTCTCATGTCTCCACAGCCACTGGTCACTCTCCATTTGAAGTAGCTTTAGGCTATCAACCACCTCTCCTCCCGTCTGATGAACTCCGCATCCCTGTCAATTCTGTCCAACAATACGTCCTCCACTGTCAGCAAACCTGGAAATCCACTGTTACTGCTCTTCATCACACCGCAGAGCAGAACAGGAGATTCGCTGACCAACATCAAGTTCCTGCCCCCCAATATTGCCCCGGTCAGAAGGTTTGGTTATCCGCCAGAGACATACTCACTAACCCCTCAGCCAAGAAACTAGCTCCCCGGTTCACTGGTCCTTATGAAATTGAAGAAATCATCAGCCCGTCGTCTGTCCGTCTCCGTCTCATTCCCGTGTCCATCCCACCTTTCATGTGTCCCAAATTAAGCCCGTTTTGTCCAGCGACCTGGAGTTTTTATGTTCTCCCTGTGCATACATGGGTTCTTTCCGGGTACTCCGGAGGAATCCCCCAGTCCAAAAACATGACTGTTAGGTTAATCGGCCTCTCTATATTATCCTTAGGTGTGAGTGTGTGCGAGAATGGTTGTTTGTCTCTGTGTTGCCTTGCAATAGACTGGCGACCTGTCCAGGGTGTACCCCGCCTCTCGCCCATTAACAGCTGGAGATAGGCACCAGCACCCCTCGTGACCCCACAAGGGATAGACGTGTTAGAAAATGGATGGATGGTTAAACATTTTATACAGTTCCCCAACAACATGTATCAGGACAAATAAGCAAACATCTTCCAGCTTTTGTCTCCGGAGGGGCACCAGGCAAGGATGCCCGCTTTCCCCCTCATGGTTTCTTATTTTTATTGAACCAATGCGCAGCAACAATCAGACAACCTAAAAAGGTATTAAAAGTACAAAATGAATGAATATAGAGCATAAAATTAGACTTTATCTCCATCTCTCTCTCTCTCTCTCTCTCTCTCTCTCTCTCTCTCTCTCTCTGACGGAGTGAATGGAGCTAGGGACGGGAGTGTCAGAGTGAGTGTTTTTGAGTCTTCTTTCTATCTCTTTTCTTTCTGTAAGGTGTTTTGAACACTTTTCTCTTCACACTGTTACTTGATCTTAAGTTGAGTTTTGGTTGTTCCAGGCTGGTCCGGTACTTTTTTTGCTACCGGTTCAGTTTGCCGTTTGGAACCACGCCTGTTGTGGAGGGCTGTGCGGAGTTTGAAAAGTTGACACGTCGGCATGCTGTCAAACTCATACTGACAGCGAATTGTTCAGCAGAGGAGGCAGCCTTAGCTGTTGGAGGAGTTGTAGGTTGTGATAGTGTGAAATCTGCTTCCCGTATGAGTGCGATTGTAATCTTTCTTGATAGCACATCCAAAGTGAATGGTTTGGTTGAAAGGGGCGTCGTCATTCATGACACTTTCACACCAGTTCACCCGCTGGTTAGTCCAGCTAAAAAGATTATCATCTGAAATGCACCCCCCTTTATTAAAAATTATCTCCTTGTTAAGGAGTTGTCACGCTATATACAGCTAGTTACACCCATAAAGATGGTTTCTTTAGGTTGTAAATCTGTGCTTCTTAAACATATCGTGTGTCATAGAAGGCAGGTATTTATGATCCTTAAGGACACAGCTAATGAGCTTAACCTGTCCTTTAATTTTAAAGTAGATGGGTTTAATTATATGGATTATGCCTCTTCTGAGAATATGAAATGTTTTGGTTGTGTTTCAGAAGGTCATATAATTCGATCGTGCCCAGAAAAGCTGAAGAATACACAGTTGGTGGTGCCGGCGTGGCGGACCGCGGTGCCGCTGTGGTGGATCGCGGTGCCGCTAAAGCGGGCCGCGGTGCCGGCGAAGCGGGTCACGGTGCCACCGGAGAGAGCCATGGGGCTGCTGGTGGTTTCACAGTAGTTGGTGCAGGTCTTGATGTTGCTGATGCCGGGGTTCCTGGTGGTCTTTCTGTTGTAACTGCAGAGGAACAGCCTGAGGTGCGATCCTTTATAAATTGTGATTGTTCTAATGGAATTGATTTCACTGATAGTGAGATGAAACAGGATCAATCTGTGAGTAGTTTTGATGCAGATTCAAGGAAAAAAAGAGCCGATTAAGTTTTTTGTGAAAGCTTTTGTGAGGATGACGGCATACTTGATGAGGATTTGTTGAAACTGTCCCAGAAAAGGAAAAGTTCTGAACCTGCCAACAGCAGCACTAAAGCTCTCAGAGTTAAGAGAGCAAACAAAGAAGGAGAGGGCAGTTTGGAGTCTGATGGTAGCCTGCCCTTGAGCCAGGATCAGCAGAATCTGTATCCTCCTGCTGAAATTAAGAGTTTTCTACAAAAAACTAAAGTACTCAGACTGATTAAAGTAGAAGAACGTTTTCCAGATTAAAAAAAGGTTTGTTGAATCCTTTCGGGCTTTAACAAAGAAAACTGGATATTTTGTTGATAATGTGTTAACAGATCAAGAAATGTATCGCTTAAAGAAACTGATTTTGAAAGTCAGAGCCCAAGTAATTACTGCTGATGAAGATGAGGATATTTAAATAAATGTTTTATATTTCTTTGTGTCTGTGTGTTCTCATTTTAATACAGCTCTTTTGAATGATGGAGCTTTTAGAGCAGCTTTTGAATATTTCTGGGTCAGTCATAAACAATCTAAATCAGATTTTTCTTGTGTCCAATAGTGGTGGGATTATGGTAAATGTCAAATTAAGCAGTTGTGTCAACAGTTCACTCGCAATGTCACTAGAGACATAACCAGATCTATGAGGGACTTGGAGACTCAGATAATAGAGCTGCAGGGTTTGGCAGCATCTACAGGAAACCGAGGGTTTTCAGATTCCGTCAAAGCTAAAAAGGCCGTTCTGGCCAACCTGTTGGGCACAGCAGCCAAAGGAGCCTTGGTCAGATCACGCTTCCTAAGTGTAACAGAGATGGATGCCCCGTGTCACTTTTTCTTGTGGACTAGAAAAAAAGAATGGGCAAAGAAAGATTGTTCACTCCTTAAAGTCTGACTGTGGTTCTACTATCTCAGGTTCTTCTGAGATCAGGAAGTTTGCTGTCAGTTTCTATAAAGATCTTTTTTAAGACTGAGAATCTTCACCAGCAAGAGTGAACATTTGGAGAATCCGGATGTGAGGGATGGTTTCTACCAAGGACTTCCTCAGGTGGATGCTGAAGACAATCGAAAAACTGGAGGCTCAGCTTACGCTGCATGAACTACATACTGCTTTGATGAGCCTAAAGAGTGGTAGATCCCCTGGCATGGACGGTCTTCCTGTTGATTTCTACAAGTCATTCTGGTCTGTGATCGGCGAGGATTTGTTGGAGGTGATTACAGATAGCCTGCAGAGAGGTTGTCTGCCTCTGAGCTGCAGACAGGCAGTCGTTACTCTGCTTTCAAAGAAAGGAGATTTACAGGATCTAAGGAACTGGCGACCAGTCTCTTTGCTCTGCACGGACTACAAGATATTCTCTAAGCCTGGCTACCAAACTTAGAGAAGTTATGTCTTCAGTCATCCACAGAGACCAGACGTATTGTGTGCCTGGCAGGCTGATAAGTGATAATGTCACTTTAATCAGAGATGTTTTGGAAATCTCCAACTCATTGGGCATAGATATTGGTCTGATTTCTACAGATCAAGAAAAAGCTTTTGACCGGGTTAAACACCAATATTTGTGGCAAACTTTGACTGCTTTTGGTTTTAGCCCTGGTTTCATAGCTATGATTCAGGTTTTATACCGTGACATTGCGAGTGTACTTACATGGAGGCTTAAGTGCTCCATTCAACGTTTTAAGAGGAGTGAGGCAAGGCTGTTCTTTGTCAGGGATGCTTTATTCCTTGGTAATTGAACCTTTGCTTCATAAGCTGAGGAAAGATTTGTATGGTGTTTCTATTCCTGGGTGCAATGTCTCTTTAAAATTGTCAGCTTATTCTGATGATTTAATAGTTTTTGTAAACACACAGGAAGATATTGATGTTTTGGTCAACACTGTCTTTCTTTTTGGCTGTATCTCTTCTGCAAAAATAAACTGGAGAAATAGTGAGGCTATAATTGTTGGAAGTCGATTGGGGGATCAACTCAGTCTGCCTGGAGGCTTAGTGTGGAGAAAAGGTGGGTTCAAATATTTAGGCGTGTTTTTGGGTCATGAAACTTTTGTGCAAAAAAATTGGGAGAATGTATTGGATAATGTTAAGGGTCGACTTTTGAAGTGGAAGTGGATTTTACCTAAAATGTCATATAGAGGACGAGTTCTTGTCATTAATAATCTAGTTTCTTCCGCCATGTGGCACCGGTTGATGTGTGTTGATCCTCCAGTTCCTCTTTTATCAAATGTTCAAAGGGTTCAAAAGTTTATTGTTTTGGGAGGGTGGTGGAGCTGGCTGGACCTCGGCTGGATGATCCTGTTAAACTCGCTGCTTGTTTGGAAATAAAATCTGTTTGAGTTGTTGGTCAGCTTTTGTGCTACTGGAAGCACAAGTTAAGTGAACATGAATGTTCCCTTTTGACAGATTATTATGGAGGTACTGTGTTACCAAATCACCTGGAACCTTTTCCATCCTTCAGACTGTTTCCTGGGATAAAGAACTGCTCCGGCCCTTTATTGGATTCGGTGGACAGTAAAGGAAACTCCCTAGAAGGAGTTTCTGGAAAAATTATCTATAGGCTGATTGTAAAAACTCCCAATCAAAACAAACTGAATGTACGCAGTGACACAGTATGGAGAACTCAACACCTGAAATCAAGCCTGAACGGAAATCGTTGTATAAGCCTCCTCTAATGAAAAAACAAGCAGATTTACAATGGAGAATCCATCATGGTATTGTAGCTGTAAACTCTTTTGTCTCTGGTATTAATCCTGCTGTAGAAGAAAAATGTCCTTTTTGTGAACAGAGAGAAACAGTGTTTCATTGTTTTCTGACTGTGTTCGTCTGTCAGCTCTTTTTGTGCTTTTGAGAACTATTTTCAACAGATATGGGGAAATTTTCACTAAACATGGATTTATTTGCGGTTTTAAATTCACACGCCAGGGAAAGAGTAAATGTCAATTAAACTTTTTGTTAGGACAGGCTAAAATGGCCGTGTACATAAGCAGAAGGAGGAAGGTGGAGCAAGAGTTGAATATTGATGTGTTTTTTTTATTTGTTAACTTGGTGAAGTCTAGGCTATTGCTTGAATTTATTTTTTACAGATCAGTTTCAGATTTAGATACTTTTTGTCACATATGGAGTTATGGGGAAGTAATTTGTAGTGTGGTAGGAGGAGAACTCATTTTTGGAACAGTGTTAATGTAAATCTGTGTTTTTTTTTTTTTCCTGTTACGTAGTTCGTGATACTATGTCGATTTATTGAAAATAAACGAATTATTAAAAATCAAACAAAAACCTCTCTCTCTCTCATTACTACAATCTTTCTCAAGAGTTTCAGATTATTCTATAAATTGGACAAAATCTACATTACTGCCAAGTAATTGCTCTTTTAAAAATCCCTTAGATATATAACTACAGTCAGAAAGCATTAATTGTGTCAACTAAACTGGCAGATTTAACTAAACTTAACCACATCCCTCTTTTAAAGAAGATAGAAGATCCTCTTGCCAGGTGAAGATCTCCACCACATTCACTTATGGGAAGAGTTGCCTGAATTAAAATGTTGATTTTACCAGGAACTTAGTTTATCACATTTGATAGATTAAGAAAGTAGAGCACATCACCCCAGTTCTAAAGTCCTTCCACTGGCTCCCTGTATCTCATAGAAAGTTTGTCTATAAATCACTGAATGTCTTAACACCTAAATACATCACAGACTTGTTATCAGTGTATCCACCCTCCAGACCACTCAGGTCGTCTGGCTCCAGCCCATTCTACACATCCAGAACCAGAACCAAACACGGAGAAGCAGCATTTAGTTTTTATGCTCCACTTACATACCCAGCCATCAGTGTGTCTCAAGACGTCTCAAGATGTCTGAATAAGAAGAATTAAGACGTCTCAAGACATTTGTGCACATCAAGATGTCTTAGGATATCTTAAGACAAAAATCCGAAGACATGCACCCATGTCTTAAGACATGCAATTGCAGGAAATGAGATGCTCTGAGACAGTATTTTGTGTCTTGAAGACATTGAGTGTCTTTAGATGTCTTAAGACATCTTTTTTTGTCTTAAGACATTCAAATCTTAAGATGGCTTAAGACACCCTTTGCAGCCGTTCTCAAAAGCATGGCCAAGCTATCTTGTTTTAACAGGAGTTTTATGATTATAAAATTTGGGGGCAAAAAGGGCAAATATGGGCATCATAAGTTGTGTTGCCTTTCAGGCATGAATCTGAATGGACCTTTGTTTTGAAGGAGCTCTTATTTTGAAGGGCAGTTTTTACTAACATTCCGAATCTCAGGTTTATTTTCAGTTAGTACGATAGTTAGTACGGCAGTTGGAGGTTAGCAGAGTTCATATTTTGCTACATTTCTGTGTTCAACTACCTGAATTTATCACTGTAAACGTCACAGAGGCAACGTCGTAAGTTGATAATTTCATAATTACATTTATAAGTTTATATGTACTACGCATTGGGGAGCAAATTGATATGCTGGGCCACCCTACGATTGGTGACTGCAGCCGCTTTGAGTGATACCACCAGAGGATCAAGGACTTGGGTAGGTAAATTTTCCGTACATTTCATATACTTTGGAACAAACTCCCAGAGGACTGTAAGAGGGCTGAAACCCCGAGTTCCTTTAAATCAAGGTTAAAAACCTATTTGTTTAGAGTTGCCTTTAAATGTTAAAAGAGGTATAAGTAAGACGTTTACTGAATACCTGGAACATATATTTGAAGGAACTGAGTTTTTCAACTCATCAAATGATTTTTGGCAAGCTGGCATCCAAAGAAATTTGGTTCCTTTCCACTGCAGAGCAAATCGATGGCACCACCAGGCATTCCCAGAAATCTTTGAAGCTGTTTAATATTCTGAGGGACAGGAAATTCCTGAACACCCTGGATTTTGTCTGGGTCCACTGCAACACCAGATGAAGATACTGCATGTCCTAGAACTTTTAGGGGTGAACAGAAGAACTGGCTTTTCTTCATATTCACTGTGAGGTTTGTGTCACGTAATTTATAAAATACTGATTGTATATTGAAACGGTGCTGTTCATAGGTGGTGGAATAAATGATGATATCATCAAAATATACAAAACAGCTCTGTCCTCGAAATTCTCCTAAGACAACTTCCATTATTCGCTGAAAAGTGGCTGGAGCATTTTTCAGCCCAAACGGCGTAACTTTGAAGTGAAAGAGGCTGTATGGACAAACAAAAGCAGCCTTCTCACAGCATTCTGGGTCCATGCGGACTTTCCAGTAGTAGCTGTTTAAATCCAGTGTGGTGAAAATCACTGCTCCAGAAAGAGACTCCAGGCAGTGGATATACATTTGTGTGTGTGGCTGCATTACGTTTCCTGAAATCAACACAAAAACGTGGTTCGGGGTAATGTTTTTTTGGCACCAAAACAATTGGAGCAGCATGTGGATGGTTTATAAAAATAATATTTTTTACATTTCTTTCACACACTCTTTAATGATCTGGTGAAACCTGATATGGTTGGTGTTTGCTTCTACCACCACCAAGTGTTAGTATTGTTTTTCATAATTTGCACTGCAAGTTATTTTATTTAGACATTTATTTTCTAATGGGTGCACACTTTAGGTAATATCTGTATGAATGGTTTACTTACATTTGTTCTTTTTTTTGAGGTTCTACAAACGCAAATCAGCTGGAGTGGGAAGCCGGGAACATACCACTACTCCAAAAGACTGAGGGGGGTGGGGACTTTAATTGTTGAAGTTTGGTCATCCATCCATCCTCTAACATGTCTATCCCTTGTGCGGTCGTGAGGGTCGCTGGTGCCTATCTCCAGCGGTCAATGGGTGAGAGGCGGGGTACACCCTGGACAGGTCACCAGTCTATCGCAGGGCAACACAGAGACAGACAGCCGTTCTTGCACACACTCACCCCTAAGGAGAATTTAGAGAGGCCAATTAACCTAAGGAAGCCAGAGTACCCAGAGAGAAATTACACATGCACAGGGAGAACATGCAAACTCCATGCAGAAAGGTCCCAGGGCTAGGGTAAGACTTGAACCCAGGACCTTCTTGCTGCATGGCAACAGTGCTACCCACTAGGCCACTGTACAGCCCATTGTTGTTTGTTTTTTGTGCAAGGTTACAGATAATTTTACTTTATTTGTTTATAAAATAAACAAATAAAGTTTGTGCGACAGTAGCACAGAGGTTAGGGAGTTCGTCTTGCAATTGGCAGGTTGCTGGTTCAATCCCCCGCACTGACTGTCTCTGTCGTTGTGTCCTTGGGCAAGACACTTCACCCGCATTGCCTGCTGGCGGTGGTCAGAGGGCCCGGTGGCGCCGGTGCATGGCAGCCTCGCCTCTGTCAGTCTGCCCCAGGGCAGCTGTAGCTACTAACATAGCTCACCACCGTCAGGGTGTGAATGTGTGTGTGAATGGGTCAATGACTGACTGTAGTGTGAAGCGCTTTGGAGGTCGTCAAGACTAGTTAAAGCGCTGTACAAGTACAAGCCATTTACAATATTAGTTTTTGTGTTTATATTTCTGGTTTGTTCCTCTGTTATGTTGTGCCTCCCTCATGTGGAAAGTTGAGGTTATTCCCACCCTATTTAAGCAGCCTTTTTTCTTTGTCTGGAAGTCAGTTTTGTTTGCGTTTTTTTACTGTTCAGTTGGCCTCAGTTGAGTTGGGCCCAAATCCATGTTATTTATTATTTGAGTTATTTTGTATTGAAGTTTGACCGTTTTGTTAACCATTTTTGACATTATTAAATTTAAGTTTTTTCAATTTTTGAACACCTTTTGTCCTTGTTTAATTCTGGTCCCTTACAGTTGGTGTCAGGAGTGGGATCCAATCAGTTAAGAACACTGGTTTATGTTTTTCTCCTGGTTTTGACCATTTATGCATTAACTGCCTTTGATTTTGTTTTGGAGCTGTTGGTGATGTTTTTGACATGGAAGAAGAGGGGCGCGAACCAACACTAGCAGAGTTGGCTAATCATCTCAGAGCCCATATAGGACAACAGAAGGCCAAGGAGGACTACTGGACCAGAGAAGCTGCAAAACAGTTCAGTTTGTTTAGAAGGGAGACTCAGTCTCGGACCACTCCCCCAGTGTTGCCTACACAGCCACCAAATCCTGGAGTAGCAGCTTCACTGCAACATAACCTAAATCATGTGACCTTTTCTATGCACATTCACAAGTTTCTCAGACACCTAAATTACAGAAAAAAGTAAAGAAGATGACATTGAACCATTTCTCATTACTTTTGAAAGAATGACTTCTTTCTCAGATGGCAGAGAACCGACTGGGCTTTTCATTTAATACCTCTGCTAACAGCCAAACCAAGAAGTGCCTTTGTGCTTGGATGTTGATTTGTCTATGACCAAGTCAAACTAGCCATTTTGCAGAAGTATGATATTAACAGTGAAACCTACAGGTAAATATTCCACTTGCTTCAGGTGGAGCCAGAAGAAGCGCCAAAAGAGTTCTACATAAGGCTGAAGGAGCTGTGCGGCAAATGGGTGCAACCTATTGGTAAAACAGTCTAACAAATCAATGAAACAATTATTCTTGAACAGTATTTAATAATGTTCTCACCAGAACTACAAGTGTGGATAAAGGAACATAATCCAAAGAGTGTAAAGAAAGCTGCTGAACTGGCTCATGTGTTTGTGGCTGTTAGGAGGAAGAACTTGTCATGGACTTTCCAAAGCTGGAAAAAGAATGACTGCAAGCAACCTCCAGCCCAACAGGTTTCAGCTGTGGGTAACCCCCTGTAAAAATATTTGACTCAAAATGTCAGGGGAAGAAGCCTATCTGTTACTTATGTGGACAGGAGGGTCACACCAAACTAATGTGCCCTCAAAATGCTGTGAAATTGTCCCAGATGGGTTATGTGCCCAGGTAAGAAACTCAAAATGCTGGAGCAAAGCAGCCATCAACGGAGACCTCTGTGAAGCTCCATGGCCAGGCACTGAAGGCATTGATTAATATAGGGAGGTACACAGACCTTGGTCCATCAAAGGTATGTTCCACCTCAGTCGGTTTGCACCCATGAGACAGTCCCACTTTACTGTGTCCATGGTGATAGAAGGAATCATCCAACAGCAGATGTCTACAAACCTACTTGCTTAATGGTGGGGTAGCAGATAACTTGCCATTTCCGGTAATCGTTGGCAGTGACCTACCAGTGCTTACTGACTTGTTACAGTCTCCTCACTGTAATCTTTCTCTAATGCCGGCTCAAGCAAAACAGTCTTAGGAAATTGTTTCAGACTTTAGTACCTTGCCATTTCACAATGTGGAATTTTCCACAGAGAAAATAAGTCAGGATGTCCAAAGCCCTTCGGAGGAGAGATAAGTTTCAAGGCACAGTGGAAGTTCCTCCTTACTCCCCACAGCCTGAGGTACTCCAAGATTTCAAAATCCCTGGTAATATATTGGAGCTGCAGCACCAGGATTAAAAACTCAATGGCCTCTCACATTTTGCCTCTGCATATCTGGATGAGATCATTGTTGACAGCAACTGCTGGGATGAACACCTGCAACACCTGAAAGTGGTCTTTGAGTGTCTCCAGAAAGGAGGTTTGACATTGAATCCAGCAAAGTGTGCCATTGCCAAGAGGGAGACGGAGTATCTGGGTTTTTTCATTGGAGGAGGACTGGTGAAGCGACAGATTAAAAAAATTGAAGCCATCCAGTCCTGTCCCTTAACTAATTATCTTAACTAATTTAGAACAACATTTGGCACGTGTTTCAACCCATTCACAATGCAAATCCTGAATTAAACAAAACATTATTTGATGAAATAACATTTTAAATAATGTTTTGCTCAGTAAAATAATTAACTTTAGGGATGCTGGATTTTATTAATGCGATTTATACCTCCGGGAGGCTAGGGAGGCTAACTTAAATCCTTTTTGGGTAGACCTGGTTGGTACCACAGACTTATTCCTAATTACTTTGCCAGAGCTTCTCTTCTTACAGACATGACCAGTCTCCAGGGCCCAAATGTACTACTGTGGTCTGAAGAAGCTATGGCAGCCTTGAGCAAGCCCTAAACCGAGATTCTGTCCTGATTTCCAGCAGAAGTTTTTCTTACAAACTGATGCCTCAGATAAAGGTCTTGGTGCTGTGTTGCTTCAGGGCTCCCCAAATGACCGCCATCCAATCGCCTTTATCAGCCAAAAACTATTTCCTGGAGAAACCAGTTATTCCACTATTGAGAAGGAATGCCTGGCTAGTGGGCTCTGGATTCACTTCGCTATTACCTCCTGGGAAGAAATGTACTTGAAACTGACCACGAAGCACAAAAATGGTTAGTAAGGATGAACGACACCAATAGTTGAATAACTGTTGGTACTTGGCAGCCCTACAAGTTTGAGGTCCATCACATCCCTGGCGGGCAGAGTACCACCAGGAGCCTGACTGTAGTTTTTCTGTCTCTCATCGAGGTCGGTCGTGTCTTTCTGCTCTGCTCAGAGCTCCTTATCTGCTCTGCCTCCCTGCCCCCCCCCTCTCCTGCTATTGCTTCGTCTTGTCTTTTTGAGCACTTTCTTCATAATACCCGAACTCTGAAAAATCATGGATCTGGTAAGATGGTCTCTCAATGCTATTGATCAATTTTTCTCGACGGGTAGGCTACGAAAGGGGGACCCGTCCTGTCCCGATTTAACTATTTTTGGGGGATACACCCTACATTCCTGGATGGAAAACGGTGTGTCCTTCGACTTTGTCATTCCTGGACGTTTGAAACGTTTGCATGTTTGGATTCAGGATACTTGGATTTCTACTTATTGGATTTGGTGGATTTTTGATGTATCAGCAAATACAGCGGATGTCCCTTGCCTTGCCTAAATATACAATATGGTAATGATAAAAAAAATTCTTACAGTATCAACTAGTTAAATCTATAATAAAAAAATAAATCTAAGCTCTTTAAAGGTGGCTTACAAATTCCAGTAAATGTATTAGAGTTCCTGGATCTAAACCCACCAAAACTACTGTCTAAATCAGCGGTTCTCAAACTTTTTTAGCCGCGCACCCCCTTCCGTGTCCCAACCGGGTTGACGCACCCCCAATCTTCAAAAAAATTAAATAAAAAATTCAGTTGCAGTTACAACTCAACCATCATAACAAAGGTTATGGAAATAAAATTAGAACGTAATTTGAAACAAATTGCAGTAAAGTTACATACATCCACAACAGGATCCTGAGGATTTTCAGGTATATAGGTGGCTCAGCCAGGAGCCAGAGAAAGAAAGAGACTCTCAGATTGGTCACACCTCCACAGACAACCTCAAATGTCTCTGAAGCAGAGACCATCCAAGTGGATTCACGGACTAAACTCTGATAATCTACCTGTGCGTGTTCTCACTTTGTTTATTTCATGGACCATCTTCTAAATCTGAGTCCGACTCAGAAATTTACGGTGCAAAATAGAAAAAATTTGATTTGTGTCCGATGACGAGCGAGCAACAGAGAGAGAGAGACTTTGGTAGAGCAGCACAGAGTAACAATAACAGAGGTCTCCATACAGCTGTTATTAATCAAAGAAATAAAGTTATTTCCTGATTGTTTCACAGTGGTTACATCCAGCAGGTAATACGCCCATGGCAACACACCTCAGATCCCCGCAGCCCCACCGCCGGTTGCCGGTTTCCCATCAAATTAATTTATGTATTTTAAGAATCTGTGCCCATATTCACATAGAATCCTGAGACTAAAAGTAACTCTTAGTTACATCATTTTAGGGATTTTCTTAAAAAAATTTCTTGGTAAGATGAAAGTTATTCACAAAGTGCCCTAGGCCTTAAGAGAGCTCCTATATTAAAAATGCTAGGAGTAGTGAGAGGGACTTTTAGCGACCCTGAGTTTGTTAAGCAGGGAAGATGGTGGAAACAGAGTGAGAGAGCTGTTTGGCTGATCCACCACCTACACAGTGGAGGAAATGAGGTGAAGAAAGAAGAAAGAAGGTGGAGAAATGTACAAAAAATATAGTGCAAAGGAATATACTGTTTACAGAAAATGCGCTCAATAATAAACATTTTAGAAGAAATGGAAAAAGTTGCAGAAAAATAAGTACAAAATGTACACTATTGTAGTGCCATTGAGCCATGATGAGAGAAATAAAAGCAGATTGGATTGGAAGCCACAAAAGTTTGGGACTTTCACAGCCACCAAGGATCCGCCCTCTCAGCATGGTGCGATCAGTGCTACATAAGCTTTTGTTCCCACAGACTCCTTCTTCACTTCTGCCTGGGACCTTGGAGGAGTGGCTGGCTGGTGAGGACAGCCACCCTTGTGAGACATATGGAGCCTCATGGGCCCGAAAGACCCACAAGCTGAAACTTAGTTCCTGCTGTTTTGTTGGGACAGCAAAAGGGGGAAATTTCTCATTGTCCGGAGGACCAGACTGCCATGGAAATACGGCCAGCCGAATCAAAGATAATCTCTCACTTCTGCTTAAAACAGATGCCGAAGTGAATGAATCCGTCTATGCCAAACCAGTTTTGTTTTGCTTCCTCAGCAGACTCCAGACGGAGCTGGAAAAGCAGGCACAGGACCCACTTTCCCAAGCTGAGGGCAAAATCTGGACTGAAATCGCCGCTGCAGGGCCTCGGACTGACCGATCCCAACTGCGTTGCAGCTGGCCGCATGTCTGCTGCTGCTAAGCAGCTAGCCCACTGCTGAAAGAACCATAATATCCCCTGCTTTCCACTGCTCTTCCTTGGATGGCCAAAGGGAACCGAACTCACGCCGAGGCACCGACAGGAATGGCAGAGGATGAGCAGGGAGAGTTGAGAGGTTTGTTTGGAAAGCTTGTGTAATGCATCCACATGGTGTTTTAAACACAAAAGGGGCTAAGCGACATAAGTAGCATGTTCATACCATGCTATTGCCGATGTGATTCGAGTGTATTTTTATGGTTATAACAAACGTTATCTTCACAAGGGTTTCATACATTGATTGGATATTAATGTTTATGTTATCCGACTCACTCATTATGGCTAAAAATAAAGCCGAAGTTTTTAAAATTGGTGCCAAAAGTCTGCTAGCCTAAATGCTATTTAGCTCTCGGTGACTTCTGTTTTCCGGATACTGAATTACGGTCGTTTCAAGCATAAGGCTTGTTCGTTTCGCTCCGCCATTGCTCGATAGTGCTATTACCGCATTAATATGGAATATTAATGCCGATTTAAAGGCGTTTTGTTTAACTTTAGGATTAGCCGATTTTAGCTACCGATTGCTACCCCTAGCCTCCCGGAGGTATAATCGCATTAATAAAATCCAGCGTCCCTAAAGTTAATTATTTTACTGAGCCAATCATTTTTAAATCCTAACAGCTAATTTAACTCCATTCCATGTTCTTTAAGTCAGATCTGCAGTAAACCAGGATTCACTGAATTATTCTGATGATGATCAACCACTTTTTTGTCTTTTTGCATGTACATAGTTCCTTAGCTTAGCTTCGTTTTATCTTCATTTTGTTTAGTAGTTTTAGTTAAGTTTCACTAGCCTAGTAGAGAGGATTTGTTGATTGAAATATAGTGTTAATTCAGATAAACAGCATTATATTGTGATGTTCTCTGCATGTTCATTTTATTTCTGTTAATAAATTCTTGAACTTGAAGAGAAGTTGTCACTCCGTATTCTGTGTGTGTGCAGAGTTTGCTGTTAAAAGATCGCCAGTGCTCAAATTATCCCTTTCAACTATTGTCCTGATATCAGCTCTCGGGCTGATATTCACCGTACAATACCTAACAGACAGAGAGTTATTTATTAAACATTAAATAACTTTAAAACAGTGTATAATTGCACAACACTATATAAGATAAAAGAGGAGAGAAATTATTTGCTGTATTGTACATGATGATGTCAGTAGCCTGTATGGTCATCTAGAAGTTTGCTTGTGTGATGTCTTGTCCTTTTGATTGCTGCATGTAGCGCTTCTCATTTTCTAGGCTGGTACATAAAAGCACTAAGACATCCATAGAACAAGATATATTGATCTAACAATTAATATAATTAATGTGCTTCAAAGTCCGCCTATTCACACATGATCTCGGGATCAGTTTACCTTTCAATACACCCCTCTATTCCTCTCCCAAAGCTGTGCGGACAGAGATGCTGCTTCTCCACATTTCTGTCTCCATTTTAAGTTAGTCATTTTGCCAAATACATTTGTTTTATACAAGCAGGCAAGCACAGTAAAATGCTGACAGGTGAGTGCACATTGATATCAAATAAATGAAGTAGTAAAAAGACCAGTAACAAACTAATTGAAAACAACAATCGGGGTATAGATAAGGTGCATTCAAACATTTTGATTGTTGTGTGACAATAATAAAATTTTGCTAAATTTCATCATGTCACATTTCTTAAAGCAGTCTAATTGATTAGTTTCTCTCCATTGATTACTAGAAGCACATTTGTGCTGTCTTTCTGTTTCTTGTACTATGAAACAATCTATGATTCAACCACAGCTCACTAAGATAAAGATTTCTGTCATTTCCTTCCTTCCTTAGTCGCACTCAGCAACAATCTGAAACACTCTTAAGATAGGACGCCTAGGTAGGAAGTTTTAGTCTAAAATACAAGTTCTGTGAGAGGACTCTGAGAATCTTTGTGAATATGGGCACTGGATCCTCGTTCCAGTCTATCAACAGTGCACAGTTGTGGAGGAGACAACAAAAGTTTAAAATGAAATCATTATCTTGAAAATTCTATCCGAAGTCATGCCGGTCTATTTTTTTATATAGTTAGTTTTTGTCAAAGTGATGCACTTTACATTAATCCATGATGTTAAGGAATTTTACCTCTTCAAACTTCTTAGCCTTGTACTGCTCTGCACCCTTCAGGAAGTTTAGAAGTATTATATCACATAGCACTGTGCCCTAAAAAACAAATACCAAGAAGAAAAAAAACACAAGATGAAACAAGATATGCCCCTCCAAATTAATGAAGCCCCCTGTATCTTGACCAGAGTGCATTTTATTGTTAATTTTGAAACATAGGAATTTGATGACTGCTTAGGTATTTTTTTAATTCTCGTAAACGTGGAACATGTTGTAATATATAAACAAATAAATAGAACTTCTTGTAAAAGTCTATAGTATATTAATATAGCTCACCACTCCTACTGATGTGAATGCTGCCACCATATTTATGATGGTAGGGATCATGTTAAACTTGCCTGCCTAAAAACAAAGAATGTTTGTTAATGTCCACAGTTTTCCACTCACCTGGCACAAACACAAAGTGTAAAAACAGAAGAAAGTATTTCCCACATGAAATGTTCAAGTGTTAATTGGGAATGAATTGCTTGCACTAAAACTTTGAAAGATGTTACAATATATACTCACATTTCCATTAACAATAACATCAAATCGAATTGCATAGGCTTTGACCAGAGTGCGGTAGTCTGTCCCATTTTCCATCTTATAGTATTTTGCAAACCTGTGCAAATACAAAGACCAATTAACCTTACAGTCATATTTTTGGACTGTGGGAGGAAATACACATACAAACAAATATATATATACACATATATACACGTATATACATATATATTTATAATATATATATATATATATATATATATATATATATATATATATATATATATATATATATATATACAAACATATATATATATATATATATATATATATATATATATATATATATATATGTATGTGTGTGTGTTTTTGTAAAGCAGTTTTTTTCAAAGGAAATAGTTTTTCAAATGATCTTTGTAAATACATTTTAATATACACTTATACACAGGCTGTAATAAGTAACTGAAACCAGATGATGCAAGGTAATGTTAGATACAGTTTAACTTGCACATAAGTCAAATTTCTAAGACCCACGTCTTTAATTTGTAATTATTTAAAGAAATAGTATTTTTTTCTCTGTGGATTTGTTATAATTCTTTATAATCAGATAGAAGTTCTCTTGTTGACACTAAATGCCTTAAAAGGTTATTTTGTGACTTAGTTTTTCTGTGTTTTTCCCAGTCAAATCTAGGAAGGAATTTTTCTAACACATAAAGCTCTAAGCTCTACCAATTATAAAAAAGATGCTATTATGAGTCATAATTTTGTGTTGTTTGTTTGTGTTTTGGGACTGATTGATCTCCCCTCCTTTCAGCTCCTCTCAAGTCAATTCACTTCAGTTTTATTTATATAGCGCCAATTCACAATACATGTCATCTCAAGGCACTTTACAAAGTCTTGACAAGCAGCATTCACTCTTAATGAAAGAGCGTAGAGCCACAGTGGACAATCGTCTGCATTGCAGAGAGTGTGTCTGCCTCAAAACTTGGTTTTGATCCACAGGAATCTGACCAAAACTGGTTCCACATGTGGAACCAACTGACCAATGTCAGTTGGTTCCACATGAAAGGAGCCTAATAGCTAATGGATCTGCCTCCCATTCTACTTTTAGAGACACTAGGAACCACCAGTAGACTTGCAGTCTGAGAGCAAAGTGCTCTTTTAGGAAAATATGGGGTAATCTGATATCTGATACATGATGGAACTTGATTATTAAGGGCTTTATACGTGATTTAAGAGGAAGCCAATAAAGGGAAGCTCAAATAGGAGAAAAATGATCCCTCTTGTTTATTTTCATCAGAACTCTTGCAGCAGCATTTTGGATTAGCTGAAAACTGCGAACTGCATTTTGTGGACTTCCTGATAGTAAAGAATTACAATAGTCCAGCCTTGAAGTAACAAATGCATGAACTAGTTCTTCAGGGTCACTTTTGGACAAAATATGTTTAATTTTGGCAATATTTCGGAGGTGAAAAAAGGAAACCCTGGAAACCTATTAAATATGGGAATGAAATGTGATGCCTTGGTCAAAAATAACACCAAGGTTTTATATTTTTTTACCAGAGGCCAATTTAATGCCATCCAGACTAAGTGATTGATTAAGAAGTTTATTCTTTAAGGACTCTGATTCAAAGATTACAACTTCTGTCTTGTCAGAATTTAATTGCAGTAAATTTAAAGTCATCCAGGTTTTGATGTCATCAAAACATGGCTGTAGTCGAAGTAGTCGATCAGGATTTATGGAGAAATATAGCTGAGTGTCATCAGCATAACATAACTTCAACTACAGGCATGTCTTAATGACATCAAAAGCTGGATGACTTTAAATTTTCTGCATTTAAATTCTGACAAGACAGAAGTTGTAATCTTTGGACCAGAGTCCTCAAAAAATAAACTTCTTAATCAATCACTTAATCTGGATGGCATTAACTTGGCCTCTGGTAATCAAGTAAAAAATCTTGGTGTTATTTTCGACCAAGACATGTCATTTAAATCCCATATTAAACAGGTTTCCAGAGTTTCCTTTTTTCACCTCTGGAATATTGCCAAAATTAGAAACATTCTGTCCAGGAGCGATGCTGAAAAACTAGTCCATGCATTTGTTACTTCAAGGCTGGACTATTGTAATTCTTTACTATCAGGAAGAAACAAAACAAAACAAAATGCAGTTCAAAGTCTTCAGCTGATCCAAAATGCTGCAGCAAGAGTTCTGATGAAAATCAACAAAAGGGATCATATTTATCCAATTTTAGCTTTCCTTCATTGGCTTCCTGTTAAATCAAGAATATAATTTAAAATTCTTCTTCTAACGTATAAAGCCCTTAATAAGCAAGCTCCATCATATATTAGAGCTCTGATTACCCCGTATGTTCCTAACAGAGCACTTCGCTCTCAGACTGCAGGTCTGCTGGTGGTTCCTAGAGTCTCTAAAAGTAGAATGGGAGGCAGATCCTTTAGCTATCAGGCTCCTCTCCTGTGGAACCAACTCCCAGTTTTGGTCCGTGAGGCAGACACCCTGTCTACTTTTAAGACTAATCTTAAAACTTTCCTTTTCGACAAAGCTTATAACTAGAGTGGCTTATGTTGCCCTGACCTACCTATGGGGATGTGCTTCTATGGGCTTAGACTACTGGAGGACATCAGGATCTATTTTTCTCACTCTATCGAATTCTACTGTTCTTCAATTATGCATTGCTTGTCATCATTTCTGCTTATAACTTTTTGTTCTCTCTCTTTTTTTTCTTCATAGTAGGTACATCTGGTCTGGCGTTCTGTTATCTGAGACATCATCCAGAGAAGACAGTTCACATGCTATTACCATCTAATGTAGAACAGATTACTGGATCAATGTTTGCTTCTGTGCTTGTTTGTCTCTCTTGTTGTATATCTGCTCTGTCTTCTGTAACCCCCAGTCGGTCGAGGCAGATGACCGTTCATACTGAGCCCAGTTCTGCTGGAGGTTTTTCCTTCCCGCTAATGGGTGGTTTTTCTTTCCACTGTCGCTTCATGCTTGCTCAGTATGAGGGATTGCTGCAAAGCCATGGACAATGCAGACGACTCTCCCTGTAGCTCTACGCTTCTCCAGGAGTGAATGCTGCTTTTTGGGACTTTGAAGCAATCAACTGGTTCCCTTATATAGGACATTTTTGACCAATCTGTATAATATGATTGATTTTGACTTTGTAAAGTGCCTCGAGATGACATGTTTCATGAATTAGCGCTATATAAATAAAATTGAATTGAATTGAATTGAATAACAGTGGAAATTAATCCTATGTTGTCTGATAATTCTGCCTATTGGAAGCATATATATATAGTAAAGAAAATTGGCCCAACAACTAAACCCTGTTGTACTCCACAAGTGACCCTAGAGTTTGAAGAAGATTTATTATTTATTATTAACATGAACAAACTGGAATCTGTCAGACAGATCAGTTTCAGTGCTATGATGAGCTCTGAAGCCTGACTGAAACTCTTCATATAGGTAATTACCAGTGTTGGGCACGTTACTTTGAAAAAGTAATTAGTTATAGTTACTAGTTACTTCTCCCAAAAAAAGTAATTACTCGTTACTGAAAAAAACTAATAAGAGTACTCTAACGCGTTACTTATAACGCATTACCCCTAACACTGGTCATTACTTTGTAAGTGTTCACATACTTGATTAGCAACTACTTTCTCAAGAATTTTAGATAGGAAAAGAAGATTAGATATAGGTCTGTAATTTATTAAGTCATCTTGATCAACAGATGGTTTCTTAAGTAAAGGTTTAATAACAGCTACTTTAAAAGCCTGTGGTACACATCCATTTACTAAGGATAGATTAATCATGTCAAAAATAGTGGCATCAATCAAAGGGAACACCTCTTTAAATAACTTGGTTGGGATTGGGTCTAACATACAAGTTGAAGGTTTAGATGAAGCTAAACTTTTAGATAGCTCAGGCAGCTCCACTTCAACTAAACAGTTCAAACACGATCAGGTTCTAAAGATTCCTCCAATACTGCCTCACTTATTGAGGACGAGGTGATCATGTTTGGGAGGATGCCAATGATTTTATTTTTAATAGAATCAATTTTATTTATGAAGAATCTCATAAAGTCATTACTGTTTAGAGCTGAGGGAATGGATGAATCAATGGAGCTATGACTCTGGGTAGGTTTGGCAGCTGTACTAAAGAGAAACCTAGGATTATTTTATTCTCCTCTATTAATGAGGATATGCTGCTCTAACTTTGCGAAGGGTCTTCTTATACAACAGTAGACTATTTTTACAGATTAGATAGGATTCCTCTTGATGTGTAGACTGCCATTTTCTCTCCAATTTCCTAACATTGTGCTTCAACGAACACAACTATAAATTAAACCAGGGAGCCAGCTTCCTGTGAATAATCACTTTGTTTTTCAAGGGGGCTACATTCTCGAATGCAAAACGCAACGAGGAAGTGACACCGTCAACAAAGGCATCAATTTGTGAATGGGAAGAAACAACGCTATTACCATCTGCTGGGCATTACTGTGATACTGAGGAAATTAAAAGGTTTGTGAGGAAATACTGTTAATTCTTCACAATCAATACCATATGTCAGTACAGGGTTCAACGTATGAAGGCAAGTGTAATCACGTGTAATCATTACTCATTGCTTCTTTAACTATTATGAACATTTCAATTTTTACTAATTACTATTTTCACACTTTTCACTCTTGGTTGTTTTGCAATTTAACAAGTGTGTTCTTGGTTCAAACATACACAACAATACATTTTCTGCACAAAAGTACCGTGGTAGTCTTGTCCTTTGTTGCCAATTTATTAGAGTAAGTTTCTTGGTAAGTAATTATCAACAACAAATAAATAAATTACCTGAAATTGTAGCCAGGAGAAACATTGTTCTGCTGGGACATGGCATCGAGTCGGGTGAATGAGTATGATGGTTTACAATCATCATCTGACTTATCCAGATCACACATCCAGCTGATCATTATTCCAATCACTCCACCCTAAATGATTTATGAAAAGAAAGGAAAATGTGGATAAATACATTTTAGAATGGTTCTATTAACTCAGTTCAGCTTTATTTCTTATCTCTTTAAAATGTCAACCATGAAGACCTGAGCACATAACCCATACCAAGCACCCAGTGCCAGTGCTCCACCCACATGCAGGCACTACCAAGGCACCACCAATTGCTTGGGGGGGGGGGGGGGGGCACTAAACAAATAAACAAAGGCTTAGTTATACTTGCGTGTTTGGTTGTCACGCAGGTCTGTGCAAATCCTGTGCAAGCCCATAGAATTATTGTAGACATTTATACTTATTGTGGACACAGGTGCACCATTCTCCAAAAATACAGGGGGGCAGTAATCAACAAAATCAGTGGAAATGCAGAAAAAAGACAAGAAACTGTTATTGTCAGACACCCAAAGTGTCTGCGCCGCAGTATGTGCGCAATCAAAAAGAATAGTTGTTGTGTTTATGGCAGCTAAACAGAAATAAACAAAGGGTTAATGACATAGAAAACGAAAGTATTTTCACCCATTGCATACAGAACATTGTGAAAACATGAAGATGAGGAATACAGCCTGTCTGTAAAGCCCATATGGACCTTTATCAATTAAAGGTTTAAAACACTTTGCTTTACTAAATAAATGCCGATTGCTTTACATAATGTGGGTTGTTGTTTTAGAGTTGATTTGCAATGCAAATGATGGAAACGGAAATCAAAATCCTTGTTTATACTCAGTAACACCATAGCAGTTAATTTCGGACTTCCAGGATTCAGGAAGTCCACAAAATGCAGTTCAAAGTCTTCAGCTGATCCAAAATGCTTCAGCAAGAGTTCTGATGAAAATCAACAAGAGGGATCATATTTCTCCAATTTTAGCTTCCCTTCATTGGCTTTCTGTTAAATCAAGAACAGAATTTAAAATTCTTCTTCTAACGTATAAAGCCCTTAATAATCAAGCTCCATCATATATCAGAGCTCTGATTACCCCGTATGTTCCTAACAGAGCACTTCGCTCTCAGACTGCAGGTCTGCTGGTGGTTCCTAGAGTCTCTAAAAGTAGAATGGGAGGCAGATCCTTTAGCTATCAGACTCCTCTCCTGTGGAACCAACTCCCAGTTTTGGTCCGTGAGGCAGACACCCTGTCTACTTTTAAGACTAATCTTAAAACTTTCCTTTTTGACAAAGCTTATAGCTAGAGTGGCTCATGTTACCCTGAGCTACCTCTATAGTTATGCTGCTATAGGCTTATGCTACTGGAGGACATCAGGGCCTATTTTTCTCACTCTACTGATCTCTACTGTTCTCCAGTCTACTGTTCTCCAGTTTTGCATTGCATTGAAATGACTGTTGTCATTTCAGCTTTTAACTTTTGCTCTCTCTCTTTTCTCTTCATAGTAGGTACACCTGGTCTGGCGTTCTGTTAGCTGTGACATCATCCAGGGAAGACAGATCACCTGCTATTACCATCTAATGTAGAACAGATTACTGGATCAATGTGTGCTTCTGTGCTTTTTTGTCTGTCTTGTTGTGTGTCAGGACTCAGTCAGCTGAGCCAGGCTGTTCTGCTGGCTCTGCCTCTCTCTGCAGGTGTTCCCAGTTGACCGGTGGGCGGGGCACACACGTCGGGATTGGTTCAGTAGCGTCTTGCCACGCTACAAGAACTGCGTGCGGACAGCAGGAGGATGCCAGAGTGTTATCAGTTGTGGTATGACTGCAGGCCACTATCTCAGTCCCGAGATAGATCTCTTCGAGCTAACCGCTTGCTTTGTGTCTCTCAGGCTTCACCCGAGTGCTCTCGTCTTCTCCCTGGAGAAGTCCTCTCGACAGATCTCCCTTCGGGGTCTCCCTCTCGGAGTTCACCTGTCGCCCCGAGATCCTCTGGTTCCCCCGCTGTCCCAGATCATTGGATCGGTGACGCTGCTCGGACCCCCGTTCCACCTACGCCCCTCCCCGGTCCCTGGAGCACCTGCCACCGTCGTTACATCACGCTGAGTCCTTACCGTCCCTCCCCGGTCCGGTCGCCGTGCCCGGTGGTAAGCGTACGCACCTCAGATTCTTCTTCCCTGAGCCCTTTCTCGTCTAATCGTCTCTCCTTATCTTACAGTGATTCATCGGGCCTCGTTCCCGTTGTTCCCTCATCACCACTTGGGCTGTCACACCACCTCTCTCGCAAATAAACTGTTAAACTGATCTCTGCTGCCGAGTGGGTTTCTGCATGTGGGCCAAACATTTAAAGCCAATCATGACATTGTGTCTCTGCTCTGTCTTCTGTAACCCCCAGTCGGTCAAGGCAGATGACCGTTCATACTGAGCCCGGTTCTGCTGGAGGTTTTTCCTTCCCGTTAATGGGGAGTTTTTCTTTCCGCTGTCGCTTCATGCTTGCTCAGTATGAGGGATTGCTGCAAAGCCATGGACAATGCAGATGACTCTCCCTGTGGCTCTACGCTTCTCCAGGAGTGAATGCTGCTTGTCGAGACTTTGATGCAATCAACTGGTTCCCTTATATAGGAAATCTGATTGAATTTGACTTGAGATGACATGTTTCATGAATTGGCGCTATATAAATAAAATAGAATTAACAAATTTGTGCCCCCTGAAACTTCTGTGCTATTTGATGTTAGCACAAGCAAACTTGTTTGGCAAGGACTCTTTGAATCCCTCCATTTTGAATAAAACTTGCGCACATGATCTGCACCAAGTTAGAAAAACTTGGAGGTGCACAACCTTGCGCTATGATGGCCCAAATTTGTCTCATTAGGTTGTCTGATTGTGGCATTTAATACAATGTGAAAACCTTTGTTCTTTATAAAAAATGTAAAGAACACCGGTTGTCCCAAAATATTGCTCACACATGGGGGATAGAAATAGGTGACTCCTGACAAAATACCTGACTTGGAAAGAAAAAGAATGTTTTTGAAAGTGTAGTTTTGCATTTTTGCACATTAAAGGAAATTTGAAACGTTCAAGACAGGGTAATAAGAATTCAGCTTACTAGATATTTTAGAGGATATTTTTGTCGTATGGCTCAGGAATAGAGGACTCAAATGCAAAACCTGACACAGTGGATTCAAACTCAAGGTTCCTTTAATACAGTCCTGGGTCAAACACCAAAAAATCCAGTAGAAACAGAGGAATCAAAAACAGAGGCAGAGAAAGGTCCAAATTCAAGCTGGGTCAAAAACACTGGAAAGCTTAAGTCTTATGGGCAAAAGGGTGGAATGCTTAGCTCTAAGAACAAAGACGAACTGGCAAAGGGAAGCTGCATGAGTGACAACTAAATAGGCCAACAAACAAAGGAGGAGCACAAACTCCAGGTGAATGGCATTAGGCTGTGGCAGATCCTGATTGCAGGGAGGAACTCAGAAAGTGAAGCTACCTAAGAGACAGGAAATGAGTACAAAATAAAACAGGAAGCGAAAATAGGTAACACAAGTGACTATCTAATCAGGACTGCCCCTGACCTTTAGAGTGAAATTAAAACCGCAAGCGGTGATGATCGGCCCTCGCAGCCAAGCGCCGCTCTGGCCTATGGGCCACCGCTAGGGTACGCGCACCTCCCGCCGCCAGCCACCGCAGAAGCTGTCATGCATTTTCCTCACCCGTCTACCATGCAATACACACGTATGCGTTGGGCATCGCTCCCCCACGACTCAAAAAATCTGGTGAAGATCGGTCGATGCACCGAGGAGACACAGCCGTTGAATAATGAAAATGCATTTGGCCACCGGGCCGGACTAAATCCGGAAAAAATATCATCATTTTCCGGTAAAAGTTCTCTTTATCTTCTTCAGTTTTAAAAGTCTCTCAGTCTCAATGGAGCTCACTGCCAGGCAGTGTTGGGCAAGTTACTTTGAAAAAGTAATTAGTTATAGTTACTAGTTACTTCTCCCAAAAAGTAACTGAGTTACTAACTGAGTTACTCCACTATAAAAGTAACTAGTTACTAGTAAAAGTAACTATTGCATTACTTTTTCGTTTCTGGCTTTTTTATTTATTTTTTTACAAATTATTTGCTGCCATGTCCATTCAATGCACCCCCCCCCCACACACAGACACATACTCCCCCTTTTGTGTTGAACAGTGAAGTGTGGTGAAAGCAGCTTTAATTCTCCATCACATAGCTTTCATATCACGCATGCATTGACTTTTTCAATAATTTTCTCTGGCGGTTTTCAGCAGCAACGGCATTGTTTCTTATGGTTTAATATTGTCCATATGCCTTCTTTAAATATTTCTAATTCTACTCGCAGGACATGCGCAATTCCAAACTTATTTCCTGTCATTGCCATGGTGAATCACGTTATTTGCGTTTCAGTGATCGGGATTTTTTTCATGCTCACGTTCAAAGGTCGGTCGGGCGCTGTGTTTAGTTACCTGACTAATATCATCTGTTCTGAAATCGGACACGCTGAGAACAGGGCCGGATTATCCATAAGGGCCAGTGCCCAGGGGCACCAACCATGGGGGGGCACCACATGACACATGCTTTAAAAATATATTTTTCAATTGAAATTGTTGAAAGACCATGCATTATTCGTTTTGTGAACACTGATGTCACAATAATAATAAATGATAAATAAATCAAGATTTTTTTGATTTCAACATTTTAAAATGAGATATTTGAATATTGTTCACTGCTCATATGCCTACATGTAGTTGTGTAAGTTAGTAAATAGTAAAGAAATCCCCTTGATTATGTCTGATGTTTTTGATCGGAGGACAGCACGGGTAAGAGGGGGGGGGGGGCTTTGAGGTATAGTGCCCATGGGCACCACATTGTCTTAATATGGGCCTGGCTGAGAATGACAAAGGGAGGAAGAGCTGCTCAGAGTTGCAGCTTTCTACTCAGTGTAGATCAGCCGTTTTTTCTGAAACGACTGTGCAGCATAGCTTTGCTGTGCGCACTGAATCCAGATGCTCTGCGCGAATGCACACGCGCGCAGTTTAGAAGGAACATAAACAGTTTGGCGCGTCAGTCAGTTCGAAACAGTTCCTGTATCGGTCACGTAGCGCATACGCGCGTCGACACAGGTTTTGCTCTACGAGCTCGACTCATGCGCCGACACATCGGTGTTGCCGGACCCATGTTCTTGTCCTTTTCGCTGTTTAAATCAAAATAACGTGCTTACCTCCAAGAATCAAACGCTGTCTTCTCGCCCATCTTGCCGGGGTACAAACACAAGTAGCTTACACACACGGGTGCGCGCGCACACACACACACAGAGGCAAGGAGCAGGGTACAGACGCAAGCAGCCGCATCTGACTAAATGCAGAAAAGCAGGGACTTCACTTTCCTTATCGAGGGACATTCTTAAAGTAACGGAGTAACGAGTGCTTATTTTGGAAAATAACGGAGTTACTGATTACTGAATTTGCAAAACTAATGCGTTAGATTACTCGTTACTGAAAAAAACTAATAAGAGTACTCTAACGCGTTACTTATAACGTTACCCCCAACACTGCTGCCAGGGAGGAAAGCCTTCCCTGATCAGTCCTGTTCCAGCTGTATGTTTAGAGTCTTTTTAGTGCTTTACTTGTTTAGCAAAACTCGCTAATAAAACATCAATAACTTGTTTTGACTCTACTATTTGGGGATCACGAGCGGTGCCCCTTGAGCGCCCCCTGCCTAGCGGTCAAGGAACTGCCGGCCTCACCTACAACCAGTTCTTTGCTGTTTATGATCGGCCAGCACCACGAAAACATGTTATCTGCACACAGTTTGATGACCAAAACACAATTCGTAATCCACATATATTAAATTGTGGAAAATCAGTTCATAACTGTTTGAACAATTGAATTTATGATCTAGAGACAGGAAGATGCATTCACAGAATGGAAGTCAGCACAGTTAACATGGGATTGCGCAATCCCAGGGGAGGCCAAGCTCGCTGCGGCCTCACCGGCTTCGCTATGAAGCGCCACCAAGGATTTACATGAAAAATAGCGAAAAGTCTGCGATATTAAAGAAAATATGATCAAAAATTAGGAAATTAGATAAATAAAATACTTATTACAAATGACTGAGTAAATCAAAATTTATATTATGTTATTATATATTTTCTTTCTTTCCATGATGACAAGTGAGGCATTTCTCTGGTTCATTTTGTCATTGGCATCCTTTTTTACACAGTGAGTGCACATTAGTCCAATGTTACCCTACAGTATCTGGAAGACTGAATAGATCTGATGAGCAACTTACAATAACTTCTTATAATGATGTAACGTGATAATATGTGTGATTAACCGTGACACCTCTCTTTCTCTCTCTCTCTCTCTCTGATCTAAGAATAGTTGCTGTGCTGTGGTGGAGTTTACATTTTACAGTGTTAATAAATTAAGATTTTGGAAGTATTTTAAGTGTCCACTCTCACTAATTTCCATTAACCTGGCCTCAAGGTATTGCACAGTTGGTATTGCAAAGTTGGTATACACATTCAGTACACAAAAAAAATGTGGTGGGCCAGCCTAATCCAAAATGCCAGGGCCGATTTTTTTGTCCCAGTCCACCCCTGATGACATGTTTTATGATTTGGCGTTATATAAATAAAAACTTAAATGTATTGAACAAGAGTAAGTTTGTCAGTTTTCAAGCAGGATTTGTATATCTATTCAACATAAATATATAAGGAAACCAAAGAGTTAAGATCACTTACTTACCAAGAGAGATTCCTTTGGGGTTTATTTGTGGTCTCTTGCTGCCCCCTGCTGGACAAGTATGATCAAATACATATGCTTTACATGTCAACTTGGTATCAAAATTCAGATTTCAATCTAAAATGGCTTACTTCCTGTGATACTTGCAGTATGACATTAATTGTAAATTCTGAGCGTCTTGCTGAGATCTACAACTGTACAAAATTTCATTACTCTACGATGAAGTAAGTGAATAGCAAAAGGTCCTTTGAAAATTGCTTGGTGGCGCTATAGAGAAACTAAGTCCTGCTCACTAAAGTTTGTTATGGATTCCTGTTGGGGGGTGGATAAGGATGCATCCAAATGAGTTTTAGGCAGCTCGGCCCAAAACTGTGGAATTCAGAGCCAAACGTATGACAGCAGCGTTTGAGGTGAATATGCCACGCCGCCACGCCCCCCTGCTCCATCGAATCCAGTTGAGCCTGAAATCCACAACATACCAACATGTGTTCTGTCTGTGGACACAGTTTCATGTTGATTAGCTCAGAGGGGTAACATAGCGACCGCTTACAAAAAAACATGACACTTCCTGTTGTCAGGGGGCGTGGCCTAAGCAATGTCATCATTTGACCATTGGATATTATAGGAGACCTGATGATGATCAATCACAGAAAGTTTGGTGCCTCTGTGTGTTTCTGTGTAGGAGATATAACACTTTTATTTTTTGTGGCGAATAGGTGAACTTTGACCCCTGCCAACGCCCCTTCAGCATGCTCAAAAACTCACCGTTTTGATAACATTTGATTGGCCATGCCTTATGATCAGACTGCCCGAGTTTCAAGCCGATCGCTCGATATCTCTAGGAGGAGTTAGATCTTATACCAATGCTGTAACTGTCAAAATTGAGGTCAAAATCAGACTTTCAGTCTAAAATGGCCAACTTCCTGTGATACTTGCATTATGACATTAATTGTAAATTCTGAGCGTCTTGTTGAGCTCTACAACTGTACCAAATCTCATGTCTCTACGACGAAGTAAGTGAATAGCAAAGGGTCCTTTGAAAATTTCTAGGTGGCGCCGTTGAGGCATTTTTCTTTAGATTTTTGTGACAACCTTAAAATACAAAATTTTTAAACAGTCACCATGCATCTGCAAAGTTTGGTGAGTTTTTGAAAATGAGAAAGCCCCCAAAAGGGCCCCTCTTTAGGGGGGCAGAATAATAAGAATAAGAATTAAAACCGCAAGCGGTGATGATCGGCCCTCGCAGCAAAGCGCCGCTCTGGCCTATTGGCCACCGCTGGGATTTGCGCACCGCCGGCCGCCCGCCACCGCAGATGCTGTCACGCATTTTGCCCGCCCGTCCACTGGGCAATTCACACGAACGTGTTCGGCAGCGCTCCCCCACGACTCACAAAAAATCTGGTCCAGATCGCTCGATGCAGCGAGGAGATACAGCCGTTGAATAATGATAATGCATTTGGCCACCGGACCGGACTAAATCGTTCGGCGGGCCGTACCTTTGACACCCCTGGTTTAAACATTAGTATACCAATTTAATCAAAGGTATCTTACTAGCTGTTAATCCAGCTTAATGTGAAAAGTTAACAAAACCATTTTAGTTTTTTAAAGTTACTTGCTATTTCATGTGTTTAAGGGTTTTGTTTCTTGCATTAAGACAGCTTTTATGAAAGTTTAACATCTAAATTGGTGATACACACCCAAAAGTAATGTAAAAGTAACACTTTAGCAATTGGACTGTTGCTAAAGGAACACTTTAGCAAAATCGCGGGGGTAGCAGCTTTATAAAGGAGGCCCAGAAGTCCCTCTCCCCAGCCACTTGGGCCACCTCCTCCAGGGGAATCCCAAGGTGTTCCCAGGCCAGCAGAGAAAACATAGTCTCTCCAGCGTGTCCCAGGTCTTCCCCTGGGCCTCCTCCCGGTGGGACGTGCCCAGAACACCTCACCAGGGAGGCGTCCAGGAGGCATCCTAACCAGATGTAGAAGCCACCTCAACTGGCTCCTCTCGACGTGAAGAAGCAGTGGCTCTACTCTGAGTCCTCCCCGGATGACTGAGCTCCTCACCTTATCTCTAAGGGAGAGCTCACACACACTATGGAGAAAACTCATTTCGGCCGCTTGTATCCAGGATCTCGTTCTTTCGGTCACGACCCAAAGCTCGTGACCATAGATGAGCGTAGGAACGTAGATCGACCGGTAAATCGAGAGCTTCGCCTTTTGGCTCAGCTCTCTCTTCACCACAACGGACCGGTACAGCGCCCGCTTCACAGCAGACGCCGCACCAATCCGCCTGTCGATCTCCCGCTCCATCTTCCCCTCATTCGTGAACAAGACCCCAAGATACTTGAACTTCTCCACTAGAAGCTGGCTCTTTGGACTTTCCTTTTTTAAAAAGCTTATAGTTAGAGGGGCTCATGTTACCCTGAGCTACCTCTATAGTTATGCTGCTATACGTTTAGGCTACTGCAGGACATCAGGGTCTATTGTTCTTCAATTTTGAATGACTGTTGTCATTTCAGCTTTTAACTTTTTGATTTTTATTTTTTCTTCATTGTAGGTACACCTGGTCTGGTGTTCTGTTAGCTGTGGCATCATCCAGGGAAGACAGATCACCCGCTACTACCATCTAATGTAGAACTTCTGTGCTTTTTTGTCTGTCTTGTTGTGTCTCTGCTCTGTCTTCTGTAACCCCCAGTCTGTCGAGGCAGATGACCGTTCATACTGAGCCCGGTTCTGCTGGAGGTTTTACCTTCCCGTTAATGGGGAGTTTTTTTCCCCGCTGTTGCTTCATGCTTGCTCAGTAGGTAGGATTGCTGCAAAGCCATGGACACAGCAGACGACTCTCCCTGTGGCTCTACGCTTCTTCAAGAGAGAATGCTACTTGTCAAGACTTTGATGCAATGAACTGGTTCCCTTATATAGGAATTTTTTTGACCAATGTGTATAATCTGACCCAATCTGTATAATCTGATTGATTTTGACTTTGTAAAGTGCCTTGAGATGACATATTTCATGAATTGGCGCTATATAAATAACATTGAATTGAATCATCTCTTTAGACCAAGTAAACTATCACATTTTATGAGACAGTTATCTCATTTTAAAGATATAATCATCTAACGTTATTACTCTTAGCAAGTTAAAGCTCCATAAAAATTTTAGACCAGCTTTTAGTTCCACTCTTTTATTATGCACATCTAGGCTACCTATAAATATAAAGTATGGCATGCCAAAAAACATTTTCAACAAAAGGCAATTTTAGTAATCGCCTTGCAATTTTATATCTAAGCATTAAAAATGATAATATTTCACCAATTTTCACAGCAAGATTGAAATAACGACTATCCAACATTTTAAGATTTTGTAAAAACTTTTTTCCTTTTTTACCTACCTTTTGAAATGAATACTTGTTTCTACTTCTCCAAAATTATACTTCAAGAAAACTATTGTGCTGTCCTGGGGCCATATGCAGCTAGACAGCTAGGAGAAAAGTTCCCCACACAAAGCTTCCTTTTCTTGCGTTGTCTGAATAACCTTTGTTACCAAATCTGGTTTTAAACATTGTTTTTGTAAAAAGACAAATATTTTTCCAAGGCAGAAGCGTGTAGAACAAATTCAACTTCAACATTAGCAGTTTCCCTAGCTTCATAGCTGAAAAGCAGCTTTTAACCGGAGCAAAATACGTCAAAGATCTTTTTTTAAGGTGAGAGCACTCACTATCTCACGTAATTCACATAGAGATCTAACAAAGTTGTGATGTCTCACTCTGATTAAATATGAACCCAAAACGTTTCTAACTGTTTTTACCATGGATTTCCTCTGACTAAGAATTAATTAATATCTTATTTAAGTAATGTATTCACGACATGAATTCCTTGCTGTCTTAACAAAAGGCAGAACAACTATAACGTTACTTTCTATAATTATTACAGGTTCTGCTGAGATGTCAAATTCTGGAGAGTGCTTAGACACCCTGACACACAAATATGGATTAACTTCATTTCAAGTGCACTCGTGAACTTGTTTTAGTTGATTTAGTTTTCTTGATGTACTGTAGAGCGTGATGAGGTCTGTTATGGTATTGTGTGCACTGGATTGTGGCGACAGTTGGTGTTGTCTGTCAAAGTTACAAGATATATATAACGGTTGCAGTTACAGCTCAAACGTCGTAACAACACTTCTAAATCTGAGTCTGACGCACAATTTCAAATACAAACACGAAGCAGTTTGATTTTTGTCCGATGACAAGCGAGCGAGCGAGCGAGAGAGAGAGAACTGGTAAAGCAGCACATAGTAACAATAAGTCTAGCGCTCCATAAAGATGTTATTAATCAGGGAAATCTTTCTGATTGTTTCACAGCGGTTACCTGCAGCGGGTAAACACGCCCACGACAACACACTTAGGCTCCCCGCAGCCCATTTCTATCGTAATATGCGCCAAAACTGCCTCTTTAAAATGAACTGCACTGTCTGAATTGCAATGAGAAGTATTACACATCTATGCGCTCCCCCCAGGAGCAGCGTATTTTTTTTTTCCACAGGACCCGCGGTAACGACAGCGGTGTTCTTACGATGGAGTATTAGGGCCACACATGAAGAGAAAAAATAATTTTGCCATGACGAGATTAAACTGGTGCAGATCAGTTGATGCAGTGATGCATTTGGCCACCGGAGGCAGTGGCGACCCACCAGCTTAAAATCTATGTATTGACATCTTAAAAATGGTCTTATAGCTTAAAAGATCATCATGTTTTGGTTGATTTTGTAGCCGAATAGAAGAGATGTTCTCAAAGCATTAAATAAGCCTTTTGACTTTTAAAAATGTTGTCCTTTTAAGGTAATTTTAAGTTACTTTTTATTAAATTTGTCAATATCCTATGGAAGTCTGGACATATGGCAGCGGCCTTTCAGGTGACTTCGCCACGCCACCACGCCGCACTGCTACATGGAATCCAGTTGGGCCTCGAATCCACAACACAGCAACATGTCTTCTGTCTGTGGACACAGTTTCATGTTGATTAGCTCAGAGGGGTAACATAGCGACTGTTAACAATAAAACATGACACTTCCTGTTGTCAGGGGGCGTGGCCTAAGCAATGTCATCATTTGACCATTGGATATTGTAGGAGACCTAGTGGTGATCAACTACTGAAAGTTTGGTGGCTCTGTGAGTTTTTGTATATGAAATATAACAGTTTTGTGTTTCATGGCGAGTAGGTGAACTTTGACCCCCGCTCACGCCCCTTCAGCATGCTCAAAAACTCACTGTTTTGATAACCTTTAATTGGCCATGCCTTATGATCAGACTTCCCGAGTTTCAAGCCGCTCGCTCAAAATCTCTAGGAGGAGTTCCATCAAATACCAATGCTGTAAACGTCAAAAATGGGGTCAAAATCAGACCTTCAATCTAAAATGGCCGACTTCCTGTGATATTTACACTATGACATTAATTGTAAATTCTGAGCGCCTTGGTGAGCTCTACCACTGTACCAAATCTCATGTCTCTACGATGAAGTAAGTGAATAGCAAAGGGTCCTTTGAAAATTGCTAGGTGGCGCCGTTGAGGCATTAGGTCACGCCCACCAAAGTTTGTTATGGATTCCTGTTGGGGGGTGGATAAGGATGCATCCTAGTGAGTTTTAAGCAGCTCGGCCCAAAAATGTGGAATTCAGAGCCAAACGTATGGCAGCGGCGTTTGAGGTGACTTCACCACGCCGCCACGCTCTCCTGCTCCATCGAATCCACTTGGGGCTGGAATCCACAATACATCAACATGTCTTCCGTCTCTGGACACAGTTTCATGTTGATTAGCTCAGAGGGGTAACATAGCGACCGTTTACAGCAAAACATGACACTTCCTGTTGTCAGGGGGCGTGGCCTAAGTGATGTCATAATTTGACCATTGGATATTAAAGAAGACCCAATGATGATCAATCACAGTGAGTTTGGTGCCTCTATGTGTTTCTGTGTAGGAGATATAACAGTTTTATTTTTTGTGGCGAGTAGGTGAACTTTGACCCCTGCTAACACCCCTTCAACATGCTCAAAAACTCACCGTTTTGATAACTTTTAATTGGCCATGCCTTATGATCAGACTGACCGAGTTTCAAGCCGCTCGCTCAAAATCTCTAGGAGGAGTTCGATCAAATACCAATGCTGTAAACGTCAAGAATTAGGGTCAAAATCAGACCTTCAATCTAAAATGGCCGACTTCCTGTGATATTTACACTATGACATTTATTGTAAATTCTGAGCGCCTTGGTGAGCTCTACCACTGTACCAAATCTCATGTCTCTACGATGAAGTAAGTGAATAGCAAAGGGTCCTTTGAAAATTGCTAGGTGGCGCCGTTGAGGCATTAGGTCACGCCCACCAAAGTTTGTTATGGATTCCTGTTGGGGGGTGGATAAGGATGCATCCAAGTGAGTTTTAAGCAGCTCGGCCCAAAAATGTGGTATTCAGAGCCAAACGTATGGCAGCGGCGTTTGAGGTGACTTCACCAAGCCGCCACGCTCTCCTGCTCCATCGAATCCACTTGGGGCTGGAATCCACAATACATCAACATGTCTTCCGTCTCTGGACACAGTTTCATGTTGATTAGCTCAGAGGGGTAACATAGCGACCGTTTACAGCAAAACATGACACTTCCTGTTGTCAGGGGGCGTGGCCTAAGTGATGTCATAATTTGACCATTGGATATTAAAGAAGACCCAATGATGATCAATCACAGAAAGTTTGGTGCCTCTATGTGTTTCTGTGTAGGAGATATAACAGTTTTATTTTTTGTGGCGAGTAGGTGAACTTTGACCCCTGCTAACACCCCTTCAACAAGCTCAAAAACTCACCGTTTTGATAACTTTTAATTGGCCATGCCTTATGATCAGACTGACCGAGTTTCAAGCCGCTCGCTCAAAATCTCTAGGAGGAGTTCGATCAAATACCAATGCTGTAAACGTCAAAAATCGGGTCAAAATCAGACCTTCAATCTAAAATGGCCGACTTCCTGTGATATTTGCACTATGACATTAATTGTAAATTCTGAGCGTCTTGGTGAGCTCTAACACTGTACCAAATCTCATGTCTCTACGATGAAGTAAGTGAATAGCAAAGGGTCCTTTGAAAATTGCTAGGTGGCGCCGTTGAGGCATTTTTCTTTAGATTTTTATGAGGACCTTAAAATACAAAATTTTTAAACAGTCTTCATGCGTCCGCCAAGTTTGGTGAGTTTTTGAATATGATAAATCCCCCAAAAAGGCCCCTCTTTAGGGGGGCAGAATAAAAATAATAATAATAATAAGAAACAACACAGAAACAATAGGCCTTCGCAGCGCTTCGCTGCTCGGGCCTAATTAAAACCGCAAGCGGTGATGATCGGCCCTCGCAGCAAAGCGCCGCTCTGGCCTATTGGCCACCGCTGGGATTTGCGCACCGCCGGCTGCCCGCCACCGCAGATGCTGTCACGCATTTTGCCCGCCCGTCCACTGGGCGATTCACACGAACGTGTTCGGCAGCGCTCCGCCACGACTCACAAAAAATCTGGTGCAGATCGCTCGATGCAGCGAGGAGACACAGCCGTTGAATAATGAAAATGCATTTGGCCACCGGACCGGACTAAATCGTTCGGCGGGCCAGATCCGGCCCGCAGGCCGTACGTTTGACACCCCTGGTTTAAACACTAGTATACAAATTTAATCAACGGTATTTTACTAGCTGTTAATCCAGCTTCATGTGAAAAGTTAACAAAACCTTTTTAGTTATTTAAAGTTAATTATTTCATGTGCTTAAGGGTTTCGTTTCTTGCATTAAGACAGCTTTTATGAAAGTTTGACAGTTAAATTGGTGGATACTCACCCAAAAGTAATAATGTAAAAGTAACACTTTAGCAATTGAAATATTGCTAAAGTAACACGTTAGCAATATTCCACATGTGTATGTTGTGTACAAACTTTAGTAATTTCTAACAGACCACTTCACTCTCAGAAAGCAGGCCTGCTGGTGGTTCCTAAAGTCTGTAAAACCAGAATGGTAGGCAGATCCTTTAGCTATCATGCTCCTCTCCAGTGGAACCATCTCCCAGTTTTGGTCCGTGAGGCAGACACCCTGTCTACTTTTAAGACTAATCCTAAAACTTTCCTTTTTCCATCCATCCATCGTCTTCCGCTTATCCGGGGTCGGGTCGCGGGTGTAGCAGCTTCAAGAGGGAGGCCCAGACCTTCCTCTCCCCAGCCACTTGGGCTACTTCCTCCGGGGGAATCCCTAAGCGTTCCCAGGCGAGCATAGTCTCTCCAGCGTGTCCTGGGTCTTCCCCTGGGCCTCCTCCCGGTGGGACGTGCCCAGAACACCTCACCAGGGAGGCGTCCAGGAGGCATCCTGACCAGATGCCCGAGCCACCTCAACTGGCTCCTCTCAATGTGAAGGAGCAGCGGCTCTACTCTGAGTCCTCCCCGGATGACTGAGCTCCTCCTTGGCCTTTTGGCTCAGCTCTCTCTTCACCACAACGGATCGGTACAGCGCCCGCTTCACAGCAGATGCCGCACCAATCCGCCTGTCGATCTCCTGCTCCATCTTCCCCTCATTCGTGAAAAAGACCCAAAGATACTTGAACTCCTCCACTAGAAGCTGGCTCTTGGGACTTTCCTTTTTGACAAAGCTTATAGTTAGAGTGGCTCATGTTACGCTGAGCTACCTTTATAGTTATGCTGCTATAGACTTAGGCTGCTGGAGGACATCAGGGTCTATTGTTCTTCATTTTTGCATGACTGTTTTCATTTCAGCTTTTAACTTTTTGTTTTTTCTATTTTTTCTTCATAGTAGGTACACCTGGTCTGGCGTTCTGTTAGCTGTGACATCATCCAGGGAAGACAGACCACCTGTTATTACCATCTAATGTCAAACAGATTACTGGATCAATGTGTGCTTCTGTGCTTTTTTGTCTGTCATGTGTCTCTTCTCTCTCTTTTGTAACCCCCAGTCGGTCGAGGCAGATTACCGTTCATACTGAGCCTGGTTCTGCTGGAGGTTTTTCCTTCCTGTTAATGGGGAGTTTTTCCTTCTGCTGTCACTTCATGCTTGCTCAGTATGAGGGATTGCTGCAAAGCCATGGACAATGCAGACGACTCTCCCTGTAGCTCTACGCTTCTTCAGGAGTGAATGCCGCTTGCTACGACTTTGATACATTCAACTGGTGCCCTTATATAGGAATTTCTTTTACCAATCTGGATAATCTGACTTAATATGTATAATCTGATTGATTTTGACTTTGTAAACTGCCTTTAGATGACATGCAGGCATGGACTGGTAATCGGGCGTACCGGGCATTTTCCCGGTGGGCCGAGTGCTGTTTGGGCCGGCAGACCCGACATGTATATTAATAATATGTATTATTATTATTTTATATATCTGCCTCGTTATATTTGCATAATGCATGAATAAAAATAAAATCAGCAGCGCAAGAGTCTGTTCCGATCACCCGGCCCTTACCACAGGCTACTGCAGCCCATTGGTTATCATCCCTGACAGTCTAAAGGGCTAGGCCAATCATAAAGTAGAAAAAACACCTTCACGCTCCATGTGGAACTTTGTGCAGCGGTGTTCACAGTAGTAATGGATAAGAAACGCAAGGGAGGCGCAGAGAAACTGCACGAAAAAAAGAAACGAGTTCTTCAAACGGATGCTGCGAAATGTGTCAAACTGACTGACATGTTCCCAACAGCAGGCCCTTCATCTGCTCCGGTGTCTGATGTAAAATATGGTGGTGGTTGTAGTCAGTGACGTGCGGTAGGGTTCATAGCTGGTGAGGCACTGACGTCATCAGAGTCAGATTTACAAATATATACACTTTACAGAGTAGACTCATTGCAAAGTGCTGAAGGAGACTGATTGAGCCAAATAAATTCACCAAGATACATGGAAAAATATTGGTTCTTTGATGAAAAAAAATTTGTCATTTGATTGGTAACAGTTTATGAGTTATGATGGATTTCTGCATTTGTAACACATTCTAAAACTATAACCCACATTACGCACATTTTATCACAAAAACAAAACATGAATAAGTATCGCTGTCTTACCTCTACTTATAATTTAAGTCCCTGTGGCGCTCTTTCTGAACAAAAATATCATCATTTTCCGGTAAAAGTTCCCTTTATCTTCTTCAGTTTTAAAAGTCTCTGTCTCAATGGAGCTCACTGCCAGGGAGGAAAGCCTTCCCTGATCAGTCCTGTTCCAGCTGTATGTTTAGAGTCTTTTTAGTGCTTTACTTGTTTAGCAAAACTCGCTAATAAAACATCAATAACTTGTTTTGACTCTACTATTTGGTGATCACGAGCGGTGCCCCTTGAGCGCCCCCTGCCTAGTGGCCAAGGAACTGCCGGCCTCACCTACAACCAGTTCTTTGCTGTTTATGATCGGCCAGCACCACGAAAACATGTTATCTGCACACAGTTTGATGACCAAAACACAATTCGTAATCCACATATATTAAATTGTGGAAAATCAGTTCATAACTGTTTGAACAATTGAATTTATGATCTAGAGACAGGAAGATGCATTCACAGAATGGAAGTCAGCGCAGTTAACATGGGATTGCGCAATCCCAGGGGAGGCCAAGCTCGCTGCGGCCTCACCGGCTTCGCTATGAAGTGCCACCAAGGATTTACATGAAAAATAGCGAAAAGTCTGCGATTTTAAAGAAAATATGATCAAAAATTAGGAAATTAGATAAATAAAATACTTATTACAAATGACTGAGTAAATCAAAATTTATATTATGTTATTATATATTTTCTTTCTTTCCATGATGACAAGTGAGGCATTTCTCTGGTTCATTTTGTCACTGGCATCCTTTTTTACACAGTGAGTGCACATTAGTCCAATGTTACCCTACAGTATCTGGAAGACTGAATAGATCTGATGAGCAACTTACAATAACTTCTTATAATGATGTAACGTGATAATATGTGTGATTGACCGTGACACCTCTCTTTCTCTCTCTCTCTCTCTGATCTAAGAATAGTTGCTGTGCTGTGGTGGAGTTTACATTTTACAGTGTTAATAAATTAAGATTTTGGAAGTATTTTAAGTGTCCACTCTCACTAATCCAAAATGCCAGGGCCGATTTTTTTCTCCCAGTCCACCCCTGATGACATGTTTCATGATTTGGCGCTATATAAATAAGAACTGAAATGTATTGAAGAAGAGTAAGTTTGTCAGTTTTCAAGCAGGATTTGTATATCTGTTCAACTTAAATACATAAGGAAACCAAAGAGTTAAGATCACTTACTTACCAAGAGAAATTCCTTTGGGGTTTATTTGTGGTCTCTTGCTGCCCCCTGCTGGACAAGTTTGATCAAATACAAATGCTTTACATGTCAACATGGTGTCAAAATTCAGATTTCAGTCTAAAATGGCCAACTTCCTGTGATACTTGCACTATGACATTAATTGTAAATTCTGAGCGTCTTGGTGAGCTCTACCACTGTACCAAATCTCATGTCTCTACGATGAAGTAAGTGAATAGCAAAGGGTCCTTTGAAAATTGCTAGGTGGCGCCGTTGAGGCATTAGGTCACGCCCACCAAAGTTTGTTATGGATTCCTGTTGGGGGGTGGATAAGGATGCATCCAAATGAGTTTTAAGCAGCTCGGCCCAAAAATGTGGAATTCAGAGCCAAACGTATGGCAGCGGCGTTTGAGGTGACTTCACCACGCCGCCACGCCCCCCTGCTCCATCGAATCCACTTGGGCCTGAAATCCACAACACATCAACATGTGTTCTGTCTGTGGACACAGTTTCATGTTGATTAGCTCAGAGGGGTAACATAGCGACCGCTTACAACAAAACATGACACTTCCTGTTGTCAGGGGGCGTGGCCTAAGCAATGTCATCATTTGACCATTGGATATTATAGGAGACCTGATGGTGATCAATTACTGAAAGTTTGGTGCATCTGTCTGTTTCTGTGTAGGAGATATAACACTTTTATATTTTGTGGCAAATAGGTGAACTTTGACCGCTGCCAACGCCCCTCCAGCATGCTCAAAAACTCACCGTTTTGATAACTTTTGATTGGCCATGCCTTATGATCAGACTGCCCGAGTTTCAAGCCGATCGCTCGATATCTCTAGGAGGAGTTAGATCTTATACCAATGCTGTAACTGTCAAAATTGAGGTCAAAATCAGACTTTCAGTCTAAAATGGCCAACTTCCTGTGATACTTGCACTATGACATTAATTGTAAATTCTGAGCGTCTTGGTGAGCTCTACCACTGTACCAAATCTCATGTCTCTACGATGAAGTAAGTGAATAGCAAAGGGTCCTTTGAAAATTGCTAGGTGGCGCCGTTGAGGCATTAGGTCACGCCCACCAAAGTTTGTTATGGATTCCTGTTGGGGGGTGGATAAGGATGCATCCAAGTGAGTTTTAAGCAGCTCGGCCCAAAAATGTGGAATTCAGAGCCAAACGTATGGCAGCGGCGTTTGAGGTGACTTCACCACGCCGCCACGCTCTCCTGCTCCATCGAATCCACTTGGGCCTGAAATCCACAACACATCAACATGTGTTCTGTCTGTGGACACAGTTTCATGTTGATTAGCTCAGAGGGGTAACATAGCGACCGCTTACAACAAAACATGACACTTCCTGTTGTCAGGGGGCGTGGCCTAAGCAATGTCATCATTTGACCATTGGATATTATAGGAGACCTGATGGTGATCAATTACTGAAAGTTTGGTGCATCTGTCTGTTTCTGTGTAGGAGATATAACACTTTTATATTTTGTGGCAAATAGGTGAACTTTGACCCCTGCCAACGCCCCTCCAGCGTGCTCAAAAACTCACCGTTTTGATAACTTTTGATTGGCCATGCCTTATGATCAGACTGCCCGAGTTTCAAGCCGATCGCTCGATATCTCTAGGAGGAGTTAGATCTTATACCAATGCTGTAACTGTCAAAATTGAGGTCAAAATCAGACTTTCAGTCTAAAATGGCCAACTTCCTGTGATACTTGCACTATGACATTAATTGTAAATTCTGAGCGTCTTGGTGAGCTCTACCACTGTACCAAATCTCATGTCTCTACGATGAAGTAAGTGAATAGCAAAGGGTCCTTTGAAAATTGCTAGGTGGCGCCGTTGAGGCATTTTTCTTTTGATTTTTGTAACGACCTTAAAATACAAAATTTTTAAACAGTCACCATGCATCTGCAAAGTTTGGTGAGTTTTTGAGTATGATAAAGCCCCCAAAAAGGCCCCTCTTTAGGGGGGCAGAATAATAAGAATAATTTACAATACAGATACAATAGGCCTTCGCAGCGCTTAGCTGCTCGGGCCTAATTAAAACCGCAAGCGGTGATGATCGGCCCTCGCAGCCAAGCGCCGCTCTGGCCTATGGGCCACCGCTAGGGTACGCGCACCTCCCGCCGCCAGCCACAGCAGAAGCTGTCATGCATTTTCCTCGCCCGTCTACCATGCAATACACACGTACGCGTTGGGCAGCGCTCCCCCACGACTCACAAAAAATCTGGTGCAGATCGGTCGATGCACCGAGGACACACAGCCGTTGAATAATGATAATGCATTTGGCCTCCGGGCCGGACTAAATCGTTCGGCGGGCCAGATCCGGCCCGCAGGCCGTACGTTTGACACCCCTGGTTTAAACATTAGTATACCAACTTAATCAAAGGTATCTTACTAGCTGTTAATCCAGCTTCATGTGAAAAGTTAACAAAACCTTTTTAGTTAATTAAAGTTAATTATTTCATGTGTTTAAGGGTTTCGTTTCTTGTATTAAGACAGCTTTTATGAAAGTTTGACAGTTAAATTGGTGGATACACACCCAAAAGTAATAATGTAAAAGTAACACTTTAGCAATTGGAATATTGCTAAAGTAACACGTTAGCAATATTCCACATGTGTATGTTGTGTACAAACTTTAGTAATTTCTAACAGACCACTTCACTCTCAGAAAGCAGGTCTGCTGGTGGTTCCTAAAGTCTGTAAAACCAGAATGGTAGGCAGATCCTTTAGCTATCATGCTCCTCTCCAGTGGAACCAACTCCCAGTTTTGGTCCGTGACGCAGACACCCTGTCTACTTTTAAGACTAATCCTAAAACTTTCCTTTTTCCATCCATCCATCGTCTTCCGCTTATCCGGGGTCAGGTCGCGGGTGTAGCAGCTTCAAGAGGGAGGCCCAGACCTTCCTCTCCCCAGCCACTTGGGCCACTTCCTCCGGGGGAATCCCAAAGCGTTCCCAGGCGAGCAGAGTCTCTCCAGCGTGTCCTGGGTCTTCCCCTGGGTCTCCTCCCGGTGGGATGTGCCCAGAACACCTCACCAGGGATGCGTCCAGGAGGCATCCTAACCAGATGCCCGAGCCACCTCAACTGGCTCCTCTCAATGTGGAGGAGCAGCGGCTCTACTCTGAGTCCTCCCCGGATGACTGAGCTCCTCACCCTATCTCTAAGGGAGAGCCCAGACACACTATGGAGAAAACTTATTTTGGCCGCTTGTATCCGGGATCTCGTTCTTTCGGTCACGACCCAAAGCTCGTGACCATAGATGAGGGTAGGAACGTAGATCGACCGGTGAATCAAGAGCTTCGCCTTTTGGCTCACCTCTCTCTTCACCACAACGGATCGCTACAGCGCCCGCTTCACAGCAGACGTTGCACCAATCCGCCTGTCGATCTCCCGCTCCATCTTCCCCTCATTCGTGAACAAGACCCCAAGATACTTGAACTCCTCCACTAGAAGCTGGCTCTTGGGACTTTCCTTTTTGACACAGCTTATAGTTAGAGTGGTTCATGTTACCCTGAGCTACCTCTATAGTTATGCTGCTATAGGCTTAGGCTGCTGGAGGACATCAGGGTCTATTGTTCTTCAATTTTGCATGACTGTTGTCATTTTAGCTTTTAACTTTCTGTTCTCTCTCTTTTATCTTCATAGTAGGTACACCTGGTCTGGCGTTCTGTTAGCTGTGACATCATCCAGGGAAGACAGATCACCTGTTATTACCATCTAATGTAAAACAGATTACTGGATCAATGTGTGCTTCTGTGCTTTTTTGTCTCTCTTGTTGTGTCTCTTCTCTCTCTTTTGTAACCCCCAGTCAGTCAACGCAGATTACCGTTCATACTGAGCTGGGTTCTGCTGGAGGTTTTTCCTTCCTGTTAATGGGGAGTTTTTCCTTCTGCTGTCACTTCATGCTTGATCAGTATGAGGGATTGCTGCAAAGCCATGTACAATGCAAACGACTCTCCCTGTGGCTCTACGCTTCTTCAGGAGTGAATGCTGCTTGTTACGACTTTGATGCAATCAACTGGTTCCCTTATATAGGAATTTATTTTACCAATCTGGATAATCTGACCTAATATGTATAATCTGATTGATTTTGACATTGTAAACTGCCTTTAGATGACATGCAGGCATGGACTGGTAATCGGGCGTACCGGGCATTTTCCCGGTGGGCCGACGTGCTGTTTGGGCCGGCAGACCAGACATGTATATAAATATGTATTATTATTATTAATTATTTTATATATCTGCCTCGTTATCATCCCTGACAGTCTAAAGGGCCAAGCCAATCATAAAGTAGAAAAACACCTTCACGCTCCATGTGGAACTTTGTGCAGCAGTGTTCACAGTAGTAATGGGAGGCGCAGAGAAACTGCACGAAAAAAAGAAACGAGTTCTTCAAACGGACGCTGCAAAATGTGTCAAACTCACTGACATGTTCCCTACAGCAGGCCTTCATCTGCTCCGGTGTCTGATGTAAGATATGGTGGTGGTGGTTGTAGCCAGTTACGTGCGGTAGGGTTCATAGCTGGTGAGGCACTGACGTCATCAGAGTCAGATTTACAAATATATACACTCTACAGAGTAGACTCGTTGCAAAGTGCTGAAGGAGACTGATTGAGCCAAATAAATTCACCAAGATACATGGAAAAATATTGGTTCTTTGATGAAAAAAAATTTGTCATTTGATTGGTAGCAGTTTATGAGTTATGATGGATTTCTGCATTTGTAACACATTCTAAAACTATAACCCACATTACGCACATTTTATCACAAAAACAAAACATGAATAAGTATCACTGTCTTACCTCACTTATAATTTAAGTCCCTGCGGCGCTCTTTCTGAACAAAAATATCATTTTCCGGTAAAAGTTCTCTTTATCTTCTTCAGATTTAAAACTCTCTTAGTCTCAGTGGAGCTCACTGCCAGGGAGGAAAGCCTTCCCTGATCAGTCCTGTTCCAGCTGTATGTTTAGAGTCTTTTTAGTGCTTTACTTGTTTAGCAAAACTCGCTAATAAAACATCAATAACTTGTTTTGACTCTACTATTTGGTGATCACGAGCAGTGCCCCTTGAGCGCCCCCTGCCTAGCGGCCAAGGAACTGCCGGCCTCACCTACAACCAGTTCTTTGCTGTTTATGATCGGTCAGCACCACGAAAACATGTTATCTGCACACAGTTTGATGACCAAAACACAATTCGTAATCCACATATATTAAATTGTGGAAAATCAGTTCATAACTGTTTGAACAATTGAATTTATGATCTAGAGACAGGAAGATGCATTCACAGAATGGAAGTCAGCACAGTTAACATGGGATTGCGCAATCCCAGGGGAGGCCAAGCTCGCTGCGGCCTCACCGGCTTCGCTATGAAGCGCCACCAAGGATTTACATGAAAAATAGTGAAAAGTCTGCGATTTTAAAGAAAATATGATCAAAAATTAGGAAATTAGATAAATAAAATACTTATTACAAATGACTGAGTAAATCAAAATTTATATTATGTTATTATATATTTTCTTTCTTTCCATGATGACAAGTGAGGCATTTCTCTGGTTCATTTTGTCATTGGCATCCTTTTTTACACAGTGAGTGCACATTAGTCCAATGTTACCCTACAGTATCTGGAAGACTGAATAGATCTGATGAGCAACTTACAATAGATTCTTATAATGATGTAACGTGATAATATGTGTGATTGACTGTGACACCTCTCTTTCTCTCTCTCTCTCTGATCTAAGAATAGTTGCTGTGCTGTGGTGGAGTTTACATTTTACAGTGTTAATAAATTAAGATTTTGGAAGTATTTTAAGTGTCCACTCTCACTAATTTCCATTAACCTGGCCTCAAGGTATTGCACAGTTGGTATTGCAAAGTTGGTATACACATTCAGTACACAAAAAAAATGTGGTGGGCCAGTCTAATCCAAAATGCCAGGGCCGATTTTTTTGTCCCAGTCCACCCCTGATGACATGTTTTATGATTTGGCGTTATATAAATAAAAACTGAAATGTATTGAACAAGAGTAAGTTTGTCAGTTTTCAAGCAGGATTTGTATATCTGTTCAATTTAAATATATAAGGAAACCAAAGAGTTAAGATCACTTACTTACCAAGAGAAATTCCTTTGGGGTTTATTTGTGGTCTCTTGCTGCCCCCTGCTGGACAAGTATGATCAAATACATATGCTTTACATGTCAACTTGGTATCAAAATTCAGATTTCAATCTAAAATGGCTTACTTCCTGTGATACTTGCAGTATGACATTAATTGTAAATTCTGAGCGTCTTGCTGAGATCTACAACTGTACAAAATTTCATTACTCTACGATGAAGTAAGTGAATACCAAAGGGTCCTTTGAAATTTGCTTGGTGGCGCTATAGAGAAACTAAGTCCTGCTCACTAAAGTTTGTTAAGGATTCCTGTTGGGGGGTGGATAAGGATGCATCCAAATGAGTTTTAAGCAGCTCGGCCCAAAACTGTGGAATTCAGAGCCAAACGTATGACAGCAGCGTTTGAGGTGAATATGCCACGCCGCCACGCCCCCCTGCTCCATCCAATCCAGTTGAGCCTGAAATCCACAACATACCAACATGTGTTCTGTCTGTGGACACAGTTTCATGTTGATTAGCTCAGAGGGGTAACATAGCGACCGCTTACAACAAAACATGACACTTCCTGTTGTCAGGGGGCGTGGCCTAAGCAATGTCATCATTTGACCATTGGATATTATAGGAGACCTGATGGTGATCAATCACTGAAAGTTTGATGCCTCTGTGTGTTTCTGTGTAGGAGATATAACACTTTTATTTTTTGTGGCGAGTAGGTGAACTTTGACCCCTGCTAATGCCCCTTCAACAAGCTCAAAAACTCACCGTTTTGATAACTTTTAATTGGCCATGCCTTATGATCAGACTGCCCGAGTTTCAAGCCGCTCGCTAAAAATCTCTAGGAGGAGATCCATCAAATACCAATGCTATAAACGTCAAAAATTGGGTCAAAATCAGACTTTCAGTCTAAAATGGCCAACTTCCTGTGATATTTGCACTATGACATTAATTGTAAATTCTGAGCGTCTTGTAGAGCTCTACCACTGTACCAAATCTCATGTCTCTACGATGAAGTAAGTGAATAGCAAAGGGTCCTTTGAAAATTGCTAAGTGGCGCCGTTGAGGCATTAGGTCACGCCCACCAAAATTTGTTATGGATTCCTGTTGGGGGGTGGATAAGGATGCATCCAAGTGAGTTTTATGCAGCTCGGCCCAAAAATGTGGAATTCAGAGCCAAACGTATGGCAGCGGCGTTTGAGGTGACTTCACCACGCCGCCACGCTCTCCTGCTCCATCGAATCGACTTGGGGCTGGAATCCACAACACAACAACATGTTTTCTGTCTCTGGACACAGTTTCATGTTGATTAGCTCAGAGGGGTAAGATAGCGACCGTTTACAGCAAAACATGACACTTCCTGTTGTCAGGGGGTGTGGCCTAAGTGATGTCATCATTTGACCATTGGATATTATAGGAGACCTGATGATGATTAATCACAGAAAGTTTGGTGCCTCTGTGTGTTTCTGTGTAGGAGATATAACACTTTTATTTTTTGTGGCGAATAGGTGAACTTTGACCCCTGCCAACGCCCCTTCAGCATGCTCAAAAACTCACCGTTTTGATAACTTTTGATTGGCCATGCCTTATGATCAGACTGCCCGAGTTTCAAGCCGATCGCTCAAAATCTCTAGGAGGAGATCCATCAAATACCAATGCTATAAACGTCAAAAATTGGGTCAAAATCAGACTTTCAGTCTAAAATGGCCAACTTCCTGTGATATTTGCACTATGACATTAATTGTAAATTCTGAGCGTCTTGTTGAGCTCTACAACTGTACCAAATTTCATGTCTCTACGACGAAGTAAGTGAATAGCAAAGGGTCCTTTGAAAATTTCTAGGTGGCGCCGTTGAGGCATTTTTCTTTAGATTTTTGTGACGACCTTAAAATACAAAATTTTTAAACAGTCACCATGCATCTGCCAAGTTTGGTGAGTTTTTGAAAATGAGAAAGCCCCCAAAAAGGCCCCTCTTTAGGGGGGCAGAATAATAAGAATAATTAAAACCGCAAGCGGTGATGATCGGCCCTCGCAGCCAAGCGCCGCTCTGGCCTATGGGCCACCGCTAGGGTACGCGCACCTCCCGCCGCCAGCCACCGCAGAAGCTGTCGCGCATTTTCCTCACCCGTCTAACATGCAATACACACGTACGCGTTGGGCAGCGCTCCCCCACGACTCACAAAAAACCTGGTGCAGATCGGTCGATGCACCGAGGACACACAGCCGTTGAATAATGAAAATGCATTTGGCCACCGGGCCGGACTAAATCGTTCGGCGGGCCAGATCCGGCCCGCAGGCCGTACGTTTGACACCCCTGGTTTAAACATTAGTATACCAACTTAATCAAAGGTATCTTACTAGCTGTTAATCCAGCTTCATGTGAAAAGTTAACAAAACCTTTTTAGTTATTTAAAGTTAATTATTTCATGTGTTTAAGGGTTTCGTTTCTTGCATTAAGACAGCTGTTATGAAAGTTTGACAGTTAAATTGGTGGATACACACCCAAAAGTAATAATGTAAAAGTAACACTTTAGCAATTGGAATATTGCTAAAGTAACACGTTAGCAATATTCCACATGTGTATGTTGTGTACAAACTTTAGTAATTTCTAACAGACCACTTCACTCTCAGAAAGCAGGTCTGCTGGTGGTTCCTAAAGTCTGTAAAACCAGAATGGTAGGCAGATCCTTTAGCTATCATGCTCCTCTCCAGTGGAACCAACTCCCAGTTTTGGTCCGTGACGCAGACACCCTGTCTACTTTTAAGACTAATCCTTAAACTTTCCTTTTTCCATCTATCCATCGTCTTCCGCTTATCCGGGGTCAGGTCGCGGGTGTAGCAGCTTCAAGAGGGAGGCCCAGACCTTCCTCTCCCCAGCCACTTGGGCCACTTCCTCCGGGGGAATCCCAAAGCGTTCCCAGGCCAGCAGAGTCCCTCCAGCGTGTCCTGGGTCTTCCCCTGGGCCTCCTCCCGGTGGGACGTGCCCAGAACACCTCACCAGGGATGCGTCCAGGAGGCATCCTAACCAGATGCCCGAGCCACCTCAACTGGCTCCTCTCAATGTGAAGGAGCAGCGGCTTTATTCTGAGTCCTCCCCGGATGACTGAGCTCCTCACCCTATCTCTAAGGGAGAGCCCAGACACACTATGGAGAAAACTCATTTTGGCCGCTTGTGTCCGGGATCTCGTTCTTTCGGTCACGACCCAAAGCTCGTGACCATAGATGAGGGTAGGAACGTAGATCGACTGGTAAATCGAGAGCTTGGCCTTTTGGCTCAGCTCTCTCTTCACCACAACGGACCGGTACAGCGCCCGCTTCACAGCAGACGTCGCACCAATCCGCCTGTCGATCTCCCGCTCCATCTTCCCCTCATTCGTGAACAAGACCCCAAAATACTTGAACTCCTCCACTAGAAGCTGGCTCTTGGGACTTTCCTTTTTGACAAAGCTTATAGTTAGAGTGGCTCATGTTACGCTGAGCTACCTTTATAGTTATGCTGCTATAGGCTTAGGCTGCTGGAGGACATCAGGGTCTACTGTTCTTCGTTTTTGCATGACTGTTGTCATTTCAGCTTTTAACTTTTTGTTTTTTCTATTTTTTCATCATAGTAGGTACACCTGGTCTGGCGTTCTGTTAGCTGTGACATCATCCAGGGAAGACAGATCACCTGCTATTACCATCTAATGTAAAACACATTACTGGATCAATGTGTGCTTCTGTGCTTTTTTGTCTGTCATGTTGTGTCTCTTCTCTCTCTTTTGTAACCCCCAGTCAGTCAAGGCAGATTACCGTTCATACTGAGCCCGGTTCTGCTGGAGGTTTTTTCCTTCCTGTTAATGGGGAGTTTTTCCTTCTGCTGTCACTTCATGCTTGATCAGTATGAGGGATTGCTGCAAAGCCATGTACAATGCAAACGACTCTCCCTGTGGCTCTACGCTTCTTCAGGAGTGAATGCTGCTTGTTACGACTTTGATGCAATTAACTGGTTCACTTATATAGGAATTTCTTTTACCAATCTGGATAATCTGACTTAATATGTATAATCTGATTGATTTTGACATTGTAAACTGCCTTTAGATGACATGCAGGCATGGACTGGTAATCGGGCGTACCGGGCATTTTCCCGGTGGGCCGACGTGCTGTTTGGGCCGGCAGACCCGACATGTATATTAATAATATGTATTATTATTATTATTATTTTAAAAATCTGCCTCGTTATATTTGCATAATGCATGAAGAAAAATATCAGCAGCGCAAGAGTCTGTTCCGATCATCCGGCCCTTACCACAGGCTACTGCAGCCCATTGGTTATCATCCCTGACAGTCTAAAGGGCTAGGCCAATCATAAAGTAGAAAAACACCTTCACGCTCCATGTGGAACTTTGTGCAGCGGTGTTCACAGTAGTAATGGATAAGAAACGCAAGGGAGGCGCAGAGAAACTGCACGAAAAAAAGAAACGAGTTCTTCAAACGGACGCTGCGAAATGTGTCAAACTGACTGACATGTTCCCAACAGCAGGCCCTTCATCTGCTCCGGTGTCTGATGTAAAATATGGTGGTAGTGGTGGTTGTAGTCAGTGACGTGCGGTAGGGTTCATAGCTGGTGAGGCACTGACGTCATCAGAGTCAGATTTACAAATATATACACTCTACAGAGTAGACTCGTTGCAAAGTGCTGAAGGAGACTGATTGAGCCAAATAAATTCACCAAGATACATGGAAAAATATTGGTTCTTTGATGAAAAAAAATTGTCATTTGATTGGTAACAGTTTATGAGTTATGATGGATTTCTGCATTTGTAACACATTCTAAAACTATAACCCACATTACGCACATTTTATCACAAAAACTAAACATGAATAAGTATCGCTGTCTTACCTCTACTTATAATTTAAGTCCCTGTGGCGCTCTTTCTGAACAAAAATATCATCATTTTCCGGTAAAAGTTCTCTTTATCTTCTTCAGATTTAAAACTCTCTTAGTCTCAGTGGAGCTCACTGCCAGGGAGGAAAGCCTTCCCTGATCAGTCCTGTTCCAGCTGTATGTTTAGAGTCTTTTTAGTGCTTTACTTGTTTAGCAAAACTCGCTAATAAAACATCAATAACTTGTTTTGACTACTATTTGGGGATCACGAGCGGTGCCCCTTGAGCGCCCCCTGCCTAGCGGTCAAGGAACTGCCGGCCTCACCTACAACCAGTTCTTTGCTGTTTATGATCGGCCAGCACCACGAAAACATGTTATCTGCACACAGTTTGATGACCAAAACACAATTCGTAATCCACATATATTAAATTGTGGAAAATCAGTTCATAACTGTTTGAACAATTGAATTTATGATCTAGAGACAGGAAGATGCATTCACAGAATGGAAGTCAGCACAGTTAACATGGGATTGCGCAATCCCAGGGGAGGCCAAGCTCGCTGCGGCCTCACCGGCTTCGCTATGAAGCGCCACCAAGGATTTACATGAAAAATAGCGAAAAGTCTGCGATATTAAAGAAAATATGATCAAAAATTAGGAAATTAGATAAATAAAATACTTATTACAAATGACTGAGTAAATCAAGATTTATATTATGTTATTATATATTTTCTTTCTTTCCATGATGACAAGTGAGGCATTTCTCTGGTTCATTTTGTCATTGGCATCCTTTTTTACACAGTGAGTGCACATTAGTCCAATGTTACCCTACAGTATCTGGAAGACTGAATAGATCTGATGAGCAACTTACAATAACTTCTTATAATGATGTAACGTGATAATATGTGTGATTAACCGTGACACCTCTCTTTCTCTCTCTCTCTCTCTCTCTCTCTCTGATCTAAGAATAGTTGCTGTGGTGGAGTTTACATTTTACAGTGTTAATAAATTAAGATTTTGGAAGTATTTTAAGTGTCCACTCTCACTAATTTCCATTAACCTGGCCTCAAGGTATTGCACAGTTGGTATTGCAAAGTTGGTATACACATTCAGTACACAAAAAAAATGTGGTGGGCCAGTCTAATCCAAAATGCCAGGGCCGATTTTTTTTGTCCCAGTCCACCCCTGATGACATGTTTTATGATTTGGCGTTATATAAATAAAAACTTAAATGTATTGAACAAGAGTAAGTTTGTCAGTTTTCAAGCAGGATTTGTATATCTGTTCAACATAAATATATAAGGAAACCAAAGAGTTAAGATCACTTACTTACCAAGAGAGATTCCTTTGGGGTTTATTTGTGGTCTCTTGCTGCCCCCTGCTGGACAAGTATGATCAAATACATATGCTTTACATGTCAACTTGGTATCAAAATTCAGATTTCAATCTAAAATGGCTTACTTCCTGTGATACTTGCAGTATGACATTAATTGTAAATTCTGAGCGTCTTGCTGAGATCTACAACTGTACAAAATTTCATTACTCTACGATGAAGTAAGTGAATAGCAAAAGGTCCTTTGAAAATTGCTTGGTGGCGCTATAGAGAAACTAAGTCCTGCTCACTAAAGTTTGTTATGGATTCCTGTTGGGGGGTGGATAAGGATGCATCCAAATGAGATTTAGGCAGCTCGGCCCAAAACTGTGGAATTCAGAGCCAAACGTATGACAGCAGCGTTTGAGGTGACTTCGCCCCGCCGCCACGCCCCCCTGCTCCATCCAATCCAGTTGGGCCTGAAATCCACAACACAACAACATGTGTTCTGTCCCTGGACACAGTTTCATGTTGATTAGCTCAGAGGGGTAACATAGCGACCGTTTACAGCAAAACATGACACTTCCTGTTGTCAGGGGGTGTGGCCTAAGTGATGTCATCATTTGACCATTGGATATTATAGGAGACCTGATGATGATTAATCACAGAAAGTTTGGTGCCTCTGTGTGTTTCTGTGTAGGAGATATAACACTTTTATTTTTTGTGGCGAATAGGTGAACTTTGACCCCTGCCAACGCCCCTTCAGCATGCTCAAAAACTCACCGTTTTGATAACTTTTGATTGGCCATGCCTTATGATCAGACTGCCCGAGTTTCAAGCCGATCGCTCGATATCTCTAGGAGGAGTTAGATCTTATACCGATGCTGTAACTGTCAAAATTGAGGTCAAAATCAGACTTTCAATCTAAAATGGCCGACTTCCTGTGATATTTACACTATGACATTAATTGTAAATTCTGAGCGTCTTGGTGAGCTCTACAACTGTACCAAATTTCATGTCTCTACGACGAAGTAAGTGAATAGCAAAGGGTTCTTTGAAAATTTCTAGGTGGCGCCGTTGAGGCATTTTTCTTTAGATTTTTGTGACGACCTTAAAATACAAAATTTTTAAACAGTCACCATGCATCTGCAAAGTTTGGTAAGTTTTTGAAAATGAGAAAGCCCCCAAAAAGGCCCCTCTTTAGGGGGGCAGAATAATAATAATAATAATAATAATTAACACTACAGATACAATAGGCCTTCGCAGCGCTTAGCTGCTCGGGCCTAATTAACACTACAGATACAATAGGCCTTCGCAGCGCTTAGCTGCTCGGGCCTAATTAAAACCGCAAGCGGTGATGATCGGCCCTCGCAGCCAAGCGCCGCTCTGGCCTATGGGCCACCGCTAGGGTACGCGCACCTCCCGCCGCCAGCCACCGCAGAAGCTGTCATGCATTTTCCTCACCCGTCTAACATGCAATACACACGTACGCGTTGGGCAGCGCTCCCCCACGACTCACAAAAAACCTGGTGCAGATCGGTCGATGCACCGAGGACACACAGCCGTTGAATAATGAAAATGCATTTGGCCACCGGGCCGGACTAAATCGTTCGGCGGGCCAGATCCGGCCCGCAGGCCGTACGTTTGACACCCCTGGTTTAAACACTAGTATACAAATTTAATTAAAGGTATCTTACTAGCTGTTAATCCAGCTTCATGTGAAAAGTTAACAAAACCTTTTTAGTTATTTAAAGTTAATTATTTCATGTGTTTAAGGGTTTCGTTTCTTGCATTAAGACAGCTGTTATGAAAGTTTGACAGTTAAATTGGTGGATACACACCCAAAAGTAATAATGTAAAAGTAACACTTTAGCAATTGGAATATTGCTAAAGTAACACGTTAGCAATATTCCACATGTGTATGTTGTGTACAAACTTTAGTAATTTCTAACAGACCACTTCACTCTCAGAAAGCAGGTCTGCTGGTGGTTCCTAAAGTCTGTAAAACCAGAATGGGAGGCACATCCTTTAGCTATCATGCTCCTCTCCTGTGGAACCAACTCCCAGTTTTGGTCCGTGACGCAGACACCCTGTCTACTTTTAAGACTAATCCTTAAACTTTCCTTTTTCCATCCATCCATCGTCTTCCGCTTATCCAGGGTCAGGTCGCGGGTGTAGCAGCTTCAAGAGGGAGGCCCAGACCTTCCTCTCCCCAGCCACTTGGGCCACTTCCTCCGGGGGAATCCCAAAGCGTTCCCAGGCCAGCAGAGTCTCTCCAGCGTGTCCTGGGTCTTCCCCTGGGCCTCCTCCCGGTGGGACGTGCCCAGAACACCTCACCAGGGAGGCGTCCAGGAGGCATCCTAACCAGATGCCCGAGCCACCTCAACTGGCTCCTCTCCATGTGAAGGAGCAGAGGCTTTATTCTGAGTCCTCCCCGGATGACTGAGCTCCTCACCCTATCTTTAAGGGAGAGCCCAGACACACTACGGAGAAAACTAATTTTGGCCGCTTGTGTCCGGGATCTCGTTCTTTCGGTCACGACCCAAAGCTCGTGACCATAGATGAGGGTAGGAACGTAGATCGACTGGTAAATCGAGAGCTTGGCCTTTTGGCTCAGCTCTCTCTTCACCACAACGGACCGGTACAGCGCCCGCTTCACAGCAGACGTCGCACCAATCCGCCTGTCGATCTCCCGCTCCATCTTCCCCTCATTCGTGAACAAGACCCCAAGATACTTGAACTCCTCCACTAGAAGCTGGCTCTTGGGACTTTCCTTTTTTAAAAAGCTTATAGTTAGAGTGGCTCATGTTACGCTGAGCTACCTTTATAGTTATGCTGCTATAGGCTTAGGCTGCTGGAGGACATCAGGGTCTATTGTTCTTCGTTTTTGCATGACTGTTGTCATTTCAGCTTTTAACTTTTTGTTTTTTCTATTTTTTCTTCATAGTAGGTACACCTGGTCTGGCATTCTGTTAGCTGTGACATTATCCAGGGAAGACAGATCACCTGCTATTACCATCTAATGTAAAACACATTACTGGATCAATGTGTGCTTCTGTGCTTTTTTGTCTGTCATGTTGTGTCTCTTCTCTCTCTTTTGTAACCCCCAGTCAGTCAAGGCAGATTACCGTTCATACTGAGCCCGGTTCTGCTGGAGGTTTTTCCTTCCTGTTAATGGGGAGTTTTTCCTTCTGCTGTCACTTCATGCTTGATCAGTATGAGGGATTGCTGCAAAGCCATGTACAATGCAAACGACTCTCCCTGTGGCTCTACGCTTCTTCAGGAGTGAATGCTGCTTGTTACGACTTTGATGCAATTAACTGGTTCACTTATATAGGAATTTCTTTTACCAGTCTGGATAATCTGACTTAATATGTATAATCTGATTGATTTTGACATTGTAAACTGCCTTTAGATGACATGCAGGCATGGACTGGTAATCGGGCGTACCGGGCATTTTCCCGGTGGGCCGACGTGCTGTTTGGGCCGGCAGACCCGACATGTATATTAATAATATGTATTATTATTATTATTATTTTATATATCTGCCTCGTTATATTTGCATAATGCATGAAGAAAAATATCAGCAGCGCAAGAGTCTGTTCCGATCATCCGGCCCTTACCACAGGCTACTGCAGCCCATTGGTTATCATCCCTGACAGTCTAAAGGGCTAGGCCAATCATAAAGTAGAAAAACACCTTCACGCTCCATGTGGAACTTTGTGCAGCGGTGTTCACAGTAGTAATGGATAAGAAACGCAAGGGAGGCGCAGAGAAACTGCACGAAAAAAAGAAACGAGTTCTTCAAACGGACGCTGCGAAATGTGTCAAACTGACTGACATGTTCCCAACAGCAGGCCCTTCATCTGCTCCGGTGTCTGGTGTAAAATATGGTGGTTGTGGTGGTTGTAGTCAGTGATGTGCGGTAGGGTTCATAGCTGGTGAGGCACTGACGTCATCAGAGTCAGATTTACAAATATATACACTCTACAGAGTAGACTCGTTGCAAAGTGCTGAAGGAGACTGATTGAGCCAAATAAATTCACCAAGATACACGGAAAAATATTGGTTCTTTGATGAAAAAAAATTGTCATTTGATTGGTAACAGTTTATGAGTTATGATGGATTTCTGCATTTGTAACACATTCTAAAACTATAACCCACATTAAGCACATTTTATCACAAAAACAAAACATGAATAAGTATCGCTGTCTTACCTCTACTTATAATTTAAGTCCCTGTGGCGCTCTTTCTGAACAAAAATATCATCATTTTCCGGTAAAAGTTCCCTTTATCTTCTTCAGTTTTAAAAGTCTCTCAGTCTCAATGGAGCTCACTGCCAGGGAGGAAAGCCTTCCCTGATCAGTCCTGTTCCAGCTGTATGTTTAGAGTCTTTTTAGTGCTTTACTTGTTTAGCAAAACTCGCTAATAAAACATCAATAACTTGTTTTGACTCTACTATTTGGGGATCAGGAGCGGTGCTCCTTGAGCGCCCCCTGCCTAGTGGCCAAGGAACTGCCGGCCTCATCTACAACCAGTTCTTTGCTGTTTATGATCGGCCAGCACCACGAAAACATGTTATCTGCACACAGTTTGATGACCAAAACACAATTCGTATATTAAATTGTGGAAAATCAGTTCATAACTGTTTGAACAATTGAATTTATGATCTAGAGACAGGAAGATGCATTCACAGAATGGAAGTCAGCACAGTTAACATGGGATTGCGCAATCCCAGGGGAGGCCAAGCTCGCTGCGGCCTCACCGGCTTCGCTATGAAGCGCCACCAAGGATTTACATGAAAAATAGTGAAAAGTCTGCGATTTTAAAGAAAATATGATCAAAAATTAGGAAATTAGATAAATAAAATACTTATTACAAATGACTGAGTAAATCAAAATTTATATTATGTTATTATATATTTTCTTTCTTTCCATGATGACAAGTGAGGCATTTCTCTGGTTCATTTTGTCATTGGCATCCTTTTTTACACAGTGAGTGCACATTAGTCCAATGTTACCCTACAGTATCTGGAAGACTGAATAGATCTGATGAGCAACTTACAATAGATTCTTATAATGATGTAACGTGATAATATGTGTGATTGACTGTGACACCTCTCTTTCTCTCTCTCTCTCTGATCTAAGAATAGTTGCTGTGCTGTGGTGGAGTTTACATTTTACAGTGTTAATAAATTAAGATTTTGGAAGTATTTTAAGTGTCCACTCTCACTAATTTCCATTAACCTGGCCTCAAGGTATTGCACAGTTGGTATTGCAAAGTTGGTATACACATTCAGTACACAAAAAAAATGTGGTGGGCCAGTCTAATCCAAAATGCCAGGGCCGATTTTTTTGTCCCAGTCCACCCCTGATGACATGTTTTATGATTTGGCGTTATATAAATAAAAACTGAAATGTATTGAACAAGAGTAAGTTTGTCAGTTTTCAAGCAGGATTTGTATATCTGTTCAATTTAAATATATAAGGAAACCAAAGAGTTAAGATCACTTACTTACCAAGAGAAATTCCTTTGGGGTTTATTTGTGGTCTCTTGCTGCCCCCTGCTGGACAAGTATGATCAAATACATATGCTTTACATGTCAACTTGGTATCAAAATTCAGATTTCAATCTAAAATGGCTTACTTCCTGTGATACTTGCAGTATGACATTAATTGTAAATTCTGAGCGTCTTGCTGAGATCTACAACTGTACAAAATTTCATTACTCTACGATGAAGTAAGTGAATACCAAAGGGTCCTTTGAAATTTGCTTGGTTGCGCTATAGAGAAACTAAGTCCTGCTCACTAAAGTTTGTTAAGGATTCCTGTTGGGGGGTGGATAAGGATGCATCCAAATGAGTTTTAAGCAGCTCGGCCCGAAACTGTGGAATTCAGAGCCAAACGTATGACAGCAGCGTTTGAGGTGAATATGCCACGCCGCCACGCCCCCCTGCTCCATCCAATCCAGTTGAGCCTGAAATCCACAACATACCAACATGTGTTCTGTCTGTGGACACAGTTTCATGTTGATTAGCTCAGAGGGGTAACATAGCGACCGCTTACAACAAAACATGACACTTCCTGTTGTCAGGGGGCGTGGCCTAAGCAATGTCATCATTTGACCATTGGATATTATAGGAGACCTGATGGTGATCAATCACTGAAAGTTTGATGCCTCTGTGTGTTTCTGTGTAGGAGATATAACACTTTTATTTTTTGTGGCGAGTAGGTGAACTTTGACCCCTGCTAATGCCCCTTCAGCATGCTCAAAAACTCACCGTTTTGATAACTTTTAATTGGCCATGCCTTATGATCAGACTGCCCGAGTTTCAAGCCGCTCGCTAAAAATCTCTAGGAGGAGATCCATCAAATACCAATGCTATAAACGTCAAAAATTGGGTCAAAATCAGACTTTCAGTCTAAAATGGCCAACTTCCTGTGATATTTGCACTATGACATTAATTGTAAATTCTGAGCGTCTTGTTGAGCTCTACCACTGTACCAAATCTCATGTCTCTACGATGAAGTAAGTGAATAGCAAAGGGTCCTTTGAAAATTGCTAAGTGGCGCCGTTGAGGCATTAGGTCACGCCCACCAAAATTTGTTATGGATTCCTGTTGGGGGGTGGATAAGGATGCATCCAAGTGAGTTTTATGCAGCTCGGCCCAAAAATGTGGAATTCAGAGCCAAACGTATGGCAGCGGCGTTTGAGGTGACTTCACCACGCCGCCACGCTCTCCTGCTCCATCGAATCGACTTGGGGCTGGAATCCACAACACAACAACATGTCTTCTGTCTCTGGACACAGTTTCATGTTGATTAGCTCAGAGGGGTAAGATAGCGACCGTTTACAGCAAAACATGACACTTCCTGTTGTCAGGGGGTGTGGCCTAAGTGATGTCATCATTTGACCATTGGATATTATAGGAGACCTGATGATGATTAATCACAGAAAGTTTGGTGCCTCTGTGTGTTTCTGTGTAGGAGATATAACACTTTTATTTTTTGTGGCGAATAGGTGAACTTTGACCCCTGCCAACGCCCCTTCAGCATGCTCAAAAACTCACCGTTTTGATAACTTTTGATTGGCCATGCCTTATGATCAGACTGCCCGAGTTTCAAGCCGATCGCTCAAAATCTCTAGGAGGAGATCCATCAAATACCAATGCTATAAACGTCAAAAATTGGGTCAAAATCAGACTTTCAGTCTAAAATGGCCAACTTCCTGTGATATTTGCACTATGACATTAATTGTAAATTCTGAGCGTCTTGTTGAGCTCTACAACTGTACCAAATTTCATGTCTCTACGACGAAGTAAGTGAATAGCAAAGGGTCCTTTGAAAATTTCTAGGTGGCGCCGTTGAGGCATTTTTCTTTAGATTTTTGTGACGACCTTAAAATACAAAATTTTTAAACAGTCACCATGCATCTGCCAAGTTTGGTGAGTTTTTGAAAATGAGAAAGCCCCCAAAAAGGCCCCTCTTTAGGGGGGCAGAATAATAAGAATAATTAAAACCGCAAGCGGTGATGATCGGCCCTCGCAGCCAAGCGCCGCTCTGGCCTATGGGCCACCGCTAGGGTACGCGCACCTCCCGCCGCCAGCCACCGCAGAAGCTGTCATGCATTTTCCTCACCCGTCTAACATTCAATTCAATTCAATTTTATTTATATAGCGCCAAATCATGAAACATGTCATCTCAAGGCACTTTACAAAATCAAGTTCAATCATATTATACAGATTGGGTCAGATTATGCATGCAATACACACGTACGCGTTGGGCAGCGCTCCCCCACGACTCACAAAAAACCTGGTGCAGATCGGTCGATGCACCGAGGAGACACAGCCGTTGAATAATGAAAATGCATTTGGCCACCGGGCCGGACTAAATTGTTCGGCGGGCCAGATCCGGCCCACAGGCCGTACGTTTGACACCCCTGGTTTAAACACTAGTATACAAATTTAATTAAAGGTATCTTACTAGCTGTTAATCCAGCTTCATGTGAAAAGTTAACAAAACCTTTTTAGTTATTTAAAGTTAATTAATTCATGTGTTTAAGGGTTTCGTTTCTTGCATTAAGACAGCTGTTATGAAAGTTTGACAGTTAAATTGGTGGATACACACCCAAAAGTAATAATGTAAAAGTAACACTTTAGCAATTGGAATATTGCTAAAGTAACACGTTAGCAATATTCCACATGTGTATGTTGTGTACAAACTTTAGTAATTTCTAATAGACCACTTCACTCTCAGAAAGCAGGTCTGCTGGTGGTTCCTAAAGTCTGTAAAACCAGAATGGTAGGCAGATCCTTTAGCTATCATGCTTCTCTCCAGTGGAACCAACTCCCAGTTTTGGTCCGTGACGCAGACACCCTGTCTACTTTTAAGACTAATCCTTAAACTTTCCTTTTTCCATCCATCCATCGTCTTCCGCTTATCCGGGGTCAGGTCGCGGGTGTAGCAGCTTCAAGAGGGAGGCCCAGACCTTCCTCTCCCCAGCCACTTGGGCCACTTCCTCCGGGGGAATCCCAAAGCGTTCCCAGGCCAGCAGAGTCTCTCCAGCGTGTCCTGGGTCTTCCCCTGGGCCTCCTCCCGGTGGGACGTGCCCAGAACACCTCACCAGGGATGCGTCCAGGAGGCATCCTAACCAGATGCCCGAGCCACCTCAACTGGCTCCTTTCAATGTGAAGGAGCAGCGGCTCTACTCTGAGTCCTCCCCGGATGACTGATCTCCTCACCCTATCTCTAAGGGAGAGCCCAGACACACTATGGAGAAAACTCATTTTGGCCGCTTGTGTCCGGGATCTCGTTCTTTCGGTCACGACCCAAAGCTCGTGACCATAGATGAGGGTAGGAACGTAGATCGACTGGTAAATCGAGAGCTTGGCCTTTTGGCTCAGCTCTCTCTTCACCACAACGGATCGGTACAGCGCCCGCTTCACAGCAGACGCCGCACCAATCCGCCTGTCGATCTCCCGCTCCATCTTCCCCTCATTCGTGAACAAGACCCCAAGATACTTGAACTTCTCCACTAGAAGCTGGCTCTTGGGACTTTCCTTTTTTAAAAAGCTTATAGTTAGAGTGGCTCATGTTACCCTGAGCTACCTCTATAGTTATGCTGCTATACGTTTAGGCTACTGCAGGACATCAGGGTCTATTGTTCTTCAATTTTGAATGACTGTTGTCATTTCAGCTTTTAACTTTTTGATTTTTCTTTTTTCTTCATAGTAGGCACACCTGGTCTGGCGTTCTGTTAGCTGTGGCATCATCCAGGGAAGACAGATCACCCGCTACTACCATCTAATGTAGAACTTCTGTGCTTTTTTGTCTGTCTTGTTGTGTCTCTGCTCTGTCTTCTGTAACCCCCAGTCTGTCGAGGCAGATGACCGTTCATACTGAGCCCGTTTCTGCTGGAGGTTTTTCCTTCCCGTTAATGGGGAGTTTTCTTTCCTGCTGTCGCTTCATGCTTGCTCAGTAGGTAGGATTGCTGCAAAGCTATGGACAATGCAGACGACTCTCCCTGTGGCTCTACGCTTCTTCAAGAGAGAATGCTACTTGTCAAGACTTTGATGCAATGAACTGGTTCCCTTATATAGGAATTTTTTTGACCAATGTGTATAATCTGACCCAATCTGTATAATCTGATTGATTTTGACGTTGTAAAGTGCCTTGAGATGACATATTTCATGAATTGGCGCTATATAAATAACATTGAATTGCATCATCTCTTCAGACCAAGTAAACTATCACATTTTTTGAGACAGTTATCTCATTTTAAAGATATAATCATCTAACGTTATTACTCTTAGCTAGTTAAAGCTCCATAATAATATTAGACCAGGTTTTAGTTCCACTCTTTTATTATGCACATCTAGGCTACCTATAAATATAAAGTATGGCATGCCAAAAAACATTTTAAACAAAAGGCAATTTTAGTAATGGCCTTGCGATTTTATATCTAAGCATTAAAAATGATAATATTTCACAAATTTTCACAGCAAGATGGAAATAACGACTATCCAACATTTTAAGATTTTGTAAAAACTTTTTTCCTTTTTTACCTACCTTTTGAAATTAATACTTGTTTCTACTTCTCCAAAATTATACTTCAAGAAAACTATTGTGCTGTCCTGGGGCCATATGCAGCTAGACAGCTAGGACAAAAGTTCCCCACACAAAGCTTCCTTTTCTTGCGTTGTCTGAATAACCTTTGTTCCCAAATCTGGCTTTAAACATTCTTTTTGTAAAAAGACGAATATTTTTCCAAGGCAGAAGCGTGTAGAACAAATTCAACTTCAACGTTAGCAGTTTCCCTAGCTTCATAGCTGAAAAGCAGCTTTTAACGGGAGCAAAATACGTCAAAGATCTTTTTTAAGGTGAGAGCACTCACTATCTCACGTAATTCACATAGAGATCTAACAAAGTTGTGATGTCTCACTCTGATTAAATATGAACCCAAAACTTTTCTAACTATTTTTGCCTTGGATTTCCTCTGACAAAGAATTAATATCTTATTTATGTAATGTATTCACGACATGAATTCCTTGCTGTCTTAACAAAAGGCAGAACAACTATAATGTTACTTTCTATAATTATTACAGGCTCTGCTGAGATGTCAAATTCTGGAGAATGCTTAGACACCCTGACACACAAATATGGATTAACTTCATTTCATGTGCACTCGTGAACTTGTTTTAGTTGATTTAGTTTTCTTGATGTACTGTAGAGCGTGATGAGGTCTGTTGTGGTATTGTGTGCACTGGATTGAGGGGACAGTTGGTGTTGTCTGTCAAACCCAATCTTCTTAAGCTGCAAATTCAGTAAAGTTACCATATATATATATATATATATATATATATATATATTTATATATTTATATATATATATATATATATATATAAAAAACGGTTGCAGTTACAGCTCAAACGTCGTAACAACACTTCTAAATCTGAGTCTGACGCACAATTTCAAATACAAACACGATGCAGTTTGACTTTTGTCCGATGACGAGCGAGCGAGCGAGCGAGAGAGAACTGGTAAAGCAGCACATAGTAACAATAAGTCTAGCGCGCCATAAAGATGTTATTAATCAGGGAAATCTTTCTGATTGTTTCACAGCGGTTACCTGCAGCGGGTAAACACGCCCACGACAACACACTTAGGCTCCACGCAGCCCGTTTCTATCGGAATATGCGCCAAAACTGCCTCTTTAAAATGAACTGCACGGTGCAGTCTGCGCCTGTCTGAATTGCAATGTGAAGTTTTACACATCTATGCGTGAGCATAATCAAAAATTCCCCCCAGGAGCAGCGTTTTTTTTTCCCCCAGGACCCGCGGTAACGACAGCGGTGTTCTTACGATGGAGTATTAGGGCCACACATGAAGAGAAAAAATAATTTTGCCATGACGAGATTAAACTGGTGCAGATCAGTTGATGCAGCGATGCATTTGGCCACCGGAGGCAGTGGCGACCCACCAGCTTAAAATCTATGTATTGATGTCTATGTATGTATTTTAATCATCTTAAAAATGGTCTTATAGCTTAAAAGATCATCCTGTTTTGGTTGGTTTTGTAGCCGAATAGAAGAGATGTTCTCAAAGCATTAAATAAGCCTTTTGACTTTTAAAAATGTTGTGCTTTTAAGGTAATTTTAAGTTACTTTTTATTAAATTTATCAATATCCTATGGAAGTCTGGACATATGGCAGTGGCGTTTCAGGTGACTTTGCCACGCCACCACGCCGCCCTGCTCCATCGAATCCAGTTGATCTTGTAGCCGAATAGAAGAGATGTTCTCAAAGCATTAAATAAGCCTTTTGACTTTTAAAAATGTTGTCCTTTTAAGGTAATTTTAAGTTACTTTTTATTAAATTTGTCAATATCCTATGGAAGTCTGGACATATGGCAGCGGCGTTTCAGGTGACTTTGCCACGCCACCATGCCACTCTGCTACATGAAATCCAGTTGGGCCTGGAATCCACAACACAGCAACATGTCTTCTGTCTGTGGACACAGTTTCATGTTGATTAGCTCAGAGGGGTAACATAGCGACTGCTAACAATAAAACATGACACTTCCTGTTGTCAGGGGGCGTGGACTAAGTGATGTCATCATTTGACCATTGGATATTGTAGAAGACCCGATGATGATCAATCACAGAAAGTTTGGTGCCTCTGTGTGTTTCTGTGTAGGAGATATAGCGGTTTTTCCTGTTGTCAGGGGGCGTGGCCTAAGTGATGTCATCATTTGACCATTGGATATTGTAGAAGACCCGATAATGATCAATCACAGAAAGTTTGGTGCTTCTGTGTGTTTTTGTGTAGGAGATATAACAGTTTTTCCTGTTGTCAGGGGGCGTGGCCTAAGTGATGTCATCATTTGACCATTGGATATTGTAGAAGACCCGATGATGATCAATCACAGAAAGTTTGGTGCTTCTGTGTGTTTTTGTGTAGGAGATATAACAGTTTTTCCTGTTGTCAGGGGGCGTGGCCTAAGTGATGTCATCATTTGACCATTGGATATTGTAGAAGACCCGATGATGATCAATCACAGAAAGTTTGGTGCCTCTGTGTGTTTCTGTGTAGGAGATATAACAGTTTTTCCTGTTGTCAGGGGGCGTGGCCTAAGTGATGTCATCATTTGACCATTGGATATTGTAGAAGACCTAGTGGTGATCAACTACTGAAAGTTTGGTGGCTCTGTGAGTTTTTGTATATGAAATATAACAGTTTTGTGTTTCATGGCGAGTAGGTGAACTTTGACCCCCGCTCACGCCCCTTCAGCATGCTCAAAAACTCACCGTTTTGATAACCTTTAATTGGCCATGCCTTATGATCAGACTGCCCGAGTTTCAAGCCGCTCGCTCAAAATCTCTAGGAGGAGTTCCATCAAATACCAATGCTGTAAACGTCAAAAATGGGGTCAAAATCAGACCTTCAATCTAAAATGGCCGACTTCCTGTGATATTTACACTATGACATTAATTGTAAATTCTGAGCGTCTTGGTGAGCTCTACCACTGTACCAAATCTCATGTCTCTACGATGAAGTAAGTGAATAGCAAAGGGTCCTTTGAAAATTGCTAGGTGGCGCCGTTGAGGCATTAGGTCACGCCCACCAAAGTTTGTTATGGATTCCTGTTGGGGGGTGGATAAGGATGCATCCAAGTGAGTTTTAAGCAGCTCGGCCCAAAAATATGGAATTCAGAGCCAAACGTATGGCAGCGGCGTTTGAGGTGACTTCACCACGCCGCCACGCTCTCCTGCTCCATCGAATCCACTTGGGGCTGGAATCCACAATACATCAACATGTCTTCTGTCTCTGGACTCAGTTTCATGTTGATTAGCTCAGAGGGGTAACATAGCGACCGTTTACAGCAAAACATGACACTTCCTGTTGTCAGGGGGCGTGGCCTAAGTGATGTCATAATTTGACCATTGGATATTAAAGAAGACCCAATGATGATCAATCACAGAAAGTTTGGTGCCTCTATGTGTTTCTGTGTAGGAGATATAACAGTTTTATTTTTTGTGGCGAGTAGGTGAACTTTGACCCCTGCTAACACCCCTTCAACATGCTCAAAAACTCACCGTTTTGATAACTTTTAATTGGCCATGCCTTATGATCAGACTGACCAAGTTTCAAGTCGCTCGCTCAAAATCTCTAGGAGGAGTTCGATCAAATACCAATGCTGTAAACGTCAAAAATCGGGTCAAAATCAGACCTTCAATCTAAAATGGCCGACTTCCTGTGATATTTGCACTATGACATTAATTGTAAATTCTGAGCGTCTTGGTGAGCTCTACCACTGTACCAAATCTCATGTCTCTACGATGAAGTAAGTGAATAGCAAAGGGTCCTTTGAAAATTGCTAGGTGGCGCCATTGAGGCATTTTTCTTTAGATTTTTATGAGGACCTTAAAATACAAAATTTTTAAACAGTCTTCATGCGTCCGCCAAGTTTGGTGAGTTTTTGAATATGATAAAGCCCCCAAAAAGGCCCCTCTTTAGGGGGGCAGAATAAAAATAATAATAATTAAAACCGCAAGCGGTGATGATCGGCCCTCGCAGCCAAGCGCCGCTCTGGCCTATGGGCCACCGCTAGGGTACGCGCACCTCCCACCGCCAGCCACAGCAGAAGCTGTCATGCACGCACGCGTTGGGCAGCGCTCCCCCACGACTCACAAAAAATCTGGTGCAGATCGGTCGATGCACCGAGGAGACACAGCCGTTGAATAATGATAATGCATTTGGCCACCGGGCCGGACTAAATCGTTCGGCGGGCCAGATCCGGCCCGCAGGCCGTACGTTTGACACCCCTGGTTTAAACATTAGTATACCAACTTAATCAAAGGTATCTTACTAGCTGTTAATCCAGCTTCATGTGAAAAGTTAACAAAACCTTTTTAGTTATTTAAAGTTAATTATTTCATGTGTTTAAGGGTTTCGTTTCTTGCATTAAGACAGCTTTTATGAAAGTTTGACAGTTAAATTGGTGGATACACACCCAAAAGTAATAATGTAAAAGTAACACTTTAACAATTGGAATATTGCTAAAGTAACACGTTAGCAATATTCCACATGTGTATGTTGTGTACAAACTTTAGTAATTTCTAACAGACCACTTCACTCTCAGAAAGCAGGTCTGCTGGTGGTTCCTAAAGTCTGTAAAACCAGAATGGTAGGCAGATCCTTTAGCTATCATGCTCCTCTCCAGTGGAACCAACTCCCAGTTTTGGTCCGTGACGCAGACACCCTGTCTACTTTTAAGACTAATCCTAAAACTTTCCTTTTTCCATCCATCCATCGTCTTCCGCTTATCCGGGGTCAGGTCGCGGGTGTAGCAGCTTCAAGAGGGAGGCCCAGACCTTCCTCTCCCCAGCCACTTGGGCCACTTCCTCCGGGGGAATCCCAAAGCGTTCCCAGGCGAGCAGAGTCTCTCCAGCGTGTCCTGGGTCTTCCCCTGGGTCTCCTCCCGGTGGGATGTGCCCAGAACACCTCACCAGGGATGCGTCCAGGAGGCATCCTAACCAGATGCCCGAGCCACCTCAACTGGCTCCTCTCAATGTGAAGGAGCAGCGGCTTTATTCTGAGTCCTCCCCGGATGACTGATCTCCTCACCCTATCTCTAAGGGAGAGCCCAGACACACTATGGAGAAAACTCATTTTGGCCGCTTGTGTCCGGGATCTCGTTCTTTCGGTCACGACCCAAAGCTCGTGACCATAGATGAGGGTAGGAACGTAGATCGACTGGTAAATCGAGAGCTTGGCCTTTTGGCTCAGCTCTCTCTTCACCACAACGGACCGGTACAGCGCCCGCTTCACAGCAGACGTCGCACCAATCCGCCTGTCGATCTCCCGCTCCATCTTCCCCTCATTCGTGAACAAGACCCCAAGATACTTGAACTCCTCCACTAGAAGCTGGCTCTTGGGACTTTCCTTTTTGACAAAGCTTATAGTTAGAGTGGCTCATGTTACGCTGAGCTACCTTTATAGTTATGCTGCTATAGGCTTAGGCTGCTGGAGGACATCAGGGTCTACTGTTCTTCGTTTTTGCATGACTGTTGTCATTTCAGCTTTTAACTTTTTGTTTTTTCTATTTTTTCTTCATAGTAGGTACACCTGGTCTGGCGTTCTGTTAGTTTTGACATCATCCAGGGAAGACAGATCACCTGCTATTACCATCTAATGTAAAACACATTACTGGATCAATGTGTGCTTCTGTGCTTTTTTGTCTGTCATGTTGTGTCTCTTCTCTCTCTTTTGTAACCCCCAGTCAGTCAAGGCAGATTACCGTTCATACTGAGCCCGGTTCTGCTGGAGGTTTTTTCCTTCCTGTTAATGGGGAGTTTTTCCTTCTGCTGTCACTTCATGCTTGATCAGTATGAGGGATTGCTGCAAAGCCATGTACAATGCAAACGACTCTCCCTGTGGCTCTACGCTTCTTCAGGAGTGAATGCTGCTTGTTACGACTTTGATGCAATTAACTGGTTCACTTATATAGGAAATTTCTTTTACCAATCTGGATAATCTGACTTAATATGTATAATCTGATTGATTTTGACATTGTAAACTGCCTTTAGATGACATGCAGGCATGGACTGGTAATCGGGCGTACCGGGCATTTTCCTGGTGGGCCGACGTGCTGTTTGGGCCGGCAGACCCGACATGTATATTAATAATATGTATTATTATTATTATTATTTTATATATCTGCCTCGTTATATTTGCATAATGCATGAAGAAAAATATCAGCAGCGCAAGAGTCTGTTCCGATCATCCGGCCCTTACCACAGGCTACTGCAGCCCATTGGTTATCATCCCTGACAGTCTAAAGGGCTAGGCCAATCATAAAGCAGAAAAACACCTTCACGCTCCATGTGGAACTTTGTGCAGCGGTGTTCACAGTAGTAATGGATAAGAAACGCAAGGGAGGCGCAGAGAAACTGCACGAAAAAAATAAACGAGTTCTTCAAACGGACGCTGCGAAATGTGTCAAACTGACTGACATGTTCCCTACAGCAGGCCTTCATCTGCTCCGGTGTCTGATGTAAAATATGGTGGTGGTGGTGGTCAGTGACGTGCGGTAGGGTTCATAGCTGGTGAGGCACTGACGTCATCAGAGTCAGATTTACAAATATATACACTCTACAGAGTAGACTCGTTGCAAAGTGCTGAAGGAGACTGATTGAGCCAAATAAATTCACCAAGATACATGGAAAAATATTGGTTCTTTGATGAAAAAAAATTGTCATTTGATTGGTAACAGTTTATGAGTTATGATGGATTTCTGCATTTGTAACACATTCTAAAACTATAACCCACATTACGCACATTTTATCACAAAAACTAAACATGAATAAGTATCGCTGTCTTACCTCTACTTATAATTTAAGTCCCTGTGGCGCTCTTTCTGAACAAAAATATCATCATTTTCCGGTAAAAGTTATCTTTATCTTCTTCATTTTTAAAAGTCTCTCAGTCTCAATGGAGCTCACTGCCAGGGAGGAAAGCCTTCCCTGATCAGTCCTGTTCCAGCTGTATGTTTAGAGTCTTTTTAGTGCTTTACTTGTTTAGCAAAACTCGCTAATAAAACATCAATAACTTGTTTTGACTCTACTATTTGGGGATCACGAGCGGTGCCCCTTGAGCGCCCCCTGCCTAGCGGCCAAGGAACTGCCGGCCTCACCTACAACCAGTTCTTTGCTGTTTATGATCGGCCAGCACCACGAAAACATGTTCTCTGCACACAGTTTGATGACCAAAACACAATTCGTAATCCACATATATTAAATTGTGGAAAATCAGTTCATAACTGTTTGAACAATTGAATTTATGATCTAGAGACAGGAAGATGCATTCACAGAATGGAAGTCAGCACAGTTAACAAGGGATTGCGCAATCCCAGGGGAGGCCAAGCTCGCTGCGGACTCACCGGCTTCGCTATGAAGCGCCACCAAGGATTTACATGAAAAATAGCGAAAAGTCTGCGATTTTAAAGAAAATATGATCAAAAATTAGGAAATTAGATAAATAAAATACTTATTACAAATGACTGAGTAAATCAAAATTTATATTATGTTATTATATATTTTCTTTCTTTCCATGATGACAAGTGAGGCATTTCTCTGGTTCATTTTGTCATTGGCATCCTTTTTTACACAGTGAGTGCACATTAGTCCAATGTTACCCTACAGTATCTGGAAGACTGAATAGATCTGATGAGCAACTTACAATAACTTCTTATAATGATGTAACGTGATAATATGTGTGATTAACCGTGACACCTCTCTTTCTCTCTCTCTCTCTCTCTCTCTGATCTAAGAATAGTTGCTGTGCTGTGGTGGAGTTTACATTTTACAGTGTTAATAAATTAAGATTTTGGAAGTATTTTAAGTGTCCACTCTCACTAATTTCCATTAACCTGGCCTCAAGGTATTGCACAGTTGGTATTGCACAGTTGGTATACACATTCAGTACACAAAAAAAATGTGGTGGGCCAGTCTAATCCAAAAAGCCAGGGCCGATTTTTTTGTCCCAGTCCACCCCTGATGACATGTTTTATGATTTGGCGTTATATAAATAAAAACTGAAATGTATTGAACAAGAGTAAGTTTGTCAGTTTTCAAGCAGGATTTGTATATCTGTTCAACATAAATATATAAGGAAACCAAAGAGTTAAGATCACTTACTTACCAAGAGAGATTCCTTTGGGGTTTATTTGTGGTCTCTTGCTGCCCCCTGCTGGACAAGTATGATCAAATACATATGCTTTACATGTCAACTTGGTATCAAAATTCAGATTTCAATCTAAAATGGCTTACTTCCTGTGATACTTGCAGTATGACATTAATTGTAAATTCTGAGCGTCTTGCTGAGATCTACAACTGTACAAAATTTCATTACTCTACGATGAAGTAAGTGAATAGCAAAAGGTCCTTTGAAAATTGCTTGGTGGCGCTATAGAGAAACTAAGTCCTGCTCACTAAAGTTTGTTATGGATTCCTGTTGGGGGGTGGATAAGGATGCATCCAAATGACTTTTAGGCAGCTCGGCCCAAAACTGTGGAATTCAGAGCCAAACGTATTACAGCAGCGTTTGAGGTGACTTCGCCACGCCGCCACGCCCCCCTGCTCCATCCAATCCAGTTGGGCCTGAAATCCACAATACAACAACATGTGTTCTGTCCCTGGACACAGTTTCATGTTGATTAGCTCAGAGGGGTAACATAGCGACCGCTTACAACAAAACATGACACTTCCTGTTGTCAGGGGGCGTGGCCTAAGCAATGTCATCATTTGACCATTGGATATTATAGGAGACCTGATGATGATCAATCACAGAAAGTTTGGTGCCTCTGTGTGTTTCTGTGTAGGAGATATAACACTTTTATTTTTTGTGGCGAATAGGTGAACTTTGACCCCTGCCAACGCCCCTTCAGCATGCTCAAAAACTCACCGTTTTGATAACATTTGATTGGCCATGCCTTATGATCAGACTGCCCGAGTTTCAAGCCGATCGCTCGATATCTCTAGGAGGAGTTAGATCTTATACCAATGCTGTAACTGTCAAAATTGAGGTCAAAATCAGACTTTCAGTCTAAAATGGCCAACTTCCTGTGATACTTGCATTATGATATTAATTGTAAATTCTGAGCGTCTTGTTGAGCTCTACAACTGTACCAAATCTCATGTCTCTACGACGAAGTAAGTGAATAGCAAAGGGTCCTTTGAAAATTTCTAGGTGGCGCCGTTGAGGCATTTTTCTTTAGATTTTTGTGACGACCTTAAAATACAAAATTTTTAAACAGTCACCATGCATCTGCAAAGTTTGGTGAGTTTTTGAAAATGAGAAAGCCCCCAAAAAGGCCCCTCTTTAGGGGGGCAGAATAATAAGAATAAGAATAAGAATAATAATTAACACTACAGATACAATAGGCCTTCGCAGCGCTTAGCTGCTCGGGCCTAATAATAAGAAACAACACAGAAACAATAGGCCTTCGCAGCGCTTCGCTGCTCGGGCCTAATTAACACTACAGATACAATAGGCCTTCGCAGCGCTTAGCTGCTCGGGCCTAATAAGAATTAAAACCGCAAGCGGTGATGATCGGCCCTCGCAGCCAAGCGCCGCTCTGGCCTATGGGCCACCGCTAGGGTACGCGCACCTCCCGCCGCCAGCCACAGCAGAAGCTGTCATGCATTTTCCTCGCCCGTCTACCATGCAATACACACGTACGCGTTGGGCAGCGCTCCCCCACGACTCACAAAAAATCTGGTGCAGATCGGTCGATGCACCGAGGAGACACAGCCGTTGAATAATGATAATGCATTTGGCCACCGGGCCGGACTAAATCGTTCGGCGGGCCAGATCCGGCCCGCAGGCCGTACGTTTGACACCCCTGGTTTAAACATTAGTATACCAACTTAATCAAAGGTATCTTACTAGCTGTTAATCCAGCTTCATGTGAAAAGTTAACAAAACCTTTTTAGTTATTTAAAGTTAATTATTTCATGTGTTTAAGGGTTTCGTTTCTTGCATTAAGACAGCTTTTATGAAAGTTTGACAGTTAAATTGGTGGATACACACCCAAAAGTAATAATGTAAAAGTAACACTTTAGCAATTGGAATATTGCTAAAGTAACACGTTAGCAATATTCCACATGTGTATGTTGTGTACAAACTTTAGTAATTTCTAACAGACCACTTCACTCTCAGAAAGCAGGTCTGCTGGTGGTTCCTAAAGTCTGTAAAACCAGAATGGGAGGCAGATCCTTTAGCTATCAGGCTCCTCTCCAGTGGAACCAACTCCCAGTTTTGGTCCGTGACGTAGACACCCTGTCTACTTTTAAGACTAATCCTTAAACTTTCCTTTTTCCATCCATCCATCGTCTTCCTCTTATCCAGGGTCAGGTCGCGGGTGTAGCAGCTTCAAGAGGGAGGCCCAGACCTTCCTCTCCCCAGCCACTTGGGCCACTTCCTCCGGGGGAATCCCAAAGCGTTCCCAGGCGAGCAGAGTCTCTCCAGCGTGTCCTGGGTCTTCCCCTGGGCCTCCTCCCGGTGGGATGTGCCCAGAACACCTCACCAGGGATGCGTCCAGGAGGCATCCTAACCAGATGCCCGAGCCACCTCAACTGGCTCCTCTCAATGTGGAGGAGCAGCGGCTCTACTCTGAGTCCTCCCCGGATGACTGAGCTCCTCACCCTATCTCTAAGGGAGAGCCCAGACACACTATGGAGAAAACTTATTTTGGCCGCTTGTATCCGGGATCTCGTTCTTTCGGTCACGACCCAAAGCTCGTGACCATAGATGAGCGTAGGAACGTAGATCGACCGGTAAATCGAGAGCTTGGCCTTTTGGCTCACCTCTCTCTTCACCACAACGGATCGCTACAGCGCCCGCTTCACAGCAGACGTCGCACCAATCCGCCTGTCGATCTCCCGCTCCATCTTCCCCTCATTCGTGAACAAGACCCCAAGATACTTGAACTCCTCCACTAGAAGCTGGCTCTTGGGACTTTCCTTTTTGACAAAGCTTATAGTTAGAGTGGTCCATGTTACGCTGAGCTACCTCTATAGTTATGCTGCTATAGGCTTAGGCTGCTGGAGGACATCAGGGTCTATTGTTCTTCAATTTTGCATGACTGTTGTCATTTTAGCTTTTAACTTTCTGTTCTCTCTCTTTTATCTTCATAGTAGGTACACCTGGTCTGGCGTTCTGTTAGCTGTGACATCATCCAGGGAAGACAGATCACCTGTTATTACCATCTGATGTAAAACAGATTACTGGATCAATGTGTGCTTCTGTGCTTTTTTGTCTCTCTTGTTGTGTCTCTTCTCTCTCTTTTGTAACCCCCAGTCGGTCAAGGCAGATTACCGTTCATACTGAGCCCGGTTCTGCTGGAGGTTTTTCCTTCCTCTTAATGGGGAGTTTTTCCTTCTGCTGTCACTTCATGCTTGATCAGTATGAGGGATTGCTGCAAAGCCATGTACAATGCAAACGACTCTCCCTGTGGCTCTACGCTTCTTCAGGAGTGAATGCTGCTTGTTACGACTTTGATGCAATCAACTGGTTCCCTTATATAGGAATTTATTTTACCAATTTGGATAATCTGACCTAATATGTATAATCTGATTGATTTTGACATTGTAAACTGCCTTTAGATGACATGCAGGCATGGACTGGTAATCGGGCGTACCGGGCATTTTCCCGGTGGGCCGACGTGCTGTTTCGGCCGGCAGACCCGACATGTATATAAATATGTATTATTATTATTATTATTAATTATTTTATATATCTGCCTCGTTATCATCCCTGACAGTCTAAAGGGCTAGGCCAATCATAAAGTAGAAAAACACCTTCACGCTCCATGTGGAACTTTGTGCAGCAGTGTTCACAGTAGTAATGGGAGGCGCAGAGAAACTGCACGAAAAAAAGAAACGAGTTCTTCAAACGGATGCTGCGAAATGTGTCAAACTCACTGACAGGTTCCCTACAGCAGGCCTTCATCTGCTCCGGTGTCTGATGTAAGATATGGTGGTGGTGGTTGTAGCCAGTTACGTGCGGTAGGGTTCATAGCTGGTGAGGCACTGACGTCATCAGAGTCAGATTTACAAATATATACACTCTACAGAGTAGACTCGTTGCAAAGTGCTGAAGGAGACTGATTGAGCCAAATAAATTCACCAAGATACATGGAAAAATATTGGTTCTTTGATGAAAAAAAAATTGTCATTTGATTGGTAGCAGTTTATGAGTTATGATGGATTTCTGCATTTGTAACACATTCTAAAACTATAACCCACATTACGCACATTTTATCACAAAAACAAAACATGAATAAGTATCGCTGTCTTACCTCTACTTATAATTTAAGTCCCTGCGGCGCTCTTTCTGAACAAAAATATCATCATTTTCCGGTAAAAGTTCTCTTTATCTTCTTCAGATTTAAAACTCTCTTAGTCTCAGTGGAGCTCACTGCCAGGGAGGAAAGCCTTCCCTGATCAGTCCTGTTCCAGCTGTATGTTTAGAGTCTTTTTAGTGCTTTACTTGTTTAGCAAAACTCGCTAATAAAACATCAATAACTTGTTTTGACTCTACTATTTGGGGATCACGAGCGGTGCCCCTTGAGCGCCCCCTGCCTAGCGGCCAAGGAACTGCCGGCCTCACCTACAACCAGTTCTTTGCTGTTTATGATCGGTCAGCACCACGAAAACATGTTATCTGCACACAGTTTGATGACCAAAACACAATTCGTAATCCACATATATTAAATTGTGGAAAATCAGTTCATAACTGTTTGAACAATTGAATTTATGATCTAGAGACAGGAAGATGCATTCACAGAATGGAAGTCAGCACAGTTAACATGGGATTGCGCAATCCCAGGGGAGGCCAAGCTCGCTGCGGCCTCACCGGCTTCGCTATGAAGCGCCACCAAGGATTTACATGAAAAATAGCGAAAAGTCTGCGATTTTAAAGAAAATATGATCAAAAATTAGGAAATTAGATAAATAAAATACTTATTACAAATGACTGAGTAAATCAAAATTTATATTATGTTATTATATATTTTCTTTCTTTCCATGATGACAAGTGAGGCATTTCTCTGGTTCATTTTGTCATTGGCATCCTTTTTTACACAGTGAGTGCACATTAGTCCAATGTTACCCTACAGTATCTGGAAGACTGAATAGATCTGATGAGCAACTTACAATAACTTCTTATAATGATGTAACGTGATAATATGTGTGATTGACCGTGACACCTCTCTTTCTCTCTCTCTCTCTGATCTAAGAATAGTTGCTGTGCTGTGGTGGAGTTTACATTTTACAGTGTTAATAAATTAAGATTTTGGAAGTATTTTAAGTGTCCACTCTCACTAATTTCCATTATCCTGACCTCAAGGTATTGCACAGTTGGTATTGCACAGTTGGTATACACATTCAGTACACAAAAAAAATGTGGTGGGCCAGTCTAATCCAAAATGCCAGGGCCAACTTTTAGTCCCAATCCACCCCTGATGACATGTTTCATGATTTGGCGCTATATAAATAAAAACTGAAATGTATTGAACAAGAGTTTGTCAGTTTTCAAGCAGGATTTGTATATCTGTTCACTTAAATATATAAGTAAACCAAAGAGTTAAGATCACTTACTTACCAAGAGAGATTCCTTTGGGGTTTATTTGTGGTCTCTTGCTGCCCCCTGCTGGACAAGTATGATCAAATACATATGCTTTACATGTCAACTTGGTATCAAAATTCAGATTTCAATCTAAAATGGCTTACTTCCTGTGATACTTGCACTATGACATTAATTGTAAATTCTGAGCATCTTGCTGAGATCTACAACTGTACAAAATTTCATTACTCTACGATGAAGTAAGTGAATAGCAAAAGGTCCTTTGAAAAATGCTTGGTGGCGCTATAGAGAAACTAAGTCCTGCTCACTAAAGTTTGTTATGGATTCCTGTTGGGGGATGGATAAGGATGCATCCAAATGAGTTTTAAGCAGCTCGGCCCAAAACTGTGGAATTCAGAGCCAAACGTATGACAGCAGCGTTTGAGGTGAATATGCCACGCCGCCACGCCCCCCTGCTCCATCGAATCCAGTTGAGCCTGAAATCCACAACATACCAACATGTGTTCTGTCTGTGGACACAGTTTCAAGTTGATTAGCTCAGAGGGGTAACATAGCGACCGCTTACAACAAAACATGACACTTCCTGTTGTCAGGGGGCGTGGCCTAAGCAATGTCATCATTTGACCATTGGATATTATAGGAGACCTGATGGTGATCAATTACTGAAAGTTTGATGCCTCTGTGTGTTTCTGTGTAGGAGATATAACAGTTTTATTTTTTGTGGCGAGTAGGTGAACTTTGACCCCTGCTAATGCCCCTTCAGCATGCTCAAAAACTCACCGTTTTGATAACTTTTAATTGGCCATGCCTTATGATCAGACTGCCCGAGTTTCAAGCCGCTCGCTAAAAATCTCTAGGAGGAGATCCATCAAATACCAATGCTATAAACGTCATAAATGGGGTCAAAATCAGACATTCAATCTAAAATGGCCAACTTCCTGTGATATTTACACTATGACATTAATTGTAAATTCTGAGCGTCTTGGTGAGCTCTACCACTGTACCAAATCTCATGTCTCTACGATGAAGTAAGTGAATAGCAAAGGGTCCTTTGAAAATTGCTAAGTGGCGCCGTTGAGGCATTAGGTCACGCCCACCAAAGTTTGTTATGGATTCCTGTTGGGGGGTGGATAAGGATGCATCCAAGTGAGTTTTATGCAGCTCGGCCCAAAAATGTGGAATTCAGAGCCAAACGTATGGCAGCGGCGTTTGAGGTGACTTCACCACGCCGCCACGCTCTCCTGCTCCATCGAATCGACTTGGGGCTGGAATCCACAACACAACAACATGTGTTCTGTCTGTGGACACAGTTTCATGTTGATTAGCTCAGAGGGGTAACATAGCGACCGTTTACAGCAAAACATGACACTTCCTGTTGTCAGGGGGTGTGGCCTAAGTGATGTCATCATTTGACCATTGGATATTATAGGAGACCTGATGAAGATTAATCACAGAAAGTTTGGTGCCTCTGTGTGTTTCTGTGTAGGAGATATAACACTTTTATTTTTTGTGGCGAATAGGTGAACTTTGACCCCTGCCAACGCCCCTTCAGCATGCTCAAAAACTCACCGTTTTGATAACTTTTGATTGGCCATGCCTTATGATCAGACTGCCCGAGTTTCAAGCCGATCGCTCGATATCTCTAGGAGGAGTTAGATCTTATACCGATGCTGTAACTGTCAAAATTGAGGTCAAAATCAGACTTTCAATCTAAAATGGCCGACTTCCTGTGATATTTACACTATGACATTAATTGTAAATTCTGAGCGTCTTGGTGAGCTCTACAACTGTACCAAATTTCATGTCTCTACGACGAAGTAAGTGAATAGCAAAGGGTTCTTTGAAAATTTCTAGGTGGCGCCGTTGAGGCATTTTTCTTTAGATTTTTGTGACGACCTTAAAATACAAAATTTTTAAACAGTCACCATGCATCTGCAAAGTTTGGTGAGTTTTTGAAAATGAGAAAGCCCCCAAAAAGGCCCCTCTTTAGGGGGGCAGAATAATAATAATAATAATAATAATAATAATTAACACTACAGATACAATAGGCCTTCGCAGCGCTTAGCTGCTCGGGCCTAATAATTAAAACCGCAAGCGGTGATGATCGGCCCTCGCAGCCAAGCGCCGCTCTGGCCTATGGGCCACCGCTAGGGTACGCGCACCTCCCGCCGCCAGCCACCGCAGAAGCTGTCATGCATTTTCCTCACCCGTCTAACATGCAATACACACGTACGCGTTGGGCAGCGCTCCCCCACGACTCACAAAAAACCTGGTGCAGATCGGTCGATGCACCGAGGACACACAGCCGTTGAATAATGAAAATGCATTTGGCCACCGGGCCGGACTAAATCGTTCGGCGGGCCAGATCCGGCCCGCAGGCCGTACGTTTGACACCCCTGGTTTAAACATTAGTATACCAACTTAATCAAAGGTATCTTACTAGCTGTTAATCCAGCTTCATGTGAAAAGTTAACAAAACCTTTTTAGTTATTTAAAGTTAATTATTTCATGTGTTTAAGGGTTTCGTTTCTTGCATTAAGACAGCTGTTATGAAAGTTTGACAGTTAAATTGGTGGATACACACCCAAAAGTAATAATGTAAAAGTAACACTTTAGCAATTGGAATATTGCTAAAGTAACACGTTAGCAATATTCCACATGTGTATGTTGTGTACAAACTTTAGTAATTTCTAACAGACCACTTCACTCTCAGAAAGCAGGTCTGCTGGTGGTTCCTAAAGTCTGTAAAACCAGAATGGTAGGCAGATCCTTTAGCTATCAGGCTCCTCTCCAGTGGAACCAACTCCCAGTTTTGGTCCGTGACGCAGACACCCTGTCTACTTTTAAGACTAATCCTTAAACTTTCCTTTTTCCATCCATCCATCGTCTTCCGCTTATCCGGGGTCAGGTCGCGGGGGTAGCAGCTTCAAGAGGGAGGCCCAGACCTTCCTCTCCCCAGCCACTTGGGCCACTTCCTCCGGGGGAATCCCAAAGCGTTCCCAGGCCAGCAGAGTCTCTCCAGCGTGTCCTGGGTCTTCCCCTGGGCCTCCTCCCGGTGGGACGTGCCCAGAACACCTCACCAGGGATGCGTCCAGGAGGCATCCTAACCAGATGCCCGAGCCACCTCAACTGGCTCCTCTCAATGTGGAGGAGCAGCGGCTCTACTCTGAGTCCTCCCCGGATGACTGAGCTCCTCACCCTATCTCTAAGGGAGAGCCCAGACACACTATGGAGAAAACTCATTTCAGCCGCTTGTATCCGGGATCTCGTTCTTTCGGTCACGACCCAAAGCTCATGACCATAGATGAGGGTAGGAACGTAGATCGACTGGTAAATCGAGAGCTTCACCTTTTGGCTCAGCTCTCTCTTCACCACAACGGATCGGTACAGCGCCCGCTTCACAGCAGACGTCGCACCAATCCGCCTGTCGATCTCCCGCTCCATCTTCCCCTCATTCGTGAACAAGACCCCAAGATACTTGAACTCCTCCACTAGAAGTTGGCTCTTGGGACTTTCCTTTTTGACAAAGCTTATAGTTAGAGTGGTTCATGTTACCCCGAGCTACCTCTATAGTTATGCTGCTATAGGCTTAGGCTGCTGGAGGACATCAGGGTCTATTGTTCTTCAATTTTGCATGACTGTTGTCATTTCAGCTTTTAACTTTTTGTTTTTTCTATTTTTTCTTCATAGTAGGTACACCTGGTCTGGCGTTCTGTTAGCTGTGACATCATCCAGGGAAGACAGATCACCTGTTATTACCATCTAATGTAAAACAGATTACTGGATCAATGTGTGCTTCTGTGCTTTTTTGTCTGTCTTGTTGTGTCTCTTCTCTCTCTTTTGTAACCCCCAGTCGGTCAAGGCAGATTACCGTTCATACTGAGCCCGGTTCTGCTGGAGGTTTTTCCTTCTTGTTAATGGGGAGTTTTTCCTTCTGCTGTCACTTCATGCTTGATCAGTATGAGGGATTGCTGCAAAGCCATGTACAATGCAAACGACTCTCCCTGTGGCTCTACGCTTCTTCAGGAGTGAATGCTGCTTGTTACGACTTTGATGAAATCAACTGGTTCCCTTATATAGGAATTTCTTTTACCAATCTGGATAATCTGACTTAATATGTATAATCTGATTGATTTTGACATTGTAAACTGCCTTTAGATGACATCATGTTTCATGATGTTGGCGCTATATAAATAAAAACTGAAATGTATTGAACAAGAGTTTGTCAGTTTTCAAGCAGGATTTGTATATCTGTTCAATTTAAATATGTAAGGAAACCAAAGAGTTAAGATCACTTACTTACCAAGAGAAATTCCTTTGGGGTTTATTTGTGGTCTCTTGCTGCCCCCTGCTGGATGATGATGGTATTTGATACCATGTCAACATGGTGTCAAAATTCAGATTTCAATCTAAAATGGCTTACTTCCTGTGATACTTGCATTATGACATTAATTGTAAATTCTGAGCATCTTGCTGAGATCTACAACTGTACAAAATTTCATTACTCTACGATGAAGTAAGTGAATAGCAAAAGGTCCTTTGAAAATTGCTTGGTGGCGCTATAGAGAAACTAAGTCCTGCTCACTAAAGTTTGTTATGGATTCCTGTTGGGGGGTGGATAAGGATGCATCCAAATGAGTTGTAGGCAGCTCGGCCCAAAACTGTGGAATTCAGAGCCAAACGTATGACAGCAGCGTTTGAGGTGAATATACCACGCCGCCACGCCCCCCTGCTCCATCGAATCCAGTTGAGCCTGAAATCCACAACATACCAACATGTGTTCTGTCTGTGGACACAGTTTCATGTTGATTAGCTCAGAGGGGTAACATAGCGACCGCTTACAACAAAACATGACACTTCCTGTTGTCAGGGGGCGTGGCCTAAGCAATGTCATCATTTGACCATTGGATATTATAGGAGACCTGATGGTGATCAATTACTGAAAGTTTGATGCCTCTGTGTGTTTCTGTGTAGGAGATATAACAGTTTTATTTTTTGTGGCGAGTAGGTGAACTTTGACCCCTGCTAATGCCCCTTCAACAAGCTCAAAAACTCACCGTTTTGATAACTTTTAATTGGCCATGCCTTATGATCAGACTGCCCGAGTTTCAAGCCGCTCGCTAAAAATCTCTAGGAGGAGATCCATCAAATACCAATGCTATAAACGTCAAAAATGGGGTCAAAATCAGACATTCAATCTAAAATGGCCAACTTCCTGTGATATTTAGACTATGACATTAATTGTAAATTCTGAGCGTCTTGGTGAGCTCTACCACTGTACCAAATCTCATGTCTCTACGATGAAGTAAGTGAATAGCAAAGGGTCCTTTGAAAATTGCTAGGTGGCGCCGTTGAGGCATTAGGTCACGCCCACCAAAATTTCTTATGGATTCCTGTTGGGGGGTGGATAAGGATGCATCCAAGTGAGTTTTATGCAGCTCGGCCCAAAAATGTGGAATTCAGAGCCAAACGTATGGCAGCGGCGTTTGAGGTGACTTCACCACGCCGCCACGCTCTCCTGCTCCATCGAATCGACTTGGGGCTGGAATCCACAACACAACAACATGTCTTCTGTCTCTGGACACAGTTTCATGTTGATTAGCTCAGAGGGGTAACATAGCGACCGTTTACAGCAAAACATGACACTTCCTGTTGTCAGGGGGTGTGGCCTAAGTGATGTCATCATTTGACCATTGGATATTATAGGAGACCTGATGATGATTAATCACAGAAAGTTTGGTGCCTCTGTGTGTTATTGTGTAGGAGATATAACACTTTTATTTTTTGTGGCGAATAGGTGAACTTTGACCCCTGCCAACGCCCCTTCAGCATGCTCAAAAACTCACCGTTTTGATAACTTTTGATTGGCCATGCCTTATGATCAGACTGCCCGAGTTTCAAGCCGATCGCTCGATATCTCTAGGAGGAGTTAGATCTTATACCGATGCTGTAACTGTCAAAATTGAGGTCAAAATCAGACTTTCAATCTAAAATGGCCGACTTCCTGTGATATTTACACTATGACATTAATTGTAAATTCTGAGCGTCTTATTGAGCTCTACAACTGTACCAAATCTCATGTCTCTACGACGAAATAAGTGAATAGCAAAGGGTCCTTTGAAAATTTCTAGGTGGCGCCGTTGAGGCATTTTTCTTTAGATTTTTGTGACGACCTTAAAATACAAAATTTTTAAACAGTCACCATGCATCTGCAAAGTTTGGTGAGTTTTTGAAAATGACAAAGCCCCCAAAAGGGCCCCTCTTTAGGGGGGCAGAATAATAATAATAATAATTAAAGCCGCAAGCGGCGTCGATCGGCCCTCGCAGCCAAGCGTCGCTCCGGCCTATTGGCCACCGCGGGGGTTCGCGCACCGCCGGCCGCCAGCCACCGCAGAAACTGTCACGCATTTTCCCCGCCCGTCCGCCAGGAGATTCCCACGAACGCATTCGGCAGCGCTCCCCCACGACTCACAACAAATCTGGTGTAGATCGGTCGATGCAGCGAGGATATACAGCCGTTGAATATTGATATTGCATTTGGCCACTGGGCCGGACAAAATCGTTCGGTGGGCCGGATCCGGCCCGCGGGCCATACGTTTGACACCCCTGGTTTAAACATTAGTATACCAATTTAATCAAAGGTATCTTACTACCTGTTAATCCAGCTTCATGTGAAAAGTTAACAAAACCTTTTTAGTTATTTAAAGTTAATTGTTATTTCATGTGTTTAAGGGTTTTGTTTCTTGCATTAAGACAGCTTTTATGAAAGTTTGACAGTTAAATTGGTGGATACACACCCAAAAGTAATAATGTAAAAGTAACACTTTAGCAATATTCCACATGTGTATGTTGTGTACCAACTTTCGTAATTCTATCTTAAAGCATGGCTTGGGGCTGATCATTTAAAATATTCTAGGGGGCGCTATAGAAAAATTAGGTCACGCCAACCACAGTTTGTTATGGATTCCTGTCGGGGGTGGAAAAGGATGCATCCAAGGGAGTTTTAAGCAGCTCGACCCAAAAATGTGGAATTCAGAGCCAAACGTATGGCAGCGGCGTTTGAGGTGACTTCACCACACCACCACGCCGCCCTGCTCCATCGAATCCACTTGGGGCTGGAATCCAAAACACCAACATGTCTTCTGTCTCTGGATACATTTTCATTTTGATTAGCTCAGAGGGGTAACATAGCGACCGTTTACAGCAAAACATGACATTTCCTGTTGTCAGGGGGCGTGGCCTAAGTGATGTCATCATTTGACCATTGGATATGATAGAAGACCTGATGATGATCAATCACAGATAGTTTGGTGCCTCTGTGTGTTTCTGTGTAGGAGATATAACTGTTTTATTTTTTGTGGCGAGTAGGTGAACTTTGACCCCTGCTAACGCCCCTTCAACAAGCTCAAAAACTCACTGTTTTGATAACTTTTAATTGGCCATGCCTTATGATCAGACTGACCGAGTTTCAAGCCGCTCGCTCGAAATCCCTAGGAGGAGTTCGATCAAATACCAATGCTGTAAACGTCAAAAATGGGGTCAAAATCAGACCTTCAATCTAAAATGGCCGACTTCCTGTGATATTTGCACTATGACATTAATTGTAAATTCTGAGCGTCTTGGTGAGCTCTACTACTGTACCAAATCTCATGTCTCTACGATGAAGTAAGTGAATAGCAAAGGGTCCTTTGAAAATTGCGAGGTGGCGCCGTTGAGGCATTAGGTCACGCCCACCAAAGTTTGTTATGGATTCCTGTCGGGGGCTAGATAAGGATGCATCCAAGTGACTTTTAAGCAGCTCGGCCCAGAAATGTGGAATTCAGAGCCAAACGTATGGCAGCGGCGTTTGAGGTGACTTCACCACGCCGCCACGCCCCCCTGCTCCATCGAATCCACTTGGGGCTGGAATCCACAACACACCAACATGTCTTCTGTCTCTGGACACAGTTTCACGTTGATTAGCTCAGAGGGGTAACATAGCGACCGTTTACAGCAAAACATGACACTTCCTGTTGTCAGGGGGCGTGGCCTAAGTGATGTCATCATTTGACCATCGGATATTAAAGAAGACCCAATGATGATCAATCACAGAAGGTTTGGTGCCTCTGTGTGTTTCTGTGTAGGAGATATAACAGTTTTATTTTTTGTGGCGAGTAGGTGAACTTTGACCCCTGCTAACGCCCCTTCAACATGCTCAAAAACTCACCGTTTTGATAACTTTTAATTGGCCATGCCTTATGATCAGACTGATCGAGTTTCAAGTCGCTCGCTCAAAATCCCTAGGAGGAGTTCGATCAAATACCAATGCTGTAAACGTCAAAAATGGGGTCAAAATCAGACCTTCAATCTAAAATGGCCGACTTCCTGTGATATTTGCACTATGACATTAATTATAAATTCTGAACGTCTTGGTGAGCTCTACAACTGTACCAAATTTCACGTCTCTACGATGAAGTAAGTGAATAGCAAAGGGTCCTTTGAAAATTTCTAGGTGGCGCCGTTCAGGCATTTTTCTTTTGATTTTTGTGATGACCTTAAAATACAAAATTTTTAAACAGTCACCATGCATCTGCAAAGTTTGGTGAGTTTTTGAATATGATAAAGCCCCCAAAAAGGCCCCTCTTTAGGGGGGCAGAATAAAAATAAAAATAATAATTAAAGCCGCAAGCGGCGTCGATCGGCCCTCGCAGCCAAGCGCCGCTCCGGCCTATTGGCCACCGCGGGGGTTCGCGCACCGCCGGCCGCCAGCCACCGCAGAAACTGTCACGCATTTTCCCCGCCCGTCCGCCGGGAGATTCCCACGAACGCATTCGGCAGCGCTCCCCCACGACTCACAACAAATCTGGTGTAGATCGGTCGATGCAGCGAGGATATACAGCCGTTGAAATTTGATATTGCATTTGGCCACTGGGCCGGACAAAATCGTTCGGTGGGCCGGATCCAGCCCGCGGGCCATACGTTTGACACCCCTGGTTTAAACATTAGTATACCAATTTAATCAAAGGTATCTTACTACCTGTTAATCCAGCTTCATGTGAAAAGTTAACAAAACCTTTTTAGTTATTTAAAGTTAATTGTTATTTCATGTGTTTAAGGGTTTTGTTTCTTGCATTAAGACAGCTTTTATGAAAGTTTGACAGTTAAATTGGTGGATACACACCCAAAAGTAATAATGTAAAAGTAACACTTTAGCAATATTCCACATGTGTATGTTGTGTACCAACTTTCGTAATTCTATCTTAAAGCATGGCTTGGGGCTGATCATTTAAAATATTCTAGGGGGCGCTATAGAAAAATTAGGTCACGCCAACCAAAGTTTGTTATGGATTCCTGTCGGGGGTGGAAAAGGATGCATCCAAGGGAGTTTTAAGCAGCTCGACCCAAAAATGTGGAATTCAGAGCCAAACGTATGGCAGCGGCGTTTGAGGTGACTTCACCACACCACCACGCCGCCCTGCTCCATCGAATCCCCTTTGGGCTGGAATCCAAAACACCAACATGTCTTCTGTCTCTGGATACATTTTCATGTTGATTAGCTCAGAGGGGTAACATAGCGACCGTTTACAGCAAAACATGACATTTCCTGTTGTCAGGGGGCGTGGCCTAAGTGATGTCATCATTTGACCATTGGATATGATAGAAGACCTGATGATGATCAATCACAGATAGTTTGATGCCTCTGTGTGTTTCTGTGTAGGAGATATAACTGTTTTATTTTTTGTGGCGAGTAGGTGAACTTTGACCCCTGCTAACGCCCCTTCAACAAGCTCAAAAACTCACTGTTTTGATAACTTTTAATTGGCCATGCCTTATGATCAGACTGACCGAGTTTCAAGCCGCTCGCTCGAAATTCCTAGGAGGAGTTCGATCAAATACCAATGCTGTAAACGTCAAAAATGGGGTCAAAATCAGACCTTCAATCTAAAATGGCCGACTTCCTGTGATATTTGCACTATGACATTAATTGTAAATTCTGAGCGTCTTGGTGAGCTCTACTACTGTACCAAATCTCATGTCTCTACGATGAAGTAAGTGAATAGCAAAGGGTCCTTTGAAAATTGCGAGGTGGCGCCGTTGAGGCATTAGGTCACGCCCACCAAAGTTTGTTATGGATTCCTGTCGGGGGCTAGATAAGGATGCATCCAAGTGAGTTTTAAGCAGCTCGGCCCAGAAATGTGGAATTCAGAGCCAAACGTATGGCAGCGGCGTTTGAGGTGACTTCACCACGCCGCCACGCCCCCCTGCTCCATCGAATCCACTTGGGGCTGGAATCCACAACACACCAACATGTCTTCTGTCTCTGGACACAGTTTCATGTTGATTAGCTCAGAGGGGTAACATAGCGACCGTTTACAGCAAAACATGACACTTCCTGTTGTCAGGGGGCGTGGCCTAAGTGATGTCATCATTTGACCATTGGATATTAAAGAAGACCCAATGATGATCAATCACAGAAGGTTTGGTGCCTCTGTGTGTTTCTGTGTAGGAGATATAACAGTTTTATTTTTTGTGGCGAGTAGGTGAACTTTGACCCCTGCTAACGCCCCTTCAACATGCTCAAAAACTCACCGTTTTGATAACTTTTAATTGGCCATGCCTTATGATCAGACTGACCGAGTTTCAAGTCGCTCGCTCAAAATCCCTAGGAGGAGTTCGATCAAATACCAATGCTGTAAACGTCAAAAATGGGGTCAAAATCAGACCTTCAATCTAAAATGGCCGACTTCCTGTGATATTTGCACTATGACATTAATTATAAATTCTGAACGTCTTGGTGAGCTCTACAACTGTACCAAATTTCACGTCTCTACGATGAAGTGAATAGCAAAGGGTCCTTTGAAAATTGCTAGGTGGCGCCATTGAGGCATTTTCCGTTAGATTTTTGTGATGACCTTAAAATATAAAATTTTTAAACAGTCTTCATGCATCTGCCAAGTTTGGTGAGTTTTTGAATATGATAAAGCCCCCAAAAAGGCCCCTCTTTAGGGGGGCAGAATAAAAATAATAATAATAATAATAATAAGAAACAACACAGAAACAATAGGCCTTCGCAGCGCTTCGCTGCTCGGGCCTAATAATAATAATTAAAACCGCAAGCGGTGATGATCGGCCCTCGCAGCCAAGCGCCGCTCTGGCCTAAGGGCCACCGCTAGGGTACGCGCACCTCCCGCCGCCAGCCACCGCAGAAGCTGTCATGCATTTTCCTCACCCGTCTACCATGCCATACACACGTATGCGTTGGGCAGCGCTCCCCCACGACTCACAAAAAATCTGGTGCAGATCGGTCGATGCACCGAGGAGACACAGCCGTTGAATAATAAAAATGCATTTGGCCACCGGGCCGGACTAAATCGTTCGGCGGGCCAGATCCGGCCCGCAGGCCGTACGTTTGACACCCCTGGTTTAAACATTAGTATACCAACTTAATCAAAGGTATCTTACTAGCTGTTAATCCAGCTTCATGTGAAAAGTTAACAAAACCTTTTTAGTTATTTAAAGTTAATTATTTCATGTGTTTAAGGGTTTCGTTTCTTGCATTAAGACAGCTTTTATGAAAGTTTGACAGTTAAATTGGTGGATACACACCCAAAAGTAATAATGTAAAAGTAACACTTTGGCAATTGGAAAATTGCTAAAGTAACACGTTAGCAATATTCCACATGTGTATGTTGTGTACAAACTTTAGTAATTTCTAACAGACCACTTCACTCTCAGAAAGCAGGTCTGCTAGTGGTTCCTAAAGTCTGTAAAACCAGAATGGTAGGCAGATCCTTTAGTTATCAGGCTCCTCTCCAGTGGAACAAACTCCCAGTTTTGGTCCGTGACGCAGACACCCTGTCTACTTTTAAGACTAATCCTAAAACTTTCCTTTTTCCATCCATCCATCGTCTTCCACTTATCCGGGGTCAGGTCGCAGGGGCAGCTTCAAGAGGGAGCCCCAGACCTTCCTCTCCCCAGCCACTTGGGCCACTTCCTCCGGGGGAATCCCAAAGCGTTCCCAGGCCAGCATAGTCTCTCCAGCGTGTCCTGGGTCTTCCTCTGGGCCTCCTCCCGGTGGGACGTGCCAAGAACACCTCATCAGGGAGGCGTCCAGGAGGCATCCTAACCAGATGCCCGATCCACCTCAACTGGCTCCTCTCAATGTGGAGGAGCAGCGGCTCTACTCTGAGTCCTCCCCGGATGACTGAGCTCCTCACCCTATCTCTAAGGGAGAGCCCAGACACACTATGGAGAAAACTCATTTTGGCCGCTTGTATCCGGGATTTCGTTCTTTCGGTCACGACCCAAAGCTCGTGACCATAGATGAGGGTAGGAACGTAGATCGACTGGTAAATCGAGAGCTTGGCCTTTTGGCTCAGCTCTCTCTTCACCACAACGGATCGGTACAGCGCACGCTTCACAGCAGACGTCGCACCAATCCGCCTGTCGATCTCCCGCTCCATCTTCCCCTCATTCGTGAACAAGACCCCAAGATACTTGAACTCCTCCACTAGAAGCTGGCTCTTGGGACTTTCCTTTTTGACAAAGATTATAGTTAGAGTGGTTCATGTTACCCCGAGCTACCTCTATAGTTATGCTGCTATAGGCTTAGGCTGCTGGAGGACATCAGGGTCTATTGTTCTTCAATTTTGCATGACTGTTGTCATTTCAGCTTTTACCTTTTTGTTTTTTCTATTTTTTCTTCATAGTAGGTACCCCTGGTCTGGCGTTCTGTTAGCTGTGACATCATCCAGGGAAGACAGATCACCTGCTATTACCATCTAATGTAAAACACATTACTGGATCAATGTGTGCTTCTGTGCTTTTTTGTCTGTCTTGTTGTGTCTCTTCTCTCTCTTTTGTAACCCCCAGTCGGTCAAGGCAGATTACCGTTCATACTGAGCCCGGTTCGGCTGGAGGTTTTTCCTTCCTGTTAATGGGGAGTTTTTCCTTCTGCTGTCACTTCATGCTTGATCAGTATGAGGGATTGCTGCTAAGCCATGTACAATGCAAACGACTCTCCCTGTGGCTCTACGCTTCTTCAGGAGTCAATGCTGCTTGTTACGACTTTGATGAAATCAACTGGTTCCCTTATATAGGAATTTCTTTTACCAATCTGGATAATCTGACTTAATATGTATAATCTGATTGATTTTGACATTGTAAACTGCCTTTAGATGACATGCAGGCCGGCAGACCCGACATGTATATTAATAATATGTATTATTATTATTAATATTATTATTATTTTATATATCTGCCTCGTTATATTTGCATAATGCATGAAGAAAAATATCAGCAGCGCAAGAGTCTGTTCCGATCATCCAGCCCTTACCACAGGCTACTGCAGCCCATTGGTTATCATCCCTGACAGTCTAAAGGGCTAGGCCAATCATAAAGTAGAAAAACACCTTCACGCTCCATGTGGAACTTTGTGCAGCGGTGTTCACAGTAGTAATGGATAAGAAACGCAAGGGAGGCGCAGAGAAACTGCACGAAAAAAAGAAACGAGTTCTTCAAACGGATGCTGCGAAATGTGTCAAACTGACTGACATGTCCCCAACAGCAGGCCCTTCATCTGCTCCGGTGTCTGGTGTAAAATATGGTGGTGGTTGTAGTCAGTGACGTGCGGTAGAGAGTGACACGGGAGTGGATTTTCACTCCTGTCCCGTCCCACTCCCACTGATAAAAATTGTGTCCCGTCCCAATCCCGGGCCAGAGTAGAAAAAAAAATCCTGTCCCGTCCCGCTCCTGGTAAAATTACTCCCACTCCCATCCCGCTCCCACTCAGAATGACTCCCGCTCCTGCCCTACTCCCATTCTTGTTGTCTTCATTAAGTTTTCTGGAAATACATTAAACCTGAATGTCTATGAAGGGTCAGTTAAGTTCCTGTTTTAGCTGTAGTAAAGGCCAGTTAAAGTGAAAGGAATAATAATAAATAAATAAATAAAGTAACAAACACGGAAACAGACCATGCCTATCTTAGTTGAATAAACAAAATGTACAATGTTGCTTTTTACTAATTCATTAAGTAATTGTTTCACATGAACAATGAAGTTACTTTTACATTTCAAATTGCTGAAACTAAAGAATAATGCACCGAGAAAGAGATCTATACTCAGTTAAGAAAAAAGTGCATAAAGGCATTACTGTCACAATTTAGATAATGTACCGAAGTGGTTCAAAAACTCAGTTTAGTAAAACAAAAAATTACAAAAAAGTTGAATATCATTCAAGCATATTAGTATTTTTCCATTTGCAATAAAATATCCACAAACTAATTAGGGTTTACTATCAGAACCAATACATTCATTGAACATTAAACACATTCTTAGACAGATCTGTCAACTTTTATCAAAAGTTAAAAGTGAGATTATGTTAATTTTCGGGGATGATGCGGAGCTGGAGGCGGAGCTAACTGGACCCAGGAACAGCCGGTCCAGTCGGCTCCGTCTCATTTTTACCCGACCAGACATGGAAGTACATGTTTTACTTTTGTTAAATAGTGAAACAGAAGTGTTAACACATTGTTCAGTTATTGGGTTAAAACAGAAAAAAACACAACTGTTCAGACAATACTAAATAAAATAATAAAGTAGTTTTAAGTTATTGGCCGTATTATTACACTGTTGCACATTGGGAAATTAGTCCAGGAAACACGTTTTACAAGCAGGTACTGAGTGTTAACACCGTGACATTCAACTCTCCTCAAGTTTGTTAATATTTGCAACTTTACAGTTGCGCTGTGAGTTTAATAAATAAGTCCTTACTTTTGACTTTGCGTTGCCGATCCAACTTTTCCAGGTTGAGTTCGCCACTAGCGGTTGATTCCCCCCCCCCCCCCCCCCCACTCCCATTCTGTTTTTTGAGCGCTGGCGGAAAAAATAAACCGGATGCACTGTTGGCTTCTGGGTCGTGTAGTTCTTTGACCAGCATTATAGTTTCGGTTTCTTGGAAAAAAACTACAAAATGGCGGCGGCGAACCTACATTTTTGATTTTCTATTTTATTTAATCTTTTGGCTTCGATCCTAGTTAATTGTACCTGTTGTTGGTTTACTCCCGCTCCCGTCTGCTCCCGTTTATATTTAATCCTGTACCGTCCCAATCACGTGATATTTACTGATGTTGACTCCCATCCCGCGGGATTCCCGTGGGAATCACGTGACCCGCGGGATTCCCGAAAAAATGTCAGTCTCTAACGTGCGGTAGGGTTCATGGCTGGTGAGGCACTGACGTCATCAGAGTCAGATTTACAAATATATACACTCTACAGAGTAGACTCGTTGCAAAGTGCTGAAGGAGACTGATTGAGCCAAATAAATTCACCAAGATACATGGAAAAATATTGATTCTTTGATGAAAAAAATTGTCATTTGATTGGTAACAGTTTATGAGTTATGATGGATTTCTGCATTTGTAACACATTCTAAAACTATAACCCACATTACGCAGATTTTATCACAAAAACAAAACATGAATAAGTATCGCTGTCTTACCTCTACTTATAATTTAAGTCCCTGTGGCGCTCTTTCTGAACAAAAATATCATCATTTTCCGGTAAAAGTTCTCTTTATCTTCTTCAGTTTTAAAAGTCTCTCAGTCTCAATGGAGCTCACTGCCAGGGAGGAAAGCCTTCCCTGATCAGTCCTGTTCCAGCTGTATGTTTAGTCTTTTTAGTGCTTTACTTGTTTAGCAAAACTCGCTAATAAAACATCAATAACTTGTTTTGACTCTACTATTTGGGGATCACGAGCGGTGCCCCTTGAGCGCCCCCTGCCTAGTGGCCAAGGAACTGCTGGCCTCACCTACAACCACTTCTTTGCTGTTTATGATCGGCCAGCACCACGAAAACATGTTATCTGCACACAGTTTGATGACCAAAACACAATTCGTAATCCACATATATTAAATTGTGGAAAATCAGTTCATAACTGTTTGAACAATTGAATTTATGATCTAGAGACAGGAAGATGCATTCACAGAATGGAAGTCAGCGCAGTTACCATGGGATTGCGCAATCCCAGGGTAGGCCAAGCTCGCTGCGGCCTCACCGGCTTCGCTATCAAGCGCCACCAAGGATTTACATGAAAAATAGCGAAAAGTCTGCGATTTTAAAGAAAATATGATCAAAAATTAGGAAATTAGATAAATAAAATACTTATTACAAATGACTGAGTAAATCAAAATTTATATTATGTTATTATATATTTTCTTTCTTTCCATGATGACAAGTGAGGCATTTCTCTGGTTCATTTTGTCATTGGCATCCTTTTTTACACAGTGAGTGCACATTAGTCCAATGTTACCCTACAGTATCTGGAAGACTGAATAGATCTGATGAGCAACTTACAATAACTTCTTATAATGATGTAACGTGATAATATGTGTGATTGACCGTGACACCTCTCTTTCTCTCTCTCTCTCTCTGATCTAAGAATAGTTGCTGTGCTGTGGTGGAGTTTACATTTTACAGTGTTAATAAATTAAGATTTTGGAAGTATTTTAAGTGTCCACTCTCACTAATTTCCATTATCCTGACTTCAAGGTATTGCACAGTTGGTATTGCACAGTTGGTATACACATTCAGTACACAAAAAAAATGTGGTGGGCCAGTCTAATCCAAAATGCCAGGGCCAATTTTTTGTCCCAATCCACCCCTGATGACATGTTTCATGATTTGGCGTTATATAAATAAAAACTGAAATGTATTGAACAAGAGTTTGTCAGTTTTCAAGCAGGATTTGTATATCTGTTCAACTTAAATATACAAGGAAACCAAAGAGTTAAGATCACTTACTTACCAAGAGAAATTCCTTTGGGGTTTATTTGTGGTCTCTTGCTGCCCCCTGCTGGACAAGTATGATCAAATACATATGCTTTACATGTCAACTTGGTATCAAAATTCAGATTTCAATCTAAAATGGCTTACTTCCTGTGATACTTGCAGTATGACATTAATTGTAAATTCTGAGCGTCTTGCTGAGATCTACAACTGTACAAAATTTCATTACTCTACGATGAAGTAAGTGAATACCAAAGGGTCCTTTGAAATTTGCTTGGTGGCGCTATAGAGAAACTAAGTCCTGCTCACTAAAGTTTGTTAAGGATTCCTGTTGGGGGGTGGATAAGGATGCATCCAAATGAGTTTTAAGCAGCTCGGCCCAAAACTGTGGAATTCAGAGCCAAACGTATGACAGCAGCGTTTGAGGTGAATATGCCACGCCGCCACGCCCCCCTGCTCCATCCAATCCAGTTGAGCCTGAAATCCACAACATACCAACATGTGTTCTGTCTGTGGACACAGTTTCATGTTGATTAGCTCAGAGGGGTAACATAGCGACCGCTTACAACAAAACATGACACTTCCTGTTGTCAGGGGGCGTGGCCTAAGCAATGTCATCATTTGACCATTGGATATTATAGGAGACCTGATGGTGATCAATCACTGAAAGTTTGATGCCTCTGTGTGTTTCTGTGTAGGAGATATAACAGTTTTATTTTTTGTGGCGAGTAGGTGAACTTTAACCCTTGCTAATGCCCCTTCAACAAGCTCAAAAACTCACCGTTTTGATAACTTTTAATTGGCCATGCCTTATGATCAGACTGCCCGAGTTTCAAGCCGCTCGCTAAAAATCTCTAGGAGGAGATCCATCAAATACCAATGCTATAAACGTCAAAAATGTGGTCAAAATCAGACATTCAATCTAAAATGGCCGACTTCCTGTGATATTTACACTATGACATTAATTGTAAATTCTGAGCGTCTTGGTGAGCTCTACCACTGTACCAAATCTCATGTCTCTACGATGAAGTAAGTGAATAGCAAAGGGTCCTTTGAAAATTGCTAAGTGGCGCCGTTGAGGCATTAGGTCACGCCCACCAAAATTTGTTATGGATTCCTGTTGGGGGGTGGATAAGGATGCATCCAAGTGAGTTTTATGCAGCTCGGCCCAAAAATGTGGAATTCAGAGCCAAACGTATGGCAGCGGCGTTTGAGGTGACTTCACCACGCCGCCACGCTCTCCTGCTCCATCGAATCGACTTGGGGCTGGAATCCACAACACAACAACATGTTTTCTGTCTCTGGACACAGTTTCATGTTGATTAGCTCAGAGGGGTAACATAGCGACCGTTTACAGCAAAACATGACACTTCCTGTTGTCAGGGGGTGTGGCCTAAGTGATGTCATCATTTGACCATTGGATATTATAGGAGACCTGATGATGATTAATCACAGAAAGTTTGGTGCCTCTGTGTGTTTCTGTGTAGGAGATATAACACTTTTATTTTTTGTGGCGAATAGGTGAACTTTGACCCCTGCCAACGCCCCTTCAGCATGCTCAAAAACTCACCGTTTTGATAACTTTTGATTGGCCATGCCTTATGATCAGACTGCCCGAGTTTCAAGCCGATCGCTCAAAATCTCTAGGAGGAGATCCATCAAATAGCAATGCTATAAACGTCAAAAATTGGGTCAAAATCAGACTTTAAGTCTAAAATGGCCAACTTCCTGTGATATTTGCACTATGACATTAATTGTAAATTCTGAGCGTCTTGTTGAGCTCTACAACTGTACCAAATTTCATGTCTCTACGACGAAGTAAGTGAATAGCAAAGGGTCCTTTGAAAATTTCTAGGTGGCGCCGTTGAGGCATTTTTCTTTAGATTTTTGTGACGACCTTAAAATACAAAATTTTTAAACAGTCACCATGCATCTGCCAAGTTTGGTGAGTTTTTGAAAATGAGAAAGCCCCCAAAAAGGCCCCTCTTTAGGGGGGCAGAATAATAATAATTAAAACCGCAAGCGGTGATGATCGGCCCTCGCAGCCAAGCGCCGCTCTGGCCTATGGGCCACCGCTAGGGTACGCGCACCTCCTGCCGCCAGCCACCGCAGAAGCTGTCATGCATTTTCCTCACCCGTCTACCATGCAATACACACGTATGCGTTGGGCAGCGCTCCCCCACGACTCACAAAAAATCTGGTGCAGTTCGGTCGATGCACCGAGGAGACACAGCCGTTGAATAATGAAAATGCATTTAGCCACCGGGCCGGACTAAATCGTTCGGCGGGCCAGATCCGGCCCGCAGGCCGTACGTTTGACACCCCAGGTTTAAACATTAGTATACCAACTTAATCAAAGGTATCTTACTAGGTGTTAATCCAGCTTCATGTGAAAAGTTAACAATACCTTTTTAGTTATTTAAAGTTAATTATTTCATGTGTTTAAGGGTTTCGTTTCTTGCATTAAGACAGCTTTTATGAAAGTTTGACAGTTAAATTGGTGGATACACACCCAAAAGTAATAATGTAAAAGTAACACTTTAGCAATTGGAATATTGCTAAAGTAACACGTTAGCAATATTCCACATGTGTATGTTGTGTGAAAACTTTAATAATTTCTAACAGACCACTTCACTCTCAGAAAGCAGGTCTGTTGGTGGTTCCTAAAGTCTGTAAAACCAGAATGGTAGGCAGATCCTTTAGCTATCATGCTCCTCTCCAGTGGAACCAACTCCCAGTTTTGGTCCGTGACGCAGACACCCTGTCTACTTTTAAGACTAATCCTAAAACTTTCCTTTTTCCATCCATCCATCGTCTTCCGCTTATCCGGGGTCAGGTCGCGGGTGTAGCAGCTTCAAGAGGGAGGCCCAGACCTTCCTCTCCCCAGCCACTTGGGCCACTTCCTCCGGGGGAATCCCAAAGCGTTCCCAGGCGAGCAGAGTCTCTCCAGCGTGTCCTGGGTCTTCCCCTGGGCCTCCTCCCGGTGGGACGTGCCCGGAACACCTCACCAGGGAGGCGTCCAGGAGGCATCCTGACCAGATGCCCGAGTCACCTCAACTGGCTCCTCTCGACGTGGAGGAGCAGCGGCTCTACTCTGAGTCCTCCCCGGATGACTGAGCTCCTCACCCTATCTCTAAGGGAGAGCCCAGACACACTATGGAGAAAACTCATTTTGGCCACTTGTATCCGGGATCTCGTTCTTTCGGTCACGACCCAAAGCTCGTGACCATAGATGAGGGTAGGAACGTAGATCGACCGGTAAATCGAGAGCTTGGCCTTTTGGCTCAGCTCTCTCTTCACCACAACGGATCGGTACAGCGCCCGCTTCACAGCAGACGTTGCACCAATCCGCCTGTCGATCTCCCGCTCCATCTTCCCCTCATCTCTGAACAAGACCCCAAGATACTTGAACTCCTCCACTAGAAGCTGGCTCTTGGGACTTTCCTTTTTGACAAAGCTTATAGTTAGAGTGGTTCATGTTACCCTGAGCTACCTCTATAGTTATGCTGCTATAGCAGGGGTGGGCAATCCTGGTCCTCGAGGGCCGGCATCCTGCACGTTTTAGTTCTCTCCCTGGTAGTACCAACAACCTTTTCAGCATGTCAGTGTTCTTCTTGGGGCTTCTAACGAGCCATCATTTTATTCAGGTGTGTTAAACCAGGGAGAGAACTAAAACATGCAGGACACCGGCCCTCGAGGACCAGGATTGCCCACCCCTGTGCTATAGGCTTAGGCTGCTGGAGGACATCAGGGTCTATTGTTCTTCAATTTTGCATGACTGTTGTCATTTCAGCTTTTAACTTTCTGTTCTCTCTCTTTTATCTTCATAGTAGGTACACCTGGTCTGGCGTTCTGTTAGCTGTGACATCATCCAGGGAAGACAGATCACCTGTTATTACCATCTAATGTAAAACAGATTACTGGATCAATGTGTGCTTCTGTGCTTTTTTGTCTGTCTTGTTGTGTCTCTTCTCTCTCTTTTGTAACCCCCAGTCGGTCAAGGCAGATTACCGTTCATACTGAGCCCGGTTCTGATGGAGGTTTTTCCTTCCTGTTAATGGGGAGTTTTTCCTTCTGCTGTCACTTCATGCTTGATAAGTATGAGGGATTGTTGCAAAGCCATGTACAATGCAAACGACTCTCCCTGTGGCTCTACGCTTCTTCAGGAGTGAATGCTGCTTGTTACGACTTTGATGCAATCAACTGGTTCCCTTATATAGGAATTTATTTTACCAATCTGGATAATCTGACTTAATATGTATAATCTGATTGATTTTGACATTGTAAACTGCCTTTAGATGACATGCAGGCATGGACTGGTAATCGGGCGTACCGGGCATTTTCCCGGTGGGCCGACGTGCTGTTTGGGCCGGCAGACCCGACATGTATATAAATATGTATTATTATTATTATTATTAATAATTATTTTATATATCTGCCTCGTTATATTTGCATAATGCATGAAGAAAAATAAAATCAGCAGCGCAAGAGTCTGTTCCGATCATCCGGCCCTTACCACAGGCTATTGCAGCCCATTGGTTATCATAAAGTAGAAAAACACCTTCACGCTCCATGTGGAATTTTGTGCAGCGGTGTTCACAGTAGTAATGGGAGGCGCAGAGAAACTGCACGAAAAAAAGAAACGAGTTCTTCAAACGGACGCTGCGAAATGTGTCAAACTCACTGACATGTTCCCTACAGCAGGCCTTCATCTGCTCCGGTGTCTGATGTAAAATATGGTGGTGGTGGTTGTAGCCAGTGACGTGCGGTAGGGTTCATAGCTGGTGAAGCACTGACGTCATCAGAGTCAGATTTACAAATATATACACACTCTACAGAGTAGACTCGTTGCAAAGTGCTGAAGGAGACTGATTGAGCCAAATAAATTCACCAAGATACATGGAAAAATATTGGTTCTTTGATGAAAAAAAAAATTGTCATTTGATTGGTAACAGTTTATGAGTTATGATGGATTTCTGCATTTGTAACACATTCTAAAACTATAACCCACATTACGCACATTTTATCACAAAAACAAAACATGAATAAGTATCGCTGTCTTACCTCTACTTATAATTTAAGTCCCTGTGGCGCTCTTTCTGAACAAAAATATCATCATTTTCCGGTAAAAGTTCTCTTTATCTTCTTCAGATTTAAAAGTCTCTCAGTCTCAATGGAGCTCACTGCCAGGGAGGAAAGCCTTCCCTGATCAGTCCTGTTCCAGCTGGATGTTTAGAGTCTTTTTAGTGCTTTACTTGTTTAGCAAAACTCGCTAATAAAACATCAATAACTTGTTTTGACTCTACTATTTGGGGATCACGAGCGGTGCCCCTTGAGCGCCCCCTGCCTAGCGGCCAAGGAACTGCCGGCCTCACCTACAACCAGTTCTTTGCTGTTTATGATCGGCCAGCACCACGAAAACATGTTATCTGCACACAGTTTGATGACCAAAACACAATTCGTAATCCACATATATTAAATTGTGGAAAATCAGTTCATAACTGTTTGAACAATTGAATTTATGATCTAGAGACAGGAAGATGCATTCACAGAATGGAAGTCAGCGCAGTTAACATGGGATTGCGCAATCCCAGGGGAGGCCAAGCTCGCTGCGGCCTCACCGGCTTTGCTATGAAGCGCCACCAAGGATTTACATGAAAAATAGCAAAAAGTCTGCGATTTTAAAGAAAATATGATCAAAAATTAGCAAATTAGATAAATAAAATACTTATTACAAATGACTGAGTAAATCAAAATTTATATTATGTTATTATATATTTTCTTTCTTTCCATGATGACAAGTGAGGCATTTCTCTGGTTCATTTTGTCATTGGCATCCTTTTTTACACAGTGAGTGCACATTAGTCCAATGTTACCCTACAGTATCTGGAAGACTGAATAGATCTGATGAGCAACTTACAATAACTTCTTATAATGATGTAACGTGATAATATGTGTGATTGACCGTGACACCTCTCTTTCTCTCTCTCTCTCTGATCTAAGAATTGTTGCTGTGCTGTGGTGGAGTTTACATTTTACAGTGTTAATAAATTAAGATTTTGGAAGTATTTTAAGTGTCCACTCTCACTAATTTCCATTAACCTGGCCTCAAGGTATTGCACAGTTGGTATTGCAAAGTTGGTATACACATTCAGTACACAAAAAAAATGTGGTGGGCCAGTCTAATCCAAAATGCCAGGGCCGATTTTTTTGTCCCTGATGACATGTTTTATGATTTGGCGTTATATAAATAAAAACTGAAATGTATTGAACAAGAGTAAGTTTGTCAGTTTTCAAGCAGGATTTGTATATCTGTTCAACTTAAATATATAAATATAAGGAAACCAAAGAGTTAAGATCACTTACTTACCAAGAGAAATTCCTTTGGGGTTTATTTGTGGTCTCTTGCTGCCCCCTGCTGGACAAGTATGATCAAATACATATGCTTTACATGTCAACTTGGTATCAAAATTCAGATTTCAATCTAAAATGGCTTACTTCCTGTGATACTTGCAGTATGACATTAATTGTAAATTCTGAGCGTCTTGCTGAGATCTACAACTGTACAAAATTTCATTACTCTACGATGAAGTAAGTGAATACCAAAGGGTCCTTTGAAATTTGCTTGGTGGCGCTATAGAGAAACTAAGTCCTGCTCACTAAAGTTTGTTAAGGATTCCTGTTGGGGGGTGGATAAGGATGCATCCAAATGAGTTTTAAGCAGCTCGGCCCAAAACTGTGGAATTCAGAGCCAAACGTATGACAGCAGCGTTTGAGGTGAATATGCCACGCCGCCACGCCCCCCTGCTCCATCCAATCCAGTTGAGCCTGAAATCCACAACATACCAACATGTGTTCTGTCTGTGGACACAGTTTCATGTTGATTAGCTCAGAGGGGTAACATAGCGACCGCTTACAACAAAACATGACACTTCCTGTTGTCAGGGGGCGTGGCCTAATCAATGTCATCATTTGACCATTGGATATTATAGGAGACCTGATGGTGATCAATTACTGAAAGTTTGATGCCTCTGTGTGTTTCTGTGTAGGAGATATAACAGTTTTATTTTTTGTGGCGAGTAGGTGAACTTTGACCCCTGCTAATGCCCCTTCAACAAGCTCAAAAACTCACCGTTTTGATAACTTTTAATTGGCCATGCCTTATGATCAGACTGCCCGAGTTTCAAGCCGCTCGCTAAAAATCTCTAGGAGGAGATCCATCAAATACCAATGCTATAAACGTCAAATATGGGGTCAAAATCAGACATTCAATCTAAAATGGCCAACTTCCTGTGATATTTACACTATGACATTAATTGTAAATTCTGAGCGTCTTGGTGAGCTCTACCACTGTACCAAATCTCATGTCTCTACGATGAAGTAAGTGAATAGCAAAGGGTCCTTTGAAAATTGCTAAGTGGCGCCGTTGAGGCATTAGGTCACGCCCACCAAAATTTCTTATGGATTCCTGTTGGGGGGTGGATAAGGATGCATCCAAGTGAGTTTTATGCAGCTCGGCCCAAAAATGTGGAATTCAGAGCCAAACGTATGGCAGCGGCGTTTGAGGTGACTTCACCACGCCGCCACGCTCTCCTGCTCCATCGAATCGACTTGGGGCTGGAATCCACAACACAACAACATGTCTTCTGTCTCTGGACACAGTTTCATGTTGATTAGCTCAGAGGGGTAACATAGCGACCGTTTACAGCAAAACATGACACTTCCTGTTGTCAGGGGGTGTGGCCTAAGTGATGTCATCATTTGACCATTGGATATTATAGGAGACCTGATGATGATTAATCACAGAAAGTTTGGTGCCTCTGTGTGTTTCTGTGTAGGAGATATAACACTTTTATTTTTTGTGGCGAATAGGTGAACTTTGACCCCTGCCAACGCCCCTTCAGCATGCTCAAAAACTCACCGTTTTGATAACTTTTGATTGGCCATGCCTTATGATCAGACTGCCCGAGTTTCAAGCCGATCGCTCGATATCTTTAGGAGGAGTTAGATCTTATACCGATGCTGTAACTGTCAAAATTGAGGTCAAAATCAGACTTTCAATCTAAAATGGCCGACTTCCTGTGATATTTACACTATGACATTAATTGTAAATTCTGAGCGTCTTGGTGAGCTCTACAACTGTACCAAATTTCATGTCTCTACGACGAAGTAAGTGAATAGCAAAGGGTCCTTTGAAAATTTCTAGGTGGCGCCGTTGAGGCATTTTTCTTTAGATTTTTGTGACGACCTTAAAATACAAAATTTTTAAACAGTCACCATGCATCTGCAAAGTTTGGTGAGTTTTTGAAAATGACAAAGCCCCCAAAAAGGCCCCTCTTTAGGGGGGCAGAATAATAAGAAGAATTAAAACCGCAAGCGGTGATGATCGGCCCTCGCAGCAAAGCGCCGCTCTGGCCTATTGGCCACCGCTGGGATTTGCGCACCGCCGGCTGCCCGCCACCGCAGATGCTGTCACGCATTTTGCCCGCCCGTCCACTGGGCGATTCACACGAACGTGTTCGGCAGCGCTCCCCCACGACTCACAAAAAACCTGGTGCAGATCGGTCAATGCACCGAGGACACACAGCCGTTGAATAACGAAAATGCATTTGGCCACCGGGCCGGACTAAATCGTTCGGCGGGCCAGATCCGGCCCGCAGGCCGTACGTTTGACACCCCTGGTTTAAACACTAGTATACAAATTTAATTAAAGGTATCTTACTAGCTGTTAATCCAGCTTCATGTGAAAAGTTAACAAAACCTTTTTAGTTATTTAAAGTTAGTTATTTCATGTGTTTAAGGGTTTCGTTTCTTGCATTAAGACAGCTGTTATGAAAGTTTGACAGTTAAATTGGTGGATACACACCCAAAAGTAATAATGTAAAAGTAACACTTTAGCAATTGGAATATTGCTAAAGTAACACGTTAGCAATATTCCACATGTGTATGTTGTGTACAAACTTTAGTAATTTCTAACAGACCACTTCACTCTCAGAAAGCAGGTCTGCTGGTGGTTCCTAAAGTCTGTAAAACCAGAATGGTAGGCAGATCCTTTAGCTATCATGCTCCTCTCCAGTGGAACCAACTCCCAGTTTTGGTCCGTGACGCAGACACCCTGTCTACTTTTAAGACTAATCCTTAAACTTTCCTGTTTCCATCCATCCATCGTCTTCCGCTTATCCGGGGTCAGGTCGCGGGTGTAGCAGCTTCAAGAGGGAGGCCCAGACCTTCCTCTCCCCAGCCACTTGGGCCACTTCCTCCGGGGGAATCCCAAAGCGTTCCCAGGCCAGCAGAGTCCCTCCAGCGTGTCCTGGGTCTTCCCCTGGGCCTCCTCCCGGTGGGACGTGCCCAGAACACCTCACCAGGGATGCGTCCAGGAGGCATCCTAACCAGATGCCCGAGCCACCTCAACTGGCTCCTCTCAATGTGAAGGAGCAGCGGCTTTATTCTGAGTCCTCCCCGGATGACTGATCTCCTCACCCTATCTCTAAGGGAGAGCCCAGACACACTATGGAGAAAACTCATTTTGGCCGCTTGTGTCCGGGATCTCGTTCTTTCGGTCACGACCCAAAGCTCGTGACCATAGATGAGGGTAGGAACGTAGATCGACTGGTAAATCGAGAGCTTGGCCTTTTGGCTCAGCTCTCTCTTCACCACAACGGACCGGTACAGCGCCCGCTTCACAGCAGACGTCGCACCAATCCGCCTGTCGATCTCCCACTCCATCTTCCCCTCATTCGTGAACAAGACCCCAAGATACTTGAACTCCTCCACTAGAAGCTGGCTCTTGGGACTTTCCTTTTTGACAAAGCTTATAGTCAGAGTGGCTCATGTTACGCTGAGCTACCTTTATAGTTATGCTGGTATAGGCTTAGGCTGCTGGAGGACATCAGGGTCTATTGTTCTTCAATTTTGCATGACTGTTGTCATTTCAGCTTTTAACTTTCTGTTCTCTCTCTTTTATCTTCATAGTAGGTACACCTGGTCTGGCGTTCTGTTAGCTGTGACATCATCCAGGGAAGACAGATCACCTGCTATTACCATCTAATGTAAAACAGATTACTGGATCAATGTGTGCTTCTGTGCTTTTTTGTCTGTCATGTTGTGTCTCTTCTCTCTCTTTTGTAACCCCCAGTCAGTCAAGGCAGATTACCGTTCATACTGAGCCCGGTTCTGCTGGAGGTTTTTCCTTCCTGTTAATGGGGAGTTTTTCCTTCTGCTGTCACTTCATGCTTGATCAGTATGAGGGATTGCTGCAAAGCCATGTACAATGCAAACGACTCTCCCTGTGGCTCTACGCTTCTTCAGGAGTGAATGCTGCTTGTTACGACTTTGATGCAATTAACTGGTTCACTTATATAGGAATTTCTTTTACCAATCTGGATAATCTGACTTAATATGTATAATCTGATTGATTTTGACATTGTAAACTGCCTTTAGATGACATGCAGGCATGGACTGGTAATCGGGCGTACCGGGCATTTTCCCGGTGGGCCGACGTGCTGTTTGGGCCGGCAGACCCGACATGTATATTAATAATATGTATTATTATTATTATTATTTTATATATCTGCCTCGTTATATTTGCATAATGCATGAAGAAAAATATCAGCAGCGCAAGAGTCTGTTCCGATCATCCGGCCCTTACCACAGGCTACTGCAGCCCATTGGTTATCATCGCTGACAGTCTAAAGGGCTAGGCCAATCATAAAGTAGAAAAACACCTTCACGCTCCATGTGGAACTTTGTGCAGCAGTGTTCACAGTAGTAATGGATAAGAAACGCAAGGGAGGCGCAGAGAAACTGCACGAAAAAAAGAAACGAGTTCTTCAAACGGACGCTGCGAAATGTGTCAAACTGACTGACATGTTCCCAACAGCAGGCCCTTCATCTGCTCCGGTGTCTGGTGTAAAATATGGTGGTGGTGGTTGTAGTCAGTGACGTGCGGTAGAGTTCATAGCTGGTGAGGCACTGACGTCATCAGAGTCAGATTTACAAATATATACACTCTACAGAGTACACTCGTTGCAAAGTGCTGAAGGAGACTGATTGAGCCAAATAAATTCACCAAGATACATGGAAAAATATTGGTTCTTTGATGAAAAAAAATTGTCATTTGATTGGTAACAGTTTATGAGTTATGATGGATTTCTGCATTTGTAACACATTCTAAAACTATAACCCACATTACGCACATTTTATCACAAAAACTAAACATGAATAAGTATCGCTGTCTTACCTCTACTTATAATTTAAGTCCCTGTGGCGCTCTTTCTGAACAAAAATATCATCATTTTCCGGTAAAAGTTCCCTTTATCTTCTTCAGTTTTAAAAGTCTCTCAGTCTCAATGGAGCTCACTGCCAGGGAGGAAAGCCTTCCCTGATCAGTCCTGTTCCAGCTGTATGTTTAGAGTCTTTTTAGTGCTTTACTTGTTTAGCAAAACTCGCTAATAAAACATCAATAACTTGTTTTGACTCTACTATTTGGGGATCACGAGCGGTGCCCCTTGAGCGCCCCCTGCCTAGAGGCCAAGGAACTGCCGGCCTCACCTACAACCAGTTCTTTGCTGTTTATGATCACCCAGCACCACGAAAACATGTTATCTGCACACAGTTTGATGACCAAAACACAATTCGTAATCCACATATATTAAATTGTGGAAAATCAGTTCATAACTGTTTGAACAATTGAATTTATGATCTAGAGACAGGAAGATGCATTCACAGAATGGAAGTCAGCACAGTTAACATGGGATTGCGCAATCCCAGGGGAGGCCAAGCTCGCTGCGGCCTCACCGGCTTCGCTATGAAGCGCCACCAAGGATTTACATGAAAAATAGCGAAAAGTCTGCGATATTAAAGAAAATATGATCAAAAATTAGGAAATTAGATAAATAAAATACTTATTACAAATGACTGAGTAAATCAAAATTTATATTATGTTATTATATATTTTCTTTCTTTCCATGATGACAAGTGAGGCATTTCTCTGGTTCATTTTGTCATTGGCATCCTTTTTTACACAGTGAGTGCACATTAGTCCAATGTTACCCTACAGTATCTGGAAGACTGAATAGATCTGATGAGCAACTTACAATAACTTCTTATAATGATGTAACGTGATAATATGTGTGATTAACCGTGACACCTCTCTTTCTCTCTCTCTCTCTCTGATCTAAGAATAGTTGCTGTGCTGTGGTGGAGTTTACATTTCACAGTGTTAATAAATTAAGATTTTGGAAGTATTTTAAGTGTCCACTCTCACTAATTTCCATTAACCTGGCCTCAAGGTATTGCACAGTTGGTATTGCAAAGTTGGTATACACATTCAGTACACAAAAAAAATGTGGTGGGCCAGTCTAATCCAAAATGCCAGGGCCGATTTTTTTGTCCCAGTCCACCCCTGATGACATGTTTTATGATTTGGCGTTATATAAATAAAAACTGAAATGTATTGAACAAGAGTAAGTTTGTCAGTTTTCAAGCAGGATTTGTATATCTGTTCAACATAAATATATAAGGAAACCAAAGAGTTAAGATCACTTACTTACCAAGAGAGATTCCTTTGGGGTTTATTTGTGGTCTCTTGCTGCCCCCTGCTGGACAAGTATGATCAAATACATATGCTTTACATGTCAACTTGGTATCAAAATTCAGATTTCAATCTAAAATGGCTTACTTCCTGTGATACTTGCACTATGACATTAATTGTAAATTCTGAGCATCTTGCTGAGACCTACAACTGTACAAAATTTCATTACTCTACGATGAAGTAAGTGAATAGCAAAAGGTCCTTTGAAAATTGCTTGGTGGCGCTATAGAGAAACTAAGTCCTGCTCACTAAAGTTTGTTATGGATTCCTGTTGGGGGGTGGATAAGGATGCATCCAAATGAGTTTTAGGCAGCTCGGCCCAAAACTGTGGAATTCAGAGCCAAACGTATGACAGCAGCGTTTGAGGTGAATATACCACGCCGCCACGCCCCCCTGCTCCATCGAATCCAGTTGAGCCTGAAATCCACAACATACCAACATGTGTTCTGTCTGTGGACACAGTTTCATGTTGATTAGCTAAGAGGGGTAACATAGCGACCGCTTACAACAAAACATGACACTTCCTGTTGTCAGGGGGCGTGGCCTAAGCAATGTCATCATTTGACCATTGGATATTATAGGAGACCTGATGATGATCAATCACAGAAAGTTTGGTGCCTCTGTGTGTTTCTGTGTAGGAGATATAACACTTTTATTTTTTGTGGCGAATAGGTGAACTTTGACCCCTGCCAACGCCCCTTCAGCATGCTCAAAAACTCACCGTTTTGATAACATTTGATTGGCCACGCCTTATGATCAGACTGCCCGAGTTTCAAGCCGATCGCTCGATATCTCTAGGAGGAGTTAGATCTTATACCAATGCTGTAACTGTCAAAATTGAGGTCAAAATCAGACTTTCAGTCTAAAATTGCCAACTTCCTGTGATACTTGCACTATGACATTAATTGTAAATTCTGAGCGTCTTGTTGAGCTCTACAACTGTACCAAATCTCATGTCTCTACGACGAAGTAAGTGAATAGCAAAGGGTCCTTTGAAAATTTCTAGGTGGCGCCGTTGAGGCATTTTTCTTTAGATTTTTGTGACGACCTTAAAATACAAAATTTTTAAACAGTCACCATGCATCTGCAAAGTTTGGTGAGTTTTTGAAAATGAGAAAGCCCCCAAAAAGGCCCCTCTTTAGGGGGGCAGAATAATAAGAATAAGAATAATAATAATTAACACTACAGATACAATAGGCCTTCGCAGCGCTTAGCTGCTCGGGCCTAATAATAATTAACACTACAGATACAATAGGCCTTCGCAGCGCTTAGCTGCTCGGGCCTAATAATAATAATTAACACTACAGATACAATAGGCCTTCGCAGCGCTTAGCTGCTCGGGCCTAATTAACACTACAGATACAATAGGCCTTCGCAGCGCTTAGCTGCTCGGGCCTAATAATTAAAACCGCAAGCGGTGATGATCGGCCCTCGCAGCAAAGCGCCGCTCTGGCCTATTGGCCACCCCTGGGATTTGCGCACCGCCGGCCGCCCGCCACCGCAGATGCTGTCACGCATTTTGCCCGCCCGTCCACTGGGCGATTCACACGAACGTGTTCGGCAGCGCTCCCCCACGACTCACAAAAAATCTGGTCCAGATCGCTCGATGCAGCGAGGAGATACAGCCGTTGAATAATGATAATGCATTTGGCCACCGGACCGGACTAAATCGTTCGGCGGGCCGTACCTTTGACACCCCTGGTTTAAACATTAGTATACCAATTTAATCAAAGGTATTTTACTAGCTGTTAATCCAGCTTAATGTGAAAAGTTAACAAAACCATTTTAGTTTTTTAAAGTTACTTGCTATTTCATGTGTTTAAGGGTTTTGTTTCTTGCATTAAGACAGCTTTTATGAAAGTTTAACATCTAAATTGGTGATACACACCCAAAAGTAATGTAAAAGTAACACTTTAGCAATTGGACTATTGCTAAGGGAACACTTTAGCAAAATCGTGGGGGTAGCAGCTTTATAAAGGAGGCCCAGACGTGCCTCTCCCCAGCCACTTGGGCCACCTCCTCCAGGGGAATCCCAAGGTGTTCCCAGGCCAGCAGAGAAAACATAGTCCCTCCAGCGTGTCCCAGGTCTTCCCCTGGGCCTCCTCCCGGTGGGACGTGCCCAGAACACCTCACCAGGGAGGCGTCCAGGAGACATCCTAACCAGATGCACAAGCCACCTCAACTGGCTCCTCTCGACGTGAAGAAGCAGTGGCTACTCTGAGTCCTCCCCGGATGACTGAGCTCCTCACCTTATCTCTAAGGGAGAGCTCACACACACTATGGAGAAAAATCATTTCGGCCGCTTGTATCCAGGATCTCGTTCTTTCGGTCACGACCCAAAGCTCGTGACCATAGATGAGGGTAGGAACGTAGATCGACTGGTAAATCGAGAGCTTCGCCTTTTGGCTCAGCTCTCTCTTCACCACAACGGATCGGTACAGCGCCCGCTTCACAGCAGACGCCGCACCAATCCGCCTGTCGATCTCCCGCTCCATCTTCCCCTCATTCGTGAACAAGACCCCAAGATACTTGAACTTCTCCACTAGAAGCTGGCTCTTTGGACTTTCCTTTTTTAAAAAGCTTATAGTTAGAGTGGCTCATGTTACCCTGAGCTACCTCTATAGTTATGCTGCTATATGTTTAGGCTACTGCAGGACATCAGGGTCTATTGTTCTTCAATTTTGAATGACTGTTGTCATTTCAGCTTTTAACTTTTTGATTTTTCTTTTTTCTTCATTGTAGGTACACCTGGTCTGGTGTTCTGTTAGCTGTGGCATCATCCAGGGAAGACAGATCACCCGCTACTACCATCTAATGTAGAACTTCTGTGCTTTTTTGTCTGTCTTGTTGTGTCTCTGCTCTGTCTTCTGTAACCCCCAGTCTGTCGAGGCAGATGACCGTTCATACTGAGCCCGGTTCTGCTGGAGGTTTTACCTTCCCGTTAATGGGGAGTTTTTTTCCCCGCTGTTGCTTCATGCTTGCTCAGTATGAGGGATTGCTGCAAAGCCATGGACACAGCAGACGACTCTCCCTGTGGTTCTACGCTTCTTCAAGAGAGAATGCTACTTGTCAAGACTTTGATGCAATGAACTGGTTCCCTTATATAGGAATTTTTTTGACCAATGTGTATAATCTGACCCAATCTGTATAATCTGATTGATTTTGACTTTGTAAAGTGCCTTGAGATGACATATTTCATGAATTGGCGCTATATAAATAACATTGAATTGAATCATCTCTTTAGACCAAGTAAACTATCACATTTTATGAGACAGTTATCTCATTTTAAAGATATAATCATCTAACGTTATTACTCTTAGCAAGTTAAAGCTCCATAAAAATTTTAGACCAGCTTTTAGTTCCACTCTCTTATTATGCACATCTAGGCTACCTATAAATATAAAGTATGGCATGCCAAAAAACATTTTCAACAAAAGGCAATTTTAGTAATCGCCTTGCAATTTTATATCTAAGCATTAAAAATGATAATATTTCACCAATTTTCACAGCAAGATTGAAATAACGACTATCCAACATTTTAAGATTTTGTAAAAACTTTTTTCCTTTTTTACCTACCTTTTGAAATGAATACTTGTTTCTACTTCTCCAAAATTATACTTCAAGAAAACTATTGTGCTGTCCTGGGGCCATATGCAGCTAGACAGCTAGGACAAAAGTTCCCCACACAAAGCTTCCTTTTCTTGCGTTGTCTGAATAACCTTTGTTACCAAATCTGGTTTTAAACATTGTTTTTGTAAAAAGACAAATATTTTTCCAAGGCAGAAGCGTGTAGAACAAATTCAACTTCAACATTAGCAGTTTCCCTAGCTTAATAGCTGAAAAGCAGCTTTTAACCGGAGCAAAATACGTCAAAGATCTTTTTTTAAGGTGAGAGCACTCACTATCTCACGTAATTCACATAGAGATCTAACAAAGTTGTGATGTCTCACTCTGATTAAATATGAACCCAAAACGTTTCTAACTGTTTTTACCATGGATTTCCTCTGACTAAGAATTAATTAATATCTTATTTATGTAATGTATTCACGACATGAATTCCTTGCTGTCTTAACAAAAGGCAGAACAACTATAACGTTACTTTCTATAATTATTACAGGTTCTGCTGAGATGTCAAATTCTGGAGAGTGCTTAGACACCCTGACACACAAATATGGATTAACTTCATTTCAAGTGCACTCGTGAACTTGTTTTAGTTGATTTAGTTTTCTTGATGTACTGTAGAGCGTGATGAGGTCTGTTGTGGTATTGTGTGCACTGGATTGTGGGGACAGTTGGTGTTGTCTGTCAAAGTTACAAGATATATATAATGGTTGCAGTTACAGCTCAAACGTCGTAACAACACTTCTAAATCTGAGTCTGACGCACAATTTCAAATACAAACACGAAGCAGTTTGATTTTTGTCCGATGACGAGCGAGCGAGCGAGCGAGCGAGAGAGAGAGAACTGGTAAAGCAGCACATAGTAACAATAAGTCTAGCGCTCCATAAAGATGTTATTAATCAGGGAAATCTTTCTGATTGTTTCACAGCGGTTACCTGCAGCGGGTAAACACGCCCACGACAACACACTTAGGCTCCCCGCAGCCCATTTCTATCATAATATACGCCAAAACTGCCTCTTTAAAATGAACTGCACTGTCTGAATTGCAATGAGAAGTATTACACATCTATGCGCTCCCCCCAGGAGCAGCGTTTTTTTTTTTTCCCCAGGACCCGCGGTAACGACAGCGGTGTTCTTACCATGGAGTATTAGGGCCACACATGAAGAGAAAAAATAATTTTGCCATGACGAGATTAAACTGGTGGAGATCAGTTGATGCAGCGATGCATTAGGGCACCGGAGGCAGTGGCGACCCACCAGCTTAAAATCTATGTATTGACATCTTAAAAATGGTCTTATAGCTTAAAAGATCATCCTGTTTTGGTTGATTTTGTAGCCGAATAGAAGAGATGTTCTCAAAGCATTAAATAAGCCTTTTGACTTTTAAAAATGTTGTCCTTTTAAGGTAATTTTAAGTTACTTTTTATTAAATTTGTCAATATCCTATGGAAGTCTGGACATATGGCAGCGGCCTTTCAGGTGACTTCGCCACGCCACCACGCCGCACTGCTACATGGAATCCAGTTGGGCCTCGAATCCACAACACAGCAACATGTCTTCTGTCTGTGGACACATTTTCATGTTGATTAGCTCAGAGGGGTAACATAGCGAATGTTAACAATAAAACATGACACTTCCTGTTGTCAGGGGGCGTGGCCTAAGCAATGTCATCATTTGACCATTGGATATTGTAGGAGACCTAGTGGTGATCAACTACTGAAAGTTTGGTGGCTCTGTGAGTTTTTGTATATGAAATATAACAGTTTTGTGTTTCATGGCGAGTAGGTGAACTTTGACCCCCGCTCACGCCCCTTCAGCATGCTCAAAAACTCACTGTTTTGATAACCTTTAATTGGCCATGCCTTATGATCAGACTGCCCGAGTTTCAAGCCGCTCGCTCAAAATCTCTAGGAGGAGTTCCATCAAATACCAATGCTGTAAACGTCAAAAATGGGGTCAAAATCAGACCTTCAATCTAAAATGGCCGACTTCCTGTGATATTTGCACTATGACATTAATTGTAAATTCTGAGCGTCTTGGTGAGCTCTAACACTGTACCAAATCTCATGTCTCTACGATGAAGTAAGTGAATAGCAAAGGGTCCTTTGAAAATTGCTAGGTGGCGCCGTTGAGGCATTAGGTCACGCCCACCAAAGTTTGTTATGAATTCCTGTTGGGGGGTGGATAAGGATGCATCCAAGTGAGTTTTAAGCAGCTCGGCCCAAAAATGTGGAATTCAGAGCCAAACGTATGGCAGCGGCGTTTGAGGTGACTTCACCACGCCGCCACGCTCTCCTGCTCCATCGAATCCACTTGGGGCTGGAATCCACAATACATCAACATGTCTTCCGTCTCTGGACACAGTTTCATGTTGATTAGCTCAGAGGGGTAACATAGCGACCGTTTACAGCAAAACATGACACTTCCTGTTGTCAGGGGGCGTGGCCTAAGTGATGTCATAATTTGACCATTGGATATTAAAGAAGACCCAATGATGATCAATCACAGAAAGTTTGGTGCCTCTATGTGTTTCTGTGTAGGAGATATAACAGTTTTATTTTTTGTGGCGAGTAGGTGAACTTTGACCCCTGCTAACACCCCTTCAGCATGCTCAAAAACTCACCGTTTTGATAACTTTTAATTGGCCATGCCTTATGATCAGACTGACCGAGTTTCAAGCCACTCGCTAAAAATCTCTAGGAGGAGTTCGATCAAATACCAATGCTGTAAACGTCAAAAATCGGGTCAAAATCAGACCTTCAATCTAAAATGGCCGACTTCCTGTGATATTTGCACTATGACATTAATTGTAAATTCTGAGCGTCTTGGTGAGCTCTAACACTGTACCAAATCTCATGTCTCTACGATGAAGTAAGTGAATAGCAAAGGGTCCTTTGAAAATTGCTAGGTGGCGCCGTTGAGGCATTTTTCTTTAGATTTTTATGAGGACCTTAAAATACAAAATTTTTAAACAGTCTTCATGCGTCCGCCAAGTTTGGTGAGTTTTTGAATATGATAAATCCCCCAAAAAGGCCCCTCTTTAGGGGGGCAGAATAAAAATAATAATAATAAGAAACAACACAGAAACAATAGGCCTTCGCAGCGCTTCGCTGCTCGGGCCTAATTAAAACCGCAAGCGGTGATGATCGGCCCTCGCAGCAAAGCGCCGCTCTGGCCTATTGGCCACCGCTGGGATTTGCGCACCGCCGGCCGCCCGCCACCGCAGATGCTGTCTCGCATTTTGCCCGCCCGTCCACTGGGCGATTCACACGAACGTGTTCGGCAGCGCTCCCCACGGCTCACAAAAAATCTGGTGCAGATCGCTCAATGCAGCGAGGAGATACAGCCGTTGAATAATGATAATGCATTTGGCCACCGGACCGGACTAAATCGTTCAGCGGGTCGAATTCGGCCCGCAGGCCGTAGCTTTGACACCCCTGGTTTAAACATTAGTATACCAATTTAATCAAAGGTATCTTACTAGCTGTTAATTCAGCTTAATGTGAAAAGTTAACAAAACCATTTTAGTTTTTTAAAGTTACTTGCTATTTCATGTGTTTAAGGGTTTTGTTTCTTGCATTAAGACAGCTTTTATGAAAGTTTAACATCTAAATTGGTGGATACACACCCAAAAGTAATGTAAAAGTAACACTTTAGCAATTGGACTATTGCTAAAGGAACACTTTAGCAATATCGCGGGGGTAGCAGCTTTATAAAGGAGGCCCAGACGTCCCTCTCCCCAGCCACTTGGGCCAGCTTCTCTGGGGGAATCCCAAGGCGTTCGCAGTCAGCCAAGAGACATAGTCCCTCCAGCGTGTCCTGGGTCTTCCCCTGGGCCTCCTCCCGGTGGGACGTGCCCAGAACACCTCACCAAGGAGGCGTCCAGGAGGCATCCTAACCAGATGCACAAGCCACCTCAACTGGCTCCTCTCGACGTGAAGAAGCAGTGGCTCTACTCTGAGTCCTCCCCGGATGACTGAGCTCCTCACCTTATCTCTAAGGGAGAGCTCACACACACTATGGAGAAAACTCATTTCGGCCGCTTGTATCCAGGATCTCGTTCTTTCGGTCACGACCCAAAGCTCGTGACCATAGATGAGCGTAGGAACGTAGATCGACCGGTAAATCGAGAGCTTCGCCTTTTGGCTCAGCTCTCTCTTCACCACAACGGACCGGTACAGCGCCCGCTTCACAGCAGACGCCGCACCAATCCGCCTGTCGATCTCCCGCTCCATCTTCCCCTCATTCGTGAGCAAGACCCCAAGATACTTGAACTTCTCCACTAGAAGCTGGCTCTTTGGACTTTCCTTTTTTAAAAAGCTTATAGTTAGAGGGGCTCATGTTACCCTGAGCTACCTCTATAGTTATGCTGCTATACGTTTAGGCTACTGCAGGACATCAGGGTCTATTGTTCTTCAATTTTGAATGACTGTTGTCATTTCAGCTTTTAACTTTTTGATTTTTATTTTTTCTTCATTGTAGGTACACCTGGTCTGGTGTTCTGTTAGCTGTGGCATCATCCAGGGAAGACAGATCACCCGCTACTACCATCTAATGTAGAACTTCTGTGCTTTTTTGTCTCTCTTGTTGTGTCTCTGCTCTGTCTTCTGTAACCCCCAGTCTGTCGAGGCAGATGACCGTTCATACTGAGCCCGGTTCTGCTGGAGGTTTTACCTTCCTGTTAATGGGGAGTTTTTTCCCCCGCTGTTGCTTCATGCTTGCTCAGTAGGTAGGATTGCTGCAAAGCCATGGACACAGCAGACGACTCTCCCTGTGGCTCTACGCTTCTTCAAGAGAGAATGCTACTTGTCAAGACTTTGATGCAATGAACTGGTTCCCTTATATAGGAATTTTTTTGACCAATGTGTATAATCTGACCCAATCTGTATAATCTGATTGATTTTGACTTTGTAAAGTGCCTTGAGATGACATATTTCATGAATTGGCGCTATATAAATAACATTGAATTTAATCATCTCTTTAGACCAAGTAAACTATCACATTTTATGAGACAGTTATCTCATTTTAAAGATATAATCATCTAACGTTATTACTCTTAGCAAGTTAAAGCTCCATAAAAATTTTAGACCAGCTTTTAGTTCCACTCTTTTATTATGCACATCTAGGCTACCTATAAATATAAAGTATGGCATGCCAAAAAACATTTTCAACAAAAGGCAATTTTAGTAATTGCCTTGCAATTTTATATCTAAGCATTAAAAATTTGCATTGCGTTACATTGAAATGACTGTTGTCATTTCAGCTTTTAACTTTTTGTTCTCTCTCTTTTTTCTTCATAGTAGGTACACCTGGTCTGACGTTCTGTTGACTGTGAAATCATCCAGGGAGGACAGATCACCGACTATTACCATCTAATGTAGAACAGATTACTAGATCAATGTGTGCTTCTGTGCTTTTTTGTCTCTCTTGTTGTGTCTCTGCTCTGTCTTCTGTAACCCCAGTCGGTCGAGGCAGATGACCGTTCATACTGAGCCCGGTTCTGCCGGAGGTTTTTTTTTCCCGTTAATGGGTGTTTTTTCTTCCCACTGTCGCTTCATGCTTGCTCAGTATGAGGGATTGCAGCAAAGCCATGTACAATGCAGACGACTCTCCCTGTGGCTCTACGGTCCCCCAGGAGTGAATGCTGCTTGTCGGGACTTTGATGCAATCAACTGGTTTCCTTATATAGGACATTTTGACCAATCTGTATAATCTGACCCAATCTGTATAATATGATTGAACTTGATTTTGTAAAGTGCCTTGAGATGACATGTTTCATGATTTGGCGCTATATAAATAAAATTGAATTGAATTGAATTGAATTAAAAATGATAATATTTCACCAATTTTCACAGCAAGATTGAAATAACGACTATCCAACATTTTAAGATTTTGTAAAAACTTTTTTCCTTTTTTACCTACCTTTTGAAATGAATACTTGTTTCTACTTCTCCAAAATTATACTTCAAGAAAACTATTGTGCTGTCCTGGGGCCATATGAAGCTAGACAGCTAGGACAAAAGTTCCCCACACAAAGCTTCCTTTTCTTGCGTTGTCTGAATAACCTTTGTTACCAAATCTGGTTTTAAACATTGTTTTTGTAAAAAGACAAATATTTTTCCAAGGCAGAAGCGTGTAGAACAAATTCAACTTCAACATTAGCAGTTTCCCTAGCTTCATAGCTGAAAAGCAGCTTTTAACCGGAGCAAAATACGTCAAAGATCTTTTTTTAAGGTGAGAGCACTCACTATCTCACGTAATTCACATAGAGATCTAACAAAGTTGTGATGTCTCACTCTGATTAAATATGAACCCAAAACGTTTCTAACTGTTTTTACCATGGATTTCCTCTGACTAAGAATTAATTAATATCTTATTTATGTAATGTATTCACGACATGAATTCCTTGCTGTCTTAACAAAAGGCAGAACAACTATAACGTTACTTTCTATAATTATTACAGGTTCTGCTGAGATGTCAAATTCTGGAGAGTGCTTAGACACCCTGACACACAAATATGGATTAACTTCATTTCAAGTGCACTCGTGAACTTGTTTTAGTTGATTTAGTTTTCTTGATGTACTGTAGAGCGTGATGAGGTCTGTTGTGGTATTGTGTGCACTGGATTGTGGGGACAGTTGGTGTTGTCTGTCAAAGTTACAAGATATATATAACGGTTGCAGTTACAGCTCAAACGTCGTAACAACACTTCTAAATCTGAGTCTGACGCACAATTTCAAATACAAACACGAAGCAGTTTGATTTTTGTCCGATGACGAGCGAGCGAGCGAGAGAGAGAGAACTGGTAAAGCAGCACATAGTAACAATAAGTCTAGCGCTCCATAAAGATGTTATTAATCGGGGAAATCTTTCTGATTGTTTCACAGCGGTTACCTGCAGCGGGTAAACACGCCCACGACAACACACTTAGGCTCCCCGCAGCCCATTTCTATCGTAATATGCGCCAAAACTGCCTCTTTAAAATGAACTGCACTGTCTGAATTGCAATGAGAAGTATTACACATCTATGCGCTCCCCCCAGGAGCAGCGTTTTTTTTTTTTTTCCCAGGACCCGCGGTAACGACAGCGGTGTTCTTACGATGGAGTATTAGGGCCACACATGAAGAGAAAAAATAATTTTGCCATGACGAGATTAAACTGGTGCAGATCAGTTGATGCAGCGATGCATTTGGCCACCGGAGGCAGTGGCGACCCACCAGCTTAAAATCTATGTATTGACATCTTAAAAATGGCCTTATAGCTTAAAAGATCATCCTGTTTTGGTTGATTTTGTAGCCGAATAGAAGAGATCTTCTCAAAGCATTAAATAAGCCTTTTGACTTTTAAAAATGTTGTCCTTTTAAGGTAATTTTAAGTTACTTTTTATTAAATTTGTCAATATCCTATGGAAGTCTGGACATATGGCAGCGGCCTTTCAGGTGACTTCGCCACGCCACCACGCCGCACTGCTACCAGTTGGGCCTCGAATCCACAACACAGCAACATGTCTTCTGTCTGTGGACACAGTTTCATGTTGATTAGCTCAGAGGGGTAACATAGCGACTGTTAACAATAAAACATGACACTTCCTGTTGTCAGGGGGCGTGGCCTAAGCAATGTCATCATTTGACCATTGGATATATTAGGAGACCTAGTGGTGATCAACTACTGAAAGTTTGGTGGCTCTGTGAGTTTTTGTATATGAAATATAACAGTTTTGTGTTTCATGGCGAGTAGGTGAACTTTGACCCCCGCTCACGCCCCTTCAGCATGCTCAGAAACTCACCGTTTTGATAACCTTTAATTGGCCATGCCTTATGATCAGACTGCCCGAGTTTCAAGCCGCTCGCTCAAAATCTCTAGGAGGAGTTCCATCAAATACCAATGCTGTAAACGTCAAAAATGGGGTCAAAATCAGACCTTCAATCTAAAATGGCCGACTTCCTGTGATATTTGCACTATGACATTAATTGTAAATTCTGAGCGTCTTGGTGAGCTCTACCACTGTACCAAATCTCATGTCTCTACGATGAAGTAAGTGAATAGCAAAGGGTCCTTTGAAAATTGCTAGGTGGCGCCGTTGAGGCATTAGGTCACGCCCACCAAAGTTTGTTATGGATTCCTGTTGGGGGGTGGATAAGGATGCATCCAAGTGAGTTTTAAGCAGCTCGGCCCAAAAATGTGGAATTCAGAGCCAAACGTATGGCAGCGGCGTTTGAGGTGACTTCACCACGCCGCCACGCTCTCCTGCTCCATCGAATCCACTTGGGGCTGGAATCCACAATACATCAACATGTCTTCCGTCTCTGGACACAGTTTCATGTTGATTAGCTCAGAGGGGTAACATAGCGACCGTTTACAGCAAAACATGACACTTCCTGTTGTCAGGGGGCGTGGCCTAAGTGATGTCATAATTTGACCATTGGATATTAAAGAAGACCCAATGATGATCAATCACAGAAAGTTTGGTGCCTCTATGTGTTTCTGTGTAGGAGATATAACAGTTTTATTTTTTGTGGCGAGTAGGTGAACTTTGACCCCTGCTAACACCCCTTCAACATGCTCAAAAACTCACCGTTTTGATAACTTTTAATTGGCCATGCCTTATGATCAGACTGACCGAGTTTCAATTTGCTCGCTCAAAATCTCTAGGAGGAGTTTGATCAAATACCAATGCTGTAAACGTCAAAAATGGGGTCAAAATCAGACCTTCAATCTAAAATGGCCGACTTCCTGTGATATTTGCACTATGACATTAATTGTAAATTCTGAGCGTCTTGGTGAGCTCTACCACTGTACCAAATCTCATGTCTCTACGATGAAGTAAGTGAATAGCAAAGGGTCCTTTGAAAATTGCTAGGTGGCGCCGTTGAGGCATTAGGTCACGCCCACCAAAGTTTGTTATGGATTCCTGTTGGGGGGTGGATAAGGATGCATCCAAGTGAGTTTTAAGCAGCTCGGCCCAAAAATTTGGAATTCAGAGCCAAACGTATGGCAGCGGCGTTTGAGGTGACTTCACCACGCCGCCACGCTCTCTTGCTCCATCGAATCCACTTGGGGCTGGAATCCACAATACATCAACATGTCTTCTGTCTCTGGACACAGTTTCATGTTGATTAGCTCAGAGGGGTAACATAGCGACCGTTTACAGCAAAACATGACACTTCCTGTTGTCAGGGGGCGTGGCCTAAATGATGTCATAATTTGACCATTGGATATTAAAGAAGACCCAATGATGATCAATCACAGAAAGTTTGGTGCCTCTATGTGTTTCTGTGTAGGAGATATAACAGTTTTATTTTTTGTGGCGAGTAGGTGAACTTTGACCCCTGCTAACACCCCTTCAACATGCTCAAAAACTCACCGTTTTGATAACTTTTAATTGGCCATGCCTTATGATCAGACTGACCGAGTTTCAAGTCGCTCGCTCAAAATCTCTAGGAGGAGTTCGATCAAATACCAATGCTGTAAACGTCAAAAATCGGGTCAAAATCAGACCTTAAATCTAAAATGGCCGACTTCCTGTGATATTTGCACTATGACATTAATTGTAAATTCTGAGCGTCTTGGTGAGCTCTACCACTGTACCAAATCTCATGTCTCTACGATGAAGTAAGTGAATAGCAAAGGGTCCTTTGAAAATTGCTAGGTGGCGCCATTGAGGCATTTTTCTTTAGATTTTTATGAGGACCTTAAAATACAAAATTTTTAAACAGTCTTCATGCGTCCGCCAAGTTTGGTGAGTTTTTGAATATGATAAAGCCCCCAAAAAGGCCCCTCTTTAGGGGGGCAGAATAAAAATAATAATAAGAAACAACACAGAAACAATAGGCCTTCGCAGCGCTTCGCTGCTCGGGCCTAATAATAATAATAATAAGAAACAACACAGAAACAATAGGCCTTCGCAGCGCTTCGCTGCTCGGGCCTAATTAACACTACAGATACAATAGGCCTTCGCAGCGCTTAGCTGCTCGGGCCTAATAATAATTAAAACCGCAAGCGGTGATGATCGGCCCTCGCAGCCAAGCGCCGCTCTGGCCTATGGGCCACCGCTAGGGTACGCGCACCTCCCGCCGCCAGCCACCGCAGAAGCTGTCATGCATTTTCCTCACCCGTCTAACATGCAATACACACGTATGTGTTGGGCAGCGCTCCCCCACGACTCACAAAAAACTGGTGCAGATCGGTCGATGCACCGAGGAGACACAGCCGTTGAATAATGAAAATGCATTTGGCCACCGGGCCGGACTAAATCGTTCGGAGGGCCAGATCCGGCCCGCAGGCCGTACGTTTGACACCCCTGGTTTAAACAATAGTATACAAATTTAATCAATGGTATCTTACTAGCTGTTAATCCAGCTTCATGTGAAAAGTTAACAAAACCTTTTAGTTATTTAAAGTTAATTATTTCATGTGTTTAAGGGTTTCGTTTCTTGCATTAAGACAGCTTTTATGAAAGTTTGACAGTTAAATTGGTGGATACACACCCAAAAGAAATAATGTAAAAGTAACACTTTAGCAATTGGAATATTGCTAAAGTAACACGTTAGCAATATTCCACATGTGTATGTTGTGTACAAACTTTAGTAATTTCTAACAGACCACTTCACTCTCAGAAATCAGGTCTGCTGGTGGTTCCTAAAGTCTGTAAAACCAGAATGGTAGGCAGATCCTTTAGCTATCATGCTCCTCTCCAGTGGAACCAACTCCCAGTTTTGGTCCGTGACGCAGACATCCTGTCTACTTTTAAGACTAATCCTTAAACTTTCCTTTTTCCATCCATCCATCGTCTTCCACTTATCCGGGGTCAGGTCGCAGGGGCAGCTTCAAGAGGGAGGCCCAGACCTTCCTCTCCCCAGCCACTTGGGCCACTTCCTCCAGGGGAATCCCAAAGCGTTCCCAGGCCAGCATAGTCTCTCCAGCGTGTCCTGGGTCTTCCCCTGGGCCTCCTCCCGGTGGGACGTGCCCAGAACACCTCACCAGGGAGGCGTCCAGGAGGCATCCTAACCAGATGCCCGAGCCACCTCAACTGGCTCCTCTCAATGTGAAGGAGCAGCGGCTCTACTCTGAGTCCTCCCCGGATGACTGAGCTCCTCACTTTATCTCTAAGGGAGAGCCCAGACACACTATGGAAAAAACTCATTTTGGCCGCTTGTATCCGGGATCTCGTTCTTTCGGTCACGACCCAAAGCTCGTGACCATAGATGAGGGTAGGAACGTAGATCGACTGGTAAATCGAGAGCTTCGCCTTTTGGCTCAGCTCTCTCTTCACCACAACGGATCGGTACAGCGCCCGCTTCACACAGACGCCACACCAATCCGCCTGTCGATCTCCCGCTCCATCTTCCCCTCATTCGTGAACAAGACCCCAAGATACTTGAACTCCTCCACTAGAAGCTGGCTCTTGGGACTTTCCTTTTTGACAAAGCTTATAGTTAGAGTGGTTCATGTTACCCTGAGCTACCTCTATAGTTATGCTGCTATAGGCTTAGGCTACTGGAGGACATCAGGGCCTATTTTTCTTCAATTTTGCATGACTGTTGTAATTTCAGCTTTTAACTTTTTGTTTTTTCTATTTTTTCTTCACAGTAGGTACACCTGGTCTGGCGTTCTGTTAGCTGTGACATCATCCAGGGAAGACAGATCACCTGTTATTACCATCTAATGTAAAACAGATTACTGGATCAATGTGTGCTTCTGTGCTTTTTTGTCTGTCTTGTTTTGTCTCTTCTCTCTCTTTTGTAACCCCCAGTCGGTCGAGGCAGATTATCGTTCATACTGAGCCCGGTTCTGCTGGAGGTTTTTCCTTCCTGTTAATGGGGAGTTTTTCCTTCTGCTGTCACTTCATGCTTGATCAGTATGAGGGATTGCTGCAAAGCCATGTACAATGCAAACGACTCTCCCTGTAGCTCTACGCTTCTTCAGGAGTGAATGCTGCTTGTTACGACTTTGATGCAATCAACTGGTTCCCTTATATAGGAATTTCTTTTACCAATCTGGATAATCTGACTTAATATGTATAATCTGATTGATTTTGACACTGTAAACTGCCTTTAGATGACATGCAGGCATGGACTGGTAATCGGGCGTACCCGGCATTTTCCTGGTGGGCCGGCAGACCCGACATGTATATTAATAATATGTATTATTATTATTATTATTTTATATATATGCCTCGTTATATTTGCATAATGCATGAAGAAAAATAAAATCAGCAGCGCAAGAGTCTGTTCCGATCATCCGGACCTTACCACAGGCTACTGCAGCCCATTGGTTATCATCCCTGACAGTCTAAAGGGCTAGGCCAATCTTAAAGTAGAAAAACACCTTCACGCTCCATGTGGAACTTTGTGCAGCAGTGTTCACAGTAGTAATGGATAAGAAACGCAAGGGAGGCGCAGAGAAACTGCACGAAAAAAAGAAACGAGTTCTTCAAACGGATGCTGCGAAATGTGTAAAACTGACTGACATGTTCCCAATAGCAGGCCCTTCATCTGCTCCGGTGTCTGATGTAAAATATAGTGGTGGTGGTTGTAGTCAGTGATGTGCGGTAGGGTTCATAGCTGGTGAGGCACTGACGTCATCAGAGTCAGATTTACAAATATATACACTCTACAGAGTAGACTCGTTGCAAAGTGCTGAAGGAGACTGATTGAGCCAAATAAATTCACCAAGATACATGGAAAAATATTGGTTCTTTGATGAAAATAAAATTGTCATTTGATTGGTAACAGTTTATGAGTTATGATGGATTTCTGCATTTGTAACACATTCTAAAACTATAACCCACATTACGCACATTTTATCACAAAAACAAAACATGAATAAGTATCGCTGTCTTACCTCTACTTATAATTTAAGTCTCTGCGGCGCTCTTTCTGAACAAAAATATCATCATTTTCCGGTAAAAGTTCTCTTTATCTTCTTCAGTTTTAAAAGTCTCTCTCTGTCTCAGTGGAGCTCACTGCCAGGGAGGAAAGCCTTCCCTGATCAGTCCTGTTCCAGCTGTATGTTTAGAGTCTTTTTAGTGCTTTACTTGTTTAGCAAAACTCGCTAATAAAACATCAATAACTTGCTTTGACTCTACTATTTGGGGATCACGAGCGGTGCTCCTTGAGCGCCCCCTGCCTAGCGGCCAAGGAACTGCCGGCCTCACCTACAACCAGTTCTTTGCTGTTTATGATCGGCCAGCACCACGAAAACATGTTCTCTGCACACAGTTTGATGACCAAAACACAATTCGTAATCCACATATATTAAATTGTGGAAAATCAGTTCATAACTGTTTGAACAATTGAATTTATGATCTAGAGACAGGAAGATGCATTCACAGAATGGAAGTCAGTGCAGTTAACATGGGATTGCGCAATCCCAGGGGAGGCCAAGCTCGCTGCGGTCTCACCGGCTTTGCTATGAAGCGCCACCAAGGATTTACATGAAAAATAGCGAAAAGTCTGCGATTTTAAAGAAAATATGATCAAAAATTAGGAAATTAGATAAATAAAATACTTATTACAAATGACTGAGTAAATCAAAATTTATATTATGTTATTATATATTTTCTTTCTTTCCATGATGACAAGTGAGGCATTTCTCTGGTTCATTTTGTCATTGGCATCCTTTTTTACACAGTGAGTGCACATTAGTCCAATGTTACCCTACAGTATCTGGAAGACTGAATAGATCTGATGAGCAACTTACAATAACTTCTTATAATGATGTAACGTGATAATATGTGTGATTAACCGTGACACCTCTCTTTCTCTCTCTCTCTCTCTGATCTAATAATAGTTGCTGTGCTGTGGTGGAGTTTACATTTTACAGTGTTAATAAATTAAGATTTTGGAAGTATTTTAAGTGTCCACTCTCACTAATTTCCATTAACCTGGCCTCAAGGTATTGCACAGTTGGTATTGCAAAGTTGGTATACACATTCAGTACACAAAAAAAATGTGGTGGGCCAGTCTAATCCAAAATGCCAGGGCCAATTTTTTTGTCCCAGTCCACCCCTGATGACATGTTTTATGATTTGGCGTTATATAAATATAAACTGAAATGTATTGAACAAGAGTAAGTTTGTCAGTTTTCAAGCAGGATTTGTATATCTGTTCAACATAAATATATAAGGAAACCAAAGAGTTAAGATCACTTACTTACCAAGAGAGATTCCTTTGGGGTTTATTTGTGGTCTCTTGCTGCCCCCTGCTGGACAAGTATGATCAAATACATATGCTTTACATGTCAACTTGGTATCAAAATTCAGATTTCAATCTAAAATGGCTTACTTCCTGTGATACTTGCACTATGACATTAATTGTAAATTCTGAGCATCTTGCTGAGATCTACAACTGTACAAAATTTCATTACTCTACGATGAAGTAAGTGAATAGCAAAAGGTCCTTTGAAAATTGCTTGGTGGCGCTATAGAGAAACTAAGTCCTGCTCACTAAAGTTTGTTATGGATTCCTGTTGGGGGGTGGATAAGGATGCATCCAAATGAGTTTTAGGCAGCTCGGCCCAAAACTGTGGAATTCAGAGCCAAACGTATGACAGCAGCGTTTGAGGTGAATATGCCACGCCGCCACGCCCCCCTGCTCCATCGAATCCAGTTGAGCCTGAAATCCACAACATACCAACATGTGTTCTGTCTGTGGACACAGTTTCATGTTGATTAGCTCAGAGGGGTAACATAGCGACCGCTTACAAAAAAACATGACACTTCCTGTTGTCAGGGGGCGTGGCCTAAGCAATGTCATCATTTGACCATTGGATATTATAGGAGACCTGATGATGATCAATCACAGAAAGTTTGGTGCCTCTGTGTGTTTCTGTGTAGGAGATATAACACTTTTATTTTTTGTGGCGAATAGGTGAACTTTGACCCCTGCCATTGCCCATTCAGCATGCTCAAAAACTCACCGTTTTGATAACATTTGATTGGCCATGCCTTATGATCAGACTGCCCGAGTTTCCAGCCGATAGCTCGATATGTCTAGGAGGAGTTAGATCTTATACCAATGCTGTAACTGTCAAAATTGAGGTCAAAATCAGACTTTCAGTCTAAAATGGCCAACTTCCTGTGATACTTGCATTATGACATTAATTGTAAATTCTGAGCGTCTTGTTGAGCTCTACAACTGTACCAAATCTCATGTCTCTACGACGAAGTAAGTGAATAGCAAAGGGTCCTTTGAAAATTTCTAGGTGGCGCCGTTGAGGCATTTTTCTTTAGATTTTTGTGACGACCTTAAAATACAAAATTTTTAAACAGTCACCATGCATCTGCAAAGTTTGGTGAGTTTTTGAAAATGAGAAAGCCCCCAAAAAGGCCCCTCTTTAGGGGGGCAGAATAATAAGAATAAGAATAAGAATTAAAACCGCAAGCGGTGATGATCGGCCCTCGCAGCCAAGCGCCGCTCTGGCCTAAGGGCCACCGCTAGGGTACGCGCACCTCCCGCCGCCAGCCACCGCAGAAGCTGTCATGCATTTTCCTCACCCGTCTACCATGCCATACACACGTATGCGTTGGGCAGCGCTCCCCCACGACTCACAAAAAATCTGGTGCAGATCGGTCGATGCACCGAGGAGACACAGCCGTTGAATAATAAAAATGCATTTGGCCACCGGGCCGGACTAAATCGTTCGGCGGGCCAGATCCGGCCCGCAGGCCGTACGTTTGACACCCCTGGTTTAAACATTAGTATACCAACTTAATCAAAGGTATCTTACTAGCTGTTAATCCAGCTTCATGTGAAAAGTTAACAAAACCTTTTTAGTTATTTAAAGTTAATTATTTCATGTGTTTAAGGGTTTCGTTTCTTGCATTAAGACAGCTTTTATGAAAGTTTGACAGTTAAATTGGTGGATACACACCCAAAAGTAATAATGTAAAAGTAACACTTTGGCAATTGGAAAATTGCTAAAGTAACACGTTAGCAATATTCCACATGTGTATGTTGTGTACAAACTTTAGTAATTTCTAACAGACCACTTCACTCTCAGAAAGCAGGTCTGCTAGTGGTTCCTAAAGTCTGTAAAACCAGAATGGTAGGCAGATCCTTTAGTTATCAGGCTCCTCTCCAGTGGAACAAACTCCCAGTTTTGGTCCGTGACGCAGACACCCTGTCTACTTTTAAGACTAATCCTAAAACTTTCCTTTTTCCATCCATCCATCGTCTTCCACTTATCCGGGGTCAGGTCGCAGGGGCAGCTTCAAGAGGGAGCCCCAGACCTTCCTCTCCCCAGCCACTTGGGCCACTTCCTCCGGGGGAATCCCAAAGCGTTCCCAGGCCAGCATAGTCTCTCCAGCGTGTCCTGGGTCTTCCTCTGGGCCTCCTCCCGGTGGGACGTGCCAAGAACACCTCATCAGGGAGGCGTCCAGGAGGCATCCTAACCAGATGCCCGATCCACCTCAACTGGCTCCTCTCAATGTGGAGGAGCAGCGGCTCTACTCTGAGTCCTCCCCGGATGACTGAGCTCCTCACCCTATCTCTAAGGGAGAGCCCAGACACACTATGGAGAAAACTCATTTTGGCCGCTTGTATCCGGGATTTCGTTCTTTCGGTCACGACCCAAAGCTCGTGACCATAGATGAGGGTAGGAACGTAGATCGACTGGTAAATCGAGAGCTTGGCCTTTTGGCTCAGCTCTCTCTTCACCACAACGGATCGATACAGCGCACGCTTCACAGCAGACGTCGCACCAATCCGCCTGTCGATCTCCCGCTCCATCTTCCCCTCATTCGTGAACAAGACCCCAAGATACTTGAACTCCTCCACTAGAAGCTGGCTCTTGGGACTTTCCTTTTTGACAAAGATTATAGTTAGAGTGGTTCATGTTACCCCGAGCTACCTCTATAGTTATGCTGCTATAGGCTTAGGCTGCTGGAGGACATCAGGGTCTATTGTTCTTCAATTTTGCATGACTGTTGTCATTTCAGCTTTTACCTTTTTGTTTTTTCTATTTTTTCTTCATAGTAGGTACCCCTGGTCTGGCGTTCTGTTAGCTGTGACATCATTCAGGGAAGACAGATCACCTGCTATTACCATCTAATGTAAAACACATTACTGGATCAATGTGTGCTTCTGTGCTTTTTTGTCTGTCTTGTTGTGTCTCTTCTCTCTCTTTTGTAACCCCCAGTCGGTCAAGGCAGATTACCGTTCATACTGAGCCCGGTTCGGCTGGAGGTTTTTCCTTCCTGTTAATGGGGAGTTTTTCCTTCTGCTGTCACTTCATGCTTGATCAGTATGAGGGATTGCTGCTAAGCCATGTACAATGCAAACGACTCTCCCTGTGGCTCTACGCTTCTTCAGGAGTCAATGCTGCTTGTTACGACTTTGATGAAATCAACTGGTTCCCTTATATAGGAATTTCTTTTACCAATCTGGATAATCTGACTTAATATGTATAATCTGATTGATTTTGACATTGTAAACTGCCTTTAGATGACATGCAGGCTGGCAGACCCGACATGTATATTAATAATATGTATTATTATTATTAATATTATTATTATTTTATATATCTGCCTCGTTATATTTGCATAATGCATGAAGAAAAATATCAGCAGCGCAAGAGTCTGTTCCGATCATCCAGCCCTTACCACAGGCTACTGCAGCCCATTGGTTATCATCCCTGACAGTCTAAAGGGCTAGGCCAATCATAAAGTAGAAAAACACCTTCACGCTCCATGTGGAACTTTGTGCAGCGGTGTTCACAGTAGTAATGGATAAGAAACGCAAGGGAGGCGCAGAGAAACTTGTCATTGGCATCCTTTTTTACACAGTGAGTGCACATTAGTCCAATGTTACCCTACAGTATCTGGAAGACTGAATAGATCTGATGAGCAACTTACAATAACTTCTTATAATGATGTAACGTGATAATATGTGTGATTGACCGTGACACCTCTCTTTCTCTCTCTCTCTCTCTGATCTAAGAATAGTTGCTGTGCTGTGGTGGAGTTTACATTTTACAGTGTTAATAAATTAAGATTTTGGAAGTATTTTAAGTGTCCACTCTCACTAATTTCCATTATCCTGACTTCAAGGTATTGCACAGTTGGTATTGCACAGTTGGTATACACATTCAGTACACAAAAAAAATGTGGTGGGCCAGTCTAATCCAAAATGCCAGGGCCAATTTTTTGTCCCAATCCACCCCTGATGACATGTTTCATGATTTGGCGTTATATAAATAAAAACTGAAATGTATTGAACAAGAGTTTGTCAGTTTTCAAGCAGGATTTGTATATCTGTTCAACTTAAATATACAAGGAAACCAAAGAGTTAAGATCACTTACTTACCAAGAGAAATTCCTTTGGGGTTTATTTGTGGTCTCTTGCTGCCCCCTGCTGGACAAGTATGATCAAATACAAATGCTTTACATGTCAACTTGGTATCAAAATTCAGATTTCAATCTAAAATGGCTTACTTCCTGTGATACTTGCAGTATGACATTAATTGTAAATTCTGAGCGTCTTGCTGAGATCTACAACTGTACAAAATTTCATTACTCTACGATGAAGTAAGTGAATACCAAAGGGTCCTTTGAAATTTGCTTGGTGGCGCTATAGAGAAACTAAGTCCTGCTCACTAAAGTTTGTTAAGGATTCCTGTTGGGGGGTGGATAAGGATGCATCCAAATGAGTTTTAAGCAGCTCGGCCAAAAACTGTGGAATTCAGAGCCAAACGTATGACAGCAGCGTTTGAGGTGAATATGCCACGCCGCCACGCCCCCCTGCTCCATCCAATCCAGTTGAGCCTGAAATCCACAACATACCAACATGTGTTCTGTCTGTGGACACAATTTCATCTTGATTAGCTCAGAGGGGTAACATAGCGACCGCTTACAACAAAACATGACACTTCCTGTTGTCAGGGGGCGTGGCCTAAGCAATGTCATCATTTGACCATTGGATATTATAGGAGACCTGATGGTGATCAATCACTGAAAGTTTGATGCCTCTGTGTGTTTCTGTGTAGGAGATATAACAGTTTTATTTTTTGTGGCGAGTAGGTGAACTTTAACCCTTGCTAATGCCCCTTCAACAAGCTCAAAAACTCACCGTTTTGATAACTTTTAATTGGCCATGCCTTATGATCAGACTGCCCGAGTTTCAAGCCGCTCGCTAAAAATCTCTAGGAGGAGATCCATCAAATACCAATGCTATAAACGTCAAAAATGTGGTCAAAATCAGACATTCAATCTAAAATGGCCGACTTCCTGTGATATTTACACTATGACATTAATTGTAAATTCTGAGCGTCTTGGTGAGCTCTACCACTGTACCAAATCTCATGTCTCTACGATGAAGTAAGTGAATAGCAAAGGGTCCTTTGAAAATTGCTAAGTGGCGCCGTTGAGGCATTAGGTCACGCCCACCAAAATTTGTTATGGATTCCTGTTGGGGGGTGGATAAGGATGCATCCAAGTGAGTTTTATGCAGCTCGGCCCAAAAATGTGGAATTCAGAGCCAAACGTATGGCAGCGGCGTTTGAGGTGACTTCACCACGCCGCCACGCTCTCCTGCTCCATCGAATCGACTTGGGGCTGGAATCCACAACACAACAACATGTTTTCTGTCTCTGGACACAGTTTCATGTTGATTAGCTCAGAGGGGTAACATAGCGACCGTTTACAGCAAAACATGACACTTCCTGTTGTCAGGGGGTGTGGCCTAAGTGATGTCATCATTTGACCATTGGATATTATAGGAGACCTGATGATGATTAATCACAGAAAGTTTGGTGCCTCTGTGTGTTTCTGTGTAGGAGATATAACACTTTTATTTTTTGTGGCGAATAGGTGAACTTTGACCCCTGCCAACGCCCCTTCAGCATGCTCAAAAACTCACCGTTTTGATAACTTTTGATTGGCCATGCCTTATGATCAGACTGCCCGAGTTTCAAGCCGATCGCTCAAAATCTCTAGGAGGAGATCCATCAAATAGCAATGCTATAAACGTCAAAAATTGGGTCAAAATCAGACTTTAAGTCTAAAATGGCCAACTTCCTGTGATATTTGCACTATGACATTAATTGTAAATTCTGAGCATCTTGCTGAGATCTACAACTGTACAAAATTTCATTACTCTACGATGAAGTAAGTGAATAGCAAAAGGTCCTTTGAAAATTGCTTGGTGGCGCTATAGAGAAACTAAGTCCTGCTCACTAAAGTTTGTTATGGATTCCTGTTGGGGGGTGGATAAGGATGCATCCAAATGAGTTTTAGGCAGCTCGGCCCAAAACTGTGGAATTCAGAGCCAAACGTATGACAGCAGCGTTTGAGGTGAATATGCCACGCCGCCACGCCCCCCTGCTCCATCGAATCCAGTTGAGCCTGAAATCCACAACATACCAACATGTGTTCTGTCTGTGGACACAGTTTCATGTTGATTAGCTCAGAGGGGTAACATAGCGACCGCTTACAAAAAAACATGACACTTCCTGTTGTCAGGGGGCGTGGCCTAAGCAATGTCATCATTTGACCATTGGATATTATAGGAGACCTGATGATGATCAATCACAGAAAGTTTGGTGCCTCTGTGTGTTTCTGTGTAGGAGATATAACACTTTTATTTTTTGTGGCGAATAGGTGAACTTTGACCCCTGCCATTGCCCATTCAGCATGCTCAAAAACTCACCGTTTTGATAACATTTGATTGGCCATGCCTTATGATCAGACTGCCCGAGTTTCCAGCCGATAGCTCGATATGTCTAGGAGGAGTTAGATCTTATACCAATGCTGTAACTGTCAAAATTGAGGTCAAAATCAGACTTTCAGTCTAAAATGGCCAACTTCCTGTGATACTTGCATTATGACATTAATTGTAAATTCTGAGCGTCTTGTTGAGCTCTACAACTGTACCAAATCTCATGTCTCTACGACGAAGTAAGTGAATAGCAAAGGGTCCTTTGAAAATTTCTAGGTGGCGCCGTTGAGGCATTTTTCTTTAGATTTTTGTGACGACCTTAAAATACAAAATTTTTAAACAGTCACCATGCATCTGCAAAGTTTGGTGAGTTTTTGAAAATGAGAAAGCCCCCAAAAAGGCCCCTCTTTAGGGGGGCAGAATAATAAGAATAAGAATAAGAATTAAAACCGCAAGCGGTGATGATCGGCCCTCGCAGCCAAGCGCCGCTCTGGCCTAAGGGCCACCGCTAGGGTACGCGCACCTCCCGCCGCCAGCCACCGCAGAAGCTGTCATGCATTTTCCTCACCCGTCTACCATGCCATACACACGTATGCGTTGGGCAGCGCTCCCCCACGACTCACAAAAAATCTGGTGCAGATCGGTCGATGCACCGAGGAGACACAGCCGTTGAATAATAAAAATGCATTTGGCCACCGGGCCGGACTAAATCGTTCGGCGGGCCAGATCCGGCCCGCAGGCCGTACGTTTGACACCCCTGGTTTAAACATTAGTATACCAACTTAATCAAAGGTATCTTACTAGCTGTTAATCCAGCTTCATGTGAAAAGTTAACAAAACCTTTTTAGTTATTTAAAGTTAATTATTTCATGTGTTTAAGGGTTTCGTTTCTTGCATTAAGACAGCTTTTATGAAAGTTTGACAGTTAAATTGGTGGATACACACCCAAAAGTAATAATGTAAAAGTAACACTTTGGCAATTGGAAAATTGCTAAAGTAACACGTTAGCAATATTCCACATGTGTATGTTGTGTACAAACTTTAGTAATTTCTAACAGACCACTTCACTCTCAGAAAGCAGGTCTGCTAGTGGTTCCTAAAGTCTGTAAAACCAGAATGGTAGGCAGATCCTTTAGTTATCAGGCTCCTCTCCAGTGGAACAAACTCCCAGTTTTGGTCCGTGACGCAGACACCCTGTCTACTTTTAAGACTAATCCTAAAACTTTCCTTTTTCCATCCATCCATCGTCTTCCACTTATCCGGGGTCAGGTCGCAGGGGCAGCTTCAAGAGGGAGCCCCAGACCTTCCTCTCCCCAGCCACTTGGGCCACTTCCTCCGGGGGAATCCCAAAGCGTTCCCAGGCCAGCATAGTCTCTCCAGCGTGTCCTGGGTCTTCCTCTGGGCCTCCTCCCGGTGGGACGTGCCAAGAACACCTCATCAGGGAGGCGTCCAGGAGGCATCCTAACCAGATGCCCGATCCACCTCAACTGGCTCCTCTCAATGTGGAGGAGCAGCGGCTCTACTCTGAGTCCTCCCCGGATGACTGAGCTCCTCACCCTATCTCTAAGGGAGAGCCCAGACACACTATGGAGAAAACTCATTTTGGCCGCTTGTATCCGGGATTTCGTTCTTTCGGTCACGACCCAAAGCTCGTGACCATAGATGAGGGTAGGAACGTAGATCGACTGGTAAATCGAGAGCTTGGCCTTTTGGCTCAGCTCTCTCTTCACCACAACGGATCGATACAGCGCACGCTTCACAGCAGACGTCGCACCAATCCGCCTGTCGATCTCCCGCTCCATCTTCCCCTCATTCGTGAACAAGACCCCAAGATACTTGAACTCCTCCACTAGAAGCTGGCTCTTGGGACTTTCCTTTTTGACAAAGATTATAGTTAGAGTGGTTCATGTTACCCCGAGCTACCTCTATAGTTATGCTGCTATAGGCTTAGGCTGCTGGAGGACATCAGGGTCTATTGTTCTTCAATTTTGCATGACTGTTGTCATTTCAGCTTTTACCTTTTTGTTTTTTCTATTTTTTCTTCATAGTAGGTACCCCTGGTCTGGCGTTCTGTTAGCTGTGACATCATTCAGGGAAGACAGATCACCTGCTATTACCATCTAATGTAAAACACATTACTGGATCAATGTGTGCTTCTGTGCTTTTTTGTCTGTCTTGTTGTGTCTCTTCTCTCTCTTTTGTAACCCCCAGTCGGTCAAGGCAGATTACCGTTCATACTGAGCCCGGTTCGGCTGGAGGTTTTTCCTTCCTGTTAATGGGGAGTTTTTCCTTCTGCTGTCACTTCATGCTTGATCAGTATGAGGGATTGCTGCTAAGCCATGTACAATGCAAACGACTCTCCCTGTGGCTCTACGCTTCTTCAGGAGTCAATGCTGCTTGTTACGACTTTGATGAAATCAACTGGTTCCCTTATATAGGAATTTCTTTTACCAATCTGGATAATCTGACTTAATATGTATAATCTGATTGATTTTGACATTGTAAACTGCCTTTAGATGACATGCAGGCTGGCAGACCCGACATGTATATTAATAATATGTATTATTATTATTAATATTATTATTATTTTATATATCTGCCTCGTTATATTTGCATAATGCATGAAGAAAAATATCAGCAGCGCAAGAGTCTGTTCCGATCATCCAGCCCTTACCACAGGCTACTGCAGCCCATTGGTTATCATCCCTGACAGTCTAAAGGGCTAGGCCAATCATAAAGTAGAAAAACACCTTCACGCTCCATGTGGAACTTTGTGCAGCGGTGTTCACAGTAGTAATGGATAAGAAACGCAAGGGAGGCGCAGAGAAACTTGTCATTGGCATCCTTTTTTACACAGTGAGTGCACATTAGTCCAATGTTACCCTACAGTATCTGGAAGACTGAATAGATCTGATGAGCAACTTACAATAACTTCTTATAATGATGTAACGTGATAATATGTGTGATTGACCGTGACACCTCTCTTTCTCTCTCTCTCTCTCTGATCTAAGAATAGTTGCTGTGCTGTGGTGGAGTTTACATTTTACAGTGTTAATAAATTAAGATTTTGGAAGTATTTTAAGTGTCCACTCTCACTAATTTCCATTATCCTGACTTCAAGGTATTGCACAGTTGGTATTGCACAGTTGGTATACACATTCAGTACACAAAAAAAATGTGGTGGGCCAGTCTAATCCAAAATGCCAGGGCCAATTTTTTGTCCCAATCCACCCCTGATGACATGTTTCATGATTTGGCGTTATATAAATAAAAACTGAAATGTATTGAACAAGAGTTTGTCAGTTTTCAAGCAGGATTTGTATATCTGTTCAACTTAAATATACAAGGAAACCAAAGAGTTAAGATCACTTACTTACCAAGAGAAATTCCTTTGGGGTTTATTTGTGGTCTCTTGCTGCCCCCTGCTGGACAAGTATGATCAAATACAAATGCTTTACATGTCAACTTGGTATCAAAATTCAGATTTCAATCTAAAATGGCTTACTTCCTGTGATACTTGCAGTATGACATTAATTGTAAATTCTGAGCGTCTTGCTGAGATCTACAACTGTACAAAATTTCATTACTCTACGATGAAGTAAGTGAATACCAAAGGGTCCTTTGAAATTTGCTTGGTGGCGCTATAGAGAAACTAAGTCCTGCTCACTAAAGTTTGTTAAGGATTCCTGTTGGGGGGTGGATAAGGATGCATCCAAATGAGTTTTAAGCAGCTCGGCCAAAAACTGTGGAATTCAGAGCCAAACGTATGACAGCAGCGTTTGAGGTGAATATGCCACGCCGCCACGCCCCCCTGCTCCATCCAATCCAGTTGAGCCTGAAATCCACAACATACCAACATGTGTTCTGTCTGTGGACACAATTTCATCTTGATTAGCTCAGAGGGGTAACATAGCGACCGCTTACAACAAAACATGACACTTCCTGTTGTCAGGGGGCGTGGCCTAAGCAATGTCATCATTTGACCATTGGATATTATAGGAGACCTGATGGTGATCAATCACTGAAAGTTTGATGCCTCTGTGTGTTTCTGTGTAGGAGATATAACAGTTTTATTTTTTGTGGCGAGTAGGTGAACTTTAACCCTTGCTAATGCCCCTTCAACAAGCTCAAAAACTCACCGTTTTGATAACTTTTAATTGGCCATGCCTTATGATCAGACTGCCCGAGTTTCAAGCCGCTCGCTAAAAATCTCTAGGAGGAGATCCATCAAATACCAATGCTATAAACGTCAAAAATGTGGTCAAAATCAGACATTCAATCTAAAATGGCCGACTTCCTGTGATATTTACACTATGACATTAATTGTAAATTCTGAGCGTCTTGGTGAGCTCTACCACTGTACCAAATCTCATGTCTCTACGATGAAGTAAGTGAATAGCAAAGGGTCCTTTGAAAATTGCTAAGTGGCGCCGTTGAGGCATTAGGTCACGCCCACCAAAATTTGTTATGGATTCCTGTTGGGGGGTGGATAAGGATGCATCCAAGTGAGTTTTATGCAGCTCGGCCCAAAAATGTGGAATTCAGAGCCAAACGTATGGCAGCGGCGTTTGAGGTGACTTCACCACGCCGCCACGCTCTCCTGCTCCATCGAATCGACTTGGGGCTGGAATCCACAACACAACAACATGTTTTCTGTCTCTGGACACAGTTTCATGTTGATTAGCTCAGAGGGGTAACATAGCGACCGTTTACAGCAAAACATGACACTTCCTGTTGTCAGGGGGTGTGGCCTAAGTGATGTCATCATTTGACCATTGGATATTATAGGAGACCTGATGATGATTAATCACAGAAAGTTTGGTGCCTCTGTGTGTTTCTGTGTAGGAGATATAACACTTTTATTTTTTGTGGCGAATAGGTGAACTTTGACCCCTGCCAACGCCCCTTCAGCATGCTCAAAAACTCACCGTTTTGATAACTTTTGATTGGCCATGCCTTATGATCAGACTGCCCGAGTTTCAAGCCGATCGCTCAAAATCTCTAGGAGGAGATCCATCAAATAGCAATGCTATAAACGTCAAAAATTGGGTCAAAATCAGACTTTAAGTCTAAAATGGCCAACTTCCTGTGATATTTGCACTATGACATTAATTGTAAATTCTGAGCGTCTTGTTGAGCTCTACAACTGTACCAAATTTCATGTCTCTACGACGAAGTAAGTGAATAGCAAAGGGTCCTTTGAAAATTTCTAGGTGGCGCCGTTGAGGCATTTTTCTTTAGATTTTTGTGACGACCTTAAAATACAAAATTTTTAAACAGTCACCATGCATCTGCCAAGTTTGGTGAGTTTTTGAAAATGAGAAAGCCCCCAAAAAGGCCCCTCTTTAGGGGGGCAGAATAATAATAATAATAATAATAATTAACACTACAGATACAATAGGCCTTCGCAGCGCTTAGCTGCTCGGGCCTAATTAAAACCGCAAGCGGTGATGATCGGCCCTCGCAGCCAAGCGCCGCTCTGGCCTATGGGCCACCGCTAGGGTACGCGCACCTCCCGCCGCCAGCCACCGCAGAAGCTGTCATGCATTTTCCTCACCCGTCTAACATGCAATACACACGTACGCGTTGGGCAGCGCTCCCCCACGACTCACAAAAAACCTGGTGCAGATCGGTCGATGCACCGAGGACACACAGCCGTTGAATAATGAAAATGCATTTGGCCACCGGGCCGGACTAAATCGTTCGGCGGGCCAGATCCGGCCCGCAGGCCGTACGTTTGACACCCCTGGTTTAAACACTAGTATACAAATTTAATTAAAGGTATCTTACTAGCTGTTAATCCAGCTTCATGTGAAAAGTTAACAAAACCTTTTTAGTTATTTAAAGTTAATTATTTCATGTGTTTAAGGGTTTCGTTTCTTGCATTAAGACAGCTGTTATGAAAGTTTGACAGTTAAATTGGTGGATACACACCCAAAAGTAAAAATGTAAAAGTAACACTTTAGCAATTGGAATATTGCTAAAGTAACACGTTAGCAATATTCCACATGTGTATGTTGTGTACAAACTTTAGTAATTTCTAACAGACCACTTCACTCTCAGAAAGCAGGTCTGCTGGTGGTTCCTAAAGTCTGTAAAACCAGAATGGTAGGCAGATCCTTTAGCTATCATGCTCCTCTCCAGTGGAACCAACTCCCAGTTTTGGTCCGTGACGCAGACACCCTGTCTACTTTTAAGACTAATCCTTAAACTTTCCTTTTTCCATCCATCCATCGTCTTCCGCTTATCCAGGGTCAGGTCGCGGGTGTAGCAGCTTCAAGAGGGAGGCCCAGACCTTCCTCTCCCCAGCCACTTGGGCCACTTCCTCTGGGGGAATCCCAAAGCGTTCCCAGGCCATCAGAGTCTCTCCAGCGTGTCCCAGGTCTTCCCCTGGGCCTCCTCCCGGTGGGACGTGCCCAGAACACCTCACCAGGGATGCGTCCAGGAGGCATCCTAACCAGATGCCCGAGCCACCTCAACTGGCTCCTCTCTATGTGGAGGAGCAGCGGCTTTATTCTGAGTCCTCCCCGGATGACTGATCTCCTCACCCTATCTCTAAGGGAGAGCCCAGACACACTATGGAGAAAACTCACTTTGGCCGCTTGTGTCCGGGATCTCGTTCTTTCGGTCACGACCCAAAGCTCGTGACCATAGATGAGGGTAGGAACGTAGATCGACTGGTAAATCGAGAGCTTGGCCTTTTGGCTCAGCTCTCTCTTCACCACAACGGATCGGTACAGCGCCCGCTTCACAGCAGACGTCGCACCAATCCGCCTGTCGATCTCCCGCTCCATCTTCCCCTCATTCGTGAACAAGACCCCAAGATACTTGAACTCCTCCACTAGAAGCTGGCTCTTGGGACTTTCCTTTTTGACAAAGCTTATAGTTAGAGTGGCTCATGTTACGCTGAGCTACCTTTATAGTTATGCTGCTATAGGCTTAGGCTGCTGGAGGACATCAGGGTCTACTGTTCTTCGTTTTTGCATGACTGTTGTCATTTCAGCTTTTAACTTTTTGTTTTTTCTATTTTTTCTTCATAGTAGGTACACCTGGTCTGGCGTTCTGTTAGCTGTGACATCATCCAGGGAAGACAGATCACCTGCTATTACCATCTAATGTAAAACAGATTACTGGATCAATGTGTGCTTCTGTGCTTTTTTGTCTGTCATGTTGTGTCTCTTCTCTCTCTTTTGTAACCCCCAGTCAGTCAAGGCAGATTACCGTTCATACTGAGCCCGGTTCTGCTGGAGGTTTTTCCTTCCTGTTAATGGGGAGTTTTTCCTTCTGCTGTCACTTCATGCTTGATCAGTATGAGGGATTGCTGCAAAGCCATGTACAATGCAAACGACTCTCCCTGTGGCTCTACGCTTCTTCAGGAGTGAATGCTGCTTGTTACGACTTTGATGCAATTAACTGGTTCACTTATATAGGAATTTCTTTTACCAATCTGGATAATCTGACTTAATATGTATAATCTGATTGATTTTGACATTGTAAACTGCCTTTAGATGACATGCAGGCATGGACTGGTAATCGGGCGTACCGGGCATTTTCCCGGTGGGCCGACGTGCTGTTTGGGCCGGCAGACCCGACATGTATATTAATAATATGTATTATTATTATTATTATTATTTTATATATCTGCCTCGTTATATTTGCATAATGCATGAAGAAAAATATCAGCAGCGCAAGAGTCTGTTCCGATCATCCGGCCCTTACCACAGGCTACTGCAGCCCATTGGTTATCATCCCTGACAGTCTAAAGGGCTAGGCCAATCATGAAGTAGAAAAACACCTTCACGCTCCATGTGGAACTTTGTGCAGCGGTGTTCACAGTAGTAATGGATAAGAAACGCAAGGGAGGCGCAAAGAAACTGCACGAAAAAAAGAAACGAGTTCTTCAAACGGATGCTGCGAAATGTGTCAAACTGACTGACATGTTCCCAACAGCAGGCCCTTCATCTGCTCCGGTGTCTGGTGTAAAATATGGTGGTGGTGGTGGTGGTTGTAGTCAGTGACGTGCGGTAGGGTTCATGGCTGGTGAGGCACTGACGTCATCAGAGTCAGATTTAGAAATATATTCACTCTACAGAGTAGACTCGTTGCAAAGTGCTGAAGGAGACTGATTGAGCCAAATAAATTCACCAAGATACATGGAAAAATATTGGTTCTTTGATGAAAAAAAAAATTGTCATTTGATTGGTAACAGTTTATGAGTTATGATGGATTTCTGCATTTGTAACACATTCTAAAACTATAACCCACATTACGCACATTTTATCACAAAAACAAAACATGAATAAGTATCGCTGTCTTACCTCTACTTATAATTTAAGTCCCTGTGGCGCTCTTTCTGAACAAAAATATCATCATTTTCCGGTAAAAGTTCTCTTTATCTTCTTCAGTTTTAAAAGTCTCTCAGTCTCAATGGAGCTCACTGCCAGGGAGGAAAGCCTTCCCTGATCAGTCCTGTTCCAGCTGGATGTTTAGAGTCTTTTTAGTGCTTTACTTGTTTAGCAAAACTCGCTAATAAAACATCAATAACTTGTTTTGACTCTACTATTTGGGGATCACGAGCGGTGCCCCTTGAGCGCCCCCTGCCTAGCGGCCAAGGAACTGCCGGCCTCACCTACAACCAGTTCTTTGCTGTTTATGATCGGCCAGCACCACGAAAACATGTTATCTGCACACAGTTTGATGACCAAAACACAATTCGTAATCCACATATATTAAATTGTGGAAAATCAGTTCATAACTGTTTGAACAATTGAATTTATGATCTAGAGACAGGAAGATGCATTCACAGAATGGAAGTCAGCACAGTTAACATGGGATTGCGCAATCCCAGGGGAGGCCAAGCTCGCTGCGGCCTCACCGGCTTTGCTATGAAGCGCCACCAAGGATTTACATGAAAAATAGCAAAAAGTCTGCGATTTTAAAGAAAATATGATCAAAAATTAGCAAATTAGATAAATAAAATACTTATTACAAATGACTGAGTAAATCAAAATTACATTATGTTATTATATATTTTCTTTCTTTCCATGATGACAAGTGAGGCATTTCTCTGGTTCATTTTGACATTGGCATCCTTTTTTACACAGTGAGTGCACATTAGTCCAATGTTACCCTACAGTATCTGGAAGACTGAATAGATCTGATGAGCAACTTACAATAACTTCTTATAATGATGTAACGTGATAATATGTGTGATTGACCGTGACACCTCTCTTTCTCTCTCTCTCTCTGATCTAAGAATTGTTGCTGTGCTGTGGTGGAGTTTACATTTTACAGTGTTAATAAATTAAGATTTTGGAAGTATTTTAAGTGTCCACTCTCACTAATTTCCATTAACCTGGCCTCAAGGTATTGCACAGTTGGTATTGCAAAGTTGGTATACACATTCAGTACACAAAAAAAATGTGGTGGGCCAGTCTAATCCAAAATGCCAGGGCCGATTTTTTTTGTCCCTGATGACATGTTTTATGATTTGGCGTTATATAAATAAAAACTGAAATGTATTGAACAAGAGTTTGTCAGTTTTCAAGCAGGATTTGTATATCTGTTCAACTTAAATATACAAGGAAACCAAAGAGTTAAGATCACTTACTTACCAAGAGAAATTCCTTTGGGGTTTATTTGTGGTCTCTTGCTGCCCCCTGCTGGACAAGTATGATCAAATACATATGCTTTACATGTCAACTTGGTATCAAAATTCAGATTTCAATCTAAAATGGCTTACTTCCTGTGATACTTGCAGTATGACATTAATTGTAAATTCTGAGCGTCTTGCTGAGATCTACAACTGTACAAAATTTCATTACTCTACGATGAAGTAAGTGAATACCAAAGGGTCCTTTGAAATTTGCTTGGTGGCGCTATAGAGAAACTAAGTCCTGCTCACTAAAGTTTGTTAAGGATTCCTGTTGGGGGGTGGATAAGGATGCATCCAAATGAGTTTTAAGCAGCTCGGCCCAAAACTGTGGAATTCAGAGCCAAACGTATGACAGCAGCGTTTGAGGTGAATATGCCACGCCGCCACGCCCCCCTGCTCCATCCAATCCAGTTGAGCCTGAAATCCACAACATACCAACATGTGTTCTGTCTGTGGACACAGTTTCATGTTGATTAGCTCAGAGGGGTAACATAGCGACCGCTTACAACAAAACATGACACTTCCTGTTGTCAGGGGGCGTGGCCTAATCAATGTCATCATTTGACCATTGGATATTATAGGAGACCTGATGGTGATCAATTACTGAAAGTTTGATGCCTCTGTGTGTTTCTGTGTAGGAGATATAACAGTTTTATTTTTTGTGGCGAGTAGGTGAACTTTGACCCCTGCTAATGCCCCTTCAACAAGCTCAAAAACTCACCGTTTTGATAACTTTTAATTGGCCATGCCTTATGATCAGACTGCCCGAGTTTCAAGCCGCTCGCTAAAAATCTCTAGGAGGAGATCCATCAAATACCAATGCTATAAACGTCAAAAATGGGGTCAAAATCAGACATTCAATCTAAAATGGCCAACTTCCTGTGATATTTAGACTATGACATTAATTGTAAATTCTGAGCGTCTTGGTGAGCTCTACCACTGTACCAAATCTCATGTCTCTACGATGAAGTAAGTGAATAGCAAAGGGTCCTTTGAAAATTGCTAAGTGGCGCCGTTGAGGCATTAGGTCACGCCCACCAAAATTTCATATGGATTCCTGTTGGGGGGTGGATAAGGATGCATCCAAGTGAGTTTTATGCAGCTCGGCCCAAAAATGTGGAATTCAGAGCCAAACGTATGGCAGCGGCGTTTGAGGTGACTTCACCACGCCGCCACGCTCTCCTGCTCCATCGAATCGACTTGGGGCTGGAATCCACAACACAACAACATGTCTTCTGTCTCTGGACACAGTTTCATGTTGATTAGCTCAGAGGGGTAACATAGCGACCGTTTACAGCAAAACATGACACTTCCTGTTGTCAGGGGGTGTGGCCTAAGTGATGTCATCATTTGACCATTGGATATTATAGGAGACCTGATGATGATTAATCACAGAAAGTTTGGTGCCTCTGTGTGTTTCTGTGTAGGAGATATAACACTTTTATTTTTTGTGGCGAATAGGTGAACTTTGACCCCTGCCAACGCCCCTTCAGCATGCTCAAAAACTCACCGTTTTGATAACTTTTGATTGGCCATGCCTTATGATCAGACTGCCCGAGTTTCAAGCCGATCGCTCGATATCTCTAGGAGGAGTTAGATCTTATACCGATGCTGTAACTGTCAAAATTGAGGTCAAAATCAGACTTTCAATCTAAAATGGCCGACTTCCTGTGATATTTACACTATGACATTAATTGTAAATTCTGAGCGTCTTGGTGAGCTCTACAACTGTACCAAATTTCATGTCTCTACGACGAAGTAAGTGAATAGCAAAGGGTCCTTTGAAAATTTCTAGGTGGCGCCGTTGAGGCATTTTTCTTTAGATTTTTGTGACGACCTTAAAATACAAAATTTTTAAACAGTCACCATGGATCTGCAAAGTTTGGTGAGTTTTTGAAAATGACAAAGCCCCCAAAAAGGCCCCTCTTTAGGGGGGCAGAATAATAAGAAGAATAATAATTAAAGCCGCAAGCGGCGTCGATCGGCCCTCGCAGCCAAGCGCCGCTCCGGCCTATTGGCCACCGCGGGGGTTCGCGCACCGCCGGCCGCCAGCCACCGCAGAAACTGTCACGCATTTTCCCCGCCCGTCCGCCGGAAGATTCCCACGAACGCATTCGGCAGCGCTCCCCCACGACTCACAACAAATCTGGTGTAGATCGGTCGATGCAGCGAGGATATACAGCCGTTGAATATTGATATTGCATTTGGCCACTGGGCCGGACAAAATCGTTCGGTGGGCCGGATTCGGCCCGTGGGCCATACGTTTTGACACCCCTGGTTTAAACATTAGTATACCAATTTAATCAAAGGTATCTTACTACCTGTTAATCCAGCTTCATGTGAAAAGTTAACAAAACCTTTTTAGTTATTTAAAGTTAATTGTTATTTCATGTGTTTAAGGGTTTTGTTTCTTGCATTAAGACAGCTTTTATGAAAGTTTGACAGTTAAATTGGTGGATACACACCCAAAAGTAATAATGTAAAAGTAACACTTTAGCAATATTCCACATGTGTATGTTGTGTACCAACTTTCGTAATTCTATCTTAAAGCATGGCTTGGGGCTGATCATTTAAAATATTCTAGGGGGCGCTATAGAAAAATTAGGTCACGCCAACCAAAGTTTGTTATGGATTCCTGTCGGGGGTGGAAAAGGATGCATCCAAGGGAGTTTTAAGCAGCTCGACCCAAAAATGTGGAATTCAGAGCCAAACGTATGGCAGCGGCGTTTGAGGTGACTTCACCACGCCACCACGCCGCCCTGCTCCATCGAATCCACTTGGGGCTGGAATCCAAAACACCAACATGTCTTCTGTCTGTGGACACAGTTTCATGTTGATTAGCTCAGAGGGGTAACATAGCGACCGTTTACAGCAAAACATGACATTTCCTGCTGTCAGGGGGCGTGGCCTAAGTGATGTCATCATTTGACCATTGGATATGATAGAAGACCTGATGATGATCAATCACAGATAGTTTGGTGCCTCTGTGTGTTTCTGTGTAGGAGATATAACTGTTTTATTTTTTGTGGCGAGTAGGTGAAATTTGACCCCTGCTAACGCCCCTTCAACAAGCTCAAAAACTCACTGTTTTGATAACTTTTAATTGGCCATGCCTTATGATCAGACTGACCGAGTTTCAAGCCGCTCGCTCGAAATCCCTAGGAGGAGTTCGATCAAATACCAATGCTGTAAACGTCAAAAATGGGGTCAAAATCAGACCTTCAATCTAAAATGGCCGACTTCCTGTGATATTTGCACTATGACATTAATTGTAAATTCTGAGCGTCTTGGTGAGCTCTACTACTGTACCAAATCTCATGTCTCTACGATGAAGTAAGTGAATAGCAAAGGGTCCTTTGAAAATTGCTAGGTGGCGCCGTTGAGGCATTAGGTCACGCCCACCAAAGTTTGTTATGGATTCCTGTCGGGGGCTAGATAAGGATGCATCCAAGTGAGTTTTAAGCAGCTCGGCCCAAAAATGTGGAATTCAGAGCCAAACGTATGGCAGCGGCGTTTGAGGTGACTTCACCACGCCGCCACGCCCCCCTGCTCCATCGAATCCACTTGGGGCTGGAATCCACAACACACCAACATGTCTTCTGTCTCTGGACACAGTTTCATGTTGATTAGCTCAGAGGGGTAACATAGCGACCGTTTACAGCAAAACATGACACTTCCTGTTGTCAGGGGGCGTGGCCTAAGTGATGTCATCATTTGACCATTGGATATTAAAGAAGACCCAATGATGATCAATCACAGAAAGTTTGGTGCCTCTGTGTGTTTCTGTGTAGGAGATATAACAGTTTTATTTTTTGTGGCGAGTAGGTGAACTTTGACCCCTGCTAACGCCCCTTCGACATGCTCAAAAACTCACCGTTTTGATAACTTTTAATTGGCCATGCCTTATGATCAGATTGACCGAGTTTCAAGTCGCTCGCTCAAAATCCCTAGGAGGAGTTCGATCAAATACCAATGCTGTAAACGTCAAAAATGGGGTCAAAATCAGACCTTCAATCTAAAATGGCCGACTTCCTGTGATATTTGCACTATGACATTAATTATAAATTCTGAACGTCTTGGTGAGCTCTACAACTGTACCAAATTTCACGTCTCTACGATGAAGTAAGTGAATAGCAAAGGGTCCTTTGAAAATTGCTAGGTGGCGCCGTTGAGGGATTTTCCGTTAGATTTTTGTGATGACCTTAAAATATAAAATTTTTAAACAGTCTTCATGCATCTGCCAAGTTTGGTGAGTTTTTGAATATGATAAAGCCCCCAAAAAGGCCCCTCTTTAGGGGGGCAGAATAAAAATAATAATAATAAGAAACAACACAGAAACAATAGGCCTTCGCAGCGCTTCGCTGCTCGGGCCTAATTAACACTACAGATACAATAGGCCTTCGCAGCGCTTAGCTGCTCGGGCCTAATTAAAGCCGCAAGCGGCATCGAGCGGCCCTCGCAGCAAAGCGCCGCTCCGGCCTTGGCCACCGCTGGGATTTGCGCACCGCGGGCCGCCCGCCACCGCAGATGCTGTCACGCATTTTGCCCGCCCGTCCACTGGGCGATTTACACGAACGTGTTCGGCAGCGCTCCCCCACGACTCACAAAAAATCTGGTGCAGATTCACCACAACGGACCGGTATAGCGCCCGCTTCACAGCAGACGCCGCATCAATCCGCCTGTCGATCTCCCACCCCATCTTCCCCTCATTCGTGAACAAGACCCCAAGATACTTGAACTTCTCCACTAGAAGCTGGCTCTTGGGACTTTCCTTTTTTAAAAAGCTTATAGTTAGAGTGGCTCATGTTACCCTGAGCTACCTCTATAGTTATGCTGCTATAGGTTTAGGCAACTGCAGGACATCAGGGTCTATTGTTCTTCAATTTTGAATGACTGTTGTCATTTCAGCTTTTAACTTTTTGATTTTTCTTTTTTCTTCATAGTAGGCACACCTGGTCTGGCGTTCTGTTAGCTGTGGCATCATCCAGGGAAGACAGATCACCCGCTACTACCATCTAATGTAGAACTTCTGTGCTTTTTTGTCTGTCTTGTTGTGTCTCTGCTCTGTCTTCTGTAACCCCCAGTCTGTCGAGGCAGATGACCGTTCATACTGAGCCCGGTTCTGCTGGAGGTTTTTCCTTCCCGTTAATGGGGAGTTTTTTTTCCTGCTGTCGCTTCATGCTTGCTCAGTAGGTAGGATTGCTGCAAAGCTATGGACAATGCAGACGACTCTCCCTGTGGCTCTACGCTTCTTCAAGAGAGAATGCTACTTGTCAAGACTTTGATGCAATGAACTGGTTCCCTTATATAGGAATTTTTTTGACCAATGTGTATAATCTGACCCAATCTGTATAATCTGATTGATTTTGACGTTGTAAAGTGCCTTGAGATGACATATTTCATGAATTGGCGCTATATAAATAACATTGAATTGCATCATCTCTTCAGACCAAGTAAACTATCACATTTTTTGAGACAGTTATCTCATTTTAAAGATATAATCATCTAACGTTATTACTCTTAGAAAGTTAAAGCTCCATAATAATATTAGACCAGGTTTTAGTTCCACTCTTTTATTATGCACATCTAGGCTACCTATAAATATAAAGTATGGCATGCCAAAAAACATTTTAAACAAAAGGCAATTTTAGTAATGGCCTTGCGATTTTATATCTAAGCATTAAAAATGATAATATTTCACAAATTTTCACAGCAAGATGGAAATAACGACTATCCAACATTTTAAGATTTTGTAAAAACTTTTTTCCTTTTTTACCTACCTTTTGAAATTAATACTTGTTTCTACTTCTCCAAAATTATACTTCAAGAAAACTATTGTGCTGTCCTGGGGCCATATGCAGCTAGACAGCTAGGACAAAAGTTCCCCACACAAAGCTTCCTTGTCTTGCGTTGTCTGAATAACCTTTGTTCCCAAATCTGGCTTTAAACATTCTTTTTGTAAAAAGACGAATATTTTTCCAAGGCAGAAGCGTGTAGAACAAATTCAACTTCAACGTTAGCAGTTTCCCTAGCTTCATCGCTGAAAAGCAGCTTTTAACGGGAGCAAAATACGTCAAAGATCTTTTTTTAAGATGAGAGCACTCACTATCTCACGTAATTCACATAGAGATCTAACAAAGTTGTGATGTCTCACTCTGATTAAATATGAACCCAAAACTTTTCTAACTGTTTTTGCCTTGGATTTTCTCTGACTAAGAATTAATATCTTATTTATGTAATGTATTCACGACATGAATTCCTTGCTGTCTTAACAAAAGGCAGAACAACTATAATGTTACTTTCTATAATTATTACAGGCTCTGCTGAGATGTCAAATTCTGGAGAATGCTTAGACACCCTGACACACAAATATGGATTAACTTCATTTCATGTGCACTCGTGAACTTGTTTTAGTTGATTTAGTTTTCTTGATGTACTGTAGAGCGTGATGAGGTCTGTTGTGGTATTGTGTGCACTGGATTGAGGGGACAGTTGGTGTTGTCTGTCAAACCCAATCTTCTTAAGCTGCAAATTCAGTAAAGTTACCAGATATATATATATATATATATAAAACGGTTGCAGTTACAGCTCAAACGTCGTAACAACACTTCTAAATCTGAGTCTGACGCACAATTTCAAATACAAACACGATGCAGTTTGACTTTTGTCCGATGACGAGCGAGCGAGCGAGAGAGAGAGAACTGGTAAAGCAGCACATAGTAACGATAAGTCTAGCACGCCATAAAGATGTTATTAATCAGGGAAATCTTTCTGATTGTTTCACAGCGGTTACCTGCAGCGGGTAAACACGCCCACGACAACACACTTAGGCTCCACGCAGCCCGTTTCTATCGGAATATGCGCCAAAACTGCCTCTTTAAAATGAACCGCCTGTCTGAATTGCAATGTGAAGTTTTACACATCTATGCGTGAGCATAATCAAAAATTCCCCCCAGGAGCAGCGTTTTTTTTCCCCCAGGACCCGCGGTAACGACAGCGGTGTTCTTACGATGGAGTATTAGGGCCACACATGAAGAGAAAAAATAATTTTGCCATGACGAGATTAAACTGGTGCAGATCAGTTGATGCAGCGATGCATTTGGCCACCGGAGGCAGTGGGGACCCACCAGCTTAAAATCTATGTATTGATGTCTATGTATGTATTTTAATCATCTTAAAAATGGTCTTATAGCTTAAAAGATCATCCTGTTTTGGTTGGTTTTGTAGCCGAATAGAAGAGATGTTCTCAAAGCATTAAATAAGCCTTTTGACTTTTAAAAATGTTGTGCTTTTAAGGTAGTTTTAAGTTACTTTTTATTAAATTTATCAATATCCTATGGAAGTCTGGACATATGGCAGTGGCGTTTCAGGTGACTTTGCCACGCCACCACACCGCCCTGCTCCATCGAATCCAGTTGATCTTGTAGCCGAACAGAAGAGATGTTCTCAAAGCATTAAATAAGCCTTTTGACTTTTAAAAATGTTGTCCTTTTAAGGTAATTTTAAGTTACTTTTTATTAAATTTGTCAATATCCTATGGAAGTCTGGACATATGGCAGCGGCCTTTCAGGTGACTTCGCCACGTCACCATGCCGCACTGCTACATGAAATCCAGTTGGGCCTGGAATCCACAACACAGCAACATGTCTTCTGTCTGTTGACACAGTTTCATGTTGATTAGCTCAGAGGGGTAACATAGCGACTGCTAACAATGAAACATGACACTTCCTGTTGTCAGGGGGCGTGGCCTAAGTGATGTCATCATTTGACCATTGGATATTGTAGAAGACCCGATGATGATCAATCACAGAAAGTTTGGTGCCTCTGTGTGTTTCTGTGTAGGAGATATAGCAGTTTTTCCTGTTGTCAGGGGGCGTGGCCTAAGTGATGTCATCATTTGACCATTGGATATTGTAGAAGACCCGATGATGATCAATCACAGAAAGTTTGGTGCTTCTGTGTGTTTCTGTGTAGGAGATATAACAGTTTTTCCTGTTGTCAGGGGGCGTGGCCTAAGTGATGTCATCATTTGACCATTGGATATTGTAGAAGACCCGATGATGATCAATCACAGAAAGTTTGGTGCCTCTGTGTGTTTCTGTGTAGGAGATATAACAGTTTTTCCTGTTGTCAGGGGGCGTGGCCTAAGTGATGTCATCATTTGACCATAGGATATTGTAGAAGACCCGATGATGATCAATCACAGAAAGTTTGGTGCCTCTGTGTGTTTCTGTGTAGGAGATATAACAGTTTTATGTTTTGTGGCGAGTAGGTGAACTTTGACCCCTGCTAACGCCCCTTCAACATGCTCAAAAACTCACCGTTTTGATAACTTTTAATTGGCCATGCCTTATGATCAGACTGACCGAGTTTCAAGCCGCTCGCTCGAAATCCCTAGGACGAGTTCGATCAAATACCAATGCTGTAAACGTCAAAAATGAGGTCAAATTACGACCTTCAATCTAAAATGGACGACTTCCTGTGATATTTGCACTATGACGTTAATTGTAAATTCTGAGCGTCTTGCTTAGATCTACAACTGTACAAAATTTCATTACTCTACGATGAAGTAAGTGAATAGCAAAGGGTCCTTTGAAAATTTCTAGGTGGCGCCGTTGAGGCATTAGGTCACGCCCACCAAAGTTTGTTATGGATTCCTGTTGGGGGGTGGATAAGGATGCATCCAAGTGAGTTTTAAGCAGCTCGGCCCAAAAATGTGGAATTCAGAGCCAAACGTATGGCAGCGGCGTTTGAGGTGACTTCACCACGCCGCCACGCTCTCCTGCTCCATCGAATCCACTTGGGGCTGGAATCCACAATACATCAACATGTCTTCCGTCTCTGGACACAGTTTCATGTTGATTAGCTCAGAGGGGTAACATAGCGACCGTTTACAGCAAAACATGACACTTCCTGTTGTCAGGGGGCGTGGCCTAAGTGATGTCATAATTTGACCATTGGATATTAAAGAAGACCAAATGATGATCAATCACAGAAAGTTTGGTGCCTCTATGTGTTTCTGTGTAGGAGATATAACAGTTTTATTTTTTGTGGCGAGTAGGTGAACTTTGACCCCTGCTAACACCCCTTCAACATGCTCAAAAACTCACCGTTTTGATAACTTTTAATTGGCCATGCCTTATGGTCAGACTGACCGAGTTTCAAGCCGCTCGCTCAAAATCTCTAGGAGGAGTTCGATTAAATACCAATGCTGTAAACGTCAAAAATCGGGTCAAAATCAGACCTTCAATCTAAAATGGCCGACTTCCTGTGATATTTGCACTATGACATTAATTGTAAATTCTGAGCGTCTTGGTGAGCTCTAACACTGTACCAAATCTCATGTCTCTACGATGAAGTAAGTGAATAGCAAAGGGTCCTTTGAAAATTGCTAGGTGGCGCCGTTGAGGCATTTTTCTTTAGATTTTTATGAGGACCTTAAAATACAAAATTTTTAAACAGTCTTCATGCGTCCGCCAAGTTTGGTGAGTTTTTGAATATGATAAATCCCCCAAAAAGGCCCCTCTTTAGGGGGGCAGAATAAAAATAATAATAATTAAAACCGCAAGCGGTGATGATCGGCCCTCGCAGCCAAGCGCCGCTCTGGCCTATGGGCCACCGCTAGGGTACGCGCACCTCCCGCCGCCAGCCACCGCAGAAGCTGTCATGCATTTTCCTCACCCGTCTAACATTCAATTCAATTCAATTTTATTTATATAGCGCCAAATCATGAAACATGTCATCTCAAGGCACTTTACAAAATCAAGTTCAATCATATTATACAGATTGGGTCAGATTATGCATGCAATACACACGTACGCGTTGGGCAGCGCTCCCCCACGACTCACAAAAAACCTGGTGCAGATCGGTCGATGCACCGAGGAGACACAGCCGTTGAATAATGAAAATGCATTTGGCCACCGGGCCGGACTAAATTGTTCGGCGGGCCAGATCCGGCCCACAGGCCGTACGTTTGACACCCCTGGTTTAAACACTAGTATACAAATTTAATTAAAGGTATCTTACTAGCTGTTAATCCAGCTTCATGTGAAAAGTTAACAAAACCTTTTTAGTTATTTAAAGTTAATTAATTCATGTGTTTAAGGGTTTCGTTTCTTGCATTAAGACAGCTGTTATGAAAGTTTGACAGTTAAATTGGTGGATACACACCCAAAAGTAATAATGTAAAAGTAACACTTTAGCAATTGGAATATTGCTAAAGTAACACGTTAGCAATATTCCACATGTGTATGTTGTGTACAAACTTTAGTAATTTCTAATAGACCACTTCACTCTCAGAAAGCAGGTCTGCTGGTGGTTCCTAAAGTCTGTAAAACCAGAATGGTAGGCAGATCCTTTAGCTATCATGCTTCTCTCCAGTGGAACCAACTCCCAGTTTTGGTCCGTGACGCAGACACCCTGTCTACTTTTAAGACTAATCCTTAAACTTTCCTTTTTCCATCCATCCATCGTCTTCCGCTTATCCGGGGTCAGGTCGCGGGTGTAGCAGCTTCAAGAGGGAGGCCCAGACCTTCCTCTCCCCAGCCACTTGGGCCACTTCCTCCGGGGGAATCCCAAAGCGTTCCCAGGCCAGCAGAGTCTCTCCAGCGTGTCCTGGGTCTTCCCCTGGGCCTCCTCCCGGTGGGACGTGCCCAGAACACCTCACCAGGGATGCGTCCAGGAGGCATCCTAACCAGATGCCCGAGCCACCTCAACTGGCTCCTCTCAATGTGAAGGAGCAGCGGCTCTACTCTGAGTCCTCCCCGGATGACTGATCTCCTCACCCTATCTCTAAGGGAGAGCCCAGACACACTATGGAGAAAACTCATTTTGGCCGCTTGTGTCCGGGATCTCGTTCTTTCGGTCACGACCCAAAGCTCGTGACCATAGATGAGGGTAGGAACGTAGATCGACTGGTAAATCGAGAGCTTGGCCTTTTGGCTCAGCTCTCTCTTCACCACAACGGATCGGTACAGCGCCCGCTTCACAGCAGACGCCGCACCAATCCGCCTGTCGATCTCCCGCTCCATCTTCCCCTCATTCGTGAACAAGACCCCAAGATACTTGAACTTCTCCACTAGAAGCTGGCTCTTGGGACTTTCCTTTTTTAAAAAGCTTATAGTTAGAGTGGCTCATGTTACCCTGAGCTACCTCTATAGTTATGCTGCTATACGTTTAGGCTACTGCAGGACATCAGGGTCTATTGTTCTTCAATTTTGAATGACTGTTGTCATTTCAGCTTTTAACTTTTTGATTTTTCTTTTTTCTTCATAGTAGGCACACCTGGTCTGGCGTTCTGTTAGCTGTGGCATCATCCAGGGAAGACAGATCACCCGCTACTACCATCTAATGTAGAACTTCTGTGCTTTTTTGTCTGTCTTGTTGTGTCTCTGCTCTGTCTTCTGTAACCCCCAGTCTGTCGAGGCAGATGACCGTTCATACTGAGCCCGTTTCTGCTGGAGGTTTTTCCTTCCCGTTAATGGGGAGTTTTCTTTCCTGCTGTCGCTTCATGCTTGCTCAGTAGGTAGGATTGCTGCAAAGCTATGGACAATGCAGACGACTCTCCCTGTGGCTCTACGCTTCTTCAAGAGAGAATGCTACTTGTCAAGACTTTGATGCAATGAACTGGTTCCCTTATATAGGAATTTTTTTGACCAATGTGTATAATCTGACCCAATCTGTATAATCTGATTGATTTTGACGTTGTAAAGTGCCTTGAGATGACATATTTCATGAATTGGCGCTATATAAATAACATTGAATTGCATCATCTCTTCAGACCAAGTAAACTATCACATTTTTTGAGACAGTTATCTCATTTTAAAGATATAATCATCTAACGTTATTACTCTTAGCTAGTTAAAGCTCCATAATAATATTAGACCAGGTTTTAGTTCCACTCTTTTATTATGCACATCTAGGCTACCTATAAATATAAAGTATGGCATGCCAAAAAACATTTTAAACAAAAGGCAATTTTAGTAATGGCCTTGCGATTTTATATCTAAGCATTAAAAATGATAATATTTCACAAATTTTCACAGCAAGATGGAAATAACGACTATCCAACATTTTAAGATTTTGTAAAAACTTTTTTCCTTTTTTACCTACCTTTTGAAATTAATACTTGTTTCTACTTCTCCAAAATTATACTTCAAGAAAACTATTGTGCTGTCCTGGGGCCATATGCAGCTAGACAGCTAGGACAAAAGTTCCCCACACAAAGCTTCCTTTTCTTGCATTGTCTGAATAACCTTTGTTCCCAAATCTGGCTTTAAACATTCTTTTTGTAAAAAGACGAATATTTTTCCAAGGCAGAAGCGTGTAGAACAAATTCAACTTCAACGTTAGCAGTTTCCCTAGCTTCATAGCTGAAAAGCAGCTTTTAACGGGAGCAAAATACGTCAAAGATCTTTTTTAAGGTGAGAGCACTCACTATCTCACGTAATTCACATAGAGATCTAACAAAGTTGTGATGTCTCACTCTGATTAAATATGAACCCAAAACTTTTCTAACTATTTTTGCCTTGGATTTCCTCTGACAAAGAATTAATATCTTATTTATGTAATGTATTCACGACATGAATTCCTTGCTGTCTTAACAAAAGGCAGAACAACTATAATGTTACTTTCTATAATTATTACAGGCTCTGCTGAGATGTCAAATTCTGGAGAATGCTTAGACACCCTGACACACAAATATGGATTAACTTCATTTCATGTGCACTCGTGAACTTGTTTTAGTTGATTTAGTTTTCTTGATGTACTGTAGAGCGTGATGAGGTCTGTTGTGGTATTGTGTGCACTGGATTGAGGGGACAGTTGGTGTTGTCTGTCAAACCCAATCTTCTTAAGCTGCAAATTCAGTAAAGTTACCATATATATATATATATATATATATATATATATTTATATATTTATATATATATATATATATATATAAAAAACGGTTGCAGTTACAGCTCAAACGTCGTAACAACACTTCTAAATCTGAGTCTGACGCACAATTTCAAATACAAACACGATGCAGTTTGACTTTTGTCCGATGACGAGCGAGCGAGCGAGCGAGAGAGAACTGGTAAAGCAGCACATAGTAACAATAAGTCTAGCGCGCCATAAAGATGTTATTAATCAGGGAAATCTTTCTGATTGTTTCACAGCGGTTACCTGCAGCGGGTAAACACGCCCACGACAACACACTTAGGCTCCACGCAGCCCGTTTCTATCGGAATATGCGCCAAAACTGCCTCTTTAAAATGAACTGCACGGTGCAGTCTGCGCCTGTCTGAATTGCAATGTGAAGTTTTACACATCTATGCGTGAGCATAATCAAAAATTCCCCCCAGGAGCAGCGTTTTTTTTTTCCCCAGGACCCGCGGTAACGACAGCGGTGTTCTTACGATGGAGTATTAGGGCCACACATGAAGAGAAAAAATAATTTTGCCATGACGAGATTAAACTGGTGCAGATCAGTTGATGCAGCGATGCATTTGGCCACCGGAGGCAGTGGCGACCCACCAGCTTAAAATCTATGTATTGATGTCTATGTATGTATTTTAATCATCTTAAAAATGGTCTTATAGCTTAAAAGATCATCCTGTTTTGGTTGGTTTTGTAGCCGAATAGAAGAGATGTTCTCAAAGCATTAAATAAGCCTTTTGACTTTTAAAAATGTTGTGCTTTTAAGGTAATTTTAAGTTACTTTTTATTAAATTTATCAATATCCTATGGAAGTCTGGACATATGGCAGTGGCGTTTCAGGTGACTTTGCCACGCCACCACGCCGCCCTGCTCCATCGAATCCAGTTGATCTTGTAGCCGAACAGAAGAGATGTTCTCAAAGCATTAAATAAGCCTTTTGACTTTTAAAAATGTTGTCCTTTTAAGGTAATTTTAAGTTAGTTTTTATTAAATTTGTCAATATCCTATGGAAGTCTGGACATATGGCAGCGGCGTTTCAGGTGACTTTGCCACGCCACCATGCCACTCTGCTACATGAAATCCAGTTGGGCCTGGAATCCACAACACAGCAACATGTCTTCTGTCTGTGGACACAGTTTCATGTTGATTAGCTCAGAGGGGTAACATAGCGACTGCTAACAATAAAACATGACACTTCCTGTTGTCAGGGGGCGTGGACTAAGTGATGTCATCATTTGACCATTGGATATTGTAGAAGACCCGATGATGATCAATCACAGAAAGTTTGGTGCCTCTGTGTGTTTCTGTGTAGGAGATATAGCGGTTTTTCCTGTTGTCAGGGGGCGTGGCCTAAGTGATGTCATCATTTGACCATTGGATATTGTAGAAGACCCGATGATGATCAATCACAGAAAGTTTGGTGCTTCTGTGTGTTTTTGTGTAGGAGATATAACAGTTTTTCCTGTTGTCAGGGGGCGTGGCCTAAGTGATGTCATCATTTGACCATTGGATATTGTAGAAGACCCGATGATGATCAATCACAGAAAGTTTGGTGCTTCTGTGTGTTTTTGTGTAGGAGATATAACAGTTTTTCCTGTTGTCAGGGGGCGTGGCCTAAGTGATGTCATCATTTGACCATTGGATATTGTAGAAGACCCGATGATGATCAATCACAGAAAGTTTGGTGCCTCTGTGTGTTTCTGTGTAGGAGATATAACAGTTTTTCCTGTTGTCAGGGGGCGTGGCCTAAGTGATGTCATCATTTGACCATTGGACATTGTAGAAGACCTAGTGGTGATCAACTACTGAAAGTTTGGTGGCTCTGTGAGTTTTTGTATATGAAATATAACAGTTTTGTGTTTCATGGCGAGTAGGTGAACTTTGACCCCCGCTCACGCCCCTTCAGCATGCTCAAAAACTCACCGTTTTGATAACCTTTAATTGGCCATGCCTTATGATCAGACTGCCCGAGTTTCAAGCCGCTCGCTCAAAATCTCTAGGAGGAGTTCCATCAAATACCAATGCTGTAAACGTCAAAAATGGGGTCAAAATCAGACCTTCAATCTAAAATGGCCGACTTCCTGTGATATTTACACTATGACATTAATTGTAAATTCTGAGCGTCTTGGTGAGCTCTACCACTGTACCAAATCTCATGTCTCTACGATGAAGTAAGTGAATAGCAAAGGGTCCTTTGAAAATTGCTAGGTGGCGCCGTTGAGGCATTAGGTCACGCCCACCAAAGTTTGTTATGGATTCCTGTTGGGGGGTGGATAAGGATGCATCCAAGTGAGTTTTAAGCAGCTCGGCCCAAAAATATGGAATTCAGAGCCAAACGTATGGCAGCGGCGTTTGAGGTGACTTCACCACGCCGCCACGCTCTCCTGCTCCATCGAATCCACTTGGGGCTGGAATCCACAATACATCAACATGTCTTCTGTCTCTGGACTCAGTTTCATGTTGATTAGCTCAGAGGGGTAACATAGCGACCGTTTACAGCAAAACATGACACTTCCTGTTGTCAGGGGGCGTGGCCTAAGTGATGTCATAATTTGACCATTGGATATTAAAGAAGACCCAATGATGATCAATCACAGAAAGTTTGGTGCCTCTATGTGTTTCTGTGTAGGAGATATAACAGTTTTATTTTTTGTGGCGAGTAGGTGAACTTTGACCCCTGCTAACACCCCTTCAACATGCTCAAAAACTCACCGTTTTGATAACTTTTAATTGGCCATGCCTTATGATCAGACTGACCAAGTTTCAAGTCGCTCGCTCAAAATCTCTAGGAGGAGTTCGATCAAATACCAATGCTGTAAACGTCAAAAATCGGGTCAAAATCAGACCTTCAATCTAAAATGGCCGACTTCCTGTGATATTTGCACTATGACATTAATTGTAAATTCTGAGCGTCTTGGTGAGCTCTACCACTGTACCAAATCTCATGTCTCTACGATGAAGTAAGTGAATAGCAAAGGGTCCTTTGAAAATTGCTAGGTGGCGCCATTGAGGCATTTTTCTTTAGATTTTTATGAGGACCTTAAAATACAAAATTTTTAAACAGTCTTCATGCGTCCGCCAAGTTTGGTGAGTTTTTGAATATGATAAAGCCCCCAAAAAGGCCCCTCTTTAGGGGGGCAGAATAAAAATAATAATAATTAAAACCGCAAGCGGTGATGATCGGCCCTCGCAGCCAAGCGCCGCTCTGGCCTAAGGGCCACCGCTAGGGTACGCGCACCTCCCGCCGCCAGCCACCGCAGAAGCTGTCATGCATTTTCCTCACCCGTCTACCATGCCATACACACGTATGCGTTGGGCAGCGCTCCCCCACGACTCACAAAAAATCTGGTGCAGATCGGTCGATGCACCGAGGAGACACAGCCGTTGAATAATAAAAATGCATTTGGCCACCGGGCCGGACTAAATCGTTCGGCGGGCCAGATCCGGCCCGCAGGCCGTACGTTTGACACCCCTGGTTTAAACATTAGTATACCAACTTAATCAAAGGTATCTTACTAGCTGTTAATCCAGCTTCATGTGAAAAGTTAACAAAACCTTTTTAGTTATTTAAAGTTAATTATTTCATGTGTTTAAGGGTTTCGTTTCTTGCATTAAGACAGCTTTTATGAAAGTTTGACAGTTAAATTGGTGGATACACACCCAAAAGTAATAATGTAAAAGTAACACTTTGGCAATTGGAAAATTGCTAAAGTAACACGTTAGCAATATTCCACATGTGTATGTTGTGTACAAACTTTAGTAATTTCTAACAGACCACTTCACTCTCAGAAAGCAGGTCTGCTAGTGGTTCCTAAAGTCTGTAAAACCAGAATGGTAGGCAGATCCTTTAGTTATCAGGCTCCTCTCCAGTGGAACAAACTCCCAGTTTTGGTCCGTGACGCAGACACCCTGTCTACTTTTAAGACTAATCCTAAAACTTTCCTTTTTCCATCCATCCATCGTCTTCCACTTATCCGGGGTCAGGTCGCAGGGGCAGCTTCAAGAGGGAGCCCCAGACCTTCCTCTCCCCAGCCACTTGGGCCACTTCCTCCGGGGGAATCCCAAAGCGTTCCCAGGCCAGCATAGTCTCTCCAGCGTGTCCTGGGTCTTCCTCTGGGCCTCCTCCCGGTGGGACGTGCCAAGAACACCTCATCAGGGAGGCGTCCAGGAGGCATCCTAACCAGATGCCCGATCCACCTCAACTGGCTCCTCTCAATGTGGAGGAGCAGCGGCTCTACTCTGAGTCCTCCCCGGATGACTGAGCTCCTCACCCTATCTCTAAGGGAGAGCCCAGACACACTATGGAGAAAACTCATTTTGGCCGCTTGTATCCGGGATTTCGTTCTTTCGGTCACGACCCAAAGCTCGTGACCATAGATGAGGGTAGGAACGTAGATCGACTGGTAAATCGAGAGCTTGGCCTTTTGGCTCAGCTCTCTCTTCACCACAACGGATCGGTACAGCGCACGCTTCACAGCAGACGTCGCACCAATCCGCCTGTCGATCTCCCGCTCCATCTTCCCCTCATTCGTGAACAAGACCCCAAGATACTTGAACTCCTCCACTAGAAGCTGGCTCTTGGGACTTTCCTTTTTGACAAAGATTATAGTTAGAGTGGTTCATGTTACCCCGAGCTACCTCTATAGTTATGCTGCTATAGGCTTAGGCTGCTGGAGGACATCAGGGTCTATTGTTCTTCAATTTTGCATGACTGTTGTCATTTCAGCTTTTACCTTTTTGTTTTTTCTATTTTTTCTTCATAGTAGGTACCCCTGGTCTGGCGTTCTGTTAGCTGTGACATCATTCAGGGAAGACAGATCACCTGCTATTACCATCTAATGTAAAACACATTACTGGATCAATGTGTGCTTCTGTGCTTTTTTGTCTGTCTTGTTGTGTCTCTTCTCTCTCTTTTGTAACCCCCAGTCGGTCAAGGCAGATTACCGTTCATACTGAGCCCGGTTCGGCTGGAGGTTTTTCCTTCCTGTTAATGGGGAGTTTTTCCTTCTGCTGTCACTTCATGCTTGATCAGTATGAGGGATTGCTGCTAAGCCATGTACAATGCAAACGACTCTCCCTGTGGCTCTACGCTTCTTCAGGAGTCAATGCTGCTTGTTACGACTTTGATGAAATCAACTGGTTCCCTTATATAGGAATTTCTTTTACCAATCTGGATAATCTGACTTAATATGTATAATCTGATTGATTTTGACATTGTAAACTGCCTTTAGATGACATGCAGGCCGGCAGACCCGACATGTATATTAATAATATGTATTATTATTATTAATATTATTATTATTTTATATATCTGCCTCGTTATATTTGCATAATGCATGAAGAAAAATATCAGCAGCGCAAGAGTCTGTTCCGATCATCCAGCCCTTACCACAGGCTACTGCAGCCCATTGGTTATCATCCCTGACAGTCTAAAGGGCTAGGCCAATCATAAAGTAGAAAAACACCTTCACGCTCCATGTGGAACTTTGTGCAGCGGTGTTCACAGTAGTAATGGATAAGAAACGCAAGGGAGGCGCAGAGAAACTGCACGAAAAAAAGAAACGAGTTCTTCAAACGGATGCTGCGAAATGTGTCAAACTGACTGACATGTTCCCAACAGCAGGCCCTTCATCTGCTCCGGTGTCTGGTGTAAAATATGGTGGTGGTTGTAGTCAGTGACGTGCGGTAGAGAGTGACACGGGAGTGGATTTTCACTCCTGTCCCGTCCCACTCCCACTGATAAAAATTGTGTCCCGTCCCAATCCCGGGCCAGAGTAGAAAAAAAAATCCTGTCCCGTCCCGCTCCTGGTAAAATTACTCCCACTCCCATCCCGCTCCCACTCAGAATGACTCCCGCTCCTGCCCTACTCCCATTCTTGTTGTCTTCATTAAGTTTTCTGGAAATACATTAAACCTGAATGTCTATGAAGGGTCAGTTAAGTTCCTGTTTTAGCTGTAGTAAAGGCCAGTTAAAGTGAAAGGAATAATAATAAATAAATAAATAAAGTAACAAACACGGAAACAGACCATGCCTATCTTAGTTGAATAAACAAAATGTACAATGTTGCTTTTTACTAATTCATTAAGTAATTGTTTCACATGAACAATGAAGTTACTTTTACATTTCAAATTGCTGAAACTAAAGAATAATGCACCGAGAAAGAGATCTATACTCAGTTAAGAAAAAAGTGCATAAAGGCATTACTGTCACAATTTAGATAATGTACCGAAGTGGTTCAAAAACTCAGTTTAGTAAAACAAAAAATTACAAAAAAGTTGAATATCATTCAAGCATATTAGTATTTTTCCATTTGCAATAAAATATCCACAAACTAATTAGGGTTTACTATCAGAACCAATACATTCATTGAACATTAAACACATTCTTAGACAGATCTGTCAACTTTTATCAAAAGTTAAAAGTGAGATTATGTTAATTTTCGGGGATGATGCGGAGCTGGAGGCGGAGCTAACTGGACCCAGGAACAGCCGGTCCAGTCGGCTCCGTCTCATTTTTACCCGACCAGACATGGAAGTACATGTTTTTCTTTTGTTAAATAGTGAAACAGAAGTGTTAACACATTGTTCAGTTATTGGGTTAAAACAGAAAAAAACACAACTGTTCAGACAATACTAAATAAAATAATAAAGTAGTTTTAAGTTATTGGCCGTATTATTACACTGTTGCACATTGGGAAATTAGTCCAGGAAACACGTTTTACAAGCAGGTACTGAGTGTTAACACCGTGACATTCAACTCTCCTCAAGTTTGTTAATATTTGCAACTTTACAGTTGCGCTGTGAGTTTAATAAATAAGTCCTTACTTTTGACTTTGCGTTGCCGATCCAACTTTTCCAGGTTGAGTTCGCCACTAGCGGTTGATCCCCCCCCCCCACTCCCATTCTGTTTTTTGAGCGCTGGCGGAAAAAATAAACCGGATGCACTGTTGGCTTCTGGGTCGTGTAGTTCTTTGACCAGCATTATAGTTTCGGTTTCTTGGAAAAAAACTACAAAATGGCGGCGGCGAACCTACATTTTTGATTTTCTATTTTATTTAATCTTTTGGCTTCGATCCTAGTTAATTGTACCTGTTGTTGGTTTACTCCCGCTCCCGTCTGCTCCCGTTTATATTTAATCCTGTACCGTCCCAATCACGTGATATTTACTGATGTTGACTCCCATCCCGCGGGATTCCCGTGGGAATCACGTGACCCGCGGGATTCCCGAAAAAATGTCAGTCTCTAACGTGCGGTAGGGTTCATGGCTGGTGAGGCACTGACGTCATCAGAGTCAGATTTACAAATATATACACTCTACAGAGTAGACTCGTTGCAAAGTGCTGAAGGAGACTGATTGAGCCAAATAAATTCACCAAGATACATGGAAAAATATTGGTTCTTTGATGAAAAAAATTGTCATTTGATTGGTAACAGTTTATGAGTTATGATGGATTTCTGCATTTGTAACACATTCTAAAACTATAACCCACATTACGCAGATTTTATCACAAAAACAAAACATGAATAAGTATCGCTGTCTTACCTCTACTTATAATTTAAGTCCCTGTGGCGCTCTTTCTGAACAAAAATATCATCATTTTCCGGTAAAAGTTCTCTTTATCTTCTTCAGTTTTAAAAGTCTCTCAGTCTCAATGGAGCTCACTGCCAGGGAGGAAAGCCTTCCCTGATCAGTCCTGTTCCAGCTGTATGTTTAGTCTTTTTAGTGCTTTACTTGTTTAGCAAAACTCGCTAATAAAACATCAATAACTTGTTTTGACTCTACTATTTGGGGATCACGAGCGGTGCCCCTTGAGCGCCCCCTGCCTAGTGGCCAAGGAACTGCTGGCCTCACCTACAACCACTTCTTTGCTGTTTATGATCTGCCAGCACCACGAAAACATGTTATCTGCACACAGTTTGATGACCAAAACACAATTCGTAATCCACATATATTAAATTGTGGAAAATCAGTTCATAACTGTTTGAACAATTGAATTTATGATCTAGAGACAGGAAGATGCATTCACAGAATGGAAGTCAGCGCAGTTACCATGGGATTGCGCAATCCCAGGGTAGGCCAAGCTCGCTGCGGCCTCACCGGCTTCGCTATCAAGCGCCACCAAGGATTTACATGAAAAATAGCGAAAAGTCTGCGATTTTAAAGAAAATATGATCAAAAATTAGGAAATTAGATAAATAAAATACTTATTACAAATGACTGAGTAAATCAAAATTTATATTATGTTATTATATATTTTCTTTCTTTCCATGATGACAAGTGAGGCATTTCTCTGGTTCATTTTGTCATTGGCATCCTTTTTTACACAGTGAGTGCACATTAGTCCAATGTTACCCTACAGTATCTGGAAGACTGAATAGATCTGATGAGCAACTTACAATAACTTCTTATAATGATGTAACGTGATAATATGTGTGATTGACCGTGACACCTCTCTTTCTCTCTCTCTCTCTCTGATCTAAGAATAGTTGCTGTGCTGTGGTGGAGTTTACATTTTACAGTGTTAATAAATTAAGATTTTGGAAGTATTTTAAGTGTCCACTCTCACTAATTTCCATTATCCTGACTTCAAGGTATTGCACAGTTGGTATTGCACAGTTGGTATACACATTCAGTACACAAAAAAAATGTGGTGGGCCAGTCTAATCCAAAATGCCAGGGCCAATTTTTTGTCCCAATCCACCCCTGATGACATGTTTCATGATTTGGCGTTATATAAATAAAAACTGAAATGTATTGAACAAGAGTTTGTCAGTTTTCAAGCAGGATTTGTATATCTGTTCAACTTAAATATACAAGGAAACCAAAGAGTTAAGATCACTTACTTACCAAGAGAAATTCCTTTGGGGTTTATTTGTGGTCTCTTGCTGCCCCCTGCTGGACAAGTATGATCAAATACATATGCTTTACATGTCAACTTGGTATCAAAATTCAGATTTCAATCTAAAATGGCTTACTTCCTGTGATACTTGCAGTATGACATTAATTGTAAATTCTGAGCGTCTTGCTGAGATCTACAACTGTACAAAATTTCATTACTCTACGATGAAGTAAGTGAATACCAAAGGGTCCTTTGAAATTTGCTTGGTGGCGCTATAGAGAAACTAAGTCCTGCTCACTAAAGTTTGTTAAGGATTCCTGTTGGGGGGTGGATAAGGATGCATCCAAATGAGTTTTAAGCAGCTCGGCCCAAAACTGTGGAATTCAGAGCCAAACGTATGACAGCAGCGTTTGAGGTGAATATGCCACGCCGCCACGCCCCCCTGCTCCATCCAATCCAGTTGAGCCTGAAATCCACAACATACCAACATGTGTTCTGTCTGTGGACACAGTTTCATGTTGATTAGCTCAGAGGGGTAACATAGCGACCGCTTACAACAAAACATGACACTTCCTGTTGTCAGGGGGCGTGGCCTAAGCAATGTCATCATTTGACCATTGGATATTATAGGAGACCTGATGGTGATCAATCACTGAAAGTTTGATGCCTCTGTGTGTTTCTGTGTAGGAGATATAACAGTTTTATTTTTTGTGGCGAGTAGGTGAACTTTAACCCTTGCTAATGCCCCTTCAACAAGCTCAAAAACTCACCGTTTTGATAACTTTTAATTGGCCATGCCTTATGATCAGACTGCCCGAGTTTCAAGCCGCTCGCTAAAAATCTCTAGGAGGAGATCCATCAAATACCAATGCTATAAACGTCAAAAATGTGGTCAAAATCAGACATTCAATCTAAAATGGCCGACTTCCTGTGATATTTACACTATGACATTAATTGTAAATTCTGAGCGTCTTGGTGAGCTCTACCACTGTACCAAATCTCATGTCTCTACGATGAAGTAAGTGAATAGCAAAGGGTCCTTTGAAAATTGCTAAGTGGCGCCGTTGAGGCATTAGGTCACGCCCACCAAAATTTGTTATGGATTCCTGTTGGGGGGTGGATAAGGATGCATCCAAGTGAGTTTTATGCAGCTCGGCCCAAAAATGTGGAATTCAGAGCCAAACGTATGGCAGCGGCGTTTGAGGTGACTTCACCACGCCGCCACGCTCTCCTGCTCCATCGAATCGACTAGGGGCTGGAATCCACAACACAACAACATGTCTTCTGTCTCTGGACATAGTTTCATGTTGATTAGCTCAGAGGGGTAAGATAGCGACCGTTTACAGCAAAACATGACACTTCCTGTTGTCAGGGGGTGTGGCCTAAGTGATGTCATCATTTGACCATTGGATATTATAGGAGACCTGATGATGATTAATCACAGAAAGTTTGGTGCCTCTGTGTGTTTCTGTGTAGGAGATATAACACTTTTATTTTTTGTGGCGAATAGGTGAACTTTGACCCCTGCCAACGCCCCTTCAGCATGCTCAAAAACTCACCGTTTTGATAACTTTTGATTGGCCATGCCTTATGATCAGACTGCCCGAGTTTCAAGCCGATCGCTCAAAATCTCTAGGAGGAGATCCATCAAATAGCAATGCTATAAACGTCAAAAATTGGGTCAAAATCAGACTTTAAGTCTAAAATGGCCAACTTCCTGTGATATTTGCACTATGACATTAATTGTAAATTCTGAGCGTCTTGTTGAGCTCTACAACTGTACCAAATTTCATGTCTCTACGACGAAGTAAGTGAATAGCAAAGGGTCCTTTGAAAATTTCTAGGTGGCGCCGTTGAGGCATTTTTCTTTAGATTTTTGTGACGACCTTAAAATACAAAATTTTTAAACAGTCACCATGCATCTGCCAAGTTTGGTGAGTTTTTGAAAATGAGAAAGCCCCCAAAAAGGCCCCTCTTTAGGGGGGCAGAATAATAATAATAATAATTAAAGCCGCAAGCGGCGATGAGCGGCCCTCGCAGCCAAGCACCGCTGGGGTACGCGCACCGCCTGCCACCAGCCACCGCAGAAGCTGTCACGCATTTTCCCCGCCCGTCCACCGGGCAATTCACACGAACCCGTTCGGCAGTGAAATCAGGTGCAGATCGGTTGATGCAGCGAGGAGATACAGCCGTTGAATAATGATATTACATTTGGCCACCGGGCCGGACCAAATCGTTCGGCGGGCCGTACGTTTGACACCCCTGGTTTAAACATTAGTTTACTGGTTGAAATGCAGTTCAAAGTCTTCAGCCGATCCAAAATGCTGCAGCAAGAGTTATGGAGATAGTTTCCTGCCAAAAGGTTGTAAACAGAAAAGGTGTTGCACACAAATAAAACTTGTTTTGCACACAAAAAGATGTGTTTCACACAAAAAAAGTTGTTTTGCAAACTGTCCGCCAAGCTTGCACTCAAAATATCATTTATAAGTTTTCCTCCAGTACAAAATGGTCTCTGCACGCACAAAACAGTCTCTGCTCGACTAGGAAACAATCCCACCCACGCTGCGGTAAATTTGTGCCAAAGGTCACGTGATGCATTAAGAGTTGTTGTTCAGACTTCCCGACATTGAGAAGAATTCAGTTATCTCTAAACTATTGGGCTAATTTACAGGGTAATAGTGAAGTTCATCCAGCACAGAGCACTTTAACATCTTGTTGGGAAATGGAGAAGAGGGAGAGAAAAAGCTTTGGGTAGACAGTTAGACAAAAAGCAATGGAATTAGAATTAACTGATTTAATGTTCAGTTCAACAGTACCACTGCCAGCAGTACAACCTTGGATACTACCTGAAGCTAAAGTAGATCTAACACTATTACGAAAGGGAAATAAGGTCAGGGGGTTTGTTTTAAATTCAAATACAATACAGGAATATATTAATAGTTACTACAGTTTCATTCAGATCTACACAGATGCATCAAAAAAGTTTAGATAACAAGATAGGAGTATCTTTTATTGTTCCAGAGTTTCATATTACAGTAGGAAAGAGGACAAGTGATAATATATCAGTATACACAGGAGAAATGCTAGCAATTCTGTTTGCAGTGCAATGGGTAGAAGAAATAAGACCTCTGAGAGTGATTATTTGTTCAGATTCATCTTCATCACTAATCAGTTTACTGATAAAACACTCAAACAGTAGACCAGATATTTTGATAGAAATCCAGCAAACATTATACAGAATTCAAATGATGGACATTACAGTCATATTTTTGTGGGTACCAGCACATATGGGAGTTAAAGGAAATGAAATGGCAGATAAGGCTGCAAAGGAGGCTACAACAAGAAAAGACATTGATGTGTCAGTTAAAATTAGTAAGATGGAAATGATCATGATAATGCATTTAGCCACCGGGCCAGACTAAATCGTTCGGCGGGCCGTACGTTTGACACCCCCGGTTTAAACATTAGTTTACTGGTTGAAATGCAGTTCAAAGTCTTCAGCTGATCCAAAATGCTGCAGCAAGAGTTATGGAGATAGTTTCCTGCCAAAAGGTTGTACACAAAAAAGGTGTTGCACACAAATATAAATTGTTTTGCAAACTGTCCGCCAACCTTGCACTCAAAATATCATTTATAAGTTTTCCCCCAGTACAAAATAGTCTCCGCTCGCACAAAACAGCCTCTGCTCCACTACGAAACAAGGCCACCCCTGCTGCGGTAAATTTGTGCCAAAAGTCACGTGATGCATTAAGAGTTGTTGTTGTTCAGACTTCCTGACATTGAGAAGAATTCAGTTATCTGTAAACTATTGGGCTAATTTACAGGGTCATAGTGAAGATCATCCAGCACAGAGCACTTTAACATCTTAGAATTTTAAATTCTATTCTTGATTTAACAGGAAGCCAATGAAGGGAAGCTAAAATATGAGAAATATTATCCCTCTTGTTGATTTTCATCAGAACTCTTGCTGCAGCATTTTGGATCAGCTGAAGACTTTGAACTGCATTTTGTGGACTTCCTGATAGTAAAGAATTACAATAGTCCAGCCTTGAAGTAACAAATGCATGGACTAGTTTTTCAGCATCAATCCTGGACAGAACGTTTCTAATTTTGGCGATATTCCTGAGGTGAAAAAAGGAAACTCTGGAAACCTGTTTAATATGGGATTTAAATGACATGTCTTGTTCAAAAATAACACCAAGATTTTTTACTTTATTACCAGAGGCCAAGTTAATGCCACCCAGATTAAGTGATTGGTTAAGAAGTTTATTTTTTGAGGACTCTGGCCCAAAGATTACAACTTCGGTCTTGTCAGAATTTAGATGCAGGAAATTTAAAGTCATCCAGCTTTTGATGTCATCAAGACATGACTGCAGTCGAAGTAATTGACTGGATTCATCAGGATTTATGGATAAATATAGCTGAGTGTCATCAGCATAACAGTGGAAATTAATCCCATGCTGTCTGATAATTTTGCCAATCGGAAGCATATATATAGTAAAGAGTTATAGCAGCAGAACTGCTGCAAGAAGCAGCAGTTCTGCTGCTGCTTCTTGCCTTTTGACAGACAGCTTACTTGAGTGGCTTGAACGCGCACTACTTGACTGTTTGGAACTTTGGGAAGTTGTTGAAGTGCACAAAGAACCAGCTTCTGTGCAAACTTGTTTTTATAGATGCATCAAGAGCTCTTTTGGCTTGTTTAGCAGCAGTTTTCCATTTGTCATAACTGAGCTTGAAACGAGAATGAAGTCTGTTCATCTTTTCTTCACGCAGCACTTGACCCTTTTCATGGAGTTTTTTTCTGTCTTGCACTTTTCCTAAAGCCTTCTACTGAAAAAGCTTCACTTGTGGTCACCTCTTTATGATTTCCTTCTTGTAGCAACTTCACAGCTTCAGTGTCACAGTCTTCCTGCATGGCCATGTCATTGTCCATTTTGTTTAGATCCTTTGGGGTTTATTGTTTAACTTTAGCTTAATTATCTTTACATTAGAAGTATGTAGATTTAGCCTAATTTAAACAAACACCCTTTAAATGTGTTCACAAACTTAAATTATTTCTCTAGTTAAAGATCAACTTAGTTGTGAAGTTACAAACACCTTAATCTGAATAATAAATCTTTCAACTATTACAAGACAGAGAAACTATTTCCATGTAAAACCAAATCACAAAACTTTCCTTTTCCGTACCTTGGTTACCCTTAATAAAACCAACAAACAAAAAACACTCGTATCTGTCTTAAGTTAGCTGGAATCAACTTCCTTAAATGAGATAAAACAAACAAAATGCATATATTTTTTTTAACTTGAGTTTAACTTTTAACTTGTGTATACCTGACTTGTATGTACAGTGCAGCAGGTTATCCTTCAAGCACTTATTGAGTCCCTTAAAGCTTAGCAAGGTTAATTCACCTCTTCACATTTAACATTTAACTTAAACGTGTTACTTGGTGGTAAATTAAACCCGCTGCACTCCCGGACAACAGCTGCTTCTGGTTTGGCTAATCCCTGCGTGCAGTCAGCCTTTCCCTGATGCTAGAGTGCAACGTCACCCCTTAACGAGCTGCTCGTTGTCCGCTCCCCTCTTCCACCAGAACCATTCACATACCAGTTTATGCCAAAATCCGCCTTTTCCAAATCCAATATAGTTTATGTTTTGTTTTCCGCGCCGCTCCAAATCCAACCTATTCACCAACTCTGCACACACGCTTTTCTATTGCGTCTAAAGGGCTAGGCCAATCATAAAGTAGAAAAACACCTTCACGCTCCATGTGGAACTTTGTGCAGCGGTGTTCACATAGTAATGGGAGGCGCAGAGAAACTGCACGAAAAAAAGAAACGATTTCTTCAAACGGACGCTGCGAAATGTGTCAAACTCACTGACATGTTCCCTACAGCAGGCCTTCATCTGCTCCGGTGTCTGATGTAAAATATGGTGGTGGTGGTTGTAGTCAGTGACGTGCGGTAGGGTTCATAGCTGGTGAGGCACTGACGTCATCAGAGTCAGATTTACAAATATATACACTCTACAGAGTAGACTCGTTGCAAAGTGCTGAAGGAGACTGATTGAGCCAAATAAATTCACCAAGATACATGGAAAAATATTTGTTCTTTGATGAAAAAAAAATTGTCATTTGATTGGTAGCAGTTTATGAGTTATGATGGATTTCTGCATTTGTAACACATTCTAAAACTATAACCCACATTACGCAAATTTTATCACAAAAACAAAACATGAATAAGTATCGCTGTCTTACCTCTACTTATAATTTAAGTCCCTGCGGCGCTCTTTCTGAACAAAAATATCATCATTTTCCGGTAAAAGTTATATTTATCTTCTTCAGATTTAAAACTCTCTTAGTCTCAGTGGAGCTCACTGCCAGGGAGGAAAGCCTTCCCTGATCAGTCCTGTTCCAGCTGTATGTTTAGAGTCTTTTTAGTGCTTTACTTGTTTAGCAAAGCTCGCTAATAAAACATCAATAACTTGTTTTGACTCTACTATTTGGGGATCACGAGCGGTGCCCCTTGAGCGCCCCCTGCCTAGCGGCCAAGGAACTGCCGGCCTCACCTACAACCAGTTCTTTGCTGTTTATGATCGGCCAGCACCACGAAAACATGTTATCTGCACACAGTTTGATGACCAAAACACAATTCGTAATCCACATATATTAAATTGTGGAAAATCAGTTCATAACTGTTTGAACAATTGAATTTATGATCTAGAGACAGGAAGATGCATTCACAGAATGGAAGTCAGCACAGTTAACATGGGATTGCGCAATCCCAGGGGAGGCCAAGCTCGCTGCGGCCTCACCGGCTTCGCTATGAAGCGCCACCAAGGATTTACATGAAAAATAGCAAAAAGTCTGCGATTTTAAAGAAAATATGATCAAAAATTAGGAAATTAGATAAATAAAATACTTATTACAAATGACTGAGTAAATCAAAATTTATATTATGTTATTATATATTTTCCTTCTTTCCATGATGACAAGTGAGGCATTTCTCTGGTTCATTTTGTCATTGGCATCCTTTTTTACACAGTGAGTGCACATTAGTCCAATGTTACCCTACAGTATCTGGAAGACTGAATAGATCTGATGAGCAACTTACAATAACTTCTTATAATGATGTAACGTGATAATATGTGTGATTGACCGTGACACCTCTCTTTCTCTCTCTCTCTCTCTGATCTAATAGTTGCTGTGCTGTGGTGGAGTTTACATTTTACAGTGTTAATAAATTAAGATTTTGGAAGTATTTTAAGTGTCCACTCTCCATTATCCTGACCTCAAGGTATTGCACAGTTGGTATTGCACAGTTGGTATACACATTCAGTACACAAAAATAATGTGGTGGGCCAGTCTAATCCAAAATGCCAGGGCCAACTTTTTGTCCCAATCCACCCCTGATGACATGTTTCATGATTTGGCGCTATATAAATAAAAACTGAAATGTATTGAACAAGAGTTTGTCAGTTTTCAAGCAGGATTTGTATATCTGTTCAACATAATATATAAGGAAACCAAAGAGTTAAGATCACTTACTTACCAAGAGAAATTCCTTTGGGGTTTATTTGTGGTCTCTTGCTGCCCCCTGCTGGATGATGATGGTATTTGATACCATGTCAACATGGTGTCAAAATTCAGATTTCAATCTAAAATGGCTTACTTCCTGTGATACTTGCACTATGACATTAATTGTAAATTCTGAGCATCTTGCTGAGATCTACAACTGTACAAAATTTCATTACTCTACGATGAAGTAAGTGAATAGCAAAAGGTCCTTTGAAAATTGCTTGGTGGCGCTATAGAGAAACTAAGTCCTGCTCACTAAAGTTTGTTATGGATTCCTGTTGGGGGGTGGATAAGGATGCATCCAAATGAGTTTTAGGCAGCTCGCCCCAAAACTGTGGAATTCAGAGCCAAACGTATGACAGCAGCGTTTGAGGTGAATATGCCACGCCGCCACGCCCCCCTGCTCCATCGAATCCAGTTGAGCCTGAAATCCACAACATACCAACATGTGTTCTGTCTGTGGACACAGTTTCATGTTGATTAGCTCAGAGGGGTAACATAGCGACCGCTTACAACAAAACATGACATGACCCCTGCTAATGCCCCTTCAACAAGCTCAAAAACTCACCGTTTTGATAACTTTTAATTGGCCATGCCTTATGATCAGACTGCCCGAGTTTCAAGCCGCTCGCTAAAAATCTCTAGGAGGAGATCCATCAAATACCAATGGTATAAACGTCAAAAATGGGGTCAAAATCAGACATTCAATCTAAAATGGCCAACTTCCTGTGATATTTACACTATGGCATTAATTGTAAATTCTGAGCGTCTTGGTGAGCTCTACCACTGTACCAAATCTAATGTCTCTACGATGAAGTAAGTGAATAGCAAAGGGTCCTTTGAAAATTGCGAGGTGGCGCCGTTGAGGCATTAGGTCACGCCCACCAAAGTTTGTTATGGATTCCTGTCGGGGGCTAGATAAGGATGCATCCAAGTGACTTTTAAGCAGCTCGGCCCAGAAATGTGGAATTCAGAGCCAAACGTATGGCAGCGGCGTTTGAGGTGATTCACCACGCCGCCACGCCCCCCTGCTCCATCGAATCCACTTGGGGCTGGAATCCACAACACACCAACATGTCTTCTGTCTCTGGACACAGTTTCACGTTGATTAGCTCAGAGGGGTAACATAGCGACCGTTTACAGCAAAACATGACACTTCCTGTTGTCAGGGGGCGTGGCCTAAGTGATGTCATCATTTGACCATCGGATATTAAAGAAGACCCAATGATGATCAATCACAGAAGGTTTGGTGCCTCTGTGTGTTTCTGTGTAGGAGATATAACAGTTTTATTTTTTGTGGCGAGTAGGTGAACTTTGACCCCTGCTAACGCCCCTTCAACATGCTCAAAAACTCACCGTTTTGATAACTTTTAATTGGCCATGCCTTATGATCAGACTGACCGAGTTTCAAGTCGCTCGCTCAAAATCCCTAGGAGGAGTTCGATCAAATACCAATGCTGTAAACGTCAAAAATGGGGTCAAAATCACACCTTCAATCTAAAATGGCCGACTTCCTGTGATATTTGCACTATGACATTAATTATAAATTCTGAACGTCTTGGTGAGCTCTACAACTGTACCAAATTTCACGTCTCTACGATGAAGTAAGTGAATAGCAAAGGGTCCTTTGAAAATTGCTAGGTGGCGCCGTTGAGGCATTTTCCGTTAGATTTTTGTGATGACCTTAAAATATAAAATTTTTAAACAGTCTTCATGCATCTGCCAAGTTTGGTGAGTTTTTGAATATGATAAAGCCCCCAAAAAGGCCCCTCTTTAGGGGGGCAGAATAAAAATAATAATAATAATAATAATAATAATAATAATAATAATAAGAAACAACACAGAAACAATAGGCCTTCGCAGCGCTTCGCTGCTCGGGCCTAATAATTAACACTACAGATACAATAGGCCTTCGCAGCGCTTAGCTGCTCGGGCCTAATAATTAACACTACAGATACAATAGGCCTTCGCAGCGCTTAGCTGCTCGGGCCTAATTAAAACCGCAAGCGGTGATGATCGGCCCTCGCAGCCAAGCGCCGCTCTGGCCTAAGGGCCACCGCTAGGGTACGCGCACCTCCCGCCGCCAGCCACCGCAGAAGCTGTCATGCATTTTCCTCACCCGTCTACCATGCAATACACACGTATGCGTTGGGCAGCGCTCCCCCACGACTCACAAAAAATGTGGTGCAGATCGGTCGATGCACCGAGGAGACACAGCCGTTGAATAATAAAAATGCATTTGGCCACCGGGCCGGACTAAATCGTTCGGCGGGCCAGATCCGGCCCGCAGGCCGTACGTTTGACACCCCTGGTTTAAACATTAGTATACCAACTTAATCAAAGGTATCTTACTAGCTGTTAATCCAGCTTCATGTGAAAAGTTAACAAAACCTTTTTAGTTATTTAAAGTTAATTATTTCATGTGTTTAAGGGTTTCGTTTCTTGCATTAAGACAGCTTTTATGAAAGTTTGACAGTTAAATTGGTGGATACACACCCAAAAGTAATAATGTAAAAGTAACACTTTGGCAATTGGAAAATTGCTAAAGTAACACGTTAGCAATATTCCACATGTGTATGTTGTGTACAAACTTTAGTAATTTCTAACAGACCACTTCACTCTCAGAAAGCAGGTCTGCTGGTGGTTCCTAAAGTCTGTAAAACCAGAATGGTAGGCAGATCCTTTAGCTATCATGCTCCTCTCCAGTGGAACCAACTCCCAGTTTTGGTCCGTGACGCAGACACCCTGTCTACTTTTAAGACTAATCCTAAAACTTTCCTTTTTCCATCCATCCATCGTCTTCCACTTATCCGGGGTCAGGTCGCAGGGGCAGCTTCAAGAGGGAGCCCCAGACCTTCCTCTCCCCAGCCACTTGGGCCACTTCCTCCGGGGGAATCCCAAAGCGTTCCCAGGCCAGCATAGTCTCTCCAGCGTGTCCTGGGTCTTCCTCTGGGCCTCCTCCCGGTGGGACGTGCCCAGAACACCTCATCAGGGAGGCGTCCAGGAGGCATCCTGACCAGATGCCCGAGTCACCTCAACTGGCTCCTCTCAATGTGGAGGAGCAGCGGCTCTACTCTGAGTCCTCCCCGGATGACTGAGCTCCTCACCCTATCTCTAAGGGAGAGCCCAGACACACTATGGAGAAAACTCATTTTGGCCGCTTGTATCCGGGATTTCGTTCTTTCGGTCACGACCCAAAGCTCGTGACCATAGATGAGGGTAGGAACGTAGATCGACTGGTAAATCGAGAGCTTGGCCTTTTGGCTCAGCTCTCTCTTCACCACAACGGATCGGTACAGCGCACGCTTCACAGCAGACGTCGCACCAATCCGCCTGTCGATCTCCCGCTCCATCTTCCCCTCATTCGTGAACAAGACCCCAAGATACTTGAACTCCTCCACTAGAAGCTGGCTCTTGGGACTTTCCTTTTTGACAAAGATTATAGTTAGAGTGGTTCATGTTACGCTGAGCTACCTCTATAGTTATGCTGCTATAGGCTTAGGCTGCTGGAGGACATCAGGGTCTATTGTTCTTCAATTTTGCATGACTGTTGTCATTTCAGCTTTTACCTTTTTGTTTTTTCTATTTTTTCTTCATCGTAGGTACACCTGGTCTGGCGTTCTGTTAACTGTGACATCATTCAGGGAAGACAGATCACCTGCTATTACCATCTAATGTAAAACAGATTACTGGATCAATGTGTGCTTCTGTGCTTTTTTGTCTGTCTTGTTGTGTCTCTTCTCTCTCTTTTGTAACCCCCAGTCGGTCAAGGCAGATTACCGTTCATACTGAGCCCGGTTCGGCTGGAGGTTTTTCCTTCCTGTTAATGGGGAGTTTTTCCTTCTGCTGTCACTTCATGCTTGATCAGTATGAGGGATTGCTGCAAAGCCATGTACAATGCAAACGACTCTCCCTGTGGCTCTACACTTCTTCAGGAGTCAATGCTGCTTGTTACGACTTTGATGAAATCAACTGGTTCCCTTATATAGGAATTTCTTTTACCAATCTGGATAATCTGACTTAATATGTATAATCTGATTGATTTTGACATTGTAAACTGCCTTTAGATGACATGCAGGCCGGCAGACCCGACATGTATATTAATAATATGTATTATTATTATTAATATTATTATTATTTTATATATCTGCCTCGTTATATTTGCATAATGCATGAAGAAAAATATCAGCAGCGCAAGAGTCTGTTCCGATCATCCAGCCCTTACCACAGGCTACTGCAGCCCATTGGTTATCATCCCTGACAGTCTAAAGGGCTAGGCCAATCATAAAGTAGAAAAACACCTTCACGCTCCATGTGGAACTTTGTGCAGCGGTGTTCACAGTAGTAATGGATAAGAAACGCAAGGGAGGCGCAGAGAAACTGCACGAAAAAAAGAAACGAGTTCTTCAAACGGATGCTGCGAAATGTGTCAAACTGACTGACATGTTCCCAACAGCAGGCCCTTCATCTGCTCCGGTGTCTGGTGTAAAATATGGTGGTGGTGGTTGTAGTCAGTGACGTGCGGTAGAGTTCATAGCTGGTGAGGCACTGACGTCATCAGAGTCAGATTTACAAATATATACACTCTACAGAGTAGACTCATTGCAAAGTGCTGAAGGAGACTGATTGAGCCAAATAAATTCACCAAGATACATGGAAAAATATTGATTCTTTGATGAAAAAAATTGTCATTTGATTGGTAACAGTTTATGAGTTATGATGGATTTCTGCATTTGTAACACATTCTAAAACTATAACCCACATTATGCACATTTTATCACAAAAACAAAACATGAATAAGTATCGCTGTCTTACCTCTACTTATAATTTAAGTCCCTGTGGCGCTCTTTCTGAACAAAAATATCATCATTTTCCGGTAAAAGTTCTCTTTATCTTCTTCAGTTTTAAAAGTCTCTCAGTCTCAGTGGAGCTCACTGCCAGGGAGGAAAGCCTTCCTTGATCAGTCCTGTTCCAGCTGTATGTTTAGAGTCTTTTTAGTGCTTTACTTGTTTAGCAAAACTCGCTAATAAAACATCAATAACTTGTTTTGACTCTACTATTTGGGGATCACGAGCGGTGCCCCTTGAGCGCCCCCTGCCTAGTGGCCAAGGAACTGCTGGCCTCACCTACAACCAGTTCTTTGCTGTTTATGATCGGCCAGCACCACGAAAACATGTTATCTGCACACAGTTTGATGACCAAAACACAATTCGTAATCCACATATATTAAATTGTGGAAAATCAGTTCATAACTGTTTGAACAATTGAATTTATGATCTAGAGACAGGAAGATGCATTCACAGAATGGAAGTCAGCGCAGTTACCATGGGATTGCGCAATCCCAGGGGAGGCCAAGCTCGCTGCGGCCTCACCGGCTTCGCTATGAAGCGCCACCAAGGATTTACATGAAAAATAGCGAAAAGTCTGCGATTTTAAAGAAAATATGATCAAAAATTAGGAAATTAGATAAATAAAATACTTATTACAAATGACTGAGTAAATCAAAATTTATATTATGTTATTATATATTTTCTTTCTTTCCATGATGACAAGTGAGGCATTTCTCTGGTTCATTTTGTCATTGGCATCCTTTTTTACACAGTGAGTGCACATTAGTCCAATGTTACCCTACAGTATCTGGAAGACTGAATAGATCTGATGAGCAACTTACAATAACTTCTTATAATGATGTAACGTGATAATATGTGTGATTGACCGTGACACCTCTCTTTCTCTCTCTCTCTCTCTGATCTAAGAATAGTTGCTGTGCTGTGGTGGAGTTTACATTTTACAGTGTTAATAAATTAAGATTTTGGAAGTATTTTAAGTGTCCACTCACTAATTTCCATTATCCTGACTTCAAGGTATTGCACAGTTGGTATTGCACAGTTGGTATACACATTCAGTACACAAAAAAAATGTGGTGGGCCAGTCTAATCCAAAATGCCAGGGCCAATTTTTTGTCCCAATCCACCCCTGATGACATGTTTCATGATTTGGCGCTATATAAATAAAAACTGAAATGTATTGAACAAGAGTTTGTCAGTTTTCAAGCAGGATTTGTATATCTGTTCAACTTAAATATACAAGGAAACCAAAGAGTTAAGATCACTTACTTACCAAGAGAAATTCCTTTGGGGTTTATTTGTGGTCTCTTGCTGCCCCCTGCTGGACAAGTATGATCAAATACATATGCTTTACATGTCAACTTGGTATCAAAATTCAGATTTCAATCTAAAATGGCTTACTTCCTGTGATACTTGCAGTATGACATTAATTGTAAATTCTGAGCGTCTTGCTGAGATCTACAACTGTACAAAATTTTATTATTCTACGATGAAGTAAGTGAATACCAAAGGGTCCTTTGAAATTTGCTTGGTGGCGCTATAGAGAAACTAAGTCCTGCTCACTAAAGTTTGTTAAGGATTCCTGTTGGGGGGTGGATAAGGATGCATCCAAATGAGTTTTAAGCAGCTCGGCCCAAAACTGTGGAATTCAGAGCCAAACGTATGACAGCAGCGTTTGAGGTGAATATGCCACACCGCCACGCCCCCCTGCTCCATCCAATCCAGTTGAGCCTGAAATCCACAACATACCAACATGTGTTCTGTCTGTGGACACAGTTTCATGTTGATTAGCTCAGAGGGGTAACATAGCGACCGCTTACAACAAAACATGACACTTCCTGTTGTCAGGGGGCGTGGCCTAAGCAATGTCATCATTTGACCATTGGATATTATAGGAGACCTGATGGTGATCAATCACTGAAAGTTTGATGCCTCTGTGTGTTTCTGTGTAGGAGATATAACAGTTTTATTTTTTGTGGCGAGTAGGTGAACTTTAACCCTTGCTAATGCCCCTTCAACAAGCTCAAAAACTCACCGTTTTGATAACTTTTAATTGGCCATGCCTTATGATCAGACTGCCCGAGTTTCAAGCCGCTCGCTAAAAATCTCTAGGAGGAGATCCATCAAATACCAATGCTATAAACGTCAAAAATGGGGTCAAAATCAGACATTCAATCTAAAATGGCCGACTTCCTGTGATATTTACACTATGACATTAATTGTAAATTCTGAGCGTCTTGGTGAGCTCTACCACTGTACCAAATCTCATGTCTCTACGATGAAGTAAGTGAATAGCAAAGGGTCCTTTGAAAATTGCTAAGTGGCGCCGTTGAGGCATTAGGTCACGCCCACCAAAATTTGTTATGGATTCCTGTTGGGGGGTGGATAAGGATGCATCCAAGTGAGTTTTATGCAGCTCGGCCCAAAAATGTGGAATTCAGAGCCAAACGTATGGCAGCGGCGTTTGAGGTGACTTCACCACGCCGCCACGCTCTCCTGCTCCATCGAATCGACTTGGGGCTGGAATCCACAACACAACAACATGTCTTCTGTCTGTGGACACAGTTTCATGTTGATTAGCTCAGAGGGGTAACATAGCGACCGTTTACAGCAAAACATGACACTTCCTGTTGTCAGGGGGTGTGGCCTAAGTGATGTCATCATTTGACCATTGGATATTATAGGAGACCTGATGATGATTAATCACAGAAAGTTTGGTGCCTCTGTGTGTTTCTGTGTAGGAGATATAACACTTTTATTTTTTGTGGCGAATAGGTGAACTTTGACCCCTGCCAACGCCCCTTCAGCATGCTCAAAAACTCACCGTTTTGATAACTTTTGATTGGACATGCCTTATGATCAGACTGCCCGAGTTTCAAGCCGATCGCTCGATATCTCTAGGAGGAGTTAGATCTTATACCGATGCTGTAACTGTCAAAATTGAGGTCAAAATCAGACTTTCAATCTAAAATGGCCGACTTCCTGTGATATTTACACTATGACATTAATTGTAAATTCTGAGCGTCTTGGTGAGCTCTACAACTGTACCAAATTTCATGTCTCTACGACGAAGTAAGTGAATAGCAAAGGGTCCTTTGAAAATTTCTAGGTGGCGCCGTTGAGGCATTTTTCTTTAGATTTTTGTGACGACCTTAAAATACAAAATTTTTAAACAGTCACCATGCATCTGCCAAGTTTGGTGAGTTTTTGAAAATGAGAAAGCCCCCAAAAAGGCCCCTCTTTAGGGGGGCAGAATAATAATAATAATAATAATAATAATTAACACTACAGATACAATAGGCCTTCGCAGCGCTTAGCTGCTCGGGCCTAATAATAAGAAACAACACAGAAACAATAGGCCTTCGCAGCGCTTCGCTGCTCGGGCCTAATTAAAACCGCAAGCGGTGATGATCGGCCCTCGCAGCCAAGCGCCGCTCTGGCCTATGGGCCACCGCTAGGGTACGCGCACCTCCCACCGCCAGCCACAGCAGAAGCTGTCATGCATTTTCCTCGCCCGTCTACCATGCAATACACACGCACGCGTTGGGCAGCGCTCCCCCACGACTCACAAAAAATCTGGTGCAGATCGGTCGATGCACCGAGGAGACACAGCCGTTGAATAATGATAATGCATTTGGCCACCGGGCCGGACTAAATCGTTCGGCGGGCCAGATCCGGCCCGCAGGCCGTACGTTTGACACCCCTGGTTTAAACATTAGTATACCAACTTAATCAAAGGTATCTTACTAGCTGTTAATCCAGCTTCATGTGAAAAGTTAACAAAACCTTTTTAGTTATTTAAAGTTAATTATTTCATGTGTTTAAGGGTTTCGTTTCTTGCATTAAGACAGCTTTTATGAAAGTTTGACAGTTAAATTGGTGGATACACACCCAAAAGTAATAATGTAAAAGTAACACTTTAGCAATTGGAATATTGCTAAAGTAACACGTTAGCAATATTCCACATGTGTATGTTGTGTACAAACTTTAGTAATTTCTAACAAACCACTTCACTCTCAGAAAGCAGGTCTGCTGGTGGTTCCTAAAGTCTGTAAAACCAGAATGGTAGGCAGATCCTTTAGCTATCATGCTCCTCTCCAGTGGAACCAACTCCCAGTTTTGGTCCGTGACGCAGACACCCTGTCTACTTTTAAGACTAATCCTAAAACTTTCCTTTTTCCATCCATCCATCGTCTTCCGCTTATCCGGGGTCAGGTCGCGGGTGTAGCAGCTTCAAGAGGGAGGCCCAGACCTTCCTCTCCCCAGCCACTTGGGCCACTTCCTCCGGGGGAATCCCAAAGCGTTCCCAGGCGAGCAGAGTCTCTCCAGCGTGTCCTGGGTCTTCCCCTGGGTCTCCTCCCGGTGGGACGTGCCCAGAACACCTCACCAGGGATGCGTCCAGGAGGCATCCTAACCAGATGCCCGAGCCACCTCAACTGGCTCCTCTCAATGTGGAGGAGCAGCGGCTCTACTCTGAGTCCTCCCCGGATGACTGAGCTCCTCACCCTATCTCTAAGGGAGAGCCCAGACACACTATGGAGAAAACTCATTTTGGCCGCTTGTATCCGGGATCTCGTTCTTTCGGTCACGACCCAAAGCTTGTGACCATAAATGAGGGTAGGAACGTAGATTGACCGGTAAATCAAGAGCTTCGCCTTTTGGCTCACCTCTCTCTTCACCACAACGGATCGGTACAGCGCCCGCTTCACAGCAGACGCTGCACCAATCCGCCTGTCGATCTCCCGCTCCATCTTCCCCTCATTCGTGAACAAGACCCCAAGATACTTGAACTCCTCCACTAGAAGCTGGCTCTTGGGACTTTCCTTTTTGACAAAGCTTAAAGTTAGAGTGGTTCATGTTACCCTGAGCTACCTCTATAGTTATGCTGCTATAGGCTTAGGCTGCTGGAGGACATCAGGGTCTATTGTTCTTCAATTTTGCATGACTGTTGTCATTTTAGCTTTTAACTTTCTGTTCTCTCTCTTTTATCTTCATAGTAGGTACACCTGGTCTGGCGTTCTGTTAGCTGTGACATCATCCAGGGAAGACAGATCACCTGTTATTACCATCTAATGTAAAACAGATTACTGGATCAATGTGTGCTTCTGTGCTTTTTTGTCTCTCTTGTTGTGTCTCTTCTCTCTCTTTTGTAACCCCCAGTCGGTCAACGCAGATTACCGTTCATACTGAGCCCGCCTCTGCTGGAGGTTTTTCCTTCCTGTTAATGGGGAGTTTTTTCTTCTGCTGTCACTTCATGCTTGATCAGTATGAGGGATTGCTGCAAAGCCATGTACAATGCAAACAACTCTCCCTGTGGCTCTACGCTTCTTCAGGAGTGATCAACTGGTTCCCTTATATAGGAATTTATTTTACCAATCTGGATAATCTGACCTAATATGTATAATCTGATTGATTTTGACATTGTAAACTGCCTTTAGATGACATGCAGGCATGGACTGGTAATCGGGCGTACCGGGCATTTTCCCGGTGGGCCGACGTGCTGTTTGGGTCGGCAGACCAGACATGTATATAAATATGTATTATTATTATTATTATTATTAATTATTTTATATATCTGCCTCATTATCATCCCTGACAGTCTAAAGGGCTAGGCCAATCATAAAGTAGAAAAACACCTTCACGCTCCATGTGGAACTTTGTGCAGCGGTGTTCACAGTAGTAATGGGAGGCGCAGAGAAACTGCACGAAAAAAAGAAACGAGTTCTTCAAACGGATGCTGCGAAATGTGTCAAACTCACTGACATGTTCCCTACAGCAGGCCTTCATCTGCTCCGGTGTCTGATGTAAGATATGGTGGTGGTGGTTGTAGTCAGTGACGTGCGGTAGGGTTCATAGCTGGTGAGGCACTGACGTCATCAGAGTCAGATTTACAAATATATACACTCTACAGAGTAGACTCGTTGCAAAGTGCTGAAGGAGACTGATTGAGCCAAATAAATTCACCAAGATACATGGAAAAATATTGGTTCTTTGATGAAAAAAAATTTGTCATTTGATTGGTAGCAGTTTATGAGTTATGATGGATTTCTGCATTTGTAACACATTCTAAAACTATAACCCACATTACGCACATTTTATCACAAAAACAAAACATGAATAAGTATCACTGTCTTACCTCTACTTATAATTTAAGTCCCTGCGGCGCTCTTTCTGAACAAAAATATCATTTTCCGGTAAAAGTTCTCTTTATCTTCTTCAGATTTAAAACTCTCTTAGTCTCAGTGGAGCTCACTGCCAGGGAGGAAAGCCTTCCCTGATCAGTCCTGTTCCAGCTGTATGTTTAGAGTCTTTTTAGTGCTTTACTTGTTTAGCAAAACTCGCTAATAAAACATCAATAACTTGTTTTGACTCTACTATTTGGGGATCACGAGCGGTGCCCCTTGAGCGCCCCCTGCCTAGCGGCCAAGGAACTGCCGGCCTCACCTACAACCAGTTCTTTGCTGTTTATGATCGGTCAGCACCACGAAAACATGTTATCTGCACACAGTTTGATGACCAAAACACAATTCGTAATCCACATATATTAAATTGTGGAAAATCAGTTCATAACTGTTTGAACAATTGAATTTATGATCTAGAGATAGGAAGATGCATTCACAGAATGGAAGTCAGCACAGTTAACATGGGATTGCGCAATCCCAGGGGAGGCCAAGCTCGCTGCGGCCTCACCGGCTTCGCTATGAAGAGCCACCAAGGATTTACATGAAAAATAGCGAAAAGTCTGCGATATTAAAGAAAATATGATCAAAAATTAGGAAATTAGATAAATAAAATACTTATTACAAATGACTGAGTAAATCAAAATTTATGTTATTATATATTTTCTTTCTTTCCATGATGACAAGTGAGGCATTTCTCTGGTTCATTTTGTCATTGGCATCCTTTTTTACACAGTGAGTGCACATTAGTCCAATGTTACCCTACAGTATCTGGAAGACTGAATAGATCTGATGAGCAACTTACAATAGATTCTTATAATGATGTAACGTGATAATATGTGTGATTGACCGTGACACCTCTCTTTCTCTCTCTCTCTCTCTGATCTAAGAATAGTTGCTGTGCTGTGGTGGAGTTTACATTTTACAGTGTTAATAAATTAAGATTTTGGAAGTATTTTAAGTGTCCACTCTCACTAATTTCCATTAACCTGGCCTCAAGGTATTGCACAGTTGGTATTGCAAAGTTGGTATACACATTCAGTACACAAAACAAATGTGGTGGGCCAGTCTAATCCAAAATGCCAGGGCCGATTTTTTTGTCCCAGTCCACCCCTGATGACATGTTTTATGATTTGGCGTTATATAAATAAAAACTGAAATGTATTGAACAAGAGTAAGTTTGTCAGTTTTCAAGCAGGATTTGTATATCTGTTCAACTTAAATATATAAGGAAACCAAAGAGTTAAGATCACTTACTTACCAAGAGAAATTCCTTTGGGGTTTATTTGTGGTCTCTTGCTGCCCCCTGCTGGACAAGTATGATCAAATACATATGCTTTACATGTCAACTTGGTATCAAAATTCAGATTTCAATCTAAAATGGCTTACTTCCTGTGATACTTGCAGTATGACATTAATTGTAAATTCTGAGCGTCTTGCTGAGATCTACAACTGTACAAAATTTCATTACTCTACGATGAAGTAAGTGAATACCAAAGGGTCCTTTGAAATTTGCTTGGTGGCGCTATAGAGAAACTAAGTCCTGCTCACTAAAGTTTGTTAAGGATTCCTGTTGGGGGGTGGATAAGGATGCATCCAAATGAGTTTTAAGCAGCTCGGCCCAAAACTGTGGAATTCAGAGCCAAACGTATGACAGCAGCGTTTGAGGTGAATATGCCACGCCCCCCTGCTCCATCCAATCCAGTTGAGCCTGAAATCCACAACATACCAACATGTGTTCTGTCTGTGGACACAGTTTCATGTTGATTAGCTCAGAGGGGTAACATAGCGACCGCTTACAACAAAACATGACACTTCCTGTTGTCAGGGGGCGTGGCCTAAGCAATGTCATCATTTGACCATTGGATATTATAGGAGACCTGATGGTGATCAATCACTGAAAGTTTGGTGCCTCTGTGTGTTTCTGTGTAGGAGATATAACACTTTTATTTTTTGTGGCGAGTAGGTGAACTTTGACCCCTGCTAATGCCCCTTCAACAAGCTCAAAAACTCACCGTTTTGATAACTTTTAATTGGCCATGCCTTATGATCAGACTGCCCGAGTTTCAAGCCGCTCGCTAAAAATCTCTAGGAGGAGATCCATCAAATACCAATGCTATAAACGTCAAAAATTGGGTCAAAATCAGACTTTCAGTCTAAAATGGCCAACTTCCTGTGATATTTGCACTATGACATTAATTGTAAATTCTGAGCGTCTTGTTGAGCTCTACCACTGTACCAAATCTCATGTCTCTACGATGAAGTAAGTGAATAGCAAAGGGTCCTTTGAAATTGCTAGGTGGCGCCGTTGAGGCATTAGGTCACGCCCACCAAAATTTGTTATGGATTCCTGTTGGGGGGTGGATAAGGATGCATCCAAGTGAGTTTTATGCAGCTCGGCCCAAAAATGTGGAATTCAGAGCCAAACGTATGGCAGCGGCGTTTGAGGTGACTTCACCACGCCGCCACGCTCTCCTGCTCCATCGAATCGACTTGGGGCTGGAATCCACAACACAACAACATGTTTTCTGTCTCTGGACACAGTTTCATGTTGATTAGCTCAGAGGGGTAACATAGCGACCGTTTACAGCAAAACATGACACTTCCTGTTGTCAGGGGGTGTGGCCTAAGTGATGTCATCATTTGACCATTGGATATTATAGGAGACCTGATGATGATTAATCACAGAAAGTTTGGTGCCTCTGTGTGTTTCTGTGTAGGAGATATAACACTTTTATTTTTTGTGGCGAATAGGTGAACTTTGACCCCTGCCAACGCCCCTTCAGCATGCTCAAAAACTCACCGTTTTGATAACTTTTGATTGGCCATGCCTTATGATCAGACTGCCCGAGTTTCAAGCCGATCGCTCAAAATCTCTAGGAGGAGATCCATCAAATACCAATGCTATAAACGTCAAAAATTGGGTCAAAATCAGACTTTCAGTCTAAAATGGCCACCTTCCTGTGATATTTGCACTATGACATTAATTGTAAATTCTGAGCGTCTTGTTGAGCTCTACAACTGTACCAAATTTCATGTCTCTACGACGAAGTAAGTGAATAGCAAAGGGTCCTTTGAAAATTTCTAGGTGGCGCCGTTGAGGCATTTTTCTTTAGATTTTTGTGACGACCTTAAAATACAAAATTTTTAAACAGTCACCATGCATCTGCCAAGTTTGGTGAGTTTTTGAAAATGAGAAAGCCCCCAAAAAGGCCCCTCTTTAGGGGGGCAGAATAATAATAATAATAATTAAAGCCGCAAGCGGCGTCGATCGGCCCTCGCAGCCAAGCGCCGCTCCGGCCTATTGGCCACCGCGGGGGTTCGCGCACCGCCGGCCGCCAGCCACCGCAGAAACTGTCACGCATTTTCCCCGCCCGTCCGCCGGGAGATTCCCACGAACGCATTCGGCAGCGCTCCCCCACGACTCACAACAAATCTGGTGTAGATCGGTCGATGCAGCGAGGATATACAGCCGTTGAATATTGATATTGCATTTGGCCACTGGGCCGGACAAAATCGTTCGGTGGGCCGGATCCGGCCCGCGGGCCATACGTTTGACACCCCTGGTTTAAACATTAGTATACCAATTTAATCAAAGGTATCTTACTACCTGTTAATCCAGCTTCATGTGAAAAGTTAACAAAACCTTTTTAGTTATTTAAAGTTAATTGTTATTTCATGTGTTTAAGGGTTTTGTTTCTTGCATTAAGACAGCTTTTATGAAAGTTTGACAGTTAAATTGGTGGATACACACCCAAAAGTAATAATGTAAAAGTAACACTTTAGCAATATTCCACATGTGTATGTTGTGTACCAACTTTCGTAATTCTATCTTAAAGCATGGCTTGGGGCTGATCATTTAAAATATTCTAGGGGGCGCTATAGAAAAATTAGGTCACGCCAACCACAGTTTGTTATGGATTCCTGTCGGGGGTGGAAAAGGATGCATCCAAGGGAGTTTTAAGCAGCTCGACCCAAAAATGTGGAATTCAGAGCCAAACGTATGGCAGCGGCGTTTGAGGTGACTTCACCACACCACCACGCCGCCCTGCTCCATCGAATCCACTTGGGGCTGGAATCCAAAACACCAACATGTCTTCTGTCTCTGGATACATTTTCATGTTGATTAGCTCAGAGGGGTAACATAGCGACCGTTTACAGCAAAACATGACATTTCCTGTTGTCAGGGGGCGTGGCCTAAGTGATGTCATCATTTGATCATTGGATATGATAGAAGACCTGATGATGATCAATCACAGATAGTTTGGTGCCTCTGTGTGTTTCTGTGTAGGAGATATAACTGTTTTATTTTTTGTGGCGAGTAGGTGAACTTTGACCCCTGCTAACGCCCCTTCAACAAGCTCAAAAACTCACTGTTTTGATAACTTTTAATTGGCCATGCCTTATGATCAGACTGACCGAGTTTCAAGCCGCTCGCTCGAAATCCCTAGGAGGAGTTCGATCAAATACCAATGCTGTAAACGTCAAAAATGGGGTCAAAATCAGACCTTCAATCTAAAATGGCCGACTTCCTGTGATATTTGCACTATGACATTAATTGTAAATTCTGAGCGTCTTGGTGAGCTCTACTACTGTACCAAATCTCATGTCTCTACGATGAAGTAAGTGAATAGCAAAGGGTCCTTTGAAAATTGCGAGGTGGCGCCGTTGAGGCATTAGGTCACGCCCACCAAAGTTTGTTATGGATTCCTGTCGGGGGCTAGATAAGGATGCATCCAAGTGACTTTTAAGCAGCTCGGCCCAGAAATGTGGAATTCAGAGCTAAACGTATGGCAGCGGCGTTTGAGGTGACTTCACCACGCCGCCACGCCCCCCTGCTCCATCGAATCCACTTGGGGCTGGAATCCACAACACACCAACATGTCTTCTGTCTCTGGACACAGTTTCACGTTGATTAGCTCAGAGGGGTAACATAGCGACCGTTTACAGCAAAACATGACACTTCCTGTTGTCAGGGGGCGTGGCCTAAGTGATGTCATCATTTGACCAATGGATATTAAAGAAGACCCAATGATGATCAATCACAGAAGGTTTGGTGCCTCTGTGTGTTTCTGTGTAGGAGATATAACAGTTTTATTTTTTGTGGCGAGTAGGTGAACTTTGACCCCTGCTAACGCCCCTTCAACATGCTCAAAAACTCACCGTTTTGATAACTTTTAATTGGCCATGCCTTATGATCAGACTGACCGAGTTTCAAGTCGCTCGCTCAAAATCCCTAGGAGGAGTTCGATCAAATACCAATGCTGTAAACGTCAAAAATGGGGTCAAAATCAGACCTTCAATCTAAAATGGCCGACTTCCTGTGATATTTGCACTATGACATTAATTATAAATTCTGAACGTCTTGGTGAGCTCTACAACTGTACCAAATTTCACGTCTCTACGATGAAGTAAGTGAATAGCAAAGGGTCCTTTGAAAATTGCTAGGTGGCGCCGTTGAGGCATTTTCCGTTAGATTTTTGTGATGACCTTAAAATATAAAATTTTTAAACAGTCTTCATGCATCTGCCAAGTTTGGTGAGTTTTTGAATATGATAAAGCCCCCAAAAAGGCCCCTCTTTAGGGGGGCAGAATAAAAATAATAATAATAATAATAATAATAATAATAAGAAACAACACAGAAACAATAGGCCTTCGCAGCGCTTCGCTGCTCGGGCCTAATAAATAATAATAATTAACACTACAGATACAATAGGCCTTCGCAGCGCTTAGCTGCTCGGGCCTAATAAGAAACAACACAGAAACAATAGGCCTTCGCAGCGCTTCGCTGCTCGGGCCTAATAAGAATTAAAACCGCAAGCGGTGATGATCGGCCCTCGCAGCCAAGCGCCGCTCTGGCCTATGGGCCACCGCTAGGGTACGCGCACCTCCCGCCGCCAGCCACAGCAGAAGCTGTCATGCATTTTCCTCGCCCGTCTACCATGCAATACACACGTACGCGTTGGGCAGCGCTCCCCCACGACTCACAAAAAATCTGGTGCAGATCGGTCGATGCACCGAGGAGACACAGCCGTTGAATAATGATAATGCATTTGGCCACCGGGCCAGACTAAATCGTTCGGCGGGCCAGATCCGGCCCGCAGGCCGTACGTTTGACACCCCTGGTTTAAACATTAGTATACCAACTTAATCAAAGGTATCTTACTAGCTGTTAATCCAGCTTCATGTGAAAAGTTAACAAAACCTTTTTAGTTAATTAAAGTTAATTATTTCATGTGTTTAAGGGTTTCGTTTCTTGCATTAAGACAGCTTTTATGAAAGTTTGACAGTTAAATTGGTGGATACACACCCAAAAGTAATAATGTAAAAGTAACACTTTAGCAATTGGAATATTGCTAAAGTAACACGTTAGCAATATTCCACATGTGTATGTTGTGTACAAACTTTAGTAATTTCTAACAGACCACTTCACTCTCAGAATGCAGGTCTGCTGGTGGTTCCTAAAGTCTGTAAAACCAGAATGGTAGGCGGATCCTTTAGCTATCATGCTCCTCTCCAGTGGAACCAACTCCCAGTTTTGGTCCGTGACGCAGACACCCTGTCTACTTTTAAGACTAATCCTAAAACTTTCCTTTTTCCATCCATCCATCGTCTTCCGCTTATCCGGGGTCAGGTCGCGGGTGTAGCAGCTTCAAGAGGGAGGCCCAGACCTTCCTCTCCCCAGCCACTTGGGCCACTTCCTCCGGGGGAATCCCAAAGCGTTCCCAGGCGAGCAGAGTCTCTCCAGCGTGTCCTGGGTCTTCCCCTGGGCCTCCTCCCGGTGGGATGTGCCCAGAACACCTCACCAGGGATGCGTCCAGGAGGCATCCTAACCAGATGCCCGAGCCACCTCAACTGGCTCCTCTCAATGTGGAGGAGCAGCGGCTCTACTCTGAGTCCTCCCCGGATGACTGAGCTCCTCACCCTATCTCTAAGGGAGAGCCCAGACACACTATGGAGAAAACTTATTTTGGCCGCTTGTATCCGGGATCTCGTTCTTTCGGTCACGACCCAAAGCTCGTGACCATAGATGAGGGTAGGAACGTAGATCGACCGGTAAATCAAGAGCTTCGCCTTTTGGCTCACCTCTCTCTTCACCACAACGGATCGCTACAGCGCCCGCTTCACAGCAGACGTTGCACCAATCCGCCTGTCGATCTCCCGCTCCATCTTCCCCTCATTCGTGAACAAGACCCCAAGATACTTGAACTCCTCCACTAGAAGCTGGCTCTTGGGACTTTCCTTTTTGACAAAGCTTATAGTTAGAGTGGCTCATGTTACCCTGAGCTACCTCTATAGTTATGCTGCTATAGGCTTAGGCTGCTGGAGGACATCAGGGTCTATTGTTCTTCAATTTTGCATGACTGTTGTCATTTTAGCTTTTAACTTTCTGTTCTCTCTCTTTTATCTTCATAGTAGGTACACCTGGTCTGGCGTTCTGTTAGCTGTGACATCATCCAGGGAAGACAGCTCACCTGTTATTACCATCTAATGTAAAACAGATTACTGGATCAATGTGTGCTTCTGTGCTTTTTTGTCTCTCTTGTTGTGTCTCTTCTCTCTCTTTTGTAACCCCCAGTCGGTCAACGCAGATTACCGTTCATACTGAGCCCGCCTCTGATGGAGGTTTTTCCTTCCTGTTAATGGGGAGTTTTTTCTTCTGCTGTCACTTCATGCTTGATAAGTATGAGGGATTGCTGCAAAGCCATGTACAATGCAAACGACTCTCCCTGTGGCTCTACGCTTCTTCAGGAGTGAATGCTGCTTGTTACGACTTTGATGCAATCAACTGGTTCCCTTATATAGGAATTTATTTTACCAATCTGGATAATCTGACCTAATATGTATAATCTGATTGATTTTGACATTGTAAACTGCCTTTAGATGACATGCAGGCATGGACTGGTAATCGGGCGTACCGGGCATTTTCCCGGTGGGCCGACGTGCTGTTTGGGCCGGCAGACCCGACATGTATATTAATATGTATTATTATTATTATTATTATTAATTATTTTATATATCTGCCTCGTTATCATCCCTGACAGTCTAAAGGGCTAGGCCAATCATAAAGTAGAAAAACACCTTCACGCTCCATGTGGAACTTTGTGCAGCAGTGTTCACAGTAGTAATGGGAGGCGCAGAGAAACTGCACGAAAAAAAGAAACGAGTTCTTCAAACGGATGCTGCGAAATGTGTCAAACTCACTGACATGTTCCCTACAGCAGGCCTTCATCTGCTCCGGTGTCTGATGTAAAATATGGTGGTGGTGGTTGTAGCCAGTGACGTGCGGTAGGGTTCATAGCTGGTGAGGCACTGACGTCATCAGAGTCAGATTTACAAATATATACACTCTACAGAGTAGACTCGTTGCAAAGTGCTGAAGGAGACTGATTGAGCCAAATAAATTCACCAAGATACATGGAAAAATATTGGTTCTTTGATGAAAAAAAATTGTCATTTGATTGGTAACAGTTTATGAGTTATGATGGATTTCTGCATTTGTAACACATTCTAAAACTATAACCCACATTACGCACATTTTATCACAAAAACAAAACATGAATAAGTATCGCTGTCTTACCTCTACTTATAATTTAAGTCCCTGCGGCGCTCTTTCTGAACAAAAATATCATCATTTTCCGGTAAAAGTTCTCTTTATCTTCTTCAGATTTAAAACTCTCTTAGTCTCAGTGGAGCTCACTGCCAGGGAGGAAAGCCTTCCCTGATCAGTCCTGTTCCAGCTGTATGTTTAGAGTCTTTTTAGTGCTTTACTTGTTTAGCAAAACTCGCTAATAAAACATCAATAACTTGTTTTGACTCTACTATTTGGGGATCACGAGCGGTGCCCCTTGAGCGCCCCCTGCCTAGCGGCCAAGGAACTGCCGGCCTCACCTACAACCAGTTCTTTGCTGTTTATGATCGGTCAGCACCATGAAAACATGTTATCTGCACACAGTTTGATGACCAAAACACAATTCGTAATCCACATATATTAAATTGTGGAAAATCAGTTCATAACTGTTTGAACAATTGAATCTATGATCTAGAGACAGGAAGATGCATTCACAGAATGGAAGTCAGCACAGTTAACATGGGATTGCGCAATCCCAGGGGAGGCCAAGCTCGCTGCGGCCTCACCGGCTTCGCTATGAAGCGCCACCAAGGATTTACATGAAAAATAGCGAAAAGTCTGCGATTTTAAAGAAAATATGATCAAAAATTAGGAAATTAGATAAATAAAATACTTATTACAAATGACTGAGTAAATCAAAATTTATATTATGTTATTATATATTTTCTTTCTTTCCATGATGACAAGTGAGGCATTTCTCTGGTTCATTTTGTCATTGGCATCCTTTTTTACACAGTGAGTGCACATTAGTCCAATGTTACCCTACAGTATCTGGAAGACTGAATAGATCTGATGAGCAACTTACAATAACTTATTATAATGAAGTAACGTGATAATATGTGTGATTGACCGTGACACCTCTCTTTCGCTCTCTCTCTCTGATCTAAGAATAGTTGCTGTGCTGTGGTGGAGTTTACATTTTACAGTGTTACAGTTTTTTACAGTCGCTAGGACCCATTTTTCAATACTTAAGTCACTTTTTCAAAATTCTTCACACAGTTCTCCAAACCAACTTTCAGCTTGGCACAGCAGTTCATTTCACATTCAAAATGCACTAAAACTACCAAATCACTTCATACATATCTCAAATCAACACATTCTTCCATAACACTAGCAAAGGTTGACAGCCAACAAACACACTTTGTCACCCACAAAACAATGACCTAAAAAACACTAACAACATGTAGCATTATACAATCTCGGTTAATAATTCACTGCAATAGAGGTTACTGGAATGAATCAGACATGATGCAGAATGCTTCAATATATTTTATGTCTTTTATTTGTTTTTAGGAGTAATTCCAAAATACAAGAATTTGTATTCACATCATCCACTGATACAGATACAATAGTAATGCTAATCTACTCGGTCTTCTCCATTTGGCCACAGGTTCTCATCCACATCACATCTTATGTCATCTAGGGCAATACACCTAGGAAAGAATCTTCTGGCATGCCTGATCCATCCCTGACAATCTTCTGCTGATATGTCCAGGTATCCAGCATTCATTGCGTCCAGGAGGGACATTTGATTATGTGGATGGTGGTCATAAACCTTCCACCTCCATGAGGAAAAGAATTCCTCTATGGGGTTGAGGAATGGAGAGTAAGGTGGGAGGAAAAGTGACACCATTCTGGGATGGGCTGCAAACCACTCGGTGACTGCACGAGAGTGGTGAAATGCCACATTGTCCCATACAATTATAAATGTTGGTGGATTTCTTCTCTCTGCATCCCTTTCCTCACCTAGCACAACCCTTCCATAGAGATCATGCAGGAACGCAAGGAGACGTTCAGTGTTGTATGGCCCAATTAGTGGTTTGTGTAACAGCAGTCCATCAGTGGATATTGCTGCGCACATTGTGATGCTGGCACCCCTCTGGCCCGGGACATCCACTGTGGCTCTCTTCCCAATCACATTCCTTCCTCGTCGCCGTGTTTTGGCCAGGTTGAAACCTGCCTCATCCACAAAGATGAAAATGTGGGGCGTTTGCCTGCCTTCAATCTCCATGACTCTCTATAATAAATCCACAAGGCAACATAAGCTGTTATAGTAGTAAACATTACCTAAAAAAAAATTATTTGTGTGTGTTTTGTTCAAAAACAGTTCTGTATTTTATTGTGATCTTACCTGGACATATTGGTTCCTGAGTTGCTTGACATGTTCAGAGTTCCTCTCAAAAGGCACAGTGTACAACTGTTTCATCCTTACCTGATGTTTTTTCAGGACTCTAGAAATAGTTGTGATGCTTACACTGTGAATATTTGCAAAAGTAATGTTGTCTGCCAAAACTGTGTCTCGAATCTCAGTGAGTTTTATGCCATTGTTTCTGATGACCATATCAACAATGGCAGTTTCCTGCACATCAGTGAGCATCCTTCCTCTCCCACCTGTGTGAGGTAACCGTTGAGTCCTAAGCAGAAATGCAGAAGCAATTACACACAAGTCTATTTACTTCTGTAATGTGCAACTCAGTCAAATGCCCTTGCAGAATACAAGTTACCTGTTGGTTTGCTGGAAAACTCTAACAATAGATGCCACTGTTGAGCGTTGCAGATTTGGCTGCACTCTCTGACCAACCTCTCTCATTGAGAGACCATGATTTACTACATGATCAATTACAGTAGCTCTGATCTCATCTGAAACTACAGCTCTTGGTCTTCCTCTTATTCTTCTTCCACCACGCATACGTATTCCTCGCCCCCTCCCAGCCCCTCTTCTTCCTCTTTCAGCCACTTCTCTGTTTCTGGCTGGGTCCATGTTTACATCACAATACAAAACTATTCAGCAGTTGTCTCTTTTTGTAATGAAATTGAAAGAGTAACACCTGTGTAGATGTTCATCTACAATGAGAATCAGCTGTGGTTGGTCCAATTGTCCACTTATTTTTATAGCATTTAATTTTAAGATGTAAAATATATTTCATTAAAATATTCCTGTAGAAATGTAGGAAATTGCTGTCTTATTCAGTTTTGTATTATGTTATTGTTTTGAACATAAGTTTAACAGTTTTGAAAACAGTATGTAAGCATGTGCAAATTGTCCTGTAGGTACACAGAGTTTTGGCGGTTGTTGTGTCGAAGTGAGAAAAGAATTAATGTAATTTGAAAGATGTAGTCATTAAAAGCATTTTGTGCCAAAGCAATGATAAATGATCCACAGTTTAGCCCACATATACTTCTGTTGTCCTCACTGTGTGAAGAGTTTTGAAAAAGTGACCTAAGTATTGAGAAATGTGTCCTAGCGACTGTAAAAAACTGTAATAAATTAAGATTTTGGAAGTATTTTAAGTGTCCACTCTCACTAATTTCCATTAACCTGGCCTCAAGGTATTGCACAGTTGGTATTGCAAAGTTGGTATACACATTCAGTACACAAAAAAAATGTGGTGGGCCAGTCTAATCCAAAATGCCAGGGCCGAATTTTTTGTCCCAGTCCACCCCTGATGACATGTTTTATGATTTGGCGTTATATAAATAAAAACTGAAATGTATTGAACAAGAGTAAGTTTGTCAGTTTTCAAGCAGGATTTGTATATCTGTTCAATTTAAATATATAAGGAAACCAAAGAGTTAAGATCACTTACTTACCAAGAGAAATTCCTTTGGGGTTTATTTGTGGTCTCTTGCTGCCCCCTGCTGGACAAGTATGATCAAATACATATGCTTTACATGTCAACTTGGTATCAAAATTCAGATTTCAATCTAAAATGGCTTACTTCCTGTGATACTTGCAGTATGACATTAATTGTAAATTCTGAGCGTCTTGCTGAGATCTACAACTGTACAAAATTTCATTACTCTACGATGAAGTAAGTGAATACCAAAGGGTCCTTTGAAATTTGCTTGGTGGCGCTATAGAGAAACTAAGTCCTGCTCACTAAAGTTTGTTAAGGATTCCTGTTGGGGGGTGGATAAGGATGCATCCAAATGAGTTTTAAGCAGCTCGGCCCAAAACTGTGGAATTCAGAGCCAAACGTATGACAGCAGCGTTTGAGGTGAATATGCCATGCCACCACGCCCCCCTGCTCCATCCAATCCAGTTGAGCCTGAAATCCACAACATACCAACATGTGTTCTGTCTGTGGACACAGTTTCATGTTGATTAGCTCAGAGGGGTAACATAGCGACCACTTACAACAAAACATGACACTTCCTGTTGTCAGGGGGCGTGGCCTAAGCAATGTCATCATTTGACCATTGGATATTATAGGAGACCTGATGGTGATCAATCACTGAAAGTTTGATGCCTCTGTGTGTTTCTGTGTAGGAGATATAACAGTTTTATTTTTTGTGGCGAGTAGGTGAACTTTGACCCTTGCTAATGCCCCTTCAACAAGCTCAAAAACTCACCGTTTTGATAACTTTTAATTGGCCATGCCTTATGATCAGACTGCCCGAGTTTCAAGCCGCTCGCTAAAAATCTCTAGGAGGAGATCCATCAAATACCAATGCTATAAACGTCAAAAATTGGGTCAAAATCAGACATTCAATCTAAAATGGCCAACTTCCTGTGATATTTACACTATGACATTAATTGTAAATTCTGAGCGTCTTGGTGAGCTCTACCACTGTACCAAATCTCATGTCTCTACGATGAAGTAAGTGAATAGCAAAGGGTCCTTTGAAAATTGCTAAGTGGCGCCGTTGAGGCATTAGGTCACGCCCACCAAAATTTGTTATGGATTCCTGTTGGGGGGTGGATAAGGATGCATCCAAGTGAGTTTTATGCAGCTCGGCCCAAAAATGTGGAATTCAGAGCCAAACGTATGGCAGCGGCGTTTGAGGTGACTTCACCACGCCGCCACGCTCTCCTGCTCCATCGAATCGACTTGGGGCTGGAATCCACAACACAACAACATGTTTTCTGTCTCTGGACACAGTTTCATGTTGATTAGCTCAGAGGGGTAACATAGCGACCGTTTACAGCAAAACATGACACTTCCTGTTGTCAGGGGGTGTGGCCTGAGTGATGTCATCATTTGACCATTGGATATTATAGGAGACCTGATGATGATTAATCACAGAAAGTTTGGTGCCTCTGTGTGTTTCTGTGTAGGAGATATAATACTTTTATTTTTTGTGGCGAATAGGTGAACTTTGACCCCTGCCAACGCCCCTTCAGCATGCTCAAAAACTCACCGTTTTGATAACTTTTGATTGGCCATGCCTTATGATCAGACTGCCCGAGTTTCAAGCCGATCGCTCAAAATCTCTAGGAGGAGATCCATCAAATACCAATGCTATAAATGTCAAAATTTGGGTCAAAATCAGACTTTCAGTCTAAAATGGCCAACTTCCTGTGATATTTGCACTATGACATTAATTGTAAATTCTGAGCGTCTTGTTGAGCTCTACAACTGTACCAAATTTCATGTCTCTACGACGAAGTAAGTGAATAGCAAAGGGTCCTTAGAAAATTTCTAGGTGGCGCCGTTGAGGCATTTTTCTTTAGATTTTTGTGACGACCTTAAAATACAAAATTTTTAAACAGTCACCATGCATCTGCCAAGTTTGGTGAGTTTTTGAAAATGAGAAAGCCCCCAAAAAGGCCCCTCTTTAGGGGGGCAGAATAATAAGAAGAATAATTAAAACCGCAAGCGGTGATGATCGGCCCTCGCAGCCAAGCGCCGCTCTGGCCTATGGGCCACCGCTAGGGTACGCGCACCTCCCACCGCCAGCCACCGCAGAAGCTGTCATGCATTTTCCTCACCCGTCTACCATGCAATACACACGTATGCGTTGGGCAGCGCTCCCCCACGACTCACAAAAAATCTGGTGCAGATCGGTCGATGCACCGAGGAGACACAACCGTTGAATAATGATAATGCATTTGGCCACCGGGCCGGACTAAATCGTTCGGCGGGCCAGATCCGGCCCGCAGGCCGTACGTTTGACACCCCTGGTTTAAACATTAGTATACCAACTTAATCAAAGGTATCTTACTAGCTGTTAATCCAGCTTCATGTGAAAAGTTAACAAAACCTTTTTAGTTATTTAAAGTTAATTATTTCATGTGTTTAAGGGTTTCGTTTCTTGCATTAAGACAGCTTTTATGAAAGTTTGACAGTTAAATTGGTGGATACACACCCAAAAGTAATAATGTAAAAGTAACACTTTAGCAATTGGAATATTGCTAAAGTAACACGTTAGCAATATTCCACATGTGTATGTTGTGTACAAACTTTAGTAATTTCTAACAGACCACTTCACTCTCAGAAAGCAGGTCTGCTGGTGGTTCCTAAAGTCTGTAAAACCAGAATGGTAGGCAGATCCTTTAGCTATCATGCTCCTCTCCAGTGGAACCAACTCCCAGTTTTGGTCCGTGACGCAGACACCCTGTCTACTTTTAAGACTAATCCTAAAACTTTCCTTTTTCCATCCATCCATCGTCTTCCGCTTATCCGGGGTCAGGTCGCGGGTGTAGCAGCTTCAAGAGGGAGGCCCAGACCTTCCTCTCCCCAGCCACTTGGGCCACTTCCTCCGGGGGAATCCCAAAGCGTTCCCAGGCGAGCAGAGTCTCTCCAGCGTGTCCTGGGTCTTCCCCTGGGTCTCCTCCCGGTGGGATGTGCCCAGAACACCTCACCAGGGATGCGTCCAGGAGGCATCCTAACCAGATGCCCGAGCCACCTCAACTGGCTCCTCTCAATGTGGAGGAGCAGCGGCTCTACTCTGAGTCCTCCCCGGATGACTGAGCTCCTCACCCTATCTCTAAGGGAGAGCCCAGACACACTATGGAGAAAACTTATTTTGGCCGCTTGTATCCGGGATCTCGTTCTTTCGGTCACGACCCAAAGCTTGTGACCATAGATGAGGGTAGGAACGTAGATCGACCGGTAAATCAAGAGCTTCGCCTTTTGGCTCACCTCTCTCTTCACCACAACGGATCGCTACAGCGCCCGCTTCACAGCAGACGTTGCACCAATCTGCCTGTCGATCTCCCGCTCCATCTTCCCCTTATTCGTGAACAAGACCCCAAGATACTTGAACTCCTCCACTAGAAGCTGGCTCTTGGGACTTTCCTTTTTGACAAAGCTTATAGTTAGAGTGGTTCATGTTACCCTGAGCTACCTCTATAGTTATGCTGCTATAGGCTTGGGCTGCTGGAGGACATCAGGGTCTATTGTTCTTCAATTTTGCATGACTGTTGTCATTTTAGCTTTTAACTTTCTGTTCTCTCTCTTTTATCTTCATAGTAGGTACACCTGGTCTGGCGTTCTGTTAGCTGTGACATCATCCAGGGAAGACAGATCACCTGTTATTACCATCTAATGTAAAACAGATTACTGGATCAATGTGTGCTTCTGTGCTTTTTTGTCTCTCTTGTTGTGTCTCTTCTCTCTCTTTTGTAACCCCCAGTCGGTCAACGCAGATTACCGTTCATACTGAGCCCGCCTCTGATGGAGGTTTTTCCTTCCTGTTAATGGGGAGTTTTTTCTTCTGCTGTCACTTCATGCTTGATAAGTATGAGGGATTGCTGCAAAGCCATGTACAATGCAAACGACTCTCCCTGTGGCTCTACGCTTCTTCAGGAGTGAATGCTGCTTGTTACGACTTTGATGCAATCAACTGGTTCCCTTATATAGGAATTTATTTTACCAATCTGGATAATCTGACCTAATTTGTATAATCTGATTGATTTTGACATTGTAAACTGCCTTTAGATGACATGCAGGCATGGACTGGTAATCGGGCGTACCGGGCATTTTCCCGGTGGGCCGACGTGCTGTTTGGGCCGGCAGACCAGACATGTATATAAATATGTATTATTATTATTATTATTAATTATTTTATATATCTGCCTCGTTATCATCCCTGACAGTCTAAAGGGCTAGGCCAATCATAAAGTAGAAAAACACCTTCACGCTCCATGTGGAACTTTGTGCAGCAGTGTTCACAGTAGTAATGGGAGGCGCAGAGAAACTGCACGAAAAAAAGAAACGAGTTCTTCAAACGGATGCTGCGAAATGTGTCAAACTCACTGACATGTTCCCTACAGCAGGCCTTCATCTGCTCCGGTGTCTGATGTTAGATATGGTGGTGGTGGTTGTAGCCAGTTACGTGCGGTAGGGTTCATAGCTGGTGAGGCACTGACGTCATCAGAGTCAGATTTACAAATATATACACTCTAGAGAGTAGACTCGTTGCAAAGTGCTGAAGGAGACTGATTGAGCCAAATAAATTCACCAAGATACATGGAAAAATATTGGTTCTTTGATGAAAAAAAATTTGTCATTTGATTGGTAGCAGTTTATGAGTTATGATGGATTTCTGCATTTGTAACACATTCTAAAACTATAACCCACATTACGCACATTTTATCACAAAAACAAAACATGAATAAGTATCACTGTCTTACCTCTACTTATAATTTAAGTCCCTGCGGCGCTCTTTCTGAACAAAAATATCATTTTCCGGTAAAAGTTCTCTTTATCTTCTTCAGATTTAAAACTCTCTTAGTCTCAGTGGAGCTCACTGCCAGGGAGGAAAGCCTTCCCTGATCAGTCCTGTTCCAGCTGTATGTTTAGAGTCTTTTTAGTGCTTTACTTGTTTAGCAAAACTCGCTAATAAAACATCAATAACTTGTTTTGACTCTACTATTTGGTGATCACGAGCGGTGCCCCTTGAGCGCCCCCTGCCTAGCGGCCAAGGAACTGCCGGCCTCACCTACAACCAGTTCTTTGCTGTTTATGATCGGTCAGCACCACGAAAACATGTTATCTGCACACAGTTTGATGACCAAAACACAATTCGTAATCCACATATATTAAATTGTGGAAAATCAGTTCATAACTGTTTGAACAATTGAATTTATAACATGTTTTATGATTTGGCGTTATATAAAAAAAAACTGAAATGTATTGAACAAGAGTAAGTTTGTCAGTTTTCAAGCAGGATTTGTATATCTGTTCAACTTAAATATATAAGGAAACCAAAGAGTTAAGATCACTTACTTACCAAGAGAAATTCCTTTGGGGTTTATTTGTGGTCTCTTGCTGCCCCCTGCTGGACAAGTATGATCAAATACATATGCTTTACATGTCAACTTGGTATCAAAATTCAGATTTCAATCTAAAATGGCTTACTTCCTGTGATACTTGCAGTATGACATTAATTGTAAATTCTGAGCGTCTTGCTGAGATCTACAACTGTACAAAATTTCATTACTCTACGATGAAGTAAGTGAATACCAAAGGGTCCTTTGAAATTTGCTTGGTGGCGCTATAGAGAAACTAAGTCCTGCTCACTAAAGTTTGTTAAGGATTCCTGTTGGGGGGTGGATAAGGATGCATCCAAATGAGTTTTAAGCAGCTCGGCCCAAAACTGTGGAATTCAGAGCCAAACGTATGACAGCAGCGTTTGAGGTGAATATGCCACGCCGCCATGCCCCCCTGCTCCATCCAATCCAGTTGAGCCTGAAATCCACAACATACCAACATGTGTTCTGTCTGTGGACACAGTTTCATGTTGATTAGCTCAGAGGGGTAACATAGCGACCGCTTACAACAAAACATGACACTTCCTGTTGTCAGGGGGCGTGGCCTAAGCAATGTCATCATTTGACCATTGGATATTATAGGAGACCTGATGGTGATCAATCACTGAAAGTTTGATGCCTCTGTGTGTTTCTGTGTAGGAGATATAACACTTTTATTTTTTGTGGGGCGAGTAGGTGAACTTTGACCCCTGCTAATGCCCCTTCAACAAGCTCAAAAACTCACCGTTTTGATAACTTTTAATTGGCCATGCCTTATGATCAGACTGCCCGAGTTTCAAGCCGCTCGCTAAAAATCTCTAGGAGGAGATCCATCAAATACCAATGCTATAAACGTCAAAAATTGGGTCAAAATCAGACTTTCAGTCTAAAATAGCCAACTTCCTGTGATATTTGCACTATGACATTAATTGTAAATTCTGAGCGTCTTGTTGAGCTCTACCACTGTACCAAATCTCATGTCTCTATGATGAAGTAAGTGAATAGCAAAGGGTCCTTTGAAAATTGCTAAGTGGCGCCGTTGAGGCATTAGGTCACGCCCACCAAAATTTGTTATGGATTCCTGTTGGGGGGTGGATAAGGATGCATCCAAGTGAGTTTTATGCAGCTCGGCCCAAAAATGTGGAATTCAGAGCCAAACGTATGGCAGCGGCGTTTGAGGTGACTTCACCACGCCGCCACGCTCTCCTGCTCCATCGAATCGACTTGGGGCTGGAATCCACAACACAACAACATGTTTTCTGTCTCTGGACACAGTTTCATGTTGATTAGCTCAGAGGGGTAACATAGCGACCGTTTACAGCAAAACATGATACTTCCTGTTGTCAGGGGGTGTGGCCTAAGTGATATCATCATTTGACCATTGGATATTATAGGAGACCTGATGATGATTAATCACAGAAAGTTTGGTGCCTCTGTGTGTTTCTGTGTAGGAGATATAACACTTTTATTTTTTGTGGCGAATAGGTGAACTTTGACCCCTGCCAACGCCCCTTCAGCATGCTCAAAAACTCACCGTTTTGATAACTTTTGATTGGCCATGCCTTATGATCAGACTGCCCGAGTTTCAAGCCGATCGCTCAAAATCTCTAGGAGGAGATCCATCAAATACCAATGCTATAAACGTCAAAAATTGGGTCAAAATCAGACTTTCAGTCTAAAATGGCCAACTTCCTGTGATATTTGCACTATGACATTAATTGTAAATTCTGAGCGTCTTGTTGAGCTCTACAACTGTACCAAATTTCATGTCTCTACGACGAAGTAAGTGAATAGCAAAGGGTCCTTTGAAAATTTCTAGGTGGCGCCGTTGAGGCATTTTTCTTTAGATTTTTGTGACGACCTTAAAATACAAAATTTTTAAACAGTCACCATGCATCTGCCAAGTTTAGTGAGTTTTTGAAAATGAGAAAGCCCCCAAAAAGGCCCCTCTTTAGGGGGGCAGAATAATAAGAATAATAATTAACACTACAGATACAATAGGCCTTCGCAGCGCTTAGCTGCTCGGGCCTAATTAAAGCCGCAAGCGGCGTCGATCGGCCCTCGCAGCCAAGCGCCGCTCCGGCCTATTGGCCACCGCGGGGGTTCGCGCACCGCCGGCCGCCAGCCACCGCAGAAACTGTCACGCATTTTCCCCGCCCGTCCGCCGGGAGATTCCCACGAACGCATTCGGCAGCGCTCCCCCACGACTCACAACAAATCTGGTGTAGATCGGTCGATGCAGCGAGGATATACAGCCGTTGAATATTGATATTGCATTTGGCCACTGGGCCGGACAAAATCGTTCGGTGGGCCGGATCCGGCCCGCGGGCCATACGTTTGACACCCCTGGTTTAAACATTAGTATACCAATTTAATCAAAGGTATCTTACTACCTGTTAATCCAGCTTCATGTGAAAAGTTAACAAAACCTTTTTAGTTATTTAAAGTTAATTGTTATTTCATGTGTTTAAGCGTTTTGTTTCTTGCATTAAGACAGCTTTTATGAAAGTTTGACAGTTAAATTGGTGGATACACACCCAAAAGTAATAATGTAAAAGTAACACTTTAGCAATATTCCACATGTGTATGTTGTGTACCAACTTTCGTAATTCTATCTTAAAGCATGGCTTGGGGCTGATCATTTAAAATATTCTAGGGGGCGCTATAGAAAAATTAGGTCACGCCAACCACAGTTTGTTATGGATTCCTGTCGGGGGTGGAAAAGGATGCATCCAAGGGAGTTTTAAGCAGCTCGACCCAAAATTGTGGAATTCAGAGCCAAACGTATGGCAGCGGCGTTTGAGGTGACTTCACCACACCACCACGCCGCCCTGCTCCATCGAATCCACTTGGGGCTGGAATCCAAAACACCAACATGTCTTCTGTCTCTGGATACATTTTCATGTTGATTAGCTCAGAGGGGTAACATAGCGACCGTTTACAGCAAAACATGACATTTCCTGTTGTCAGGGGGCGTGGCCTAAGTGATGTCATCATTTGACCATTGGATATGATAGAAGACCTGATGATGATCAATCACAGATAGTTTGGTGCCTCTGTGTGTTTCTGTGTAGGAGATATAACTGTTTTATTTTTTGTGGCGAGTAGGTGAACTTTGACCCTTGCTAATGCCCCTTCAACAAGCTCAAAAACTCACCGTTTTGATAACTTTTAATTGGCCATGCCTTATGATCAGACTGCCCGAGTTTCAAGCCGCTCGCTAAAAATCTCTAGGAGGAGATCCATCAAATACCAATGCTATAAACGTCAAAAATGGGGTCAAAATCAGACCTTCAATCTAAAATGGCCGACTTCCTGTGATATTTGCACTATGACATTAATTGTAAATTCTGAGCGTCTTGGTGAGCTCTACTACTGTACCAAATCTCATGTCTCTACGATGAAGTAAGTGAATAGCAAAGGGTCCTTTGAAAATTTCGAGGTGGCGCCGTTGAGGCATTAGGTCACGCCCACCAAAGTTTGTTATGGATTCCTGTCGGGGGCTAGATAAGGATGCATCCAAGTGACTTTTAAGCAGCTCGGCCCAGAAATGTGGAATTCAGAGCCAAACGTATGGCAGCGGCGTTTGAGGTGACTTCACCACGCCGCCACGCCCCCCTGCTCCATCGAATCCACTTGGGGCTGGAATTCACAACACACCAACATGTCTTCTGTCTCTGGACACAGTTTCACGTTAATTAGCTCAGAGGGGTAACATAGCGACCGTTTACAGCAAAACATGACACTTCCTGTTGTCAGGGGGCGTGGCCTAAGTGATGTCATCATTTGACCATCGGATATTAAAGAAGACCCAATGATGATCAATCACAGAAGGTTTGGTGCCTCTGTGTGTTTCTGTGTAGGAGATCTAACAGTTTTATTTTTTGTGGCGAGTAGGTGAACTTTGACCCCTGCTAACGCCCCTTCAACATGCTCAAAAACTCACCGTTTTGATAACTTTTAATTGGCCATGCCTTATGATCAGACTGACCGAGTTTCAAGTCGCTCGCTCAAAATCCCTAGGAGGAGTTCGATCAAATACCAATGCTGTAAACGTCAAAAATGGGGTCAAAATCAGACCTTCAATCTAAAATGGCCGACTTCCTGTGATATTTGCACTATGACATTAATTATAAATTCTGAACGTCTTGGTGAGCTCTACAACTGTACCAAATTTCACGTCTCTACGATGAAGTAAGTGAATAGCAAAGGGTCCTTTGAAAATTGCTAGGTGGTGCCGTTGAGGCATTTTCCGTTAGATTTTTGTGATGACCTTAAAATATAAAATTTTTAAACAGTCTTCATGCATCTGCCAAGTTTGGTGAGTTTTTGAATATGATAAAGCCCCCAAAAAGGCCCCTCTTTAGGGGGGCAGAATAAAAATAATAATAATAATAATAATAATAAGAAACAACACAGAAACAATAGGCCTTCGCAGCGCTTCGCTGCTCGGGCCTAATTAAAACCGCAAGCGGTGATGATCGGCCCTCGCAGCAAAGCGCCGCTCTGGCCTATTGGCCACCGCTGGGATTTGCGCACCGCCGGCCGCCCGCCACCGCAGATGCTGTCACGCATTTTGCCCGCCTGTCCACTGGGCGATTCACACGAACGTGTTCGGCAGCGCTCCCCCACGACTCACAAAAAATCTGGTCCAGATCGCTCGATGCAGCGAGGAGATACAGCCGTTGAATAATGATAATGCATTTGGCCACCGGACCGGACTAAATCGTTCGGCGGGCCGTACCTTTGACACCCCTGGTTTAAACATTAGTATACCAATTTAATCAAAGGTATCTTACTAGCTGTTAATCCATCTTAATGTGAAAAGTTAACAAAACCATTTTAGTTTTTTAAAGTTACTTGCTATTTCATGTGTTTAAGGGTTTTGTTTCTTGCATTAAGACAGCTTTTATGAAAGTTTAACATCTAAATTGGTGATACACACCCAAAAGTAATGTAAAAGTAACACTTTAGCAATTGGACTATTGCTAAAGGAACACTTTAGCAAAATCGCGGGGGTAGCAGCTTTATAAAGGAGGCCCAGACGTCCCTCTCCCCAGCCACTTGGGCCACCTCCTCCCAAGGTGTTCCCAGGCCAGCAGAGAAAACATAGTCTCTCCAGCGTGTCCCAGGTCTTCCCCTGGGCCTCCTCCCGGTGGGACGTGCCCAGAACACCTCACCAGGGAGGCGTCCAGGAGGCATCCTAACCAGATGCACAAGCCACCTCAACTGGCTCCTCTCAATGTGGAGGAGCAGTGGCTCTACTCTGAGTCCTCCCCGGATGACTGAGCTCCTCACCTTATCTCTAAGGGAGAGCTCACACACACTATGGAGAAAACTCATTTCGGCCGCTTGTATCCAGGATCTCGTTCTTTCGGTCACGACCCAAAGCTCGTGACCATAGATGAGGGTAGGAACGTAGATCGACCGGTAAATCGAGAGCTTCGCCTTTTGGCTCAGCTCTCTCTTCACCACAACGGATCGGTACAGCGCCCGCTTCACAGCAGACGCCGCACCAATCCGCCTGTCGATCTCCCGCTCCATCTTCCCCTCATTCGTGAACAAGACCCCAAGATACTTAAACTTCTCCATTAGAAGCTGGCTCTTTGGACTTTCCTTTTTTAAAAAGCTTATAGTTAGAGTGGCTCATGTTACCCTGAGCTACCTCTATAGTTATGCTGCTAATATTTTTAGGCTACTGCAGGACATCAGGGTCTATTGTTCTTCAATTTTGAATGACTGTTGTCATTTCAGCTTTTAACTTTTTGATTTTTCTTTTTTCTTCATTGTAGGTACACCTGGTCTGGTGTTCTGTTAGCTGTGGCATCATCCAGGGAAGACAGATCACCCGCTACTACCATCTAATGTAGAACTTCTGTGCTTTTTTGTCTGTCTTGTTGTGTCTCTGCTCTGTCTTCTGTAACCCCCAGTCTGTCGAGGCAGATGACCGTTCACACTGAGCCCGGTTCTGCTGGAGGTTTTACCTTCCCGTTAATGGGGAGTTTTTTTCCCCGCTGTTGCTTCATGCTTGCTCAGTATGAGGGATTGCTGCAAAGCCATGGACACAGCAGACGACTCTCCCTGTGGTTCTACGCTTCTTCAAGAGAGAATGCTACTTGTCAAGACTTTGATGCAATGAACTGGTTCCCTTATATAGGAATATTTTTGACCAATGTGTATAATCTGACCCAATCTGTATAATCTGATTGATTTTGACTTTGTAAAGTGCCTTGAGATGACATATTTCATGAATTGGCGCTATATAAATAACATTGAATTGAATCATCTCTTTAGACCAAGTAAACTATCACATTTTATGAGACAGTTATCTCATTTTAAAGATATAATCATCTAACGTTATTACTCTTAGCAAGTTAAAGCTCCATAAAAATTTTAGACCAGCTTTTAGTTCCACTCTTTTATTATGCACATCTAGGCTACCTATAAATATAAAGTATGGCATGCCAAAAAACATTTTCAACAAAAGGCAATTTTAGTAATCGCCTTGCAATTTTATATCTAAGCATTAAAAATGATAATATTTCACCAATTTTCACAGCAAGATTGAAATAACGACTATCCAACATTTTAAGATTTTGTAAAAACTTTTTTCCTTTTTTACCTACCTTTTGAAATGAATACTTGTTTCTACTTCTCCAAAATTATACTTCAAGAAAACTATTGTGCTGTCCTGGGGCCATATGCAGCTAGACAGCTAGGACAAAAGTTCCCCACACAAAGCTTCCTTTTCTTGCGTTGTCTGAATAACCTTTGTTACCAAATCTGGTTTTAAACATTGTTTTTGTAAAAAGACAAATATTTTTCCAAGGCAGAAGCGTGTAGAACAAATTCAACTTCAACATTAGCAGTTTCCCTAGCTTCATAGCTGAAAAGCAGCTTTTAACCGGAGCAAAATACGTCAAAGATCTTTTTTTAAGGTGAGAGCACTCACTATCTCACGTAATTCACATAGAGATCTAACAAAGTTGTGATGTCTCACTCTGATTAAATATGAACCCAAAACGTTTCTAACTGTTTTTGCCTTGGATTTCCTCTGACTAAGAATTAATTAATATCTTATTTATGTAATGTATTCACGACATGAATTCCTTGCTGTCTTAACAAAAGGCAGAACAACTATAACGTTACTTTCTATAATTATTACAGGTTCTGCTGAGATGTCAAATTCTGGAGAGTGCTTAGACACCCTGACACACAAATATGGATTAACTTCATTTCAAGTGCACTCGTGAACTTGTTTTAGTTGATTTAGTTTTCTTGATGTACTGTAGAGCGTGATGACGTCTGTTGTGGTATTGTGTGCACTGAATTGTGGGGACAGTTGGTGTTGTCTGTCAAAGTTACAAGATATATATAACGGTTGCAGTTACAGCTCAAACATCGTAACAACACTTCTAAATCTGAGTCTGACGCACAATTTCAAATACAAACACGAAGCAGTTTGATTTTTGTCCGATGACGAGCGAGCGAGCGAGCGTGAGAGAGAGAACTGGTAAAGCAGCACATAGTAACAATAAGTCTAGCGCTCCATAAAGATGTTATTAATCAGGGAAATCTTTCTGATTGTTTCACAGCGGTTACTTGCAGCGGGTAAACACGCCCACGACAACACACTTAGGCTCCCCGCAGCCCATTTCTATTGTAATATGCGCCAAAACTGCCTCTTTAAAATGAACTGCACTGTCTGAATTGCAATGAGACGTATTACACATCTATGCGCTCCCCCCAGGAGCAGCGTTTTTTTTTTTTTTTCCCCAGGACCCGCGGTAACGACAGCGGTGTTCTTACGATGGAGTATTAGGGCCACACATGAAGAGAAAAAATAATTTTGCCATGACGAGATTAAACTGGTGCAGATCAGTTGATGCAGCGATGCATTTGGCCACCGGAGGCAGTGGCGACCCACCAGCTTAAAATCTATGTATTGACATCTTAAAAATGGTCTTATAGCTTAAAAGATCATCCTGTTTTGGTTGATTTTGTAGCCGAATAGAAGAGATGTTCTCAAAGCATTAAATAAGCCTTTTGACTTTTAAAAATGTTGTCCTTTTAAGGTAATTTTAAGTTACTTTTTATTAAATTTGTCAATATCCTATGGAAGTCTGGACATATGGCAGCGGCGTTTCAGGTGACTTCGCCACGCCGCCACGCCGCACTGCTACATGGAATCCAGTTGGGTCTCGAATCCACAACACAGCAACATGTCTTCTGTCTGTGGACACAATTTCATGTTGATTAGCTCATAGGGGTAACATAGCGACTGTTAACAATAAAACATGACACTTCCTGTTGTCAGGGGGCGTGGACTAAGTGATGTCATCATTTGACCATTGGATATTGTAGAAGACCCGATGATGATCAATCACAGAAAGTTTGGTGCCTCTGTGTGTTTCTGTGTAGGAGATATAGCAGTTTTTCCTGTTGTCAGGGGGCGTGGCCTAAGTGATGTCATCATTTGACCATTGGATATTGTAGAAGACCCGATGATGATCAATCACAGAAAGTTTGGTGCTTCTGTGTGTTTTTGTGTAGGAGATATAACAGTTTTTCCTGTTGTCAGGGGGCGTGGCCTAAGTGATGTCATCATTTGACCATTGGATATTGTAGAAGACCCGATGATGATCAATCACAGAAAGTTTGGTGCTTCTGTGTGTTTTTGTGTAGGAGATATAACAGTTTTTCCTGTTGTCAGGGGGCGTGGCCTAAGTGATGTCATCATTTGACCATTGGATATTGTAGAAGACCCGATGATGATCAATCACAGAAAGTTTGGTGCCTCTGTGTGTTTCTGTGTAGGAGATATAACAGTTTTTCCTGTTGTCAGGGGGCGTGGCCTAAGTGATGTCATCATTTGACCATTGGATATTGTAGAAGACCTAGTGGTGATCAACTACTGAAAGTTTGGTGGCTCTGTGAGTTTTTGTATATGAAATATAACAGTTTTGTGTTTCATGGCGAGTAGGTGAACTTTGACCCCCGCTCACGCCCCTTCAGCATGCTCAAAAACTCACCGTTTTGATAACCTTTAATTGGCCATGCCTTATGATCAGACTGCCCGAGTTTCAAGCCGCTCGCTCAAAATCTCTAGGAGGAGTTCCATCAAATACCAATGCTGTAAACGTCAAAAATGGGGTCAAAATCAGACCTTCAATCTAAAATGGCCGACTTCCTGTGATATTTACACTATGACATTAATTGTAAATTCTGAGCGTCTTGGTGAGCTCTACCACTGTACCAAATCTCATGTCTCTACGATGAAGTAAGTGAATAGCAAAGGGTCCTTTGAAAATTGCTAGGTGGCGCCGTTGAGGCATTAGGTCACGCCCACCAAAGTTTGTTATGGATTCCTGTTGGGGGGTGGATAAGGATGCATCCAAGTGAGTTTTAAGCAGCTCGGCCCAAAAATATGGAATTCAGAGCCAAACGTATGGCAGCGGCGTTTGAGGTGACTTCACCACGCCGCCACGCTCTCCTGCTCCATCGAATCCACTTGGGGCTGGAATCCACAATACATCAACATGTCTTCTGTCTCTGGACACAGTTTCATGTTGATTAGCTCAGAGGGGTAACATAGCGACCGTTTACAGCAAAACATGACACTTCCTGTTGTCAGGGGGCGTGGCCTAAGTGATGTCATAATTTGACCATTGGATATTAAAGAAGACCCAATGATGATCAATCACAGAAAGTTTGGTGCCTCTATGTGTTTCTGTGTAGGAGATATAACAGTTTTATTTTTTGTGGCGAGTAGGTGAACTTTGACCCCTGCTAACACCCCTTCAACATGCTCAAAACTCACCGTTTTGATAACTTTTAATTGGCCATGCCTTATGATCAGACTGACCGAGTTTCAAGTCGCTCGCTCAAAATCTCTAGGAGGAGTTCGATCAAATACCAATGCTGTAAACGTCAAAAATCGGGTCAAAATCAGACCTTCAATCTAAAATGGCCGACTTCCTGTGATATTTGCACTATGACATTAATTGTAAATTCTGAGCGTCTTGGTGAGCTCTACCACTGTACCAAATCTCATGTCTCTACGATGAAGTAAGTGAATAGCAAAGGGTCCTTTGAAAATTGCTAGGTGGCGCCATTGAGGCATTTTTCTTTAGATTTTTATGAGGACCTTAAAATACAAAATTTTTAAACAGTCTTCATGCGTCCGCCAAGTTTGGTGAGTTTTTGAATATGATAAAGCCCCCTCTTTAGGGGGGCAGAATAAAAATAATAATAATAATAATAATAATAAGAAACAACACAGAAACAATAGGCCTTCGCAGCGCTTCGCTGCTCGGGCCTAATTAAAACCGCAAGCGGTGATGATCGGCCCTCGCAGCCAAGCGCCGCTCTGGCCTATGGGCCACCGCTAGGGTACGCGCACCTCCCACCGCCAGCCACAGCAGAAGCTGTCATGCATTTTCCTCACCCGTCTACCATGCAATACACACGTACGCGTTGGGCAGCGCTCCCCCACGACTCACATAAAAATTTGGTGCAGATCGGTCGATGCACCGAGGAGACACAGCCGTTGAATAATGATAATGCATTTGGCCACCGGGCCGGACTAAATCGTTCGGCGGGCCAGATCCGGCCCGCAGGCCGTACGTTTGACACCCCTGGTTTAAACATTAGTATACCAACTTAATCAAAGGTATCTTACTAGCTGTTAATCCAGCTTCATGTGAAAAGTTAACAAAACCTTTTTAGTTATTTAAAGTTAATTATTTCATGTGTTTAAGGGTTTCGTTTCTTGCATTAAGACAGCTGTTATGAAAGTTTGACAGTTAAATTGGTGGATACACACCCAAAAGTAATGTAAAAGTAACACTTTAGCAATTGGAATATTGCTAAAGTAACACGTTAGCAATATTCCACATGTGTATGTTGTGTACAAACTTTAGTAATTTCTAACAGACCACTTCACTCTCAGAAAGCAGGTCTGCTGGTGGTTCCTAAAGTCTGTAAAACCAGAATGGTAGGCAGATCCTTTAGCTATCATGCTCCTCTCCAGTGGAACCAACTCCCAGTTTTGGTCCGTGACGCAGACACCCTGTCTACTTTTAAGACTAATCCTAAAACTTTCCTTTTTCCATCCATCCATCGTCTTCCGCTTATCCGGGGTCAGGTCGCGGGTGTAGCAGCTTCAAGAGGGAGGCCCAGACCTTCCTCTCCCCAGCCACTTGGGCCACTTCCTCCGGGGGAATCCCAAAGCGTTCCCAGGCGAGCAGAGTCTCTCCAGCGTGTCCTGGGTCTTCCCCTGGGCCTCCTCCCGGTGGGATGTGCCCAGAACACCTCACCAGGGATGCGTCCAGGAGGCATCCTAACCAGATGCCCGAGCCACCTCAACTGGCTCCTCTCAATGTGGAGGAGCAGCAGCTCTACTCTGAGTCCTCCCCAGATGACTGAGCTCCTCACCCTATCTCTAAGGGAGAGCCCAGGCACACTATGGAGAAAACTTATTTTGGGCGCTTGTATCCGGGATCTCGTTCTTTCGGTCACGACCCAAAGCTCGTGACCATAGATGAGGGTAGGAACGTAGATCGACCGGTAAATCAAGAGCTTCGCCTTTTGGCTCAGCTCTCTCTTCACCACAACGGATCGCTACAGCGCCCGCTTCACAGCAGACGTTGCACCAATCCGCCTGTCGATCTCCCGCTCCATCTTCCCCTCATTCGTGAACAAGACCCCAAGATACTTGAACTCCTCCACTAGAAGCTGGCTCTTGGGACTTTCCTTTTTGACAAAGCTTATAGTTAGAGTGGTTCATGTTACCCTGAGCTACCTCTATAGTTATGCTGCTATAGGCTTAGGCTGCTGGAGGACATCAGGGTCTATTGTTCTTCAATTTTGCATGACTGTTGTCATTTTAGCTTTTAACTTTCTGTTCTCTCTCTTTTATCTTCATAGTAGGTACACCTGGTCTGGCGTTCTGTTAGCTGTGACATCATCCAGGGAAGACAGATCACCTGTTATTACCATCTAATGTAAAACAGATTACTGGATCAATGTGTGCTTCTGTGCTTTTTTGTCTCTCTTGTTGTGTCTCTTCTCTCTCTTTTGTAACCCCCAGTCGGTCAACGCAGATTACCGTTCATACTGAGCCCGCCTCTGATGGAGGTTTTTCCTTCCTGTTAATGGGGAGTTTTTTCTTCTGCTGTCACTTCATGCTTGATAAGTATGAGGGATTGCTGCAAAGCCATGTACAATGCAAACGACTCTCCCTGTGGCTCTACGCTTCTTCAGGAGTGAATGCTGCTTGTTACGACTTTGATGCAATCAACTGGTTCCCTTATATAGGAATTTATTTTACCAATCTGGATAATCTGACCTAATATGTATAATCTGATTGATTTTGACATTGTAAACTGCCTTTAGATGACATGCAGGCATGGACTGGTAATCGGGCGTACCGGGCATTTTCCCGGTGGGCCGACGTGCTCTTTGGGCTGGCAGACCCGACATGTATATAAATATGTATTATTATTATTATTATTAATTATTTTATATATCTGCCTCGTTATCATCCCTGACAGTCTAAAGGGCTAGGCCAATCATAAAGTAGAAAAACACCTTCACGCTCCATGTGGAACTTTGTGCAGCAGTGTTCACAGTAGTAATGGGAGGCGCAGAGAAACTGCACGAAAAAAAGAAACGAGTTCTTCAAACGGATGCTGCGAAATGTGTCAAACTCACTGACATGTTCCCTACAGCAGGCCTTCATCTGCTCCGGTGTCTGATGTAAGATATGGTGGTGGTGGTTGTAGCCAGTTACGTGCGGTAGGGTTCATAGCTGGTGAGGCACTGACGTCATCAGAGTCAGATTTACAAATATATACACTCTACAGAGTAGACTCGTTGCAAAGTGCTGAAGGAGACTGATTGAGCCAAATAAATTCACCAAGATACATGGAAAAATATTGGTTCTTTGATGAAAAAAAATTTGTCATTTGATTGGTAGCAGTTTATGAGTTATGATGGATTTCTGCATTTGTAACACATTCTAAAACTATAACCCACATTAAGCACATTTTATCACAAAAACAAAACATGAATAAGTATCGCTGTCTTACCTCTACTTATAAGTTAAGTCCCTGCGGCGCTCTTTCTGAACAAAAATATCATTTTCCGGTAAAAGTTCTCTTTATCTTCTTCAAATTTAAAAGTCTCTTAGTCTCAGTGGAGCTCACTGCCAGGGAGGAAAGCCTTCCCTGATCAGTCCTGTTCCAGCTGTATGTTTAGAGTCTTTTTAGTGCTTTACTTGTTTAGCAAAACTCGCTAATAAAACATCAATAACTTGTTTTGACTCTACTATTTGGGGATCACGAGCGGTGCCCCTTGAGCGCCCCCTGCCTAGCGGCCAAGGAACTGCCGGCCTCACCTACAACCAGTTCTTTGCTGTTTATGATCGGCCAGCACCACGAAAACATGTTATCTGCACACAGTTTGATGACCAAAACACAATTCGTAATCCACATATATTAAATTGTGGAACATCAGTTCATAACTGTTTGAACAATTGAATTTATGATCTAGAGACAGGAAGATGCATTCACAGAATGGAACTCAGCACAGTTAACATGGGATTGCGCAATCCCAGGGGAGGCCAAGCTCGCTGCGGCCTCACCGGCTTCGCTATGAAGCGCCACCAAGGATTTACATGAAAAATAGCGAAAAGTCTGCGATATTAAAGAAAATATGATCAAAAATTAGGAAATTAGATAAATAAAATACTTATTACAAATGATTGAGTAAATCAAAATTTATATTATGTTATTATATATTTTCTTTCTTTCCATGATGACAAGTGAGGCATTTCTCTGGTTCATTTTGTCATTGGCATCCTTTTTTACACAGTGAGTGCACATTAGTCAAATGTTACCCTACAGTATCTGGAAGACTGAATAGATCTGATGAGCAACTTACAATAACTTCTTATAATGATGTAACGTGATAATATGTGTGATTAACCGTGACACCTCTCTTTCTCTCTCTCTCTCTCTCTGATCTAAGAATAGTTGCTGTGCTGTGGTGGAGTTTACATTTTACAGTGTTAATAAATTAAGATTTTGGAAGTATTTTAAGTGTCCACTCTCACTAATTTCCATTAACCTGGCCTCAAGGTATTGCACAGTTGGTATTGCAAAGTTGGTATACACATTCAGTACACAAAAAAAATGTGGTGGGCCAGTCTAATCCAAAATGCCAGGGCCGATTTTTTTGTCCCAGTCCACCCCTGATGACATGTTTCATGATTTGGCGTTATATAAATAAAAACTGAAATGTATTGAACAAGAGTAAGTTTGTCAGTTTTCAAGCAGGATTTGTATATCTGTTCAACATAAATATATAAGGAAACCAAAGAGTTAAGATCACTTACTTACCAAGAGAGATTCCTTTGGGGTTTATTTGTGGTCTCTTGCTGCCCCCTGCTGGACAAGTATGATCAAATACATATGCTTTACATGTCAACTTGGTATCAAAATTCAGATTTCAATCTAAAATGGCTTACTTCCTGTGATACTTGCAGTATGACATTAATTGTAAATTCTGAGCGTCTTGCTGAGATCTACAACTGTACAAAATTTCATTACTCTACAATGAAGTAAGTGAATACCAAAGGGTCCTTTGAAATTTGCTTGGTGGCGCTATAGAGAAACTAAGTCCTGCTCACTAAAGTTTGTTAAGGATTCCTGTTGGGGGGTGGATAAGGATGCATCCAAATGAGTTTTAAGCAGCTCGGCCCAAAACTGTGGAATTCAGAGCCAAACGTATGACAGCAGCATTTGAGGTGAATATGCGACGCCGCCACGCCCCCCTGCTCCATCCTATCCAGTTGAGCCTGAAATCCACAACATACCAACATGTGTTCTGTCTGTGGACACAGTTTCATGTTGATTAGCTCAGAGGGGTAACATAGCGACCGCTTACAACAAAACATGACACTTCCTGTTGTCAGGGGGCGTGTCCTAAGCAATGTCATCATTTGACCATTGGATATTATAGGAGACCTGATGGTGATCAATCACTGAAAGTTTGATGCCTCTGTGTGTTTCTGTGTAGGAGATATAACAGTTTTATTTTTTGTGGCGAGTAGGTGAACTTTGACCCTTGCTAATGCCCCTTCAGCATGCTCAAAAACTCACCGTTTTGATAACTTTTGATTGGCCATGCCTTATGATCAGACTGCCCGAGTTTCAAGCCGCTCGCTAAAAATCTCTAGGAGGAGATCCATCAAATACCAATGCTATAAACGTCAAAAATGGGGTCAAAATCAGACATTCAATCTAAAATGGCCAACTTCCTGTGATATTTACACTATGACATTAATTGTAAATTCTGAGCGTCTTGGTGAGCTCTACCACTGTACCAAATCTCATGTCTCTACGATGAAGTAAGTGAATAGCAAAGGGTCCTTTGAAAATTGCTAAGTGGCGCCGTTGAGGCATTAGGTCACGCCCACCAAAATTTGTTATGGATTCCTGTTGGGGGGTGGATAAGGATGTATCCAAGTGAGTTTTATGCAGCTCGGCCCAAAAATGTGGAATTCAGAGCCAAACGTATGGCAGCGGCGTTTGAGGTGACTTCACCACGCCGCCACGCTCTCCTGCTCCATCAAATCGACTTGGGGCTGGAATCCACAACACAACAACATGTCTTCTGTTTCTGGACACAGTTTCATGTTGATTAGCTCAGAGGGGTAACATAGCGACCGTTTACAGCAAAACATGACACTTCCTGTTGTCAGGGGGCGTGGCCTAAGTGATGTCATCATTTGACCATTGGATATTATAGGAGACCTGATGATGATTAATCACAGAAAGTTTGGTGCCTCTGTGTGTTTCTGTGTAGGAGATATAACACTTTTATTTTTTGTGGCGAATAGGTGAACTTTGACCCCTGCCAACGCCCCTTCAGCATGCTCAAAAACTCACCGTTTTGATAACTTTTGATTGGTCATGCCTTATGATCAGACTGCCCGAGTTTCAAGCCGATCGCTCAAAATCTCTAGGAGGAGATCCATCAAATACCAATGCTATAAACGTCAAAAATTGGGTCAAAATCAGACTTTCAGTCTAAAATGGCCAACTTCCTGTGATATTTGCACTATGACATTAATTGTAAATTCTGAGCGTCTTGTTGAGCTCTACAACTGTACCAAATTTCATGTCTCTACGACGAAGTAAGTGAATAGCAAAGGGTCCTTTGAAAATTTCTAGGTGGCGCCGTTGAGGCATTTTTCTTTAGATTTTTGTGACGACCTTAAAATACAAAATTTTTAAACAGTCACCATGCATCTGCCAAGTTTGGTGAGTTTTTGAAAATGAGAAAGCCCCCAAAAAGGCCCCTCTTTAGGGGGGCAGAATAATAATAATAATAATAATAATAATTAACACTACAGATACAATAGGCCTTCGCAGCGCTTAGCTGCTCGGGCCTAATAATTAACACTACAGATACAATAGGCCTTCGCAGCGCTTCGCTGCTCGGGCCTAATAAGAATAAGAATTAACACTACAGATACAATAGGCCTTCGCAGCGCTTAGCTGCTCGGGCCTAATTAAAGCCGCAAGCGGCGTCGATCGGCCCTCGCAGCCAAGCGCCGCTCCGGCCTATTGGCCACCGCGGGGGTTCGCGCACCGCCGGCCGCCAGCCACCGCAGAAACTGTCACGCATTTTCCCCGCCCGTCCGCCGGGAGATTCCCACGAACGCATTCGGCAGCGCTCCCCCACGACTCACAACAAATCTGGTGTAGATCGGTCGATGCAGCGAGGATATACAGCCGTTGAATATTGATATTGCATTTGGCCACTGGGCCGGACAAAATCGTTCGGTGGGCCGGATCCGGCCCGCGGGCCATACGTTTGACACCCCTGGTTTAAACATTAGTATACCAATTTAATCAAAGGTATCTTACTACCTGTTAATCCAGCTTCATGTGAAAAGTTAACAAAACCTTTTTAGTTATTTAAAGTTAATTGTTATTTCATGTGTTTAAGGGTTTTGTTTCTTGCATTAAGACAGCTTTTATGAAAGTTTGACAGTTAAATTGGTGGATACACACCCAAAAGTAATAATGTAAAAGTAACACTTTAGCAATATTCCACATGTGTATGTTGTGTACCAACTTTCGTAATTCTATCTTAAAGCATGGCTTGGGGCTGATCATTTAAAATATTCTAGGGGGCGCTATAGAAAAATTAGGTCACGCCAACCACAGTTTGTTATGGATTCCTGTCGGGGGTGGAAAAGGATGCATCCAAGGGAGTTTTAAGCAGCTCGACCCAAAAATGTGGAATTCAGAGCCAAACGTATGGCAGCGGCGTTTGAGGTGACTTCACCACGCCACCACGCCGCCCTGCTCCATCGAATCCACTTGGGGCTGGAATCCAAAACACCAACATGTCTTCTGTCTCTGGATACATTTTCATGTTGATTAGCTCAGAGGGGTAACATAGCGACCGTTTACAGCAAAACATGACATTTCCTGTTGTCAGGGGGCGTGGCCTAAGTGATGTCATCATTTGATCATTGGATATGATAGAAGACCTGATGATGATCAATCACAGATAGTTTGGTGCCTCTGTGTGTTTCTGTGTAGGAGATATAACTGTTTTATTTTTTGTGGCGAGTAGGTGAACTTTGACCCCTGCTAACGCCCCTTCAACAAGCTCAAAAACTCACTGTTTTGATAACTTTTAATTGGCCATGCCTTATGATCAGACTGACCGAGTTTCAAGCCGCTCGCTCGAAATCCCTAGGAGGAGTTCGATCAAATACCAATGCTGTAAACGTCAAAAATGGGGTCAAAATCAGACCTTCAATCTAAAATGGCCGACTTCCTGTGATATTTGCACTATGACATTAATTGTAAATTCTGAGCGTCTTGGTGAGCTCTACTACTGTACCAAATCTCATGTCTCTACGATGAAGTAAGTGAATAGCAAAGGGTCCTTTGAAAATTGCGAGGTGGCGCCGTTGAGGCATTAGGTCACGCCCACCAAAGTTTGTTATGGATTCCTGTCGGGGGCTAGATAAGGATGCATCCAAGTGACTTTTAAGCAGCTCGGCCCAGAAATGTGGAATTCAGAGCTAAACGTATGGCAGCGGCGTTTGAGGTGACTTCACCACGCCGCCACGCCCCCCTGCTCCATCGAATCCACTTGGGGCTGGAATCCACAACACACCAACATGTCTTCTGTCTCTGGACACAGTTTCACGTTGATTAGCTCAGAGGGGTAACATAGCGACCGTTTACAGCAAAACATGACACTTCCTGTTGTCAGGGGGCGTGGCCTAAGTGATGTCATCATTTGACCATTGGATATTAAAGAAGACCCAATGATGATCAATCACAGAAGGTTTGGTGCCTCTGTGTGTTTCTGTGTAGGAGATATAACAGTTTTATTTTTTGTGGCGAGTAGGTGAACTTTGACCCCTGCTAACGCCCCTTCAACATGCTCAAAAACTCACCGTTTTGATAACTTTTAATTGGCCATGCCTTATGATCAGACTGACCGAGTTTCAAGTCGCTCGCTCAAAATCCCTAGGAGGAGTTCGATCAAATACCAATGCTGTAAACGTCAAAAATGGGGTCAAAATCAGACCTTCAATCTAAAATGGCCGACTTCCTGTGATATTTGCACTATGACATTAATTATAAATTCTGAACGTCTTGGTGAGCTCTACAACTGTACCAAATTTCACGTCTCTACGATGAAGTAAGTGAATAGCAAAGGGTCCTTTGAAAATTGCTAGGTGGCGCCGTTGAGGCATTTTCCGTTAGATTTTTGTGATGACCTTAAAATATAAAATTTTTAAACAGTCTTCATGCATCTGCCAAGTTTGGTGAGTTTTTGAATATGATAAAGCCCCCAAAAAGGCCCTTCTTTAGGGGGGCAGAATAAAAATAATAATAATAATAATAATAATAATTAAAGCCGCAAGCGGCGTCGATCGGCCCTCGCAGCCAAGCGCCGCTCCGGCCTATTGGCCACCGCGGGGGTTCGCGCACCGCCGGCCGCCAGCCACCGCAGAAACTGTCACGCATTTTCCCCGCCCGTCCGCCGGGAGATTCCCACGAACGCATTCGGCAGCGCTCCCCCACGACTCACAACAAATCTGGTGTAGATCGGTCGATGCAGCGAGGATATACAGCCGTTGAATATTGATATTGCATTTGGCCACTGGGTCGGACAAAATCGTTCGGTGGGCCGGATCCGGCCCGCGGGCCATACGTTTGACACCCCTGGTTTAAACATTAGTATACCAATTTAATCAAAGGTATCTTACTACCTGTTAATCCAGCTTCATGTGAAAAGTTAACAAAACCTTTTTAGTTATTTAAAGTTAATTGTTATTTCATGTGTTTAAGGGTTTTGTTTCTTGCATTAAGACAGCTTTTATGAAAGTTTGACAGTTAAATTGGTGGATACACACCCAAAAGTAATAATGTAAAAGTAACACTTTAGCAATATTCCACATGTGTATGTTGTGTACCAACTTTCGTAATTCTATCTTAAAGCATGGCTTGGGGCTGATCATTTAAAATATTCTAGGGGGCGCTATAGAAAAATTAGGTCACGCCAACCACAGTTTGTTATGGATTCCTGTCGGGGGTGGAAAAGGATGCATCCAAGGGAGTTTTAAGCAGCTCGACCCAAAAATGTGGAATTCAGAGCCAAACGTATGGCAGCGGCGTTTGAGGTGACTTCACCACACCACCACGCCGCCCTGCTCCATCGAATCCACTTGGGGCTGGAATCCAAAACACCAACATGTCTTCTGTCTCTGGATACATTTTCATGTTGATTAGCTCAGAGGGGTAACATAGCGACCGTTTACAGCAAAACATGACATTTCCTGTTGTCAGGGGGCGTGGCCTAAGTGATGTCATCATTTGATCATTGGATATGATAGAAGACCTGATGATGATCAATCACAGATAGTTTGGTGCCTCTGTGTGTTTCTGTGTAGGAGATATAACTGTTTTATTTTTTGTGGCGAGTAGGTGAACTTTGACCCCTGCTAACGCCCCTTCAACAAGCTCAAAAACTCACTGTTTTGATAACTTTTAATTGGCCATGCCTTATGATCAGACTGACCGAGTTTCAAGACGCTCGCTCGAAATCCCTAGGAGGAGTTCGATCAAATACCAATGCTGTAAACGTCAAAAATGGGGTCAAAATCAGACCTTCAATCTAAAATGGCCGACTTCCTGTGATATTTGCACTATGACATTAATTGTAAATTCTGAGCGTCTTGGTGAGCTCTACTACTGTACCAAATCTCATGTCTCTACGATGAAGTAAGTGAATAGCAAAGGGTCCTTTGAAAATTGCGAGGTGGCGCCGTTGAGGCATTAGGTCACGCCCACCAAAGTTTGTTATGGATTCCTGTCGGGGGCTAGATAAGGATGCATCCAAGTGACTTTTAAGCAGCTCGGCCCAGAAATGTGGAATTCAGAGCCAAACGTATGGCAGCGGCGTTTGAGGTGACTTCACCACGCCGCCACGCCCCCCTGCTCCATCGAATCCACTTGGGGCTGGAATCCACAACACACCAACATGTCTTCTGTCTCTGGACACAGTTTCACGTTGATTAGCTCAGAGGGGTAACATAGCGACCGTTTACAGCAAAACATGACACTTCCTGTTGTCAGGGGGCGTGGCCTAAGTGATGTCATCATTTGACCATCGGATATTAAAGAAGACCCAATGATGATCAATCACAGAAGGTTTGGTGCCTCTGTGTGTTTCTGTGTAGGAGATATAACAGTTTTATTTTTTGTGGCGAGTAGGTGAACTTTGACCCCTGCTAACGCCCCTTCAACATGCTCAAAAACTCACCGTTTTGATAACTTTTAATTGGCCATGCCTTATGATCAGACTGACCGAGTTTCAAGTCGCTCGCTCAAAATCCCTAGGAGGAGTTCGATCAAATACCAATGCTGTAAACGTCAAAAATGGGGTCAAAATCAGACCTTCAATCTAAAATGGCCGACTTCCTGTGATATTTGCACTATGACATTAATTATAAATTCTGAACGTCTTGGTGAGCTCTACAACTGTACCAAATTTCACGTCTCTACGATGAAGTAAGTGAATAGCAAAGGGTCCTTTGAAAATTGCTAGGTGGCGCCGTTGAGGCATTTTCCGTTAGATTTTTGTGATGACCTTAAAATATAAAATTTTTAAACAGTCTTCATGCATCTGCCAAGTTTGGTGAGTTTTTGAATATGATAAAGCCCCCAAAAAGGCCCCTCTTTAGGGGGGCAGAATAAAAATAATAATAATTAAAGCCGCAAGCGGCGTCGATCGGCCCTCGCAGCCAAGCGCCGCTCCGGCCTATTGGCCACCGCGGGGGTTCGCGCACCGCCGGCCGCCAGCCACCGCAGAAACTGTCACGCATTTTCCCCGCCCGTCCGCCGGGAGATTCCCACGAACGCATTCGGCAGCGCTCCCCCACTACTCACAACAAATCTGGTGTAGATCGGTCGATGCAGCGAGGATATACAGCCGTTGAATATTGATATTGCATTTGGCCACTGGGCCGGACAAAATCGTTCGGTGGGCCGGATCCGGCCCGCGGGCCATACGTTTGACACCCCTGGTTTAAACATTAGTATACCAATTTAATCAAAGGTATCTTACTACCTGTTAATCCAGCTTCATGTGAAAAGTTAACAAAACCTTTTTAGTTATTTAAAGTTAATTGTTATTTCATGTGTTTAAGGGTTTTGTTTCTTGCATTAAGACAGCTTTTATGAAAGTTTGACAGTTAAATTGGTGGATACACACCCAAAAGTAATAATGTAAAAGTAACACTTTAGCAATATTCCACGTGTATGTTGTGTACCAACTTTCGTAATTCTATCTTAAAGCATGGCTTGGGGCTGATCATTTAAAATATTCTAGGGGGCGCTATAGAAAAATTAGGTCACGCCAACCAAAGTTTGTTATGGATTCCTGTCGGGGGTGGAAAAGGATGCATCCAAGGGAGTTTTAAGCAGCTCGACCCAAAAATGTGGAATTCAGAGCCAAACGTATGGCAGCGGCGTTTGAGGTGACTTCACCACACCACCACGCCGCCCTGCTCCATCGAATCCACTTGGGGCTGGAATCCAAAACACCAACATGTCTTCTGTCTCTGGATACATTTTCATGTTGATTAGCTCAGAGGGGTAACATAGCGACCGTTTACAGCAAAACATGACATTTCCTGTTGTCAGGGGGCGTGGCCTAAGTGATGTCATCATTTGACCATTGGATATGATAGAAGACCTGATGATGATCAATCACAGATAGTTTGATGCCTCTGTGTGTTTCTGTGTAGGAGATATAACTGTTTTATTTTTTGTGGCGAGTAGGTGAACTTTGACCCCTGCTAACGCCCCTTCAACAAGCTCAAAAACTCACTGTTTTGATAACTTTTAATTGGCCATGCCTTATGATCAGACTGACCGAGTTTCAAGCCGCTCGCTCGAAATTCCTAGGAGGAGTTCGATCAAATACCAATGCTGTAAACGTCAAAAATGGGGTCAAAATCAGACCTTCAATCTAAAATGGCCGACTTCCTGTGATATTTGCACTATGACATTAATTGTAAATTCTGAGCGTCTTGGTGAGCTCTACTACTGTACCAAATCTCATGTCTCTACGATGAAGTAAGTGAATAGCAAAGGGTCCTTTGAAAATTGCGAGGTGGCGCCGTTGAGGCATTAGGTCACGCCCACCAAAGTTTGTTATGGATTCCTGTCGGGGGCTAGATAAGGATGCATCCAAGTGAGTTTTAAGCAGCTCGGCCCAGAAATGTGGAATTCAGAGCCAAACGTATGGCAGCGGCGTTTGAGGTGACTTCACCACGCCGCCACGCCCCCCTGCTCCATCGAATCCACTTGGGGCTGGAATCCACAACACACCAACATGTCTTCTGTCTCTGGACACAGTTTCATGTTGATTAGCTCAGAGGGGTAACATAGCGACCGTTTACAGCAAAACATGACACTTCCTGTTGTCAGGGGGCGTGGCCTAAGTGATGTCATCATTTGACCATTGGATATTAAAGAAGACCCAATGATGATCAATCACAGAAGGTTTGGTGCCTCTGTGTGTTTCTGTGTAGGAGATATAACAGTTTTATTTTTTGTGGCGAGTAGGTGAACTTTGACCCCTGCTAACGCCCCTTCAACATGCTCAAAAACTCACCGTTTTGATAACTTTTAATTGGCCATGCCTTATGATCAGACTGACCGAGTTTCAAGTCGCTCGCTCAAAATCCCTAGGAGGAGTTCGATCAAATACCAATGCTGTAAACGTCAAAAATGGGGTCAAAATCAGACCTTCAATCTAAAATGGCCGACTTCCTGTGATATTTGCACTATGACATTAATTATAAATTCTGAGCGTCTTGGTGAGCTCTACAACTGTACCAAATTTCACGTCTCTACGATGAAGTAAGTGAATAGCAAAGGGTCCTTTGAAAATTGCTAGGTGGCGCCGTTGAGGCATTTTCCGTTAGATTTTTGTGATGACCTTAAAATATAAAATTTTTAAACAGTCTTCATGCATCTGCCAAGTTTGGTGAGTTTTTGAATATGATAAAGCCCCCAAAAAGGCCCCTCTTTAGGGGGGCAGAATAAAAATAATAATAATAATAATAATAATAATAATAAGAAACAACACAGAAACAATAGGCCTTCGCAGCGCTTCGCTGCTCGGGCCTAATAATAAGAAGAAACAACACAGAAACAATAGGCCTTCGCAGCGCTTCGCTGCTCGGGCCTAATAATAAGAAACAACACAGAAACAATAGGCCTTCGCAGCGCTTCGCTGCTCGGGCCTAATAATAAGAAACAACACAGAAACAATAGGCCTTCGCAGCGCTTCGCTGCTCGGGCCTAATTAACACTACAGATACAATAGGCCTTCGCAGCGCTTCGCTGCTCGGGCCTAATAATAATAATAATAATAAGAAACAACACAGAAACAATAGGCCTTCGCAGCGCTTCGCTGCTCGGGCCTAATTAACACTACAGATACAATAGGCCTTCGCAGCGCTTAGCTGCTCGGGCCTAATAAGAATAATAATTAACACTACAGATACAATACGCCTTCGCAGCGCTTAGCTGCTCGGGCCTAATAATTAACACTACAGATACAATAGGCCTTCGCAGCGCTTAGCTGCTCGGGCCTAATTAACACTACAGATACAATAGGCCTTCGCAGCGCTTAGCTGCTCGGGCCTAATAATAATAATAATAATAATAATAATTAACACTACAGATACAATAGGCCTTCGCAGCGCTTAGCTGCTCGGGCCTAATAAGAAACAACACAGAAACAATAGGCCTTCGCAGCGCTTCGCTGCTCGGGCCTAATTAACACTACAGATACAATAGGCCTTCGCAGCGCTTAGCTGCTCGGGCCTAATAAGAAACAACACAGAAACAATAGGCCTTCGCAGCGCTTCGCTGCTCGGGCCTAATAATTAACACTACAGATACAATAGGCCTTCGCAGCGCTTAGCTGCTCGGGCCTAATTAACACTACAGATACAATAGGCCTTCGCAGCGCTTAGCTGCTCGGGCCTAATTTACAATACAGATACAATAGGCCTTCGCAGCGCTTAGCTGCTCGGGCCTAATAATTAACACTACAGATACAATAGGCCTTGGGGGCAGAATAAGAATAATAATAATTAACACTACAGATACAATAGGCCTTCGCAGCGCTTAGCTGCTCGGGCCTAATTACCAAAAGTGGAAGGAGAAAGTTAAACTGCTGTGCCATCAAGAGATGTTTAGGAGAGTGTGCAGTTTTTGACAAGTGGTATCACACACACACACACACACACACACACACACACACACACACACACACACACACGTCTGGGGTCTCATTTATAAAACATTGCATAGGATGTATACTAAATGTTTGTGTATGCCAAAAACATCCTGATGTACAAAACCATGTACATGCACGCCAACAAAAGATTTCCCTTTATAAATCACAGCTGCATATACATGTTTGCGAACCAGGTTCAACCTCATGTCTGCCCACTACACGCCCAGATTCAACCATAAATAGTCAATACAAAGCAACTCTTGAATGGCAGTGTGTATTTAAATGAGCCAGCTGATCTGTTATTAAGGTTAGCAATGGCAACCACTGTCATGTTTACACTTTCCATTATTGACACAGAAGCAACAAACAATGAAGACCACCCCACCCCCTCCCTGGACGCATCAAACACAGCCACCGGCATTTTAGGAGAGACACACCGATGAGGCAGGCAATGGCGGCGGCAGCCCCTGTGGTCTGTGCTAGTTAGCAACTGCCACTTCCTTTTTATTACTGCAGTTAACGTATGACGAAATGCTAAGTGGGCTTATAAACATCTTCCAGTGTTGGTCCTTGGGCAAGACCATTAAGGCTAACTGCCTACTTCACATGATGAGAGCACATAAACAGAGAACCATACCAGCTCAGACGTCGCCTGGTGAAACATGGTCTGCGTCAAGTGTTGAGGGATCAGGACACTTTGATGACAAATGGGCTACTGGTACACAAACCCAATTGAATTGAGAGGACAATAAGGTACTATTGGAATGCTACTACTCCAGTAACCCTAGTCAACGGGGCTACATGAAGACTGTGGGGAAACAGGGATACTTTGATACCCACAGTCTAGACTAACAACAAAACAGGTAGTAACTCAGTGCTCCAATATCCACAAACGGCAGCTGCTTTTGTCATAGTTTGAGTTTCTGCCATAGTTTAGGTTTCTGTTTTGGGTTCTTTCTTGTTTGGTTTCTGTTATAGCTTATGTTCTGTCTCAGTTTTGGTTTGAGTTCTGTCTGGATATCAGCACTGATGCCTGATCTGAGTTCCGCCCTGTTTCTCATTACCTCTCACCTGATCCACCTGCATATGCCAGACATCAGTGCCAGATCATTTATCTGCCATTGGTGAGTTTTGTTCCAGCGTTCTCTATATTGATTGACCTGTCGATACAAACCCGTTTGCCTCCGGATTCTGAGCCATCCTGACCCCTGTTTTTTCCTGGCTGTTTCTGACTGAGCCTGTTTCTGTATTATATGAGATTGCCTGACCCTTGTTTGTTTAACCTTTGTACCGATTTGGATTGCTATCTGAACCCCGAGTCTGCCTGCCCTCGTCTAGCCTGTGAAGTCTGTTTGTGTACCGACTCCGATTTGTTATCTGACCACCGAGCCTGCCTGACCCTGTCTAAATGAACTACTTGTTTGTCTTTAATAAACCTTCTTTAACTTACTCTCTGCTTGTCTGGCCTGAATACTGGATCCACCTGTTCAGTTTGTGACAGCTTTCACAACTAGAGATCCAAGAGATAGTTTCAAAAATCCTCACGTGAGGGCAGGCCACCAACAGAACACAAGGTCTGGCAGTCTGCACAAATTAAAGCTGGGAGCAACAATCAGGCAGATGAAGCAGGTTCATATAGGCAGAATAACAGGTGAGGAGAGTTGAGCCTAATTGGCTGCAGCAGCAGGTGGAGCTGATTATGGTGCTGAGTGGTGGCTGTGAGGAAACTGAACAGAGTGCAGCATGGAATGAGAATCACTCCAAAGCAAAACAAAAACCCAAATCATGACATTATGGGCCTTTTTTAATTAATTTAGAGGGTCCTTATGTATAGCTATTTCTCACCAATGCAAACATGAATAACACTGCTGTTTTGGATTCTTATGCTTACAATAATATTTGAGAGGAACAATGATGCAGCGTGGCTGCAATTCACTACATTACCATCTGTATCACCAATTTCCCATGTCTTGAAAATGAGCGTACGAATGTGTGAGAATTTGTGATGGGACTGCATATTTGTGTGGAAATGGTAAAAAGGTAAATGGCTTGTACTTGTATAGCGCTTTATCAAGTCTGACGACCCTAAAGAGTTTTACACTGCAGTCAGGTATTTATGCACACAATCACATACCCTGACAGTGGTGAGCTATGGCTCTACACCTACAAAGATGCTTTTCTCCTTTTCTCCTCTGCTCCCTGCTTGCTTGGATTTTTTATCTGCCTTTAACTTTTTCTTTCTTAACTTTTTTAACTTCTAGCAAAAACTACAGACAAGTTGGACAACGCAATATTTACGTATTTTATTTCTATTTCTTCCCATTTGGACTTTGAGAAAAGACCAGCCAATGCCAGCCAATTAGCACAAGATGCCTCCCTTCACCTCAGAGAACTTTGACAAGCTGATACGAACTTTTTTGTAATGAAACAAAAATTCATCAATTTGAAGTAAATTTGGAGGTAAACAGATTTGGGAATGATACAACTCCCCCCATGATTCCAAACAGTGACAAAATGATCAGCAAGTCCAACAAACAGATCACTGATGGAAATGTGATGAAATCCACCTGCAGCCCAACTTGGAAGACTCTGGGCACAAGGGCAAAGGATTAAGGAAGAACCCCACAACTAGACAAAGAGAACTGGCTGATATTACAGAGAAATACACCCACTTTCCCAAAAAAAAGGAAACAACAATGTGCTGTTATCAGGAGTGAAAAAGCTGAAAATGTTGGAGTTCCACTCCAAAATAGATTTGCTCCACTTCAACTTTGCACCCAGGAAAATAATCCTTCTCCTGACAATAATCATAGGTATGAGAGGAATCGAAACGGTCTTCTCCTAAGCCTCCAGAGAAAAAGCAAGCCACAGGTCCGCAAACCTTAATATTATGTAATGCACTTGTAATGGAGATTAAACACTTCTGTAACAAGAAGAACACATAAGTGATGATTTATGACTGTAACCTTTTGTCTGATATTTCAAAGGCCTTCTAGAGATCATGAAAGCCGACCAAACTGTGAAAACACCAATAATACACACTGAAGCACTGTTCCCTCGAAGCTGCTCACATGCAAAATCGTGCACTGCATCTGTATTCAGCACGCACAGCAAATCAATGCTTCGCAGAAAATAAAATCCAAGCTGAACTGTAAACAAAAGATTAATAAACTATGTTATTTTGCAATTCTGATTATATGGTGTTCCACGCTTCCACTCTGTGAGTGGCAGATGCTAATCGAAGCGCACCACTGATTGGCGGGTGGGACAGACACCTTTTAGTTGGGCAGGGAGCGGTATGCGTCTCTGTTACTCATGCTGCATGTTTGTGTGGCTGTGTATTTTAGGATCTGCTTATCTGAGATCATAAGTGCCTGTTTTTCAACCAATTTGTGCATTGGCGCTCCACCTGCTGTTTGTTTCTGGAGCGCTGTTGCTCAGGCTCAGTTACTCAAGTTACTCACGGCAGATAGGGTCAGGCACACAGGCAGGCAGTCCAGGCTTGGCAGAGTCAGGAGTCCAGAGGCAGATCCGGTCCAGTTTCCAGATGGGCAGTCAGAGTCAGAACGGGGTCAGGCAGGCTCGGTAACAAGAGGCAGAACGGGTCAGGTTTCCAGGCAGGCAGGATCAGAACAGGATCAGGCAGACTCAGTAACAGAAGGCAGAAACAGGTCGGGAAACAGACAGGCAGGTTGATGGAATACAGAGAATGCTGGATTGGTTTTACCGGGATGGCACAAGGACTATCTGTCACTGGTGGCAGGTCTGTTGGCTGGTTTTATACTGTTGAGGACAGATGGAGCCGGGGAGGGATGATTGCAGGCAGGGTGGAGAAGGGCAGGTGTGCTGAGATCTGGATCAGACCAGCACCAGTGCCAAGATCATCACAGAGCCCCCCCCCTCCTCAAGGGCGGATTCCAGGCGCCCTAGGCTGGTCTGGATGGGCTCTGTGGAAGTCCCTGATGAGGGACTTGTCCAGGACAAACCGTGAGGGAATCCACTGACGTTCCGCCGGTCCATACCCCTCCCAGTCAATAAGGTACTGTATGCCCCTGCCCCATCTTCTGGATCTCAGAATGCGTTTGACAGTGAAGGCTGGAGCACCATCAACAAGCCGGATTGGGGGGGGGGGCAGGGGTCTGGAGGCAGGCACAAGACTTGAGGTCTTGACAAGCTTGATCCGGGACACATGAAAGGTGGGATGGATCTTCATAGACGGAGGCAGGTGGAGAAGAACCGCCACCGGATTCACCACCTTGGAGATGGGGAAGGGCCCAATAAACCGAGGTGCCAGCTTCTTACTGTCTACCTTTAATGGTAGGTCCCTTGTGGAGAGCCAAACCCTTTCACCAGGCTGGTAATGTGGGGCTGGAACCCACCAGCGATTGGCAGCCTGGGCCTGGACCTGGGCTGAGCGGATAATGGCTCTCCTCGCTCTACTCCAAGCACGCTGACACCTCAGGGCGGACAGATGGGCAGACGGAACCCTGGACTCCCTCTCCTCAATGGTGAATACTGGTGGCTGGAACCTATATACCACGTAGAAGGGGGAGAGGCCAGTGGAGCTGGAAGGTGTACAGTTGATGGCGTGCTCTGCCCAGGGAAGGTTCTTTGCCCACTTAGTGGGGTCGGTCTCACAGAGGAGACGGAGCTTGGTCTCAACCTCCTGGTTAATCCTCTCTGTTTGGCCGCCGGTCTGAGGGTGGAAGCCAGAAGACAGATTAACTGAGATCCCCAACAGAGAGCAGAACTCCTGCCAGTAACGGGCCACAAATCGGGGATCTCTGTCAGACACAATGTCGACTGGCAGGCCGTGCAGACGGAAGACTTCCCTAGCCAGGATCGTGCCCATCTCCTTGGCTGAGGGGAGCTTGGGTAGAGGGACCAAGTGGACCATTTTAGAAAATCGGTCCACTACGGTGAAGATGACTGAATGACCTTCGGAGACCGGTAGACCTGTGATGAAGTCCATGCAGAGACTGGACCAGGGCCGCGAGGGCACAGGAAGAGGGCAAAGCAGACCGGACGGGGGTCGCCGGGAGACCTTGGCCTGGTTACATTGGGGGCAGGCTGCAACAAACTCCTTGACGTCCCTTGCCAAGGTGGGCCACCAAAACTGGGACCGGATAATTCTGATGGACTTAGTGGCAGAGGTTTAGGACCTTACCAATCAGTGGGTCCTGGGCGTATAGCCTGTCCTTGGGACAGGCCTCATGGATTTGTGCTCCATCCAGGGCCCTCCTGACCTACCTCTCCAAGTCAACCCTTGTGATGGCACATCTCCCGGTGTTGGGCAGAATGAAATCCTGTGTCTTACTATGACTCTCCTCCACTGCCTCAAACATTCTGGACAGGGCGTCTGGCTTAGCGTTCTTAGACCCAGGCCTGTAAGACAGGGAGAACTTGAACCATCCGAAGAATAAAGCCCACCTGGCTTGTCTGGGGTTGAGTCTCTTCACTGTCTTGAGGTACTCCAGGTTTCTATGGTCTGTCCATACCAAGAAAGGGAGTCTGAAGCCCTCCAGCCAGTGCCTCCACTCCTCCAAGGCCAACTTGACTGCCAGAAGCTCTCGGTTGCCCACATCATAATTTCGCTCTGCGCTGGATAGCTTCCTGGAAAAGTAAGCACAGGGGTGAACACGGCCATCTCCGGCCTTCTGGCTGAGAATGGCCCCGACACCGGAGCTTGAGACGTCAACCTCCACAATAAACTGCTTCTCAGGGTCGGGGGAGACTAGAACGGGTGCAGAGGTGAACAAGGCCTTGAGTCGCCTGAACGCATTGCCTGCTTGATCATTCCAGACAAACCTAACCTTACAAGATGTTAGGGCATGAAGGGGAGCTGTCACTTGGCTGTAGTTGTGGATGTACCACCGGTAAAAATGTGCAAACCCCAGAAACCTCTGGAGCTGCTTCCTGTCAGACGGGATGGGTCACTCGGTGACTGCTCGGACCTTGGCCGGGTCCATAGACATCTGACCTGGAGAAACCATGAACCCAAGGAACGACGTTGAGGTGACGTGGAACTCACACTTCTCCACCTTCACAAATAGTTGGTTCTGGAGGAGACGAAGCAGGACCGCACGGACATGTTGCGTGTGGGCCGAAAGGCTCTCGTAATAAATTAAAATGTCATCCAGATAGATAAACAAAAATCGCCTAATCATGTCTCTGGGAACCTCGTTTACAAGGTTCTGGAAAACTGCTGGAGCGTTGGTAAGCCCAAACGGCATGACCAAATATTCATAATGGCCAGTAGGGGTGTTGAAAGCAGTCTTCCACTCATCTCCCTCCCTTATCCGGACGAGGTGGTAGGCATTTCGCAAGTCTAACTTGGTGAACACTTTGGCCACCCGGATCTGATCAAACGATGAGTTCATCAGAGGTATAGGGTAACGGTTCTTTACCGAAATCTCGTTGAGACCCCTATAATCAATGCAAGGGCGGAGAGAACCATCCTTCTTTCCCACAAAGAAGAAGCCCACAGCAGCAGGAGAGGAGGAGGGGCAAATAATGCCTGCTTTTAGTGACTCAGTAATATACTTGGGCATTGCTTGAGACTCTGGAACAGACAGTGAGTAGAGCCGCCCCCTAGGGGGAGTCGTCCCGGGTAATAAATCAATGCCACAATTGTAGGGACGATGAGGAGGAAGAATAGTGACTCTAGATTTATTAAAGACCTCCTTCAGGTCATGGTACTCTGATGGAACCTTAGACAGGTCTGGGTACATCTCCTCCACCTTGTTCTCAGAGGTCTGGAGAAGCTGAGCCGAGTGGAGACAGGATTTAGAACAGGAAGAGGCCCACCCCATTACCTCCATCCTCTGCCAATCAATAAGGTTGTGTTTCCTGAGCCAAGTGGCGCCCAGGACATCAGGAACCCGTGGTGATTTAATAATCATGAAAGACAGTCTCTCAGTCTGGTTACCTCCGACTAACAGCTCCACAGGTTCCATGATGAGGTGGGAGTGGTTCAACTTGTGGCCGTCCAGCACAAGGATGGAGTGAGGAGTCGGGCCTGGGCGGAGTTCGATGTTATGCCTCCTGGCAAATCCCTCATCCATAAACTCCGTGTCAGCCCCAGAATCAATAAAAATGGACGGGTTAAGAGACTTGGCGGAAGTGGTTAAGGATGCGGGCAGCAACAGTTCTGAGAGTCTAGTGCGGCTCAGTAGAGAGCTCCCCCTTCCTACTGAGCCTGACCTTTTACTGGGCATGATCTGACACGATGTCCCTCGCCCCTGCAGTGAAGGCACAGATTTAATTCCTGCCTGCGCTGACGCTGCTCCTTCGTCAGGCTAGATCTTCCAAGCTGCATAGGTTTGCGATCGACCATGCTGCGGGGGGGCGATGGAGCAACTGGGGCAGACGAGAACGCCCTGGTGTGGAACGAGGATGCCGGGCAGTGCTCCCTCCGTCGTTCCATCAGGCAAAGGTCTATTCTGGTCACGAGGTCCTCTAACTGTTTTAGAGTCTTAGGAAAATCCCGGGTCCATACTTGGCCAGATTGTACTGTAATGAACAAAGGCTGGACCCAAGATTAAACCAGGATTCAACCAAGATTCAACCAGGACAAGATCGGTGATGTTTTAAATAACGTTTTATTCAAAGAGCACAGCAACTCGGAGCGCTTCTGACCGCGCTATGACTGGAAACCCCTGGAGGCAGAGACACCGGTTAGTGATATGTTGGATGCTGCGTGTCTCCGTGCAAGAGCTAGATCAGTAACCTTAATTTAGAGGGAACCAGGGTTCAGAATGCCAGCTTAAAGCTGGAGAGCGGGGTGGGAGGCAGTGGTCCGAGTGACGGTGGGGATTTCCGGGTTCACGGTCCAAGAGCAGTCCGTGGTCAAAGCCAAGAGAGCGGAGGTCCAGCGGCAGTACAGAGGGGCAATCCAAAGGCGAGGTAAGGTCCGGTCCAATAACGGGCTGGGTTCAGAGGTACACAGGGGTTAGTCAGGCTCAGTTACTCACGGCAGATAGGGTCGGGCACACAGGCAGGCTGTCCAGGCTTGGCAGAGTCAGGAGTCCAGAGGCAGATCTGGTCCAGTTTCCAGATGGGCAGTCAGAGTCAGAACGGGGTCAGGCAGGCTCGGTAACAGGAGGCAGAACGGGTCAGGTTTCCAGGCAGGCAGGATCAGAACAGGATCAGGCAGACTCAGTAACAGAAGGCAGAAACAGGTCAGGAAACAGACAGGCAGGTTGATGGAGTACAGAGAACGCTGGATTGGTCTTACCGGAATGGTACGAGAACAATCTGGCACTGGTGGCAGGTCTGTTGGCCTGTTTTTATACTGTTGAGAACAGGTCGAGCCGGTGAGGGATGATTGCAGACAGGGTGGAGCAGGGCAGGTGTGCTGAGTTCTGGATCAGACCAGCACCAGTGCCAAGATCATCACAGAAAGAGGTTTTTAAGATTGGCTTACAGGTGACATCTTTGCCGCACAGTCACCGTGACACCCTGGCAAGCGACCTAATCTTTCTTCTACACATTTCAAGAATGATGAACATGCCTGTGCTCAGGACCTTCAGATCACTTCGCTGTGATATACAGTGGGCCCAAGTGGTACGTTTATTAGACATGACATCCTCCAACACAAGCTAAGGCTCCTGATGGGAGATAGCTGTAAAATATCTGTGATGATATGTGGTGGAAAAAACAAAGCTAAAAGGATAAAAAGCAATCCCAATTAGAAGTCATAAATTATTAAATACAACCAGCCACAGAGACAATATCAAACTGGCCCTATTAAACATTAGATCTCAGTCAGGAAAATAACTTTTAATCACCTTTTTATCTTGATGTTACGTTTTTAACAGAAACATGGTTACATAAATTTAATGAAGCACCTATTCTGACAGAGTTGATGTCTGAGGATGTCCTCAATAAGACTAAGAAAATAGAGCATATTACCCCAGTTCTAAAGTCCTTACACTGGCTCCCTGTATCTCAGAGAATAGACTATAAAATACTTATCTTAGTCTAAATCACTGAATGGATTAACACCTAAGTACATCACAGATTTATTATCAGTGTATCAACCATCCAGACCACCAAGGTCTTCTGGCTCATGTCTACTCTCCATACCCAGAACCAGAATCAGACACGGAGAAACAGCATTCAGTTTTTATGCTCCACTTATCTGGAACAAACTCCCAGAGGAAACGGAGTGCAGAAAGCAGTTAGCATAAACAACAGATAAACCACGGACACTGGAGACTCACAGGCTGACATACTTAGATTGGACAGAATGCATGATTAGGGGTAAATGGGTCAGCTTGGTCACATCTACATTATAATATGAGATTCTCCACCAATGTGATGCAAGAAACACTTATGTCATACCGTGCACACCCCTTGTAGGGGTATGCACAATAGGTCCTACTACTTAAATCTGTCCTCACATTGTTGAGTATGAGAGTCCAGTTCTGTAAGCTGTAAACATCCCTCAGCCTTGTTAGATTCAATATGTTATAGCATAGTTTCTGTTTCAAGTTTCTTTTTATTACTACAGTGTTCACTGAAGTCTACAATTAGAGAACACCACTTTCTTCAGGGTAAAGAACCTGGAGGAACTGCAACTGGATGCAGTCAATTCTTATCAGTTCCCTTATATCAAGGTTAAAAACCTATTTGTTTAGAGTTCCCTTTAAATATTGATGTTGAAGCTTGTAGTCCAATTTGTCTTATATTGTATCTGTCCAATGCAATGTGCTTGCCTCTGTAATGTTTCCTTTCTGTCTCTGTAATTGTTTTCTTTCCTCTGTTTGTTCACGTACAGCACTGTGAATTGTGTTATTACTGAAAATTGCTTTATAAATAAACTTGCTTTGCCTTGCCTATGTTAGTAGCCACAGCTGCCCTGGGGCAGATTGACAGAAGGGAGGCTGCCATACATCTGTGTCACCGGACCCTCTGACCACTCCCAGTATGCAATGCGGGTGAAGTGTCTTGCCCAAGGTCATGGTTGGAGCGGGAGATTGAATTGGCAACCCACCGGTTACAAGACAAACTCCCTCACTCTTGTGCCGCTGTGATGGAAAAAAGTGATGTCTCTGTTTTTTATCGTGCTTTGAACAATTAGGTCACAGTATTTGCTGCAAAAATGCTACACAAGGTCATGGACTTCTGATTACCAATTTCACCAATCTGACATTTTTATTTCTTGGTGAGATTTTGTAGTTTAAGCTGAAGGATGCTGGAGTTATATGTGGATAAATCTTAACTTTTCATTGTTACCGCGGTGAAATTTCTCTTTGGGTACTCCAGTTCATATTACACATAATGAAGGCAAGGGTTCATTTTTTTTTTTAGTATTCATTGAAGTCACAGATAAAAAATGAGGTTGTAGGGTGCTTATTGAATAGTGATGATCTGAGGCTTTGTCCATAGCAATGTGTTTTTAGATATTCTGAAATGACAGTGTGCAAGTAAGCAGTAACATTAAGGTGATTGTAACGTATGACGGCCTAGTAACAGTGGGGTGATTTTAAATCATTGGACTGCAGCCTCCCACCAGGGGGCGATTGCCCTCACTGTTCTTGGGAAGAAGCTGTTTGTAAGCTTATTTGTTTTGGCTTTGAGGCTTCTGAGGTGTTTACCTGATGGGAGAGGGGCAAACAGCGCATTGCCTGGGTGGGTTGGATCAGTGGAGATGCGTCTTGCCCTTCTTTGGACTCGTTCTGCATTAATTAAGTCTAGATCCTGCAGACGGCTTATGTTGTTGTTGTAGGAACAATAACTGACTTCCTAGACTTATTGAATAAGGAAACGGTAGAGTGATGAAGTTCCAACACTTTTATCAAAAAACAGAGCAGAGATCACATAGATGGAAAGTAATCGCATCCCACGGTCTGGCCGCCAGCCTGTCTGCCCTGTTTCTGCTTCTCCCCACTTTCTGGCCCTCCCCGAATACTCGACAGTGGCCTTGGTGTGAGACAAAACAGAGAGTCTATCTTAGACAATCATCATCCCGCACAGTAGCTATGCAGCATTTGGCCTTGGCAATCAGCAGGGCCGTGCTCACATGTCTGAGTGGCGTGAGGCCATAGTGACTTTAGCACAATATTCCAATAACAGTTGTTAACAATCCCGTGTATACACCCATGTCTATAAAGTTCCCTTGTAAGTTTTTCTGATATTTTCCATTTCTACTTTTTTTCAACATTGGCAGCATTTGTTAACCAGTGGGAAACTCAGGTACTCATTTTGTCATGGTGCAATAGATAAACTGTTGCTTATGTTTTTATTAGACTGAAACAATATACACTGCATATTCCATTACATAGATTTTACGACTTGTTTACTGTGCAGCACTTTGGTCCCTGGGAAATTATAAAGTGCTTTACAAATAAAGTTGGATTGGAAGTTGGATTTAATGTGTACAGTCAAATTCAGAGGTTTACTGGGACACAAAAAAACTACTATGGTTTTTACCGTGTTTGCCAGCTGAGTGAAGTTCTGTTCTGCATCTTTAAGAATGTCCCCCACTTTGAAGATAGGGCAGTAGATGTCAGTTACTTTGTGAAAGTTACACTTTTTGATGTACTCTTTAGTTATTGATGGAAGAAAGTTCCCTCTGCAGAAAGACACATCAGCATATCAGAATTTATGATAAATTATCATCATCATATTTAAGAACGCTCTGCTACCCTGATATCACCCACATTCTTGGTGCTCCAACTCCAAAATGCACAACTTGAATTAACAAGCATTAATTGCACTGCGTTATATGTTTTGTTACTGAAAAGTGCTTTATAAATAAACATGCCTTGCCTTGCCTTATATGTGGTCCTAATTAATTTGCATTCACAACTGTATTAGTCAGCTTTGCCCACAGAGAGTTGGATCGCCAAGAATGTATGTTGATACCAGATGTGGACAGATCAGACAGAAGGGTATTGTACTTGGTGTAGTTAAAACTTGGAAAACGAATGCTGTTCTTAATGAAGACTGTGAAGTTCTCCACATCCTTCATGGGATTACTGAGAAGAGAAAAGCAGAGAAAAATACAAATATGTTTATTCTTCTGAAGCCTCAGAGATGGAGTTTTTGAGAATAAAATATATTGAAATGTATTAAAATAAATGTATTTAATCTAAATATTTAAAATAAATATATATAAATACATAAAAATATATTAAAATTAAAAAAGCCTGGTTGCCTCCGATTTAAGCCTTTTTGCTGTTTCGATGACCCAGATAACGGAGAATTTTCACAGGCATATATTAAAATGCTAATTAAAATAATATAAAGTATTTCTACTATTCTGTATAGAAGAGTTAACTCAATAGTTTTACTTCACTAGTTTGTCCTTTGCCATAATAAAACATATATAGTTATAGTAAGTCAATCTGTAAAAAGAAACTAAAGACTTGAAATTCCAAGACAGACATATCAGATAGAACACCCAACTAATGCTGGAATTCTCACTTGAAAAGCTCCTCACCAGTTCCAGGGATTAAACTGGCCAGGGGCAACCCCCAGTAGAAAAGGCAGAGCTGCACCACTGGACACATCAGAAGCAATTAAGATTTTTATTACTCAATTCTAAGAAAAATTATGATTGAAACTCCCTTTTCTGTTGTGAAATACCAATAGCCTAGACGTCCTGCTCAAAGATTAATACAAATAGTAAATTTTTGATCTATTAGACAATGCTAAATGAAATAAATGAAATAGAATTTTATGAAATGTAAAGTCATACATAAAACATTTGAGAGAACACAACATTTTTAATTATCTGTCTTTAGTTAAGCATAATTCTGTCCTGTTTTGGAAAGGATTTTGGATCATGAACTAGCCCTCAAAAACGTAGATCAGATTCCTTAAAAGCAGTGAAATAGCCCTTCATTCAAGCTATGAATAAATTAGCCGTCCTGTTGGTCAGACCGAGTCTGTCTCAGCACAAAGCTCTTAATAATAAGGGTTGCTTAAACGGTGGTCATTAATAGTCATTACCACGGTGACACTCACAAATACTGTGTATGATACAAATATGGTATCTTGGTATCAGTATTAGCGATATGGGGCCAGGTGCCTTGTCCAGGGCATATCAAGATGTGGCAGAGGTGGAATCAAGCAGACTTAACTTCAATTGCAAGTTCCCTTTCAACAACGAGCCAAATTTTTCCCACTTGCACGGAGGGTTAATATGTATCACACACACACACACACACACACACACACACACACACACACACACACACACACACACACACACACACACACACACACACACACTTTTTTGTGAAAGCAGTGTGAAACCTTATGAAACGGTATGGCTGCAGACATCTGATGAAACAGAGCTGTAGAGGAAGCAGAGGCAGCTATGCTGTAAATCAATAATATTTAAAGGCACACTATGCAACATTTTTCAGTTAATTAATGTGTTCCATACCGTTTTGGATGATTAAATGAGTCATTTCAGGTTGAACAAAGGTTTTCTTGGCCGCCCTGGTGGTCTGTGGGGGAAATACCGCACTTGCAACTGCAGGAGCCCTCGGCCCGCGCCCACAGGCTCAGAATCTCGTGCAAGATCGCGAGAGTCGGTCTTGCTTTACGGCGAGAACATGTTTGTTGCTAGTGCAGTGGCAATATCTGTGCAGTTATCATGGCGGAACCAGCGATAAAACAGCGAAAGCCCATTTCGGAGCAGGCAAGAAAGAGGAAAAGGGCTGTGGACGGAAAGAGGAGTCGTACACGGGTGAACATCGGGCAAGCTTTTTCCGAATGGCGAGAGCTAAAAGAAAAAGAAGGCTGCAAGTCTGACGCGGACCTCGCGTTTCTGCTGATGCGATTGTAAGTAACATTGTAGGGTTTCTCTCACGCTACCGCCTCCCAACATTCAAAAAAAAAAAAACTAACTCGATATGCGCGCAAAGCTTGTCTCCCCCGCTCCGCCTCCACCGGTCGCTCCGCCGTTCGCGCAAAGCTTGTCTCTTTCCCCCGCCCGCCCGCTCCGCCGGTCGCTCGCTCCGCCGGTCGCGCAAAGCAAATTCCTAGGGGAAACACTGCATTGGAATGGTTTCTCTCTCTCTCTCTGTGCATGTTCATACTTTCACTGTTAGTCATTGTTTGTACTGCCGTTTTTTTCGACTTTTGTATTCGTTGCGTTCGCCTGTCTGCTAAGCTCAAAACAACCGCGCCTGGCTTGACGAAGAAACCAGGAGAACAGCTGAGCATATTTACGACAGTGCACTTTTACTTTCGCCCTCTGGGGGGCGCCTCGCTGGAAAATCAATCCCAGTTGCATAGTATACCTTTAATTTATGGAGTGGGTATATCTTCAGATTTGAAGGAGGTAAGAAAAATATACTTAAATGAGAAAAAAGTAAAAAATGTACTGTAAAAATAACCTAAATCAATCTAATGAGTTGGCACCCAACAACTTTCTGTATCAGAATCAGAAACAAGTTTATTGCCAAGTATGTTTGCACTTACAAGGAAATTGACTTGGTGTTGATGGTGCAGACAAAATAGATATATATACAGAATCTAAAGCTATATACACAGTAGACTGTGCGTTAATGTAACGCAGAAGGTCTGGAGATGCTACATTGGTGTAGCTTGTAGGTCCTGAACGGGGGAGGGAGAGAGGCAGTGTCAAGTGTCAAGGGGGGCTCTGGGCCTTTTTGATAAGGCTGGTAGCAGGTGGGAAAAAACTGTTTGTGTGGCGTGAGGTTTTGGTCCTGATGGACCCCAGCCTCCTGCCAGAGGGAAGTGACTGAAATAGTTTGTGACTGGGGTGCGAGGGATCAGCCACAATCTTCCCTGCACGCCTCAAAGTCCAGGACTCAGCTCCCACTTTAGGTCCTGGGAGATAATAGTTCCCAGGAAGCGGAAATACCACCCGAACTCTGGAGGAAAACACACCGAGGTTGCAGAGGAGGAAAGCAACATTGGTGGATGAAAGGAGGGTCGAGACGGGACGGGCTTATGGAGAGGAGAAGATTTAAGCGGTGTCTCCCCTCTGTTGTTATGGGAAACGTACGGTGCCTTAGCAACAAGATGGACGAGCTCACGGCACTGACGCGGAGCCAACCGGAGTACCGGGAGTGCAGTCTGTTGTGTTTCACAGAGACATGGCTGCACAAGGACATTACAGAACAGATTGTCTCCGTGGATGGCTTTCACACCATCCGAGCCGACCGGGATACTAAGAGTGGTAAGCGGAAAGGAGGGGGGGCTTGCCATTCTAGTAAACAGCAGATGGTGTTACCCGGGTCACATCACCATTAAAGAACAGCTCTGTTGAACTGCTGGTCGTTGGACTCCGTCCATACCATCTGCCTAGAGAGATCCCACACATTATCATTGCTGTCCTGTACATCCCTCCCTCTGCAAACCCAACATCTGCCTGCAGCATCATACACACCACCATCTCCAAACTACAGACTCAACACCCCAATGCCATCATCATGTTGGGAGACTTCAACCATGTCACCATGAACAGAGTTCTGCCGACCTTCAAACAATATGTGAGCTGCCCAACCAGAGAGGAGAGGACCCTGGACCTGATGTATGCTAACATTAAGGATGCATACATCTCCTCTTCTCTCCCCCCCTCTTGGCAGGTCAGATCACAACCCGGTTCACCTCAATCATTGCTATGTGCCTCTGGTGAAGAGGAAGCCTACGAACACAAGGACTGTGAGGAGGTGGTCGGAGGAGGCTTATGAGACACTGCAGGCCTGCTTTGAAGTGACTGACTGGCCTGCACTCTGTGAGCCCCATGGGGAGGACATAGATGGGGTCACAGAGTGTATCACAGACTACATCAACTTCTGTGTGGACTGCAGTGTCCCAGCTCGGACTGTCACCTGTTACGCCAACAATAAACCATAGATCACCAAGGACATTAAGGCCATCCTGAATGAGAAGAAGAGGGTGTTCAGAGATGGCAACCGTGAGGTGAGGAGAGTGCAGGGGGTACTCAAACGTAAAATTAGGGAGGCTAAAGACAAGTACAGGAGAAAGCTAGAGAATAAACTCCAGACAAACAACATGAGGGATGGGTGGAGTGGCATGAGAACCATCACCGGGTTCCAGAAGAGTGGTGGCATGGGGTTAGAAGGCTGTGTGGACCGGGCCAATGAATCGAACCTATTTTTCAATAGGTTTGATACTGCGGCCAATCCCCCACAAGTCTCTGCTGCTGGCTACCCAACAAGTACCGCTCTACCTTCCCCCACTCCTCCTCCTTACAGACCCTGTGTGCTCCTCACCACCTCAATTCACACCCACCTACTCCCCCCCTCCCCCTGCTTTACATCATGTCCTCCACAACCTGAAGACCTCCCCCCTTCCCCAACTGTTACCTCTACAGTGTCCTTCACGCCTGACCTGGTGAGAAAACAGCTGACCAGACTCCAGTCCAGCAAAGCTGCAGGCCCCGATGGCATATTTCCCAGGGTTCTTAAAGCTTGTGCCTACCAGCTGTGTGGAGTATTTAGCCAACTCTTCAGCCTGAGCCTGCACCTCCAGAGTCCCCATGCTGTGGAAGACGTCCTGCTTCGTTCCTGTGCCAAAGACGCCATGTCCTAGCAGCCCTCAGGACTACAGACCGGTGGCACTGATGTCCCATATCATGAAGACCATTGAGAGGCTAGTCCTGGAGCAGCTAAGGCCCATGGTCAGACCCTTCACTGATCCACTACAGTTTGCCTACCAGCCCCGCCTGGGAGTTGAAGACAGCATCATCTTCCTGCTGAACAGAGTCTACACTCATCTGGACAGGCCAACAAGCACTGTGAGAATCATGTTCTGGCTTTTTTTACTGTTAGTTTTCAGTTCCTCCTCCTCCTCTCACTCAGCTTACCCTCTACTCCCCCTGCAGTCAGTCACACCTGTTGGACATTAATTAGTCAGACTCACCCCACCTGCCAACCTCCCTACTTAAGCCTCCCTCAGCCTTCACTTCCCTGCCGGTCCATCATAAGACTCTACTCACTCCTCGCCCGTCAACCTGGTTTGCCCCTGCTTGCTGTAAGAATCCTGCCACCTCTGAGTCTCAAGTTAAGTCTCTGCCTGCTGCTAGATGTTTCCTGTCTCACCTCTGAGTCTCATGTTAGGCCTCTGCTCACTGCTGGACTAATCTGCCACCACTCAGCCCCAAGCCTCAGCCCGCTGTTGGAATTACCTGCCTCTTCTGTGCTTCAGCTACCTCTGCCTACAGTTGGATTTACCTGCCTCACCTGTGCTTCAGCTACTGGACTAATCTGCCACCTCACAGCTTCAAGCCTCTGCCTACTGTTGGATTTACCTGCTTCATTTGTGCTGCTAGCCGCTGGGTTTCCTGCCTCCTCCGTGCTCCAGCGGTTCTGCCATCAGGAACTCTCTGCAGGCCGTCAGCTCCTGCTCACATCTACACCCCTGTTCCAGTCCAGTCCCGCCTCTCTGGTTTCATCTGTCACTACTCATCTTCCTTTCAATAAACTCTCAGTTTTAGCTCCGTGTGTGTGGTGTAATTTCTGAGTTCATCGAAGAAAAATCATGACACTGACGACCGTGGCAGAGAGGAGGATGCTGTCCAGGCTTCAGTCCATCTTGGACAATGTCTCACACCCTCTCTACAACACACTGGCCCAGCAGAGGAGCTCATTCAGCAGAAGACTCCTCTTAACCAGATGCACCACAGAGCGCCACAGGAAATCATTCCTGGCTGTCGTCGTCAATCTCTACAATGCCTCCCTCAGAGAGTCAGACACCCCCCCTCTGTAATTTCTGATTCAGAATTATTGACATTTATTCATTCTTTTGCTCTCTTTTGCACATTGTCACTATCACTTTATTTTAGATCTGTATATATATATATAGTTACGTATGTATATATTTATATTTTTTTATGTGGAATGTTGTGTATATATATAAATATGTTGTATATCTGGAGCGTGTAACAAAAATAATTTCCCTCTGGGATTATTAAAGTATTTGTGATTCTGATTCTGAAAAAAGGACACAGCTCTGGGGGAATCAGTGCTGATCAGCTGCGAGTCGGAGACATGTTTTCCCAGCTTCACGTGCTGCTTCCTGTCAGCGACCTGCACGTTTGTATGAGGCACAATGTTAACTCCGACTGGGGTGAATGAAAAGGCTTACAGTTTATGATGAAGGATTCCAGGTCAGGAGAACAGTGCTGCTGGATCACTGCCACATCGTTGCACCAGCTGCTGTTGATGTAAAAACAGATTCCTCCACCTTTCGCTTTGCCGGAAAGTTCTGTCTCTCTGTCCGCTCTGTGGAGTTGGAAGCCTGCCAGCTGTCCAGTAATAATCCACACAGCCACGTCTCCGTGAAACACAAAACAGCAGATGAAGAGAAGTCCCTGTTTTTTCCCAACAGCAGTTGTAGCTCGTCCAGTTTGCTGGGCAGGGAACGCACGTTCCTGCACAACCTGTGACCAGAATGTCCAAAATTGCCAGTGTAGGGAGAAGGAAAGTGGGGACAAAAATCCTCTGGTGATGTTGCCCTGACGTTCATGAGCTCTTCTCTGGTGAAACAGCTCCGGTCATTTAGCAAATACCAGAGTTAAGTTGTAAAACAAAACAAAAAAGTGCGCACCAACGCACAGAGGCAGCCGTCCGCGGCGCCATCCTGATGTTTTTATATATATATATATATATATATATATATATATATATATATATATATATATATATATATATATATATATACTAGAGGCCTGGGAGCTTGAGGGTTCTTCTTAGGATCTTAGTTGTTCCGAAGATTGCACTCTTGTGGACTGAGATGTCTGATTTTTCTCCGGGTATCTGTTAGAACCACGTCTCCACTGTGGGGGTTACTGCCCCCAGTGCGCCAATAAGATAAGATAGATAAGATAATCTTTATTGATCTCACAATGGAGAAATTCACTTGTCCCATCGGCTCAATAATCAAAAGTCAGAAGAAGGAGTTAAACACAGTTATACAGCTATTTACAATTCTATACAATCCTATGTATAAATAGGTTATTGCACTGAGCATGGGCACTACTGTTCTTCACCTTCCAGGCTCTTTCTAGTTCTCGGTAAGTTTCTTGTGTTCTTTTTTCCTGATGTTTCCATCACTCGGGATGGCCACATTGATCATAACAGCTGTCCTCTGCTGCTTATCAATGATCACAATGTCCAGTTGTGTCAGCCATCCAGGGTGGGTCCTATCTGTCAGCAGATGGTTAATTTGTGCTGCTAGGTGTTCATGGAGAGAAGGCAGCTTCTTCAACGAGTAGGCGTGGATCATATCCAGGCCTGGCCCTGACCAATTCTTCATACCTGAGACTCTTGGATGTCTGCCATTGTGATGTTCACTGGACTTTGTTCAGGGAGACTATTGTGGTCTGCTCTTAGACCTATTAGCCACTTTGCATCATTGTTATGTGATACGCACACACACACACACACACACACACACACACACACACACACACACACACACACACACACACACACACACACACACATACATACATACATACATACATACATACATACATACATACATACATACATACATATATATATATATATATATATATAAAGCAAAACATTATCTCACGTCTCTATGGTGTCGATCTCTGCAGGGCACCACCCTTTAATCTCACACATATTGGTGCCGTTCTTGAAAGGAACACACTTCCCGGTGAAAATTCCTAAACAAGGGGAAAAGAAAGTGATAGAGGAACTCCAAATCAAAATCTAACGTAATGACATTTCATATTTTATATGGTAAAGAAAAAAATTAAAAGGCATAAACAAGTTAAATCTGAAAACACATTACCATATCCTCCTGGTTTGTTACGACGTTTAATGCAGTCGCTGTCTTTGGTACAGTTGTATTTCTCAGTCTGAATAGCATAAAAATATTTAAACAATTTATAATTCACAACTCTATAATTAGACAAAATCAAATGAATATATTCTGAAAGAACTCCTAACCCACTCCTTGCTAAACATTGTTAATCTCTTATGCATCACTGGAAGAAGTTAAAAAAACTTAAAAAATGTAAATCATTGTGACTTTGACTCAACAATAAATTCTATAGCCAATCTATACTTTTCTGATTTAACAGTTTGATACTTGAAGTGAAAGATTAAATTTTAATGTGGGCACGTCACAAATCAGCATCTTTGCACTAGCCAAATGGTTACATTAAGTGTTGCAGTACTATTTTATGTATTGTATACTACATGATTTTAATATTAAGACAATTCAAAGTGCTGTACATGTACAGAACAAAGAAAACATTATTGAAAAAAGTACATTGCAGTTGAATAGTAGCAGCAGGTCAAGATACAAGATAAGTTGGACTACAAACTTCAACCTTAAAATTCAAAGGCAACACTAAACAAATAGGTTTTTAACCTTGATTTAAAGAAACTCAGGGTTTCAGAGCTTTTTAGTTTTTTGTGAGTTTGTTCCAAGTAAGTGTAGCATAATAACTAAATGCTGCTTCACCGTGTTTGGTTCGGGTTCTGAGTATGCCGAGTAGGTCTTCTGGCATGGTGATGGTTTATACACTGACAACAAGTTAATATGTCACTGTATGGGGAGGAACATTTGAGCTCCTGAGAGTGCAGTAAGGGATATTGCATCAATTCCTGTGTTCTGTTGTGTCTTTTTGTGGTGTGGATTGTGGTTTAGTTTTCCAGACTCTCTCGGTTTTATCTTAAATTTCTTTGTTGCGACATCTCTCTGTTTCTAACACATGAGTACGCCTAAACCACATTCTCTGTTGCTGCACTTCACGTTTGGGAAATAGTTTACTTTTTCTTGTCATGGTAAGAGGGTTAGACTTCCTCACCTATCCTTCCATAAGCTTCTCTTTGTGTAAGTCTCCCCCTCTCTCCTGCTCTCTGTGTCTGATGTTCAGTTATTCCTCTGCACCCTTAGTGATAACAGTACATGTAATAAATGTAGTGTTTTTGCAGCTTTGGAGGTGAGGGTGTCAGAATTGGAGGCCTGGCTCTTCGCTGTTTAAAAACCAGCAGGTACCCATGCAGCTGGGCTTTCAGGCCGGTTGGGTGACAATACGCAGGAAGCAGAGCTCTAGATCCCAGTCCCTGGGTTACCACCAACCTCTCTGCAATTCTTACAGATTTTCCCCACTCAGCAACACACCCACTGGTAAGCGATCTGTGGTAATTGGCAGCTACATAGTCAAGTTCCTGCCGGGGGTCAGAACGGGTGACATCAAATACTACCTGAAACTGCTGGCTAAAGTGCAAATACGGTACAATTGTTATTCATGCTGGCAAACACCCGGTTACACCAGTCGGAGGTCACTAAAGTTAGTGTTGCTTCGGTGTGTAAAGCCGGGCGTACACTGTACGAGTTTTTCAGTCGTGGTACTTATATACATCTCAAACTGTGCGACGGAACCGCGGGGTTTAAAAAGTTCACCGCTCACGATCTGCGCGGCGCGACGCTTGGACGCGACCGGACTGCTCACACTGTATGTCGTGCCCCCTCTGGGACCGCTCGCTGTGGTGGCAGAGGCAGGCGAGCGACGGTAGGTGACAGGGACCCAGAGCAGGGGTTCGAGCCCAGCTCTGGCGAGGTCCGCAGGAGGCACCGGGCGTCGGGGGAACGGAGGGGAGAGAGGAGGGACGAGACGCACCGGCGGCCGCGCAGCACGGCAGGTCGCCCGGTCCGCAGCCCCCCCCCCCCCCCCGCCGCGAGCGGAGGAGTGCCGAAATAGGCGGCCAGCGCGGACCGCGGAGGAGTGCCGAAACAGGCGGCCAGCGCGTTGCCGCCCTCCCCAACGCCCCTGGGAGCGGGCCGGGCGGAGGTTGCTTCAGGGACGCCCGCTCCCCTCCCTCCGCTGGTGGGGACGGAGAGGAGGGGAGGGCGCCCCCTCGTAGCTCTGCTTGAACAACAGGTTGCGCTCACGAAAACCTCACGACAGCCGACTGAATTTCAAACATGTTTGATTTTCACGGACCGTCCGATTCCTGATCGGGAGGTAGTCGTGAGAAGCCATTCCCCCCTCCTCCCCCCCTCTACGATCAAGCTGAAATTCGGCCCGATTCAAAAAATGACCGCACGACTGAAGAATCGGCCCGAATAGGGCAAAAACTCGTACAGTGTACGCCCGGCTTAAGTTTGCTAAAACAGACTCCGTAATTTTCTCTGGTCCCCTGCCTGATCTTACCAGTGATGACATGTAAAGCCACATGTCATCATTCAACTGCTGGTTGTCTAGGTGGTGTCCTGAAAATGACGTGGGCTATATTGAGAGGGAGTTTTTCTTTCCACTGTCGCTTCATGCTTGCTCAGTATGAGGGATTGCTGCAAAGCCATGGACAATGCAGACGACTGTACCTGTGGCTCTACACTTTTTCAGGAGGAGTGAATGCTGCTTGTCAAGACTTTGATGCAATCAACTGGGTTCCCTTAGACAGGAAATGTTTTGACCAATCTGTATAATCTGACCCAATGTGTATAATCTGATTGAATTTGATTTTGGAAAGTGCCTTGAGATGACATCTTTCATGAATTGGCGCTATATAAATAAAATTGAATTGAATTGAATATGTAGTTTGTTGTTGCAATTATAGTGAGGCATTCAAGGTGAGCATTGGTCAGTCTGTTTCTCTGTTTCCTCTTTATAATATTCATGGTTAAAAATGTTGACTCACATGTGTATGTGCTAATGAAGAAAGACATCACCTTCTGTACAAGTGGTTCTAAGTTGGGAAAGACTGCTTCAGAAATCAAGCTCCACAAGTGGCCAACACCTACTCTGAGTTTAGCTGGAGAATGTAATCTGCTTGCAGGTCAATTATTTCACTTTCAAGAGAGGCACGGCTGTTAGGGCAGAGCTTTGTCATGGTTGGAGCCCGACTCGAAGTCCCCAGACTCTGTTTCTGCAATGGAAGATGTATTGGTGGGAATAAGGAGGTCCTCAAAGTATTCCACCCACCTGACCATCTATGTGTTCACCCAGTTTTCCAGTTATCCAAGATCCCCACGGAGCACTCCACCAGATCCAGAGCTGCACCTCTGCTCCTCACCGGTCACCTCAGCCAGACTCACTCCCTCCGGTTCTCCATTCACCACCCGCTGCATAAGTCAGCCTCTGCTGTACCCTCTCACCAGCCTGTTTTTTTGTTGGTGTTCACCTCTCCTCTTTCATTTCCACAGTCAGCGACCAGAGCCTTCCCCGCCGGCCAGATTGTCATCCACTTCCATAATCCTTCTTTCCTATCTTACAATAAACCATTTAAATCATACACTGTGTCCGTGTTTGTTACTTCCTAATCACTATGGAAGATAAGAATACGCTTGACAGTGGCAAATAAGTCATTGTTAATATTTTTGCTGATGATCTCAGAGAAGAAATATTCCCTTGTAATTTCAGTTGGAAGTTATATATGTTGAGTCTCTCTTTATAGATGTCATAGTGAACCAGGAGTGTAGTCTTTCTCCAACCATCTACAAGCCCTTCTGGAACAATTCAACAAGTTTTCTCCAGAGGAAACAGTCGAGAAAAAATATGACTGGATAAGATCACCATTCATCGTACTAGATGCAAGTCATTTGACATCTGACAAGGAAGATGCACTGGTGGAATTGTCAAGTGACCGCACCTCAAAGACAGTTTTTAATTTAGTTCTGGATTTCAGTTGAGAGAAAATATCCACAGGTTGCAATACAGTTACTGACACAATTTGCTAACACATATCTGTGTGAAAAGACTTTTTGAGTTCTGTCATCTATTGAAAATAAGTACAGCCCATGTCTCAATATGGAGGATGATTTCCGATTGGCCATCTCCAAAAATGAAACCCTAGAATAGACCTGCTGTGCTCCACTGTCTCATCCATCTCATTGGGATGGTGAGATTAAACTGAAACATAATAGTAATTTTAAATATGTCAATTTACCACCACAACAGTGTTCACATATTTACTCAGTGTTACATTATACGTGCTATCGCTTTGGTTATAAGATATCATTACGCATATATGGAAGTAAAATATTTTTTCTTATTACATTTAATGTAATATGTTCACTCTAGTATATTTGTCAAAATTACGTTAAGATTGTTTTGACTGTTCTGTTTCCATGTATTTCCATACGGTTATATGTAAAACAATATAATTTATGTTATTCTTGTCATGGTTTTTATATGTTTTGCCCACATGCAGACACAATACGGAAGACAGAGCGCAGTTTAAGATGTTTATTTAAGTTCAGGCTGCAGAGAACGACACAGTAGACTGAATCTATCGAGGTCTGAACGTCAATGCTGGAGAAACTGCGGGAAGAAAGAGGAGATGGATTATGAGAGATCGAACCAGAGGGAAATTTCCAGAAGCCGAGCCGCTTACCATGTAGTTGGGCTGATCTAACCGGGGAAGTAGTGCCGAGGGAACTCTGCGGTCGAATGCTCACGATGGTTAACAGGTGGCTAGCAGCAGGAGGGCGGGCTGATGGTAAATCGGCGAGGGATCCGGAGCGAGCCACGGCAGACAGAGGTGACAGATAGATTAACCAGAAAATGGAGGGAAACAGCAGAACCCAGGGAGGGGAAACCTCGAGCCCGATTTGGTAACCCCAAGGGAGTAAGAGGAGGAATGCCAGAGCAACATCTGAGCGTAGTGGATTCACGAGAGGCTGGTTCGTCGAACGAGAAGTCAAGGCGGGTGAGTATCCAAAGAGCCAAACTAAGAAAAAAGATCCAAAATTAGTCAGATGTCTGAGAACAAAGACTCACGAGTACAGATTTCCAGGATCAGGTCAGAGGCCACGTCGTACCATGACTGGGTAAGGCTCTGGCGTCTTCCATCTGTCTGTGCCTTCCTTAAGACGCCAGTGAATTACTGCTCCAACGAGCCGCAGGTGTGGACCACGCCCCACCGGCTGACTAGAACCACCTGTGGAGCAGAGTTAGAGCACCAACACAGAGAGAACCCTGACACTACCCCCCCCCCCCCAATGGTCGCCTCCTGGCGACCCAGACGATGACGTAGACGGGCGAGCCCAAAACTCACTCAGGCAGTCCTGGTTGCCCACAGCCGAGCCAGAGACCCATGACCGCTCTGCAGGACCACAACCTTCCCATTCAACCAGGTACTGGTGTCCCTTACCCTGTCGACGGGCGTCCACGATCCTGCGGACGCGGGGGTTCTGACTGTCCTGGAAGGGTGGAGGGGGTTCGGATGGAGGGTTCAGGTCACTTTCCAGAACCGGCTTGATCTGTGACACATGGAACGTGGGGTGGACTTGGGAGTGAGGTGGCAGGCGTAGACGTATGGAAGTGGGGCTGATGACTGACTCAATCTCGTATGGTCCACTGAACCGGGCGGCGAGCTTCTTAGCAGAGGGGTTTGACAGAACGTCCCTGGAAGACAACCAGACTCTCGGACCGGGGTGATATTGAGGAGCAGGTGACCGGTGCTGGTCGGCAAACCTCATATTCTGATCTGCGGTGCGAGTGAGAGTGGTGACAGTAGTCCTCCAGGTGTCTTGACAGCGGTGGATGTAGTCGATGACGGATGAGAAGGGGATTCGTTGTTCATCTATGGGTAGTAGTGGTGGCTGATATCCAAGTGAGACTTCAAACGGCGAATGACCAGTGGCAGACGAGACATGGGAGTTTAGTGCATACTCGACCCAAGGTAAAAACTTGTTCCAATCAGACGGAGAAGACGAAGTGAGGCAGCGGAGGGTAGTTTCCAGTTGTTGATTCATTCTCTCAGTTTGACCGTTAGTTTGAGGGTGGTATCCAGAGGTGAGGGTGTAGCGGGCACCGAGAGCAGAACAGAAGTGCCGCCAGACCTGAGAGATGAACTGGGGACCCCGGTCAGAGAGAATGTCAGTGGGTATGCCATGTAGTCTGAAGACGTGTCAGATGAGTAGCTGGGCTGTTTGCAGGGCGTTGGGTAGCTTGCGGAGAGGTATGAGGTGGCAAGCCTTGGAGAACCTGTGCACTACCATCAGGATAGTAGACATACCCTGAGACGAAGGGAGACCTGTGACAAAACCCAGTGCTATATGTGACCACGGGCGTCCAGGAATAGGGAGAGGGTTCAATAATCCAGAAGGTGGCTGATTGGACGGCTTATTCTGAGCACAAACCGTACAGGCCAAAACATATTCGTGCACATCTTTAGTCCAAGATGGCCACCAAAAATGACGGGAAACCTGAGACTGGGTCCTATAAATTCCTGGATGGGCGGAGAACTTGGAATCATGACTCCAACGAAGGACATCAGGACGGACGGATCTAGGGACGTAAGTTAAACCCGCGGGGCCGGTGCCAGGGTCAGGATCGAGTCGCTGAGCTTGGTTGATCCGGTCCTCTAGCTCCCAACGAACAGCTCCCACGGTGCAAGTGGGGGGTAGTATGGGTGCTGGTTCCTTCTCCTGATCTTGAGATGCGAATTGTCGAGACAAGGCGTCAGGCTTGACATTTCTGGAGCCAGGACAGTAGGTGATGGTTAGATTAAATCTGGAGAAGAATAGAGACCAACGGGCTTGACGGGGATTCAGATGACGGGCTGACTGCAAATAAGCGAGATTCTTGTGGTCGGTCCAAATGATTATGGGCTGCTCGGATCCCTCTAACCAATGCCGCCACTCCTCTAATGCTAGTTTAATAGCAAGCAGTTCCCTATCCCCTACGTCATAGTTACGCTTGGCTGGAGACAGCCGGCGTGAAAAAAAAGCGCACGGGTGAAGGCTATTATCTGAGATGGTGTGTTGTGAAAGGACTGCACCTACGCCAGTGTCTGACGCATCTATTTCTAGGGTGAATTGTTTAGAGGGATCGGGGTGAATCAGTATGTGGGCCTGAGAAAACCTGGTTTTAAGATTCTGAAAAGTCTTTTCAGCTTCAGAACTCCAAACAAACGGGACCTTGGTAGAAGTAAGAGCGTTCAGGGGAGAAGCTATCTGACTATAGTTCTTTATGAAATGTCTGTAGAAATTGGCGAAGCCTAAGAATCTCTGGAGTTGTTTTCTAGACTCAGGGTTGGGCCAGTCTACAACTGCCTTGATTTTTTCAGGATCGGATCTAACACGACCGCCCTCTAAAATAAGGCCAAGGAAAGAGACTGTGCTACGGTGGAACTCGCATTTCTCTGCCTTGATGAAGAGGCGGTTTTCTAAGAGGCGTTGGAGAACTAGGCGGACATGATGCTGATGCTGATCTGAGTTGGTGGAATTAATCAGAATATCGTCTAAGTAGACAAACACAAAATCATTCAAAAAATCCCTAAGGACGTCCTTCACTAGGGCCTGAAAGACAGACGGAGCATTACAAAGGCCAAATGGCATCACTAAATACTCAAAGTGCCCCAATGGGGTCTTAAAAGCGGTCTTCCACTCATCCCCTTGTCTAATCCGAACCAAATGGTAAGCGTTGCGTAAATCCAGGTCCGTGAAAATGACAGCATTCTGGACTGGTTAAAGTGCTGAAGACAAAAGAGGAAGCGGGTATTTATTCTTAACTGTAATTTGATTTAACCCCCAGTAATCGATACATGGTCGGAGGGATCCATCTTTCTTCCCCACAAAGAAAAAACCCACACCAAGAGGAGAAGAGGAAGGCCGAATTAATCTAGCCGCTAGAGACTCACCAATGTATTTCTCGAGCGCCTGACATTCAGACCTCGAGATGTTGTACAGGCGGCTGGAAGACAATGGGGCACCGGGTAACAGGTCGATAGCGCAGTCGTATGGGCGATGCGGGGGAAGAGAGCACGCCTGGCTTTTACTAAAAACCTGCTGGAGATCGTGCTATTGTTTGGGCACGCGAGACAGATCTATCTCACCCTCCAATTGGGGGGTAGAAGCAGATGGATGGGAGACTGGTCGGGCCGAGAGCAAACACCGGGAGTGGCAAGCTATAGACCACGATTCTAACCGGGATTCGGCCCAATTTAAATGTGGATTATGAATTGTTAACCATGCCAGACCTAAGACCACCGGGGAGCGTTTAACCGGAAAAATGAAAAATGACAACTGTTCTCGGTGATTACCCGATATAATTACAGTGGTCTGCAAAATTTGGGCAACCTTGTTTATTTCAATGATTTTCCTTCATAAATCTTTGGTTCTTAGGATAAAAAAAATCAGTTAAATATATCGTATAGGAGACAAACAGTGATATTTGAGAAGCGAAACGAAGTTTATACCATTTACAGGAAGTGTGCAATAATTGTTTGAACAAAATTAGGCATGTGCATAAATGTGGGCACTGTTGTCATTTTACTGATTTCAAAATCTTTAGAACCAATTATTGGAACTCAAAATTGGTTTGGGAAGCTCAGTGACCCTTGACCTACATACACAGGTGAACCCAAGTATGAGAGAGTATTTAAGGGGTGGCAATTGTAAGTTTCCCTCCTCTGTGAATCTTCTCTGAAGAGTAGCGACATGGGAGTCTCAAAAGAACTGTCACATGAACTGAAAACAAAGATTGTTCACCATCATGAATTAGGGGAAGGATACCAAAAGCTGTCTAAGAGATATCAGTTGTCTGTTTCGACAGTTAGGAACATAGTCAGGAAATGGAAGACCACAGGCACAGTTCAAGTTAAGGCTCGAAGTGGCAGACCAAGGAAAATCACGGATAAACAGAAGCGAAGAATGGTTAGAACAGTCAAAGTCAAGCCACAGGCCAGCACCAAAGACATACAACATGATCTTGCTGCAGATGGAGTCATTGTGCATCGTACAACTATTGCGCGCACTTTACACAAGGAGATGCTGTACGCAAGAGTGATGCGGAGGAAGCCTTTTCTCCGCCCACATCACAAACAAAGCCGCTTGAGGTATGCTAAAGCACATTTGGACAAGTCGGCTTCCTTTTGGAATAAGGTGCTGTGGACTGATGAAACTAAAATTGAGTTATTTGGACATAACAAGGGGCGTCATGCATGGAGGAAAAACAACACAGCATTCCTAGAAAAACACCTGCTGCCTACAGTAAAATTTGGTGGTGGTTCCATCCTGCTGTGGGCCTGTGTGGCCAATGCAGGGACTGGGAATCTTGTTAAAGTTGAGGGACGCATGGATTCCACCAAATATCAGCAGATTCTGGAGACCAATGTCCAGGAATCAGTGACAAGGCTGAAGCTGCGCCGGGGCTGGATCTTTCAACAGGACAATGACCCTAAACACTGCTCAAAATCTACTAAGGCATTCATGCAGAGGAACAAGTACAACGTTCTGGAATGGCCATCTCAGTCCCCAGACCTGAATATTATTGAAAATCTGTGGTGTGACTTAAAGAGAGCTGTCCATGCTCGGAACCATCAAACCTGAATGAATTAGAGGTGTTTTGTAAAGAGGAATGGTCCAAAATGCCTCCAACCAGAATCCAGACTCTCATAGGAAGCTATAGGAAGCGTTTAGAAGCTGTTATTTCTGCAAAAGGGGGATCTGCTAAATATTGAGTTATTTTTTTTTATTGTGGTGCCCAAATTTATGCCTAATTTTGTTTAAACAATTATTGCACACTTCCTGTAAATGGTATAAACTTCATTTCACTTTTCAAATATCACTGTGTTTGTCTCCTATATGATATATTTAACTGATTTTATTTATCCTAAGAACCAACGATTTATGAAGGAAAATCATGGAAATTAACAAGGTTGCCCAAACTTTTGCAGACCACTGTACCTCCAGGGGCTCAGTCTGGTGGGTGATGAGAGTTAATTTCTCTCCGTCTAACGCGGACAGCTGGAGAGGTGTAGAAAGCGGCACCCTCTTAATGTGGAGGTCATTAACTAAATCAGAGTCGATCAAATTAAAGTCAGACCCCGAATCGACGAGAGCTGAGACATCGAAACTGTCTTGCCCGAAGACAAACGTAAGCGGCAAACAAAGACGGGACGGGGATGAATCGGTACAAGCCTTGGGGGGTAAACTCTTCCTCTGGTCCGCCGCCTTCCCCACTACAGGCGACGAACCCGATCTTTTGGCCACACCGGACAATTCTTAACAAAATGGCCTTCACCCCCACAATAAAGGCACTGATTCTCAGAGTAACGTTGTTTACGTTCTTCACTAGTCAAATGAACTCGCCCAATCTGCATGGGTTCAGGAGGGAGGGGGGTGAGACTAGCAGCCGCTGAGAGGCAGATCCCAGCACCGGTGGACCAGCAGACCGTAGAGGTCTTTCAGTTCTTCCTCAGTCTCGGCTACGTAACCGGGTGTCCAGCCTGATGGCTAAGGCGACTAGGCCGTCAAAAGTGCTAGGCTCCTCGAGTCGAGCTAATTCATCTTTCAAACTTTCATCTAAAGCTTGGAAAATCACTGCCTTTAATGGCTGGGCTTGCCAGCCAACGGCTGCAGCATACGTATGAAACTCTACGGAGAAATCGGAAACGCTGTTTTAGTGAAAGTAAAGAGCGAGACAACTGGACCGGGTCTAATTCGGCAGAGAAAACTGTTTTAAATTCTGCAACAAATTCCTGAAAAGTACAGCCGAATGTTTGACAGTCAGAAAATCGGGCTTCTGCCCATCTCAGAGCTTTACCAGTTAAAAGCCGTAAGATAAATGAGATCTTAGATTGATCAGTGGGATAAGTCCGAGGAGCGTGATTGAAAACAAGGTTACATTGAAAAAGAAAACCCCCCTCTCCACCTTCTCCTGAAAACTTCTCAGGAGCGGGAGATGAACTCTCAGAGAGTGGAGTCTGATCGGTGTTCTCAGTTGTTTGAACTGTGGGGGGCGGGATCTCAGCTGCCTGAGAGACAGGCTGAGCAGAGGCGGAAGAGACGGAAGCCATCAGCTGACTGAGCTGAGCGGAGACTAACTGAAGTTGTTCCTGAGTAGAATTTACTGCTAAGCCTAACCCGTTTAGTTGTTCCTGCTGCGCGGCTAACTGCCGACCGATTGCATCTGCTGGGCTTTGGTGGCCAGAGCCTTCTTCTGTCATGGTTTTTATATGTTTTGCCCACATGCAGACACAATACGGAAGACAGAGCGCAGTTTAAGATGTTTATTTAAGTTCAGGCTGCAGGGAACGACACAGTAGACTGGATATATCGAGGTCTGAATGTCAATGCTGGAGAAACTGCGGGAAGAAAGAGGAGATGGATTATGAGAGATCGAACCAGAGGGAAATCTCCAGAAGCCGAGCCGCTTACCATTTAGTTGGGCTGATCTAACCGGGGAAGTAGTGCCGAGGGAACTCTGGGGTCGAATGCTCACGATGGTTAACAGGTGGCTAGCAGCAGGAGGGCGGGCTGATGGTAAGTCGGCGAGGGATCCGGAGCGGGCCACGGCAGACAGAGGTGACAGATGGATTAACCAGAGAACGGAGGGAACCAGCAGAATCCAGGGAGGGGAAACCTCGAGCCCGACTTGGTAATGCCAAGGGAGTAAGAGGAGGAATGCCAGAGCAACATCTGAGCGTAGTGGATTCACGAGAGGCTGGTTCGTCGAACGAGAAGTCAAGGCGGGTGAGTATCCAAAAAGCCAAACTAAGAAAAAAGATCCAAAATTAGTCAGATGTCTGAGAACAAAGACTCACGAGTACAGATTTCCAGGATCAGGTCAGAGGCCACGTCGTACCATGACTGGGTAAGGCTCTGGCGTCTTCCATCTGTCTGTGCCTTCCTTAAGACGCCAGTGAATTACTGATCCAACGAGCCGCAGGTGTGGACCACGCCCCACCGGCTGACTAGAACCACCTGTGGAGCAGAGTTAGAGCACCAACACACAGAGAACCCTGACAATTCTATGTTGTGCTTTTGACTGTGTTTGGATTTTATTTAGTGCGTGCATCACTTATGAATAAGATGACAATACAATGGAGTATTATGGCCACTGTAGAAAAGAAAATATTGACCATGGAGGAAAACATCCACAAACAAAACCAACCAAAGTTAAAAAAAAGACATTTTGAGAGTAATTTCAAAGATTTTTTTTTCTAATGTTAAAATGTCATACATTTAACGGAAAAAAATACAAGATTTTTAAAGATTAAAAGCATAAATTTCTTATATTAAATCAAGTATATCTTTGACATTGTAATGTCAGAAATTTGCAAGAAAATAAACTCTGCTTTACCTAAAGCATTAATGAATCCTTGTGTTTGCATTTGACTTCCAAAATATTTAACATATCAAAGGAATATAATCCAATAAATAATTACTCATGAGGGTAATTATGAGTACCCTCATGACGGGTACTCATGAGGGTACTCATGGGTTAAGGGTTAGGGTTAGGATAGCATGATAAACACATTCTTGGTACTTTTTTCCTGTACAACAGCCCTTTGGATGAATTATTTGCCAAATATTTGTAAGCTATTTCTAACTTTACCAGTACTGAAATCTATTTACCTTATTTTAATAAATCTTATATTTAAACTTGTTTTGTTTTTTGCTGGGCAGATAATCAAATTATTTTAGGATTTGCTGAAGGAATCAGTTCCAATATTTGGATATTGTCTTGAAATGAACAGCAATGTGAGATGGTTGAACATTGGAAAACCTAACACTTTCATTACTGAAACTGGGCAACATATTAATGGACATGCAGAAGTGAACCTAATGGCAGCTTACCTCAGGACAGTATCCTTGAACTTGGTTCTCTGTGGTAATCATTTTTGTGATGATGCAAAAGACTGAACCTCCCTGTAGAAAAACCACATGGAAATTGCTTCATTTTTAGGCATCTATTTGTCAATTACATATATCCACTGATCCATACCTGTGTAGGAGTGACGTAGTCTGCAACATCCATGACTCTGTTATTGTAGTTTCCAAAGCCTTTGACCTTAGTCATGACTGAGGACTCTATAGCCGTGTCTCTTACCTGGTAGGCCTTCTCCCAGAGAAACACCCAGCTGAAACACAAACACATGTAGAGAAAATATGACAAATAAACAATCAAAGTCCCATGATTTGAAAGCCTAAAGCTGATTAAGTTGGAACAAAACTGGAAACAAAAAGTGAAATAATGCATTTCTGTCATGTAGTTGCAAATTGATAGAGGTAATAGAAACTGTTTTTCTAAAGCCAAGGTTGCAATTGTTTCACACTGAATCAATCCCTCGGCTAATCTTACCTCACCAAGCATCGCCCTTCTCCCTCAGCACACCTAAATGATGCAAATAGCCAACCCAGAGGTCATTGCAATCTTGTGTGATAGTACGTTTTTCTTTTTATGTCCAATGTAAAGTAAAATCAAGACACTTTTGTCTGAAGAAATGGGTTTAATGAAAAAGATGCTTATTTAAGGAACACTTTCTGTTTTATGAGTTGTATGCTTGGATTTTTAGACTGTCTCACAAGTCAGTTGTTGGAGTACATAAAGTTAAAACAGCAACAATTAATACTGATGCCAAGTGTTGCAAATTGGAACAACACATACACAACACCTTCACAGAAAAAAGCCACTTCTCAACGGTGTGAAACCTACTGAATTTTTACTTACAAAAGGATAGGTATATGATGTTGTATTCTGTTCTATTTCTGGTGTGCTTCCTTTACTGGCTTCCATGTTTATAGGCTGCTGCTCTTTTGCCAAGATAAATAAATGCTGCGTTCTGTTTTGGGAACCATGGGAACTCTGATATGTTTTGCTCAGGAACCAGGAAGTATACACGGACTACACTCTGAACTGAAGTAGTTTTGGACTGGACAACTCAGTTTCAAAGGAGAAAAAACATGACTAATACATTGTTGATTGAAAGGAGCCATTGTTCATAGGGAATGTTACATCCATCCTAAGTGACAAGTGAGAATGATTTTGGTTAATTTTGCAGTAAATTTTTTATTTCTCCTTTAACCTAGCAAGCCGAATTGATGTGTGGCATTCTGCATTCTGCACATTATCAAACTGGGACTGCTTCGATCAAATATGTTTGGGGAAAGGGGGAACTTTCAGCAGAACTTTCTGAGCTGATTGGGCGAAGCAACGCCACTGCCCGCCTATCAAAGGTTGGTTTTAGCCAATCACGGAATCAAATGAAAACGTAAGCAGCAGGTGTCATGAGAAACCACAAGTTATGCTTGTAGTGATAAGTTAAAGAGTTGCAGTTTTACCTCCTGCCACCAGATGGCTACAGATGTGATGTACCCTCCGGATGTGTGTCTGTGTGTTGTAAGTCATCAGCAGAAGAAGAACATATGACGGTGTACCTGTATCCTCCTGACTCGTTATACTAATAAATAAGTTCAGTTACGAACCCAAGTTTCCTCATTAAGATTAGAAACATCACATGGTACCAGGAGTGGTCCAACAGATGTCATGGAAAGTGTGAAACCGCCTGAACTTCTGAATTGGACGGGAAATGTGGACTGTGAATGGCGAACGTTCAAGCAACGTTTCAACTTGTACCTGCAAGCACTGGGACTGGACACAAAGCCAGACGCGTGGAAAATAGCACTGCTTCTCACCGTCGCGGGACCTCAGGCTGTGGAGGTATTTAATACGTTTGTGTTTGCTGAAAGGGATCACAAGGACCAGTTTGACAAAGTCGTGGAAAAGTTTGATGACCACTGTTCACCAAAGAGGAACGAGACCTTCGAACGGTATGTGTTTCGATCCCGCATGCAATCGCAAACTGAAAGTTTTGATGCTTTTGTGACGGACTTGAAATTGAAAGCAAGAACATGTAACTTCGGAGAACTGAAAGACTCAACGATTCGTGACCAAATAGTGTTCGGAGTGCACGATAAAAAAGTGAGAGAGAGGTTACTGAGAGAGCCTGAATTAAAGTTGGCTGAGGCTATTAAAATTGGTAACGCCAGTGAGCTGGCTAAGCTGCATGCAAAAACATTCAGTGCAAAGAAGGAACAGGAGAGTGCAACGGTGCCCGTAGCAGCAGTAAAGCAAATGTGGAAATCGAGAAAAACTAATAAACAACAAAATGTCACGGGGACGTTTTCATGTAAAAGATGTGGCAATCAGCATGCACCAAAACAATGCCCTGCATTTGGAAAAACTTGTAGCAAATGTAAAGGGAAGAATTACTTTGCTAAGCAATGCTTTTCCAAAGGGAAACAGAGTGGCAGTGATCAAGTCCACACAGTGGAGGAAACGGAGCTTGCTGATTCGTTCTTTGTCGGGATGGTAGCGCAAGCTGAAGATAGCGTAGCAGCACAGCCAAAAGACATTGAACAGTGCACAAATGCAGCCTGTGCTAAAAAGGACAAGTGGATTGTGCCACTGGAGATAAACGGTGCAGTCATTCCGCCGAAGTTAGACACAGGGGCAAAGACAAATTTAATCAGTGAGTGTGACATCAGAGCAATGAAGGTGAAACCACGCATCCACCCCAGCTCAATGAAGCTTAAAGCCTACAATGGACATAACATTGACATAAAAGGCGCATGCAAACTGAAAGTGCAAGTTAAAGGAAAAGAGCACCACCTGACTCATTATTAGGTGACACTGCATGTGAAAATTTAGGCTTAGTGAAGAGGGTTTACTGCATTAACAATGTTAATAGCCAGACCAGCGTTGAGTCAATAGTGAACCAGTACCCAGACATCTTCAAGGAGTTTGGAGTTTTACCATTCACCTATAAGATACAGTTGAAGGATGATGCACAGCCAGTCGTCCATGCTCCCAGGCGCGTTCCAGCTCCCCTATGAGAAAAGCTGAAACAAGAACTGGATAGAATGATGTCACTGGGTGTGATAAAGAAAGTGGAAGAGCCCACAGAATGGGTCAATTCGATGGTGTGTGTCAGAAAATCGAATGGAGAATTACGTGTGTGCATGGACCCAAAAGATCTGAATAACAACATAAAAAGAGAACATTATCAAATACCTACCAGAGATGAGATAACAAGCGAGATGGCCGGTGCCAAATACTTCAGTAAATTGGACGCCTCTCAAGGCTTCTGGCAGTTAAAACTGCACGAGGACAGCACAAAGTACTCCACTTTCAATACACCGTATGGGCGCTACTGCTTCCAGAGAATGCCTTTTGGCATATGCTCTGCTCCAGAAGTATTCCACAGAACGATGGAGCACATCATAGAGGGCATTGAAGGTGTACGTGTTTATGTTGATGCTCTGATTTTATGGGGATCCACACTTGAGCAACACAATGAAAGGCTCATCAAAGTACTTCAGAGAGTCCAAAAGTACCAACTGAAGCTGAACAGATCCAAGTGTCAGTTTGGAGTGAAGGAAATCACCTTTCTGGGTGACAAGCTGTCACCAGCCGGTGTTGAACCAGACAAAAGCCAAATTAAAGCAATACTGGAAATGCCAAGACCTGAAGATAAAAAGGCCAAAATGCCAAGACCTGAAGATAAAAAGGCATGATCAATTTCATTGGAAAATTCATTCCAAATTTATCCTCCAAGACTGTGCACTTAAGAGAGCTACTGCGTGACAGGTGTGAGTTCGAATGGACAGCTGAACATGAGGCAGAATGGTCCCGTCTGAAAACAACTCTCACAACAGAGCCAGTGTTGACGTTTTTTGATCCATCAAAAAGGATAAAGATATCCACCAACTCATCAAGGGATGGCATTGGAGCTGTTCTACTACAGGCATGTGGAGAAGACTGGGAGCCTGTCGCCTATGCGTCGAGAACGATGACAAGTGCAGAGTGCCGCTATGCTCAAATTGAAAAAGAGTGTTTGGGGCTGGTGTATGGGTTCCAGAAGTTCCATGGCTATGTGTTTGGCCTGCCAAAGTTTGTAGCAGAGACAGACCACAAACCGCTAATAGCCATCATCAAGAAAAACCTCAGTGAAATGTCACCACGCATTCAAAGGCTCATGATGAAGCTACAACGCTATGATTCCGACCTGATTTATACACCTGGAAAGCACATAGTGGTAGCTGATGCTCTGTCTAGGGCAACCACACAGAGGGAGGAGCAGGCCGAGTGTTCCATGGAAAACGAAGTGAATCTTCATGTGAACCTGATCACTGAGACACTGCCCATGTCCCACATGAAATCCAAGCTCATCGCTGATGAAACCAAGAAGGATGTTGTCCTGCAGAGAGTCATCCAGCTGATAAAAGAAGATTGGCCACGAGGTGAGTGTCAACAATACTACAACATTAGAGGAGAGCTGAGCTTTGTTAATGGACTGCTGCTGCGAAAGAACAGAGTAGTAATTCCTCAGTCTCTGAGACCAGACATGCTGAAAAGATTACATGAAGGACATCTAGGCACGGAAAAGTGCAAGAGAAGGGCTAGAACTGCAATCTATTGGCCAAGAATAAATGCTGATATAGACAGAAAGGTGTCAAGATGTGCCACATGTCTAAAACATCAAGCAAAGCAGCCAAAAGAGCCCATGGTAATCACAGAAATACCTGACGTGCCCTGGCAAAAAACTGGGACTGATTTGTTCTACTTGGATGGAAAGAATTACCTGCTTGTAATCGACTACCTATCCAACTATCCAGAGATTGCACTACTCCCCAACATGTCAGCGGCCTGTGTGATTAAGCACATGAAATCCATCTTTGCCAGGCATGGGATTCCTCAAGTTGTGTACAGTGACAATGGCCCATCCTATGGCTGCAAAGAGTTTCAGGATTTTGCAAAAGAATATGACTTTCATCATGTGACTTCTAGTCCCCTGTATGCTCAATCAAACGGAAAGGCAGAGAAAGGTGTGCACATAGTCAAGCAGCTGCTCAAAAAAGCAAAAGAAAGTAATTCAGATCCATACTTAGCTCTGCTGAGTTATCGAGCTTCGCCTCTTGAGCATGGCCTGTCCCCTTCAGAAATTCTTAGAGATTCTTCAAAACACTAACACAAAAGACGGAGATGAGCGGCTGAGATCTCGCGAGAGCTGTGCGTAAGTAAAATGGAGGCGTTCATGTAATTCAAATCAAACAAGCTAAGGTAAGAACGAACCAATAACTAAAAATAATACAAAGTAAAAGCCCAAACATTTACAACTGTCTTATTTTTTACGAGGGAACAAACTGGACGAAGAGACCGTGACGAGCCTGGAGTGCTACCTGGACGAGTGTTTTGATAGCATCGTGATGGGGAAGGCCCAGAAGCCTACGGCTGCTAACACACCGTCACTTAAGGCCACTCGTTCTAATTCCACCAGTGCGTCATCTTCATCCACTCTGTCTCCCAACAGGAACTTCAGTGACATCTTGGAATCCATCGACAAGAAGCTTACCAGCCTTGACGCGCGTCTCGCCTTGGTAGAGGTTCTACATAAGGAGTTTCAGTCTCTCAGGGAGTCGGTGGAGTTTAGCCAAGCCCAGCTAACAGCTATGGCCACGGAGAATGACGCGCTGAGGGGGAAGGTTACGGAGTTGACCGAAGGGATTATCCAGCTTTCCGGCGAAAATAAGAAAATGAAAGAATCCATTCTGGACATACAGTCGCGAAGTATGAGAGATAATCTCGTCTTTGCAGGAATCCAGGAGCAGCAGGGAGAGTTAGCCGAAGAAACGGTCCGGAACTTTCTCCAACAGAAGCTAAAAATCCCGGCGGATCAGGTAAAAAACATCACTTTTCATCGAGTCCACCGGCTCGGAGGTAAGAAACCCGACAAAACCCGTCCTCGCCCGATCATAGCTAAATTTGAGCATTATAAACAAAAAGAATTTGTTAGAAGTTGTGGCAGGGAACTGAGAGGGACAGACTTTAGTGTTAATGATCAGTTTCCTAAGGAAATCCTAGATCGCAGGCGAGTGCTGTTCCCAATCAGGAAAAAATATATGAACTTCAAAACTTAAAGAGTCTGTCCCCCTCTTAATATCCTCAGTATTGCAGAAATGCCCTGTAGATGGCAGCAATGCTGTTTCTTCCCATTCACAAATAGATACATTTGCTAACAGTGTGACTTCCTCATTGCGTTCTGCATTAGATAATGTAGCTCCCTTGAAAAAGAAGGTGATAATTCACAGGAAGCTGGCTCCCTGGTTTAATTCAGAGCTGCGTTCCTTGAAGCACAATTTTAGGAAATTGGAGAGAAAATGGCGCTCTACACACCAAGAGGAATCCTACTTAATCTGGAGGGACAGTCTATTGTTGTATAACAAGACCCTTCGCAGAGTTAGAGCAGCATATTTTTCATCATTAATTGAAGAGAATAAAAATAATCCTAGATTTCTCTTTAGTACAGTTGCCAAACTTACTCAGAGCTGCAGCTCTGTTGATCCATCCATTCCCTTAGCTCTTAGTAGTAATGATTTTATGGGATTCTTCATAAATAAAATTGATGCCATTAAAAATAAAATAATTGGCATCCTCCCAAACATGATTACCTCATCCCCAGTAAGTAAGGCAGCATTGGAGGAATCTTTAGAACCTGCGCTGTGTCTGAACTGTTTAGAAGCAGTAGAGCTTTCTGAGCTATCTAAAATCTTAGCTTCATCTAAACCTTCTACCTGTTTGTTAGACCCAATCCCAACCAAGTTGTTTAAGGAGGTATTCCCTTTGATCAGTGGTCCTATTTTAGACATGATTAATCTATCCTTAGTAAATGGATATGTACCACAGGTTTTTAAAGTAGCTGTTATTAAACCTTTACTTAAGAAACCTTCTCTTGATCAAGATGAGCTAGTAAACTACAGACCTATATCTAATCTTCTTTTCTTATCTAAAATTCTTGAGAAAGTAGTTGCTAATCAACTTTGTGAACATTTACAAAGCAATGACCTGCTTGAGGAGTTTCAGTCAGGCTTCAGAGCTCATCATAGCACTGAAACGGCTCTGGTGAAGGTCACTAATGATATTCTCATGGCCTCAGATAATGGACTTGTGTCTGTACTTGTCCTGTTAGATCTTAGTGCTGCATTTGATACAGTTGATCACAATATTCTCCTACAAAGACTTGAACATACTGTAGGGATTAAGGGGAAAGCATTAGGCTGGTTTAAATCTTATCTGTCGGACAGATTCCAGTTTGTTCATGTTAATAATAAATCTTCCTCAAACTCTAGGGTCACCTGTGGAGTACCACAGGGTTCAGTCCTTGGACCAATTCTCTTTACTATATATATGCTTCCGATCGGCAAAATTATCAGACAGCATGGGATTAATTTCCACTGTTATGCTGATGACACTCAGCTATACAGTATCTATCCATAAATCCTGATGAATCCAATCAATTACTTCGACTGCAGTCATGTCTTGATGACATCAAAAGCTGGATGACTTTAAATTTCCTGCATCTAAATTCTGACAAGACCGAAGTTGTAATCTTTGGGCCAGAGTCCTCAAAAAATAAACTTCTTAACCAATCACTTAATCTGGATGACATTAACTTGGCCTCTGGTAATAAAGTAAAAAACCTTGGTGTTATTTTTGACCAAGACATGTCATTTAAATCCCATATTAAACAGGTTTCCAGAGTTTCCTTTTTTCACCTCCGGAATATCGCCAAAATTAGAAACATTCTGTCCAGGAGTGATGCTGAAAAACTAGTCCATGCATTTGTTACTTCAAGGTTGGACTATTGTAATTCTTTACTATCAGGAAGTCCACAAAATGCAATTCAAAGTCTTCAGCTGATCCAAAATGCTGCAGCAAGAGTTCTGATGAAAATCAACAAGAGGGATCATATTTCTCCAATTTTAGCTTCCCGTCATTGGCTTCCTGTTAAATCAAGAAATCCTGTTCTTCTAACGTATAAAGCCCTTAATAATCAAGCTCCATCATATATCAGAGCTCTGATTACTCCGTATGTTCCTAACAGAGCACTTCGCTCTCAGACTGCAGGTCTGCTGGTGGTTCCTAGAGTCTCTAAAAGTAGAATGGGAGGCAGATCCTTTAGCTATCAGGCTCCTCTCCTGTGGAACCAACTCCCAGTTTTGGTCCGTGAAGCAGACACCCTGTCTACTTTTAAGACTAATCTTAAAACCTTCCTTTTTGACAAAGCTTATAACTAGAGTGGCTCATGTTACTCTGAGCTACCTTTATAGTTTTGCTGCTATAGGCTTAGGCTACTGGAGGACATCAGGGCCTATTTTTCTCACTCTACTGATTTCTACTGTTCTCCAGTCTACTGTTCTCCAGATTTGCATTGCATTACATTGAAATGACTGTTGTCATTTCAGCTTTTAACTTTTTGTTCTCTCTCTTTTTTCTTCATAGTAGGTACACCTGGTCTGACGTTCTGTTGACTGTGAAATCATCCAGGGAGGACAGATCACCGACTATTACCATCTAATGTAGAACAGATTACTAGATCAATGTGTGCTTCTGTGCTTTTTGTCTCTCTTGTTGTGTCTCTGCTCTGTCTTCTGTAACCCCAGTCGGTCGAGGCAGATGACCGTTCATACTGAGCCCGGTTCTGCCGGAGGTTTTTTTTTTTCCCGTTAATGGGTGGTTTTTCTTCCCACTGTCGCTTCATGCTTGCTCAGTATGAGGGATTGCAGCAAAGCCATGTACAATGCAGACGACTCTCCCTGTGGCTCTACGGTTCCCCAGGAGTGAATGCTGCTTGTCGGGACTTTGATGCAATCAACTGGTTTCCTTATATAGGACATTTTGACCAATCTGTATAATCTGACCCAATCTGTATAATATGATTGAACTTGATTTTGTAAAGTGCCTTGAGATGACATGTTTCATGATTTGGCGCTATATAAATAAAATTGAATTCAATTGAATTGATGGACCATATCGGTTGACAGACTTTATATTAATGGACAGTTGTTCAGGGATCAGAAGATCACCCCTTGGCTTTATTAGTTACACCACAGGTGGACTTAAAGCATGTTTCAATGACTTAAAATAAATAAATAAAATAAATAAATAAAGTCGCACAGATCGGTACACGGTGATAAATGAAATACACGCACAGCTCAAGAGCACGTTGGTATGGTTGTTGTTCACGGTTGGGTACACAAGGCACGGGCTATGGTTTATCCCTTTTCACACTCTCTTACTCTTTGCACTTTTTTATTTTTTTGTGTATTTCTATCTTATTTGTCTGATTCTTTCCTGATCATCAGTCAATCACAAGCACATCATATGATGCTACCTGGGTCTATGTATGACTATTTTCTCAAGGGCATGCACCTTCTAACTTCTCACTCACATCTATGGCGAATGTAAAGTTTGTGACATGGAATGTGCATGGGGCTGGCACCAGAGAGAAAAAAATGAAGATCATTAACCAGCTTACTAGATTAAAGGCAGATGTTGTCTTATTGCAAGAAACCCACAAATCAGCTACAAATGCAAGTGAGCTTAATTCACCTGAGTTCCCTGATGTGTTTGCGGCCGGCTATAACTCTAGACAGAGAGGTGTAGCAATCTTAATCCACAAAAACGTTAGTTTTAAAATATTAGATAAAACTATAGATCCTGAAGGTAGATACATAATAATTAAAATAGCTATCCATAACCAGAAGCTATGTATTGTCAGTATATATGGTCCAAATGTTGATGACCCCTCTTTTTTCCACCAATTCTTCCTTGCACTTTCAAAACACGGGGATTGTTCACTAATTATAGGAGGTGACTTCAACTTTGGTTTAAATAACGATATAGACAGGTTGAATAAAACAGGGGCTCAGCGTAGTTGGCAGTCAGTAAGTGTAGTCAAACAATACATGAGTGATTTTGGTCTTTGCAATGCATGGCGTTCTCTTCATCCTAATAGTAAAGAATACACTTTTTTCTCAAATGTTCACCATTCGTACTCTCGTCTGGACTACTTTCTAATAAGTAGCTCACTGCTGTCGGTTGTTTCAGAGACGGTAATTCATCCTATTGCTATCAGTGATCACGCTCCTGTTACTCTCACCTTAATTAATAAAAAAATAACCCCACAAAACAAAAGCTGGAGATTTAATACATTACTGCTTAAAGATGAAGAATTTATAAAATTCATCAAAGAACAGTGGGCTTCATACTTAGAATACAATGATCAACCAGGTACATCGGCATCGATATTGTGGGAAGCTGGAAAAGCAGTGATGAGAGGTAAAATAATTTCTTTCTCATCTCATAAAAAGAAAAAAGAAAACAAAAAGATTCAGGAATTAGAAGAAAAACTTAAGTTACTAGAATCCTCTCAAGAAGAAGGAAAGTTAGGTAAAATCCGTGAAGTAAAATTAGAACTAAACCACTATATTGAAAAGCAAAATAGATTTCTAATACAAAGACTCTGAATAGAAAATTTTGAACATGGTGTGGACGGATTCATCTTTTATTATTGCCAAGATTGAACCCTGTTTGTCTTAATAACTGAAATCACTGCCCAAAGAATGATTAGTTCTAGAATGTTTCACTGAATCACAACAAGGTAAAGTAAGGCCAAAGCAACTTTAGTTAAACTACTCTTGGCTCTTACTCTGTTTCTGTTTTTTTCCAAAGTTCTGTTTATAAGACTTCCTAGAAATGGAAGAGCACACACACACCCCTCCAACTAGGGAGGGAGGGTTTTTGGTCCAGAGCAGCGCCTGTACACAGTAAGATATCATGTTCCTATTTACATCATACTGTATCCCTATAAAGGCTGAAAGTTACCCCATATCGTTGGGATTGTTGGGACTGCCGTGAAATGAAGATGATTGTAAGTCCAGAATAAACGAATCCCCCTGCTGGTCATTGAAGAGAAGTTGTGGTGTCTGGTCTTGTCTGTCTGTCTGTTTTTAAGGTTAAACCCTCTCCCACATAAATTGGCGCCCAACGTGGGGCGGAACAAGGGAGAGGAAAGAAAGGCTTTCCACAGCATCTACCTCCAGTGGCAAAAAACGGGGCCCATTGAGAAACAGAAAAGAGAAGGTAAGTTAAGCATACCTCTCTCTTTATTTTTTTTTTTTTAACATAAGATTTGCCACACAGAGGTTCTGCTTTGGAAAGAATGTATTGATTTTAAAGGCGAGACAAGTGAGGCATTGCTGCTTCTTTTTGTGACCACCAGCTGTAATTTTCCGCGGAAAATGGATTGTCATAAAATACGAAAAGATGAGGAACGTGGATTCCAACACAATTGACAAACTCGACAATCTTAATGAAGTAACTTGTTACTCCCAGCCGCTTTAATCGTACGTCTCGTTAGAAAACGCTAGTATGACGACGAATAGAAAATGGATCGGACCATGACGGTTTAAGCTGAAGTTTTCTAATATATATAACTTTTTAGAATCAAAAATCATCGTGAGGGTGATTTTAGAAACATGGGCTGGTCGGAGTCTTAAGAGGTGAAGCCTCTGAGTAAGCCGTTCTCTCTAGCTCGTACCCGTTTGTACGTGCGAGTATTTGAAAGATCGGGCCGAACTGAAGTTGTTTTGTGAAGCTGAGATCTCCGGTTTAGGCTTTGAGGTGAGAAGAAAACCTCCGATTAAATTTTAAATAGTAGGCCTGTTTTGAAATGCATGCAGATTTTGCTGGGCGGGGCCCAGAAGTTGTAAGCGCTTGGAAAAAGAGAAATGAGGTTTCTCTTGGATTATCCGTGTGGCCTTAAAGAAGTTAACTGCAGTCTGGTTTAGGTAACGAGGTGAAAACCTCCTATCAAATTTGATGTAGAAATGCATGCAGATTTTTGAAAGAGAAATGAGGTTTCTCTCGGATAATCTGTGTGGCCTTAACTGCAGTCTGGTTTTGAGTACTCTGGTTTAGGTAACGAGGTGAAAACCTCCAAAAATTTGACATAGCAGGCCTGTTCTGAAGCACGTGCAGTATGAACTTTTTTTTTACTCTTGTTTTTCTTCTGGTATTATGGGTCTTTTAAAATTAAAAGCAAAAATTCACTGTGCGCACACATATAAAATAAGAGAATTGGACATCTGGACCATCAGGAAAGCCACTAGTTTCCCAAGGAAGTGAGATGAGAGAAATGATTCAGAAATGAGCGATCAGGAGTGAGAGTGTTTGAGATGGGTGTGCATGAGACGTCTATTTGTGAGCTGCTGTGTCATTTGGGTTCACTGGATTAATCATTGATTTTGAGTTTGAGTGGAAGGCTACTTAGAATGGATGTTTAATTGGACGTGTGATGTGATGTATGGGGTTATTTGAATGTGTGAAATGCATGTCATAAGGTATTAACATTGCATGTTTGGCTTTAAGCATTAACAGCTGCTTCAATCGTAATGCAGAGCGAACTAGCTGTGTGACAGCAGACACACACACACATGCATGCTTTTAGATAATCGCTGATAAGCAAATTTTAAAAAACACAAAACTGTTTAACCTTACTAATCAATAGAATAAATGCCGGCAAGATTATCTATAATATACAAAAGTTTGTGTACGTCTGTCTGTTACGTCTGTCTTAGTGTTGTTTAGGGGTATTTTGTGTAAATGTTTAATCTATGTTGTGAAGGTGGGTTACTGACAGTTGTCTGACGTTTGTCTGTGCTATCGCAGTATGTTTTAATAATGATGTTGACAAGCATTATTAACGTAATGAAATAGTGGATCAACGAGAATTTATTATTGTAAACAAGGGTCAAAAGTTTTAGCTGTCCACAATGCCTGATGTCTCAGTATTCACAAAAGTCCGGACTGAAGTGAATGTTGGCGAATTGCCTTGAGATTATGCATTGGATTGCACTAAATTCTTAGGAATACTGGGGTGTCAGTCAGGCTGGAACTCAATTGTGAGGTTGATTAAAAGAAATCATCATCCATAAGCCTTCGTCAGTATCAGGAGTATTAGAGAGAAAAACCATGAATGATGTCTGTGTATTATGTGATAATGATGTCTTAAGAACTAGGATAATTAGACTATTGGTATATTTACGGTAACATATACTTGAGTTAATGGTTTAGATAATTAAAGTGTAAATATTACTGAACTTTGCGGTTATGCAAAAACTTTGGAAGTGGTTGTGCCTCTCCACTCCTAAATTCCATAATTGACAAAATGCCAGGAGCTGCAGAGCTCTGAGAGCCGACAGCAGAGAGGAGGAGAGAGCAGCAGAGGGGGGGGGCTGAGACTCCCAATTGCACATGGGCGACCATAGAAAAAACAGGGCCCCAACATATTTGACGTCTGTCGAATCACTATGAATCAATAAACCATAAAATTTAAAGAATATGGGAAATCTGGATAATTAACAATAACTTAAACGGAAAACTGAAAAGGAGGCTTGTGATCAAAAGGTACTTCTAAAATTAGTTCTCTTTTGGTTGGTTCACCATTGGGACTGATTATTAAAATACAAGTTTAATGTAAGCAACAGCTAAATATTGCAGCATTAACAGTGATTAATAAGGTCTAATTTGAATAGAATTAGAGTGTCAAAGAATAGGTTGTGATAATTGTCATCCTTACTAAAAATAATAAAATAAAGTAACTTAGAGTGAGAAGTAAGATGGTGATTTAATTATTTTGCCATTGGGAAACCTCTGTGAATTCATGTGATAACATCCAAAATTATAAAATGACTTCAGAAAATTGGTTAATTTCGGTACAGGGGAAGTAATGAACAAAATAGAACATAAGAAAACTTATGGAATCAACTCATTAATCTCTAAATGGTGGATCTGATGAAAAGGGTTGCACAAACTGAAATGGCACTGAAGGAGGAATGCCTAATGAAGCAGCTGACTGGTGATGGTATAACTTGAGATTTGTCAACACGGAGAACCAGAACAAAATCTTCCTCAGCGGGAATCCTGCATGGATTCCAGAGCCATGGCTCAATGCCTGCTCAGACATGGAGCAGCGAAGGACGCTCAGGCCGTCAGGAAACACGGCTGAGCAAAGGAAGCGGTCTCCACATCCGTTGACAATGACCAGGAAAGAGAGCTGCAGCACACTGATATTTGTGAAAACCCAGCGACTGAAGGTCCACCACAAGAATTAGCACAATGCAATCAAGTCAATTAATTCTGAAAGTAAAGTAAAACAAATAAGGAGAATAGCAACTAGTTACTATAAAGTAACAAAATTACATAAGTGGCTAAAATTAAATTGTCCAGTGTAATTATTAACAGAAAATTCCCCTTCCTCAGTAAAGTTAACATTTTATTTTATTCCTTTGAAGGTAAACCAGCAGAGTGTTGAATAATAAGACGATGGGTTCTCCTATGACAAAGTAATTAATTACCTCATGTACTGTTAATTAGGAAATAGGCACTTTTAAGAAGAGGATAGCAGGTTTTGAGCATTACAGGAAAATTAAGTATTCAACACTAGAGTGTCACGTTATGATTAAATGACACGAGTTGATTGGGAAAGCAATAACGTATGAAAAGAGATTTATTCTGCAAGCATGGCTTAGCTACGTAAACACTAGGAAAAAGATTAAAGTCATAAATTAAAATAATTTGGTTTGAAGAAATTTCAGAAATAGTTTGAACCCTAAATTTAGTATTTTTTTTTATTTATTTCCTTTAAACATTAGACAAGAAGGACATGTTATTTTTTTTACTAACTTCTCTTTGCCATTATATTCATATTCTTGAAGTGGATTTGAAACCTTTCTGCTAGTATCAGCAGATCACAGGCCTCTGCACAGTTCAGTGAGTATTTTATTTCGGTAATTAAAACCTTGGGTAAAAGTGAATGAATCTGTGACAGCAACCCGTTTTTTTGGTATAACTATAAAAATCCTAATGTAAAAAGATACATGGTGTATTTGTAAATGCTTCATTTGAAAATTGAGTTTCTCACCGGGTAAACAGACTCAGCCAAAATAAAAAAGAGTAAATGACCGGATTTAATAGAGTAATGACAGGACCAGGTTTTGATTGCATGCTTGGCATTAACAACTCAGTCCTGATTGAGAGCACTAACTGTTCTGTCTTCAGTCCTGTTTTTCAGAAATTGAGATTCTGTCCGGTTCTGGCCACCCTTTTTCTGATGGAAGACATCAAAAAAGACGAGAAGAACAGCTGTAAATTGAGCATGGAGAGACGGTATGATAAATTATAAAGTGAAAATCAGACTTATGTCAACCTTTGATTTAAGCAATAAAATTTTGAAGTAACTTATATAGATCTCTCTGGCAAAACGTTGTCAGAAGGTTAGTGTAATAGTTGTTCGCGTAAACATATTATTTACTGTCACATGGATGCTTGTGATCATACCGGTAGGACATAGAAAACTAATATTATAACTTAAATCTAGGTTTTACCTTTGAGGAAAGTAGGTTTCCAGGCAATAACTTATAAAAAAGGGAACTCAACTTTTAATAAAAAGAAATTGGAATAACTACTGTTATACGAACAACATGTGGAAGATTATTTAGCTATTTCTGGGAACAGTTCCGCAGACGTTGATCAACAGATAACTTTATCTTAACAGTTGACCTCTGTTGGTAAACACAGGGTGTCATGTTCTGGACTTTTGCCCTCTTTGCCTCGCTAGCGAGGACACACAGACATTAGATGTTTTCCTAACTTCTGTACAGATATTTCCTAATCTCGGCAAAGAAAACTGAAAATAAACAATGTTAAACTAGTTATTGAGTAGTAAATTGGGTTACATTGCTGAAACAAAATTTTAAGTATTTTAAATAAGGTTACTTTTTGCTCGAAACTGTAATATTATCATTATTAAAAGAGAAGCAAACATTAGCCTGAATCATCTTAAACTTGGAAGAGACCTGAAGTTTCAATGTGACGTTCCTATTAACTCTGCCATAATTCTACTTAAATGGAAAATATAAATGTAAGTACTTCTCTATAAAAAGGATGAGGAAGAAAAAGACGAGTTATACGCTACTTCATAAAGAATGTGTAAGCAGGAAACGACAAGAGAAGGTAAACTTATTAAACTTATTAAATCTGGCAATGGTACGCAACTCTCATTGCACAATTATCCAAACAGTGGACAAACAACAAACTACTATTTGGAAAGGAAAAGGAAAAAAAACAAAACAATTTCACTAATGGTGCACATGCTGACTTATAAAGTATTTATGGTTGCAAAAAGCAAATTATCTTGCAGAAAATATGTAAGTTCCAGAGATTTACAACAGGCAAATTGAACAGGATAAGTGTACGCAGAACAAAACATATCTGATTAATCTTGGAATTGCAAAAAAGGATAAGGACAAAGGGTTATGTGTAAGTTATATTTTAGTACTGTGAATGGAATTATAAACAATTCTGACTAAATTACCCGAGTACTAAAAGAGGAAAAACTGGTGATGAAGTTTCAAACCTTTTATGGAGAAATAGAGCAGATATTACACATATGGAAAGTAATTGCACCCCACGGTCTATGCAGTCTATGTCTGCCTAGTCTCTGAATTTATTTCATTCTAGCGTCCCTTCTAAATTATCCCATAGCAGCTGACAGTTAGAAAAACTTTGGCAGATTATCCTACTATATGAGAAACGTAAAACTATTCATTAAGTGACTATTTGCTTAACATTTATTTCTTGTTTTTTTCACTTTTGAGCTTTCATACACACGTATGAAAACATGGAATTTAGACAGAAAACATGGAATTTTTAGATGTTTGGAGCACCGACAATAAATTACTACATACAGCATTTAAAAGGTAAATAGGCAACATGTATATTTTATTAGAGGAAAGTAAAAATCAAGCGATTACAGTTACTCTGATGGACACCATGACCATAATATTGTGGTTAAGGACATAAGGGGGGTGTTTAGAAGTTATTGGCATACTTGCTTAAAGACTAGTGGGAGTACATTAATTAACACTAAATAAGAAGTTAAACTCAACGTGGAAGTAAATACTATTTAGTGGTTTAAACTAAACGTTATTGAATGAATCTGAGCAGTCGGTTACATTTTTGGATTAGGATTGCAGTGCAGTACAGAGTAATGAATAATTGAAACTTTTTTTTTCTAAATTCCTGAACAACAGAGAATAGAAACATATCACTTAGCTTTACTTAGTTCTGGAAGGAAAAGGGGGCCTTAACTTCTAACACTTCTTCTTCTTCTTTTCTTCTACTTTTGCTTCTTTATCTTGCATGAAAACCCTGGTCACTAAATTTTAATCGTAAAGATGGATATTTCTGTTAGAGATATCTTTCAGGAGCAGACGGAGAGCAGATTTGCACAGGAGAATGGCTGAATCTGGGTACTGGCGGAGTAAGCCCTGTGAACATATCCTTCTAAATTGTGAATTTTGATGAATGATTTTGTGACAAATGAGGACATTGTAAACCTTTTTTGATAAATATGTGTAAAGTCACTATTTTGCCGTTGATGTGGACTTTAAGTTCTAAATGTGCTCATGTATATTTTTTTTTTTACCTTTCTACTGTTCCTATGTCCTGGAGTGGAGCATGATTCATGGAGGATGGGATGAATTGTCACCGAAGCGGACTTTCATGTTTGGGCTGATAATATAATGAGAAAAGGTGATGTTATTAGAAAACAATTCGAACAATTTTTCAGTAAGACCATTGCTTTAGCTGCTGCAGGTTGCATGTTATGCTGTGGCTAAACATTCTACATTATTTTCAAACATTATGTTCTCTGTGTTCTTAATATTTTGTTTTTAATTGAGTCGGCATAGCTGTTGTTTTTGTTTTGATTTAAGCTTCCAGGTGAGCGATCTTGGAAGGTATTTAAGTTTGGAAGTTCAAGTCGAATACACACAAAAAGATCATGTTGCAGGATAAGTTAAGGTGCAATTACGTATACACTGAGTGTTGTAATGTTATTAGTGAATTCTTACAACTTATACTCAGTACGAGTTGAGATAAAACTGAAATGAAATCAAATGGACACTAAACATCAATGTTAAAGAAAATGTACATTAGCCCTATTGACATTTAAAGGATATCATCATGAGACTAGTGAAGACTCTGAGCTGGGAAATCATTGTAATATACGATACTGGTTAGTTTTTCCTGTCTCCTTAGGGCGACCCAGGGACGTAGAAGGGCGGGGTCCCTCTTTGTGTGCTGGACTAAGGGACTCAGAGGCATGATGTTTGCAACAGAGGGGGCCCTGCACCAGGACTGTGAGAAAGCAGTGCAATTTAATCAAAGGACCCTGGAGAGCGACATACGGTGTCAGCGACATGAGGACAAGAACTTTGCCAAACTACGAAGCTGCCAATCCCACCAAATGTTATAATTTCTGAGTTTATTTATGCTATGCTAAATCTCTGAAGTTTTTGATTTATAAGGTGCATCATGGGGATGGTTTTAAGTGGATGTTTTTGGGCGGTAGCCATAGCAACTGAATGATGCTATTATACTATTCTAATTTTTTTTTTTTTTTAATTTTGCTTAATATGTTTGTCTTTTTTCCTGTTATTTTTAAGATGTTTATGTCTTTTGACTACATTGTGAGTAACATGGCTGGGTTTCTGAGCCATGCTGGTCGGTCAGGTGGTCGGCTGGCGGACGCCCGTGGGGGAGGGGTCCATGCAACAGTTTTTACCCTGAATAAACACATAAATACCAGCGACAGGGATTTTTCGGTTGCATATGGTCAGAAATAACTGGCATATGGAAAAACAATGGACATTTTGTACATTCGTATATAGTTCAGTGCATGTTTTTATTTTATTCTACACTTACGACCATACATTACCAATTTTTCTTTGTTCTTTTTTCTGTTTGATACTCAAAGCAAGTATTTTTACCCTTTTATATTCCTCTATTACTCCACATTTACATTATTCCATTTTTCTTATAGTTCCCGGTGTGATTTTTCCCTTGATATGGCTCACGTAAGTGAGCCAAGGGGGGATGTGTGGACGGATTAATCTTTTATTATTGCCAAGATTGAACCCTGTTTGTCTTAATAACTGAAATCACTGCCCAAAGAATGATTAGTTCTAGAATGTTTCACTGAATCACAACAAGGTAAAGTAAGGCCAAAGCAACTTTAGTTAAACTACTCTTGGCTCTTACTCTGTTTCTGTTTTTTTCCAAAGTTCTGTTTATAAGACTTCCTAGAAATGGAAGAGCACACACACACCCCTCCAACTAGGGAGGGAGGGTTTTTGGTCCAGAGCAGCGCCTGTACACAGTAAGATATCATGTTCCTATTTACATCATACTGTATCCCTATAAAGGCTGAAAGTTACCCCATATCGTTGGGATTGTTGGGACTGCCGTGAAATGAAGATGATTGTAAGTCCAGAATAAACGAATCCCCCTGCTGGTCATTGAAGAGAAGTTGTGGTGTCTGGTCTTGTCTGTCTGTCTGTTTTTAAGGTTAAACCCTCTCCCACAATGGCAATAAGTCAAGAAGCTTCCTAGTGTCATGGTTGAGTTCTGGTTTGACTTCATTTTGCTGTTATTTTCATTTTTCATCTCATGTGGGTTTGGTTTGACTTTATTTATTGTTAGTTTTCATTGTCATCAGTTATTTTCTGTCATCTTCACTTCACCTCCTCTGCAGTTAGTCACACCTGCCAGCCACTAATTAGCCAGACTCACTTCACCTGCCAGCCTCCCTACTTAAGCCTCACTCTGCTGTCACTCCTTTGCCGGTCCGTCATCATTCTACACCCTCTCCATGCCAGTCCCTCTGTAAGTCTTTATATTCTGCTGCTCGTTTTTGGAGAAGCTTTGCTTTTTGTCCAGGTGTCTCCTGTGGACTGCTAACCTGACAAGCCACTCTGGAGAAGCTCTGCTCTGTTCCGTGGTGTACCCTGTGAGTTGCTAACCTGACAAGCTGCTCTGGAGAAACTCAGCTCTGTGCCCTGGTGTCTCCCAAGTTCTGCTAACCTGACTAGCCACCCTGGAGAAGCTCAGCCCTGTGCCCTGGTGTCTGCAACGAACTGCTAACCTGTTGTGGCTACGGGGCCTGCTAGCCGAGCAGTACTAAGCTTTCCCTGCTGCCTGGATAGTCGTGACTCTCTCTCACTCCGGGCCGTCAGCTCCTGCCATCACCTTCACTCCGGTTCTGTGTTACCTGCTCCTCTGGCCTCATCAAACCTCCATCATCAACCTTGCAATAAAGACTGTCAATTTTAGTCCCGTGTGTGTGTGGTTCTGAGTTCATCCGTAGACAAATCGTGACAGTACGGACCGGCCAAACGATGATCTCAGACACCACACGGGTCTTACCTGCAGGGGTTGACGACACGGAAATCCTCGCATATGTGGAGATGTGCCAACGCCAGATGAGGGAGAGGTACGCCAGGATGGCTTCTGCCCGGGACCCTGCGCCACCGATCCGGGCCGACTCCACTCCCCTGGTGGTCCACGTGGGCGTGGTTACGGCTACTTCGGAGCCCAGGGAAGGAAGCCGCTCAGCCTCTCGTCGTCTCGGTCATCACCTCCATGACTTGCAGCTGGCCCCTCGAGTGAGGCTCATCGTTCCACCTTGCAGAGCCCCACGCATCAAGGAGAGCCAGCTGTGGGAGTTCTACTACGGTGACCGAGACGACCTTCTGCCCTGCTGGCCAGCTGCTACCCCCGAGATTGCCCCGGATTCCTCATCTGTCCCCTCCCGGCGAAGACAGCAGAACCACCGGCGCGGAGGGTCCGTCAAGGCTCAAGAGGAGGTTAAGGAGGATCCGCCTCCAACCTCGGCATCCGCTGAAGCCTGTAGCCCGGCGCCGCTCTCTGAAGCCTGTAGCCCGGCGCCGCTCTCTGAAGCCTGTAGCCCGGCGCCGCTCTCTGAAGCCTGTAGCCCGGCGCCGCTCTCTGAAGCCTGTAGCCCGGCGCCGCCCTCTGAAGCTTGTTGCCCGGCGCCGCCACCCTCTGAAGCTTGTTGCCCGGCGCCGCCGCCCTCTGAAGCTTGTTGCCCGGCGCCGCCGCCCTCTGAAGCTTGTTGCCCGGCGCCGCCGCCCTCTGAAGCTTGTTGCCCGGCGCCGCCGCCCTCTGAAGCTTGTTGCCCGTCACAGCCCGAAGTAGCCGAGGGAGTTGTTCCGCCTCAAGCCGAGGCCTCCGAGGAAGTTGTTCCACCTCAAGCCGAGGCCTCCGAGGGAGTTGTTTCGCCTCAGGCCGAGGCCTCCGAGGGAGTTGTTCCGCCTCAGGCCGAGGCCTCCGAGGGAGTTGTTCCGCCTCAGGCCGAGGCCTCCGAGGGAGTTGTTCCGCCTCATGCCGAGGCCTCCGAGGGAGTTGTTCCGCCTCAGGCCGAGGCCTCCGAGGGAGTTGTTCCGCCTCAGGCCGAGGCCTCCGAGGGAGTTGTTCCGCCTCATGCCGGGGTCGTCCTCTACGACGCCCGCGCCAGGCCTTCCAGCTCGGCCGGGTCCGCCGATTGCAGCCTCCGAGCCATTTGACTTTGCCTCGTCGGGGCCATCCACCACGGCGCCCGCTTCTGACTGTTCTGTTCGGCCGGAGCCGCAGACTGCGGACTTCGAGCCGCTCGACTCTGCCTCATCGGGGCCGCCCACCACGGCGGCCGCCTCTAAATTTTCTGTTCGGCCAGAACCGCAGACCGCGGTCTCCGTGCCGCTTGACTTTGCCTCGTCGGGGCCGCCCTCCTCGAGGGTTTAATCGGGCGATGCTGCTCCGCCGCCTGCCTCGTCCAGGACGACCTCCACGAAGACTATTTCTTTTTTGGCTTAGCAGCCGTTTTGCCTGCGCTCTTAAGGCCAGTGCTTTCTGTTTAATTTTGTTAAAACTCGGCCTTAGTTTGGAGTTATTCAGAATTCCTCAGTTTAGAATTATTTAGGGGGTTCTTGTTTTCTTAGAGTTCTTAGTCTCTGTTTTGCTTTGTTTTTCCTGCTCCGTTTTAGGATTCTAGATTTTGCCTTAGTTTCCTAGCTTTGCTTTGCTTTCTCATTATAGCTTTAGTTCTCTGGTTTTCTCGTTAGTGTACTTATTCATGTTCTAGTTTTCTTGTTTTGCCTTGATTTGTAGTTTAGCTTTAGTCTCATAATTTTGCTTAAGTATTGTTTTTTACCTTAGTCTTTCAGCTTCAGTTTTGTGTTACTTTAGCTATCTAGTTTTTACATTAGTTTACCAGTTCGGGCCCTAGTTTCTCTGTTTTGTTTTAATTTTCTGATATCGCATTAGTTTTATAGTTTTTCTTTATTGTTTAGTTCCTTTCCTAGTTTAGTTTTATTTTCTAGTTTTTGTTTCGGTTTTTCTTTTGTGTTCCCCTCTACCCTAGTTTTCTGGGTTTGCTTTATAGTTTAGTGCATGCCTTTTGTTTTCCAGTTCTTGGTTAGATCCTTATTTTGTATAGCGCTCTTTAGGTCCCAGCGCTCCTTAGGCTTCTTATCCCTGGTTTTGAGCCTTACGCTCCTTTACTTTGTCTGATTCGTGCTCCCTTAGTTTTTGTTTGGACCTCCCAGTTCTTTTGTTCCCCGACGTGTTAGAACGCCCTTCGTATTTGATTTTCTCGGTTCCCCGGCGTGTTAGGACGCCCTCTGTTCTCGGTTCCCCGGCGTGTTAGGACGCCCTCTGCTCTCGGTTACCCGGCGTGTTAGGACGCCCTCTGCTCTCGGTTACCCGGCGTGTTAGGACGCCCTCTGCTCTCGATTCCCCGTCATGTTAGGACGCCCTCTGTTCTCGATTCCCCGGCGTGTTAGGACGCCCTCTGTTCTCGGTTCCCCGGCGTGTTAGGATGCCCTCTGTTCTCGGTTCCCCGGCGTGTAAGTACGCCCTCCGTTCTTGTTCCTAGGCGTTTAGATGTTCCTGCTTCCCTCACATCCCGACGTTCTCTTCCCCAAGCCCCGGCGTTTCCCTCACGCCCCGGCGGGTTTCCCTTTCGCGTTAAGTACGCCCGTTCCTTCCCTCTGGCGCTGTCGTACGCCTGTTCTTCCCTCTGGCGTTGTCGTACGCCTGTTCTTCCCTCTGGCGTTGTCGTACGCCTGTTCTTCCCTCTGGCGTTGTCGTACGCCTGTTCTTCCCTCTGGCGTTGTCGTATGCCTGTTCTGCCCGTTTTTGCCTTGTAGCGATGTTCGCCTGTTCTGCCCGTTTTTGCCTTGTAGCGATGTTCGCCTGTTCTGCCCGTTTTTGCCTTGTAGCGATGTTCGCCTGTTATGCCCGTTTTTGCCTTGTGGTGATGTTCGCCTGTCATGCCCGTTTTTGCCTTGTGGCGATGTTCGCCTGTCATGCCCGTTTTTGCCTTGTAGCGATGTTCTCCTGTCATGCCCGTTTTTGCCTTGTAGCGATGTTCTCCTGTCATCCCCGTTTTTGCCTTGTGGCGATGTTCGCCTGTCAGCATCGGTTAGATGCCTTTAGTTTGGTTTACCAACATCTGTTAGACGCCCTTTGTTTGGTTTACCAGGGGTTGTTAGAAACCCCCTTTTAGTTCGCCCTTGTGGGTAGTTTTGGTTTGATTTTAGCCCACCATCCTACCTTCCCTCCACCCACCCAGGTTAGATCAGCTTGGTTTTGACCCTAGCCCTCCATCCTGCCTTCCCTCCGCCCACCCAGGTTAGACCAGCTTGGTTTTGACCCTAGCCCTCGATCCTACCTTCCCTCCGCCCACCCTGGCTCGGTCATGTGGACGGATTCATCTTTTATTATTGCCAAGATTGAACCCTGTTTGTCTTAATAACTGAAATCACTGCCCAAAGAATGATTAGTTCTAGAATGTTTCACTGAATCACAACAAGGTAAAGTAAGGCCAAAGCAACTTTAGTTAAACTACTCTTGGCTCTTACTCTGTTTCTGTTTTTTTCCAAAGTTCTGTTTATAAGACTTCCTAGAAATGGAAGAGCACACACACACCCCTCCAACTAGGGAGGGAGGGCTTTTGGTCCAGAGCAGCGCCTGTACACAGTAAGATATCATGTTCCTATTTACGTCATACTGTATCCCTATAAAGGCTGAAAGTTACCCCATATCGTTGGGATTGTTGGGACTGCCGTGAAATGAAGATGATTGTAAGTCCAGAATAAACGAATCCCCCTGCTGGTCATTGAAGAGAAGTTGTGGTGTCTGGTCTCGTCTGTCTGTCTGTTTTTAAGGTTAAACCCTCTCCCACAGTCACTGTTTAGTTTTGTTTTGGGGTTTTTTTCTTTTTAGGCCGTCCGGAGACCGGCCTTGAGGGGGGGGGGGGGGGGGGGGGGTAATGTCATGGTTGAGTTCTGGTTTGACTTCATTTTGCTGTTATTTTCATTTTTCATCTCATGTGGGTTTGGTTTGACTTTATTTATTGTCAGTTTCATTGTCATCAGTTATTTTCTGTCATCTTCACTTCACCTCCTCTGCAGTTAGTCACACCTGCCAGCCACTAATTAGCCAGACTCACTTCACCTGCCAGCCTCCCTACTTAAGCCTCACTCTGCTGTCACTCCTTTGCCGGTCCGTCATCATTCTACACCCTCTCCATGCCAGTCCCTCTGTAAGTCTTTATATTCTGCTGCTCGTTTTTGGAGAAGCTTTGCTTTTTGTCCAGGTGTCTCCTGTGGACTGCTAACCTGACAAGCCACTCTGGAGAAGCTCTGCTCTGTTCCGTGGTGTATCCTGTGAGTTGCTAACCTGACAAGCTGCTCTGGAGAAACTCAGCTCTGTGCCCTGGTGTCTGCTATGGACTGCTAACCTGACAAGCTACTCTGGAGAAACTCTGCTCTGTTCCCTGGTGTATCCTGTGAGTTGCTAACCTGACAAGCTGCTCTGGAGAAACTCAGCTCTGTGCCCTGGTGTCTCCCAAGTTCTGCTAACCTGACTAGCCGCCCTGGAGAAGCTCAGCCCTGTGCCCTGGTGTCTGCAACGAACTGCTAACCTGTTGTGGCTACGGGGCCTGCTAGCCGAGCAGTACTAAGCTTTCCCTGCTGCCTGGATAGTCGTGACTCTCTCTCACTCCGGGCCGTCAGCTCCTGCAATCACCTTCACTCCGGTTCTGTGTTACCTGCTCCTCTGGCCTCATCAAACCTCCATCATCAACCTTGCAATAAAGACTCTCAATTTTAGTCCCGTGTGTGTGGTTCTGAGTTCATCCGTAGACAAATCGTGACACCTAGCTAATCAGCTTAAAATAAATAAGGAGAAAACTACTATATTTGCAGTTACAGATTCAACTGGTAATACAGTAAGTGAACCGGAGTGTATAAATAATACCTTCCGCGATTTCTACAAATCTTTATACACACCACAGATAAATCCATCAGAGAAGGATATTAAGCAATTTCTGGATAAAATTACACTTCCTAAATTATCAGATAACCAAAGAATGACACTGGATTCCCCGCTGACAACAGCTGAAACCCAGGAAGCTCTTAAAAGCATGCCTAATAAAAAGGCTCCAGGTCCAGATGGATTCCCCACTGAGTTTTATAAAGAGTTCTGGAATATTCTAGCCCCAACGTTCCACAGAATGTTGCAGGAAATACAGGAAAAAGGTAGATTTCCAGCTAATATGAATTCTGCCACCATCAGCCTTCTGCTCAAGCCAGACAAAGATCCTGTGTTGCCCACTAGTTATCGTCCGATATCCTTAATTAATGTGGATATTAAGATAATCTGTAAAGCTTTTGCAAAAAGATTAGACAAAGTAACTCCTCTCATAATACATCCAGATCAAACTGGTTTCATCAGAGGAAGGCAGTCATCCACAAACACACGCCGATTACTTAATTTAATTGATTATTCCTACAGTAAAAACATTAAAACCAATATATTGTCTTTAGACGCAGAAAAAGCATTTGATAGAGTAAATTGGAAATTTTTATTCGCTACTCTTCATAAATTCGGTTTTGGCGATTTATTCATAAATTGGTTAAAAATTCTATACAATTCTCCAACAGCCTGTGTCAGGACAAATAATCAAATATCTTCCAGTTTTTGTCTACAGAGGGGCACCAGGCAAGGATGCCCTCTTTCTCCATCACTTTTTGCCATCTTTATAGAACCTCTAGCAGCAACAATCAGACAAACAAAAGCTGTAAAAGGTATAAAGTGCATGAAAATAGAGCATAAGATTAGTCTGTACGCGGATGATGTATTACTTTATCTCCAGCATTCAAATAATTCTCTTTTACAAGTAATTAGAATACTAGAATCTTTCTCTAAAGTATCAGATTACTCGTTACGCTGATCTAAATCTACGGTACTGTCAATTAATTGCTCTCTCGAAAACTCCCTAGATTTACAAATGCAATCAGGAAATATTAAATATTTAGGTATTACTGTGTCGACTAAATTAACGGATTTACTTAAACTTAACCATGCCCCACTTTTAAACAGGATAGAAGAGGACCTTGAAAGATGGAAATCGCTTCCAATCACACTTATGGGTAGGGTTGTTATGGGTTAGACAGAACGGACCCACACGCAACCACTCTGAAAAAGGTTTCTTTTAATTAGGGCAGGAAAAGGATTAAACACAACGGGGGAATGCGGTAACTCGGAATAGGGAGCGCTGGAACGTGGACGGGGACGCGGAGCGGGAGGATTAACCCAGGTGACCAGGGAGCGACTGACAAAAGAGACCCAGAGGAGGAAGGCACCGACCGGCGAACACCCAGCCGCGGAGTTGAGGATGAGTCGCAGTGGCAGCGTCCGAGAGGGGAGGATCGGTCGCGAACTCAGCTGGCTGAAGATCAGCGAGGTGAGCAACTCTGGAAAGAGAGGCAAACACAGAGAATGGGTTAGCACAAGGGGAAAAACACCAGGGAAGTATTTTTGTTTGATCGCAAGGAGACTTAGGAGATTCAGCGGCACCAAGACTAATGCAGCAGACGATCCGGTGAGGAGTGTTGAGAAAGGCCGGGTTTTTATCTTGAGCTTGATGAAGATGAAGACCAGGTGTGCAGGTGGCAGAGGGTGGTGGTAGGAGGAGCGATGGTTCCAGAACGCAGAGAGAGAGCCGTAGGGAAGGAAGAGACACGAGGGGAAACACAAGACCAAAAACAAACAACAGAAAATATTAGAACGAACTGAAGGAATGCAGAACACTCACCCCCGCTGAGCTGCCACCGTAACAGGACCCCCCCCTCAACGGACGCCACCAGGCGGCCCACCGGGCTTGTTGGGGTGGTTTTTGTAAAAGTCCCGGATGAGGGTTTTGTCCAGGATCTGGGAGGCGGGAATCCAAGAGCGTTCTTCTGGCCCGTAGCCGGCCCAGTCCACCAAATAACGGTAACCCCGGCCCCGGGGACGGACATCTAGGAGACGACGGACGGTGTAGGCTGGGTGTCCGTCAATCAGGCGTGGTGGGGGCGGAGTTGGTTCAGGGATAGAGTGGGGGCTGGACAGCACGGGCTTCACCTGGGAAACATGGAACACTGGGTGGATGCGGAAGTGGGGTGGTAGCTTCAGTTTGACAGCAGTGGGATTAGCGATTGCCTCTATAGGGTAAGGCCCGATGAAACGGGGGGAGAGCTTCTTGGAGGTGGTCTGAAGAGGCAGGTCCCTAGCTGATAGCCAGACCATCTGGCCCGGGCGGTAGTCAGGGGCCGGAGTACGATGACGGTCGGCCAGACGGCGATTGCGTTCGGACGTGCGTTGCAACGCGGCCCGGGCTTCCCTCCATACCCGGCGGCAGCGACGCAGATGTGCTTGCACAGAGGGGACCGCAACTTCCTTCTCCAGCGAAGGGAACAGAGGTGGCTGAAACCCCATGGCCCAGACAAACGGAGATAGCCCAGTAGCTGAGGAGACCTGGGAGTTGTGGGCGTATTCGATCCACGGGAGGAAAGTAGACCAAGAGGTGGGGTTTTTAGCGGTCACACACCTCAACGCGGCCCCGAGGTCTTGATTGAGTCTCTCTGCCTGCCCATTGCTTTGTGGATGGTGGCCGGACGACAGGCTGACAGAAACACCAAGGGCTCGGCAAAACTCCCTCCAGACCTGAGAAGTAAACTGGGGTCCACGATCGGAAACTATGTCCAAGGGAATTCCGTGTAAACGAAAAACGTGGTTCACCAGCAGCTGTGCTGTTTCCAGTGAGGAGGGCAACTTGGGCAGGGGAACAAAATGGGCACATTTGGAAAAACGGTCCACGATGGTGAGGATGACTGTATGACCGTTGGAGGAGGGGAGTCCGGTGACAAAATCTAGGGCGATGTGGGACCAAGGACGACCAGGGACAGGTAGTGGGTTAAGTAGGCCAGCAGGTGGTTGGTGGGAGGATTTTGCTCTTGCACAGGTCTGGCAGGCCGCCACGAAGCTGCGACACTCCTTCTCCATTGACGGCCACCAAAAACGTTGTCGCAGCAGGAACAGCGTTCGGGCCATACCAGGATGACAGGCAAATTTGCTGGCATGAGCCCACTGCAAGACTCGGGAACGGGCACCGGAGGGGACATACAGGCGGTTTGGGGGGCCGTTGCCGGGATCCGGTTCAGTGGACTGAGCACGGCGCACCAGGGATTCCACCTCCCAGACGACCGAGGCGATGAGACAAGTGGGGGGTAGGATGGGGTCCGTGGAGTCCAAGGGGAGGTCTGGGGAGTGGATGCGGGACAGGGCGTCAGGTTTTATATTCTTCGAACCTGGACGATAGGTGAGGGAAAAATTAAATCTAGAAAAGAACAGGGCCCAGCGAGCTTGGCGGGGATTGAGTCTTTTGGCTGTTTGGATGTAGGATAGATTTTTATGGTCGGTCCAAATAACAAAGGGTTGCTCAGCGCCCTCCAGCCAGTGCCTCCACTCCTCCAAAGCCAGCTTAACCGCCAGCAGCTCCCGGTCTCCTATGCTATAATTTCTCTCAGCAGGGGAGAGGCGGCGAGAGAAATACGCACAGGGATGCGTCTTGTTATCAACTGGGGAGCGTTGGGATAGAGTAGCTCCGACCCCGCAGTCCGAGGCGTCAACCTCGACGATAAATTGGAGAGAGGGGTCGGGTGTAACGAGCACGGGTGCGGAGGTAAACATTTTCTTCAAGGTCTCGAATGCGGTGGCTGCTTCGGGAGACCAAACAAACGAAACTGACGCGGAGGTTAAACGGGTGAGAGGGGCCGCCACCATGCTATAGTTGCGTATGAACCGCCTATAGAAGTTGGAGAACCCAAGGAATCTCTGAAGTTGTTTAACCGAGGTGGGAGCGGGCCATTCTGCGACTGCGCGGATCTTCTCCGGGTCTGCTCGGAGATGGCCCTTCTCGATAACAAACCCGAGGAACGGCAGAGTCGTGGCGTGAAAGTTGCATTTCTCTGCTTTGACATACAGACGATTTTCAAGAAGACGTTGGAGGACGAGACGAACATGTTCACGGTGCTGGGCGGCATTCTCGGAAAAAATAAGGATGTCATCCAGGTAAACAAAAACAAAGCGGTGTAGAAAATCGCGAAGGACATCATTAACTAAACACTGGAACACCGCTGGCGCGTTGGTCAGTCCAAAGGGCATGACCAAGTATTCATAATGGCCCAGCGGTGTATTGAATGCTGTTTTCCACTCATCACCGTGACGGATACGCACGAGATGGTAAGCGTTCCGCAGGTCTAATTTGGTGAAAATAGTGGATTTCGCAAGGGCGTCAAAAACAGAATCAAGGAGAGGGAGTGGATATTTGTTTTTTATCGTAATGGCGTTTAAACCACGATAATCTATGCACGGGCGGAGGGATTTATCCTTTTTGGGCACAAAGAAAAACCCAGCAGCGAGAGGGGAAGAGGAGGGGCGGATTATACCGGCGGCTAGGGAATCATGAATGTACTGTTCCATCGATTCTCGTTCGGGGCGAGACAGATTATACAACCTTCCCGGGGGGTAAGACGCACCCGGGTGGATATCGATCGCGCAGTCATATGGACGGTGGGGCGGCAAGGAAAGTGCCAGGTCCTTGCTAAAGACCTGTGATAAGTCATGATACTCCTGCGGTACACCGGTAAGGTCCACAGGGGGCGGTGCAGGGGGAACTGAGATACCCGGGGAGCGAGCGGAGAGTAAACAAGACGCGTGACAAGCGGTGCTCCAGTTACGGACCACGCCGCTACTCCAGTCGATATTAGGATTGTGTTTAATCAACCACGGGAGACCCAGGACCAAGGGAGCGTTTGGAGAGGTGATTAGGTGGAACGAGGTAGTTTAACGGTGGTTTCCTGAGGTGACTAATGTTATGGCGGGGGTGCGGTGAGTGATCTCGTAGGAGGGATTTCCACTTAGGCCGGAAGCGCGGAGAGGGACGTCTAGGCGAACAAATGGAATAGCGAGCTGACGGGCGACCTCTTTATCGAGGAAGCTCTCATCTGCGCCTGAATCTATTAGTGCGCCCAGCGGTTGGTCAACCCCTTCCCAAGTGATAGTAGCGTTTAATAATTTTCGGGGGATCAGGGGAGAAACACGGCTCGCTCGAATCCCCACTGCTGCGGGCGAGCCTACTCTTTTGGCCGCTACGGACAGGAGCGTAAATAATGACCGGGAAGGCCGCAGTATATACAGACACCCTCCAGGAAGCGACGCTCACGTTCGCGTGCTGATAGTTTAGCCCGACCCAACTGCATGGGCTCCTCAGGGGGGAGGCCGGAGCTCGGCACGGATCTTAACCCTGAACTTCGAGGAGGTGAGTGGCCGCGGGGAGGGGTTAACGCTGCAGATCGAGGAGAAGGGAAACCAGAGGAATGAGCTGCTGGGCGAGCAGAGGGAAAAGTGCGCGTTGCGCGTTCTCTGCCTCGCTCGCGCAAACGATTGTCTATTAATGTAGCTTTCTTAACCAGCTCATTAAACTCGGTAGGCACACCCTGAGCGGCTAGGTGATCCTTAACATCGTTACTTAAACCACAGAGAAATAGGTCCCGGAGGGACTTAGTGTTCCACCCGGAACGAGCGGCGAGAATGCGGAAGTCCACCGAATATTCCGCTACGCTGCGGCCGCCCTGGCGCAGCGCAACGAGGCGCGTCGGCGTTTCACTCTCTCTCACAGGGCAATCGAACACCTGCCGAAGCTCGGTGGCGAACGCCGAGTAGGAGGAGAGGGCCGGCGAGGCGACCGCGCTGATAGCCGCATACCAGGCCAGCGCGTCGCCGCGGAGCAATCCGGCGACGTAACACACCTTGGCCTCGTCGGTTTGAAACGTGACAGGCTGCCTCTTAAACACCAGCTCGCACTGGACTAGAAAACCTTCGACCGTCCCCATATCCCCAGCGAATTTATCTGGCATTGCTACGGGCGTTTCGGTGAAGGCTGCGGGAGGAACCACGGGTGGAGTTGCGGGGAGTTGGGGACCTGGAGCGGGCGCGCGGAGGCGGGACACCTCGACGGCCAGATCGCGCAGGGAATCAGTCATGGACTGGATGAGATCTGCCTGCTGTTGGAGGCGCGCGTCCTGAGACGCGACAGCGCAGGCGATCTCATGCGCGGAGGGGGGAGTTGTGGGTGGGGGGTCAGAGTGTGCTGGATCCATAGTGACCGGATCGTTCTGTTATGGGTTAGACAGAACGGACCCACACGCAACCACTCTGAAAAAGGTTTCTTTTAATTAGGGCAGGAAAAGGATTAAACACAACGGGGGAATGCGGTAACTCGGAATAGGGAGCGCTGGAACGTGGACGGGGACGCGGAGCGGGAGGATTAACCCAGGTGACCAGGGAGCGACTGACAAAAGAGACCCAGAGGAGGAAGGCACCGACCGGCGAACACCCAGCCGCGGAGTTGAGGATGAGTCGCAGTGGCAGCGTCCGAGAGGGGAGGATCGGTCGCGAACTCAGCTGGCTGAAGATCAGCGAGGTGAGCAACTCTGGAAAGAGAGGCAAACACAGAGAATGGGTTAGCACAAGGGGAAAAACACCAGGGAAGTATTTTTGTTTGATCGCAAGGAGACTTAGGAGATTCAGCGGCACCAAGACTAATGCAGCAGACGATCCGGTGAGGAGTGTTGAGAAAGGCCGGGTTTTTATCTTGAGCTTGATGAAGATGAAGACCAGGTGTGCAGGTGGCAGAGGGTGGTGGTAGGAGGAGCGATGGTTCCAGAACGCAGAGAGAGAGCCGTAGGGAAGGAAGAGACACGAGGGGAAACACAAGACCAAAAACAAACAACAGAAAATATTAGAACGAACTGAAGGAATGCAGAACACTCACCCCCGCTGAGCTGCCACCGTAACAAGGGTAGCTTCAATAAAAATGATGGTCCTACCTAGAATTAATTATTTATTTTCAATGGTCCCCAATAAACCATCATCTGACTGGTTTAACTCTCTAGACTCTGCCATTTCTAAATTTCTTTGGAAAGATAAACCCCCACGTATTAGCTTAAAGACAATACAGAAAACTAAAGACAGGGGAGGATTAGATTTGCCTAACTTCCATAACTATTACTTAGCAAATAGGCTACAATACATTTCTAAATGGATAAAAAATAGTCTTTTAGATGAGCCTTGGTTAGATATAGAACAGGAAATGTGCAATAATATCATGATTTCAGATCTGCCGTTTATTAGCTCAAATATAAAACGGCATACATGCTTCAAAAATATCAACATTAGTTCTACTCTGACAGCATGGTGGGAGTTCCTTAAAATTAAAAAGTCATCCCTTATCCCATGCAGTCGTACACCTATCTGGAATAACCCAGATATCCTACAAAATTACAAAATGATAAACTTTACATACTGGAAGAATAAAGGTATTAAATATCTGGAACATCTACTTGACAGAACCGAGTTCATCAATTTTGCTAAACTAAATATGCAATATGGCATTAGTAAAAAATAAATTCTTGGAATATGAACAACTTAAATCTATAATTAGAAATAAATATAAGCATATTAATGGTGGTTTACAAATCCCAACTAATATATTAGAGTTCCTAGATTTAACCCCCCCCAAACTACTGTCTAAATCATACAGGACACTGACTAAAATAGATGATTCGATATCTCTTCCTATAATGAAGTGGGAAGAGGATTTATCAGTCAGCTTTGAACAAAACGTCTGGGCTCAGATATGTCTAAGAACTTTCAAATTGACTAGAAACACCAACTTACAACTAATACAATACAAAATCCTTCACAGAGTACACTACACAGGACAAAGATTATTCAAGATGGGGTTGGCACAATCTAATATCTGTCCACACTGCATAGGCAATCATCCTGATAATTATTTTCATGCGTTATGGTTATGCACACCAGTCCAGAGGTTCTGGACACAGATATGTAAGGACTTATCAAAGTGCTTGAGCTGTAAAATTACACCTTCCCCATCAGTTTGCTTGCTCTGGAATTTTGAGGAAAGTCCTCTGAAAAAAGAAATAGTTTACATGGTTTTCACTGCTTTATGTATCGCAAAGAAAACCATCCTCATGAATTGGAAAAGTAAACAAAATCTCAGTATCAATCAGTATCAGGGTTTATACAGGAATGAGAAACCCTAATTTAATGCTTTTTAATGCTGTTTTAATGCTCGTAGAAATAAATTTAATGCCATCAACAAGTACCCATAAATGCAGTGTTGCATTGGATCCAAATGTTGTTCGAAGACCGTCTGATTTCCCGACGTTAGTGGCAGTAGAGCTTGCTCCAGCTGCTGCTGTGCTGTTTGCGGTAGCTAATGCGGACGTGACTGCGTTGGTTACAGAAAAGTAACTTGACATCGTTAGCTGTTGTCTGCCCCTTGCAGCTGATCTGTGTCTGTCTGCAGTGGTGTAGTGGTCCCTGGAGAAGTGGGTATACTCTCAATGCTGCTTTCGTCGCACCAGTATGTCCTGCCTTAAACCACAATATCGCAACGTGATTGGCCTGAAACTGAAAATACGGCTTACAGGCAAGGTTAACGTAGCGTGAGGTTTGAATTAAATTCTGTGTCATCCTGAGATGAGCGGTTGAGATCTCGCGAGAGCTGTGAGCTGTGCGTAAGTAAAATGGCGGCATACATGTAGTTCAAAATTAAATCCACTCAGTTAAGTACTAACCAATAACTGAAAATTAAACAAAGTAAAGTTTAAATATTAACAATTGTCTTATTTTTCACAAGGGAACAAACTGGACGAAGAGACCTTGACGAGCCTGGAGAGCTACCTGGATGAGTGTTTTGATAACATCGTAATGGGGAAATCTAAAAATCCCGCAGCCACAAACACACCTTCACTCAAACGAACCCGGTCTAGCTCTATCGGCACGTCAACTTCTACTCTATCACCCGACAGGAGCTACAGCGACGTCCTGGAATCAGGGTCTGAAATTAACACTCGCCACTCGCCAAATGCGAGTAAATTTCCCGTTTGGCGAGTGAATTTCAGAGGGCTAGCTGCCACATGGCGAGTAAATCTTTGTACCAAGTAAATAAAAAATAAAAAAAAAGTAACAAAGCCCATCTGGGCTGCGGATGATCCGTTCACAGAGCTCAGTCTAGACCCGCCTTCTGCGGAGCTGGTTCAGCTTCTTTCACATCTTATTTCTGGGGAGAGCGGCTCCCAGATAAAGCTTTCATTCAAAACCATTCATAGCTGCACGCTGGATCAGAAAACAGATCTGCTAACCAGATACAGTCTAAAACGCCCATTAGTCTGTTTATAAGTTTCGTTTTTATTAATTCTGCATTTAACTACGTGCGCTCCGAGGGAAGGGAGGAGAGAGGCGCAATTACAATGCCTCAGTGCTGTAACTGCGCCTCTCTCCTCCCTTCCCTCGGAGCCAGGTGCTTTTGTCAGCGACCAGCCAAAATGTCCCAATTAAAATCAATAGGAGAGTCAGTAGCTGTGTTTCATGCTCTTTTGTATTTAACGACACAGAGCCAGTGGTGCTTCGGTGGGCTGCTGCCTTGCGCTTGAATTCAGGTGCCCAAATTTACGTTACATGTAATATAGGTGCGGACTTTTTAAGGAATCAGGGGCTTCAGCTCAGACCCATTATTCATTCTCTTCCCTCTAAAGGAGCCCTTTACAGTCTTTATTTATGCATTTCCCCCACTGTTTATCCGTCGCGCGTAGCGCACGAGGGTAAAATCCAGCAGCTGGATCAGCGTAAAGACGCAGCGTGAACCCCTGCGTGCTTTAAGTGTTGTAGCTGAGGGAAAAATGTTGGACTGTATAGGCTTGATGAAACTCTGCCTCATTCACAAATTAGACCAACACGGATAGAATAATGATAATCTGTAGTGTTTCTATCGCCTGGATATAAATGTGATAATTCTTATTGTGCCTTTTATAATCAACTACAATATTTTCTTATTAAAGTCAGGAAACAAAGATTTCTCTTCCAGGGTCGAGACAGCCACGGCCCCAACCACGCCCCCCGAAAATTAACATAATCTCACTCTTAATTTTTGATAAAAATTGAGGTCTGGTCATGATTAATATTTTGGCCGGTAAAAAATATGCCTGGCCGGTTGATTTTAACATTTACCGGCCAACTTGGCCGGTGAATCAGGAAGTTAATTTCGGGCACTGCCTGGAATCCATCGACAAGAAGCTTACCAGCCTGGATGCTCGCCTTGCTTTGGTAGAGGTCCTCCATAAAGTTTCAGGCCCTCAGGGAGTCGGTGGAATTTAGCCAAGCCCAGCTAGCTTCTATCGCCGCGGAGAACGAGGCGCTGAGGGGGAAAGTTACGGAGCTCACCGAGGGGATGATGCAGCTGTCCGGCGAAAATAATGCTTTTGGTGAAGATACACAAAATTGTTTGTCTTGTCTTGAATCACTGAGATGCCCAGTATGTAAGACACCTCACCCATGTCTTTCATCTTGTATCTCTTTTTCAGAGCAACTTTCAACTCACTCATGCTCTGCAGTGACTTTGTGATCAGAATCAGATCATCGACATAAACAGCTAAGATCTCTAGCTCCTGTCGAGCTCTCACGAACACACAGGGATCTGATGTGCTCTGATTGAATCCAAGATCTTCCATGAACTCTGTGAAAGTCTTACTCCAGCAGCGAGGTGACTGCTTAAGGCCGTAGATTGACTTTTTCAGCTTGCACATCAAGTGCTCTTGGCCTGGTCTGACGTACCCGTCTGGTTGCCCCATGTAGATTTCCTCCTCTAGATGTCCATTTAGAAATGCAGTAACGACATCCATCTGGTGTACATGCATGTTATTCTGAACAGCAAAGGACAGCAATGCACGAATTGAGCTGAATCGTACAACAGGTGAGAACGTTTCATCATAGTCAGCGCCATACTTCTGTGAATAACCCTTAGCAACAAGTCTGCACTTGTATCTCTCCACTTCTCCATCACTATGGTTCTTAACCTTGAACACCCATCTCAAACCTATCGGCTTTCTATCTTTTGGCAATTCCAGTAAGTCCCAAGTATCATTTTCAAGCAGAGACTTGTACTCCAAACAAGATTTTTGAAGTATCGGCAAATACAGCGGATGTCGGAGCCATTTGGCCTTGATCAGGCTGCCGGCTGCATGACGCGCTCACTCTGGCTGTGAACGGACAAACCTGGCAGGTGAATGGAGCTAAGCCGAAAAGCTGGCTGCGCTGGAACGCAGACTGACTTTGGGGTTGAACTCAAAGGGAGATGGGATAAAATCTGGGAGTGAAGCGCGAAAAAGCCCAATAATTTGGAAAATTGGATTTATGTGGAGCCAGCAAAAGACTTAAAAGCTGACAGGAAAGGCAGTGCAGCTTGTCTCATAACAAATAACATATTTGGATTCCCTCCCTATCTTCTCCTGGATTGTTATGACGGAGTGCCCAGAAAAGCCCCCGGCTACCCCCCTCCCCCGCTGACACCTGAGGATGCTTCTCTGAACTGTGGGCCGGCTGATAACATCAAGGACAATGGCCTCTGGAGAGTGTTCACGGAGAAAAACACTTTCGCCCATACACACACGCATAACTGATACTCATAAAAACTGATGATTTACACTCACGCGACAGGTCTCAAATGTTTACCTTCTGCATACATGTTGTCTTGTGTTTATTTGTGCTTTTGTGCTATGAGGGGTTTTTTTGTGTCGGTTGTTTGTCTCTTTATAGGTGAGAGCATAAATAGGCAAACATCTGTCTCTTTTTTTTCTCCCTCCCCTCTTTCCCCCATGTTGTTGCTCTTTCTTCGAGAGTTTCAAGGCAGCGCCTGTAAACTCCGTTTAGGCGGGGTCTGGGCAGTTTGGAGGAATGTGGCCTTGACAGCTGCGCTTTTTAGCAGCGGCTGGCTGGCTGCGTTCCTTGGCAACGCAAGGCCTCAGTCAATCGTTCCCCCCAAATGTTTGTTTGTTAAGTGTATGTGATGGACGGTTGTACTGGAACTGACTTTTCGATTGCAATGCAAATTGTAATTGACAAATAAAATTTGATTGATTGATTGAAATCAGCTGCTTCCTTCCATTCCTTAGCATTGGAACTCATCATTGCTTCCTTCAGTGTACTTGGCTAATTTACACTACAGACATTTGCATAATGTTCAACAGTCACTATGTCTGCATATTCATCATAGCCATACCTTTTTGGAGGCTTTCTGACTCTCCCGCATTCTCTCGGAGCTTCATTGACTGGTGTGTCATCGTTGACTGATGCTCCTCTTTCATCAGGACCACTGCCAGCATCACTGTCTGAACAAGACACTTCCTGTTTCCAGTCAAAGTCATTCTCATTGAAGATGACGTCTCGGCGAATCAGAATCCTCTTTTTCTTCTCATCCCACAGACGATAGCCCTTGGCATTGTTGGCATATCCCACGAAGCGAAGCTTCACCGCTTTCTTGTCCAGCTTTCTCCTCTTTACTTGGAACATGTGCATATGCCACACAGCCAAAAACTCTCATGTGACTGATGTTCGGCTTTTTGCCACACCATCTCTGGTACGGGGTCTGTTGCTTTAGAAGTGATGTGGGCAACCTGTTCTGCACGTAGGCTGCTGTTGCTACAGCCTCTGCCCAATACATGTTTGGCAGCTTTGCATGAGACAGCATACTCCTTGCTGCTTCAACTAATGTCTGATTGTTTCTTTCAGCTACACCGTTTTGCTGTGGTGTATGGGGTACAGACATTTCATGGTGGATGGCTTGAGCTTTCAGGTATTCTTGGAATTCTTTCGACGTGTATTCCCCACCATTGTCTGTTCTAAGTCTTGTAACTCTTTGTCTCATTGGAGAATGTTCTCTCGAACTCTTTGAACTTGCTGAGCACTTCACTTTTCTGCCTCATGAAGTATACTTTGCAGCATCTTGAGTAATCATCAATGAATGTCACAAAATACTTTGACCCTCCTATAGATTCAGTCTGCATGGGACCACAGACGTCACTATGAATCAGCTGCAGTTTGCGCTTTGAGCGTATTGCTCCCACTGAGTTAAATGGCTTCCTAGCCAGCTTACCCTCCACCCACGCTTCACAGAAGGAGTTCTCTTTATCAGCAGAAAAGTCCATTCCACTCACCAGAGGTTTCAGCTCCTTCAGCATGGTAGTGTGGCTCAGTCTTTGATGCCATAGGCTGGCTGCAACTGATGCATTTCCTGCTGTATGAGGGACAGGCGTACTCCCCTCCACGTCCAGCTGGTATAGTCCATCGGATCGTTGTGTTCCCATTCCTCGAAAATCTCCATCTTTTCCACGAATGTAAGGCAAGGCAAGGCAAGACAAATTTATTTATATAGCACAATTCAGTACAAACACAATGCAAAGTGCTTTACATGATTAAAATATAGCAAATTAAAACAGAATAAAATCAAGTAGGAATTAAAAGTTGATAGAAAAAAGAACATAAAAGTGGTGATTCAGTTAACTAGAACAGTTGAAGGCAATCCTAAACAAATGTGTTTTTAACCTTGATTTAAAGGAACTCAGGCTTTCCGCACCTTTACAATTTTCTGGAAGTTTGTTCCAGATAAGTGGAGCATAGGAACTAAATGCTGCTTCTCCTTGTTTAGTTCTGGTTCTAGGTATGCAGAGTAGGCTGGAGCCAGAAGACCTTAATGGTCTGGATGGTTGATACACTGATAACAAGTCTGTGATGTATTTAGGTGCTAAGCCATTCAGGGATTTATAACAGAAGTATTTTAAAGTCTATTCTCTGAGATACAGGGAGCCAATGTAAGGACTTTAGAACTGGGGTGATGTGGTCTACTTTCTTAGTCTTAGTGAGGACGCGGGCAGCAGCGTTCTGGATCAGCTGCAGCAGTCTGATCCACTTTTTAGGCAGGCCTGTAAAAACACCGTTGCAGTAATCAATTCGACTAAAAATAAACGCATGGATTAGTTTTTCCAGATCCTGCTGAGACATTAGTCCTTTAATCCTAGAAATGTTCTTCAGGTGATAGAAAGCCGACCTTGTAACTGTCTTTAGATGCTTTTGGAGGTTCAGGTCTGAGTCCATCATTACACCCAGATTTCGGGCCTGATTAGTGGTTTCGAGCTGAAGCTGTGTGCTAACTTTTGATCTCTCCTCTATTGGTCCAAATATTATTACTTCTGTTTTGTTTTTATTCAACTGAAGAAAATTTTGGCACATCCACGTATTGATTTCTTCTAGGCATTTACTCAGTGCCTGAACTGGTTCATAGTCACCTGGTGACATGGTGATGTAGAGCTGTGTGTCATCTGCATAGTTATGGTAGCTGATGTTGTTATTTCTTATGATCTGAGCTAGAGGGAGCATGTAGATATTGAATAGGAGGGGACCCAGGATGGATCCTTGGGGAACACCACATGTGATTTTTGTCATCTCTGACGTAAAGTTACCTACTGACACAAAAAAGTCCCTGTCCTTTAAGTAGGATTTAAACCAGTGGAGAGCTGTACCACTGATCTCCTCTAAGCTTTTGGAGTTTATTTGGCTGAATTGGGACATTTTGTCAGGATAAGTTCCAGCTGAATACAGCTTTGGTTCTAGAGTTGGTGTGGATGTACAAACTGATCTTCTAATTTTTAGGATTTTCTCAGTAGAGAAGTTAGCAAATTCATTGCAGGCCCTGGTGGAGTGGAGTTCAGAAGCCACTGACACAGGAGGATTTGTGAATCTGTCGACTATGGAAAACAAGACACGAGCATTATTAATGTTTTTCTTGATGATCTCTGAGAAGAAAGATTCCCTTGCATTTTTCAGTTGTAAGTTATATCTGTAAAGTCTCTCTATATAGATGTCATAGTGAACCTGGAGTCTCGTCTTTCTCCACCTGCGTTCAGCTTTTTGACATTCCCTTTTTTCACCTCTAACTGCTGGAGCCTTTCTCCAAGGAGATTTTTTTTCCCGGAAAAATCCTTCACTTTAACTGGAGCAATGCAGTCAATGATGTCTGAGACTTTAGACTGAAAGTTATCTACTAGTTCATCTACTGAGTTGCAGCCCAAGGTTGAAGTAGCAGAGTAAGCTTGAATAAAAGTTTCCGTGGCATTGTCCTTAAAGGTGCGTTTTCTTACGGTGTCCCTTTGGCTAAATGAGTCACTGGAAATTATACATTCAAAAGTAACAGAGAAGTGATCGGATAGGGCAACATCAGTTACATTGACGTTAGAAATGTTTAGACCTTTAGTGATGATCAAGTCTAAAATATGTCTCTGTTTGTGTGTTGGCTGTTTAACATGCTGAGATAAACTAAAGTTTCTAAGTGTGTCACACAGTTCTTTTGCACTTCTGTCTTCAGGGTTGTCAATGTGAAAGTTGAAGTCTCCAACAATAATTAAACAGTCATAATCAACGCATATCACAGACAAGAGGTCACTAAAATCATTAAAAAAGTTTGATGTGGACTTAGGAGGCCTGTAAACATTCAGAAACATAGTTCGTACCAGGCTCTTTACCTGGAGAGCAAAATGTTCAAAAGAGTCAAATTTTCCCAAAAACACCTTTTTACACTTTAGTGAATCATTAAACAATGTTGCTACTCCTCCACCTTTCCTTTGCTGTCTGCTCTCACAAAGGAAATTGTAGTTTGGCGGTGTCGACTCCATCAGTATAACTTCTTCATTAGATTCATGTAACCATGTTTCTGTTAAAAAACATTACATCAAGATTATTGTCAATAATGAAGTCATTAATTAAAAGGGATTCTCCTGACAGAGATCTAATGTTTAGTAAACCCAGTGTACATGACTTGGTGGTTGATGGTGTCTCTGTGGCAGGTTGCATCTGACAGTTTATGACTTTTAAGTACGATTGATTATTCCTGTTTGTTTTCCTTTTGCTTTTCTTATTTCTGCCACGTATCATAACATATATTCCATATTCTCTGTCAAGAGGCCCAGGCTGATGCTGGAAGCGGTCTTGTCTGATAAACGTACTGCCAGGGCCCGGTGTACATCACAAGGAAGTTATCCGAAGGTCTTCAGGACAGGCATGTTCTGTGATATGTAGAGGAGGGGGAGGATCTGGACCTCTGCGTCCTTTGGAGGATGCTGATTTAGTTACAGAACTGCGGTTTTCAGAATTAATATGTGGAGAGGATGTCAACTGTAGACCAATCTTAAGGACTTTGTTCATGTTATGAGAAAAATCCAGAAAAGGAACCTCTGGGCTTTGTGGAGAGCAGGGGGAGGCGGGTGCAGTCTTGATCGGTGTTCGTGACGATGGAGATTCTTGGTCCTCTCTTTGTCCTGCTGAGATCTGGGATGAATCCTCCTGTAGTTCTGGCGTAGCCTCTTTCTGTGTCATCTTTCTGGCCATCTTTATCTTGGCTTGTTCGGGCTGTACTGGGCTTATCATTTGTTTTGGCACTGGATGAACTTTATTTTGGAACAAAGCTGATGGTGCATGGTTCACAGAATAGAAGATGTTTGAAATCAGCCGTTTTGCACCTGACCTATTTAGAGAGAAACCATTTCTGTTGAACAGATGTCTCCTCTCCCAAAATATATTAAAGTTGTCTATGAAGGTTACAGTTGTTTGTTTGCATGTTTTTCCAACCAATTGTTTAGTATCAAAATTCTGGAAAAAATCTCGTCTCCACAATTAACGGGTGCACGAGGCCCGCTGAGAAACACTTTGACATTAAGGCCATCAACTAAGTTCAACAGATGAATGTAATCCTCTTTCAATACTTCTGATTTTCTTATCTGGATGACATCGCCCAGGTTGTATTATTAGTTTTTCCAAGGTCGGGCGTTCTTTCAAGATCCTTGGAAGGATGTCTAATATATCAGACACCAGGCCACAGTTCGAATTGTTATAAATCAACACCTCTGTGTTTTTCTTGTTACAGAAATGTTTAATCCCACTTACAGATCGATTGCATAAAATCAGGGTCCTTGGCCCCGTGGCATGTCTTTTCTCTGGTAGCTTAGTGTTGACATACCTCTGAATGTTGTCATGATTCTCCTGGGTCACATTTTGGAGCGGAGCAAATCTGTTTCGTAATGGAATTCCAGCATTTCCATCAGGTTTACTCCTATCATTTGTTGTGGGAACAGTCCCCTGCTGTTTCATTTGTCCTGGGACAGTTCTCTGTAGTATCGGCCAGTTTCCTTTGTCTAGGTGCGAGGTTCGTTGATCCTTTGGTCTTGCACCCAGAGTGGTCCAGGGATTCTTACTCCTATCATTTGTTGTGGGAACAGTCCCCTGCTGTTTCATTTGTCCTGGGACAGTTCTCTGTAGTATCGGCCAGTTTCCTTTGTCTAGGTGCGAGGTTCGTTGATCTTTTGGTCTTGCACCCAGAGTGGTCGAGGGATTCTCATTTTCCTCAGGGATCTGTTTGTTCAGTGAGTTGCTGGGCTGGTGGTCGCTGTTTGGAGTCGCAGGCAGTGTTGTTTCATTTCCATATGCGCCGTTTACATCATAATTCAGTTCGAGTCAGCATATCTTCTGTTCTATAACAGCGATCTTCTGTAGAAGCGTGTCAAGGTCCACTGTGGTGAAGCTAGGCATCTTTCCAAAATCAAAATCAAAGATAAATAAAAAGAAAATAAATAAAATAACTAAATCCAACTTTCCATGGTTTTGGCAAAGAGATAAAAAGGAGATAAAAAGTAAAAGGCATGAAAATGCAAGCAAGCAGGGAGCAGAGAAAAAAGCGTCCGCTCAGGAGGAGCTTCAAACACCGGGTCTTCTTGAACTGCACAGTATTCCCTTTTTTCACAGCAGCTCCCACTGAGAAAAGATTCACTGACAGCTTGGGAACATACAGCACATCGTACATTGTGACATCTTTGACATCACTCACTTTGAAAGTCATTTTCATTTTTACACTGCCGAGTCCTTGTGCATCGACTACTCTGCCATCGCCCAGCTTCACTGATTGTGGCTTTGTGAATTCCTGATAATCCTGCAGTATTTCTTTTGAGCATGTCATGTGTTTTGATGCTCCAGAGTCGATTAGCCATTTGACCTGTTTCACTTTTTCATTCTGATTTTCTCTGGCAACAAATGCACTTTCGTTTGCACTCTCAGAATTTTCATTATCCTCACATGTCATTTGTTTAGCCTTGTGGGATTGATTTTTAATTTTTAACTTTGGACAATTTCGTTTCAGATGTCCCTCCTTCCCACATTTAAAACATTTCCACTTGGATCTGTCAATTCCCTCAGGCTGTGGAACCCCACGCACTTGAGTTTGCATCGCAGAGGTGGCCCCTGGTGGCGCAACGCTGGTACTGCCATTTGCCTGCACTTGCTTTTGTTCCTCATTTACTAATGACTGCTGCACGAATTGAAGAGTCAAACTGTCCATCTTTGTCTCCAGGGCAGTGACAATTGTTGCATAGCTGGGTGGGAGACTGATCCTCCTCCTCAATTACAGCACCAATAGCACTGAGTTGATCCGTTAATTCCTTCATGCGCTTCAAATGCTCAGTTATGGTTTCTCCTTCCTTCATTTCACACCTGAAGTACTTCTTCTTTAGAAACAATGTATTGGCTAGATTGTCTCTCTCAAAATGTCCCTTCAGCGTATTCCACGCTTCTTTAGGTGACTGGCAACTTGTAATCAGGTAAAGTTGAGATGTACTTACATTAAGCACCAACATCGAAAACGCCTTTTCTTTCTTCCTAGCGAATTCGGCATCCTGTGCTAATGTTTCCGTCTCCATTACCATGCCCCATAGACTCCTAGCTTTCAGCAGATACTCGATCTGGAATAGACCCCTTGCATCTGACGTCACAGTCACGTGATCGGGGGTGCGCGCCTCCATCTTGGTGGGCACGCTAGCGTGACAGCCCACCACTGCACTGGCCCAGTTACCTCATTACTAGCATGTATACAAAAGACTATTCACTGATTGTTCAATATGGTGCAAACAGACTGCATCTCTGTTGCCAAAGCAATGTTTACAGTTTAGGGTCAGATGTTATCGGACTATATGCAGCCAAGTTATGAGAATAAACAACATTAAACTCACCCTTCCACGGACAACTGCTACATCATTCAGGTAAAAAACAGACAGTTCACGTATCCATCCGGCAGTGAACTGTTTGTGCGCTCCCAAACTCTTGTACGCCTTCATCTGATCGTTGGGGTGATCGCTGTACGTTGGGGTGGGTGACAACACAAGGTAGTTCACCAGATCCGCACAGCAAACTGATGGCCAATCATCGGGATTGCTAGAAAAACCCTTATCAGGAAGAGCCAAAGGGTCCGCAAATACCGGGCATACACTGTACGAGTTTTTCAGTCGTGGTACTTACATACATCTAAAAACTGTGCGATGGAACCGCGGGGTTTAAAAAGTTCACCGCTCACGATCTGTGCGGCGCGACGCTCGCTGTGGTGGCAGAGGCAGGCGAGCGACGGTGGGTGACAGGGACCCAGAGCAGGGGGTCGAGCCCAGCTCTGGCGAGGCCCGCAGGAGGCACCGGGCGTCGGGGGAACGGAGGGGAGAGAGGAGGGACGAGACGCACCGGCGGCCCCGCGGCACGGCAGGTCGCCCGGCCCGCACCGCCCCCCCGCGAGCAGAGGAGTGCCGAAACAGGCGGCGGACCGCGGAGGAGTGCCGAAACAGGCGGCCAGCGCGGACCGCGGAGGAGTGCCGAAACAGGCGGCCAGCGCGGACCGCGGAGGAGTGCCGAAACAGGCGGCCAGCGCGTTGCCGCCCTCCCCAACGCCCCCGCGAGCGGGCCGGGCGGAGGTCGCTTCAGGGACGCCCGCTTACCTCCCTCCCCTGGCGGGGACGGAGAGGAGGGGAGGGCGCTCCCTCGTAGCTCTGCATGAACAGCAGGATGCGCTCACGAAAACCTCACGACGGCCGACTGAATTTCAAACATGTTTGATTTTCACCGATCGTCCGATTCCTGATCGGGAGGTAGCCGTGAGAAGCCAATCCCCCCTCCTCCCCCCTGTACGATCAAGCTGAAATTCGGCCCGATTCAAAAAAGGCTCGCACGACTGAAGAATCGGCCCGAAAAGGGGAAAAACTCGTACAGTGTACGCCCGGCTCTTGAATACCGTGCGTTGTGTAGAAAATGGCATGCCAACCAATATGGCCGCCACGCAAGGGGTTCTGGGTAACGGAGTCACGTGGTTGCAAGGGGTCTATTTCCACGTAGCCCAGTTGTCTGGTCCACTTAGCTTGTCGATAAACAGTCTGTCCTCCATTGTAAATCCCACAACACCGAGTACTCCACACAGAATCCGTGTAAAACAACTGTTTTTAAGCTATTTACAAGAACTGACTGGGACCGACTGGGCCCATAACCTGTTGAGTTTTCACAAGCATTTATTGAACTGAACACAGAGCATACATAGCACCACAAGGTGGCGGTACTGACCTGCATTGTCAAATTACTGTATTACAACATTCTGGACATACAGTCGCGAAGTATGAGAGATAACCTCGTCTTTGCAGGCATTCCGGAGCAGCAGGAGGAGGATCCCGAGCTGACAGTCCGTGAGTTTCTCCAGCAGAAGCTGAAAATCCCGGCGGATCAGGTAAAAAACATCACCTTCCATCGGGTCCACCGGCTCAGAGGTAAGAAACCCGATAAAATCCGTCCTCGCCCGATTGTAGCTAAATTTGAGCATTATAAACAAAAAGTGTATGTTAAAAGTCAGGACAGAGAGCTGAGAGGATTTCAGTGTTAATGACCAGTTTCCTAAGGAAATCCTAGATCGTAGGCGAGTGTTATTTCCAATCAGGAAAAAATACATTACTGAAGGCGTCAGAGCAACTGTAGCAGTTGACAAACTTTATATTAATGGTCAGTTGTTCAGGGATCAGAAGATCACTCCTTGGCTTTATTAGATGCACAACAGGTGGATTTAAAGCATGTCACACTTGGGAAAAAAAAAAAGGTGCATAGATCGGAACACGGTGATAAATAAAATAAATGTACAGCTCAAGAGCACGTTGGCACGGTATGGTTGTTAGTCACGGTTGGGTACATGAGGCATGGGCTGTGGTTCTTCCTCTTTCATCTTTTCTCACTCTTTGCACTCTCTTAATTCTCTGTCTTTCTTTATATTATTCATCTGCTTCTTTCCTGTTGACCAGACAATCACAAGCACGTCAGATGATGCTACCTGGGTCTGTGTATAACTATTTTTCCGAGGACATGCACTTTTCAACTTCTCACTTTCACCTATGATGAATGTAAAGTTTGTGACATGGAATGTGCATGGAGCTGGCACCAGAGAGAAAAAGTTAAAGATCTTTAACCAGCTTACAAGATTAAAGGCAGATGTTGTCTTATTGCAAGAAACCCATAAATCAGCTGATCTTAACTCAGCTGAGTTCCCTAATGTGTTTGCTGCCTGCTATAACTCTAGACAGAGAGGAGTAGCAATTTTAATCCACAAAAACGTTAGTTTTAAAATATTAGACAAAGTTATCGATCCTGAAGGTAGACTCATAATAATTAAAATATCTATTCATAACCAGAAGTTATGTATTGTCAGTATATATGGTCCAAATGTTGATGAGCCCTCATTCTTCCACAAACTCTTCCATGCACTTTCAAAACACGGGGATTGTTCTCTAATTATTAGGGGTGACCTGAACTTTGGTCTAAATGAGGAAATAGACAGGTTGAATACAACAGGGGCTCAGCGCAGTTGGCAGTCATTAAATGTAGTCAAACAATACATGAGTGATTTTGGTCTTTGCGATGCATGGCGTTCTCTTCATCCTAATAGTAAGGAATATACTTTTTTTTCAAATGTCCACCACTCTTATTCTCGTTTGGACTATTTCTTAATCAGCAGCTCCATGCTGTCGGACGTTTCAGAGGCTGTAATTCATCCTACTGCTGTTAGTGATCATGCTCTTGTTACTTTAACCCTAATAAATAAATAAAAAATAACCCCACAAAACAAGAGCTGGAGATTTAATACATCGCTGCTTAAAGATGAAGAATTTATTAAATTTTTCAAAGAAGAGTGGGTCTCATACTTAGAATACAATGATCTGCCAGGCACATCAGCATCTATACTATGGGAAGCAGGGAAAGCAGTGATGAGAGGTAAAATAATTTCATTCTCATCTCATAAAAAGAAGATAGAAAATAAAAAGATTCAGGAATTAAAAGAAAAACTTAAGTTACTAGAAACTTCTCAAGAAGAGGGAAAGTTGGGTAAAATCCGTAAAGTAAATTTAGAATTAAACCATCATATTGAAAAGCAAAATAAATTTTTAATACAAAAACTTCGAATAGAAAATGTTGAACATGGCAATAAGTCAGGAAGCTTCCTAGCTAATCAGCTAAAAATAAATAAAGAGAAAACAACTATATTTGCAGTTACAGACTCAACTGGTAATACATTAAGTGATCAGGAATGTATACACAACACCTTCCGAGATTTCTACAAATCTTTATACACATCACAGATAAATCCATCAGATAATGACATCAAGCAATTTCTGGATAAAATTACACTTCCTAAACTATCAGATAGCCAAAAAACGAGACTGGACTCACCGCTGACAACAGTTGAAGTTCAGGAAGCTCTAAAAAGCATGCCCAATAAAAAGGCTCAAGATCCAGATGGATTCCCTATTGAGTTTTATAAAGAGTTCTGGGACATTCTGGCACCAACGTTCCACAGAATGTTGCAGAAAATTCAGGAAAATGGCAGATTTCCAGCTAATATGAACTCTGCCACCATCAGTCTTCTGCTTAAGCCAGGCAAAGGTCCTATGTTTCCCACCAGCTATCGTCCCATATCCTTAATCAACGTGGATATTGAAATAATCTGTAAAGCTTTTGCAAAATGATTAGATAAAGTCACTCCTTTCATAATCCACCCTGATCAAACTGGTTTCATCAGAGGAAGACAGTCATCCACAAACACATGCAGATTACTTAATTTAATAGATTATTCCTACAATACAAATATTAAAACTAATATATTGTCTTTAGATGCAGAAAAAGCATTTGATAGAGTAAATTGGATTTTTTTATTCGCTACTCTACATACATTTGGTTTGGGCAATTTTTTTATAAATTGGTTAAAAACTTTATACAGCTTTCCTACAGCCTGTGTCAGGACAAATAATCAAACATCTTCCAGCTTTTGTCTCCAGAGGGGCACTAGGCAAGGATGCCTGCTTTCCCCCTCACTTTTTGCCATTTTTATCGAACCTCTAGCAGCAACAATTAGACAAACTAATGCTGTCAAAGGTATAAAATGCATGAAAATAGAGCATAAGATAAGTCTTTATGCTGATGATGTATTACTCTATCTTCAGCACTCAAACTCTTCCCTCTCTCAAGTAATTAGATTACTAGAATCTTTCTCAAAGGTTTCAGATTACTCTATAAACTGGTCTAAATCTACGGTACTGCCAATTAATTGCTCTTTTCAGAACCCCCTAGATTTAAATTTGCAATCAGGAAATATTAAATATTTGGGTATTACTGTGTCGTCTAAACTAGTGGATTTAGCTAAATTTAACCACATCCCCCTTTTAAATAAGATAGAAGAGGACCTTGAAAGATGGAAATCGCTTCCAATTTCACTTATGGGTAGGGTAGGGTAGGGTTCTGGGCAGTTGCTTGGAGGGGATGCGCTGGCACCAGCTACCTTCCGGAGGGGGGGTGGTCTATGCTGGGCACCCCCTTCGGCGCTCCCAGTTTTAAACATACTTGAGAACAACATGCAACAACACAACATGTGAGCGGGCGCAGGGAGGATCGAGGTCTTTTCCACACCCCCGTTCTCCGATTGCGGCACGGAGTCTGGGGCCGGAGGAGGAGCGGGCCACTAGGTCCGGGGTCTTGGCGGGGGGTGGCTGTGGGGCACAGGCGGCTTGCCGGGACTGGGGCTGACGCCTCTGCTCTCCCCAGAAAGGGGTGGGGGGGAGGTGTGGCTACGGTAAAGTTGGGGAGGGAGTGGGTTTATTATGTTTTTAGGGGGTGAGGGGGATTCTGGTTGGGTGGCACGTATGGATCATGTTGGCCCCCTCCTTGGGGGCGTCTGGTCCGGGGGGCGTCTGGTCTAAGGTCGGGACCGGGGGTCGGGCACGGGCAGGCGGATAGTTGGATTGTGGTGCCCCCCCTCCACTTGGGATTGTTGGGTGTGAGTGTTATGTGGTAATGTGTGTGTTTTTTGGGTTTTTTTGTGTACAAAAAAAAAGGATATGTGTGGTGAGTGGGGCACTAGGGTGGGATGGTATGAATGAGTTTTTTTTTTTTTCCAGGTTCGGGTCCGGTCCGCTCCCTCTCCCAAGAACAACTCAAGTCCCCGCTAGGTGCGGAGCCCATCCCCCCACGTCCTGCCCCCCTCCGCTGGCTGGTGCCTGGGCCCGCTGGCGCATTGGCGGCCCTCGGGTTTGGGCCGGGTTCCCGGGTGGGTGACAGCCCATTCCTGGTGTCTGCTTCGCGGGGCCTGGCCCCCTCGGGGCCCATGGCCGGGACCACTTCAGCGTAGCTGGCTGCCGGCGGAGCCCACGGGCTCGCCCCCACGGCTCCTGGGGGCTTCGGCATTGCGGTGGCTGAGGGATTTCCTCGGGGTCGTCTCTCCTCTTTCCTTGGGGGGAGGGGTTGCGGATTTCCTGTGTTGGCCCCACTTCGGCGCCCTTCTTTGGGGGCCCCCTTGGGAGTCCGGGGTTATGGGTCCCCTGACGCCTGCCTCGGTGCTCAGGGAAGGTGGGCCTTTAGTTCTTCACAACCACTATTGAGCAATTTCCTTCTGGATAAATTTCACATACTCAAGTGCATTTTCACATACACCCACAGGTGCTGGGTTCCAGGTTCTAAGTGTTCACTTATATACAGAAAGCCCGTAATTTATTTATTTATTTTTTCACTTTCTTTTCTCAGGTATCACTTTATACATGTCAGCTTAAATAATAATACATATGATTTAGTAATGGTATCAAGGTGTTACTCTATTGTATCTGTTACACTATGTCTGTTGGTTGTGCTGTTCTTTTTACATTTCTCTTTCCAGGTGATGACACAGACGGAAGATGTTTTATCATTCTTTCCCTTTTATCTCTTCTTTCTTTCACCTCCTCTTTCTTTTTTTTCTCTTCTTGTTCTTCCTTTACTCTCCTACTTTCCCACTGTATTGTTCACATAATTTGTAATTCTCCCCACAGGAATCACAATAAAACAATTTACATGCATAAATCAAGCGGAGCACTATGGCGAAAGCTGATTGCTCCACTTGTGAAAGCAAAATCTGTCGAGCTCTATTTGGCGTTAAGACATCGATTCTTATTGCCACATTGCTAGACAGGACACTGGGAAGAAAAAAAAATGTTCTAGGATAGTCACAGGTGGATAACTCATCCTTGATTTTGTCATTCAGGCCGGTAATGAAGACATCCATCAGGGCGTGTTCATTCCAGCAGCTCTCTGCGGCCAAAAGGTGAAAATCCATGATATACTCAGTCACGGATTTCTCACCCTGCTTTAAGGCCAAGAGCCCCCTTGTGGCCTCCCGGCAGGGTAATGCAGGGACTGAATGCTCTGACCAACTTCTGGGAGAAGTCATGATACGAGTGGCAGATGCGGGAGTTATTCTGCCACTCTGAAGTTCCCCACAAATAAGCCTTGCCTGCCATAAGGGAGATAACATAGGCGACCTTTGAGCAATCAGTGGGGTGAGCGGACGGTTGGGGTTTGAAATGTATCTCACACTGGGTGAGAAACACCCTGCACTGATCGGGGTCGCCTCTGAAAAGCTCGGGCAGGGAGAGACGCGGTTCAGGAAGTGTTGCTTTCACCGTACATGGCGTGGTGACGGAAACTGACGCTTGCGGAAGTGGCGGAGCTGGTGAAGCCTGGCTGCGTAAATGGTTTAAAATTTTTCCAACACCAGCTTCCAACTGCATAAAGGACTTTTCTACACCTGCCTGCCACTGACTGTCTGGTAATGGGTCCATCTTTTGGCCAGATTATACTGTAATGAACGGAGACACTGGACCCAGTATTCAACCAAGACAGATCACTTAAGTTTAAAACAGTTTATTGGGATTGTAAGCGCAGCAGTTCACCAGACTATCGTCTGCACCTAAGACCAGAACCCCTGGAGGCAGAGACAGTAGGTTAGTGATCTTAATTAGCTCCTTATGCCCAAACGTGTTTAGGGGAAAGATCACTAACCTTTTTCAAGACCAGGTCCGGAGCAACTAAGTGCCGGCTCGTGCTGGTGGGCGGCACGACAGTGACTCGGGTGCTGAATGGGGAAACCCTCTTGTGAGCTTGGGCTTGAGCTCCGGGGGCAGGCGGGGGTTCAGAAACCGTGACAACGATTGCACGCAGGAGAATTTGAGGGGATTTTCAGGTTCGCGTTCCGAGGTGTGGTCCGGGGTCAGAGCCGGGAGATCAGAGGTCCAGAGAGAATACAGCTTGAAAGGCACACAGGGATCAGGCAGGTTCGTTAATACAGAGGCAGAATGGATTGGGATTTCAGGCAGGCAGTCCTAGTCAGCCAGGGGTCAGGCAGGTTCAGATGTCCAGAGGCAGAAACGGGTTGAGCTTACAGGCAGGCAATCAGAGTCAGGCAGGGATCGGACACGCTCGGCAAACAGAGGACAGAACAGGTCAGGTAACAGGCAGGCAGGTAATCCGGTTTGAACACTGGATTAGTTTTACCGGGTGGCTCGAGTGGATCAGGTGAGAGTTGTTTTAAGATGGGGCGGGGCAGGTGTGTGGAGTGAGTGATCAGACCAGCACCAGTGCCGAGATCATTACAGACGGAAAGGGTTTAAGTACACTTTCAGCTCACTTCAAAGATGGGAAGAAAGGTTTCACTCATCCTACTGGAGAATCCAGTATCCTGTTGATTGCTGCATTTAATTTAAGGGATCTGTTAAGATATCAACTAGGTCAAGTGGAACGAACTGCTTAACCCAGAACTGTGTGCCACACTTATTTATTTTTTCCCAGTGTCCTGTCTAGCAATGTGGCAAAAAGAATCAATGTCTTAATGCCAAATAGAGCTCGACAGATTTTACTTTCACAAGTGGAGCAATCAGCTTGAGCCATAGTGCTCCGCTTGATTTATGCATGTAAATAGTTTTATTGTGATTCCTGCGGGGGGAATTTCAAATTATGTGGACACTATAATGGGAAAGTAGGAGAGTAAAGGAAGAACAAGAAGAGAAAAAAAAGAAAGAGAAGAAGTGAAAGAAAGAAGAAATAAAAGGGAAAGAATGATAAAACGTCTTCTGTCTGCTTCATCACATGGAAAGAGAGATGTAAAAAGAACAGCACAACCAACGGACATAGTGTAACAGATACAATAGAGTAACACCTTGATACCATTGCTAAATCATATGTATTATTATTTAAACTGACATGTATAATGTGATACCTTAGAAAAGAAAGTGAAATAAAAATAATATAAAATAAATAAATTACGGGCTTTCTGTATATAAGTGAACACTTAGAACCTGGAACCCAGCACCTGTGGGTGTTTGTGAGAGTGCACTTGTGTATGTGAAATTTATCCAGAAGAAAATTGCTCAATAGTGGTTGTGAAGAACCAAAGGCCCGCCTTCCCCGAGCACCGAGGCAGGCGCCGGGGGACCCTTAACCCCGGACTCCCAAAGGGGCCCCCAAAGCAGGGCGCCCAAGAGGGGCCAACACAGGAAATCTGCAAGCCCCCCAAAGGAAAGAGGAGATACGACCCCGACGAAATCCCCCAGCCACCTCAATGCGGAAGCCCCCAGGAGCCACGGAGGCGAGCCCGTGGGTTCCGCCGGCCATAGCCATAGCACGTATCTTTCATTAATTTTTAGACAAGTAACATCGAGTAGATGAAGTAAAGCTATTTTCACTGTAGTGATGCACATGGAAGACATCCATCCATTGATTTCATTCTGCGATGATTCCAGGGATTGAGAGCTCTCTGGGACCTTCCCATTGACCTCTAGCATGGCATATCTTTATCAGACAATGCTGTTTCAAACTTTAAAGAGTCTGTCTCCCTTTTAATTTCCTCAGTATCACAGAAATGTCCAAAAGATGGCAGTAACGTTGTTCCTTCCCATTGTCAAATTGACACTTTTGTTGATGGTGTCACTTCCTCGTTGTATTTTGCATTAGACAAAATTGCCCCATTGAAAAAGAAGGTGATTATTTGCAGGAAGCTGGCTCGCTGGTTTAATTTAGAGCTGTTCTTTCAAGCACAATGTTAGGAAATTGGAGAGAAAATGGTCCTCTACATATCGGGAAGGAATCCTATCTAATCTGGAAAAACACTCTACTGTTCTGTAAAAAGACCCTTCGCAGAGTTAGAGCAGCATATTTTTCATCATTAATAGAGAAGAATAAAAATAATCCTAGGTTTCTCTTAAGTAAAGTTGCCAAACTCACCCGGAATCATAGCTCTGTTGATCCATCCATGCCCTTGGTTTTCAGCAGTAATGACTTTATGGGATTATTAATAAATAAATTTGATTCTATTAAAAATAAAATCATTGGCATCCTCCCTAACATGATTACCTCGTCCGCAGTAAGTGAGGCAGCATTGGAGGAATCTTCCAAACCTGATCAGGGTTTGAACTGTTTAGATGCAGTAGAGCTTCATGAGTTATCTAAAATTTAACTTTAACATCTAAACCTTCAACTTGTATGTTAGACCCAATTCCAACCAAGTTAATTAAGGAAGTATTCCCTTTGATTAATGCCCCAATTTTAGACATGATTAATTTATCCTTAGTAAATGGATATTTACAAAAGGCTTTTGACGTAGCTGTTATTAAACCTTTATTTAAGAAAACCTCTCTTGGACTTTATTAGGATGACAGAATAAATTACAGACCTATATCTAATTTTCTTTTCCTATCTTGAGAAAGTAGTTGCTAATCAAGTATGTGAACATTTACAATAATCTATTTAAAGAGTTTCAGTCAAGCTTCAGAGCTCATCATAGCACCGGAAACAGCTCTGGTGAAGGTCATTAATGATATTATCGTGTCCTCAGATAATGTACTTGTGTCAGTACTTTTTGTGTAAGAACTGTTACAGTTTGATACAGTTGATTACAATATTCTCCTAGAAAGACTTGAACATACTCAAGGGATTAAGGGAAAAGCATTAAACTGGTTTAAATCTTATCTGTCTGACAGATTACAGTTTGTTCATGTTAATAATAAATCTTCAATCTCTAGTGTTACTTGTGAAGTACCACAGGTTCCGTCTTTGGGCCAATTTTACTAGAATTCCTATGTTTAGGAGATGGTACAGAATTACTATTGTAATTCTGTACCATCTGTAATGACTGGTGTGGTGAAGAACCCAGAATTCACACAAACACAGTAGCGAATGCCATTAACGGTGTTTTATTGGAGAGAAGGGGAGGACAGGGAATCAAACAGAACAGGATCCAAAAAAGGGGTAAGGCAGACATCCAGGCGACACTTGACAGGTAAACAGAACTGGGCAGAAAAATACAGAACAGGTTACAAAACTAGATCAAGATGCTGGGAGCTCTTACCAGGAGGGGACCACAAACAGGGGATGCACACATGGATTAGTAGGTGATGACCCGACAGGTAGCAGAGGACTGAGGGAGGTTTAAATAAGCAGACAGACAGGTGAGTGGAGTTAATTAATTAACGGCAGGTGGAAGCAATTGATGGAGCCGAAGGCAGGAAACAGAGCTAACTTAACCAAATAATAAACAAACCAGAACCGAACATTACACCATCAGGAAGTCCACAAAAAGCAGTTTGAAGCCTTAAGCTGATCCAAAATGCTGCAACAAGAGTTCTGATGGAAATTAACAAGAGGTATCATATTACTCCTATTTTCTCCTATTTCAGCTTCCCTTCATTCGCTTCCAGTTAAATCAAGAATAGAATAGAATAAAATTCTCCTTCTCACGTATAAAACCCTTAATAATCAAGCTCCATCATTTATCAGAGATCTGATTACTCAATATGTTCCTAACAGAGCACTTCACTCTCAGACTGCAGGTCTGCTGGTGGTTCCTAAAGTCTCTAAATATAGAATGGGAAGCAGATCCTTTAGTTATCAGGCTCCTCTCCTGTGGAACCAACTCCCAGTTTTGGTCCGTGAGGCAGACACCGTGTCTACTTTTAAGACTAATCTTAAAACTGTCCTTTTTGACAAAGCTTATAGTTAGAGTGGCTTAGGTTACCCTGAGCTGTCTCTGTAATTATGCTGCAATAGGCTTAGGCTGCTAGAGGACATCAGGGTTTATTTTTCTCACTCTGTGGAGTTCTCATACAGTTCTCCAATTTGCATTGTTTGTTGTTATTTCACCTTTTAACTTTTTGTTCTCTGTCATTTTTCTCTTCAAAGTAGGTACACCTGTTCTGGCATTCTGTTAGCTGTGACATCATCTAGGGGAGGCATATCATCCGCTATTACCATATAAAATAGAAAGGAATCCTGTATCAATGTGTGCTTTAGTGCTTTTGTTTCTCTACTCTGTCTTCTCTAACCCCTCTCTTCTCTGTCTGTTGAGGCAGATGACCATTCACACTGAGTTTGGTTCTGCTGGAGGTTTTCCTCCCTGTTAAAGGGGAGTTTTCCTCTCCACTGTCGCTTCATGCATGCTCAGTATGAGGGATTGCTTCAAAGCCATCAACAATGCTGGCGACTATCCACTATGGCTCTATGCTCTTTCATGAGAGAGACTTGTCAAATCTCAATTCAATGTACTGGGTTTCCTTAGATAGGAAACATTTTGACCAATTTGTATGACTTGATTTAATTTGACTTGCCTTCAGATGACGTGTTGGGAATTGGCTCTATATAAATAAAATTTAACTGAATTGAATAGCGTCGAACCTTTCTCTCTGCCATCGTCATTCTCCACCACTATCTCTGCTGACCCATTCTTCACGATTTCTCCAGGTTGGGTGTGTGCAGTGTTAAACTCACTCATGATGAGGAGGTAGAGGAAGATTACGAGCTGAAGACCGGTGAAGGAGGGTAGTGTTGTGCCAGTTCAAGACGTGACGACTGCATTAATTCGGGACATGACGGACTGTATTTCCCATGAGGCAAGGTGGTCAAAATGGCCACCAACTCCCATCATGCAACTCGGCCCAAAATGGCCGCCGCCCCTAACGACGGACAGAGAGATAACGTTACCAGGGGGAAAGGTATTTATTGCGGCCGAGGACCGAAATCTGCCTTCTTTCTCTGGCTCACCGCCACCCTGAGAAGACATACAGCTGTACTCCGTGGATTAATTACCCACACGCCACGTGCTCGAGTTTCTCGCTGGACCGAGATTTTTCGACGCAAACGTTGTTCCCTGCTTTGCATAGTAGGAGGTCGACTCAAAAAGGTACCTTTAATTCCCTCTGATCAAATACTGGAAGCCGCCTTATCTCCCAGTGATCGAAAGAGGACTACGCTTTGCTGGGCCGAGCAAAAGCGACTGTGAACCCGGAGGAAGAGACTTAAGAGCCTCCTCGCCCGCCCCTGCCGCTGCCTGCTCTGGTGCGTTCAGGACGGCGCGTGATCCGGAGCGCTCCGGACCGAAGCCGGGACTTTCATTCGGGACCACGAAGTAACGGGGTTCTCCCCTTTTATTTCTTTTCCATCCATAGGAGGCTTAGAAGTGCCTGGGCAGACGTTAGAACTTTGTAGGTGTAGGTTAATGCTTTTATTCCACGACGAAGTTGGAATTATTTTGCTGAATGTTTTATTTGTGTGTGCATGCATTTTACAACTGATTTTGCTGTGTTGATTTGTGATTCATCAATAACCCCGCCGTGGGTCATTGCTTCAGTTCTTTTCCATCTTCTTCCCTGCTTTCCCCTCTCTCTCTTTTCGCTTCCCCCTTATCAGCAAATTTAATCTTTTTGTCCGAGCTCATTCCGCGGTCTTTGCTTTAAACTCCCAGTTAGCTGCGCCCTCTCGAAGCGAGGCATTACCCCATCAGCGTAAGCGTGGTTACGTCATTAGGACCTCCCCTCACGCTTCACGTAAATTGGTAGACCATACGTCATCGTAGCAGCCATCTTGGGAGGGTGACGTGTACCTGAACTGTAGGGAGCTTAACTGAACTAGCTTTTGTAAGACATCAAAGCGTCCAGTGAGATTCCCGAAGCTGTTCTGTCTGTCAATGCTGATACGTCAAATGCCGGTGTTTTGAGGGCGGTGTTAAACCACTGTGAGTTGAGTTAAGATCTGCTAACCGCTCATTTTAATCCATTGTTTATTTTTGTTTTGTTCTTTTATTTCCACATATATATTTTGCATGTTTTAGTAGTGAGTAAGAATTCCAAAGTTGTTGAATCAGAGAATTACTGTAACAGGGAATTGCTTTTAGTTCAATAAAACCAACGACTGCGGAATAGACATTGTTTTGTGTTCAATCCAATTCACAGTTGCCTGGTTATTCAGAAATCAGAGCTAACCTCCTTTGGAGTTAACATCTGACATTAATACAGAGACATATCATTGGATGGTGATAAGGAATAAGGATTTAAACTAATTGCAGTTTTATATTGGGGTTCTCACAGCTGCTGGATAAACCTCGTCGGTTAAAATCCGACCTGATCATTTATCCCAGCATAATTGAGTTCATAACAGCTAGTAATTAATGCATTAGTAGTATAAATCATTACAAGCTTATAGCCAACATCACCACCATTTGAACTATATTTTGTTAAAGCGGAAGTTTGAGTTGAATGATTTATTATTTAAATTATAATACCAAATTATAATTAATAATAATAATAATAAGCATATTCAACCAGCTTCTGGCATAACAGTAGTACAGACCCAGATTATAGGTTTCGGCACCTGTATATTCTGACCCTGTATACCGGCACGCAGGCATCATCCTGAATAATCCTGAAGTCTGTCTTTCCTTGCGTAAAAGAATGAGTGAAGAATCAGTGTATAGGGAACCTTGTTTCACTCTATTTGTTGGATAGAAGGGGTGGGGTTATATAAGAAAGATGGTTCTAGAGGCAGGTCCTGCCTTGTTTGTCTCTATCTGTAGGATCGAGGGGAAGGTGGGAACTTAGAAGAGGGATGGTTCAAGAGGCTGATCCTGATATGTCAGTGTTTTGGTCACAGAGAGAATTTCAACCTAGCAACGAGAGCTTCTAAAGAGGTTGGAAATACGGGCCCCTATTTCAGTCATTTTCCAACACCATGCAAGAAAAAGTAAGGCCAACATGGTTCTGAATAAGTCTCAGAATTGTTCAGTCATTATACGTCAAGTTCCACTTATCTGATAAGGGTGTGAGTTCCTTTTCTGGGTCGAGCTGGTAAAGTTGAATTTGTCCTTTTTTGTACTTGAATAGGTATCCCCATTCACCAAACTTTCCATAAAGTTTTAAAGACCACTCTTCGTGCTTCACTTCGGAAGAAGCCGTCTGCACCCAACTTAGATAAAATGTGGATTTCCTGGGGGGATCGGGTGTATGGCTTACATCCTGGAAGATGGAGATTGGGTTCTGACATAGAAGAGATGTCCAGCTTGAAAGGATTCTACAATTGTTTGAGGTTCTCAATGCTGCTGTTTTTCTCATAGAGGGATGTGTCCCAGGGTCATCTTCAACATTTTCCATTTCTCAGGGTTGAATAATAGCAATCTCGCATGCTGCATCCATGTTATCGAGGACGGGTGAGCCTAGTTCTCCATAACTATCACAGATTATCTAGTGACCCGTCTTTGTTTTTTGAAAAAAGAATGTATTACTTAATTACATTTTTGACCGTATTTAAGCCCGAAACTCCACCCACAAGGTTAAGAGGTGGCACAGTTAGGAGGTGGTCTCAACATGCCTGCGTTGAAGCCCTCGATGGGGGAGAAGTTGGACTCAAGGGAATTTGGGGGGTCCAACAGAAGACTTCCCCTCTTATGTGGAAAGAGCTTCTGGAATCAAATAAACAAATCAGAAAAAACTACCTCTTTAATGCCTGCACAACACCGAATGCAAGCATAGGGAAAATATGAACATATCAGAGCTAGAATTGGGTATTAACTAGCCTTTTATCCAGAACCTAGCTTCTGATTATTGTTTGTTCATACAAACATTAGCTTAATGGTGATAATGACCGGTATTATAATACATGATTTTTAGAGTCAAATAGACACTTACCCTCATTAAGAAGTCCAACACCACGATCGCCGAGTCACAGCGACTCTCCCTCCCAATGCTCATCGGTCAGTTCCCGTAGATTGATTGATCTGGACAAACAACTTCCAATGTTTTTGGCTTGTGCCACACTGACGGTTGTAGTCCTTCAAGGAGAGTTAAACGATCTTCATTTTCTTCATCTTCACCCGGCAGCATTGTTGTCCTGTTTGCTGTTAGCCCATGGTTGCCATCAGTTTGGAGCTCTTTAACTACCTTCTCATTTCATCTGGCACGGTTGAACTCTATCTAAATTTTCTCATCCACCTCAAAGTACGAGAATGTGTGCATATCTGTATTTGACCACAGTATTGATTTGAGCATTTCCATCTCCAAAACTGTTGTGGGTTTTTAAATATGGCGGGTCTGATTCCCGTTCTGGAGTTACTCTTGTTACGCAATATGTGACTCCATCCATTAGCCAATCAGAGACAGGGGAGCGACAAGTCAACGTCTTCAAGTTGACTTGCTGGGCATGGAACCACATCGAAGAAGGTACTAGAAATAGTAACGGTTCCATGTAACTGTTACCAGTTCATATACCTAAAAAGTGACACATACTGAAGTAAAGCATCCACAGTTAGTACTAATGGAAACGGGGCATCTGTAATTACTTTTTTGAACTATAAGTCGCTCCAGAATATAAGTCACATCAGTAAAAAAAAAGATATATAGGTCGCACCGGACTATAAGTCACATTTATTTAGAAATTTATTTCACACAATCCAAGACTAAAAACTGACGTTCAATCTGGTAATGGCAATTTATTCAATTGCAAAGCTGCATCCACAATCGCCTGAATAATATGCAACACACCTGGAATGTTGATAGGGGTAAATTAGCACAACAGGCCACTAACTACAACCCGGAAAGTTCTCGTCAGAGCATTTTGGTCTAATTACGCTGAAATTAGACCGTGAGTGTAACGTGCTGCGTCCTAAGCTAACAGTATGACATGGATGTTTCAGAGCAACATGAAGCTCATGTGCATCAGTGAAGTTGTAACCCACCCGGACAATAGACCTGTAAGCTAGCACCAGCTGTTATTAGGTTCATGGTCAGCCCAATAACAGGGTTCTGTCCCAGTCTGTTTCCTTCGAGCTGCACCACGCAATGCTCCGCTGCATGAATGCATACTGAAACAGTGAAACAACATATGTGCATGTGTTTCACAGCACCCTCTTGCTGCTATTAGTCAGTAATGTTTACTACTTGGTTCATGTTGTTCAGTATGATTCACTATTTAAAATTGATATATAAGTCGCATCTGACTATAAGTCACAGGGTCGGCCAAACTATGAAAAAAGTGTGACTTATAGTCCGAAAAATAGTCTGAAAAATACAGTATGTTGCTTAGACAGCTGGAGGATATATTGGCTTTTCCAATCTACAATCTCCCACTACTCCTCAGTTCCACATTACTGTGTTTGTAACTTTTAACTTTATGTTCTCCCTTTTCATAGTAACTACATGTGGCCTGCTGTTCTGTTTAGCTGTGACACCATCCTGGAGGAGTTTAGTGGCTGAGATACTGCTGCTAACCACTTTATGTTCTCCTTCTATGGATGATAAACTAGGCCCTAGACATATTGGCTTAGGATTTACTATAACTAACTGTATGTGCTCTCTTTCATCGTCTAGACTTGAAAGCTTGCTCAGCGGTTACTTGCTTAGCTGTGTTTCTTTCTGAGATGAAGACACTAACAGAGCTAGTATTTTCAATACACTTAAATTTTTCTCTGACATAGAAAGTAAGTTCCTACATTTGTGTAACTGTGTTCTTTTTATGTCTCTGCTCTCTCTTCTTAAACCCCCAGTTAGTAGTGGCAGATGACTACTCAAAATGATCCTGGTTCTGCTGGAGGTTTCTTCCAGTTAAAGAGGAGTTTTCCTTTCAATTGTTGCTACACGCATGCTCAGTATGAGAGATTGCTGCAAAGTTAACGACACATTGCAAGCAACTATCAACTGTTACTACAAGCTTACCCAGGAGGGGTGAATGTAAATCAATGACTCATTGTAATTTGCTTTGTTTCCTTAGATAGGAAACTTTTTAACCAATCTGTCTGTGTGATTCCATTGAATGTACTTTGTAAAGTTCCTTGAGATGACCTTTTGTAAATTGGCATTATGTAGAAAACTTAATTGAATTCAACCCTTAAAGCTGAAACATTCAGCTAAGACACACATGAATATATGCTTAGAAAAGCATCCTATATTTGTATAACTTTCATTGGAATGTAAAATGCAATGACAAATGAAGTTTTTTATTATTATTAGCAAATCACAGTGACTGTGTTTTTTGGCACAAATTTAAAAATAAGGAACTGGCATTACTTTAAGCTATGGAATCTTAAGTGTAGCTACCCATAATTCAAAAATTAATTATTGAGCAAAGAGTGACATAAAACCACAGATGGTAAAAACTGTAGCATCTTGGACATTTGAATTGATTTACAGTGAAACAATAATGTTTAACTGATTTCATTTTTTGTAGTCAGTAAAATTAGGTGCATTAAATAATTAGAAACTGTTTTACTACAATGTGCATTTATTATTTGTAAAATACTTTTACACCAACTATTTTAATTGTTCAGGTGTTATGGTAATTAAGTATTCAGAATGACACATACACTTACCCAACAAAGTAAGAAATGATGATAAGTTGAACAATCCGGTTGATGATGCCAATAGTCCAGCTTTTTACAACCACCGACTTTGTTGTTTCATAAGTGAAGAAGTTCTTCATACATGACCACATTTTTGCAGTATGTCGACAGAAAATACAAAAAATATAAAAGCTTTTTTCACTATAAAACAAGCAATTGTTTTATAGTATGACGATTCTAGCTGGAAACAAATAATCAATCCCTGTAGCTGTGTTGGCCTTTCCAAAAGGTAATTGCAGATTAAGGTCCTCCAAAAAAAATAAAAAAAATAACACAGAGCTCTGGCAAAGAGAAAAGGTTGTCAAAATGTTTCTTATCTGTCTAAATTCCTATCCCTCATTTACTATGGTCTTCATCTAATGTTCTGTTTCCTTTTCTATGGACTTCATACATCACAATGACAAAGAGAGTTAATGAAGAGTCTTCTCATTCTGTTCTTATTTTTCGGTGTCCAGTGAATCACCCAACAGTCTTCTTTTCTTCTTCTGTTAGCTCTGTTTGCCTCTGACCAGAGCGTCCTCCTTAACAGCTTCTACTAAGACCCCTCCTCTCTCTGTTCAGTACACTATGGTTGCACAAAACCACTGTGTACTGTGGTTTTGTCTCTAGGCTGCACAAAATATGTGCAGCCTAGAGACAAAACTAAACAGTCAATGTTCCAAAAATTTTATGTTGAATTCCTTTCAATATATCATCTCCTTGAATCCAAGCTCTACTCTGAGTAATGTTTGTTTTCCTTAATTTCTTTGTTCTTTTTATTTGCTGACGGTTTTCTGCAGTTCTGGTTTAAGCCTAAAGTAAAGTTGAAAAGAAAAGACTACATCTGGTTAAGCAAACAAAGAGATCAGGTTGTGACAAAGTGACTGGTTTGAGAAGGAAAGGAAAGTTGTGTGCATTCATACACGCCAGAATTTTTTTTATTTCTAAGTCCTAGTCAAGACTCATGTCTTTTTGGGGCAAGTATGAAATCTCAAGGCTGTAATGACTGAAATAAGTATTTTTGTTATGAAATCCACAACATCTAGTTCACATCTTAGCCCTCATCGCTGTAGGTTAGGATTCCTAACATTACTGTATTTTCTTGGGCATAAATGGCCACTTGAACATTTAATCTTTATCTTTCAGTCTATTAATTTAAACAAACAAATATGTCTGCATCTCTAACATTTAATTCGCCATCCAAAAATTTGCTAAAGGCTGCTATTGTTGAAAAGGCTGTTGTTATTTTGAAAATTGATCAAGTGTAAAGAGTGACATTTGTGAGCACAAATATAAATAGCTATTTGTGCTCACAAAAAAGTATTAGCAAGTTATGAAAACCTATTAATGTTTAATTTCTTTTTATGCCTTTGTGAATTATAATTGCTGTCTCCATATTGTTAACTCCTTAAAGGAGCAATAAGCAAAATGTAATTATTTTAGATAGAAAGAACTAAAAATTGTTTTGTGAAGATCTAAAGGTATCTTTTTAGATAGACTATGGTTAAACATCACACACTATCTATCTCTGTCCAATCTCTTGTTTACATAGCCGGTCCGGCCGGGCATGCACCTACATGCATGTGCGTCCAGCTGCCACTCAGGGTTTATCCGCTCCCTGCAAATAAAATGACACTGCCAGGCAGGCACAAAATGACAGAAAGCATGCCCATGGGATCAAAATGTTCTCTTGTCAAGAGCATTATAAAGTTATGAGTTACTTACTTCTTCATTAGACATGTTCCTGTAATTTTGTGGTTTCTGTCTTGGCTTATGTTTATTAGTTCTGTTAGTTATGATCAGTTAGTTCACTCCTCTGCCTCAGGTTTTATTTCTGTTCTACGTTCTGTCTTGTTTTGGATTCTTTTATAGCTTTTGCACGGTTATAGTTTATTTCGTCATGTCTTTAGTCTTAGGCTACGTTCACACTGCAGCTTGAAGTGACCCAATTCCGATTTTTTTGCCCATATGCGACCTGAATCTGATCTTTTCATGACAGTCTGAACGACACAGATCGGATTTTTTCAAATGCGACCCAGGTCACTTGGATATGTGGTCCTGAATCCGATACGTATCTGATCTTTTCAAATGCGACCCAGGTCACTTGGATATGTGGTCCTGAATCCGATACGTATCTGATCTTTTCAAATGCGACCTGTGTCTGTACGGCCAGGTCGCATTCATCCGACCTACACGTCATTGATACTCGACAAACGTCATTAATCTGCGTCCTACTAAGCGGATGCGGGAAAAAACGAACAACCATCGCGGAAGATAAGACGGAGAGCAGTCAATGGAGAGAAAGTGAGGTTGCTGACTTAATTCATATTTGGAGAGATAGCTCTATACAGGCCAAACTCGAAGGGTCTTATCGGAACCGGGGGATATTTGAAAACATTTCCCAAGAAATGGCCGAGCGGGGATACAAACGTTCCTGGATTCAATGCCAATGGAAAATAAAGAGCCTCCGGGCAAAATATAAGGAGGCTAAAGACATAAACAAACGAAGCGGACATGGACGCGTCACCTGTTCATTTTACGAAGAGCTGGACAGTGTTTTAGGAGACAAGCCCAGCGTTCAACCACCATACCTGGTGGATAGCTGCTTTGCCAAAGAGGAGCCCGAGGAGAGGAGCCCAGGTCCTGCAGCTAACACAGGTAGCAGCGAAAGTGGCGCTACAGGTGGATTATTTACATATAAGGCAACAATCAGCTGTGACATAACGTGATGACATGTGTGACCGATTGTCATTTGTACGTAGGTGATGGGACGCTTGCCTCACCTTCAACTCCTGCCTCAACCTCAGAGGAAAGTTCTACATCAAGAACTGATGATACAAGCTTTAACAGCAGTGCACCTTCTACATCCACTGGCTGTAAGAAATGCTCTATATTTTGTCAGTTTACCCAAACATACCTACTACTGTATAAAACAGTCATTTTGTGCGTTATTTAATGAGGAAATAATTTATTTTATGTTCTGCTTGCTTCCTGAAATTCCTTTGTTTATTGTAAAGGTCCATAAACTACACTTGCTATTACCATAAATAAATAAAATAGTTTAATTCTATCACAGTTTTAAATTCTCTTAGTCTTACAGAAAAATAACAATAACATGTAATGGTTGCTCTATTCTTTTTCTTAATACAGCAAGATCTGCAAATAAGAGAAAAAGAAAGTGCAGAGGTTTGATAAACATCATTAAGGTCATTCTGACCTGGCTCTCAGCAATGGGAGTAAAGAGAGGAAACATCTGGAAAGAGAGCGATAACATTGTTTAACTGTAGTGTTTCAAGATATGCCAAGTAGCGGAATTAATCGGTCTGTTTTTGTACTCTGAGCTAAACATTTACCAGAAGTGAGTCCAGCCTGCCAAGAAGCTGGACGTCACTAGCTTGCAATACACACCAATGGAGACACACAGATTCTTATTGTAACGCATACACATCTGTGACTTATAAAAAGGCCTGTTCACTGTATTGTTTAGAACTCTTGCTTCACACCCGTTTGTACGTGCAAAGTTGAATGGAATAAATGAGTTCTCGTTGGCAAGACAGAGAGACCTCGTTTCCCCTTGTCTTCTTTCTTTTTTAAGGTTCAATAGTTAAATAATCTCCCAAAGATTATTTAACTGGAGACAACTCTGGAGGTCTTTGTTGACAAGATTGGTCGTGCCCTAAAAAATGAAGACACTGATCTTTTATTAAAGCTCAGCATGCACATGAACGTAAAATGTTCTCCATGCTGTCCCAGTTCTTAGAGAGATCAAGCCACCCTCCTCAGCCACCTTTTTACCATGCTCCAATGCAGCCTTCACAGCCTTACAGCCCAAGAGCACCTCCTACTCATTCCTCACCGTTTCCTGTGGTTTCAGGTCCATCCAACATCAGGCCTCTGTCTTTTCTTCAGGATTTACATCAACCACTGCTGTTCAACAGTGCTCATCCACATTCACATGTCACTCAATCCTTTTGTGAAACACCAGTTAATACCCATGATTATCCTCCTGCCTTCCAGTCTCAAGATGAGGATGAAATGTAAGCATGTAAGCTTTTGAAAAGTCCTGATTTTTGTTTTGAAGGATGCTGATCTGCATTTTAATTTAAAAACTGCAGTTGCAGTGAAAGGTTAAGTTTACCTTATTACTTGAATTTCAAAGGTGCAATATTTTTTCTGGTTCTGTTTTTGTATTCGAAAACATTGTTAAATGCTGTTAATGTTGATAAAAAATTGCACTACAAGAGCCATACTATTTTTGATGGAAGACAGTAAAAACAGGTAATGTTGTTGAAAAGTTTATTTTGTTGGTATTGGACAAAAATGTTTGAACATGTGTGTTAACAGTGGACCACCAAAAATAAAAATGTTGGTAGTTCAACGTTGGTTACTGAAAAACTGAGTGAGTGCTTCTCTGACTCTTGCGGGCTGCAGCTGTTTGTTCAATGAGTTTCTAGGCTGGTGGTCGCCGTTCGGAGTCACAGGCAGGGTTGTTTCATTTCCATGCGTGCCGTTTACATCATAATTCAGTTTGAGTCGGCAGATCTTCTGTTCCATAACAGCTATCTTCTGTAGAAGCGTGTCAAAGTCCACTGTGGTGAGGGTAAGCATCTTTCCAAAATCAAAATAAAAAATAAATAAAAGAAAATAAATAAAATAACTAAATCCAACTTTCTGTGGTTTTGGCTAAGAGATAAAAAGTAAAAAAGTAAAAGGCAGGAAAATGCAAGCAAGCAGGGAGCAGAGAGCAGAGAAAAAAGCGTCTGACTCCTATCAGAGCACTGGAGGGAGTCCAGAAACATTCTGTCCAGGGGTGATGCTGAAAAACTAGTCCATGCATTTGTTACTTCAAGGCTGGACTATTGTAATTCTTTACTATGAGGAAGTCCACAAAATGCAGTTCAGTCTTCAGCTGATCCAAAATGCTGCAGTAAGAGTTCTGATGAAAACCAACAAGAGGGATCATATTTCTCCAATTTTAGCTTCCCTTCATTGGCTTCCTGTTAAATCAAGAATAGAATTTAAAATTCTTCTTCTAACGTATAAAGCCCTTAATAATCAAACTCCATCATATATCAGAGGTCTGATTACCCTGTATGTTCCTAACAGAGCACTTCGCTCTCAGACTGCAGATCTGCTGGTGGTTCCTAGAGTCTCTAAAAGTAGAATGGGAGGCAGATCCTTTAGCTATCAGGCTCCTCTCCTGTGGAACCAACTCCCAGTTTTGGTCTGTGAGGCAGACACCGTGTCTACTTTTAAGACTAATCTTAAAACATTCCTTTTTGACAAAGCTTATAGTTAGAGTGGCTCATGTTACCCTGAGCTACCTCTATAGTTATGCTACTATAGGCTTAGGCTACTGGAGGACACCAGGGACTATTTTTCTCACTCTACTGAGTTCTACTGTTCTCCAGTTTTGCATTGCTTGTCATCATTTCATACTGAGCCTGGTTCTGCTGGAGGTTTTACCTTCCCGTTAATGGGGAGTTTTTCTTTCCGCTGTCACTTCATGCTTGCTCAGTATGAGGGATTGCTGCAAAGCCATGGACAATGCAGATGACTCTCCCTGTGGCTAGAGATGTCCCGATCCAGGTTTTTACACTTCCGATCCGATACCGATATTGTTTTTGGACTTCCGATCCGATACCGATACTGACCGATACCAGCCTATCCGAGCATGTATTTAAGTTGAAGTTAAGGTATTTAGCCTTAGTTGTAAGACTCATGTTGAAAAGGGTTTTAGTACTCTTGATAACATCTTGCCAGCTGAATTAGGTGAGATTGAGTAAAACACAATGATTGGTAACAACAAACTTACCCGTTTATTAAGAGATAAACACAAACTGGACAAAATTATGAATAGCAATCTGAAATTGCAAAGTGAACAGTAAAACCATGAACAGTTAAATGTGCAAGTATTACTGTAAGTTGCAATAAAAATGCAAAACAGACAAGAGTGGAAAATAGTCTATTAACTCAGAATCAGTACTCTACTCTTGGAAAAAAAACACTGCTTGAAAAAAATCAGTGCAAATAATATTGTGAACTATTACACAAAAATGCCTTATACTCCCCAATCTCCACACTTAGTCTCCATCTACACACTCCCTTCAATTGTTTGCCCTGACTGCTGTCCAAGCATGATGGGGAGATTCTTTTTTACAAAGACGAGCATTTCAAGATTCTCAGGTGTCAGCCTGCTCCTGTGTTCATCAATGATGAGTGAGACTGCGCTAAAAAGCCTTTCGCTTTCAACGCTGGTGCAAGGAGCACTGAGGAACTTGGCTGCTGTTGCTGCCAGGGTGGGTAGTCGAGCCTGATTGTCTCTCCAGCAGTGAAAAGGATTGTTTTCACGTCCAAGTGGAGGCTCACTGAGGTAGCTCTCCAACTGAAACAGTGCCCCTGGGGTGATCTGCTGCTCAGACGGACCTACTGTGCAGTTCTCCTCCAGTATCTCGTCAAAGTAGCAGCCCAGGCTGCTGGTTGAGCTTCCAGCCTGCATTCCTGGTGGTTGCTTTGCTGTCTCAGCTTCAGCCACACCTTCTCTAGAGAGCATGGTCTTCAGCTCTTGTTCCATTTTCCTCACCTCTACTTTTACTGCCTCCTTTGCCTGATCCAGGTTGGTAGCAGTGAAGAACCTTAACATTTGGATAAAATGTGATAAAGATGTATCAATTAGTTTATATTGTTTCAGCCAGTGTCCACATATTAATGTTCAATTACAACAAGTAACACACAAAATAGATCACATAGATCAGATAACTGAACAATAATAACAATAATAATAATCAGCAGTCGAGTTGTAAAAAAAGAATGGGGACGATGTTTTTTTTTTTTGGAAGAATTCATAGCCTAATTAATATATTCTATTAACCTAAAGCACTATGCCTGGTCTGGTAGTTCCATGTCAGGCATGCCATATTTAGGGACAAATTTCCCACTGGGATCAGCTTCATAGTCATGGTAGGACACTTTATTAATAAATTTTACAGTGGAGAACGTTTTATTTAGAAATAAATGACAACTGTAGAGTAAAATATTTTAATTATTGTACAATAGCTTGTAACTCACTCAAATAATAATAATAATAATAATAATAACAATAATAATAATAATAAACACTTACTTGTCTTTGTAGCGTGGATCCAGCATTGTTGCCACGGCATAGAGGGGTTCAGTTTCCATGTAGTCAAAACGTGTGTGCACAGCATCCAGTAAGGTAGCCTTCATGGTTTGAAGCCCTCGGTGTTCTTCGCTCTCACTTTCCAGAAAGCGTTTCAGGACACGGACAGATGGGATGACATCTGCTGCTGTGGCAGAGGCAGCACTGACCTCCGCTGTCATCTCTTGGAAGGGTTTAAGGACTGTCGCCGTTTTCTCTAGCAGCGACCACTGGTTGCCTGTTAATGTGGCTGGCAGATTACTGTCGCTATCCGATGCATAGGCCTGCAGTGCCCGCTTACAATGCACTAGGCTGTCGATCATCATCTTTGTACTGCTCCATCTGGTCTTGACATCTTGTTGCAAACGCTTCGGTTCAACGTTCAACTCTTCCTCAACATCCTCGAGTTTCGAGTAGGCCTTGGGGGAGTGCTTGAAGTGGGTTACAATTTTTCTCCCGTTAGCGATAGCATCGCTTACAGCTCGCTGTGCCAATAAACCATGTTGGACAACCAGCTGTAAAGTGTGCGCAAAACATCCCAGGCTGGGCACACCGAGCTGATCCATTGCTTTTTTCATGTTGGCCGCATTGTCCCTTAAAACTACATGGACCCTCTTTTTATCAATCTTCCAAGCCAGTAACATATGTTCCATAGCGGCTGTAATGGCATTCGCTGTGTGTGAGCCTCTAAACTCACGCGCATGTAAAACCGCTCTTTTGGGGTTTAAGTCTGGCCCAATCCAGTGTGCAGTTAAACTTAATAAAGATAAAGGACGGTGAGCACAGCTCCATATGTCGGTTGTGAAACTAAGCGCAGTTGCAGTCTCTACTTGTTTTTCAATGTAACTTCGAACGTCTTTGTGAATCTGGGGGATAGTTTTCTCGAGGATGTAATGACGACTGGGCATGCTGTATCGTGGTTCCAGGTGTTGGATGGTGCGTCTAAAGCCCACTTTACTGACGAGAGATAATGGCTCATCATCCAGAATTATTTCCTCAGCAATGACTCTTGTTATCCCCTGGGCTTTAGCACTATTAAGTGGCAGCATGTCACGCTTCCCAAATGTTTCTGCTAGAGTTAGTTGTATAGGACCTTTCTTTTTCTTGTCGTCGGTTTTCTTTAGAAACTCTTGATGTTCTTTATGATGATATTTCGCTAGATGTTTGATCATATTTGTTGTGTTAAAATGTCTCACAGCCTTACCACCACGCTTGACTCTAATGTGGCATGTTTTACACTCCACCTCATCATCTTTTTTGTCGTGGAGGATAAAATAATCCCACACCGCTGACATTTTCCCCGTGTGTTGAAGGTGTTCTGGAAAATGCGGACCGGATTAGGCGAACACTGCCGCAAAATAGTGGAATGGATTGTTTCAATCGGTGTAACTGGAAAATACGGACCGGATTTTTTTAAAAACTGGATCGGCAGTCTGGATCGGCATTTTTACATGCCTTGCCGATACGCATTTTTTTGCCAATATCGGCGTCCGATCCGATACGTGGATCGGATCGGGACAAGCCTACCTGTGGCTCTACGCTTCTCCAGGAGTGAATGCTGCTTGTCGGGACTTTGATGCAATCAACTGGGTTCCCTTATATAGGAAATTTTTGACTAATCTGTATAATCTGACCCAATCTGTATAATCTGATTGAATTTGACTTTGTAAAGTGCCTTGAGATGACATGCTTCATGAATTAGTGCTATATAAATAAAATAAAATTGAATTGAATTGATTTGTGCATTTTTTTCTAAGGGAACTTTAACCGTTAGCTAAGCAGTTTTTCAAAGCAGTTATGTGTTGTTAAAACTGATCAAAATAATATGACACACCTACTGTCCTGTTGATTTTATTTGGGACCTGTTTGAACATGCAGGAAGCGGTGGGGGCGGCATTCTGGCTCACGCTGTATCCAGAACAGCAGCTGTAAAAACTGGCCAAAGCAGATTCACAGAGCTTGCAGATTAGGCTGCGCTCTCAAATGGGGCTGAAAAGGCCGAAAATTGTGAACTATCCCCCCCCCACGCTTCGCAGCTTTACAATTGTACACATAAACATGTAACTTACTACGTGAGAAGCAGACAGCTTGTCGGCTATGTCGGGCTGGTGAAATAACTAAAAAAAAAACTTAATAAAGAAACTAAAAAAATGGGACACATTTATTTAGTTTCTTTATTTTTTTTCTTGTGACATGCATTTGCAGCGGAGATTAAAGGTATTTAGCATTTGAAAAATGTACGGCCTTGACCAAACCTTTCGAGACACAACATTACAACGCCGAATCCAAGACTGAGCTATTGCAGACCAAGACCAAAGCTGGGAAAAAACGGCCTCGAGGCTACAATCAAAAAATATAAATATTCCAAATACAAAACTAAGTGACAACGAAAAACACATGGATCTTGGAAGAATCAGTCCTGCAGTGGAAATGTAAGGAAGCATCGAGTGCATTTCAGTATTTAGATATTGGAACATTGCTGTTTTTATAATTAAGAGACACTGTTCTGTTTCCTTTAGTTTACATTGCCATAGAATAATGCAAATACAATATTTAAATCAAAACCAGTTTTGGGGGGATGTTTTGTTTTTAGATTTTTGTTTGTTTTAGATAATAATTATTTGATTATTTTAAATAAAAAAACATAAAATAACATTCTTCAGAGATGTTCTTAACACAGCTTTCATCAAACAGCCAATGTAATGTAGCTAAGGGAAACAAAAACCACACTTTATACACTGAGAGAGGTAGACCACATTGAGCAGAGAAGTCATTTTGTTAAAAGGCAGCTATTAGCCCCATGGCTGAGTCTTCACATCCTAATACACACATCTAACTGTATCCAGCTGAATATAGCATTACACACTTATTCACTTACAGAGCCTTTCAGTCTAATGCCATCATGAACCACTGAATGCTTCCATTATACACCACTTGCTCAACATGAGTTAGGAATAGATAAAAGCCTGACAGTTTAGCCTGCCGTGTTCATTCTTTCTTTCTTTCTTTGACCCCCTGCCTCCTTCCCTTCCTTCCTTTGTCCATTTGTTCCCTTCCTCCTTTCCTTTGGTTTCTTTCTTAATGGAAATGGGTGATCAGAAGATAGCCACCTCATTATTACTGTATTACTGAACGTCTTCAATGTTATCTCCGTGGTTCTATTGTCACTGTACACTGAAGCAGCAACAGCGGTCAGAATTGTCATCACTTAGCTCTTCTGGAAAATTGCAGTATTCTACAGCACTGTGATAAAACCTTTAACTACCTTTAACTAGTATTTGTGGGAATGATCAATGTGTTCATCTGTTAATGTTGAAGAGATGCTACAGGTATATTCTGACCGTGGATTATCCTTGATACAAGTTCACAAGTGTTGTAATCTCATCCTCTGTATTACAAAACATCAAACCTAATTTTGATTAAAGACTAAAAAAAAATATTTAATCTTACATGGTTACAATGGTAAACTTGAGAAAGACAACCAGGAAAAGAAATCCCTAAAAATCTCTTTAATCGTGACGGTACAGTGAGGAGATTTGGGATGTGTGCACTTTGACAGTGGCACTGCTTTGGGGATACTGAAGAGGATCCACTTTGAATCAGCTAGCAGAACTCTGCTGAGATTCTAGAGAACGTGCCAGTGCTGCAAAATAGTGTAGTGGATACTAGGAATTATTTCGGTGTTCTGCCAGCGATATAAACTGATAGGTTGGATGGATGGAAGGATGGATGGATGGATAGGAAATGTAAAGAGATAAAAAAGTAAAGATCTGATTGTTGGAGCGTTACCGGTATTCTTGTACTTGTTCTGAGCTGGTAGTTAATTCTGACTAAATTATTACACTAAATACATATCTCTTTATTACCATCTTCCACATTGGTGACCCCGGGCAGTTGAACAAGTTATCACATTACAACTTATTGGCTACCTGTTCCTCCACTGGCCATAGTTTTGGACCCTGCCACCACTACATCTGAAAGTTTTGTGGCTGTGGTCCAGCTTCCAGAGTTCTGGAGCTTTGGTTCCAGCATGTAGAGGCCCAGGTCTATCTCCATGGCATAACAACGGACGACACAAAGTATTTTCATATTGTAGCAGCATTGAATTCTGCTGGGACTGCTGCGGGAAGTGCCAAGCATTAACAAATATTGTGCGCTCAAGGAGAATCTGTTGCGTCCTTACCAATTCTCAGATGCTGAGTGAGACAATCAACTATTGGCCCTGGATGGATTGGGAGATCGCAGGCTCTCTGAGCTGATGGATAACATGCTGAAACATGATGTTTCTTTCCTCTTCACACACCTGTTTCTGGACCAGCTTCCTTTACCTGTTTGCACTGCACTAGCCAGCTCCCCTCTGATCCAGACCAAGGATTACCATGTATTGGCTGAGGGAACAGACCTGCTTTTGTTGGCTTCCAGGCACTACAGTGTGCATGCACTTTTACCATGTGAGTCAAGGGGAGCCGGAGGCTGTCGATGCCATGGCTGCTTTGAAAGTGCAGCAGAAAGATGGCGTTCTCTGCAAAGTGCTGCATTCCTCCGTGTTCATTGTGGCTTCAGGGAAATGAGAAGCCCGGTGCCCACTAACGTCTGTTTGTGCTGGCAGCTCAGTTAAGGTGTTATTCATTGTGTATAAAGTTTCTGTATATCGTTTTTTGGTGGATCTAAGTGTGCAGTGGACATTTTGTCAGTATTAGCAACAGACATTTTGCGTCCTAGTCATGAAACCCGACTGGAGTATTTTTAAGTAAGTACGTAAGTAAATGTGGGCGTGCTAATCACACGGCAATACGTACTTAGGGATTGAGGTTGGTAGAGTATGTTTCAATGGACATCAGTTTAGCTGGGACTTTGTGATAGCGTCTGTGTCTGTACCTATTCTCGGTGCTGATTTTTTGTGTGCTTTCAGCTTATTGGTGCATGTTGCTGCTTTATCAATGTTTTATCTTTCGATATCTACCCCTATAAACTTGGGGGTCCCAGCCTTCAGCCTCTTGTTAACATGCTTACCACAGGTAATGAGTATCAGTAATAGTAAAATCATCTTTATTGTCATTGAAACATACATTGAAACATACATTACTACGAAATTTGTTCTCTTCTTTTAACCCATCACCCTTGGGGAGCAGTGGGCTGCCATGTGTGGCGCCCGGGGAGCAATCAGGGGTTAAGGATCTTGCTCAGGGACCCAGAGTGCAGGCGCTGGGGATCGAACCGGGTACTTGCATCCTTCTCTGAGTGCAAGCACGCTGCTCTAACCACTAGGCCAACACTCCCCGGTAAAGCATTTGTTGGCTAAGTTTCCCGTTTTCACGAGTTTCCTGCTCTTAAGGTTGCCTTTTCTGTTACCATAGCCAAGCATGGGGTAGAGTATTGCATCTCTACTATGTGTCCACCGGTTTTTGTGCAGGCACGCCGTTTAGATATCACCAAGTTAGCGATAGCGAAGGAGGAGTTTCCTAACATGAAGCGCCTCTGCATTGTGCGCTGCTCCAAAAGTCAATGGGCAATGGGGGTTGTCGACCCTGTGGGGATTTTTTGGCGCCTTAATAACACGACCAGTAACTACAGGTACCCAGACCCTCACATTTCTGCTCATCTGACTGGGTATCGTGTTTTCAAGGCTACCATCAGGCTCCTGTCCATCCGTTAAACGTACCAAAAACCACAGTTATCACTCATTTTGGTCTTTTTAGAGTTTTTATGAATGCCCTCCGGCCTTAAAGGTGCAGCACAGATGTTCCAGCTTGTTCTGGTGAAGATTCTCAGTCATCCAGGTCATGGTCATTCCAAAAAAAGTAAAAAACAAAGTAACTGGACTTGTTTTTCGTAGTTGAAGACGTTTCGCTTCCTCTCCGGGAAGCTTTCTCAATTCAAAAAGTCTGGAGTAATGTGGAGTAACAAGCTTTATACTACTGCCCAACAAAGGCCTTGTAATGGCTTAGATAACATGCAAATTCAACCGAAACACCTCCACCCCTTAGTAATGGGCGGTCGTTAAAGCCGTTAAGCCAGCAGATTGAACCGAAACTGGTCCACTCCTCTGTAACGAGGAGTCGTTAGGGTTGTTATTGGCCTGGCTTAAGGGAGCGATGTTTTGATCACTCGTATGAGGGTGAGAATTGAGGTGATGATTGGCCGGAATTAATCCTATAGCTGTATTGTAAGTTTTTGAGAGTTGGAACCTAAGGTCCCCTCCTCTGTTTAAGGTTGGTTTTTCTCTCTTAACGTAGATGGCTTCCTTCACACCCCTTTCAAACCATCTGTCTTCTTTGTCCAAAATGTGAACATTTTGGTCCTCAAAAGAGTGTCCTTTGTCCTTAAGGTGGAGGTGGACAGCAGAGTCTTGTCCTGAGGAGGTAGCTCTCCTGTGTTGAGCCATGCGTCTGTGGAGAGGTTGTTTGGTTTCTCCAATATAAAGATCAGAACATTCCTCACTGCACTGAACTGCATACACCACTCCGCTCATCTTAGGTTTCTGTGTTTTGTCCTTGGGATGCACAAGCCTCTGTCTGAGGGTCCTGTTTGGTTTGAAATGTACTGGGATTTTGTGTTTCCATAACTTTTCATGGAATGTCTGTCTAATACATTCATGCAATTGCACAGTATTTTAATTTACCCTGTAAACTGATTGCTACCTGTCTTAAGTGCCACTGTGTTAAGCATCACTTAACTTGTACATTTTAATGACTATTTGCTAACGTTTAACTTCTCAGGGAGGGGTTGTTTATCACATTCTTGCAACTGCACAGTACTTTACATATCTCTGTAAAGTACTGTGACTGTAAAGTCTTTTTGATCGAAATATGTAAATCCATCAGATGCTAAGGACTATTTGCACACTTTTAGCTTCCCAGGAAGTGTTGTCGGTGCATGCAACTATTTGAAAACATTATCTCTTGTTGTGTCAGCGTGTTGTGTGAATTCTGTGTGAGACTGTGTCTAACCAAAATTTCATTATGGGAACATAATGACACTAAAGATTCTTGATTCTCATAGTTTTTTAAGTGAAAAGAAATAGAAGCTTTACCTGCTTCCCAGCAAACAACCTGACATTCATGGTAAGTCATTATTTTCTAGATACTTAAACCATTTTGTCTTTGATATATATATATATATATATATATATATATATATATATATATATATGGCTCTCTGTCGAAGCCAGTTAAAATCCAGCCAGGAACACTACCAGCCGTGCACCAACTTATCTCCCATCAGGAGAAACCAAAGTAAAAAGAGCTCTCTTTTCATTTATATTCCTAGAAATTGATGTGTGTGCCAGGGCAGAATTTTATGTAGAAGTACACTCACCGGCCACTTTATTAGGTACCCCATGCTAGTAACGGGTTGGACCCCCTTTTGCCTTCAGAACTGCCTCAATTCTTCGTGGCATAGATTCAACAAGGTGCTGGAAGCATTCCTCAGGGAGTTTGGTCCATATTGACATGATGGCATCACACAGTTGCCGCAGATTTGTCGGCTGCACATCCATGATGCGAATCTCCCGTTCCACCACATCCCAAAGATGCTCTATTGGATTGAGATCTGGTGACTGTGGAGGCCATTTGAGTACAGCGAACTCATTGTCATGTTCAAGAAACCAGTCTGAGATGATTCCAGCTTTATGACATGGCACATTATCCTGCTGAAAGTAGCCATCATGGGTTGGGTACATTGTGGTCATAAAGGGATGGACATGGTCAGCAACAATACTCAGGTAGGCTGTGGCGTTGCAACGATGCTCAATTGGTACCAAGGGGCCCAAAGAGTGCCAAGATAATATTCCCCACACCATGACACCACCACCACCAGCCTGAACCGTTGATACAAGGCAGGATGGATCCATGCTTTCATGTTGTAGACGCCAAATTCTGACCCTACCATCCGACTGTCGCAGCAGAAATTGAGACTCATCAGACCAGGCAACGTTTTTCCAATCTTCTATTGTCCAATTTCGATGAGCTTGTGCAAATCGTAGCCTCAGTTTCCTGTTCTTAGCTGAAAGGAGTGGCACCCGATGTGGTCTTCTGCTGCTGTAGCCCATCTGCCTCAAAGTTCGACATACTGTGCGTTCAGAGATGCTCTTCTGCCCACCTTGGTTGTAACGGGTGGTTATTTGAGTCACTGTTGCCCTTCTATCAGCTCGAACCAGTCTGGCCATTCTCCTCTGACCTCTGGCATCAACAAGGCATTTCCGCCCACAGAACTGCCGCTCACTGGATGTTTTTTCTTTTTCGGACCATTCTCTGTAAACCCTAGAGATGGTTGTGCGTGAAAATCCCAGTAGATTAGCAGTTTCTGAAATACTCAGACCAGCCCTTCTGGCACCAACAATCATGCCACGTTCAAAGTCACTCAAATCACCTTTCTTCCCCATACTGATGCTCGGTTTGAACTGCAGGAGATTCTCTTGACCATGTCTACATGCCTAAATGCACTGAGTTGCCGCCATGTGATTGGCTGCTTAGAAATTAAGTGTTAACGAGCAGTTGGACAGGTGTACCTAATAAAGTGGCCGGTGAGTGTAGAGTTTAATTCTGGAGTTTACTCCAAAGGGAGTTGTTGAACTTGGTGAATGTTTCTAATGGCTGACTTAATTCATGTAATAAGCTGTTATTGTGCTTTGTTTTGATTAACTTAGACAAACTTTATTGTCATTCTGTATGCGCAGAGTGCATACAAGATGAAATTTAGTTGCATACAGCTTACGACAATGTAATGAGATTGCAATTGAAATAAAATAACATTACAGTATAAAGTGCAGCAGTGATAAGAAAGTAGCAGTGCAGGAGAAAAGCTTTTTTTTCTAAAGAAAGTGTGCAGAAGAATGTTCAACCATGCTTGTAGTGCAAAGATTATGGTGCAAAATGTCATGATTTGTCTTAGGATGAACCCGGACACAGCACGCACACACAGAGCTAGTTCTTAGAAGTGAGTTTATTGAACAGGGTGGATGATGGATGACGACAAGAACCTGAGTCTTTTAACTGACGGAGATGTAGGGTGCAGAAGCTGGCCGACAGGAGGAGTACAGGGAAACTGACCAGGAAGGAACACCGGAGCTGAAGACTTGAGACATGGGTGGAGCACTTGAGACCAGAACATCAGAACCGAGAGCTTGAGACCGTGGAACAGCTGCTGGAACTTGAGAACGTGGAACAACTTGTTGGAACTTGAGAACGTGGAGCAGCTGCAGGAACTTGAGAACGTGGAACAACTTGTTGGAACTTGAGAACGTGGAGCAGCTGCAGGAACTTGAGAACGTGGAGCAGCTGCTGGAACTTGAGAACGTGGAGCAGCTGCGGGAACTTGAGAACGTGGAACAGCTCAGGAACTTGAGAACCTGGAACAACTTGTTGGAACTTGAGAACGTGGAGCAGCTGCAGGAACTTGAGAATGTGGAGCAGCTGCTGGAACTTGAGAACGTGGAACGCCTGCTGGAACTTGAGAACGTGGAACAGCACAGGAGTCATGGACAGGAGTTGAGAACTTGAGTGCAAACAGAGCTGAGCAGAGTCTTAGGCAATGGATTGAACAAAAACAAAGCTGAAGCAAAGACTACTGGCTGACTGGAATAAAACAAAGTTGAAGAAAGGTCTTCAGGCTGACTGTAACAAAAAACTGAGCTGACACAGGATTCTGGGAGAAACTGAGCAGGAGTGAACACTACGGACCGGCGAGCAAGAACAGACTGAGGTGAGTATAAGTAGAGGTTGAAACAGGTGGGAACAGTTGGAGGTTGATCTTGATCAGTCCCAAAATGATTTCAAGTGAAATTTCCTGTGGGCATGGCCTACTTGCTTTACAGCGCCCTCTAGAATATTGCAAAACATCAGCCCCAAGCCATGCTTTGTCCGAGGTTTATGAAATTGGATATACCTACGTAACTGATGAGGACCTACAAAAAAGTCTCTTGGACCCATGGTCCGCAACCTACAGGAAGTCCGCCATTTTGGATCAAAACCACCATTTTGTCTGTTCAAACACCTATTATTCGGTAAATGAAAAGAATTCACCAAAAATCTGCCGTTTGTTTTTATGAGCTCAGAATTTCAGAATTTATTCCTTGGATACATTAAAGCATTTCGTACACTCTAATCCAAGCTTTTTTTGATGTCCGTCACTCTAAATTTTAAAAAGTTTGTCAAATGAACAAATCACTATATCTGTAACATGCATGTCTCAATCTTTTTGTAAATGTGCACACATCTTCAGTTAACAGAGCCTAAAATACGTTGTCAGTTTGGTGCAAATCCATACCTGTTTGACTAAATTAGGTCACATAAAAGCTTTTGCCTTTGTCACTATAAGCTCTAAAAAATTCTCTACAATTTCTGCATCAAACTACATGGAAAACAATTAGCAGTTAGAACACACATTCCAGATTACTTGTAAATATTTTCAGGATTTTAGGGCCGACGGTTGAATTTTTATTAATATTTGAATTTCACAGAAACTGCCCTATTCATTCTCTATGGAAAAATAACTTTCGGCCACTATTGGCGCTGTTTCACCCTTTTTCATTACAGTACGTTTGAATGGCAGATAAATGAAGAGATTCTGCCTTATTTAAAAACTACATATGTATCACAGTAAATAGAAAATGGGAAAATTATTTCAGTAAGTTTATTAATAAAATGAGATATTAGTATGTAGTCTTTAAACATGGCAATTGTTGAGGGTTGCACAAGAGTGATCTGGATTTTCTCACAAAGCAAATCATACACAGTCACTGACAAAAGTCTTCTCACTTATCCATTTTCTAGAAGCAACAGCTAAATTATATTATTCTGATACTAGGTCATCAAATCTATGTCAGTTGAGTCTTTCAACTAGGTTGCCTGTAGGGATTTCTAAGTTCCAGCAGAATCCGTATTCAGTCACACAGTATTGACACAGTATCAATACAGTTTGGCAATGTGTCGAAACACTTCATGACGCCTCATCTACCCATCACTAGTTATGACTATTGCAATGGTGGTGATAGGTGGAATTGAGCGCCCATCCCGCAGTTGGCATGGAGGGCCGCCAATGTTGCTAGCATCTTTAATTAAAGTTTGTTGCTGAAGTTGTCTGGGAGCAGATAAGCACCAGGACACTGAATGTGTGGGGGGTCTTCACCCTTCCGGACACCCCGGGAGGGGCTGCTTAGTCTATTAAAACATGTGATGGGGGTATGAGAGCAGACAAGGTCTTACAGCACCATAGAGTGGGATGTCGGGTAATATACTAGATGAAGCTTTATGGTAATGTTGTAAGTATTTGTCTCCCTTTGGAATTCCAAATGTAATAAATACATGTATGTGTTAAGTGTTTTCTCTCTGATAATTGTTTCCTTCCTTTGTTACCAAATCTCCGAACCAAGTGAGGCGGGCCTTCATGAATGAGACAGGAAGAAGTAACAGGCCGCTCTCGATAAAACCCTGGAAATCTGTTTGAAATGGGATTTAAATGACATGTCAAAAATAACACCAAGGTTTTTTACTTTATTACCAGAGGCTAATTTAATGCCATCCAGATTAGGTGATTGATTAGGACTCTAGTCACAAAAATTCAAACCTATATATTGTCAGAATTTAAAAGCAGAAAATGTATAATGCATCCAGGTTTTGATGTCATCAAGTCATGCCTGTAATCAAAGTAATTGATTAGATTCGTCAGGACTTATGGATACATATATCTGTAGATATATAGAGTGTTATCAGCACAACAGTGGAAATTGATCCGGTGGCCTTCACCAGAACTGTTTCAGTGCTATGATGAAATAAAACTGTTCAAATCGGTCATTATTTTGTAAATGTCCACATACTTGATTAGCAACTACTTTCTCAAGAATTGTAGATAAGAAAAAAAGATTACGTATAGGTCTGTAATGTACTAAGTCATCTTGATCAAGAGAGGGTTTCTTAAGTTTTTCAATTCAATTCAATTTTATTTATATAGCGCCAATTCATGATACACATCATCTCAGGGCACTTTACAAGGTAAAGGTTTAAAAATGGTCATATCCATTTACTAAAGATAGATTAATCATGTGTAAAATGAGGGCATAAAATAAAAGTTAATACTTCACTTAAATAGCTTGGTTGGGATTGGGTCTAACATACATAAGATGAAGGTTTAGATAAAGCAAAGATTTTAGATAACTCAGAAAGCTCTACTCCATCTAAACAGTCCAAAGACTGATCAGGTTCTAAAGATGCCTCCAACGCAGCTTCACTTACTGAGGAAGAGGTAATCGTTTTGGGAGGATGCCAATGTTTTTATTTTTAATAGAATCAATTTTATTTATGAAGAATCCCATAAAGTCATTATTACTGAGAGCTAAGGGAATGGATGGATCACCAGTGCTATGACTCTGTGTAACTTTGGCAACTGTACTAAAAATAAACCTAGGATTATTTTTATATGCTGCTCTAACTATGCAAAGGGTCTTTTTATACAACTAGATTTTTTTCAGATTAGGTAGGGTATTCTACCCATTCTAGAATACCCTTTTCTCTTCCACTGCCTAACGTTGTGCTTAAAAGAATGCATCTCTGGGTTAAACCAGTGAGCCAGCTTCGTATGAATAATTATCTTCCTTTTCAAGGGGAAAAAAACCATAGGACCCACCTTATGTCAAAAGTTAATTTATGGCCCCTATGACCTATTGATTTATGACACCTGTCACCCCCCCTTCCAAAAATATGATTTATGACACATACACACACACACACACACATTCCTGCCGCAGGGCCACACACACACACTCTCTCTCACACACACACACACATTCCCACCGCAGGGCCACACACACACACTCTCTCTCGCACACACACACACACACACACACACACAAATGTTACTTTTAAGTATTTATTTGCCTGTTTATTTAATTATTCTTTTCTATATTTAATCATTCTTTAATGCATATGGTAATGGTCAAAAAATGTGTTTTTGTATGGTTACTTATAATCAAATGTGTAACTTTACTCGTATAAAGTCTCAGACTTATACTCTGTATTTGCAGGATGGGGAAGCTTTATTGTTTAGAATGAAAACTTGTCTCTTGACACTAAAGGGCTGTGGTTGATGACAATAAACAGATTATCTACATAAATCTGTAGCTCATACAGATCGGAAAACAAAAAGGAGGCAATAAAATTAAATAAAAAAACATCTCATGCAGGCTCCACTCTTATTTCGCCAATATCTCTTCAGTTCTTTCTCCCCTCTCTTCTTAGCTAAAAGTGGGGCGGTGGAGGGGACCGTCCATAGTGTCTTACACGGCCGAAATGTGAGCTCCAGCTGGTCTGTCTTGGGGCAGTTTGTTAAAACAATAACCTCAATGCGTCTGTTCGAGGCGTCGATGTGTCTGAACCCTAATCAATCAGACCTGTAAAACCCAGCAGGACAGTTCACCGTGTTCTTATAATCAAACGGTTTCCACCCCTCCCCTGCAGGGCCAGGTGTCTGCTAGAAACACTGGTTCTAGCAATAAAAGTGAGTCCGACAATGGTGTGGTGCCGAGACGCGGCTATGCTTACACCTTTTCACAGTGTTGCCAACTCAGCGACTTTGTCGCTATATTTAGCAACTTTTCAGACCCCTCCAGCGACTCTTTTTCAAAAAAGCGACTAGCGACAAATCTAGCGACTTTTCCCCGCAAGGGAAAAAAGAAAGGGTTAAAAAAAAGTTTTAAAAAAATTGTAACTCCGCCATAGTGTCTCTTTACGGTTCATTTTGCCGGTCTCAAACCCGGGTAAAGGAGGAGGGTTAGTATTGTAATAAATTAAACATTAATAAAAAAAAAATAATAATAATACTAAATAAACATTAATGGACAGAAAAAAAGTGTTTTTACTCACTTTTTGTCTCTCTCTAACGTTATTTCTCCCACAGCGTCAATAACTTGCACATCACATCATGTGGCAGATTATGCAAATTAGGTGATGACGTCATTCAGCGACTTCTAGCGACTTTTAGCACAGCCAATAGCTACTTTCCTTACTGAGGAGTTGGCAACACTGCCTTTTCGGCATCCAGCGCAGGTTCCTACAATAGGACGAGTGGGAGAATAGACTGTGCCCCGCCACATTGCGTATCAATCTGCATATCAGCATACTATGCGCTCAGGAAATAAAATAAGATCAGACTTTTTAGACGCTGGGCGAAACATCCGCCAAACTCGGGATCAAACGGTTTCCACCCAACCCCTGCTGCGTTACACCTCTTCAACAAAAGCATACAGGCGCTGTTGATCTACAAGATTCTGGCCTCCCGTGACACCCCCTTAGGAGGCGGGCAGATTAGAGCTCGCGGGTTTACTTTTAAAAAACCTTTTAAAAACTATCAGTCTGAACTTAGTCTTAACACGACAGGTAGCTGATTCCTGCAGTATGTCCCCCGGCCCGTCAACACATCGAGTTACGGCTCAGATACATTCCGATGGGCTCACCGAATCGCAGGAGTATAACCAAATCATCGCCGGTGAGTAAACGTTTTAAGGTTTTATATTTATCTACAACCAATAGCTACTTTTTTTTAGCTCTCAGGTTGCAAGCTTGTTCAATTCTCTGTAGACTGTTTTACGGGGTTCCCCCCGTGACGCTAGGGGAAAGATTATGTATCACGTGTGACGCTGAGGCGTTCAAGAAGCTAACCAGCAAACGGCTAACCAGCAAACGGCGATTCACGCAGCACACGCCGCCCCTGTTCAGGACCCACACGCGGCGCGTAAGTTAACTATTTTAACTCAGTATCACAGAAACCTCAATGGTTAATGAGCAAATTCCGTCGTCAGGAGACAGAGCACAGCTTTACTGCATGCAGGCTGGAGAACTTGTGAGATCCTGCCAGATTTTGCTGAATCAGCTGTTCCGGCCACCAGCATTGGACCGTGCAGCAAGTGTACAGATACGCCCTTGCTTGAATAACCTCCGTTCATCTGTCCTGAAACTCCAACAAGACATCGGCCGAATAATCATCAAAGCTCGTGCTGTGAAAAGGATTATTCAAGGTATAGTTTAATTTCAAAGCTTTCATAGAATTAGTTTGTGATATATAAATTTTTATTCAATCCTGATTACGTTAAAAATCTAATTATATTCTATTTTTGTTTTTATTTGTATCACAGAAACATCAGCGGTTGTTGAGCAAATTCCGCCGTCAGGAGACAGAGCACAGCTTTACTGCATGCAGGCTGGACAACTTGTGACATCCTGCCAGATCCAGGTGGACCAGATGTTCCAGTCGTCAAGACTGCACTCAGTGTAATCAAGTAAATTGTGACCTCTGTAAAAATGGGGAGCCAGCGAATGAGAGATGCTTTAAATCAAATGTTGAAAGCTGTAAACGAATTACAAAATATACCTGTTGATGATACGTTTGGGGTTCTGAATCTACCTAATGCTTCACCATCCTGAATAGAACAAGCCCTGCAACAATTAAACGCTTCATTCTCTCAACCCTCCTCCCCGGAAAATGATTCGCTACACTTTGAGGAGCAAGTTACAGACGTTTTAAATGAAATCACGCAAATGGTTAACGAGCTTCAAAATATACCTGTTCAGGATTCGTCTGGGGCTGCTAATTTACATGAAGGTAATGGTTCTTCTGACAGACGACAGGTTCACACGGACCAGGGTTGGAATTATGAGCGTTTATCATCGCTAGAACAAGCCCTCCATCAATTAAACGCATCCTTCTCTCAGCCATTTAACCCTTATCCTGCAGGTGAGCAGCAGCAGTAGCAGCAGCAGCATGGGGGTAGTTTAAATCAAACTGTTGTAGAAAATCATAACCCGTCTGGTTCTTCGAATACTGTTTTGTCAAATCCCACCTCCAGCACACATCAACTGCCAGACATGCACGGCCTACAGGATCAACCCTGCACCAGTCAGTCAGCTGTAAACAGCTCTGAGCACACTCAGCAGTCCTCTACATCCAGCGTCCAGCGTGACCGCTTCAATGTCACAGAAATAAGACGCTCTTTAAACATCACAGCTTTGCAGCCTGGTGAGATTTCTAACCCCGTCGAATTTTACACACAGGTTTATGATGTTCTGGCTGACTTGGCAGAATCTGTTATACCTCTAACCTCCCGTAACGACATTATTCAACTTGAATTAAGCGGGCAAGGGTTTTCTCATCATACCATCGTACAAGTCGATGGCGAAGGCGATTCAATTTTGCCTGCATTTCAGGAATTTTTAGACGACTTAACACAATCTAACGAGGAATTAACCGACAACGTAGAAATTGTCCTTCAGGTTGTAAGAACGCCAAGCGGGGGTGCAAAACGTAAGGCTGTTAAAACGTTAGACTGTGAACTGATCCATAAAAAACGGCGGCATCTATATATTGTTGAAAATTCTTCTAATCAACTTTGTTTTGCAACAAGTCTAGCACATCTCTTTAATCCGACTTTTACAGACAGTGAAGCCGTCCACCAAGGGACAATTTGGCAGCATATGGCAGGTCTGACCGAGCAGACTCCTGTAACCTTCGGTGATGTGCACAAATTTGAAAATATTCTCAACAGGAAAATTGTCGTTTTCTCCAGACTGACTTTTCAGATCGTTCAAATCCAATTTTTTTGTTTCTGTTCAAAAATCATTACTATGGGATTAAAAGTCTCACAGCATTCACAGGTTCTAAGTACATTTGCAGCTACTGCTTTAGCGGCTTCCAAAACATCAACAGACATAACTGTGAAGGTCGCTGTGCGGTTTGCCTTGATCCAAACTGTACGATGCAGCCGTACAGTTCTGTGCAATGCATAGACTGTAAGCGCATATGTCATAATCTGCAATGTTTTAACAGCCACAAGGTGCCCAGATTGGAGCCCAAACTCAACAAGCATGTGAGTAGCTGTGACACCACTAAATTCTGTCCTGTTTGTAAAAAGCTCTATGATTTGTCTGCTGGCAAAGAGAGCAAACCTCAGGAGTGTTCCATAAAATGTCCGATCTGTCGTGAGAAAGTGCCTGCCGGTGCTGATGTAACGTTAAACGTCATCAGTGTTATATTCAGCCAAGTCTGACTGATGCTGAACTCAATGACAAATTGGTTTTCTACGATCTCGAAACTTTTACAGATAAGTCTTGTTCACACATTCCATATCTTGCTTGTGCAAAAACTCTGAAGGGGGAAACTTGGTATTCCTATGGGTTGAACTGTGTCAAGGAGCTTCTGCTCCATTTCAGGAAACCTTGTTATAGAGGTTACACCTTTCTAGCTCACAACAGCCGAGGGTTTGACTCTTACTTGATTCTGAGTGTGATGGTTCAGTTGGGTATAAAACCACATTTAATAACGCAGGGAAGTAAAGTTCTCTGTTTTACCGAGAGGGACTACAGTCTGAAATTCATAGACAGTCTCTCATTCCTTACTATGAAACTCAGCCAGATGCCAAAAGCATTAGGCTTCACTGATCACTCTAAAGGTTTTTTTCCCCACTTGTTCTCCTCTGAGAAGACATTAAACTACGTAGGCCCGCTTCCTCCACCTAGTTTCTACGCTGTGGAATACATGAACCCAGCCGAGCAGGAACGTTTTTCCAGCTTGTACAACGAGGCTTGTAAGCATCCCTTTGACTTTCAGAAAGAGGCTCTTTATTATTGCAAAAATGGCGTGGAGATTCTTTTCAGGGCATGTGTGAAATTCAGAGAAGAGTTCTTTAAAGAGACAAACGTGGATCCTTTAAAGTCAATCACGATAGCAGCTGCTTGTATTAAGGCTTTTACCTCAAATTTCCTCCTCCCTAACACACTAGCCATACCTTTTTCGACTGCGTCCATTCAGTGGTTAGAGTGGGTAGCTGCTGAACGGGGCATTTTCATTCAACATGCTCTTAATAAAGGGGAGGTGCAAATCGGACCTTATTATGTCGACAGGTACGCAGAGATTCAAGGGGTCAAAACTGTGTTTGAGTTCAATGGATGCTTTTATCACGGTTGCCCCACCTGCTTTCCAGCTGACCAGAAATGCCCGCTCAGAGGAGTCTGCTTTGAGACTTTCCATTATGCTACCATGGAGAGAGCTAGGTTGTTGGAATCGATTTACGGGGTACATGTGGAAATCATGTGGGAACATAGCTGGACTTTAATGAAGGCTTCACACTCGGGTCTCAAAAGGTTTCTCCACTGTTTCCGCGCACCTGTGCCTCTTTGCCCTCGAGATGGTTTGTTTGGGGGCCGGACTTGTGCTCTTAGGCTCAGGTACACGGCCGGAGAGAATGAGTCTGTATGTTATGTAGATTTCACATCTTTGTATCCATTTGTGAATGCCAACTGCAGCTATCCATTAGCTCATCCCAAAATCATTTGCAAAGATTTTGATGATCCTCATAACTATTTCGGCTTCATCAGGGCGACCGTGTACCCGCCTCATGGTCTGTTTTTCCCCGTTCTGCCATACAAGACGTCTACAGGTAAACTGGTGTTCACACTGTGCCGGGCTTGCACCGAACTGAACCATCAGTCGGGTCCTTGCAGTAACTCTGACCAGGAGAGAGCGTTAACAGGTGTATGGGTAAGTGTGGAATTCAACAAGGCTCTTGAGCTGGGATATCGGCTTGCTAAAATCACTGAGGTTTGGCATTTTGAAAAACAGAGCAGTTCAATCTTTAAACCGTATATCCACACATTTCTCAAGGGTAAACAGGAGGCTTCAGGTTTTCCGGCTGAAGCTACGGACGAGGAAAGTCGTTTGAAATATGTTGCACACTACAAACGTGAGCAAGGCCTCCAGCTAGATGTACGGAAGATTGAGGTGAACCCGGCTAAAAGGCAGGTGGCTAAATTGTGTCTGAACAGTTTTTGGGGCAAATTTGCACAGAGAAATGATTTGGCTCAGACAAGCATTGTCAGTGAGCCCGAAGAGTTTTTTTAACTTTCTATTTTCCGGTAAATACACAGTAAGCTACTTTCACTTCCTGAACGATGAAATGTGTATGGTTCAGTGGAAATACAACAAACGATGCGTCTCTCCACCCAACAAGGTGAATAATGTTTTCATTGCTGCCTTTACAACTGCCCACGCGCGTCTGAAATTGTACACCTGTCTCGAAAGACTTAAGCAGCGTGTTTTGTACGCACAGCCAACATACTCATGTTCCAAGCCGGAGCTCAGAACCATTTACTTTTTTCAATTCAATTCAATTCAATTTTATTTATATAGCGCCAAATCATGAAACATGTCATCTCAAGGCACTTTACAAAATCAAGTTCAATCATATTATACAGATTGGGTCAGATTATACAGATTGGTCAAAATGTCCTATATAAGGAAACCAGTTGATTGCATCAAAGTCCCGACAAGCAGCATTCACTCCTGGGGAACCATAGAGCCACAGGGAGAGTCGTCTGCATTGTACATGGCTTTGCTGCAATCCCTCATACTGAGCAAGCATGAAGCGACAGTGGGAAGAAAAACCACCCATTAACGGGAAAAAAAAACCTCCGGCAGAACCGGGCTCAGTATGAACGGTCATCTGCCTCGACCGACTGGGGTTACAGAAGACAGAGCAGAGACACAACAAGAGAGACAAAAAAGCACAGAAGCACACATTGATCTAGTAATCTGTTCTACATTAGATGGTAGTAACGGGTGAGCCGTCTTCTCTGGATGATGTCAAAGTTAACAGAACGCCAGACCAGGTGTACCTACTATGAAGAAAAAGAGAGAGCAAAAAGTTAAAAGCTGAAATGACGACAGTCATTTCAATGTAATACAATGCAAAACTGGAGAACCGTAGAATGAAGAACAGTAGAAATCAGTAGAGTGAGAAAATTAGACCCTGATGTCCTCCAGTAGCCTAAGCCTATAGCAGCATAACTATAGAGGTAGCTCAGGGTAACATGAGCCACTCTAACTATAAGCTTTGTCAAAAAGGAATGTTTTAAGATTAGTCTTAAAAATAGATAGGGTGTCTGCCTCACGGACCAAAACTGGGAGTTGGTTCCACAGGAGAGGAGCCTGATAGCTAAAGGATCTGCCTCCCATTCTACTTTTAGAGACTCTAGGAACCACCAGCAGACCTGCAGTCTGAGAGCGAAGTGCTCTGTTAGGAACATACGGGGTAATCAGAGCTCTGATATATGATGGAGCTTGATTATTAAGGGCTTTATACGTTAGAAGAAGAATTCTAAATTCTATTCTTGATTTAACAGGAAGCCAATGAAGGGAAGCTAAAATTGGAGAAATATGATCCCTCTTGTTGATTTTCATCAGAACTCTTGCCGCAGCATTGTGGATCAGCTGAAGACTTCGAACTGCATTTTGTGGACTTCCTGATAGTAAAGAATTACAATAGTCCAGCCTTGAAGTAACAAATGCATGCACTAGTTTTTCAGCATCACCCCTGGACAGAATGTTTCTAATTTTGGCGATATTCCGGAGGTGAAAAAAGGAAACTCTGGAAACCTGTTTAATATGGGATTTAAATGACATGTCTTGGTCGAAAACAACACCAAGATTTTTAACTTTATTACCAGAGGCCAAGTTAATGCCATCCAGATTCAGTGATTGATTAAGAAGTTTATTTTTTGAGGACTCTGGCCCAAAGATTACAACTTCTGTCTTGTCAGAATTTAAATGCAGGAAATTTAAAGTCATCCAGCTTTTGATGTCATCAAGACATGACTGCAGTCGAAGTAACTGATTGGATTCATCAGGATTTATGGATAAATATAGCTGAGTGTCATCAGCATAACAGTGGAAATTAATCCCATGCTGTCTGATAATTTTGCCAACCGGAAGCATATATATAGTAAATAGAATTGGTCCAAGGACTGAACCCTGTGGTACTCCACAGGTGACCCTAGAGTTTGAAGAAGATTTATTATTAACATGAACAAACTGGAATCTGTCCGACAGATAAGATTTAAACCAGCCTAATGCTTTCCCCTTAATCCCTACAGTATGCTCAAGTCTTTGTAGGAGAATATTGTGATCAACTGTGTCAAATGCAGCACTGAGATCTAACAGGACAAGTACAGACACAAGTCCATTATCTGAGGCCATGAGAATATCATTGGTGACCTTCACCAGAGCTGTTTCAGTGCTATGATGAGCTCTAAAGCCTGACTGAAACTCCTCAAGTAGGTCATTACTTTGTAAATGTTCACAAAGTTGATTAGCAACTACTTTCTCAAGAATTTTAGATAAGAAAAGAAGATTAGATATAGGTCTGTAGTTTACTAGCTCATCTTGATCAAGAGAAGGTTTCTTAAGTAAAGGTTTAATAACAGCTACTTTAAAAGCCTTTGGTACATATCCATTTACTAAGGATAGATTAATCATGTCTAAAATAGGACCACTGATCAGAGGGAATACCTCCTTAAACAACTTGGTTGGGATTGGGTCTAACATACAGGTAGAAGGTTTAGATGAAGCTAAAATTTTAGATAGCTCAGAAAGCTCTACTGCTTTTAAACAGTTCAGACACTGCGCAGGTTCTAAGGATTCCTCCAATGCTGCCTCACTTACTGAGGACGAGGTAATCATGTTTGGGAGGATGCCAATTATTTTATTTTTAATGGAATCAATTTTATTTATGAAGAATCCCATAAAATCATTACTGCTAAGAGCTAAGGGGATGGCTGGATCAACAGAGCTGTGGCTCTGGGTAAGTTTGGCAACTGTATTGAAGAGAAATCTAGGATTATTCATATTCTCCTCAATTAATGATGAAAAATATGCTGCTCTAACTCTGCGAATGGTCTTGTTATACAACAATAGACTGTCCCTCCAGATTAGGTAGGATTCCTCTTGGTGTGTAGAGCGCCATTTTCTTTCCAATTTCCTAACATTGTGCTTCAAGGAATGCAGCTCTGAATTAAACCAAGGAGCCAGCTTCCTGTGAATAATCACCTTCTTTTTCAAGGGAGCTACATTGTCTAATGCAGAACGCAATGACAAAGTCATACCGTTTACAAAGACATCTATTTGTGAATTGGAAGAAACAACATTGCTGCCATCTACAGGGCATTTCTGCAATACGGAGGATATTAAAAAGGGGACAGACTCTTTAAGTTTTGATACAGCATTATCCGATAAAGATCTACTATAATGGAACCCTCTTTTGGGGGTGGAGAACTCCGTTAGATTAAACTCAAATGTTATTAAAAAATGATCAGATAGGACAGGGTTGTTAGGAAATACTGTTAATTCTTCACAATCAATGCCATATGTCAGCACAAGGTCTAAAGTATGGAGCCAAGAGTGCGTCGGTTTATGCACATTTTGAGCAAAACCAATTGAATCTAGGATAGTTTTAAAGGCTAAACTAAGGTTATCACATTCTGTATTTCAGCTCCAATAGCCTACATGCTCGGTGTGGATCCTGGAAAATGGGTCAAATTCGACAGTCTGATCTATGTTGTTAAACCGGGTCAAACCGGGTCAGACCTCCCTCGAGCTAGGACATTTACTTGGTGACCTAACCGACGAACTTTCAGGTGACTCGATAGAGCAGTTTGTTTCCGCAGGTCCAAAAAGCTACGCTTACCAGACCAGAAGCCAGAAACGGGTTGTGATGAAGTTTAAAGGTATCACTCTGACTCGTGAATGCTGTGAGAGAGTGAATTTTGACAGCGTGAAAGAGCTGGTTGAAGGTTATTTGTAAGGTTCTACAGGGGATGTTTTACAAGCTCTGCAACACACCATCAGAAGGCATAAAAGAAACTTCCAGCTTCAAAATGCCACATTTCAGAAAAAGCTCCGGGTGGTGTATGACAAGAGAAGGCTTTTTCCTGACGGTACAACTCTTCCGTTTGGTTATTAAAGGCTAACTGAGAAAAATAAAAAATAAAATAAAATGTCTCTCTCCCGTGAAACACAGGAGGTCGAATTTGACCCTAGACTAAAAACCCCCTTTTCACTTCTAATAGCAGGGCCGAGTGGTTGTGGTAAATCTTTTTTTGTTAAAAGTGTCTTGCTAAATTGTAACCATGTAATGGATGTTGTTTCTGAAAATATAGTCTGGATTTACACCTGTTTCCAAAGTATGTATTCTGAATTGCAAAAAATGAATAAAAAGATTAAATTCATCGAAGGACTACCTGATTCTTTTGATGATGAAAATCTGTTTCCTCCTGATCAAAATCATTTGGTTATTTTAGACGATGTGATTTTCCAGGCTTCGGACCATCCGGAAGTGGTGAAGATTTTCACTCAATACAGGCATCATAAAAATATGACTGTTATAATATTTTTCATAAAGGGAAGTATAGTCGTACCATTAGTTTAAACACTAATTATATGGTGTTGTTTAAGAATCCCAGAGATAAACTGCAGCTGAATATATTAGCCCGTGAAATATTTCCGTCAGAGAAAACTTTCTTTATGGAGAGTTTTCAAGACGCCACCAGAGAACCTCACGGGTATTTAATCGTGGATCTGACTCCCACTTGCCCAGACCGTTTCAGACTGAGAACTGGAATGCTCCCGGGTCAGTGGCCAGCTGTTTATGTACCGAAATTAAATTAATTAATTTATCATGTCAGCTCGCATAAGACGGAACGTTCCCTTATTCAGAGCCCTATATAAAGCCACAGCAAAGAAGCATAAAGACATTCTTGCTCACTGCTCACCCGAATTTCTCAAAGCCTTGTGTGAGATAGCTCTGAATATCTTAAAAGTATCTCCTTCTCAACATAAAAAATTGGAAAAGCAGAAAAAGATCATCAGACTGCTGGCTGATAAAAGAACCGGGTTAAAACGCAAGCGGGTGGTTTTGAAAAATCAAACGGGCGGTTTTATTCTTCCTCTGCTGACTGCCGTCGCCCCTTTAATCGGAGAGCTGGTGGGAGGTCTCATCAGGAGATGAGAAAAAATGTCTCTTAGGACAAAGCAAAAGATGTATCTGGTTTCACCGTATCAGTTCAAACGTTTGACCCCAGCAGAGCCTTCTATCAGACAGACGGCCGAAGAGGATTTGGATTCTAAAATGAGAGAGATTCTGAATGAACCGGGACTGAGTTCTTATGAAAAAATTAAAAGGTACAACGCTCTGTTGCAGAGATATCTGACTCTAATGAAACAAGGTCAGCTTGAGGAACCCCGAGTGACTTTAACTGTGCAACGTGACCCTGTGCCTGAAAATAATGAGGCTGACTCTGGCTCTGGTTCTACAGCCTCTTCTGCTAAATTGACTCTTTAAAGTGTCTTCTGAATAGTTGAGCAGAGTTTCAATCATTGCTCTGTACGGGTGAGTCGCGCTACTCTGTGAAATTAACCTATCTCCCAGAATAACGTCGCATTGACTGAACATTGTATTCTGCTGAATTGGACCAGACCGCATCATTAGCCAGGTCGCTGCCGTCTGCGTTGGTGTTCTTTAGATGGACGTGCAGCAAGGTGTCGTTCAAATCCAGGTATTTTTCTCCATCTCCGGGGATAAAAAACTCAATAGGCCCCGTGTCTGTAATAGCTGACACTGGTAATATTTCGGTGTAGACCTTATCTTCGATGGATAGTTGAGTCATGGGGGCGGTGAACAGATCAAGTTCAGCGAGGGTACATTCTGATGATTTCTGATGTAAAAGAGCCATGATTGATTTTTTACTGAAAAATACTGATTCAGTTAAATATATCCTTGCTCACAGCAGCAGCAGACTTCCTTCTCCTAGGCTTGCTCTGGCAAACTGGCTTCTTCTTCTTACGTGGCACGAGTATTTGTGAACGCCAGACACATTGCCCTGGAGGTCTCTTTCTACCTCTTCTAGACAAAACCATAACCCCTGACCCCTCCTGGTTATTCACACCTGTTATCTTGGTCATAGCTTTACCTATGACATCCGAGGCGATGTTTGTGGCCGCCTTTTTCAGATGCGGTTTTGCTATAGCGAAGCCTGATTTAACAAGGGGTGATACGAAACGAAATAATTTTGAAAATATGGATCCTATCCCACGTCCGTACATAACAGGTGCCCCATAGAAACCAGGTAAAGCGCCGCCCACTTGGCTTTGGTAATAGGACACGAAACGGTGTGGGTCCTCTCTCAGGAAAACCATGTTTTCTTGATTGTTTTTCTTTTTCCTTCTCACGTTTTACCACGCTTCAGCGTTGCTGGTGCGACTCGTGGCACAGCTATGAATGATTCCAGCCGCAGTGGTGTGTTTTTATATGCATAATCCATTTTCATCTAAACGTTCGGTGTGAGGTCGCAGGTCTGAAATAAGCTTCACGATGCACTTTCCGTATTTCAATTTGAATATTTTCAATGTGTCTCTTGGGGATATAGTAGGATTTATGGAACATTTGTGTGATAATATCTACAAAAAGGCCTGAACAGTTCGCAAGAGGGGGGCGTGAGAGTCCCCTACCATCTGTGGGGCCACGATGTCGCTATAAAAATATAAATGGTAGAAGCCCGCGTTAAAATCGATTGGGTGAGGGGCGTGCCAGTGATCGAATTTGACCCATTTTCCGGGATCCACACCGAGCATGTAGGCTATTGGAGCAGAAAAAAGTAAATGGTTCTGAGCTCCGGCTTGGAACATGAGTATGTTGGCTGTGCGGTTAACTTTGAAATAAATATCTGAATCTATCTTTCTCAGATGGGCTTCAATCTCTGTGATAAGCTGATTTAAATTAGTGTAGTACCCGCATCCTATCTGTACGCGTTGGACTTTTTCCTCGCCCACTTTCCGCCATTCAAAATAAGCGTTTTCTGAGGGGACATTATGCCATGTGTGAGGGTATGAAACCTCCGTCAAAGCCACCTGCCACTTACCTTGTAAATTAATAGGCTCGGCTAAATCCACGCGGAAACTCGATATGTTATTATCCTTAAAAACGTCGAGGCTAGCAATGGACGGTAGCGTCAGATAAAATCCCTGGTCCATGGCTATGCGATCCATGTTACACTGTCAGCCCTCCGGTGAGAAGCGCTTTCTTTTATACATCACGGAGGTCGTCCACGCTCACCCAGCTGTTGAATTTCTCCGGCCAATTTTTCCAGCGAACTAAGACCTGTCTGACCCCTCGAACCGTCCGTTTGCCTAATATTTCACCCACTTGATACATTTAGTTTTTAGGCATTTTCACCTTTTGAAGCTCCTCAGTGTAAAAAGAACCTCGGACGGGCTCCTCGTCTAAATCTTTCAGTTTGAAGAAGGGAGGAGATCGCTGTAACACTTCTGTAACTGTAAAGATTTCATCCGTGAAACTCTGTTCATATTTCTTGTCAAACACTCTACGCACTTTGGATATTCTGACATGGTCGCCTGGCTTAAACGCCATCTTGAGTTTTGTGCAGCGTTTGGAATTAGTCCCGTACAAATTCTGAAACACCTGAAAAGCGTTACTAGCGGTTACTTCGACAGGGGTCATTTTAATACTCGAATGATAGCTGTGGTTGAAACTTTTGACCAGATCCTGAAACATATTTACATATCGGAGAGTGTTGTTTGCGGTGAAATATCTCCACGTTCTTGATTTTAACATACGGTTAAACCTCTCAACGACTGATGCTTTTATTTCACTAGCCGTGGAAAAATGTTCAATACCGTTTTTATCCATTAACGCTTTGAATGATTTGTTGAAAAATTCCTTACCGTCGTCAGTTTGAAGTCTCTTTGGAATCTGACTCTCCTTTAAAACGGACTCGAAAGCTTTTACGACATCGGACGCTGTTTTCCTTTTTAAAACCCTGACGTAGGCTCTTTTGGAGAATACATCGATAACGGTTAATAGATAATTGTAACCGTCATTTTCTTTGGACAAACTGCATATCACAAAGATCTGCTTGAAACTGTTTCAGAGGCCTAGTGACAAACACTCTATTTCAAGGAAATCTTATTCTCACGGGTTTATGCAAAGAATAAGCATCTTGTTCTGATAAAAAGTCGCGAACCTTTTCAACCGGGACCTTCTTACCAGATTCACGCTCCATAGCTCTATGTAATCTATCTACTCCGCCAAAAGAACCTGGGTGAGCAGCTGTGTAATATAGCCGTTTCATTAACTTTTGTTCAGCCATACCTTCCACACACACGTAGTGATGCTGAATGAAGGAGAAGACATCTGTATTCAGTTTTTTTATATATATATATATATATATATATATATATATATATATATATATATATATATATATATATATATATATATTTATTTTATTTATTTTTTTTTCATTAACATAGTCTGGAAGGATAATACATTCATTTAATATATCACAAACTAATTTAAAAACAATCATTTCATATAAAAAAGAAAAAATGTAAAACAGACAGATTGAAAAGACATTCTTTTTAATACGATGTCTCTAACAAATTTTAAAAAAAATCATTTCATATAAAAAAAAATGTAAAACAGTTACACTGAAAAGACATTCTTTTTAATACTGTTACGTCCACCAGGCTCGTTTGGTGGGATAACATTACAAGGAGACCACACAAGGATTTTCTGGTTAAATTAAAACTGAATTTTATTAAATTATACTAAAGAAATAAAAGCCCAAAGAGAGAATACCTGAAATGAGAAACCATAACTAACCAGAAATAGGCAAATGCAAAACAAACCTAACAAAACCCAACCATAAGACAAGCTACAAACCAAACCAAATGGGGATCTGAGGAGGGAGAGCAGGAAGAGAGCCTCTCCTCTGCTGCATGCAGAGCAGCTTTAAAGCAGCAGAACACCAATCAGGTAAATGCATACCACCTGCAGAAGGCCTGTCTCTCGAACCCTAAAAGGAAAATAAGGCCAGGACTGACTGCAGCCGTAACACCTCCCCCCTTAAAACAGAGGATCCTACCTAGGACCTCTGTAACCATTTTCCTTTTTATGTTTGGTCTATCACAATCCGAAATCTAAGAAGGAGCAGCAAAAGAAGTCAGAAGGAGCTGAACTCTTGAAACAAAACTCAATCCAAGTTGTTGAAAAACCAATTAACCTGATGTAAAAAAACAAAAAAAAAACAACAACCATTAAGACAAAACACAAATGACTTAGACGATGGCAACATGTGACCCAAAAAGGGAGCACAACAGTCAAATGGATTATTACACGAAGTTACCACACAATACCACAAGTAGCAACTAATAATCCAAACCAACTAAGAACTGTTGACACCACAACACAAATGGTCACACACACCAAGTGGTTTAAAACCACAAATTACCACATCAACAAGTCACCTAAACACACAAGTGACCAACAAAATGTGGAGAGTCACACCAACAAAAAGGATCAACATCAGCATGGTCCACCGCCACACTCAAAAGTTACTGCTTCAGAAAGCCAGCAACACAAGATGTGATCCAACCATAAGTAGCTAACCTCTCCACAACACCAAAGGTCACAATACAGACACAAGACAGACACTTAAGACGGACATCTCGGACAACAGGTTTATCACAACATGTCTTGCAGCTTCAAAATCAGTTTTAAAGTGTTCAGCTACTATATGGATCTGCTCCTTTGTAAGTTTCTCAGTAGCTTTACAGTTGGGGAAGACAAAAAAAAAACAGAACCCACAGTATCCATTTTTGAATAAAATAATCCAACTTACAAAACTAGTCAGAAAAACCAAACATTGTAACCAAACACTGTCAGGAAGTGCATGAGTGGTACAAACAAATGGCAAATCTCCATTTTCCTGCAGCTAACTAAGAGACCAGAACCCTGTCTACCCTTAGCCTAGTCTTCAGGCCTTCCTCCAAGAGCCATGGCACTTGAAGCACCAAGATACCGCTGGCAGCACATCCTTCCAGGTCAAAAACCTCTCAGGCAGCAAACCACGGCGGTGCCCTCAGCCCAGAGTCCAGCCCAAAAATAACAAACTAAAATAATAAACAGGGTCGTCTAAAATGGAGTTGCCAAAACAACCAACACCACACAGCACTTACCTAACAAAAAAAAAAGACTTCTCTCTCTCCCCTCCAACAAAAGTGCCAAAATCCTCATGGACCTCCAACCACATACAAATGGAACATTAAAAATGTCCAAAATCTAATAAGGTTCCAAACACCTTAAACTAGCCCAAATATCTACCAGAAACCTATAAACAGGACAAACAAAGTCAGGGGCATGTAACTGCAACCTGAACACAAAAATTAGCCCAATTAAGCCCAATTAGTCCACATAAATTTGGACGAGCCCCCACAAATGTTACGTCCACCAGGCTCGTTTGGTGGGATAACATTACAAGGAGACCACACAAGGATTTTCTGGTTAAATTAAAACTGAATTTTATTAAATTATACTAAAGAAATAAAAGCCCAAAGAGAGAATACCTGAAATGAGAAACCATAACTAACCAGAAATAGGCAAATGCAAAACAAACCTAACAAAACCCAACCATAAGACAAGCTACAAACCAAACCAAATGGGGATCTGAGGAGGGAGAGCAGGAAGAGAGCCTCTCCTCTGCTGCATGCAGAGCAGCTTTAAAGCAGCAGAACACCAATCAGGTAAATGCATACCACCTGCAGAAGGCCTGTCTCTCGAACCCTAAAAGGAAAATAAGGCCAGGACTGACTGCAGCCGTAACAATACGATGTCACTAACTAATTTAAAAACAATCATTTCATATAAAAAGAAAAAATGTAAAACAGATACACTGAAAAGAGACTAACTAATTTACTATATAAAGAGAAAACATGTATGCATTGGTTTCAAGACCCCCGCCAGTACTCCGTGATGGCTTCAAGTTGATCTTTTAATTCATAGTTTTCTTCAACCAGCCGGTCATACCCGTCATAGATTGTATGAAATACACGCTTCACCATCGTCAATTCGTACAGATACGCCTGTACGACAGCATTAACAGCATCGTTGTCATGATGGATGTTGCGAGCAGCTAGAAACCGTTGAACAGCCTCCACGAAACGTTCGTAATAAAGTTCTCGCATTATACCATAGTAATTGTATTCGTACAGTTCATTCTCAAGCAGCTTCAAACATTCATGGTCTTTCTGACTAGGACGATCGTTAACGCATCCATAACACTTATCGTGCATGTATTTTCCGATCGCTGCAGTCAAAGGACGATACAGCACAGTTTTCACAGCTCTGATGAACCCGAAACGAATCCACCCATCGTTTTCATCGGCGCTGCTCTCACCGCCTGGCAGGGTGTCCTCAGGCTGCGATGGGGGTGGTGAGGGCGGATCTCCCTGGCTCTCAGGTGGCGATGCGGGCGGTGAGGCTGGATCTCCTTGCCCGCAAGGGAGCTCTGAGTCATCCTCAGGTGGCGATGGGGGCGCTGAGGCCGGATCCCTCTGGCTCTCAGGGATTTGCACCACTTGTGAATCTTCATCCCGGGTCGCCGTCTGAGGTGGCGAGGGAGTAAACTTGGAATTGTCACTCCTTAAAACAAAGATCTCTTGGTGTAGGTTGAGGCCTTCAGGGCGAGATCCGGTCCAGATCATGGTGTTGGTCCAGATCATGGTGTTTCTCTTTAGCGATGTGAGGATGCTCTCGCTGGTAAGAAGTCCTGTCAGTGAAGTAGCACGGAGTCCCGATCAGTCTGGCCGGTTGTATTTATATACAGAGAAGGGTGTGGTTAACGTTGAAGGGCGAGTCCTTGATTTCATCCTCGGCTTCTTCTCTCTCAGAGGGCCCTGCCAGAATAGGTTCTTGGGGATTTAATCGAATGAAGCTGGTTTTTCGTCTCACAGAGGGGCCTGCTGCCGCATTTGCTTCTTCAGGGCCTAGTCTGCGAAGCATGATGAGTTTCAGAACAGCCCAATCGTTCGATGTCAGCATGCCCAAGGAGTGGATAGTTTGCAGCTCGTCACCTTCATCATCCAGTTGATAGAGGTACATCTCCACGGATTCATATTTGAAGACGTACCCCCATTAACCGCGGGCTCCATAGGGTTCCAAAGACCATTGTTCTTGCAGACGATGGCTCAGAGGCATCTGAGTTCTACATAAAAACAGCGTACCCTTGTGAGGGGTATGCTGAGCTCCCCAGAAATCGCTCTGATCACGACAAATCGTGACGGGTGTCTTGGCAATTACGGGTTCAAAGGTGCTTCTTCCAGACGCCATGTTGAAAAGTATTCATTCACTATGGACGCTAGAGAAAAGGGGCTTATATCATGAGAGAAGCGGTCATGGGCGGGTTCCGGGGCGGGACTTCAGCCGGAAATGGGCAATGGGTGTGAATTCACGTAGGGGTGACAGGTGTCATAAAATGGGGAGGGGGTCAGGAAGGGGGGGGGTCACGTAGGGGTGACAGGTGTCATAAAATGTGGAGGGGGTCTGGGGGGGTGACAGGTGTCATAAATCAATAGGTCATATAAGGGTCATAGGGGCCATAAATTAACTTTTGACATAAGGTGGGTCCTATGGTTTTTTTTAAGGGGTTATGATTTGGTTTAATTTTGAACTTCTCTTTATTTCACCTGTTCCCCAGCCTGTATTTAGCCAGTTCAGTTCTCAGTCACCAGCCAGTAATCAGCCAGTTCACCTCGCAGCCACCGGTCACTATCCAATCAGTTCAGTTCCATCTCTAGCCAGCACCCTTCCTTTGATCAGTCTCACCTGTCACTCCCTAATTAGTTTTCAACTCTGCTCCTCCTTCTCATCATACTGCCTGCCTGTAATCCCGGTTCCAATTTATTATCTGCTATTTAATAAACTGTCTTTAAAATGTCACCTTCTTGCCTGGCTGAATTCTGGGTCCTTCGTTTCATGACAACGTTGTCTAATACAAAACGCAATGAGGAAGAAACAACATGAACAATAGCATCAATTTGTGAAGGGGAAGAAATTACATTGCTGCCATCTGCTGGGTATTTCTGTGATACTGAGGAAATTAAAAGGGGGACAGACTCTTTAAAGTTTGATAGGATTATCTGATAAAGATCTACTATAATGGAACCTTCTTTCTAAGGGTGGAGAACTCAGGTAAATTGAACTCAAAAGTTATTTAAAAAATGGCCAGCTAAGACAGGGTTGTGAAGAAATATTGTTTACAATCAATACCATATGTCAGGTATATTATAAAAGGCGTATTCCATTTTTTTAGATAAATATCCAAGGGTCTAATACACAAAATGATGCACAGCTTCTGGGAAATGCTATGCAGTATGTTTTGTTGCTGGTACAATTGCTGCTCTGTGCTATCCTTTTATGAATTTGGCTGAAAAAATATTCTGAATTCAGTACATTACTACTGCTATTACACAAATGATAAACATTCATAACATACTTATATTTTTGTGGGAACAGTGTGGCAGTTTGGTGTTTAATGCATCTGGTTGCCCAGAGAGAGGGTTGTCAATGATGTTGATGACATGCTTCCCCTTATCCAAACCTTGGGAATAAAAGCAAATTATGTTAATGATGTTCCTATACAAGAAGACAGTGCTTACAGTACATTATAATGTATAATTAATATTTATTAATATGTATTTTCCTGTACTGGATTGAGATCAACTACAGGAGTCACATCTTTGGGCCAAGGAAGATCTCTTCCTGTGTCAGGACTCTATCCCCCATTCTCTCCATGAGGTCTGGCTGGCGCATCATTTTTGACACTTTCAGGTGGGATAGCTCTGGCATTTGGGTTCCAAGGTGCAACCCTGTTAAGAAATTAATTACAATAAATAAAATAATTTTGTTACCTTTTTTTAGTCGTCGTTGATGGAACATCCAAGAATATTTTAATAATACAACTATTTTAGTAATTTATTTTTGTAACATAGATTTCCCTACCAAGCCCATTTCTTTGATGAAGTTCAGCTGCAGATATCACTGTGGCTGATCCTGAAAACTGGGGCGTAGCCTGGAAGCCCGGGGACAGAGGTATTTTCTGCTGTTTAATCATTTGGTGTTGACAGTGTGCAAAGGGTATCCAACACAGCAATCCTCTTCACCATTCATTTTTCAATACTGACACCATTTTTATGAGCAATAACTGAAGTACAACAAAAATATCAACAGTGAGCTTCAAACACCTTCAGGACCTAGTATATGAAATGTACGGAAAATTTACCTACCCAAGTCCTTGATCCTCTGGTGGTATTGCTCAAAGCGGCTGCAGTCACCAATCATAGGGTGGCCCAGGCCAGCATATCAATTTGTTCCCCAAAACTTATAAATGTAATTATGAAATTATCAACTTATGACGTTGCCTCTGTGATGTTTACAGTGATAAATTCAGGTAGTTGAACACAGAAATGTAGCAAAATTTGAACTCTGCTAACCTCCTCCAACTGCCGTACTAACTGTCGTACTAACTGAAAACAAACCTGAGATTTGGAATGTTAGTAAAAACTGCCCTTCAAAATAAGAGCTCCTTCAAAACAAAGGTCCATTCAGATTCATGTCTGAAAGGCAACACAACCCATGATGCCCATATTTTCCCTTTTTGCCCCCAAATTTTATAATCATAAAACTCCTGTTAAAACAATATAGCTTGGCCATGCTTTTGAGACAGGCTGCAAAGGGTGTCTTAAGCCATCTTAAGATTTGAATGTCTTAAGACAAAAAAAGATATCTTAAGACATCTAAAGACACTCAGCATCCCATTTCCTGCAATTGCATGTCTTAAGACATGGGTGCATGTCTTCAGATTTTTGTCTTAAGATGTCCTAAGACGTCTTGATGTGCACAAATGTCTTGAGACGTCTTGATTCTTCTTATTCAGACATCTTGAGACGTCTTGAGACACTGTGATGGCTGGGTATGAAGTAAAAAAAAACTTTGAGAACTGATCTAAAAACTGAGAGTAAGGGTCTGGTGGATGATACAAAACAGCAAACAGAAAAGGTTTTATTGCTTTGCAGTTTGGATGAGGGAAACTAAGGGTTAATTGTGTCAAAAGAATTGTAGTTATTAATTGGCCTGGGACTGAGAATGTGGAAATTTAAACAATTAGAAGGCGTTGACTCGTGCTAGTGTAGTCCTCTTGGCATCCAGGTTTCTGTTGTTATGCCATAAGTATGCCATGATGAATAATTGATCTCAGATTGAATTCTGAACATGTAGTATGGAGGGGGGTCACAAAGGAATTCCACTCTGGCCGCAACATGAGACCCTCAAGGCTTGGACGGCCCTTCTTCCCAGCAGGGATTCTCTCTTGTTGGTGATAAAACCTTCCTCCCACAGAGACACGCTCTCTCTTCTTCAGCCCTCTTCAGCAGCTGCACAGACCACCTCTCCAGGACAAGGGAGAAGGCCTGAACCATGGGGCCATATGGCCTCATCTGCTGGGACATCTGAAAGATTGCCTGGACCAGCCACGCTTGATCCAGGGTCTGCTAGACCCGAATGCCTGTTTCAGCAGAGGACCTGACTGAATCCGGACAAACAACATGTCCGCGCAAATACAGAGCTAAGTTTGCTGTTTTAACATCATCACCGGTAGCAGGAGCAAAGATCCTGCATGCGAAACAGCTCTGTGTATTTTTCCTCAGCCTGTACAAGAAAGCGAACCCCGATGGAGCTGAAGGCTGGATGCTGAGGAAAACCCCTGCTCAAATCGGACTGCATCCCGGTCAAAGAACGTGGCCTCCAAGCTATCCAGACCACGCCGTTAGCCACATGCTGCTGCAAGGCTAACGCTAGCCTGCCAAGAGGCAAACCAACAATTTCCTCCTTCAACGCTCCTTCCGTGAACGGCCAAAGTGGGCAAAACTCACACATGAGGCATCAACAGGTTGGGCAGCAAGATGAGGGTGAAGTTAAAAGGTTTATTGGGAAACGATTTGTAAACCTTTGTAACCCATGGTGTTTAGAACAAAAGGGCTAACCGGTAGCTTGCGCTAGCCAAACTGCTATTAGCCTTGCTAACATCCGGTTTTGGACATTTCAAAAGGAGTTCGTTTTAAAGCATAAAGCGTAACTGTTCTGCTCCGCCATCTTCCGATGGTGTTTTGAGCCTTATTCCCGCATCAATATGGTATATTAATGCCGGTTTTCAAGGCAATTTTGATAACTTTATGTTGTAACCTCTTAGCCACCGAGTTGCCACAGCGACCCCTAGCTTCCGGAGGTACAATCGCATAAACAAAGGCAAGCGATCCTGAATTAAAGGATTTTACAGGACAAACCGGTCCTCAGAATGTTATTTTCTCAAAATAATGTTTGTTTAACTTGGGCTCTGCATTGTGAATGGATTGAAATACATGCCAAATGTTTTTCTAGCTCCATTCCATGCTTTGTGAATCAGATCTTCAGTGAACAAGGATTCACTGAATTAATCTGATTATGATCAACCACTTTTGTTTTGTCTTTTGTTTGTTTTGCATGTAAATAGTTCCTTAGCTTAGCTTCTTTTTATCTTCATTTTGCTTAGTAGTTTAGTTAAGTTTCACTAGCCTAGTAGAGAGGATTTGTTAATCGAAATATTGTGTTAATTCAGATAAACAGCATTCTATAGTGATGTTCTCTGGATGTTCATTTTATTTCTGTTATTAAATTCTTGGACTTGAAAAGAAGTTGTCACTCTTTATTCTATGTGTGTGCAGGTTTTGCTGTTAAAAGATCGCTAGTGCTCGAATTCATCCCTTTCAACCATTGTCTTGATATCAGCTTAAGACCTGATCATCACCAGACAATACTTAACAGACAGAGGGTTATTTATGAAACATTAAATAACTTTAAACAGTGTATAATTGCACAACACTGTGAAACAAAATAAATTAATCTTGTCAGAAATCAATTTGATAACCAACAGAGTCTTTGGAGGGAGATACCTTATATTTTATAAACCACATTTAATTGTTTTATTTTTTGTTTCAAGTTAAGTTGTATTGATCTTTATGAGATTTTTATGATTTGCTCCTTTTAGACCAGGTTTTAAATCAGGTTTTCTATTTAGATTTGGCCGTGGGAATGATACTGTCTCAATAGGGTAATGTGTGGGTAACAGCAAAGAAGCTGCAGAGAAGTGTGTTAAACTACGGCTCTGGTTCCTGGTCTGGACCCTGGGTTGTCAGTATTTTGGAGAACTAATAAATCCGACCAGGATTTGATGTCACCCTAACAGGCATTTGACTATGGTCCCTGCTGTCTCTAATACCACGTTTCTGACTCTGGAGCTGCCAATTGCCAGAGTCGGCTTCTCAACGGGTGTGTCGCTGAGCGGAGAAAATCTGTTAGAAACACACACGGGTTACTGGTGACCCAGGGACTGGGATCTAGAGCAAGGGTTCCCAAACTTTTCATCATAAAATAACAGTGCAAGAGACTAGCAACCCCATTTCGGATAGTGGGATTTTTCTTTCTTTATCGGGGGCAGAAATTATGGGAATAAAATTATAGAATTACAAGAACAAATCAATCAAAGTTTATTTATATATCACTTTTCAACAGTCCACATGGTGCACAAAGTGCTTTGCAAGCTAAAATACAAACAAAATGATGCTGAGACAAAATGTATAGGAGATTAACAGGATAAAAAGAGATAGAAACTAAAAAGTGCAAAACAGCGCAATTTTAAGAGCTATATAGAACAATAAAACCACAAAATAAACAAAAGTTATCCACTTTTGAACAGCTAGGCTCAAAAAAATAACAAAGTCATATTTGTGTAAGAAATTTTACAAAAAAGAAATGCCTTCCCTCTACATTGAAATGAGGAATGTTGGGCATCTTGTAAAGTTATATTTTGATATCTATATAACAAATAAGCAAATGCTATATCTTTTTAGCACATTATCAAATCATCTCGCTACCCTAAACTTTGTCTCACGGCACAGCTTAGGGTAGCGTGTGTGTCCCGACCTCCACTTTTTGAACCCCTGATCAAGAGCTATGCTTTTCTGCGTATTGTCCTCCAGACGGCCTGAAAACCCAGCAGCTCGGGTAATACTACTGGGCAACCACACTAGCTAACATCTGCTATCTGCTGGTTTTTCAACAGGAAGGAGCCAGGCCTCCAATTCTGACACCCTCGCCTCCAAAGCTACAAAAACAAAAGATTTATTGGACGTACCTTTATTGCTAAAGCAGGCAGATGAACAACTGAACATCAGACACAGAGAACAGGGGAGAGGCTGAGACTTATACAGAGATGGAGAAGCTAACAGAAGGATAGGTGAGGAAGACATAGTAGAGCTAAAACTAGGCTAGGTTAAGTGCATTAACAGAGAATGTGTTTTAAAAGTGCTTATGTGTTAGAAACAGAGATGTCACAGCAAAGAGATTTAAGATAAAATCAAGAGAGCCAGGAACACCAAACCACCATCCACACACAGCAGCAACAAAACACAAGAAAAATAAATCTGTGCAATTTCTCACTAAATTACAGGTGTTAACATCCAAAATACAAACTTAGACTTTTTGAAAATATTTACCTTCATGCTCCAACACTGCTGATTCTAATTGTTCTATATTGGTGTTTAATATCTCATCAGGAATCAAGAGTTTTTATTATCATTATATAACAGTAATGACATTTTGCTAAGACACCAGCTCAGAATTCACATATAATGCACAAACACAAATCAAGGCATAATGTCCAAGTTGAATGTAATGACAACACCTCCTGAGATGCTAAAAGTGTGCACATGGTCCTTAGCATTTGATAAGCAGTTACTTAACAGAAAAATGTAGAAATGCAGTGCACATCACATGAATGTACCAGACAAACTCTCCTAGAGAAGTTACAAAGTGTGCAAATAGTTATTAAAAGGATTGAAATGGTTAAGTTAGTTGAAATGTTCAAGTTAAAGAACTATGCAATTTGCATGGATGTCCAAACAATCATTGAGAAGTTAAAAGTGTGCAAATAGCATGTGGACTTCCGGTTTTTGCATACAATGCTGTAGGTGTGCAGTTCAATGGCTCTTGCGATACTTTTTCATTTTGCACCTCAAACCCTTGGCTCTATTGGGCTGGTAACACGTCTGATAACAGCATAACATTGAGAACAATGTACAAAACAACTAAACACAGCGAGAAGGACATGACGGGAGCAGAAGGCTCTGCTAGCTCGACTAGCATGGCTAGTGGAGCACTAAATTCAGCATACATGACGGAGCTACTTGAGCAACATACAGCCTCCCTAGCTATAGACCTTAAGTCTTCATTCGAGACATCGGGAAATTGGACAATATCAAGCCATCGTTTCAGGACAGAGACAATACATAAGTGATCTTGAATCAAATGCTGAAGCTTTTACTCAGCGTCTAGAGCTATGTAAACCTAGGAGCACTTCCTTGTGTTAAGATAACAAACTGCTGAAATCTAAACTTTTCGACTTGGAGGGGAGAAGCAGAACACAGAATATTCTTATTGTGGGCCTACCAGAGTGTGTTGAGTGTTCATGCCCAAATGTCTTCTTTTCTCAGCTTCTTGTGGAATTATCTGGTGATTAGATCCCACCGCAGCCTCATTTCCAAACTGGGTGTGAAGGAGCGCCTGCACACTGTCATCATTCGGTTTCACCACTTTAAGATTAAAGAGTTAGTGATGAGAGAGGCACAGAAGTGTGGAGTTCTGGAGTACTGCAGCCGCAAGCTTCGATTCTATGAGGACTACACCGCCGGCATCCTAAAGCAGTGGGCTTAGTATAGACCAGTTCACGCGTGATGTCACGAGCTACGTCCGCTATATCCGGGTCCCGCGGGTAGGCAAAAACAGTACTGTTCTCGCCAACCACTGTGACAAAACGGGTGAATTAGAGCGTGGTTTTAGTTAGTTTATTTTTGAAATCTAAATAATGCCTACGACTTGTTGTGCTCCCGGTTGCACACAGAGGCATTCCAAATCGTCGGATGTACGTTTTTTTCATTTACAGAAGGACGAAGAAAGAAGAAAGAAATGGATAATTTCAATGAAAAGGATGCAGGCAGACAATCCCAATCGACTGTGGGAGCCATCATACCACGACAGAATTTACAGTCTACACTTCATCTCCGGTAAATACAACTTAATTTTGCACTAGTCATTGTTCTACTTAAATAATTATATAAATAAAAATTAGGATATATACTTAAGTCAAGACGTAAACGTTCGTTTTGTAATAATATACGTAGATGTACAATGTATGCAAACCCTCTGGCATGAGTCTGTGAAAAGGATTAACAAAACAAAAACACCAAAATAATCCTTTGTGAACAATGGTTTTTTTAACCTACCGGTGGCGTGTCTTCCTCTTTGCTGAGGCGCTGTCTGTGTCCGACTCCGCTTTCGGATGTTACACATACATGTCTGAACATGTCCCGATATAAAATAATTGTAGCCGCCAAGTGATTTCATGGCTTTCATGCTCTCTCGTGTGTACTGGCCTGGCGTGTTGATAAGGTAGCTGTATATGCCGCCGTACGGAACACTTGGCCAGCATTTCACAGACTCACTCCGTCCCTTCAGGCTTTTGCTGTGTGGATCTGGCAATCTGATACCATCAGCCACCAACTTAGTCTTATAACGATCTTGTGATACGTTATCTAAAGAAGAAAAATACATCGAGAACTCATCAGTTTCTTTGTTTTTGTCCGCCATTGTGTTCGCCTTTTAAGATAAGATAAGATAAGATAAGCTTTATTGATCTCACAGTGGAGAAATTCACTTGTCCCATCGGCTCAAAAGTCAGAAGAAGGTGCCTACCAGTCCGGCGCGCATGCGCGAAAAAACGGGATCAAAACAATAACAATGAACTGGTCTATAGAGAGGTTATGGCTGAACTTTACAAGAAAGGACCAAGACCCTCTCTTCTTTTCCCTGGGAGGCTGCGCATTACCCTGTCAACCGGTGAATGCCGTCTATCTCTGAAGCTTCTGACTATATCAAGACCTTGGAGTAGATCCAGTTTTCCGGCGTTGTTGATGTTTGCAGAGTATAACTGCTGTAGAGAAATTGAAATGGGACACTTTTTCCTAACTTGATATCTAACCTGTTATCCCATCATGCAATGGCTAAATTCAAAGTGAATTTTGAACAACTTGTGACATGGGGAAGGAATCAAAATGGATTGTGAGCAAGGAATTTCACCACCCTGCTGCAGGGACAGCCCTCACGGTAGGATTCCCTGCTATGAGCCCAGACCACTCCCCACATACAATAGGTCAGATTACTTCTGGCCAGACTCTCAGCCTTCACATCTTCTCCCTGGGACAGCTGGAGGAGAGCGTAACTGGGACCAGACCAGCCACGCTTTTGTCACTCAATGGAGTGACAAAAGGGGAGGGGGGAAGGAATTATCGTCCTCTGCAGAGCAGAGGACCCGACTGAGTTTGGAGATTCACCGACCAGAATCGGAAGCTAAGTTGCAGTCTAACTTCTGTGCAACCAGCCGCTGAAGTAAAGAATGCCGAAACAGCTTTGTTTATTTTTGTCAGCTGTTGCAGGAAAGCAGACTCAAGACGATGCGGATTGGTCACCTTCCCTCACCAAACAAGCTGAGAGCTCAGACTGCATGCAGGATGTCGGGCCAGGCTAGCTCATGGCCACATGTTTGCTGCTGCTACTCCTTTCGGCAGCGGGCTAGCGGGCTAAGAACCACCGTATCCTAGGGTGACCAGACGTCCCCGATTTCCGGGGACTGTCCCCGTTTTGGACCACCTGTCCCCGGCTAAAACCGTCCCCGGAATTGTCCCAGATTTTACCAAGGGGGAAAAAAGTTGCGTGTAGGCTGTTATTACGGTAGAGCCGTTGCGCGCAAAAACAGGTGTTACGGTAGCTGGTTGCGCTGCTGATAATATAAAGATGAGGAACAGAGCGCACTAATGATCCTTTTTGATGTGGTCAGCACCCATTAAAACACAAAGAAGAAGAGGGGGGCGCACCACTTCGTTGTCATAAACGGTGGAAACTGATGGGGAGCTGCTGTGTTATGGTAAGTGTGTTAATCGATTCATTTTATTTGGATCGGACTCATCCTGTGATAAATGTTTGGTTCGTGTCCAGATTAAAAAATTATCAATAAAAAGTAAAACTAGACCACGAGTTGCTGCTCGCATGAGTAAAAGACACTTAGATAAAATGTAACAGAATGATTGAAAACTCTTTGTAAGGCGCTAATCTGGTACGCTGGTTCTCCGGGGATCAACAAGGGTTCGTCTAAAGTCCGTCCGTCCGTCCGTCTTCTTCCGCTTATCCGGGGTCGGGTCGCGGGGGTAGCAGCTTCAGTAGGGAGGCCCAGACGTCCCTCTCCCCAGCCACTTGGGCCAGCTCCTCAGGAGGAATCCCAAGGCGTTCCCAGGCCAGCCGGGAGACATAGTCCCTCCAGGGTGTCCTGGGTCTTCCCCTGGGCCTCCTCCCGGTGGGACGTGCCCGGAACACCTCTCCAGGGAGGCGTCCAGGAGGCATCCTGACCAGATGCCCGAGCCACCTCAACTGGCTCCTCTCAACGTGGAGGAGCAGCGGCTCTACTCTGAGTCCTCCCCGGATGACTGAGCTCCTCACCCTATCTCTAAGGGAGAGCCCAGACACACTACGGAGAAAACTCATTTCAGCCGCTTGTATCCAGGATCTCGTTCTTTCGGTCACGACCCAAAGCTCGTGACCATAGATGAGGGTAGGAACGTAGATCGACCGGTAAATCGAGAGCTTCGCCTTTTGGCTCAGCTCTCTCTTCACCACAACGGATCGGTACAGCGTTCGTCTAAAGATGTTTTAGAACTGATTGGTGACCTTTAGTTTATAAGTCAGATAGTTATTATAAATACAGTTATTACAAGTTGTTTTGCTGATTTATGGTTGTGATTTATGAGCATAGACTTCCAGTTTTAGATGTGCTTTTCTACTGCTCAGTTTGGATATATGAAAGTTCCTCATGAAAAAATAGGAGTCAGTAACAGGAGAACTGAATGAGAAGATCTACATGATCTGAGAATGATGGAGGAAGAGATAACCACCTGTTTAATGTTCATTTATTATGTTGTTTATGCTTGTAGCTCCTAATATTGTGGTAATTAGCATTTTTAGTATTTAATCAGATGAGATAATAATAAAAATAATAATAATTGGAAGTTTTCATGTTGTACATTCTAATGTTTTTGGAAGTGATTTTAATTATATAATGTCTGTTTTAGAATAATGTAAAATTGATACAAGAGGAGAGAGGAAGAAGATAGGAAGACAGGAGATTAAATGAGAGTGGAGGAAAATAGGAACACTGATGGAAAGAACGGTTGACAAGAAGGGAGAAAAATTATTAATAAAGTTCAAGTGATAAAGCGTTGACATGATTTAAGTGATAAACTAACGTATTGAGTAATGTAGTGTGTGAAGTATGCTATGTAAAACAGAGTGGCTATATACTCAGGTTTGAGTTGAGAAGCCCAATTATCTGAGGATATAACTTCTCTCTGAGTCTCTGCACTGAACATGAGTTCCACTGCACTGCCCTAGCTGTGGCAGAATGAAGAGGCAGATTAGTTGTATTTTTTTTCTTGTGTTTTAAAAATTTCAGTTCTGCACATAATCTATCCTCTTCTCTTATTTTATCCAGACCTCTGGATACCGTGGCTGATGGCTCTTCAGACACAGAAGAAACCAGAGATGATATCATGTTAGCTGACTCACTGACCGGAGTTAACTCATCTTATACGAGCAAACAATATACTAGCACATCAATTGCTACCATACACATAATGTAGTTATACACACTTTATGTAAATTTATACATGCTCATGCTGCACTACACACACAATCACTTGCATTCATGTCAAGGGGATTCCAAGTCTGTGCCTATTTTTCACCTCACATCACCAAAACCCATTTTCTTATCCCAAACAGGCTCTATGCACAGCTCCACTTCTTCCTGAACCTCAGCAGCTCCTTTGTTTGCTGCCTTTCATCACTGGACAAGCTGATTAATCCAGGTGTGTCTGGCTGGTTACTGAGGTCAGACACACCTGGATTAATCAGGAGTAAGAAACATATATCAACCTTTACCTGCAGGCTTGACCTCTACTTATTTTTGATGTTAACGCAGAAAAACCTATTTCTCATAGGTATGTAGATGTGAACAGAATGAGTATTTGTTGCACTTTTTTGAAAAGGTGGGGAAACTCTGTCTCCACAGACAGCCACAGGCTAAATGTTTGTATTTACTGGTGTTTCTTTTCCTCATGTCACTCTCCCCTTAGGAGGCAGCAGAGCTCTTTGGGCCCCACAAAATTGGAAAGCCCTGCTAACCACTCTTGACCCCTCCACTCCCACCCCCACCACTTTGCCCCAACCCAGAGACACAGTTCTAGTTTTCTATTAATAACACTATTGATGTATTCATTTTATTAATCTTATGATATACTAAAAGTGTGGAGAGGCACATTCCTGCTTTTACACTTGATTTTTGTTGTTTAAATATTAATAAATATGTAAAAATAAATGAAACCATTACTGTCCCCGTTTCCTAATTTCATCTTGATGAGATGTATTGATTTTTATCCACGAGCAAGAAATGTCCCCAGATTTGATTTCAGAAATCTGGTCACCTTGGCCAACATGAAACTTTAATCCAAACTATGATCCAGCAACAGACTCAGGTTAAGCAAACCATGAAGCCTGGTGTTGGGGTATCTATTCCAGTCCCCGAATCGTTTTCTGGAGACCTGAGTAAGTCCAGAGGGTTTCTTTTACAATGTACATTACTCTTCAAACGCGCTCCACAGTCATTTCCCAATGACGCGCACAAGATTTCCCATATGGTCGGTCTCTTAAGAGATCGAGCTCTTAAATGGGCCGACTATTGACGAGACCACTATACACAATTATAGTTACGCCGAATTTTTAGTTCTTTTTAAAATAACTTTTTCCTCCTCGCTGAGTGAGGAGGAGGCCGGCAAGAGATTGTGGGGACTTAAACAAGGTAACCGGTCGGTCGCCGATTTCAGTGTGGATTTCCGTACCTTGGCCACACAGGCTGGATGGGACAACCGTGCTTTAAAGATGGTTTTTCTCAAAGCCCTCACAGATCGTTTAAAAGACGAGCTGGCTAGCAGCGACAAGCCAGATAGCTTAGAGGGGCTAATTGAGCTAGCAATTCGGATAGAGGAACGGCTCCGGGAAAGAGCTCGTGAGAGGCAGGGCCAGGACAGTTCATTGGCTCACCGCCCCAGCTTACCTGTTCTGGATACGTCACACCAGTACCGACCTATCCCTTCCGAGATTCAACCTATCGAGGAACCTATGCAAATAGGGCGTGCTCACCTAACCGCAGAGCAAAGGGATAAGCGCTTAAGGGACAAGCTACAGTATGTCTTCATTGTGGAGCCGCGGGACATTTCCGCTTAAACTGCCCGGTTCGGCCAAAAAGAATTGCCCCGCCAGTAGTTCAGGGATTACTGGCGGGTGCATGTTCTGAAAGCCCCAGCCCTAGATTCTTGTTACAGGCTGTAATTTGCCTGCAAAACACCCAGCATTCTGTTTCAGAGTCTGCCTTAGATGGCAGTCATTTGGCCAACATAACCCAGCAAATGCTTCCTTTTCAGTTAATCACTTCTGGTAATCATCAAGAGTCCATCTCTTTTTTATTTTTCCCACAAAACACTCTCCGGTTGTTTTAGGTTATCCTTGGTTAGCAGCTCACCACCCCCATATAAAATTGAGAAACTCCCGTATTGAGACCTGGAGCTCCAGTTGTCATGCTACCTGTCTCCAGTCAGCCCTTCCTCAGCCTCTTGCAGGACCCGTTTCCTCTAAGGTTCCTATAGACCTTTCCAATGTACCAGCCGAGTACCATGATCTCCAGCGAGTTTTTAGTAAAGACCTGGCTCTTAGCCTCCTGCCTCACCGTCATTATGATTGCTCCATAGATCTCCTTCCTGGGGCTCCTCTGCCATCAGCACGCCTTTATAAACTGTCCCAGTCTGAACAGGGTGCTATGGAAAGCTATATTAATGACTCGCTTAAAGCAGGTATCATCCGACCATCTTCCTCACCACTCGGGGCAGGGTTTTTCTTTGTAAAAAAGAAAGACAAGTCCTTGCGTCCATGCATTGATTACCGAGGGCTTAACCAGATAACCATAAAAAACAAATATTCTCTACCCCTCTTGGCATCGGCTTTTGATACAGTTCGGGGGACCACCATCTTCACCAAGCTAGATCTCCGCAATGCCTATCATCTGGTCAGAATTAGGGAAGGAGATGAATGGAAGCCAGCCTTCAAGACCCCTATTGGCCATTTTGAATATTTAGTTATGCCGTTTGGCTTAACCAACGCTCCCGCCGTTTTCCAGGCATTGATAAACGACGTGCTCAGAGACTTTATCAACCAGTTTGTTTTTGTTTACCTGGATGACATACTGATTTTTTCCCAGAGTTCTAGACAACATCAACAGCACATTCGCCTGGTTCTTCAGCGCCTCCTGGAGAACCGTCTCTTAGGCGAAAAGTGTGAGTTTCATCAAAAGACAATCAGCTTCCTCGGATTCATCTTTGAGGGTGGACAGGTGAAGACAGATCCAAGCAAAGTCGAAGCCGTTATTAACTGGCCCACTCCGGAGAACCGAAGACAGCTTCAGCGTTTCCTGGGGTTTGCAAATTTCTACCGAGTCTTCATTAAGAATTACAGCGTTATTGCCTCACCTCTCACCGCCCTCACCTCCATCAAGAGAACGTTCCAGTGGTCATCAGAAGCCGACCAAGCGTTCTGGATACTTAAAGAGAGGTTCTCTCAAGCACCTATTCTGACCTATCCAGACCCCACTGCCCAGTTCACCTTGGAGGTTGACGCCTCAGATTCTGGAGTTGGGGCAGTCCTTTCCCAGATGTCCACCTCTGATGGAAAGCTCCACCCGTGCGCCTTCTTCTCTCGACGCTTCTCTGCTGCTGAGAAGAATTACGATGTGGGGAGCCGAGAACTCCTGGCTACTAAATTAGCCTTGGAAGAGTGGCGCCACTGGCTGGAGGGTACCGAGCTACCTATCATCATATGGACTGACCACAAGAACCTTGCCTACATCCAATCTGCCAGACGATTGAACCCCCGCCAAAGCTGTTGGTCCCTGTTCTTTTCTAGGTTCAACTTCACCATCACCTATCGTCCGGGTTCCAAAAACACCAAACTAGATGCTCTGCCCAGACTATTCACCCCTTCGGACGAAATTAAAGAACCTGAGCTCATAGTTCCGGAGTCCTGCATCGACGCAACAGTTTAAACGGGCCCAAGAAGAGGAACCAGACCCTGGAGGTGGACCCAACCCCCCCCCCCCCCCCGAAGACTGTACGTACCGTCCTCTGTCTGTTCCCAGGTTATCCCCTGGGGCCACTCCTCCAAATTCTCGGGTCACCCTGGGTCTAGCCGTACGATCGCCTTTATCAGGCAATATTTTTGGTGGCCATCGCTCAACAAGGATGTGTCTGAGTTTGTTTCAGCATGCTCGACCTGTGCTAAAAACAAGGGCTCTAGCAGACCCCCTGTTGGGCTTCTCCAGCCCCTGCCCAGGCCCAGCCGTCCCTGGTCCCATATTGCCCTGGATTTTGTCACTGGTCTAACTCCATCTAACCATAAAACTGTAATCCTCTCCATAATTGACAGATTCTCCAAAGCATGCCACCTCGTGGCCTTATCCCAACTTCCCTCCGCTCATCAGACTGCCAGACTCCTTTTGAACCATGTATTCAGACTCAATGGCCTTCCTACGGAAATAGTTTCTGATCGTGGTCCACAATTCATCTCCCAGGTCTGGCGCCACTTCTGCCACTGTTTAGGAGCGAAGGTCTCTCTCTCATCCGGCTACCACCCCCAGTCCAACGGACAGTGCGAACGGCTCAACCAAGAGATCGAAAACACCCTCCGCTGTCTTTGCTCACATCACCCACGTACTTGGAGCCAACAGTTAGCCTGGGTTGAGTATTCTCATAACGCCCATGTTTCATCAGCTACCAGAATCTCCCCGTTCGAACCATCACTCGGCTACCAACCATCTCTCCTCCCCGCATCTTTCCCTGAGTCTGTCCTCCCGTCAGTCAGATCTCATCTCCTACGTTGTCGTAAGGTTTGGGAGCTAAGCAAATCATACCAGGAACTAGGACAGACAGTGGAGACACGACATCAGAGCAGAATATCATTAATGAAAAGTTTGGATTGTTCTACAATAAGTTATATACCTTTGAGCCCACTAAAGATTTAAATGCAATGGAGAACATTTTAGTTCTATTGATGTACCCTCTACTTCACAAGATTTGAGACAGAAACCCCCCACTAAACAGGAGGAATTAAAAGCAGCCATTGCATCTATGCAGTCAGGTAAATATCCGGGCCAGATGGGTTCGCAGCAGATTTCTTTAAAAAATTATCTACTGATCTTTCTACTTTTCTGTGTACAGCATGTTCTCATTCATTGCATTTTGGTTCGCTTCCTCATTCGTTTTACCAGGCCTGTATCTCCTTAACACTAGCATTACCAGGGTTTTCGACCTCCCCCCCTGATGTCCCGAAAGAGGGTCAAAAGACCCTGAGTCCAAACTGACGACTCTGGTGGCTCAAATTAGCATCCCTTGTTCAATTGTAAATGTGGCCATTGCCTGAGGAATCAGCAGGGGGGGAGGAGAGCCGAACTCACAAAAGCATTCCACACTTCTGTACTGTCAGGCCAGAAGGTACGTGTGAATAGTCCATGTTGGGGGTGGGTGCGATCTATGATGGAGGCAGCTCTACAGTAGAAAACTAACCAAATTGTGTTGCTCCACCTCAAAAAAATCATGCAAAAGGTGTAGCAAAAGAGATCTGGGAGACTTTGCACATGCAAATTTGCATGCAACCTTTTGTGCTGTGGAGGATAAATAGGTGACTGCTTCATCTATTTAGTTCACAAGAAACAAAATGCAGAAGAGGTTCACTGCTCAGGAGGCATTGGAACTGATTCTGAGCAGTGCCAGCCTTGTGATTCAGATGGAGACGATATAGACCTTCAACCGGATTCGGACTCTGAGCTGTCTTCAGGTTAGATTTCTCAACCTACCTATTTTATTTTCCTGACTATTTTTTTTTATTTAGAACCAAACCAAAAGTTAATTTGAAATTGTTTATCTTGCAGATCAGAAGACTCTCCCTCTACCAAAAAAGAGAGCTCGTTTGGGGAGTGAGCCGTCAGAGACCGCGAAAGATGGCACAGTGTGGCGTGAAGAACAAGTGGGGACACATCTCCATTTCACTCCAATAGAACCGTACGCCACAGATGGAGAGCCAAGCGCTAAGGCCAGACGAAGTATCCGGAGTCGCCTTCAGAGCTTCCTCTGTTTTATCACTCTTGACATGCTTCGTAGCATTCGAGAATGGACTACTCAACATGCACGTCACACGGAGCAGCTGGATTGGTTCATGGATCTCCCAGAACTAATGGCATTTATTTCAGTCATTATCTTGCGGGGGGTGACCAAGGTTCCATCACTATGTGACAGCTGGTCAGCAAACCTGGGAAACCCAAGGATCATTGAAACTATGGCCCGAAACCGCTTCCAAGACATCATGCGACACCTACGCTTTGATGACATGTTTACACGCACTGAGCGAGCGGAGACTGATAAGTTTGCTGCAATCTCCGATGTTTGGGGATCATTTGTCACTAACTGCATCGCATCCTACAACCCTGGTCGACACATCACTATTGATGAACAACTTTTTCCATCAAAGACTCGCTGCTGTTTCCTGCAATACATTGCAACAAAACCGGACAAGTTTGGCATCAAGTTTTGGGTGGCTTGCGACTTGAAATCAAAGTACATCTGTAATGTCTTCCCATATCTTGGCAAGGACCCCAGTCGTCCCAGTGGGGAGAGACTGTCCGAGACTGTAGTGATGAGGCTGATGGAACCGTTCATGGACAAGGGCAGAACTGTAACCACGGACAATTTCTTTACATCACTGTCACTTGCACAACGACTGCTTAGCCAGAAAACAACTATCCTCGGCACAGTCAACAAGAGACGACGGGAAATTCCTCAGTCCGCTAGACAGATGGATCGCACTGAATTCACCACTCAGGTGTTTTCAACCACTGGTGCCACGCTGACGGTGTATGCGCCCAAATGGAAGAAGGCCGTTTACGTTCTCAGCAGCATGCACAGCGTGGTTGAGACTGAGGATACCACCAAAAGGAAGCCAAACACGGTCACACAATATAACAAAACAAAGTGCGATGTGGATGTGATGGACCAAATGGTGCGGGAGTACAGCGTGCGTGCAGGAACACGGAGATGGCCAGTTGCCGTGTTCTACAACATGATTGACATGGCAGCACTGAATGCACATGTGCTTTATCAGGCATGCATTGGGGTGCAGGAGAGACGGGTGGACTTCCTAGTTGAGCTTGCCAAAGAGTTGGGTAACTCTCATGTGAGTGAAAAGAAGGCACACAAGGAGAAGCTGCTTCGGCAACAACCTTCCACACCCAGCTCAGGCAAAAGGGCAAAGTGTCAGGTCAACCATCGATGCAGGAACAATTGTGCAACTGTGAGATGCGTTGACTGCTACAAATACACATGTGGCAAATGCACCAGGGTCATACCCTGGCAGTGCCAGGTATGTTCCGACAGTACAGACAGACTGCTGAGTGAGTGCTGAAATGCCAGTCACACAAGGACATGCCACTCACACACACGCAGCCCCCCACTGTACCTAGTGTAAATATGTGTGGAATTGTTTTATTTCTTGTATTTTTTGTATTGTTTTTAATGACAAAAATAAAAAGCATTCAAACAAATAACTGTTGTTCTTTTGTATATTTCTCATGCTGGAATTTCAGTCCTCTTGACTTAGACACAAATACTTCTGGTCATTGCTCACAGCTGTACCTGGCTGTAAAATATATCTCCATTTAAAATATTAAAATTAATTCATTGTGCTTTTTTGCTAAAATAAAACTAAGCTAAATATAATATATATAATCTTTATATTATAAAATACAATATACTGAATAGAACTAACTAGACAGTTAGTAGGGAGTTAAGCTTCCCCCTTCCTTTGGTGCACCAGTAATGGCCTTATTTACAGAACAAAAGCGCCGGTTCACAACTGCTTATAGGATGCTAATTAAAATCCTTCAGGTCAGTTGACCCGTCTCTGGGCTCCAAAGGTAGAAATGTTAAATGACCCTTCTCTGGTAATTCTAGTGTTAAAAGACAAGGATCCAATGGACTGTGCTTCTTACAGGCCCATTTCTTTGCTGAATACAGATGTTAAAGTCCTGGCGATGGTACTAGCATGCAGATTGGAGGATATTATTCCATCAGTAATTTCACACAACCACACTGGATTTATCAAACAACACCACTCCTTTTACAATATTCAACAGTTATTTCACATTATTTATTCTGCCAACCACCTTGTGCCTGAATGTCTGGTTTCACTGAATGCTGAAAAGGCGTTTGATATGGTTGAGTAGGATTATTTGTTTTTTACCTTAGAAAAGTTTGGTTTTGGCCCAGTCTTTTGTTCCTGGTATAAGTTGTTGTATGCCAGCGCTCTTGCCTCTTTGTTGCATAACGGTCACTATTCAAAGCATTTTAAACTGTCAAGAGGTACCAGACAAGGCCGTCCTTGAGCCCCCTTCTTTTCATTCTGGCATTTGAGCCATTTGCTATAGCGATACGTGGAAAAGATGAGATTTAGGGCATCTGGAGAGGTGCCTCGGAACATAAAGTCTTGCTTAATGGTGATGATCTTCTTCTGTACATCTCAAACCCGACCACCTCGCTACCAGCAGCTCTTGAAGTGTTGAACCACGTTTCTAAATGGTTTAAGGATTTATTTAAGTTGAACTTTCTTCCATTATTTGATCAACCCTAATAACCTTTGTCCAAGTGGTCACCCTTGGTTTTGTCACTTATTGGCAGAATTAATACTATTACGTCCTCCAGAAACGTAACAGCGATAAACTGTATTGGCATTGGCTGACGTCACTTCCTGTTTTCACTGCATGAGCAACGGTTTGTTGCTTCAGATTCTCTCGCTTTTATCTTTAATCTCTTTGCTGTAACATCTGTTTCTAACACATAAGCACTTTTAAAACATTTTCTGTTGCTGCACATCACGCCTGGGAACTCCTCGTGTTTCACGGTTTGCTCTCTTGGCGTGGTAGAAGGGCGCTAGCCTAGCTTTAGCCTAGCCTAGCTTTAGCTCCACAATGGCTTCCTCTCCTACTATTACTTCAGCTTCTCCGTCTCTGACTAAGTCTCCCCTTATCTCCTGCTCTCTGTGTCAGATGTTTAGCTATTCCTCTGCCTCCTTTAGTGACAATGGTACATGTAATAAATGTAGTGTTTTTGTAGCTTTGGAGGCGAGGGTGTCAGAATTGGAGACCCGGCTCCGTGCTGTTGAAAAACCAGCTGATAGCCGCCCCTTTGCTAGCGCGGAGCCACATAGAGTAACTTCACGTAGCGGTCCTCCAGCAGCAGCACCCGAGCAGCCGGGTAACCAGGCCGGCTCAGTGATAGTTCGTAGGAAGCATAGCTCTAGATTCCAGCTCCCAGGTCAACACAGACCCGTCTACGTTTCTAACAAATTTTCCCCATTCAGCGACACACCCGTTGAGAAGCCGACCCTGATTATTGGCAGCTCAATAGTCAGAAACGTGGCACTAGAGACACCAGGGACCATAGTCAAATGCCTGCCAGGGGCCAGAACGGGCGACATAGAATCTTACCCGAAACTGCTGGCTAAGGATAAGCGTAAATACAGTAAGATTGTTATTCACGCTGGCGGTAATGACACCCGGTCACGCCGATCGGAGGTCACTAAAGTGGGTGTTGCTTCGGTGTGTGAGTTTGCTAAAATGATGTCGGACTCCGTAATTTTCTCTGGTCCCCTGCCTGATCTGACCAGTGATGACATGTTTAGCCGCATGTCATCATTCAACCGCTGGTTGTCTAGGTGGTGTCCTGAAAACGACGTGGGCTACATTGATAACTGGCGAACTTTCTGGGGAAAACCTGGTCTGATCCGGAGAGACGGCATCCATCCCACTTTGGATGGTGCAGCTCTTCTTTCTAGGAATCTGGCCGGATTTATTAGTTCTCCTAAATGCTGACAACCCAGGGTCCAGACCAGGAAGCAGAGCCGTAGTTTAAGACACCTCTCTGCAGCTTCTGTACTGTTACCCACCCATTATCCTATTGAGACGGTGTCTTTCTCACGGCCAAAACTTAACAGATCAATAACTGATCTAAAAGGAACAAACCATAAAAATCTAATAAAAATCAATACGGCTCACCTTGAACCTAAAAATAAAAGAATTAAATGTGGCCTATTAAATATAAGGTCTCTCCCTCCAAAGACTTTGTTAGTTAATGAATTGATTTCTGATAATCAGATTGATTTGTTTTGTCTCACAGAAACCTGGCTACAAGAGGACTACGTTAGTATAAATGAGTCAACTCCCTCCAATTATTCAAATTTCCACATTCCTAGATCTGTGGGAAGAGGAGGAGGAGTGGCAACCATCTTTCAGTCTGATTTATTAATTAGTCCCAGGCCAATTAATAACTACAGTTCTTTTGAGCATTTAACCCTCAGTTTCCCTCATCCAAACTGCAAAGCAATAAAACCTCTTCTGTTTGTTGTTTTGTATCGTCCACCAGGCCCTTACACTCAGTTTTTGGATCAGCTGTCAGACTTCTTATCTGATTTGGTGATAAACACTGACAAGGTTATTATAGTGGGTGATTTTAACATCCATGTTGACACTGAATGTGATAACCTTAGTGTAGCCTTTAAAACTATCCTAGATTCAATTGGTTTTGCTCAAAATGTGCATAAACCGACGCACTCTTGGCTCCATACTTTAGACCTTGTACTGACATATGGCATTGATTGTGAGGTATTAACAGTATTTCCTCACAACCCTGTCCTATCTGATCATTTTTTAATAACATTTGAGTTTAATCTAACTGAGTTCTCCAACCCCAAAAGAGGGTTCCATTATAGTAGATCTCTATCGGACAATGCTGCATCAAACTTTAAAGAGTCTGTCCCCCTTTTAATATCCTCAGTATTGCAGAAATGCCCTGTAGATGGCAGCAGTGCTGTTTCTTCCCATTCACAAATCGATACCTTTGCTAACAATGTGACTTCGTCATTGCGTTCTGCATTGGACAATGTAGCTCCCCTGAAAAAGAAGGTGATTATTCACAGGAAGCTGGCTCCCTGGTTTAATTCAGAGCTGCGTTCCTTGAAGCACAATGTTAGGAAATTGGAGAGAAAATGGCGCTCTACACACCATGAGGAATCCTACCTAATCTGGAGGGACAGTCTATTGTTGTATAACAAGAACATTCGCAGAGTTAGAGCAGCATATTTTTCATCATTAATTGAAGAGAATAAAAATAATCCTAGATTTCTCTTTAGTACAGTTGCCAAACTTACACAGAGTCATAGCTCCGTTGATCCATCCATTCCCTTAGCTCTTAGCAGTAATGCTTTTATGGGATTCTTCATAAATACAATTGATTCCATTAAAAATAAAATAATTGGCATCCTCCCAACCATGATTACCTCGTCCTCAGTAAGTGAGGCAGCGTTGGAGGAATCTTTAGAAACTGCGCATTGTCTGAACTGTCTAGAAGCAGTAGAGCTTTCTGAGCTATCCAAAATATTAGCTTCATCTAAACCTTCTACCTGTATGTTAGACCCAATCCCAACCAAGTTGTTTAAGGAGATATTCCCCTTGATCAGTGGTCCTATTTTAGACATGATTAATCTATCCTTAGTAAATGGATATGTGCCACAGGCTTTTAAAGTAGCTGTTATTAAACCTTTACTTAAGAAACCATCTCTTGATCAAGATGAGTTAGTAAATTACAGACCTATATCTAATCTTCTTTTCTGTCATGATTTTAGGTTCTGTCTTAGTTTTGATTCATGGAATAGTTTGAGTTTTGTTGTGGTTTGATTTTGTTCTTTGTGTTATACTATCTGTTAGGGTTCTGTAAGCTTTTAGCTCAGTTCTGTTCACCTGCCAGCTCACTCCCCTGTCAGCAGTCACCAACCTATCAGTTCAGTTCACTGTCAGTCACTTCCCTGCCTCTGATTAGTTCCAGCTGTTTCCCGGTAATTAGTTTTCACTCCATTTCACCTGTGCACTTCACTATATAGTTCTGCCTCAGTCTTTAGTTCTCCGCCAGATCATTAACGAGCCACGGTGAGTTTTGTTCCAGCGTTCCTTTCTTGTGTAACCTGTTGATGCAAACCCGATTGCCTTTGATTCTGAGCCAGCCTGTTCCCTGATCTGTTTTTCCTGCCCTGTCTGACTGATTTACCGGTTTACCGACTTAATTCTGTCCCATGGTTATCCGAGCTTGCTTTTGCCCTGTCTGTACCTCTGCCTATTTTGGACTGCTTTTTGTGTACCGGATTTTGGACTGCCCTTTTGACTATTGAGCCCGCCTGTCCCTGTTTTCATTATTAAAATCCTGTTTTTTGCCTTCACCTCACTTGTTTGGTTTGAATACTGGGTTTGCCTGATTCACGTTCGTAACAGAATGATCTGGCCCCCTAAAACCTATCGCCAAACAAGTTTTTAGAGTTTTTTTTTTTTTTTCCCTCCACACGCTATGGCTTGGGAGGGTTCCAGATTGGCGTTCTGTCCCCCTGGTATCGGTCCCAGACGCCATCTCTCCAGCAGCCGCAGCAGCAGTAACCCGCTGCCTGCTCCGAGCTTACGATTGGGAGGGCTCTTTGTCACAAATTCAGATTCTGCTCAGAATAGAAGGGATCACTCACCCAGCGACACCGCTGTCGGCTCTGCCCATGGGTTTTATCCAGACCCAACTTTGTTTATGGAGGTCGAAGCGGAGGTGGTGCGGGATCTTCGCCCGGATCTTTTTCTCTCTCTCCCTCCAGAGGAGGAGATGCAGGGAACGCTGTGGGCTCCGCCGATCCCGGCTCTACCGACAGAATCAAACCTCCAGCAAGTCCTGCCGTCCCGCCGTCGGAGGAGGGGAGGGAAACCTGTGGGTCGCTCCCTCACCCGTTCTGTTCGGCCGACAGGCGAGTCAGTACCGCGCCCGTCCGTTGCCACTTCCTGCCCAGTGGATCGGAGTCCGGTGCTCCCCAGAGCTGAGCAGCCCACAGCGCCTCCTGGTGGCGCCCGTGATGCTGAGGATCTGGCTCTGGAGGACCAGTTAAGAGCTTTTGCCCCTATTATTAAAGACCTTAGGGAGGCTCTTTTCAGCCAGTATTCAGAGGAGCTGGAGGCTAAATTAAAGGAGGTCGAGGGGCACTATAGAGCGGCTCTCCAGGGTTTCTATAGTGGACTCAATCCTGTCCCCAAGGGTCCAGCCGACGCCTCGGCACCTGCACCTGTCCCAGAGGACCCGCCCCCTACCTCAGCTCCAGTGCCGACCCCCGGCAGCTATAAAGCAGCACTGTCTGCGCAGCCGGTCCAAGAAGCTGCAACCCCGGAGGGTCCGCAGCCGGCCCAAGACGCTGCAACCCAGGAGGGTCCACAGCCGGCCCAAGACGCTGCAACCCCGGAGGGTCCGCAGCCGGCCCAAGACGCTGCAACCCCGGAGGGTCCGCAGCCGGCCCAAGACGCTGCAACCCCGGAGGGTCCGCAGCCGGCCCAAGACGCTGCAACCCCGGAGGGTCCGCAGCCGGCCCAAGACGCTGCAACCCCGGAGGCTTCGCAGCCGGCCCAAGACGCTGCAACCCAGGAGGCTCCGCAGCCGGCCCAAGACGCTGCGACCCAGGAGGCTCCGCAGCCGGCCCAAGACGCTGCGACCCAGGAGGCTCCGCAGCCGGCCCGAGACGCTGCGACCCAGGAGGGTCCGCAGCCGGCCCGAGACGCTGCAACCCAGGAGGGTCCGCAACCGGCCCGAGACGCTGCAACCCAGGAGGGTCCGCAGCCGGCCCGAGACGCTGCAACCCAGGAGGGTCCGCAGCCGGCCCGAGACGCTGCAACCCAGGAGGGTCCGCAGTCGGCCCGCGACGTGGGAACCCAGGAGGGTCCGCCGCCAGTCTGCGACGTGGGAACCCAGGAGGGTCCGCCGCCAGTCTGCGACGTGGGAACCCAGGAGGGTCCGCCGCCAGTCTGCGACGTGGGAACCCAGGAGGGTCCGCCGCCAGTCTGCGACGTGGGAACCCAGGAGGGTCTACCACTGGTCCACGATGAGGGGGTTCAGACGAGCCCTCTTTCAGACCGCAACTCGGGGGCTCATCGGGACACTGGGCGCCGTGGCCCTCGCCCAGACGACAAGCGGCGCCGTGGCCCTCGCCCAGACGACAAGCGGCGCCGTGGCCCTCGCCCAGACGACAAGCGGCGCCATGGCCCTCGCCCAGACGACAAGCGGCGTCGCGGCCCTCATCCAAACGACAAGCTCCGTCGGGGGTCTCGCCGAGAAGACAAGCACCCAGAGCCCCATGGAGACTTAGAGGTCCCTGGACCTCTTCTGAAGCTATTACCCCCTCACCTTTGGCTTGACAGCCAATTTCCCAAGTGGCTGACCAGGCTCTCTTTGTCGGATGTTCTGGAGGGGTTACTGCTGAGGTTCTGGGTGTTAAAGGGTCTGGGAGCATCTGAAGTCTGTAGCCCGGAGCCTCCTGAACCTGAAGTCTGTAGTCCGGGGCCTCCTGAACCTGAAGCCTGTAGCCCGGGGCCTCCTGAACCGGAAGTCTGTAGTCCGGGGCCTCCTGAACCTGAAGCCTGTAGCCCAGGGCCTCCTGAACCGGAAGCCTGTAGCAAGGCCCCGTCTGAACCGGAAGCCTGTAGCAAGGCCCCGTCTGAACCTGAAGCCTGTAGCAAGGCCCCGTCTGAACCTGAAGTCTGTAGCCAGGCCCCGTCTGAACCTGAAGCTGAAGCCTGTAGCCAGGTCCCGTCTGAACCTGTAGCCTGTAGCCAGGTCCTGTCTGAACCTGTAGCCTGTAGCCAGGTCCCGTCTGAACCTGTAGCCTGTAGCCAGGCCCCGTCTGAACCTGTAGCCTGTAGCCAGGCCCCGTCTGAACCTGTAGCCTGTAGCCAGGCCCCGTCTGAACCTGAAGCCTGTAGCCAGGGGCCGTCTGAACCTGAAGCCTGTAGCCAGGGGCCGTCTGAACCTGAAGCCTGTAGCCAGGGGCCGTCTGAACCTGAAGCCTGTAGCCAGGGGCCGTCTGAACCTGAAGCCTGTAGCCAGGGGCCGTCTGAACCTGAAGCCTGTAGCCAGGGGCCGTCTGAACCTGAGGCCTGTAGCCAGGGGCCGTCTGAACCTGAAGCCTGTAGCCAGGGGCCGTCTGAACCTGAAGCCAGTAGCCAGGGGCCGACTGAACCTGAAGCCAGTAGCCAGGGGCCGACTGAACCTGAAGCCTGTAGCCAGGCTCCGACTGAACTCTATAGCCAGGCTCCTCCTGAACTCTATAGCCAGGCTCCTCCTGAACTCTGTAGCCAGGCTCCTCCTGAACTCTGTAGCCAGGCTCCTCCTGAACTCTGTAGCCAGGCTCCTCCTGAACTCTGTAGCCAGGCTCCTCCTGAACTCTGTAGCCAGGCTCCTCCTGAACTCTGTAGCCAGGCTCCTCCTGAACTCTGTAGCCAGGCTCCTCCTGAACTCTGTAGCCAGGCGCCTCCTGAACTCTGTAGCCAGACGCCTCCTGAACTCTTTAGCCAGGCGTCTCTTCTAGCTCTTAGTCCGGCGCTGTCTCCAGCCTTTAGTCCGGCGGCAGGTTCTGTTCTCTCTCTCTCCAGACGTCGGTTCCTGAGGGTCCTGTTCTACCGACGGTCCCCGAGGTTGCTGCTCTGCCGCCGGTCTCCGAGAGACCTGCTCCGCCACCGGCCGCCGGACATCTTTGCTAACCGGGGCCGTCCTACAGGACACCCGCCGGATTACCTGTCTCACAGGGGTCGTCCGCCGGGACGTCCGCCGGAGAACCTGACACGCCTAGGACGTCCGCCGGAGAACCTGACACGCCTAGGACATCCGCCGGAGAACCTGACACGCCGAGGACGTCCGCCGGAGAACCTGACACGCCGAGGACGTCCGCCGGAGAACCTGACACGCCGAGGACATCCGCCGGAGAACCTGACACGCCGAGGACGTCCACCGGAGAACCTGACACGCCGAGGCCGTCCTTCGGGACGTCCGCCGGAGAACCTGAAACGCCGAGGACGTCCGCCGGAGAACCTGACACGCCGAGGACGTCCGCCGGAGAACCTGACACGCCGAGGACGTCCGCCGGAGAACCTGACACGCCGAGGACGTCCGCCGGAGAACCTGACACGCCGAGGACGTCCGCCGGAGAACCTGACACGCCGAGGCCGTCCTTCGGGATGCCCGCCGGAGAACCTGACACGCCGAGGCCGTCCTTCGGGACGCCCGCCGGAGAACCTGACACGCCGAGGCCGTCCTTCGGGACGCCCGCCGGAGATCCTGACTCGTCGGGGCCGTCCTCCTGGACGCCCGCCTGAGAACTTGATTCATCTTGCTTTATTTTAGTTTGTATTTGGACATTTGTTTGATTCTAGCCCTCCGTCCTGCACCTCCCTCCACCCACCCGATCTAGTCTGTCTTCTTTTGCTTTAGGCCGTCTGGAATCCGGCCTTAAGTAGGGGGTTCTGTCATGATTTTAGGTTCTGTCTTAGTTTTGATTCATGGAATAGTTTGAGTTTTGTTGTGGTTTGATTTTGTTCTTTGTGTTATACTATCTGTTAGGGTTCTGTAAGCTTTTAGCTCAGTTCTGTTCACCTGCCAGCTCACTCCCCTGTCAGCAGTCACCAACCTATCAGTTCAGTTCACTGTCAGTCACTTCCCTGCCTCTGATTAGTTCCAGCTGTTTCCCGGTAATTAGTTTTCACTCCATTTCACCTGTGCACTTCACTATATAGTTCTGCCTCAGTCTTTAGTTCTCCGCCAGATCATTAACGAGCCACGGTGAGTTTTGTTCCAGCGTTCCTTTCTTGTGTAACCTGTTGATGCAAACCCGATTGCCTTTGATTCTGAGCCAGCCTGTTCCCTGATCTGTTTTTCCTGCCCTGTCTGACTGATTTACCGGTTTACCGACTTAATTCTGTCCCATGGTTATCCGAGCTTGCTTTTGCCCTGTCTGTACCTCTGCCTATTTTGGACTGCTTTTTGTGTACCGGATTTTGGACTGCCCTTTTGACTATTGAGCCCGCCTGTCCCTGTTTTCATTATTAAAATCCTGTTTTTTGCCTTCACCTCACTTGTTTGGTTTGAATACTGGGTTTGCCTGATTCACGTTCGTAACATTTTCTTATCTAAAATTCTCGAGAAAGTAGTTGCTAATCAACTTTGTGAACATTTACAAAGTAATGACCTACTTGAGGAGTTTCAGTCAGGCTTCAGAGCTCATCATAGCACTGAAACGGCTCTGGTGAAGGTCACTAATGATATTCTCATAGCCTCAGATAATGGACTTGTGTCTATACTTGTCCTGCTAGATCTCACTGCTGCATTTGATACAGTTGATCACAATATTCTCCTACAAAGACTTGAGCATACTGTAGGGATTAAGGGGAAAGCATTAGGCTGGTTTAAATCTTATCTGTCGGACAGATTCCAGTTTGTTCATGTTAATAATAAATCTTCTTCAAGCTCTAGGGTCACCTGTGGAGTACCACAGGGTTCAGTCCTTGGACCAATTCTCTTTACTATATATATGCTTCTGATTGGCAAAATTATCAGACAGCATGGGATTAATTTCCACTGTTATGCTGATGACACTCAGCTATATTTATCCATAAATCCTGATGAATCCAATCAATTACTTCGACTGCAGTCATGTCTTGATGACATCAAAAGCTGGATGACTTTAAATTTCCTGCACTTAAATTCTGACAAGACAGAAGTTATAATCTTTGGACCAGAGTCCTCAAAAAATAAACTTCTTAATCATTCACTGAATCTGGATGGCATTAACTTGGTCTCTGGTGGTAAAGTAAAAAATCTTGGTGTTATTTTCGACCAAGACATGTCATTTAAATCCCATATTAAACAGGTTTCCAGAGTTTCCTTTTTTCACCTCCGGAATATCGCCAAAATTAGAAACATTCTGTCCAGGGGTGATGCTGAAAAACTAGTCCATGCATTTGTTACTTCAAGGCTGGACTATTTTAATTCTTTACTATCAGGAAGTCCACAAAATGCAGTTCAAAGTCTTCAGCTGATCCAAAATGCTGCAGTGAGAGTTCTGATGAAAATCAACAAGAGGGATCATATTTCTCCAATTTTAGCTTCCCTTCATTGGCTTCCTGTTAAATCAAGAATAGAATTTAGAATTCTTCTTCTAACGTATAAAGCCCTTAATAATCAAGCTCCATCATATATCAGAGCTCTGATTACCCCGTATGTTCCTAACAGAGCTCTTCGCTCTCAGACTGCAGGTCTGCTGGTGGTTCCTAGAGTCTCTAAAAGTAGAATGGGAGGCAGATCCTTTAGCTATCAGGCTCCTCTCCTGTGGAACCAACTCCCAGTTTTGGTCCGTGAGGCAGACACCCTGTCTACTTTTAAGACTAATCTTAAAACTTTCCTTTTTGACAAAGCTTATAGTTAGAGTGGCTCATGTTACCCTGAGCTACCTCTATAGTTATGCTGCTATAGGCATAGGCTACTGGAGGACATCAGGGCCTATTTTTTTCACTCTACTGATTTCTACTGTTCTCCAGTCTACTGTTCTCCAGATTTGCATTGCATTACATTGAAATGACTGTTGTCATTTCAGCTTTTAACTTTTTGTTCTCTCTCTTTTTTCTTCATAGTAGGTACACCTGGTCTGACGTTCTGTTGACTGTGAATTCATCCAGGGAGGACAGATCACCGACTATTACCATCTAATGTAGAACAGATTACTAGATCAATGTGTGCTTCTGTGCTTTTTGTCTGTCTTGTTGTGTCTCTGCTCTGTCTTCTGTAACCCCCAGTCGGTCGAGGCAGATGACCGTTCATACTGAGCCCGGTTCTGCTAGAGGTTTTTCCTTCCCGCTAACGGGTGTTTTTTCTTTCCACTGTCGCTTCATGCTTGCTCAGTATGAGGGATTGCAGCAAAGCCATGTACAATGCAGACAACTCTCCCTGTGGCTCTACGCTTCTCCAGGAGTGAATGCTGCTTGTCAGGACTTTGATGCAATCAACTGGTTTTCTTATATAGGAACATTTTTTGACCAATCTGTATAATCTGACCCAATCTGTATAATATGATTGAACCTAACTTGTAAAGTGCCTTGAGATGACATGTTTCATGAATTGGCGCTATATAAATAAAATTGAATTGAATTGAAATTGAAATTGAATTGAATGTCGGACTCCGTAATTTTCTCTGGTCCCCTGCCTGATCTGACCAGTGATGACATGTTTAGCCACATGTCATCATTCAACCGCTGGTTGTCTAGCTGGTGTCCTGAAAACGACGTGGGCTACATTGATAACTGGCGAACTTTCTGGGGAAAACCTGGTCTGATCCGGAGAGACGGCATCCATCCTACTTTGGATGGTGCTGCTCTTCTTTCTAGAAATCTGGCCGGATTTATTAGTTCTCCTAAATGCTGACAATCCAGGGTCCAGACCAGGAAGCAGAGCCGTAGTTTAACGCACCTCTCTGCAGCTTCTGTACTGTTACCCACCCATTATCCTATTGAGACGGTGTCTTTCCCACGGCCAAAACTTAACAGATAAAAAACTGATCTAAAAGGAACAAATCATAAAAACCTAATAAAAATCAATACGGTTCACCTTGAACCTAAAAATAAAACAATTAAATGTGGTCTATTAAATATAAGGTCTCTCCCTCCAAAGACTTTGTTAGGTAATGAATTGATTTCTGATAAACAGATTGATTTATTTTGTCACACAGAAACCTGGCTACAAGAGGACTACGTTAGTATAAATGAGTCAACTCCCTCCAATTATTCAAATTTCCACATTCCCAGATCTGTGGGAAGAGGAGGAGGAGTGGCAACCATCTTTCAGTCTGATTTATTAATTAGTCCCAGGCCAATTAATAACTACAGTTCTTTTGAACATTTAACCCTCAGTTTCCCTCATCCAAACTGCAAAGCAATAAAACCTCTTCTGTTTGTTGTTTTGTATCGTCCACCAGGCCCTTACACTCAGTTTTTGGATCAGCTGTCAGACTTCTTATCTGATTTGGTGATAAACACTGACAAGGTTATTATAGTGGGTGATTTTAACATCCATGTTGACACTGAATGTGATAACCTTAGTGTAGCCTTTAAAACTATCCTAGATTCAATTGGTTTTGCTCAAAATGTGCATAAACCGACGCACTCTTGGCTCCATACTTTAGACCTTGTACTGACATATGGCATTGATTGTGAGGTATTAACAGTATTTCCTCACAACCCTGTCCTATCTGATCATTTTTTAATAACATTTGAGTTTAATCTAACTGAGTTCTCCAACCCCAAAAGAGGGTTCCATTATAGTAGATCTCTATCGGACAATGCTGCATCAAACTTTAAAGAGTCTGTCCCCCTTTTAATATCCTCAGTATTGCAGAAATGCCCTGTAGATGGCAGCAGTGCTGTTTCTTCCCATTCACAAATCGATACCTTTGCTAACAATGTGACTTCGTCATTGCGTTCTGCATTGGACAATGTAGCTCCCCTGAAAAAGAAGGTGATTATTCACAGGAAGCTGGCTCCCTGGTTTAATTCAGAGCTGCGTTCCTTGAAGCACAATGTTAGGAAATTGGAGAGAAAATGGCGCTCTACACACCATGAGGAATCCTACCTAATCTGGAGGGACAGTCTATTGTTGTATAACAAGAACATTCGCAGAGTTAGAGCAGCATATTTTTCATCATTAATTGAAGAGAATAAAAATAATCCTAGATTTCTCTTTAGTACAGTTGCCAAACTTACACAGAGTCATAGCTCCGTTGATCCATCCATTCCCTTAGCTCTTAGCAGTAATGATTTTATGGGATTCTTCATAAATACAATTGATTCCATTAAAAATAAAATAATTGGCATCCTCCCAACCATGATTACCTCGTCCTCAGTAAGTGAGGCAGCATTGGAGGAATCTTTAGAAACTGCGCATTGTCTGAACTGTCTAGAAGCAGTAGAGCTTTCTGAGCTATCTAAAATATTAGCTTCATCTAAACCTTCTACCTGTATGTTAGACCCAATCCCAACCAAGTTGTTTAAGGAGATATTCCCCTTGATCAGTGGTCCTATTTTAGACATGATTAATCTATCCTTAGTAAATGGATATGTGCCACAGGCTTTTAAAGTAGCTGTTATTAAACCTTTACTTAAGAAACCATCTCTTGATCAAGATGAGTTAGTAAATTACAGACCTATATCTAATCTTCTTTTCTTATCTAAAATTCTCGAGAAAGTAGTTGCTAATCAACTTTGTGAACATTTACAAAGTAATGACCTACTTGAGGAGTTTCAGTCAGGCTTCAGAGCTCATCATAGCACTGAAACGGCTCTGGTGAAGGTCACTAATGATATTCTCATGGCCTCAGATAATGGACTTGTGTCTATACTTGTCCTGCTAGATCTCACTGCTGCATTTGATACAGTTGATCACAATATTCTCCTACAAAGACTTGAGCATACTGTAGGGATTAAGGGGAAAGCATTAGGCTGGTTTAAATCTTATCTGTCGGACAGATTCCAGTTTGTTCATGTTAATAATAAATCTTCTTCAAGCTCTAGGGTCACCTGTGGAGTACCACAGGGTTCAGTCCTTGGACCAATTCTCTTTACTATATATATGCTTCTGATTGGCAAAATTATCAGACAGCATGGGATTAATTTCCACTGTTATGCTGATGACACTCAGCTATATTTATCCATAAATCCTGATGAATCCAATCAATTACTTCGACTGCAGTCATGTCTTGATGACATCAAAAGCTGGATGACTTTAAATTTCCTGCACTTAAATTCTGACAAGACAGAAGTTATAATCTTTGGACCAGAGTCCTCAAAAAATAAACTTCTTAATCATTCACTGAATCTGGATGGCATTAACTTGGTCTCTGGTGGTAAAGTAAAAAATCTTGGTGTTATTTTCGACCAAGACATGTCATTTAAATCCCATATTAAACAGGTTTCCAGAGTTTCCTTTTTTCACCTCCGGAATATCGCCAAAATTAGAAACATTCTGTCCAGGGGTGATGCTGAAAAACTAGTCCATGCATTTGTTACTTCAAGGCTGGACTATTGTAATTCTTTACTATCAGGAAGTCCACAAAATGCAGTTCAAAGTCTTCAGCTGATCCAAAATGCTGCAGTGAGAGTTCTGATGAAAATCAACAAGAGGGATCATATTTCTCCAATTTTAGCTTCCCTTCATTGGCTTCCTGTTAAATCAAGAATAGAATTTAGAATTCTTCTTCTAACGTATAAAGGCCTTAATAATCAAGCTCCATCATATATCAGAGCTCTGATTACCCCGTATGTTCCTAACAGAGCTCTTCGCTCTCAGACTGCAGGTCTGCTGGTGGTTCCTAGAGTCTCTAAAAGTAGAATGGGAGGCAGACCCTTTAGCTATCAGGCTCCTCTCCTGTGGAACCAACTCCCAGTTTTGGTCCGTGAGGCAGACACCCTATCTACTTTTAAGACTAATCTTAAAACTTTCCTTTTTGACAAAGCTTATAGTTAGAGTGGCTCATGTTACCCTGAGCTACCTCTATAGTTATGCTGCTATAGGCATAGGCTACTGGAGGACATCAGGGCCTATTTTTTTCACTCTACTGATTTCTACTGTTCTCCAGTCTACTGTTCTCCAGATTTGCATTGCATTACATTGAAATGACTGTTGTCATTTCAGCTTTTAACTTTTTGTTCTCTCTCTTTTTTCTTCATAGTAGGTACACCTGGTCTGACGTTCTGTTGACTGTGAATTCATCCAGGGAGGACAGATCACCGACTATTACCATCTAATGTAGAACAGATTACTAGATCAATGTGTGCTTCTGTGCTTTTTGTCTGTCTTGTTGTGTCTCTGCTCTGTCTTCTGTAACCCCCTGTTGTGCAATTATACACTGTTTAAAGTTATTTAATGTTTCATAAATAACTCTCTGTCTGTTAAGTATTGTCTGGTGATGATCAGCTCTTAAGCTGATATCAAGACAATGGTTGAAAGGGATGAATTCGAGCACTAGCGATCTTTTAACAGCAAAACCTGCACACACATAGAATAAAGGAGTGACAACTTCTTTTCAAGTCCAAGAATTTAATAACAGAAATAAGATGAACATCCAGAGAACATCACCATGTAATGCTGTTTACCTGAATTAACACAATATTTCGATTAATAAATCCTCTCTACTAGGCTAGTGAAACTTAACTAAACTACTAAGCAAAATGAAGATAAAAAGAAGCTAAGCTAAGGAACTATTTACATGCAAAAACAAACAAAGACAAACAAAAGTGGTTGATCATAATCAGATTAATTCAGTGAATCCCTGTTCACTACAGATCTGATTTCAAAAGCATGGAGTGGAGTTAAAACATCTGCCATGTATTTCAATCCATTCACAATGCAAAGCCCAAGTTAAACAAAATATTATTTGTTGAAATAATATTCTGAGGACTGTTTGTCCTGTAATATTATTTAAACCCTTACGACCGAGTTTGTTAATGCGATTCTCCCTCCGGGCGCATGGGGTCGCTGTGGCAACTCAGTGGCTAAGAGGTTACAACATAAAGTTCCCAAAATTGCCTTCAAAACCAGCATTAATATACCATATTGATGCGGGAATGAGGCAGATAACACCATCGTAGGATGGCGGAGCAGAACAGTTACGCTTTATGCTTTAAAACGAACTCCCTTTTCAAATGTCCGAAACCGGATGTTAACAAGGCTAATAGCATGTTTGGCTAGCGCGACCTACCGGTTAGCCCTTTGTTCTAAACACCACGGTTTACAAACATTTCCCAATAAACCGTTTCTTCACCCTCAGACCGCTGCCCAACCTGTTGATGCCTCATGTGTGAGTTCTGTCCACTTTGGCCGTTCCAGGAAGAAGCGTTGAAGGAGGAAATTGTTGGCTAGCGCTAGCGGGCTAGCGCTCGGTTCTTGGCAGGCTAGCGTTAGCCTTGCAGCCGCATGTGGCTAACGGCGTGGTCTGGATAGCTTGGAGGCCTGGTCCTTCGACCGGGATGCAGTCCAAGCAGGGGTTTTCCTCAGCATCCAGCCTTCAGCTCCATTGGTGTTCACTTCCCTGTACAGGCTGAGGAAAAATACACAGAGCTGTTTCAGATGCAGGATTTTTTTTCCCTGCATCTGATTGTGAAGTTAGGACTGCAACTTAGCTCTGTATTTGCCCGGACATGTTGTTTGTCCGGATTCAGTCAGGTCCTCTGCTGAAGCAGGCAGTCGGGTCTAGCAGACCCTGGATCAACGTGGCTGGTCCAGGGAATCTTTCAGCTGCTGGCTTGTGTGTCGGTGAGGGCCGACCAGGCCCTCATGGTCTGGCCTCCTTTGTCTGCTCCCAGAGAGCTGTAGTGGAGCTGAACAGGTCTGCAGAAGAATGCTGAAGTGAAGAAGTGTTGAAGAGAAGAGAGAGTCTTTGTCTGTAGGAGAAAGGTTTTATCTCAGCAGGAGTGGTCACAGCTGACCTCCTGCTGGGAAAAAGGGCCGTCCAAACATGGGGGTCTCCTGTTACGGGCAGAGTGGAATTCCTTTGTGACCCTCTTCCACTGTTCAGAATCCAATCCGAGATCAATCATTTATCATGGCATGTTATGGCACAACACCCCAGTCGGTCGAGGCAGATGACCGTTCATACTGAGCCCGGTTCTGCTGGAGGTTTTTCCTTCCCGCTAATGGGTGGTTTTTCTTTCCACTGTCGCTTCATGCTTGCTCAGTATGAGGGATTGCTGGAAAGCCATGGACAATGCAGACAACTCTTCCTGTAGCTCTACGCTTCTTCAGGAGTGAATGCTGCTTGTCGGGACTTTGAAGCAATCAACTGGTTCCCTTATATAGGAAATTTTTGACCAATCTGTATAATCTGACTGAGTTTGACTTTGTAAAGTGCCTCGAGATGACATGTTTCTTGAATTGGCGCTACATAAATAAAATTGAATTGAATTGAATTGAATTAATACAGTGAAGATAATGTTGCTCACCAAATTCCTTTATCTATTCCAATGTCTTCCTATTTTTATACTAAGATCCTTTTTTGAATCATTGGACTCCTTAATACTCTCCTACATTTGGAATGATAAACCTCCAAGGTTACAGAAAACATTTCTCCATAGGCCTACGCAGGTAGGTGGGCATCAAATATGCGTTGTATGGTGTTCTGGAGACACTTCCATTTAGATCCTGGGTCAACATGGAGACTCATGCTGGAGGTATGTTTTCTTTGCCTGCACTCTTGGGTGCACCACTCCCATTTGCTTCCATAGCTGACACCAGACGTCCAGTTGTTAAGCAGTCCTTGAAAATCTGGTTACAGTTTAGGAAAAATGTTGGTATACAGCCTTTTTCACTTCAAAATCCGGTTGAAGGTAACCATCTGTTTCCTCCTTCGGAGATTCCATATTTGGCAAAAAAAGGTGTAAAATGTTTTGCAGATTTATACTTTGAGGAACAGTTTGCTAGCTTTTCTCAGATGGTCTAAGTTTGGAATTACGTCTAAAAACATTTTTAGGTTACTGCAGTTCCGACATTATGTACAGAGTATGACAGTACAGTTTCCTCAGAAGCCCCGGAATAACTCTGTGGACACATTCCTATTAGTCAACCCAACATCCTGTCAATCCTCTATAACATGATTTCTATGTTGCACTCTTCTCCATTAGCAGCCATAAGAAATACTTTGGAACAGGATCTGAGTTTTACCATCACCATCACGTGAGTCTATTCTTGATCCTTGTGCGCTCGTCATAATATTTTACAATTTAAAGATGCTCACCATATGCACCTTTCTAAAACCAGATTAGCACATATATACATAGACAGAGACCCTATTTGTGATAAATGTGCCTGCCACTCTGTTTCACATGGGTTGGTCCTGCCCTTCACAAGCTAACGTTTGGACATCTGTTGGAAGTCTTATATTTTTTATCACCATCATTACTATTATTATCAGTGTTACATCATCGGTGTCACTGCTTTACCTGCGCCTTTTTTTTTCTTTCTCAAACTAATTTCTGCTTTTGCTCTCATGGCAGTATTATGGTTATTTTCTGTTTGTTTTCTTCTTGTCTGCTGGCTGTCATTGTTCGTTTAGGTTTTGGGATGTGGGGTTAAAATAACAATTAAATCTAGCAATTTATTCAATAAAAAGACATTTGAATAAAATAGACTTTAGTATGTGAGAGACAGTTGAATCAAGAACTGGGCTTGTGATTTATTTGATTTTCAGCAGGGGACAATAGCCTTCAGAGCTTTGGGAAATACATTTTTTAAGTCTATTAGTTTTTGATTTAATGTTCCTGAATCGTTTACCTGAAGGAAATGGGACGAACAGCGCATTGCCCATTCCTCTCCGTGCAGCTCCAATACCACACTGTCATGCTGAGACACAGGATTCTTTCAATTGTGACTCTATATAAATTGAGTAGAAAGTCCAGTCCGTTTTAGTTTCCTGAGAAAGAAGAGCTGTTGGTGAGCCTATTTATACCAGGTAAGAAGTATTTTCTGGCCCGGAGAGGTCAGAGGAAATGTAAATGCCCAGGAACTTCATGCTGTCCACATGCAAGTATGCCAAGAGGAGGGTGTTCAGTCTTCCTGAATCTCCCGTAGTCCAATATGACCTCCTTGATCTTGCTAATGTGAAGGATCCAGATTGCACAGTTCTGTAGAATGAAGGCTTAAAATTATTGCACAGTATTTACTGCAGGCATGAGTGTATCATCAAGGGACTGTTGTGTGATCAATTCATGCAACAACACACTACTTTACACCGTTTGCAATGGGACTGCTATTGGACTTTTTGGACTCAAATATGAGTCTTATCAGACCATAAAAACTATTTGCAGGCTTTAACCATCTTAGAAAGCATGTTAGTCAATGCAATCAACTCATTACTTTAAAAAAAATTAAGTGAGTGGAAATATGTCTTCTTGTTTCTGCGAGTTATATGTAATCTGTGGGCATCTTGAGTCAGTGTCTGTCACATCAGAAATGTCACTATGGTAACACTTAGGCTATGTTTCCACTGCAGGTCTTAATGAACATTTCCGATTTTTTCTAAAATTCAAATTTTTTTTGCATGGCTGTTTCCGTTACTTTTAAAATTTTGTCCAAACTGAACCGCATGTGACGAGCCCGCGCTGGTCCAGCAAACATGGAATAAATAGTTTTTATGGATTAAAGTGTCCAATGGAAGCAATTTATTGTGTCATTTATTCGGTGCTGAGCAGGACATGAAAAGAAATTGAAACTCTGGCATTTTACAAGGTTTTGGCTAAACAGAGGTTTGTTTGGCTGTGGAGATGCAGTCAGGACTGGTGGGGCAGGGATTTTAACAGCTTTACAGAGACCAAGTTAATTCATAACTTTAGGAAGTGAAGGGCAACTTTTAATGACATCAGTGGCTGTCATCTCGACTCCAAAGGCAGGACACTCGTGGCGATAATTTTTCTTTGCGACGCATTTCAGTTACGATGCCCCTCCCTCCCTTGAAAAGCAATACAATGGATTGCAATGAGTGAAAACCTCTTCGGCACTGCAAAGTCCTCTATTCACCTCAGGGTTTTCCCCCAGTTTTAGCAGCTCAGCTCTACTGGATTAATGCTTGAAGGGGTGATACAAATTCAAACATAAAGACCCCCAGAGCCTTGGGTGTCTGCAACCTCCCACAACACCATCTTGGGGGAAAAAAGATTCATAAAGTTGTGCAGGAGTCTGCTTTTTAACAATTTATTTGATTCAGATGTGTTAAGAGTGTATCATCTGATTAATTTAGGATACTGGCCCTGAGGACTGAATTTGGAAACCACTTATCTAGCTAAATTAATTTCTATAAGAAACCCAACAGTTCTAACATACATAATATAATCTTTATCTCTTAAGTGTTTGTTATGAAGTACAAAAAAGAGTACATTGATACACTAATTTCTGTCTTAATCATAAAGGCATGTCTAACAAAAGGTCTCTACTTCATGAGTAGAGCACATGTGACGCATAATTGCATGCATATGTAACAAGTGTGAAAAGAAGGCTAGATTATATTTCACCCCAAATCCATTTTCATTGTTTGTTTTCTTGGTTTACATGTTGTATTTTATTTTGGTGGAGAAGCTTTTATTTTATTACTTCCTGTTTGCGTCATTTCCTGTGTCTTCCCGCTACTCACCTCAGTTCGCGCCGAGCTGCGCTGGGGAGAGGTGAGTCTGTAGAGCGGGGTCTTCAATTTACTTGTTAAGATGCTTATTATGCCTTAAAACTTAAGTTTGGTAGATTCACATTGTTTTTTTTTTGTATCGTTATTTACTTAATTGAAGGCAAGGCAAGGCAAATTTATTTATATAGCACAATTCAGTACAGAGACAATGCAAAGTGCTTTACATGATTAAAATATAGGAATAAAAGCAAGTAGGGATAGAATGTAGAAACAAAAAAAACCATTTGAAAACAGTAAAACAGTTTAACTTGAACATTCAAAGGCAATTTTAAACAAATGTGTTTTTAATCTCGATTTAAAGCAACTCAGGCTTTCAGAACTTTTACAGTTTTCTGGAAGTTTGTTCCAGATAAGTGGATAAGTGGAGCATAGGAACTAAATGCTGCTTCTCCGTGTTTGGTTCGTGTTCTAGGTATGCAGAGAAGGCTGGAGCCAGAAGACCTGAGTGGTCTGGAGGGTATACTTGTTACGCTGATAACAAGTCTGATGTATTTAGGTGCTAAGCCATTCAGGGGGCAGCAGCGTTCTGGATCAGCTGCAGCTGTCTGATCCACTTTTTAGGCAGACCTGTGAAAACCCCGTTGCAGTAATCAATTCTACTAAAAATAAACGCATGGGTTAGTTTTTCCAGATCCTGCTGAGACATTAGTCCTTTAATCCTGGAAATGTTCCTCAGGTGATAAAAAGCCGACCTTGTAATTGTCTTTAGATGCTTTTGAAGGTTCAGGTCTGAGTCCATCACTACACCCAGGTTTCGGGCCTGATCAGTGGTTTTTAGCTGAAGCTGTGTGCTAACTTTTGATCTCTCCTCTATTGGTCCAAAAATTATTACTTCTGTTTTGTTTTTACTCAACTGAAGAAAATTTTGGCACATCCACGTATTGATTTCTTCTAGGCATTTAATCAGTGCTTGAACTGGTTTATAGTCACCTGGTAACATGGTGATGTAGAGCTGTGTGTCATCTGCATAGTTATGGTAGCTGATGTTGTTATTTTTTGTTATCTGAGCTAGGGGGAGCATGTAGATATTGAAGAGGAGGGGACCCAGGTTGTAGGTTGTAAGCTGATTTTTATATTAGGCACAGCATTTTATTGGGCACTGTTCAGCACTAATTCCCAGTTTTGTGGTATTTAATAGGCTTTGTCATGTAACATGTGGTTCTGAGGTTTCCTATTATTTTCATTGAAGAAGTACATGTGGAAGCCTGGTTGATACCTATGCTGTGCTGAATATTGTTTTTGTTTTAAACAGGTACGACAGCAGGCAAGAAAGAGGACAAGGGCTCTGGACAGAAAGAGGAGTCGTACATGGGTGAACATCGGGCAAGCTTTTTCCGAATGGCGAGAGCTAAGAAAGAGAAGGCGGCAAGGCTGACGCGGACCTCGCGTTTCTGCTGATGCGATTGTAAGTAACATTGTAGGGTTTCCCTCACGCTACCGCCTCCCAACATTCCAAAAAAAAAAAAAAAAAACTAACTCGATATGCGCGCAAAGCTTGTCTCCCCCCGCTCCGCCGGTCGCGCAAAGCTTGTCTCCCCCCGCTCCGCCGGTGGCGCAAAGCTTGTCTCCCCCCCCCCGCTCCGCTCCGCGGGTCATCGGCGCAAAGCTTGTCCCCCCCCCCCCCCCGCTCCGCTCCGCGGGTCATCGGCGCAAAGCTTGTCTCCCCCCGCTCCGCCGGTCGTGCAAAGGTTGTCTCCCCCCCCCGCTCCGCTCCGCTCCGCGGGTCATCGGCGTAAAGCTTGTCTCTCTCTCTCCCCCCCACCCCCCCGCTCCGCTCCGCCGGTCGTCCGGTAAGCAAATTCCTAGGGGAAACACTGCATTGGAATGGTTTCTCTCTCTCTCTCTCTGTGCATGTTCATACTTTCACTGTGTTAGGCATTGTTTGTACTGCCGTTTTTTCGACTTTTGTATTCGTTGCGTTCGCCTGTCTGCTAAGCTCAAAACAACCGCGCCTGGCTTGACGGAGAAACCAGTAGAACAGCTGAGCATATTTACGACAGTGCACTTTTACTTTCGCCCTCTGGGGGGATCCTCGCTGGAAAATCAACCCCGGTTGCATAGTATACCTTTAAATACATAAAATTGTAACTGTTGGGTAGGTCATTTTTGTTTTGGGTTTTATTTTAATGGTATTTTATTCGTAAACATTGAGAAAAACTTTGGTTGGCTTTATTTACTCTGTCAGTTCGCGCCGAGCTGCGCTGGGGAGAGGAGTACATGTGGAAGCCTGGTTGATACCGATGCTGTGCTGAATATTGTTTTTGTTTTAAACAGAATAAACCTGCCTTATCAGTGGTCTTGGTCTGCTGGTTCTTGGATGAACACGCACACACAACGCAGAGTATAAAAAAGCAGACGAGTCAGGACGAGACGGGCTACACTGGTGCCGTGACACTGTTTCGGACGGGTACTTTGTGGTCCGTGAAGAGTGGATCAACATCAGCTGGTCACCTGAGGTTGCTTGTTACACTAATGTGCCAATATTGACTGAAAAACATCGCCAAGTTTGATGTGAAGTATTGTTTGACCAAAGACATGAAAAAAGGGGGAATTTGTTTTATTTCTATTGTTCAGTCCTTTTGCTTTGGTGTAAAGAATTGCTGCAAAAAAAGCACAGAATATGACTTATGTTAAGACTAAGGCAGATGAGGCCAAAAGTCCACTGGATGGTTTTAACTTCTCTATGGGGAGAGGGAGAATGGTTGAGGGATTGTGTTTTACTCCAGTGCGAAACACTAATGTCACAGGCTCTCCAGTCTTTTGTTCTACGCGAGTAGTTGACAATGCAGTTCCCGGTTTTGAGCAAAATGGTGTGGTTCTAGATAATTCAGATAGTGCTGACACACCCCTAAATGACTTTATCGCAAACATTGCACAGCAAGTCGGTCAGTCTATAATGGAGCGCCTTAAGGGTGAATGTGGAGAAGGGGGAATTCGGGTGTACAAGCTCAATGCGATGTGGGACAATCGCAGAGTGAACCCGCTTACCTCAACTTGACTGGGGCAAAACTAGTGATACAGCCAGATGTCAAAGAACCTCCTATCTTCAGGGGAGATAGATCTGACAAAATCACTGTCTGCAAGTGGGAACAATTGATGAAAGCATACTTCAGGAAACGGGGCACATCCACTGACGAACAGCACTCTGAGATCCTTTCTAAGTTGATGGGGAAAGCTAAGGGTATTGTGAGGATAACACTACGAAGCAGTACTTTTCTAAAGCCACAAGAACAGCCAGATCTTATTTACAGTATCCTCAGACAACATTTCAGCGATGTACCCTATTCATGTATGCCTATGGCCGATTTTTATAACACCGTGCCAGTAGCAAGAGAGACACCGCTAGATTACTGGATACGATTTAACAAGGCAGTCGATACAGCAGAGGAGAACTTGAAGAGATTAGGGCAGCACCTAGAGAACCCTTGCCAAGAAGCAGCTATGATGTTTGTAAAGCACTGCCCGGATCCAGCTCTTGCTGCCATTTTGAAGTTCAAAGCACCAGACAAATGGACAGCCAGTGAAATCCAGGAGCATGTCGATCGTTACCATGTCGAGACCAGAGAGCAGGCATTTTCTAGGTCAAGATATCCTAAGTTGGTTACAGCTCATGTTCAGGCTTCTGTTCCCGAACAATTGTCACCTCCTTGTCCCTCAAGAGATAAGTCATCTCCTCAAGAGACTGGTGCAGCTGTCCAGTCTCATTGTAATGACGGTTGCATGAAAACTTTAATCAGCCTCCTTGAACGTACACTCTCTCAGAACAGCCAGGTTGCAGGCAGACAGATCTCACCCAGCCAACCGCATCACAAAGCCTGCAAGGTTTGTCAGTCTTTGGATCATTCCACCATCACACACTGCAGACAGAAACGCTTGTGTTTAGCATGTTTTGAACCTAATCATATTAAGAGGAACTGTCCCAACCTTCTATCCATCAAAGGTGAACATGGTTCTCAGACACAAGATCCCCAGCATTTAAACTAGCGGGCCTGCATTGGATGACGGGGAGTGTGGGCTTAAATGAAAAAACCCTCAGTAATAATGATATTGAGCAGCACTATGAGAAGGCGTGTGCAGCTGCCCCAGTTGGTGCTAAAGTGATAGCCCAAAACACTCAGACTTGAGCCATTCGATGAACTGTTCTATACCCCTGTGACATTAAACAACAAGCTTCAGATACAGGGGATGCTCGACTCAGGTTCCATGGCCTGTACACTGAGTGAGAAGGTGGAACAGATGATGGTTGATCAGAACTCACTTCCAGACCCCATTCCTCTCTCTCTCAAGAAATCGTTCTCATTGGTTGTGGTGTAACACAGCATTTAAATTCTGACACCAGCGCGGACATGCTTCCTTGTCCTCCAGAGAACACTGACAGACTTGTTAGGACTCGGGTGGGTAGGGTCAGAAAAAGAGTGGACAGAATCATTGAGTCCATGGTTCAGAGACCTTTCGCTTTTAGAGATTTGGCAAATTCTGTGGGTCAAAGGTCCCAGTCCTTTCTTACATGGTTTTAAGCCAAGTCATTTGTTTAAGGAGTTCTGCATACAGAAAGTCCAGTTATATAACTGATTTTTTTTTTCATCTTATAGAGGCATCTGGCAGGTGGCATCTTTTGGCATTCTATGTTTTGTTTATGGCTTTGGACGTTGTTGAGAATTAAAAAATATATCTTAGTAGGGGTGTCTCCCCTCTCGGTTGCTGGGTAGAATAACAGGGCGGTTTATTGCCCTGAGGGGGGTGGTCAGAAGGAGAGGAGATCAGTCATCCTCCCTCTGATCCATGCAGGAGGAGTTTAAAGTTATAAAAGGAATGTCTTGGTAAAACTTACTTCAGACAGACAGACAGACTTCTCGACCGCATGGTGAAAACATCCTGATTGGTAATGTAACTCTGTCTCCATATTTAATTTCTATGAATTAAATATGTATTTAAACTGTTCTACCTCTGATCAATGTTTCCTCATTTATTGACAGATCTAAAACCAGGGTAAAAATGGGCCTTTAGTAGCGAAGTAGGATTAGGCCAATACTACAAAATCCACAATATGGTTAGCCATGACCCGGAGTTGACATTAAGTGGAGGAACATTTTGAATTTGGGCACGAAGAAGTAATTACTTACAGCAAAACAGGGTCGACCCGAAAAAAGTAAGGAGATTTTGATTGTCCTATTGGCTAAAGATTAGATCTAGGCTAAATTAAGTGTTGCTGTAAGTGAGACGCTTTCTTCTCAAAATATCAGAGGTTGAACAGAGCAACTAGTGTGAGAGGTTTGAATGGAATTTATGTTGAAACTGAGAAATGATTGAATTTGTGTTTGTTCACGTCAGAAAAACGTAGAATTGGATACTAACTTAAATGCCAAGAAGCCTTGAAATGGTGAGGCGAAAAATAAAATAAAACAAAATAAAAAAGATAAAAACATATGTTCGGAAGAATTGGCCAAACGAAAACCAGACTGACAAACTGGTAATTTTAGGGCTGAGGTGTTGCGCTACCTCTTGAGAACTTGGGACGCTCATAAAGAAGCAGGGGATAGGTTTGTAATAGAGAAAGAAAGAAAAGAGATTATAAAGGGGCCCCAGGAGAACAATTAAACTGTTTTCTAGTATCAGAACTAGGTTCTGATACACGACGATCAGACGAGGAGATTTTAAAATAAGGATACGTTTCGTCGACTACGGAAGGGACGAGGGTCTCTGTGACGCGCCAGGCTGTCTTAAAATGTTATGTTTGTTACGTCTTGTCTAATTTTTTGAGTGTCTCGGTTCTGAATGAGATCCATGCTGTGTGACAGAGCGTGAGAGAAACTGGTGGGGCCTGCAGAGAGTGGGGGTTTGTCTGTGTGTGTGTGTCTTCATGAGGGTGTGAATTTCTCCACGTGCGTGGGCCTCAAGATAAGAGCAGTGACTGGGGGGCAGATTTAATTTTCTTAAGTAAAAAGTGATAAGTAAAAATATTTGTGAAAATAAAAACTAAAGGGGAATTTGGGAATCATTGGAAAAAAGGTTGATGCATTAATGATGTTTGTTGAAGTGCAGGACAAGTTTCAATGCAGACAAGCGATTTGAGGTATTGGTTGCAAGCTGATTGGGTGAGTTGCATTGGAGAGCATGAACAGCTGCATCTTGGTGAGTTTTGGAGAAAAATTTTATTTTAAACTGTGTCATGTTTGGCTTGATATGTTTCGCCCACATGCAGAAAACACTCGGGAGAACAGGTAGTAAGAAAAAGTTTTATTTTCACTAGGACCACGGAAAGAGTACAGTCTGAGTGGAGTTGAGTCGGGACGGGAACCAAGTGGATGTATGACCGGACTAATCTGAGGAAATGGGAGAAGGAATTAACAAATGGAGAGGCCGAGGGGAATGTGCTGCTGGACGTAAGCTTACCACTGGGTTTGGAAGTCGGACCGGGGAGGAGGAGGTGAGGACTCAGCGCTTGCTTGGTGGCGGGGCCACAGGTGTCCGAGAGACCAGTGAGCGAAGGCAGAAGTGGGTCCGAGCAGCACCGAGATGTCCAGGGGTCCAGAGCAGCGGGAGTCACCAGTAGATGTCCGGAGGGAGTAGGATCCCAGAATGAGGAACTGTTTCGAGATGAACCCAGAGGAGCTGGCACGAGAGGAGGACTTGGAGGTGACTGACACTGGAGGTGGATTTCGGAACGAACAGAGGAACCTGGGAAACACAGAGGTAAGAACATTTAGTTTCTTTGCTTGAGATCATAAAGCTAGAGGCCACGACTGGTTGCATACCACGACGGTAACACTCTGGCATCTTCCCGCTGTCTGTGAGCTGCTTAAATGCAGCAGTCAGTGCTGCTCAACCATCCGCAGGTGTGTGGGCTCCGCCCACTGGTCAACACCGAACACCTGTGGAGAAAAAAGACAAGAGCAGCAGAACCGGTAGCAAGCTACACAGCTCTGCTGACTGAGTCCTGACAAACTGTAGCCTAAAAGTTAGTAAGTGGTTAGAAGTTTGGAAAAGTTGTTGAAAATTTGGCAGAACATTAAACATCTGTTTGAGGCATTATAAATTGGGAAGAAACAAAAAAGGGAAAATGCCTTCTGTTAGAGTGTAATTTTAACTAGCATTATCTATTGCAAAATAGCGTTTTAAAATGCCTAATGAATGTATATACTTTCAGACATGAAATATAATTTGCGATTAAATAGTGATTAAAAGGTTTTCGTTGTTTGATAGCCCTAGTTATAATAGATAAATAAATAGATATAATCCGTCAGACTTCAATCTAGCTGTTTAATAGAGAGTAGTAAATCCTATCAGCTTTTGCTCATTTGCAGGCTTGGGAAACACAAGTAAGCAGAACTACACAGAGTTAGAAGTTAAGGTTAAACTGTACCTTAATAGTGTGTGCAAACGGATATTACGGTTAATTTGACAGATTTTGTTAACCCTGCATGTAGTCATGAGTCAGTTTTGAAGTTATCCTCAAAAGAAGCAGCTAAAATTGAGGAATTTATGACCAATGTTAATGGTTTGCATTGTTTTATTATAGATACTGATATTGCAGAACGGCAGAAACTAGTAGATACAGAAAATATTACGGGATCATCACAGGACGGTCCCCAAACTATTCATTATATGTAATCGCATTTTCATAGTCCCACGAAATGCAGATGCCCTTGTTACACAGTAATTTAAGAACACAGGAGTTTTCTAGTTGTTCACTTGGTAACATGCAACTTCTGGTGAATAAACTCCCCAGTATCAGTGCTGGTGGTCTGACATGGCTGGCTGAATTACAAAATTCAACCAAAGGCTTGCAACTGGCTCTCTGTGATTTTAGAGCCATTTTAAGACTTTCTGTGCCTGAGCCTGTAATAACGGATATTGAAAAGGTTGCTCAAACGTTTCATATGCCTGATGAAACGTTATTGTCTTCAGTAATTTCTTCCTTGGAAGTTGCAATTGTACAACACTTTCCATTATCCATATCAATTGAGGTTCCTAAATTTGATTGGGACCCACAACAGCGTCCTAAAGATTATATAACTCAAGCTGCAGAGAAATGGATCAAACACACAGGTGTGGATCCTAAAACAAATTACTCCAATCTGGGTGAATTATTTAGAGGGGCAGTTTTGGATGGGGTTCCTTCTTTAGTGTCCCTGCTTATGAAACAAAATCCTGATATACCTGGGTGTTCGTATGCTCGCTGGGAAACCTGTTTGATCGACTATTTGCATGTGGCTCAAAGGGAGGACAGAAAGTCGAAGCAAGACTTAGAGGACTTGCTACTTCAATTACTTAAATTACAGTTACTAGAAGCAAAGCGGAAAGTGACCAAGCGAAAGCAGGAGATGACACAAAGAAATGTCTCTGCGGGTGTATCATGTGGTGCTCAGACCCTGACGGTTCCACCACAGTCTAATTTCATTCATGGAGGGGGGCCACCTCCTCCACCTCTCTATTCTTTATTTGATTCCAGATTTGTTGTTCCTGTGTATGGACGCGGATCTCATTGTGACAGTCAGTGCAGACATGGGGGAAGGACCAAGAGACCGAGTAGACGGGGCGGACATGTCAGAACTTTTCGACCATCTACGGACATCTGCTTTAAATGTGGTCTCTCTGGGCACTGGGCCAGGGACTGTTTCACATCACCAAATCCTGGCATGAAGTCCCAATACGATCTCACATCCAGAAGGTCAGTACCCCAACCAGGGGATAACGCTCCCATGAACTATGTTTAAACACCATGGAAAAATGGCCAACGCCCATGAACAGTGCTGATCACAAGCTGTCAAGAAACACGACTGTATGGACTTTCTGCACACATTGAAGCTGCATACTTCATCAAGTTTCTAAGTCGTGGACTGAGACTTTGTCACTGAGGTGCTCGCAGAGACATTGCAGCGACCTACTGCCACACTGGGGGAAGAGATGTACAGTTCCAAGCATGGAAGCCTTTGAATATGAAGTCTTAACTCTGATCTCATGTTTGCCTGTTCTGTTGCATGACAATCCGAGTCCATCTCAGGTGCCACAGCCTGGTATCAAACATTTTTCAGGTAAAACATACACAGTTCTTTCTACCAATATACTTCAGACCAAATTTAATGGGATGTGATTTCTCATATTCTTTCTGTCTCTCCAACTTTTGAGCTCCTAGGCAAACGATCTGGAGCTGGGTAATAACTTCTTAAGGCAGCCGATTGAGCAGATACCAGCAGTACAGGTTTGCGGTTTTGAAAAATATACTACTGTCTCTTAAAATTTTTTTTTACTATGTAATTGATATGTTCCTTTTAAACATGAGTTTTAATTCTATTATGTCCAGGACTGTATTGCTCATAATTGACAGCAGAAGGTGTATTTTACCATCACAATTATTAGCAGAAAATCCACTGGGGTGGGGATATTTTTCACATTTAGGGTTCTGTGATGCTGCATGCTCACAGCTGCATACCATAAATTTACAGACTGGAAGTTCTTATCAGCTTTTACGACGTGGGGGCTCTCGCTAGCATGCACAGCGGTGTTCTGGGTGAGACGTCTTGTTTTTCAACCAAATACTATTCATTGCAGAGTCACGCTTTTTAGGTTACACAAATTAGTTAGGTTATTTCTTATTAGCTCACAAGTATTGAGATTTTTCTATTGTACGTATAACTGTTGCCTGCTACAATGTACCAGAATTTCACCAGAATTTGCCATGTTACCAGGTGTTTTATTCAGGTTAAACCCAATATTTTATCAGTATGTAAGTACCTTGGAACATTCAGCATTCTCATAACATCAACTTGCTGTGAGCAAGTTAGTTTACAGTCATCATTTCACTGGGTACACTGATCTTACACAACTTTTGAAGGACTTCTTGCAGAGCTGTGGTATTATGAAATTGCATTATGTTTTGATCTGAATCCAGGATATAGGGCAGCGTTTTTCATACTTCAATTCAGATAATTATTTGCAGTTAATTGATTCCCTGTGATGACTAATACTATTCTTTGTTAATGTTTTGTAACAAAATTAATTTTGTTCCAAGCAGAGGGATATGACATAAACATTTATATGATAACACTATATCGTAAAGTTATATAGATCTTAAAGTTTATATCAACCCTTGGCACAAGTAATTTGGATGAAGGGTTCTTGTGCAGGACCCCACAGAGGTATATCACTGCGTTGTAAATCAGATAACGGTTGTTTAAACAAAAAGAAAACCCCCACAAAAGACTTTACCCATGGCTCTCTGGAATGTTGGTTCAAGTGACTCCCAAAACAGCCTAGGACCGTAAATTAGATTTAATGTGTCGTAAAAGCCCGTATCTGCTGGAGGAAGATTCTAGAAGGATTTTACGAGGAGGTTTTAGGCCCACAGTTTTAGCAGAACAATAAAGTGTATGTTAAATGAAATAAACAAATGTATATATTAAGAAAAACTGGATAAAATAGACATACAAAGAAAAACAGAGGGTAACTTGATGTATAACTAAATTAATTTTATTAAAGACCCTATTAAAATAGGATTCAAAGTGTGGTGACGTGCTGAAAGGTTTTGTGTGGAGTGGTGTGATGGATGGTAATCTTTAATCTTTAATCCAGAGAACATTCTGACATTCTTACAGGATAACAGTGTTATGGAAATATAATCACTTACATATAATAATGTAGTTTAAAGTAATACAGATGTTAACTTTAACCCAGTAACCTGAATAGATAGGATGTATGTAGAACAAAGGTTGGATTCACACTTCAGTGGGCATGTGTCAGGCACAGGATGCAACAAGGAGGTATGACAGTCTTGTGAGCAGATAACTTTTTTAAAAAGTGCATTTCACAAGGTTTTACGATTGTTCCAGTTAACCCCAGGAACCGAGCTAAGAGAAGAGATAAAATTTAACGGTCAAAGGTCAGGCAGCAGACTCACTGTCTCAAGGAAACTTAGACAAAAGGTTGGTCCAACACGAACGGGCCCCACATGAGTCTCGTTAACAGACAGGGGGATCTTCACCAGAGATTAACGTATTTGTGTGGTCGTTGCATTTTCTTACGGGACAGCGTAAGGACGGGGAAAGTGAAATTGCGATAAAATGTCTCATTAAATATTACATTTTTAAAATAGGTTTCCCATAGGGTGGAGATGGAACAATGGACAGGTGGTAAGGCTTTATGGGGAGAATTCTAAACATAATTGGCTAAAATTCTGTGCACAGACTAAATTGGAAATGGGGTGAAACAGCTGTGAAGTGTGTTTCTTGTGGGAGTGTTCAGTTAATTTCATTACAGGATATCTTTCCATATGACTGAAAGGAGCCTTTCGGGACCGAAGTCAACCTCCGGAATTACAGGTAGCACACGACATTTGATATCTAAACGGTTGTCGTGTAAATTTCAGGAGACATGAAATTAGGAGAGTCCAAGTATGTGAAGGGAGTCCACCGACCCCCGAACTCGAAGGATGCACGCTAAGGTCATCACAGACAGATGTGGTGGGCCAGAGGTCAGGGGCCCTTCACATTCCAGGAGCCATGTGTACCAGCAACGGAGGGTTTAAGGGAACAACACGGGCCAGCCTTCGGGTCAGACTGGCTGACTGGAAGGGTTTTCAACTGCCACCCACCCGTGCCATCCGGCAACGAGGGCAGCTCGACGCGCAGAGCCACCCACGGAGGGGCGGCTGGAAGTTTATTTTGTTTTCGTTTTTTATTTTTAATAAAGATTAACATACAGTTCTGTGGAGACCGCGGTTGGAACACTGACTCTTTAACCCATCTTCTTTAAGGGCAATGAGAAGACATCTCCGAGATGCAAGACATCATGACAACAATTGAATGCATTGTGTAAAAAAGAAAAAAGAAGTTTGTAATCACTGCATATGTCTTATAAGTTCCATATTCATAAGGGGTTCAATATTAGTATTGTTAGACTCTTGGTTCTGCATTGTATGATAATCTTTTTATTCTGTTGTTTGATCTGAGTGTAGTGCTTTCACAGGTTATCTTAATCTCTAAAAAGACATTTTGTTAATGTAGGGTTAGGACTCTTAAAGTCATATTTAGATCATATAATAGTTTCTGGTAGTTGCACATTTATCTTAGCCTTGCACCTCTCGGATAAAGGTGCTTACTTTTCTTAATTCTAGTAGGTTAGAGATTCAGATAGGTTCAGTATCTTATTAGCTTATACTTGGGTTATCTTACATTTAAGGGGTACATTTGAACTTAATTTGATTTCATAAGTCACCAACAGAGGGGTCAGTGGGTTACAATATTACATATTACCATTTACATTTTGTTTAAGGGTTTCAAGACATAACCTTAGTTTAACCTAGTTATTGGTTTGATCTGATGATCAAAACAGAGGGGTTGTTGAGAATTAAAAAATATATCTTAGTAGGGGTGTCTCCCCTCTCGGTTGCTGGGTAGAATAACAGGGCGGTTTATTGCCCTGAGGGGGGTGGTCAGAAGGAGAGGAGATCAGTCATCCTCCCTCTGAGCCATGCAGGAGGAGTTTAAAGTTGATAAAAGGAATGTCTTGGTAAAACTTACTTCAGACAGACTTCTCGACCGCGTGGTGAAAACATCCTGATTGGTAATGTAACTCTGTCTCCATATTTAATTTCTATGAATTAAATATGTATTTAAACTGTTCTACCTCTGATCAATGTTTCCTCATTTATTGCCAAATCTAAAACCGGGGTAAAAATGGGCCTTTAGTAGCGAAGTAGGATTAGGCCAATACTACAAAATCCACAACGTGGCATGTTACTGTATGTTGTAAATGGCATCATATTGATCTGAGAAAGGCAGAGACTTGATCAACCTCATGTTCTTTCTGAACCTGCTATGCAGGTGGGTCTCAAGCTGAATGCTGTACTTGGTTATAGCGATTTCATGCTGGATTTTCATCAAATTTGTCAGTTTTGGAAGAACAAGGTTAATTAAGATTTATCTAACTGACTTGGATTTTGGTGAAATATAGGAAGGGTGAATGTAACAAGTGTGAAAAGAAGGCTAGATTATATTTCACCCCAAATCCATTTTCATTGTTTGTTTTCTTGGTTTACATGTTGTATTTTATTTTGGTGGAGACGCTTTTTAGGCCCGAGCAGCGAAGCGCTGCGAAGGCCTATTGTTTCTGTGTTGTTTCTTATTATTAGGCCCGAGCAGCTAAGCGCTGCAAAGGCCTATTGTATCTGTATTGTAAATTATTAGGCCCGAGCAGCGACGCGCTGCGAAGGCCTATTGTAACTGCAGATTTTATTAGGCCCGAGCAGCTAAGCGCTGCGAAGGCCTATTGTAACTGCAGATTTTATTATTATTATTATTATTAGGCCCGAGCAGCTAAGCGCTGCGAAGGCCTATTGTAACTGCAGATTTTATTATTATTAGGCCCGAGCAGCTAAGCGCTGCGAAGGCCTATTGTAACTGCAGATTTTATTATTATTATTATTATTATTATTAGGCCCGAGCAGCTAAGCGCTGCGAAGGCCTATTGTAACTGCAGATTTTATTATTATTATTATTATTAGGCCCGAGCAGCTAAGCGCTGCGAAGGCCTATTGTAACTGCAGATTTTATTATTATTAGGCCCGAGCAGCTAAGCGCTGCGAAGGCCTATTGTAACTGCAGATTTTATTATTATTATTATTATTATTTATTCTTGTGACTTTTGAAACGGCTTTTTGGAGGCCTAAACATGCATGAAAACTCACCAAACTTTGCCCAAAATTGTCCCCCGTGAGAAATCGCATGATTTTAGTGTAATTGAAAACGGGCGTGGCAAACCTGCTCAACAGCGCCAACTAGAGTGAGTTGGGCCAAACCGTAACACGTAGAAAGCTGAAATTTTTTACCTAGGTAGGTTTTTTAAAATTATGAAAAAAAGTCTCTTGGGTGTATGCTCTAAAACCCACAGGAAGTCTGCTATTTTGGGTCAAAGGGTAAAATATTGGCCGTTTTTGCCTCAAACTTTAACGAACTAGTCCTAGGCATTTTAACCTATTACTTTCAATTTTTTTCAGCATGCAGTTAAGACATTGACTTTTAAAAGTTATCAAAGGTTTTATGAAATATGCATATTTGCCTGAGCTGTCGCATTGCAAAAATCAGGTTTGTGGAAAACCATTAAAAACGCATTAAATCAGTAAGCCCCAAGCCATGCTTTGTCTGAGAATTATGAAACTCAGTAAGTGCATGTAACTTCATAGGCCCTACAAAAAAGCCTCTTGAAGCAATGGGCTACCTCCTACAGGAAATCATTCATTTCTCATCAAAGATGTCATTTTCCCATATTTTTGGGTGTTACATTTGAATAAACTACTCCTAAACCGTTACACTTATGGCATTCAAAGTTACTCCAAAAAATTCCTCACACATAGAGGATCAAAAGTTATCAAAAACATTTTTGCTACGTCCAACCATATTTTTTTGACAATTATTTATAACATGAATTGTGTTTTGAAGGAAAAAACATTTATTATTTCCAACACTAGATGGCAGCAAACCCAAATGTTTGGGCGTCATCTGTAAGTCACGGTACATATTTTACCAAACCATTTATACACATTCGTCCAAAAGTGGAAGCAGCTTTAAAATATCTTTAGCTGGCCTTTAAAAGAAAGAAGCTTTGAATCTTTAATCCTATATAAGGGAACCAGTTGATTGCATAAAAGTCTTGACAAGCAGCATTTCCTCCTGAAGAAGCGTAGAGTCACAGGGAGAGTTGTCTGCATTGTCCATGGCTTTGCAACAATCCCTCATACTGAGCAAGCATGAAGCAACAGGGGAAAAAAACCTCCTTCATTAACATGAAGGACAAACCTCCAGCAGAACCGGGCTCAGTATGAACGGTCATCTGCCTCGACCGACTGGGGGTTACAGAAGACAGAGCAGAGACACAACAAGACAGACAAAAAAAGCACAGAAGCACACAGTGATCCAGTAATCTGTTCTATATAACCACAACTGTTATGACTTTGGGCAATAACTAATGTGCAATAATCTATTTAATACACTGTGCTATAACCTGTGCAAGGATCCAGAAGAACTTCTTCTGCTTTCACCAAGTGAATATATGTCAGTACATGTGTATGTAGGCATGTGTATATATATATATATATATATATATATATATATATATATATATATATATATATATATATATATATATATATATACACACACACTATTGAGCCGACAAGTGAATTTCTCCAATGTGAGATCAATAAAGACTATCTTATCTTATCTCATATCAAGACTTAGATTTGCCCACACAGGATTAGATGGTACATTATTCAAAATAGGGAAGCATAACACTGGCATATGTAAATATTGTGAGGAACAACAGACAGTTGAACGTATATGACACACTGTGAGAAAGTTCATAAAGATCAAGAGAAGAAGAAGACTTCCCAACAGCAGGGGGCGCACTCCAACAATCTGAAACGTGTCCGTTTGCCTGAGGAAGAAGTCCGTGATGTCACAGCTAACAACATTAGCACCACACATTGGAGAATTTAGGAGGGGAAACAGACAAACAGGTAAGGCTTTTTGGATTATATATGCATGTAGTGTAATATCCCCCACCACAACTTGAGGTGGGAATGAGCAGTCTCAGTTCTGCGGCTAATTCTAGTGCCTTAAGGCGCTAATATTAGCGCTAATGCTAGCGCCTTAAGGCTAACGAGCAAGGCTCTTGTTTACATCCGGGTTCCGCTGGCTCAGAGCCTTTCTCTCTATGGCTCTGCGTTTGCTACCAGCACAGAGATGTATACGTAGACCAAAAGTTATGATCGGTGTTCAATCATAACTTTTGGAAGAACATCTCAAACTGGCCACAGATGCATGAATGAAAGCAGTGGTGGTCAAAGGTTTTCTTTGGGTTTATGCGAACCAGCAAGTCAGGAAGTGGAGCGGATTGACCATCTGACAACAACTTCCCTCGGTAAGCGTTTCTGTCGACAGACACACTGTCGCTGCTCCAGTTAATTAATGAATTATTTCCACCTGTGGCCATGTCACCTTTCAGCGTGTATTCACTGGCTTCCAGCAACTTAGCTGATAAACCAATCAGGGACCTCCTCAATATTCGCTGTAACGCTTTATTTAAAATTCGAAGAGTAAAGGCTAATTTACCATGACGCGCATTTGTCCCGCATTTGACAGGGTCCGATTTGGAAAAAGTTAAATAATAAATTAAATAATTTCACCTGCGCTTTTCTGAACAAAAGAAGGCAGAGCTGCAGTCAGAGCGGCTATCAGTCAATATGCAGCAGCTCCACCTGATGAGCCGCTGCGCACCACGACACTCTTAATAAAATGACAAGGATTTTGATTTGTACAGATTATTAAGGAAACGACGTAAAAAAAAAACTGCAGCTACAACATGGACTGGAGAGCGGGTTCTAACTGGGTGAGGCCAGAGGTTATTCTCAGAGAGCTTTTATGAAGTAATTTTTTTTATTTTTACACGCAGTTGAGCGACACTGCAGAAGCAAGTCGTACTAGAAACCACTGAACAAGCCTCCTGTCTGTGGATCTATGGACTCATTTTACTCCAACCCCAAAACATCTGCCAAACAGAGTACTGCAGCCAAGATTAACTTCAACAATAACTTTACGAAATACATTAACATTTTGCTTATTAAAAATGTCCATATTTAAAAGCAAGTTATGTTTTTTTCTGATAAACTTTGAGCAATTTTATTAAACTTTTTAAAAAATTAACATCCCATCCTTCATCGATTTATACCGGCTTTTCCCTACAGGTGTGACGTCAAGCCGTATCTGATGGGGAAACGCAGCTCGGCGTCACACGGGGTCGTGGGGGGTGGGGGCTCGTCCATCCTGGACAGGTTGCCAGTCACAGGGCAACCTGTCCTGTGACACATACATATGCCTACATACACATGTACTGACATATATACCTGGTGATAGCAGCAGAAGTTCTTTGGATCATTGGACAGGTTATAGCACAGTGTATTAAATAGATTATTGCACATTAGTTATTGCCCAAAGTTATAACAGTTGTGGTTACAGTTACTGATAGCAGCAGAAGTCACTTCTTTCAGGATTATTGCACGGGTTATCGCACAGTGAATTAGATTATTGCACATTGGTTACAGTTACAGTGCAGCACTGTATATTCTGATAGCAGCAGGAATGAATGACTTGCGGTAGCGCTCCTTTTTACAGACAGGGTGTCTAAGTCTGCCACTAAAGGAGCTGCTCAGCTGCTCTACAGTCTGGCGCAGGGGGTGGAAGGTGTTGTCCATGATGGATGTGAACTTGGACAACACCCTCCTCTCAGCTACTTCCTCCGCTGAGTCCAGAGTGCAGCCCAGGACAGAAGTGGCCTTCCTCACCAGCTTATTCAGACTCATTCGGTCCCGTTCTGCGCTGCCTGGAGCCCAGCAGACGACAGCGTAGAGAAGGGCTGAGGCCACCACAGAGTCATAAAAAGTCTTAAGCAATAAACTGAGTATCTCCATGTTTTGTTGACAGAACAAGAGATTTGGGAAACACTGACATTTTTCAAAATTTTGTAACATTTTATTATTATAGCAACCAATCAATTAATTGTTAAAATAATCAATAGATTAATCAACAATGGAAATAATCTAGACCCAGAGTTTGTCTTTGCATCGTGTTTACTCCTGTAAGATATAAAAATTAATTAGCTTTGAACTGTTTTTGTTCCCCCTTAGGTCACAGCAGTGTCAGACATTGGTGGGAGGACTGTGGATGAGGCCACAAGACGTATGATGTTCTTCATCATGGACTATGGCCTGTCAAGGCAGTACAACTTTGTGGGCTGGAATGGAAAGTAGGAATTCAGGACTTTAAATCTGTTTGAAGTCATATTTGGTAAGTGCATAATGGATAATAACTGTAATATAGTAACTTTAGGATATTTGTGTCTGTCGAGGGAAATTTATGTATGTTATGAATTTAATTTTCTAATGTCAATAATACCCTCACCTTAAGGACATAAATGTCCCCTCAAAACAGGTGCTCCAGAAATGTTATCATATAAGAAATGTTTTCAAGATTTTCTTGCACAGATCTTCCAGTCAACAGCTGTTCTTATCAAAAAAATTACATTTTGTAATTTTTCCTTGGTTTTTAATTTTTTTATGGGCAATTTAATAAAGCCAGATTTTAGAAAGAAGTAAAAAAATGTGACAGCCTTGGCCAGTCAGCTTTGAATTTTGATCTTTTTTTCTTAGCTTTTTCCCAGTTCATTCTGACGTTTGCAGGTTTGTAAAGTCAATTATGTAAAGGGATACTTCACCCAAAATTACAATTTAAATCTTGGGTAATTGATATAAAACTGATCATTTGTTGGTAAATTTCACCTTAACATAGTTGACTTTACAATTGTAGTTGAGAGTTGTGTTGGTACATATAAAGTGACCATAAGATATGTTTCCCGCAGGAGCTTTAAAGAACAACACATTAACCAGACAGATCACCAGGAAGGATTTGGAGAGGGCAGTGTCGAAATGGCTGATCGGATCAAGGGACAGGGGATGCAATAGAAAGGTCCAACAGGTCCCTCCTTCCCATATGATGGACCATGTTTTTTGTGTTCCATGTTCTTTTTTGATATATAACCATTATAACTAGTTTCTTAAATTGTTATAATGGTTATTATATTACGTATAATATCGTATGTGTGTGTGTGTGTATTATGTACCTGATACGTAAAATACAATCTATTATATCTATTATCTATTATAAGTAAGGCAGCATTGGAGGAATCTTTAGAACCTGCACAGTGTTTGAACTGTTTAGAAGCAGTAGAGCTTTCTGAGCTATCTAAAATCTTAGCTTCATCTAAAACTTCTACCTGTGTGTTAGACCCAATCCCAACTAAGTTGTTTAAGGAGGTATTCCCTTTGATCAGTGGTCCTATTTTAGACATGATTAATCTATCCTTAGTAAATGGATATGTACCACAGGTTTTTAAAGTAGCTGTTATTAAACCTTTACTTAAGAAACCTTCTCTTGATCAAGATGAGCTAGTAAACTACAGACCTATATCTAATCTTCTTTTCTTATCTAAAATTCTTGAGAAAGTAGTTGCTAATCAACTTTGTGAACATTTACAAAGCAATGACCTACTTGAGGAGTTTCAGTCAGGCTTCAGAGCTCATCATAGCACTGAAACAGCTCTGGTGAAGGTCACTAATGATATTCTCATGGCCTCAGATAATGGACTTGTGTCTGTACTTGTCCTGTTAGATCTCAGTACTGCATTTGATACAATTGATCAAAATATTCTCCTGCAAAGACTTGAGCATACTGTAGGGATTAAGGGAAAAGCATTAGGCTGGTTTAAATCTTATCTGTCGGACAGATTCCAGTTTGTTCATGTTAATAATAAATCTTCCTTAAACTCTAGGGTCACCTGTGGAGTACCACAGGGTTCAGTCCTTGGACCAATTCTCTTTACTAAATATATGCTTCCGATCGGCAAAATTATCAGACAGCATGGGATTAATTTCCACTGTTATGCTGATGACACTCAGCTATATTTATCCATAAATCCTGATGAATCCAATCAATTACTTCAACTGCAGTCATGTCTTGATGACATCAAAAGCTGGATGACTTTAAATTTCCTGCATCTAAATTCTGACAAGACCGAAGTTGTAATCTTTGGGCCAGAGTCCTCAAAAAATAAACTTCTTAACCAATCACTTAATCTGGATGGCATTAACTTGGCCTCTGGTAATAAAGTAAAAAACCTTGGTGTTATTTTTGACCAAGACATGTCATTTAAATCCCATATTAAACAGGTTTCCAGAGTTTCCTTTTTTCACCTCCGGAATATCGCCAAAATTAGAAACATTCTGTCCAGGAGTGATGCTGAAAAACTAGTCCATGCATTTGTTACTTCAAGGCTGGACTATTGCAATTCGTTACTATCAGGAAGTCCACAAACTGCAGTTCAAAGCCTTCAGCTGATCCAAAATGCTGCAGCAAGAGTTCTGATGAAAATCAACAAGCGGGATCATATTTCTCCAATTTTAGCTTCCCTTCATTGGCTTCCTGTGAAATCAAAAATAGAATTTAAAATTCTTCTTCTAACGTATAAAGCCCTTAATAATCAAGCTCCATCATATATCAGAGCTCTGATTACCCCGTATGTTCCTAACAGAGCACTTTGCTCTCAGACTGCAGGTCTGCTGGTGGTTCCTAGAGTCTCTAAAAGTAGAATGGGAGGCAGATCCTTTAGCTATCAGGCTCCTCTCCTGTGGAACCAATTCCCAGTTTTGGTCCGTGAAGCAGACACCCTGTCTACTTTTAAGACTAATCTTAAAACCTTCCTTTTTGACAAAGCTTATAACTAGAGTGGCTCATGTTACTCTGAGCTACCTTTTATAGTTTTACTGCTATAGGCTTAGGCTACTGGAGGACGTCAGGATCTAATTTTCTCACTCTATAGAGTTCTACTGTTCTTCAATTATGCATTACGTGTTGTCATTTCTGCTTTAATTTTATGTTTCTCTCTTTTATCTTCATAGTAGGTACACCTGGTCTGGCGTTCTGTTAACTGTGACATCATCCAAAGAAGACGGCTTACCCGCTATTACCATCTAATGTAGAACAGATTACTGGATCAATGTGTGCTTCTGTGCTTTTTTTGTCTCTCTTGTTGTGTCTCTGCTCTGTCTTCTGTAACCCCCAGTCGGTCGAGGCAGATGACCGTTCATACTGAGCCCGGTTCTGCTGGAGGTTTTCCTTCCCGTTAATGGGGAGTTTTTCTTCCCACTGTCGCTTCATGCTTGCTCAGTATGAGGGATTGCAGCAAAGCCATGTACAATGCAGACGACTCTCCCTGTGGCTCTACGCTTCTCCAGGAGTGAATGCTGCTTGTCGAGACTTTGATGCAATCAACCGGTTTCCTTATATAGGAACATTTTTGACCAATTTGTATAATCTGACCCAATATGTATCAACTGGTTTCCTTATATAGGAACATTTTTGACCAATCTGTATAATCTGACCCAATATGTATAATATGATTGAACATAACTTTGTAAAGTGCCTTGAGATGACATGTTTCATGATTTGGCGCTATATAAATAAAATTGAATTGAATTATTGCATTTGACCTAATAAAAACATGAATAATGTATTTTATTAGGTCAAATGTGTGTATGTATATGTATATATATATATATATATATATATATATATATATATATATATATATATATATATATATATATTAGTGCATGCCATGCCAAGAGGCAACTCATGTGTTTTATATAAAGACAAATTAATTCAATCCAATTTTATTTATATAGTTCCAACATGTCATCTCTTTACAACCCCAGCGGTCCGGCCCGGTGGCCAAATGCATTATCATTATTCAACGGCTGTATCTCCTCGCTGCATCCACCAATCTGCACCAGATTTTTTGTGAGTCGTGGGGGAGCGCTGCCGAAAGGGTTCGTGTGAATCGCCCAGTGGACGGGCGGGGAAAATGCGTGACAGCTTCTGCGGTGGCTGGCGGCAGGAGGTGCGCGTACCCCAGCGGTGCTTGGCTGCGAGGGCCGCTCATCGCCGCTTGCGGCTTTAATTATTATTATTATTTATTCTTTGGACTTTTGAAACGGCTTTTTGGAGGCCTAAACATGCATGAAAACTCACCAAACTTTGCCCAAAATTGTCCCCCGTGAGAAATCGCATGGTTTTAGTGTAATTGAAAGCGGGCGTGGCAAACCCGCTCAACAGCGCCAACTAGAGTGAGTTGGGCCAAACCGTAACACGTAGAAAGCTGAAATTTTTTACCTAGGTAGCTTTTTTAAAATTATGAAAAAAAGTCTCTTGGGTGTATGCTCTAAAACCCACAGGAAGTCTGCCATTTTGGGTCAAAGGGTAAAATATTGGCCGTTTTTGCCTTGAACTTTAACAAACTAGTCCTAGGCATTTTAAGCTATCACTTTCAAATTTTTTCAGCGTGGAGATGAGACCTTGATGGTTAAAAGTTATCAAAGGTTTTATGAAATATGCATATTTGCCTGAGCTGTCGCATTGCAAAAATCAGGTTTGTGGAAAACCATTAAAAACTCATTAAATCAGTAAGCCCCAAGCCATGCTTTGTCTGAGAAATATGAAACTCGGTAAGTGCATGTAACTTCATAGGCCCTACAAAAAAGCCTCTTGAAGCAATGGGCTACCTCCTACAGGAAATCATTCATTTCTCATCAAAGATGTCATTTTCCCATATTTTTGGGTGTTACATTTGAATAAACTACTCCTAAACCGTTACACTTATGGCATTCAAAGTTACTCCAAAAAATTCCTCACACATAGAGGATCAAAAGTTATCAAAAACATTTTTGCTACGTCCAACCATATTTTTTTGCCAATTATTTATAACATGAGATGTGTTTTGAAGGAAAAAACATTTATTATTTCCAACACTAGATGGCAGCAAACCCAAATGTTTGGGCGTCATCTGTAAGTCACGGTACATATTTTACCAAACCATTCATACACATTCGTCCAAAAGTGGAAGCAGCTTTAAAATATCTTTAGCTGGCCTTTAAAAGAAATAAGATTTTAATCTTCAATCCTATATGTAGGAGTGCAAATGCATTGATTGGGTAATTAGCGTTCATGTCTATTTAAGGGGGGAACTTTTCTTTGATAGGTAGGTTTTTCCACCCGGAAGGGGAAAACAGTTTTTGACCGCAAAAAGATAAATACAAGCAAGCAAGTCTGCTTTATATGTTGTCTGGAGATGTGTTCATGTATGATGGACATTTGATATGCAAAGAGGAAAATAAATGGACGAAGCGTTCAACATACCCTGACGACTCGGACTCTAATTCATCCCAAAAAGGTAACAATAAGCGCGTCAACTCTATTACCCCGATGCAGCACCTCAGTGGCTTAAAGTATTGGCTTGACCGCTACAAAACCAGTCAAAAACTGTTTGTGCATCTTCACGAACTGTGCATAAGTAAAGATACGTGTTTCTGCATGGTTGATGGTGGTGATTGCGCAAGATAAGACTGGGCTGGAGGTTACGTGTTTGGAGTGGAGCATCAGCTGATCGAACTCAGCTCACCTGAGGTGACGTCGGACAGGATAGACATCGGTGAGGACGCCGTTGATCAGCTCGGTGCTGGATTTGAACAATCATTCGTCTGGATTAGGTATGTGTAGCGCTACCACCGATATGATGGCCATCTAAATATAGTGTGCACACATAAGGGCGTAATTCCAATGCATTGGTTGCTGAAGTGGATGAACAATTAATTTTGAATCAACAAACTGTTGCCATCTGTGGACTGTCGGACTTTAATTATGGAGGATTGCGCGGCTAAAATGGATAAACATTTTAGCCGAGGGAACCAGTTGATTGCATAAAGGTCTTGACAAGCAGCATTTCCTCCTGAAAAAGCGTAGAGCCACAGGGAGAGTAGCCTGCATTGTCCATGGCTTTGCAACAATCCCTCATACTGAACAAGCATGAAGCAACAGGGAAAAAAAACCTCCCCATTAACAGGAAAGAAAAACCTCCAGCAGAACCGGGCTCGGTATGAACGGTCATCTGCCTCGACCGACTGGGGGTTACAGAAGACAGAGCAGAGACACAACAAGAGAGACAAAAAAGCACAGAAGCACACATTGATCCAGCAATCTGTTCTATATAACCACAACTGTTTTAACTTTGGGCAATAAATAATGTGCAATAATCTATTTAATACACTGTGCTATAACCTGTGCAATGATCCGGAAGAACTTTTGCTGCTATCACCAAGTGAATATATGTCAGAACATGTGTATATATATATATATATATATATATATATATATATATATATATATATATTGTGTCTAAAGACAATTACAAGATCGGCTTTCTATCACCTGGAGAACATTTCCAGGATTAAAGGGCTGATGTCTCAGCAGGATCTGGAAAAACTAATCCATGCGTTTATCTTTAGTAGAATCGATTACTGCAACGGTGTTTTCACAGGTCTGCCTAAAAAGTGGATCAGACAGCTGCAGCTGATCCAGAACGCTGCTGAACGCATCTAAATACATCACAGACTTGTTATCAGTGTATCAACCATCCAGAGCACTAAGGTCTTCTGGCTCCAGCCTTCTCTGCGTACCTACAGCCAGAACTAAACAAGGAGAAGCAGCATTTAGTTCCTACGCTCCACTTATCTGGAACAAACTTCCAGAAAACTGTAAAAGTGCGGAAAACCTGAGTTCTTTTTAATCAAGATTAAAAACACATTTGTTTAGGACTGTTTTTGACTGTTCTAGTTAAACTGTTCTACTGAAACAGCATTAGTTCAACTTTTTTAGTCCAGCTGTTTATTGATGTCTACATTTTCTGTTTTCTTTTCCTGTATTTGAATAAAGCACTTTGCATTGTCTCTGTACTGAATTGTGCTATACAAATAAATTTGCCTTTGCCTTGCCTTTATTTATATATATATATATATATATATATATATATATATATATATATATATATATGTATATATATATATATGTATATATATATATATATATATATATATATATATATATATATATATATATGTGTAACCTTATTATGAACCCTTTTATTTTTCACTGCAGGAATGTAACATTCATACCCAACTAAACATCTCAATATATTAAGTATCCTTTTACATTTTTCAATAACCTTATCTATGTGCACTTTCCAGGATAGTTTTTCATCAAACCATACTCTAAGAATTTAAATTGCTTTACTCTCTCTAGATCTTTGTTCTGCCCTGAATATGTTTAATATGTTTAAAAGACATTTAAAAACTACTTTGAAATGTTAATATACCGTTCTCTGTTTTAAATGAATTTGCGGTGCTTTTATGTTGAAAATCTTCCGAACCGGAAGTAGGAAGTAAAAACGCAAACAAGAGGAAGACAGCGTGTGTGCATCGTCCCATGGGCAGCAACAATGCAGTTAATCTCTCCGAAAGCAATGGTTGTAAGTGTTGCTCTTGTTTACAGATTCGATAAGATATGTTAATATCTTTTATGGTTATTTTGTGTATAAAAGCAACGGTAAAATGTCGTGGTCCGTGTGACAGCAGAGTGTGTGTGTTTACTTGCTAATTTGCCGCTTTTCTAGCCGGCTGTGAAAATACCTGTTGAGTTAATATTAAGCAGCTGATACTTTGATACGTTAATACTGATATTTACATGGCTGTTTATTAAGCCATTTTTTTGTATCTTTCTTTTCTAGTTTTACACTGGATTCAAAGCAGTCAGAAATGCTGACTAAATTAGTAAGAAGATAATAAAGGAGCAAGCCGCTCACTTCCTGGCTCTTGAATAAGGAGTTTGGCTGGCTGTTTATCTGTGTTCACGCAAGAGTAAAACACATAGAGAGAACAGTACAATCTTGATTATATAACTTCAGTTGTACTTCTTGATTTCTTTTCTGAGTAAAAAGCAATACTTTTGTTTTATCTACCGAAAATTTAAAACTCCATTTGTAAGACCATTGTTCAATCTTATGAATTGCTTTTTGGACTTTCCCTACAATAAATTTAACATTCCTTCTACGTTTCCAAATAGCTCCGTCATCAGCAAACAATGAACAACCCAATTAATTTTCTATTTCTTTAAGTGCATCATTTATCATAACTGAAAATAATAAAGGACTGATAATACTGCCTTGTGTGATTCTTTTTAATTTCTCCCTGAAAGACTCTTACCAACTCTTACCTGTATTATCCATTCTGGCCTCTGGAAATAAAGTTAAAAATCTTGGGGTTGTCTTCGACCAAGACATGTCATTTAAATCCCATATTAAACAGGTTTCCAGAGTTTCCTTTTTTTCACCTCAGGAATATCGCCAAAATTAGAAACATTCTGTCCAGGGGTGATGCTGAAAAACTAGTCCATGCATTTGTTACTTCAAGGCTGGACTATTGTAATTCTTTACTATCAGGAAGTCCACAAAATGCAGTTCGAAGTCTTCAGCTGATCCAAAATGCTGCAGCAAGAGTTCTGATGAAAATCAACAAGAGGGATCATATTTCTCCAATTTTAGCTTCCCTTCATTGGCTTCCTGTTAAATCAAGAATAGAATTTAAGTTTATAGTTAGAGTGGCTCATGTTACCCTGAGCTACATCTGTAGTTATGCTGCTATAGGCTTAGGCTGCTGGAGGACATCAGGGCCTATTTCTCTCACTCTACTGATTTCTACTGTTCTCCAGTCTACTGCTCTCCAGTTTTGCATTGCATTACATTGAAATGACTGTTGTCATTTCAGCTTGTAACTTTTTGCTCTCTCTCTTTTTTCTTCATAGTAGGTACACGTAGTCTGACGTTCTGTTAACTGTGACATCATCCAGGGAAGACAGGTCACCACTATTACCATCTAATGTATAACAGATCACTGGATCAATGTGTGCTTCTGTGCTTTTTTGTCTGTCTTGTTGTGTCTCTGCTCTGTCTTCTGTAACCCCCAGTCGGTCGAGGCAGATGACTGTTCATACTGAGCCCGGTTCTGCTGGAGGTTTTTCCTTCCTGGTAATGGGTGGTTTTTCTTTCCACTGACGCTTCATGCTTGCTCAGTATGAGGGATTGCTGCAAAGCCATGGACAATGCAGACGACTCTCCCTGTAGCACTGCGCTTCTCCAGGAGTGAATGCTGCTTGTTGGGACTTTGATGCAATCAACTGGTTTCCTTATATAGGAAATTTTTGACCAATCTGTATAATATGATTGATTTTGACTTTGTAAAGTGCCTCGAGATGACATGTTTATGAATTGGCGTTATATAAATAAAATTGAATTGAATTGAATTGTTAAAAAGTTCTCTACCCAATGATAAATTCTTCCACAAATTCACATTTTCCTCAATTTGATCAATAATCCCTCTTTCCACATCATATCATAAGCCTTTTCTATATCTAAGAACACTGCCAAAACACTTTATTTATTAACTTTTGCTGTTAGTACCTCATGTTGTAAACACACAATTGGATCCATAGTATTCCTTCCTCTTCTGAAACCGCTTTGATAATTTGATAAGTACCCTTTTGATTCAACAAAATAAATTAATCTTTCAATTACCATTTTCTCCATAATTTTACTTAAACATGATGTTGAAGCAATAGGTCTATAATTTTCTGGTTTTGAGCTATCTTTACCTGTTTTTGGAATTGGAACCACAATAGCCTCTTTCCAACTTCTAGGTCATTTCCCATTTTCTATTATAAATATCTAATAATATTAATTTTGAGTATTCACTTAGCTTATTTATCATTATATACCATATTTGATCACTCCCTGGGGTTGACATCTTAACTTTCCTCATGGCTCGTCTTAACTCCGCTATAGAAAAATCAATTTTAATAATACTATTTCCTTCTTCTCTGTTTATCATATGTCCTTTTTCCAATAAAGTTATAGCTCTATCCGTTTTCTACTCTTCACTAATATTATTGGAACTATGTATTTGTACAAATGTTTGTGACAACATTGTTGCTTTTTCTTCATTAATACCTGCCGTTGTTCTATCACTAACTAAAACTGGATAACTATAATCCCTTTTAATACCATTCATTCGTTTAATCATTTTCCATACTTTCCCTATATCTGTTTCTCTTCCTAATGAATTACAATAATTTCTCCAATATTCTCTTTTTGTATTTCTTATAACTCTTTTTACTATAGCTTGCATCTTCTTGTATTCAATTAAATTTTGAAAATTCTGATTTCCTTATAGAATTTTAAAAGCTTTATTTCGGGATTTAATAGCCTGGTCACATTCTATTGTCCACCATGGAATTATCTTCTTTTTATGTATCCCTCCTTTCTTTGGAACTGACTGTTGAACAGCTTCTATGATTGAACTACAAAAGATTTTGTTTAATGAATCAATACCAAGATTCATGTCAATTTCCTTAATTTTATCTTCACTTATTTCCTTATATTTCTCCCAATCTGCTCTACTAAATTACCAGTTACATAATCTTTCACACCCTCCATATGTTGCCCTATGTTCCCCACCACAATTACAGCATTTATCCTGAACATTTTTACCATATTCTTGTATATTGTGGTCCCCTCCACATTTTAAACAGCTCTGTTTGCCCCTGCACACTGCAGCAAATGTGACCATACCTCTGACACTTGAAACACCGAAGTGGAGGTGGAACATAAGGCCTAACTGAATAACACAAGAAACCCACTTTGACTCTATCTGGAACTTCTGGAGTAGAAAATTCCAGAAGCACAGATAAGCTGTCAACTCGCTCATTATTAACTGTTTTCTGCATACTCTCTCTATCCTTGACTTTAACATGATTTTATGTTTTAATTTCTCTAGATCTTCATTAACTGGAATTCCATAAATAACTCCTCGGGATCCTTTCTTTTCTCCCAACACTCTTTTACTTTCCACTCTTTTATTTCCAATACTCTCAACACTCATTGCTTTCCTTTTTTGTTCTTCCAATTTACAAACATTTAACAAGCTTCCATCTCTCAGCGTTTTAGCCATTTCAACTTCCCCTATTTTCTTTTTTGTTTCCTTAGAAACAATTTTTTGGCTCAGAGCAATATTTTCATCTTTCTTTTTGAATTTTAATGTTATCTTCACCTCCTCTTTCATGATCTTTTCAAAGTCTTCAGCTGATCCAAAATGCTGCAGCAAGAGTTCTGATGAAAATCAACAAGAGGGATGATATTTCTCCAATTTTAGCTTCCCTTAATTGGCTTCCTGTTAAATCAAGAATAGAATTTAAAATTCTTCTAACGTATAAAGCCCTTAATAATCAAGCTCCATCATATATCAGAGCTCGGATTACCCCGTATGTTCCTAACAGAGCACTTCACTCTCAGACTGCAGGTCTGCTGGTGGTTCCTAGAGTCTCTAAAAGTAGAATGGGAGGCAGATCCTTTAGCTATCAGGGTCCTCTCCTGTGGAACCAACTCCCAGTTTTGGTCCGTGAAGCAGACACCCTGTCTACTTTTAAGACTAATCTTAACACTTTCCTTTTTGACAAAGCTTATAACTAGAGTGGCTCATGTTACTCTGAGCTACCTTTATAGTTTTACTGCTATAGGCTTAGGCTACTGGAGGACGTCAGGATCTAATTTTCTCACTCTATAGAGTTCTACTGTTCTTCAATTATGCATTACGTGTTGTCATTTCTGCTTTAACTTTCTGTTCTCTCTCTTTTATCTTCATAGTAGGTACACCTGGTCTGGCGTTCTGTTAACTGTGACATCATCCAAAGAAGACGGCTCACCCGCTATTACCATCTAATGTAGAACAGATTACTGGATCAATGTGTGCTTCTGTGCTTTTTTTGTCTCTCTTGTTGTGTCTCTGCTCTGTCTTCTGTAACATATATTCACTTGGTGAAAGCAGAAGAAGTTCTTCTGGATCCTTGCACAGGTTATAGCACAGTGTATTAAATAGAATATTGCACATTAGTTATTGCCCAAAGTTAGAACAGTTGTGGTTATATAGAACAGATTACTGGATCACTGTGTGCTTCTGTGCTTTTTTTGTCTGTCTTGTTGTGTCTCTGCTCTGTCTTCTGTAACCCCCAGTCGGTTGAGGCAGATGACCGTTCATACTGAGCCCGGTTCTGCTGGAGGTTTTCCTTCCCGTTAATGGGGAGTTTTTCTTCCCACTGTCGCTTCATGCTTGCTCAGTATGAGGGATTGCAGCAAAGCCATGTACAATGCAGACGACTCTCCCTGTGGCTCTACGCTTCTCCACGAGTGAATGCTGCTTGTCGAGACTTTGATGCAATCAACCGGTTTCCTTATATTGGAACATTTTTGACCAATCTGTATAATCTGACCCAATATGTATCAACCGGTTTCCTTATATAGGAACATTTTTGACCAATCTGTATAATATGATTGAACGTAACTTTTTAAAGTGCCTTGAGATGACATGTTTCATGAATTGGCGCTATATAAATAAAATTGAATTGAATTGAATTATTGCATTTGACCTAATAAAAACATGAATAATGTATTTTATTAGGTCAAATGTGTATATATATATATATATATATATATATATATATATACATAGTGCATGTCATGCCAAGAGGCAACTCATGTGTTTTATATAAAGACAAATGAATTCAATCCAATTTTATTTATATAGTTCCAACATGTCATCTCTTTACAACCCCAGCGGTCCGGCCCGGTGGCCAAATGCATTATCATTATTCAATGGCTGTATCTCCTCGCTGCATCGACAAATCTGCACCAGATTTTTTGTGAGTCGTGGGGGAGCGCTGCCGAAAGGGTTCGTGTGAATCGCTCGGTGGACGGGCGGGGAAAATGCGTGACAGCTTCTGCGGTGGCTGGCGGCAGGCGGTGCGCGTACCCCAGCGGTGCTTGGCTGCGAGGGCCGCTCATCGCCGCTTGCGGCTTTAATTAGGCCCGAGCAGCTAAGCGCTGCGAAGGCCTATTGTAACTGCAGATTTTATTATTATTATTATTATTATTATTTATTCTTGGGACTTTTGAAACGGCTTTTTGGAGGCCTAAACATGCATGAAAACTCACCAAACTTTACCCAAAATTGTCCCCCGTGAGAAATCGCATGGTTTTAGTGTAATTGAAAGCGGGCGTGGCAAACCCGCTCAACAGCGCCAACTAGAGTGAGTTGGGCCAAACCGTAACACGTAGAAAGCTGAAATTTTTTACCTAGGTAGCTTTTTTAAAATTATGAAAAAAAGTCTCTTGGGTGTATGCTCTAAAACCCACAGGAAGTCTGCCATTTTGGGTCAAAGGGTAAAATATTGGCCGTTTTTGCCTTGAACTTTAACAAACTAGTCCTAGGCATTTTAAGCTATCACTTTCAAATTTTTTCAGCGTGGAGATGAGACCTTGAGTGTTAAAAGTTATCAAAGGTTTTATGAAATATGCATATTTGCCTGAGCTGTCGCATTGCAAAAATCAGGTTTGTGGAAAACCATTAAAAACGCATTAAATCAGTAAGCCCCAAGCCATGCTTTGTCTGAGAATTATGAAACTCGGTAAGTGCATGTAACTTCATAGGCCCTACAAAAAAGCCTCTTGAAGCAATGGGCTACCTCCTACAGGAAATCATTCATTTCTCATCAAAGATGTCATTTTCCCATATTTTTGGGTGTTACATTTGAATAAACTACTCCTAAACCGTTACACTTATGGCATTCAAAGTTACTCCAAAAAATTCCTCACACATAGAGGATCAAAAGTTATCAAAAACATTTTTGCTACGTCCAACCATATTTTTTTGACAATTATTTATAACATGAATTGTGTTTTGAAGGAAAAAACATTTATTATTTCCAACACTAGATGGCAGCAAACCCAAATGTTTGGGCGTCATCTGTAAGTCACGGTACATATTTTACCAAACCATTCATACACATTCGTCCAAAAGGGGAAGCAGCTTTAAAATATCTTTAGCTGGCCTTTAAAAGAAAGAAGCTTTGAATCTTTAATCCTATATAAGGGAACCAGTTGATTGCATAAAGGTCTTGACAAGCAGCATTTCCTCCTGAAGAAGCGTAGAGTCACAGGGAGAGTTGTCTGCATTGTCCATGGCTTTGCAACAATCCCTCATACTGAGCAAGCATGAAGCAACAGGGGAAAAAAACCTCCTTCATTAACATGAAGGACAAACCTCCAGCAGAACCGGGCTCAGTATGAACGGTCATCTGCCTCGACCGACTGGGGGTTACAGAAGACAGAGCAGAGACACAACAAGACAGACAAAAAAAGCACAGAAGCACACAGTGATCCAGTAATCTGTTCTATATAACCACAACTGTTATGACTTTGGGCAATAACTAATGTGCAATAATCTATTTAATACACTGTGCTATAACCTGTGCAAGGATCCAGAAGAACTTCTTCTGCTTTCACCAAGTGAATATATGTCAGTACATGTGTATGTAGGCATGTGTATATATATATATATATATATATATATATATATATATATATATATTATACACACACACTATTGAGCCGACAAGTGAATTTCTCCAATGTGAGATCAATAAAGACTATCTTATCTTATCTCATATCAAGACTTAGATTTGCCCACACAGGATTAGATGGTACATTATTCAAAATAGGGAAGCATAACACTGGCATATGTAAATATTGTGAGGAACAACAGACAGTTGAACGTATATGACACACTGTGAGAAAAGTTCATAAAGATCAAGAGAAGAAGAAGACTTCCCAACAGCAGGGGGCGCACTCCAACAATCTGAAACATGTCCGTTTGCCTGAGGAAGAAGTCCGTGATGTCACAGCTAACAACATTAGCACCACACATTGGAGAATTTAGGAGGGGATGCAGAAAAACAGGTAAGGCTGTTTGGATTATATATGCATGTAGTGTAATATCCCCCACCACAACTTGAGGTGGGATGAGCAGTCTCAGTTCTGCGGCTAATTCTAGTGCCTTAAGGCGCTAATATTAGCGCTAATGCTAGCGCCTTAAGGCTAACGAGCAAGGCTCTTGTTTACATCCGGGTTCCGCTGGCTCAGAGCCTTTCTCTCTATGGCTCTGCGTTTGCTACCAGCACAGAGATGTATACGTAGACCAAAAGTTATGATCGGTGTTCAATCATAACTTTTGGAAGAACATCTCAAACTGGCCACAGATGCATGAATGAAAGCAGTGGTGGTCAAAGGTTTTCTTTGGGTTTATGCGAACCAGCAAGTCAGGAAGTGGAGCGGATTGACCATCTGACAACAACTTCCCTCGGTAAGCGTTTCTGTCGACAGACACACTGTCGCTGCTCCAGTTAATTAATGAATTATTTCCACCTGTGGCCATGTCACCTTTCAGCGTGTATTCACTGGCTTCCAGCAACTTAGCTGATAAACCAATCAGGGACCTCCTCAATATTCGCTGTAACGCTTTATTTAAAATTCGAAGAGTAAAGGCTAATTTACCATGACGCGCATTTGTCCCGCATTTGACAGGGTCCGATTTGGAAAAAGTTAAATAATAAATTAAATAATTTCACCTGCGCTTTTCTGAACAAAAGAAGGCAGAGCTGCAGTCAGAGCGGCTATCAGTCAATATGCAGCAGCTCCACCTGATGAGCCGCTGCGCACCACGACACTCTTAATAAAATGACAAGGATTTTGATTTGTACAGATTATTAAGGAAACGACGTAAAAAAAAAAACTGCAGCTACAACATGGACTGGAGAGCGGGTTCTAACTGGGTGAGGCCAGAGGTGATTCTCAGAGAGCTTTTATGAAGTAATTTTTTTTATTTTTACACGCAGTTGAGCGACACTGCAGAAGCAAGTCGTACTAGAAACCACTGAACAAGCCTCCTGTCTGTGGATCTATGGACTCATTTTACTCCAACCCCAAAACATCTGCCAAACAGAGTACTGCAGCCAAGATTAACTTCAACAATAACTTTACGAAATACATTAACATTTTGCTTATTAAAAATGTCCATATTTAAAAGCAAGTTATGTTTTTTTCTGATAAACTTTGAGTAATTTTATTAAACTTTTTAAAAAATTAACATCCCATCCTTCATCGATTTATACCGGCTTTTCCCTACAGGTGTGACGTCAAGCCGTATCTGATGGGGAAACGCAGCTCGGCGTCACACGGGGTCGTGGGGGGTGGGGGTTCGTCCATCCTGGACAGGTTGCCAGTCACAGGGCAACCTGTCCTGTGACACATACATATGCCTACATACACATGTACTGACATATATACCTGGTGATAGCAGCAGAAGTTCTTTGGATCATTGGACAGGTTATAGCACAGTGTATTAAATAGATTATTGCACATTAGTTATTGCCCAAAGTTATAACAGTTGTGGTTACAGTTACTGATAGCAGCAGAAGTCACTTCTTTCAGGATTATTGCACGGGTTATCGCACAGTAAATTAGATTATTGCACATTGGTTACAGTTACAGTGCAGCACTGTATATTCTGATAGCAGCAGGAATGAATGACTTGCGGTAGCGCTCCTTTTTACAGACAGGGTGTCTAAGTCTGCCACTAAAGGAGCTGCTCAGCTGCTCTACAGTCTGGCGCAGGGGGTGGAAGGTGTTGTCCATGATGGATGTGAACTTGGACAACACCCTCCTCTCAGCTACTTCCTCCGCTGAGTCCAGAGTGCAGCCCAGGACAGAAGTGGCCTTCCTCACCAGCTTATTCAGCCTCATTCTGTCCCGTTCTGCGCTGCCTGGAGCCCAGCAGACGACAGCGTAGAGAAGGGCTGAGGCCACCACAGAGTCATAAAAAGTCTTAAGCAATAAACTGAGTATCTCCATGTTTTGTTGACAGAACAAGAGATTTGGGAAACACTGACATTTTTCAAAATTTTGTAACATTTTATTATTATAGCAACCAATCAATTAATTGTTAAAATAATCAATAGATTAATCAACAATGGAAATAATCTAGACCCAGAGTTTGTCTTTGCATCGTGTTTACTCCTGTAAGATATAAAAATTAATTAGCTTTGAACTGTTTTTGTTCCCCCTTAGGTCACAGCAGTGTCAGACATTGGTGGGAGGACTGTGGATGAGGCCACAAGACGTATGATGTTCTTCATCATGGACTATGGCCTGTCAAGGCAGTACAACTTTGTGGGCTGGAATGGAAAGTAGGAATTCAGGACTTTAAATCTGTTTGAAGTCATATTTGGTAAGTGCATAAAGGATAATAACTGTAATATAGTAACTTTAGGATATTTGTGTCTGTCGAGGGAAATTTATGTATGTTATGAATTTAATTTTCTAATGTCAATAATACCCTCACCTTAAGGACATAAATGTCCCCTCAAAACAGGTGCTCCAGAAATGTTATCATATAAGAAATGTTTTCAAGATTTTCTTGCACAGATCTTCCAGTCAACAGCTGTTCTTATCAAAAAAATTACATTTTGTAATTTTTCCTTGGTTTTTAATTTTTTTATGGGCAATTTAATAAAGCCAGATTTTAGAAAGAAGTAAAAAAATGTGACAGCCTTGGCCAGTCAGCTTTGAATTTTGATCTTTTTTTCTTAGCTTTTTCCCAGTTCATTCTGACGTTTGCAGGTTTGTAAAGTCAATTATGTAAAGGGATACTTCACCCAAAATTACAATTTAAATCTTGGGTAATTGATATAAAACTGATCATTTGTTGGTAAATTTCACCTTAACATAGTTGACTTTACAATTGTAGTTGAGAGTTGTGTTGGTACATATAAAGTGACCATAAGATATGTTTCCCGCAGGAGCTTTAAAGAACAACACATTAACCAGACAGATCACCAGGAAGGATTTGGAGAGGGCAGTGTCGAAATGGCTGATCGGATCAAGGGACAGGGGATGCAATAGAAAGGTCCAACAGGTCCCTCCTTCCCATATGATGGACCATGTTTTTTGTGTTCCATGTTCTTTTTTGATATATAACCATTATAACTAGTTTCTTAAATTGTTATAATGGTTATTATATTACGTATAATATCGTATGTGTGTGTGTGTGTATTATGTACCTGATACGTAAAATACAATCTATTATATCTATTATCTATTATAAGTAAGGCAGCATTGGAGGAATCTTTAGAACCTGCACAGTGTTTGAACTGTTTAGAAGCAGTAGAGCTTTCTGAGCTATCTAAAATCTTAGCTTCATCTAAAACTTCTACCTGTGTGTTAGACCCAATCCCAACTAAGTTGTTTAAGGAGGTATTCCCTTTGATCAGTGGTCCTATTTTAGACATGATTAATCTATCCTTAGTAAATGGATATGTACCACAGGTTTTTAAAGTAGCTGTTATTAAACCTTTACTTAAGAAACCTTCTCTTGATCAAGATGAGCTAGTAAACTACAGACCTATATCTAATCTTCTTTTCTTATCTAAAATTCTTGAGAAAGTAGTTGCTAATCAACTTTGTGAACATTTACAAAGCAATGACCTACTTGAGGAGTTTCAGTCAGGCTTCAGAGCTCATCATAGCACTGAAACAGCTCTGGTGAAGGTCACTAATGATATTCTCATGGCCTCAGATAATGGACTTGTGTCTGTACTTGTCCTGTTAGATCTCAGTACTGCATTTGATACAGTTGATCAAAATATTCTCCTGCAAAGACTTGAGCATACTGTAGGGATTAAGGGAAAAGCATTAGGCTGGTTTAAATCTTATCTGTCGGACAGATTCCAGTTTGTTCATGTTAATAATAAATCTTCCTTAAACTCTAGGGTCACCTGTGGAGTACCACAGGGTTCAGTCCTTGGACCAATTCTCTTTACTAAATATATGCTTCCGATCGGCAAAATTATCAGACAGCATGGGATTAATTTCCACTGTTATGCTGATGACACTCAGCTATATTTATCCATAAATCCTGATGAATCCAATCAATTACTTCAACTGCAGTCATGTCTTGATGACATCAAAAGCTGGATGACTTTAAATTTCCTGCATCTAAATTCTGACAAGACCGAAGTTGTAATCTTTGGGCCAGAGTCCTCAAAAAATAAACTTCTTAACCAATCACTTAATCTGGATGGCATTAACTTGGCCTCTGGTAATAAAGTAAAAAACCTTGGTGTTATTTTTGACCAAGACATGTCATTTAAATCCCATATTAAACAGGTTTCCAGAGTTTCCTTTTTTCACCTCCGGAATATCGCCAAAATTAGAAACATTCTGTCCAGGAGTGATGCTGAAAAACTAGTCCATGCATTTGTTACTTCAAGGCTGGACTATTGCAATTCGTTACTATCAGGAAGTCCACAAACTGCAGTTCAAAGCCTTCAGCTGATCCAAAATGCTGCAGCAAGAGTTCTGATGAAAATCAACAAGCGGGATCATATTTCTCCAATTTTAGCTTCCCTTCATTGGCTTCCTGTGAAATCAAAAATAGAATTTAAAATTCTTCTTCTAACGTATAAAGCCCTTAATAATCAAGCTCCATCATATATCAGAGCTCTGATTACCCCGTATGTTCCTAACAGAGCACTTTGCTCTCAGACTGCAGGTCTGCTGGTGGTTCCTAGAGTCTCTAAAAGTAGAATGGGAGGCAGATCCTTTAGCTATCAGGCTCCTCTCCTGTGGAACCAATTCCCAGTTTTGGTCCGTGAAGCAGACACCCTGTCTACTTTTAAGACTAATCTTAAAACCTTCCTTTTTGACAAAGCTTATAACTAGAGTGGCTCATGTTACTCTGAGCTACCTTTTATAGTTTTACTGCTATAGGCTTAGGCTACTGGAGGACGTCAGGATCTAATTTTCTCACTCTATAGAGTTCTACTGTTCTTCAATTATGCATTACGTGTTGTCATTTCTGCTTTAATTTTCTGTTTCTCTCTTTTATCTTCATAGTAGGTACACCTGGTCTGGCGTTCTGTTAACTGTGACATCATCCAAAGAAGACGGCTTACCCGCTATTACCATCTAATGTAGAACAGATTACTGGATCAATGTGTGCTTCTGTGCTTTTTTTGTCTCTCTTGTTGTGTCTCTGCTCTGTCTTCTGTAACCCCCAGTCGGTCGAGGCAGATGACCGTTCATACTGAGCCCGGTTCTGCTGGAGGTTTTCCTTCCCGTTAATGGGGAGTTTTTCTTCCCACTGTCGCTTCATGCTTGCTCAGTATGAGGGATTGCAGCAAAGCCATGTACAATGCAGACGACTCTCCCTGTGGCTCTACGCTTCTCCAGGAGTGAATGCTGCTTGTCGAGACTTTGATGCAATCAACCGGTTTCCTTATATAGGAACATTTTTGACCAATCTGTATAATCTGACCCAATATGTATCAACTGGTTTCCTTATATAGGAACATTTTTGACCAATCTGTATAATCTGACCCAATATGTATAATATGATTGAACGTAACTTTGTAAAGTGCCTTGAGATGACATGTTTCATGATTTGGCGCTATATAAATAAAATTGAATTGAATTATTGCATTTGACCTAATAAAAACATGAATAATGTATTTTATTAGGTCAAATGTGTGTATGTATATGTATATATATATATATATATATATATATATATATATATATATATATACATATATATATATATATATATATATATATATATATATATATATATTAGTGCATGCCATGCCAAGAGGCAACTCATGTGTTTTATATAAAGACAAATTAATTCAATCCAATTTTATTTATATAGTTCCAACATGTCATCTCTTTACAACCCCAGCGGTCCGGCCCGGTGGCCAAATGCATTATCATTATTCAACGGCTGTATCTCCTCGCTGCATCCACCAATCTGCACCAGATTTTTTGTGAGTCGTGGGGGAGCGCTGCCGAAAGGGTTCCTGTGAATCGCCCAGTGGACGGGCGGGGAAAATGCGTGACAGCTTCTGCGGTGGCTGGCGGCAGGAGGTGCGCGTACCCCAGCGGTGCTTGGCTGCGAGGGCCGCTCATCGCCGCTTGCGGCTTTAATTATTAGGCCCGAGCAGCTAAGCGCTGCGAAGGCCTATTGTATCTGTAGTGTTAATTATTTATTATTCTTATTATTCTGCCCCCCTAAAGAGGGGCCTTTTTGGGGGCTTTCTCATTTTCAAAAACTCACCAAACTTGGCAGATGCATGGTGACTGTTTAAAAATTTTGTATTTTAAGGTCGTCACAAAAATCTAAAGAAAAATGCCTCAACGGCGCCACCTAGAAACTTTCAAAGGACCCTTTGCTATTCACTTACTTAGTCGTAGAGACATGAAATTTGGTACAGTTGTAGAGCTCAACAAGACGCTCAGAATTTACAATTAATGTCATAGTGCAAATATCACAGGAAGTTGGCCATTTTAGACTGAAAGTCTGATTTTGACCCAATTTTTGACGTTTATAGCATTGGTATTTGATGGATCTCCTCCTAGAGATTTTGAGCGATCGGCTTGAAACTCGGGCAGTCTGATCATAAGGCATGGCCAATCAAAAGTTATCAAAACGGTGAGTTTTTGAGCATGCTGAAGGGGCGTTGGCAGGGGTCAAAGTTCACCTATTCGCCACAAAAAATAAAAGTGTTATATCTCCTACACAGAAACACACAGAGGCACCAAACTTTCTGTGATTAATCATCATCAGGTCTCCTATAATATCCAATGGTCAAATGATGACATCACTTAGGCCACACCCCCTGACAACAGGAAGTGTCATGTTTTGCTGTAAACGGTTGCTATCTTACCCCTCTGAGCTAATCAACATGAAACTGTGTCCAGAGACAGAAGACATGTTGTTGTGTTGTGGATTCCAGCCCCAAGTCGATTCGATGGAGCAGGAGAGCGTGGCGGCGTGGTGAAGTCACCTCAAACGCCGCTGCCATACGTTTGGCTCTGAATTCCACATTTTTGGGCCGAGCTGCATAAAACTCACTTGGATGCATCCTTATCCACCCCCCAACAGGAATCCATAACAAATTTTGGTGGGCGTGACCTAATGCCTCAACGGCGCCACTTAGCAATTTTCAAAGGACCCTTTGCTATTCACTTACTTCATCGTAGAGACATGAGATTTGGTACAGTGGTAGAGCTCAACAAGACGCTCAGAATTTACAATTAATGTCATAGTGCAAATATCACAGGAAGTTGGCCATTTTAGACTGAAAGTCTGATTTTGACCCAATTTTTGACGTTTATAGCATTGGTATTTGATGGATCTCCTCCTAGAGATTTTTAGCGAGCGGCTTGAAACTCGGGCAGTCTGATCATAAGGCATGGCCAATTAAAAGTTATCAAAACGGTGAGTTTTTGAGCATGCTGAAGGGGCATTAGCAGGGGTCAAAGTTCACCTACTCGCCACAAAAAATAAAAGTGTTATATCTCCTACACAGAAACACACAGAGGCATCAAACTTTCAGTGATTGATCACCATCAGGTCTCCTATAATATCCAATGGTCAAATGATGACATTGCTTAGGACACGCCCCCTGACAACAGGAAGTGTCATGTTTTGTTGTAAGCGGTCGCTATGTTACCCCTCTGAGCTAATCAACATGAAACTGTGTCCACAGACAGAACACATGTTGGTATGTTGTGGATTTCAGGCTCAACTGGATTGGATGGAGCAGGGGGGCGTGGCGGCGTGGCATATTCACCTCAAACGCTGCTGTCATACGTTTGGCTCTGAATTCCACAGTTTTGGGCCGAGCTGCTTAAAACTCATTTGGATGCATCCTTATCCACCCCCCAACAGGAATCCTTAACAAACTTTAGTGAGCAGGACTTAGTTTCTCTATAGCGCCACCAAGCAAATTTCAAAGGACCCTTTGGTATTCACTTACTTCATCGTAGAGTAATGAAATTTTGTACAGTTGTAGATCTCAGCAAGACGCTCAGAATTTACAATTAATGTCATACTGCAAGTATCACAGGAAGTAAGCCATTTTAGATTGAAATCTGAATTTTGATACCAAGTTGACATGTAAAGCATATGTATTTGATCATACTTGTCCAGCAGGGGGCAGCAAGAGACCACAAATAAACCCCAAAGGAATTTCTCTTGGTAAGTAAGTGATCTTAACTCTTTGGTTTCCTTATATATTTAAATTGAACAGATATACAAATCCTGCTTGAAAACTGACAAACTTACTCTTGTTCAATACATTTCAGTTTTTATTTATATAACGCCAAATCATAAAACATGTCATCAGGGGTGGACTGGGACAAAAAAATCGGCCCTGGCATTTTGGATTAGACTGGCCCACCACATTTTTTTTGTGTACTGAATGTGTATACCAACTTTGCAATACCAACTGTGCAATACCTTGAGGCCAGGTTAATGGAAATTAGTGATAGTGGACACTTAAAATACTTCCAAAATCTTAATTTATTAACACTGTAAAATGTAAACTCCACCACAGCACAGCAACTATTCTTAGATCAGAGAGAGAGAGAGAAAGAGAGGTGTCACAGTCAATCACACATATTATCACGTTACATCATTATAAGAATCTATTGTAAGTTGCTCATCAGATCTATTCAGTCTTCCAGATACTGTAGGGTAACATTGGACTAATGTGCACTCACTGTGTAAAAAAGGATGCCAATGACAAAATGAACCAGAGAAATGCCTCACTTGTCATCATGGAAAGAAAGAAAATATATAATAACATAATATAAATTTTGATTTACTCAGTCATTTGTAATAAGTATTTTATTTATCTAATTTCCTAATTTTTGATCATATTTTCTTTAAAATCGCAGACTTTTCACTATTTTTCATGTAAATCCTTGGTGGCGCTTCATAGCGAAGCCGGTGAGGCCGCAGCGAGCTTGGCCTCCCCTGGGATTGCGCAATCCCATGTTAACTGTGCTGACTTCCATTCTGTGAATGCATCTTCCTGTCTCTAGATCATAAATTCAATTGTTCAAACAGTTATGAACTGATTTTCCACAATTTAATATATGTGGATTACGAATTGTGTTTTGGTCATCAAACTGTGTGCAGATAACATGTTTTCGTGGTGCTGGCCGATCATAAACAGCAAAGAACTGGTTGTAGGTGAGGCCGTCAGTTCCTTGACCGCTAGGCAGGGGGCGCTCAAGGGGCAACGCTCGTGATCCCCAAATAGTAGAGTCAAAACAAGTTATTGATGTTTTATTAGCGAGTTTTGCTAAACAAGTAAAGCACTAAAAAAACTCTAAACATACAGCTGGAACAGGACTGATCAGGGAAGGCTTTTCTCCCTGGCAGTGAGCTCCATTGAGACTGAGAGACTTTTAAAACTGAAGAAGATAAAGAGAACTTTTACCGGAAAATGATGATATTTTTGTTCAGAAAGAGCGCCACAGGGACTTAAATTATAAGTAGAGGTAAGACAGCGATACTTATTCATGTTTAGTTTTTGTGATAAAATGTGCGTAATGTGGGTTATAGTTTTAGAATGTGTTACAAATGCAGAAATCCATCATAACTCATAAACTGTTACCAATCAAATGACAATTTGTTTTCATCAAAGAACCAATATTTTTCCATGTATCTTGTTGAATTTATTTGGCTCAATCAGTCTCCTTCAGCACTTTGCAACGAGTCTACTCTGTAGAGTGTATATATTTGTAAATCTGACTCTGATGACGTCAGTGCCTCACCAGCTATGAACCCTACCGCACGTCACTGACTACAACCACCACTACCACCATATTTTACATCAGACACCGGAGCAGATGAAGGCCTGCTGTTGGGAACATGTCAGTCAGTTTGACACATTTCGCAGCGTCCGTTTGAAGAACTCGTTTCTTTTTTTCGTGCAGTTTCTCTGCGCCTCCCTTGCGTTTCTTATCCATTACTACTGTGAACACCGCTGCACAAAGTTCCACATGGAGCGTGAAGGTGTTTTTCTACTTTATGATTGGCCTAGCCCTTTAGACTGTCAGGGATGATAACCAATGGGCTGCAGTAGCCTGTGGTAAGGGCCGGATGATCGGAACAGACTCTTGCGCTGCTGATATTTTTCTTCATGCATTATGCAAATATAACGAGGCAGATATATAAAATAATAATAATAATAATACATATTATTAATATACATGTCGGGTCTGCCGGCCCAAACAGCACGTCGGCCCACCGGGAAAATGCCCGGTACGCCCGATTACCAGTCCATGCCTGCATGTCATCTAAAGGCAGTTTACAATGTTAAAATCAATCAGATTATACATATTAAGTCAGATTATCCAGATTGGTAAAAGAAATTCCTATATAAGTGAACCAGTTAATTGCATCAAAGTCGTAACAAGCAGCATTCACTCCTGAAGAAGCGTAGAGCCACAGGGAGAGTCGTTTGCATTGTACATGGCTTTGCAGCAATCCCTCATACTGATCAAGCATGAAGTGACAGCAGAAGGAAAAACTCCCCATTAACAGGAAGGAAAAACCTCCAGCAGAACCGGGCTCAGTATGAACGGTAATCTGCCTTGACTGACTGGGGGTTACAAAAGAGAGAGAAGAGACACAACATGACAGACAAAAAAGCACAGAAGCACACATTGATCCAGTAATGTGTTTTACATTAGATGGTAATAGGTGATCTGTCTTCCCTGAATGATGTCACAGCTAACAGAACGCCAGACCAGGTGTACCTACTATGAAGAAAAAATAGAAAAAACAAAAAGTTAAAAGCTGAAATGACAACAGTCATGCAAAAACGAAGAACAGTAGACCCTGATGTCCTCCAGCAGCCTAAGCCTATAGCAGCATAACTATAAAGGTAGCTCAGCGTAACATGAGCCACTCTAACTATAAGCTTTGTCAAAAAGGAAAGTCCCAAGAGCCAGCTTCTAGTGGAGGAGTTCAAGTATCTTGGGGTCTTGTTCACGAATGAGGGGAAGATGGAGCGGGAGATCGACAGGCGGATTGGTGCGGCGTCTGCTGTGAAGCGGGCGCTGTACCGGTCCGTTGTGGTGAAGAGAGAGCTGAGCCAAAAGGCCAAGCTCTCGATTTACCAGTCGATCTACGTTCCTACCCTCATCTATGGTCACGAGCTTTGGGTCGTGACCGAAAGAACGAGATCCCGGACACAAGCGGCCAAAATGAGTTTTCTCCATAGTGTGTCTGGGCTCTCCCTTAAAGATAGGGTGAGGAGATCAGTCATCTGGGGAGGACTCAGAATAAAGCCGCTGCTCCTTCACATTGAGAGGAGCCAGTTGAGGTGGCTCGGGCATCTGGTTAGGATGCCTCCTGGACGCATCCCTGGTGAGGTGTTCTGGGCACGTCCCACCGGGAGGAGGCCCAGGGGAAGACCCAGGTCACGCTGGAGAGACTCTGCTGGCCTGGGAACGCTTTGGGATTCCCCCGGAGGAAGTGGCCCAAGTGGCTGGGGAGAGGAAGGTCTGGGCCTCCCTCTTGAAGCTGCTACACCCGCGACCTGACCCTAGATAAGCGGAAGACGATGGATGGATGGAAAAAGGAAAGTTTAAGGATTAGTCTTAAAAGTAGACAGGGTGTCTGCGTCACGGACCAAAACTTGGAGTTGGTTCCACTGGAGAGGAGCATGATAGCTAAAGGATCTGCCTACCATTCTGGTTTTACAGACTTTAGGAACCACCAGCAGACCTGCTTTCTGAGAGTGAAGTGGTCTGTTAGAAATTACTAAAGTTTGTACACAACATACACATGTGGAATATTGCTAACGTGTTACTTTAGCAATATTCCAATTGCTAAAGTGTCACTTTTACATTATTACTTTTGGGTGTGTATCCACCAATTTAACTGTCAAACTTTCATAAAAGCTGTCTTAATGCAAGAAACGAAACCCTTAAACACATGAAATAATTAACTTTAAATAACTAAAAAGGTTTTGTTAACTTTTCACATGAAGCTGGATCAACAGCTAGTAAGATACCTTTAATTAAATAGGTATACTAATGTTTAAACCAGGGGTGTCAAACGTACGGCCTGCGGGCCGGATCTGGCCCGCCGAACGATTTAGTCCGGCCCGGTGGCCAAATGCATTTTCATTATTCAACGGCTGTGTCTCCTCGGTGCATCGACCGAACTGCACCAGATTTTTTGTGAGTCGTGGGGGAGCGCTGCCCAACGCATACGTGTGTATTGCATGGTAGACGGGTGAGGAAAATGCATGACAGCTTCTGCGGTGGCTGGTGGCGGGAGGTGCGCGTACCCTAGCGGTGGCCCATAGGCCAGAGCGGCGCTTGGCTGCGAGGGCCGATCATCACCGCTTGCGGTTTTAATTAGGCCCGAGCAGCTAAGCGCTGCGAAGGCCTATTGTATCTGTAGTGTTAATTAGGCCCGAGCAGCTAAGCGCTGCGAAGGCCTATTGTATCTGTAGTGTTAATTATTATTATTATTATTATTCTGCCCCCCTAAAGAGGGGCCTTTTTGGGGGCTTTCTCATTTTCAAAAACTCACCAAACTTGGCAGATGCATGGTGACTGTTTAAAAATTTTGTATTTTAAGGTCGTCACAAAAATCTAAAGAAAAATGCCTCAACGGCGCCACCTAGAAATTTTCAAAGGACCCTTTGCTATTCACTTACTTCGTCGTAGAGACATGAAATTTGGTACAGTTGTAGAGCTCAACAAGACGCTCAGAATTTACAATTAATGTCATAGTGCAAATATCACAGGAAGTTGGCCATTTTAGACTGAAAGTCTGATTTTGACCCAATTTTTGACGTTTATAGCATTGGTATTTGATGGATCTCCTCCTAGAGATTTTGAGCGATCGGCTTGAAACTCGGGCAGTCTGATCATAAGGCATGGCCAATCAAAAGTTATCAAAACGGTGAGTTTTTGAGCATGCTGAAGGGGCGTTGGCAGGGGTCAAAGTTCACCTATTCGCCACAAAAAATAAAAGTGTTATATCTCCTACACAGAAACACACAGAGGCACCAAACTTTCTGTGATTAATCATCATCAGGTCTCCTATAATATCCAATGGTCAAATGATGACATCACTTAGGCCACACCCCCTGACAACAGGAAGTGTCATGTTTTGCTGTAAACGGTCGCTATGTTACCCCTCTGAGCTAATCAACATGAAACTGTGTCCAGAGACAGAAAACATGTTGTTGTGTTGTGGATTCCAGCCCCAAGTCGATTCGATGGAGCAGGAGAGCGTGGCGGCGTGGTGAAGTCACCTCAAACGCCGCTGCCATACGTTTGGCTCTGAATTCCACATTTTTGGGCCGAGCTGCATAAAACTCACTTGGATGCATCCTTATCCACCCCCCAACAGGAATCCATAACAAATTTTGGTGGGCGTGACCTAATGCCTCAACGGCGCCACTTAGCAATTTTCAAAGGACCCTTTGCTATTCACTTACTTCATCGTAGAGACATGAGATTTGGTACAGTGGTAGAGCTCACCAAGACGCTCAGAATTTACAATTAATGTCATAGTGTAAATATCACAGGAAGTCGGCCATTTTAGATTGAATGTCTGATTTTGACCACATTTTTGACGTTTATAGCATTGGTATTTGATGGATCTCCTCCTAGAGATTTTTAGCGAGCGGCTTGAAACTCGGGCAGTCTGATCATAAGGCATGGCCAATTAAAAGTTATCAAAACGGTGAGTTTTTGAGCTTGTTGAAGGGGCATTAGCAAGGGTTAAAGTTCACCTACTCGCCACAAAAAATAAAACTGTTATATCTCCTACACAGAAACACACAGAGGCATCAAACTTTCAGTGATTGATCACCATCAGGTCTCCTATAATATCCAATGGTCAAATGATGACATTGCTTAGGCCACGCCCCCTGACAACAGGAAGTGTCATGTTTTGTTGTAAGCGGTCGCTATGTTACCCCTCTGAGCTAATCAACATGAAACTGTGTCCACAGACAGAACACATGTTGGTATGTTGTGGATTTCAGGCTCAACTGGATTGGATGGAGCAGGGGGGCGTGGCGGCGTGGCATATTCACCTCAAACGCTGCTGTCATACGTTTGGCTCTGAATTCCACAGTTTTGGGCCGAGCTGCTTAAAACTCATTTGGATGCATCCTTATCCACCCCCCAACAGGAATCCTTAACAAACTTTAGTGAGCAGGACTTAGTTTCTCTATAGCGCCACCAAGCAAATTTCAAAGGACCCTTTGGTATTCACTTACTTCATCGTAGAGTAATGAAATTTTGTACAGTTGTAGATCTCAGCAAGACGCTCAGAATTTACAATTAATGTCATACTGCAAGTATCACAGGAAGTAAGCCATTTTAGATTGAAATCGGAATTTTGATACCAAGTTGACATGTAAAGCATATGTATTTGATCATACTTGTCCAGCAGGGGGCAGCAAGAGACCACAAATAAACCCCAAAGGAATTTCTCTTGGTAAGTAAGTGATCTTAACTCTTTGGTTTCCTTGTATATTTAAGTTGAACAGATATACAAATCCTGCTTGAAAACTGACAAACTCTTGTTCAATACATTTCAGTTTTTATTTATATAACGCCAAATCATGAAACATGTCATCAGGGGTGTATTGGGACAAAAAATTGGCCCTGGCATTTTGGATTAGACTGGCCCACCACATTTGTTTTGTGTACTGAATGTGTATACCAACTGTGCAATACCAACTGTGCAATACCTTGAAGTCAGGATAATGGAAATTAGTGAGAGTGGACACTTAAAATACTTCCAAAATCTTAATTTATTAACACTGTAAAATGTAAACTCCACCACAGCACAGCAACTATTCTTAGATCAGAGAGAGAGAGAGAGAAAGAGAGGTGTCACGGTCAATCACACATATTATCACGTTACATCATTATAAGAAGTTATTGTAAGTTGCTCATCAGATCTATTCAGTCTTCCAGATACTGTAGGGTAACATTGGACTAATGTGCACTCACTGTGTAAAAAAGGATGCCAATGACAAAATGAACCAGAGAAATGCCTCACTTGTCATCATGGAAAGAAAGAAAATATATAATAACATAATATAAATTTTGATTTACTCAGTCATTTGTAATAAGTATTTTATTTATCTAATTTCCTAATTTTTGATCATATTTTCTTTAAAATCGCAGACTTTTCGCTATTTTTCATGTAAATCCTTGGTGGCGCTTGATAGCGAAGCCGGTGAGGCCGCAGCGAGCTTGGCCTACCCTGGGATTGCGCAATCCCATGGTAACTGCGCTGACTTCCATTCTGTGAATGCATCTTCCTGTCTCTAGATCATAAATTCAATTGTTCAAACAGTTATGAACTGATTTTCCACAATTTAATATATGTGGATTACGAATTGTGTTTTGGTCATCAAACTGTGTGCAGATAACATGTTTTCGTGGTGCTGGCCGATCATAAACAGCAAAGAAGTGGTTGTAGGTGAGGCCAGCAGTTCCTTGGCCACTAGGCAGGGGGCGCTCAAGGGGCACCGCTCGTGATCCCCAAATAGTAGAGTCAAAACAAGTTATTGATGTTTTATTAGCGAGTTTTGCTAAACAAGTAAAGCACTAAAAAGACTAAACATACAGCTGGAACAGGACTGATCAGGGAAGGCTTTCCTCCCTGGCAGTGAGCTCCATTGAGACTGAGAGACTTTTAAAACTGAAGAAGATAAAGAGAACTTTTACCGGAAAATGATGATATTTTTGTTCAGAAAGAGCGCCACAGGGACTTAAATTATAAGTAGAGGTAAGACAGCGATACTTATTCATGTTTTGTTTTTGTGATAAAATCTGCGTAATGTGGGTTATAGTTTTAGAATGTGTTACAAATGCAGAAATCCATCATAACTCATAAACTGTTACCAATCAAATGACAATTTTTTTCATCAAAGAACCAATATTTTTCCATGTATCTTGGTGAATTTATTTGGCTCAATCAGTCTCCTTCAGCACTTTGCAACGAGTCTACTCTGTAGAGTGTATATATTTGTAAATCTGACTCTGATGACGTCAGTGCCTCACCAGCCATGAACCCTACCGCACGTTAGAGACTGACATTTTTTCGGGAATCCCGCGGGTCACGTGATTCCCACGGGAATCCCGCGGGATGGGAGTCAACATCAGTAAATATCACGTGATTGGGACGGTACAGGATTAAATATAAACGGGAGCAGACGGGAGCGGGAGTAAACCAACAACAGGTACAATTAACTAGGATCGAAGCCAAAAGATTAAATAAAATAGAAAATCAAAAATGTAGGTTCGCCGCCGCCATTTTGTAGTTTTTTTCCAAGAAACCGAAACTATAATGCTGGTCAAAGAACTACACGACCCAGAAGCCAACAGTGCATCCGGTTTATTTTTTCCGCCAGCGCTCAAAAAACAGAATGGGAGTGGGGGGGGGGGGATCAACCGCTAGTGGCGAACTCAACCTGGAAAAGTTGGATCGGCAACGCAAAGTCAAAAGTAAGGACTTATTTATTAAACTCACAGCGCAACTGTAAAGTTGCAAATATTAACAAACTTGAGGAGAGTTGAATGTCACGGTGTTAACACTCAGTACCTGCTTGTAAAACGTGTTTCCTGGACTAATTTCCCAATGTGCAACAGTGTAATAATACGGCCAATAACTTAAAACTACTTTATTATTTTATTTAGTATTGTCTGAACAGTTGTGTTTTTTTCTGTTTTAACCCAATAACTGAACAATGTGTTAACACTTCTGTTTCACTATTTAACAAAAGTAAAACATGTACTTCCATGTCTGGTCGGGTAAAAATGAGACGGAGCCGACTGGACCGGCTGTTCCTGGGTCCAGTTAGCTCCGCCTCCAGCTCCGCATCATCCCCGAAAATTAACATAATCTCACTTTTAACTTTTGATAAAAGTTGACAGATCTGTCTAAGAATGTGTTTAATGTTCAATGAATGTATTGGTTCTGATAGTAAACCCTAATTAGTTTGTGGATATTTTATTGCAAATGGAAAAATACTAATATGCTTGAATGATATTCAACTTTTTTGTAATTTTTTGTTTTACTAAACTGAGTTTTTGAACCACTTCGGTACATTATCTAAATTGTGACAGTAATGCCTTTATGCACTTTTTTCTTAACTGAGTATAGATCTCTTTCTCGGTGCATTATTCTTTAGTTTCAGCAATTTGAAATGTAAAAGTAACTTCATTGTTCATGTGAAACAATTACTTAATGAATTAGTAAAAAGCAACATTGTACATTTTGTTTATTCAACTAAGATAGGCATGGTCTGTTTCCGTGTTTGTTACTTTATTTATTTATTTATTATTATTCCTTTCACTTTAACTGGCCTTTACTACAGCTAAAACAGGAACTTAACTGACCCTTCATAGACATTCAGGTTTAATGTATTTCCAGAAAACTTAATGAAGACAACAAGAATGGGAGTAGGGCAGGAGCGGGAGTCATTCTGAGTGGGAGCGGGATGGGAGTGGGAGTAATTTTACCAGGAGCGGGACGGGACAGGATTTTTTTTTCTACTCTGGCCCGGGATTGGGACGGGACACAATTTTTATCAGTGGGAGTGGGACGGGACAGGAGTGAAAATCCACTCCCGTGTCACTCTCTACCGCACGTCACTGACTACAACCACCACCATATTTTACACCAGACACCGGAGCAGATGAAGGGCCTGCTGTTGGGAACATGTCAGTCAGTTTGACACATTTCGCAGCATCCGTTTGAAGAACTCGTTTCTTTTTTTCGTGCAGTTTCTCTGCGCCTCCCTTGCGTTTCTTATCCATTACTACTGTGAACACCGCTGCACAAAGTTCCACATGGAGCGTGAAGGTGTTTTTCTACTTTATGATTGGCCTAGCCCTTTAGACTGTCAGGGATGATAACCAATGGGCTGCAGTAGCCTGTGGTAAGGGCTGGATGATCGGAACAGACTCTTGCGCTGCTGATATTTTTCTTCATGCATTATGCAAATATAACGAGGCAGATATATAAAATAATAATAATATTAATAATAATAATACATATTATTAATATACATGTCGGGTCTGCCGGCCTGCATGTCATCTAAAGGCAGTTTACAATGTCAAAATCAATCAGATTATACATATTAAGTCAGATTATCCAGATTGGTAAAAGAAATTCCTATATAAGGGAACCAGTTGATTTCATCAAAGTCGTAACAAGCAGCATTGACTCCTGAAGAAGCGTAGAGCCACAGGGAGAGTCGTTTGCATTGTACATGGCTTAGCAGCAATCCCTCATACTGATCAAGCATGAAGTGACAGCAGAAGGAAAAACTCCCCATTAACAGGAAGGAAAAACCTCCAGCCGAACCGGGCTCAGTATGAACGGTAATCTGCCTTGACCGACTGGGGGTTACAAAAGAGAGAGAAGAGACACAACAAGACAGACAAAAAAGCACAGAAGCACACATTGATCCAGTAATGTGTTTTACATTAGATGGTAATAGCAGGTGATCTGTCTTCCCTGAATGATGTCACAGCTAACAGAACGCCAGACCAGGGGTACCTACTATGAAGAAAAAATAGAAAAAACAAAAAGGTAAAAGCTGAAATGACAACAGTCATGCAAAATTGAAGAACAATAGACCCTGATGTCCTCCAGCAGCCTAAGCCTATAGCAGCATAACTATAGAGGTAGCTCGGGGTAACATGAACCACTCTAACTATAATCTTTGTCAAAAAGGAAAGTCCCAAGAGCCAGCTTCTAGTGGAGGAGTTCAAGTATCTTGGGGTCTTGTTCACGAATGAGGGGAAGATGGAGCGGGAGATCGACAGGCGGATTGGTGCGACGTCTGCTGTGAAGCGTGCGCTGTACCGATCCGTTGTGGTGAAGAGAGAGCTGAGCCAAAAGGCCAAGCTCTCGATTTACCAGTCGATCTACGTTCCTACCCTCATCTATGGTCACGAGCTTTGGGTCGTGACCGAAAGAACGAAATCCCGGATACAAGCGGCCAAAATGAGTTTTCTCCATAGTGTGTCTGGGCTCTCCCTTAGAGATAGGGTGAGGAGCTCAGTCATCCGGGGAGGACTCAGAGTAGAGCCGCTGCTCCTCCACATTGAGAGGAGCCAGTTGAGGTGGATCGGGCATCTGGTTAGGATGCCTCCTGGACGCCTCCCTGATGAGGTGTTCTTGGCACGTCCCACCGGGAGGAGGCCCAGAGGAAGACCCAGGACACGCTGGAGAGACTATGCTGGCCTGGGAACGCTTTGGGATTCCCCCGGAGGAAGTGGCCCAAGTGGCTGGGGAGAGGAAGGTCTGGGGCTCCCTCTTGAAGCTGCCCCTGCGACCTGACCCCGGATAAGTGGAAGACGATGGATGGATGGAAAAAGGAAAGTTTTAGGATTAGTCTTAAAAGTAGACAGGGTGTCTGCGTCACGGACCAAAACTGGGAGTTTGTTCCACTGGAGAGGAGCCTGATAACTAAAGGATCTGCCTACCATTCTGGTTTTACAGACTTTAGGAACCACTAGCAGACCTGCTTTCTGAGAGTGAAGTGGTCTGTTAGAAATTACTAAAGTTTGTACACAACATACACATGTGGAATATTGCTAACGTGTTACTTTAGCAATTTTCCAATTGCCAAAGTGTTACTTTTACATTATTACTTTTGGGTGTGTATCCACCAATTTAACTGTCAAACTTTCATAAAAGCTGTCTTAATGCAAGAAACGAAACCCTTAAACACATGAAATAATTAACTTTAAATAACTAAAAAGGTTTTGTTAACTTTTCACATGAAGCTGGATTAACAGCTAGTAAGATACCTTTGATTAAGTTGGTATACTAATGTTTAAACCAGGGGTGTCAAACGTACGGCCTGCGGGCCGGATCTGGCCCGCCGAACGATTTAGTCCGGCCCGGTGGCCAAATGCATTTTTATTATTCAACGGCTGTGTCTCCTCGGTGCATCGACCGATCTGCACCAGATTTTTTGTGAGTCGTGGGGGAGCGCTGCCCAACGCATACGTGTGTATGGCATGGTAGACGGGTGAGGAAAATGCATGACAGCTTCTGCGGTGGCTGGCGGCGGGAGGTGCGCGTACCCTAGCGGTGGCCCTTAGGCCAGAGCGGCGCTTGGCTGCGAGGGCCGATCATCACCGCTTGCGGTTTTAATTATTCTTATTATTCTGCCCCCCTAAAGAGGGGCCTTTTTGGGGGCTTTCTCATTTTCAAAAACTCACCAAACTTGGCAGATGCATGGTGACTGTTTAAAAATTTTGTATTTTAAGGTCGTCACAAAAATCTAAAGAAAAATGCCTCAACGGCGCCACCTAGAAATTTTCAAAGGACCCTTTGCTATTCACTTACTTCGTCGTAGAGACATGAGATTTGGTACAGTGGTAGAGCTCAACAAGACGCTCAGAATTTACAATTAATGTCATAGTGCAAATATCACAGGAAGTTGGCCATTTTAGACTGAAAGTCTGATTTTGACCCAATTTTTGACGTTTATAGCATTGGTATTTGATGGATCTCCTCCTAGAGATTTTGAGCGATCGGCTTGAAACTCGGGCAGTCTGATCATAAGGCATGGCCAATCAAAAGTTATCAAAACGGTGAGTTTTTGAGCATGCTGAAGGGGCGTTGGCAGGGGTCAAAGTTCACCTATTCGCCACAAAAAATAAAAGTGTTATATCTCCTACACAGAAACACACAGAGGCACCAAACTTTCTGTGATTAATCATCATCAGGTCTCCTATAATATCCAATGGTCAAATGATGACATCACTTAGGCCACACCCCCTGACAACAGGAAGTGTCATGTTTTGCTGTAAACGGTCGCTATCTTACCCCTCTGAGCTAATCAACATGAAACTGTGTCCAGAGACAGAAGACATGTTGTTGTGTTGTGGATTCCAGCCCCAAGTCGATTCGATGGAGCAGGAGAGCGTGGCGGCGTGGTGAAGTCACCTCAAACGCCGCTGCCATACGTTTGGCTCTGAATTCCACATTTTTGGGCCGAGCTGCATAAAACTCACTTGGATGCATCCTTATCCACCCCCCAACAGGAATCCATAACAAATTTTGGTGGGCGTGACCTAATGCCTCAACGGCGCCACTTAGCAATTTTCAAAGGACCCTTTGCTATTCACTTACTTCATCGTAGAGACATGAGATTTGGTACAGTGGTAGAGCTCAACAAGACGCTCAGAATTTACAATTAATGTCATAGTGCAAATATCACAGGAAGTTGGCCATTTTAGACTGAAAGTCTGATTTTGTCCCAATTTTTGACGTTTATAGCATTGGTATTTGATGGATCTCCTCCTAGAGATTTTTAGCGAGCGGCTTGAAACTCGGGCAGTCTGATCATAAGGCATGGCCAATTAAAAGTTATCAAAACGGTGAGTTTTTGAGCATGCTGAAGGGGCATTAGCAGGGGTCAAAGTTCACCTACTCGCCACAAAAAATAAAAGTGTTATATCTCCTACACAGAAACACACAGAGGCATCAAACTTTCAGTGATTGATCACCATCAGGTCTCCTATAATATCCAATGGTCAAATGATGACATTGCTTAGGCCACGCCCCCTGACAACAGGAAGTGTCATGTTTTGTTGTAAGCGGTCGCTATGTTACCCCTCTGAGCTAATCAACATGAAACTGTGTCCACAGACAGAACACATGTTGGTATGTTGTGGATTTCAGGCTCAACTGGATTGGATGGAGCAGGGGGGCGTGGCGGCGTGGCATATTCACCTCAAACGCTGCTGTCATACGTTTGGCTCTGAATTCCACAGTTTTGGGCCGAGCTGCTTAAAACTCATTTGGATGCATCCTTATCCACCCCCCAACAGGAATCCTTAACAAACTTTAGTGAGCAGGACTTAGTTTCTCTATAGCGCCACCAAGCAAATTTCAAAGGACCCTTTGGTATTCACTTACTTCATCGTAGAGTAATGAAATTTTGTACAGTTGTAGATCTCAGCAAGACGCTCAGAATTTACAATTAATGTCATACTGCAAGTATCACAGGAAGTAAGCCATTTTAGATTGAAATCTGAATTTTGATACCAAGTTGACATGTAAAGCATATGTATTTGATCATACTTGTCCAGCAGGGGGCAGCAAGAGACCACAAATAAACCCCAAAGGAATTTCTCTTGGTAAGTAAGTGATCTTAACTCTTTGGTTTCCTTATATATTTAAATTGAACAGATATACAAATCCTGCTTGAAAACTGACAAACTTACTCTTGTTCAATACATTTCAGTTTTTATTTATATAACGCCAAATCATAAAACATGTCATCAGGGGTGGACTGGGACAAAAAATTCGGCCCTGGCATTTTGGATTAGACTGGCCCACCACATTTTTTTTGTGTACTGAATGTGTATACCAACTTTGCAATACCAACTGTGCAATACCTTGAGGCCAGGTTAATGGAAATTAGTGAGAGTGGACACTTAAAATACTTCCAAAATCTTAATTTATTACAGTTTTTTACAGTCGCTAGGACACATTTCTCAATACTTAGGTCACTTTTTCAAAACTCTTCACACAGTGAGGACAACAGAAGTATATGTGGGCTAAACTGTGGATCATTTATCATTGCTTTGGCACAAAATGCTTTTAATGACTACATCTTTCAAATTACATTAATTCTTTTCTCACTTCGACACAACAACCGCCAAAACTCTGTGTACCTACAGGACAATTTGCACATGCTTACATACTGTTTTCAAAACTGTTAAACTTATGTTCAAAACAATAACATAATACAAAACTGAATAAGACAGCAATTTCCTACATTTCTACAGGAATATTTTAATGAAATATATTTTACATCTTAAAATTAAATGCTATAAAAATAAGTGGACAATTGGACCAACCACAGCTGATTCTCATTGTAGATGAACATCTACACAGGTGTTACTCTTTCAATTTCATTACAAAAAGAGACAACTGCTGAATAGTTTTGTATTGTGATGTAAACATGGACCCAGCCAGAAACAGAGAAGTGGCTGAAAGAGGAAGAAGAGGGGCTGGGAGGGGGCGAGGAATACGTATGCGTGGTGGAAGAACAATAAGAGGAAGACCAAGAGCTGTAGTTTCAGATGAGATCAGAGCTACTGTAATTGATCATGTAGTAAATCATGGTCTCTCAATGAGAGAGGCTGGTCAGAGAGTGCAGCCAAATCTGCAACGCTCAACAGTGGCATCTATTGTTAAAGTTTTCCAGCAAACCAACAGGTAACTTGTATTCTGCAAGGGCATTTGACTGAGTTGCACATTACAGAAGTAAATAGACTTGTGTGTAATTGCTTCTGCATTTCTGCTTAGGACTCAACGGTTACCTCACACAGGTGGGAGAGGAAGGATGCTCACTGATGTGCAGGAAACTGCCATTGTTGATATGGTCATCAGAAACAATGGCATAAAACTCACTGAGATTCGAGACACAGTTTTGGCAGACAACATTACTTTTGCAAATATTCACAGTGTAAGCATCACAACTATTTCTAGAGTCCTGAAAAAACATCAGGTAAGGATGAAACAGTTGTACACTGTGCCTTTTGAGAGGAACTCTGAACATGTCAAGCAACTCAGGAACCAATATGTCCAGGTAAGATCACAATAAAATACAGAACTGTTTTTGAACAAAACACACACAAATAATTTTTTTTTAGGTAATGTTTACTACTGTAACAGCTTATGTTGCCTTGTGGATTTATTATAGAGAGTCATGGAGATTGAAGGCAGGCAAACGCCCCACATTTTCATCTTTGTGGATGAGGCAGGTTTCAACCTGGCCAAAACACGGCGACGAGGAAGGAATGTGATTGGGAAGAGAGCCACAGTGGATGTCCCGGGCCAGAGGGGTGCCAGCATCACAATGTGCGCAGCAATATCCACTGATGGACTGCTGTTACACAAACCACTAATTGGGCCATACAACACTGAACGTCTCCTTGCGTTCCTGCATGATCTCTATGGAAGGGTTGTGCTAGGTGAGGAAAGGGATGCAGAGAGAAGAAATCCACCAACATTTATAATTGTATGGGACAATGTGGCATTTCACCACTCTCGTGCAGTCACCGAGTGGTTTGCAGCCCATCCCAGAATGGTGTCACTTTTCCTCCCACCTTACTCTCCATTCCTCAACCCCATAGAGGAATTCTTTTCCTCATGGAGGTGGAAGGTTTATGACCACCATCCACATAATCAAATGTCCCTCCTGGACGCAATGAATGCTGGATACCTGGACATATCAGCAGAAGATTGTCAGGGATGGATCAGGCATGCCAGAAGATTCTTTCCTAGGTGTATTGCCCTAGATGACATAAGATGTGATGTGGATGAGAACCTGTGGCCAAATGGAGAAGACCGAGTAGATTAGCATTACTATTGTATCTGTATCAGTGGATGATGTGAATACAAATTCTTGTATTTTGGAATTACTCCTAAAAACAAATAAAAGACATAAAATATATTGAAGCATTCTGCATCATGTCTGATTCATTCCAGTAACCTCTATTGCAGTGAATTATTAACCGAGATTGTATAATGCTACATGTTGTTAGTGTTTTTTAGGTCATTGTTTTGTGGGTGACAAAGTGTGTTTGTTGGCTGTCAACCTTTGCTAGTGTTATGGAAGAATGTGTTGATTTGAGATATGTATGAAGTGATTTGGTAGTTTTAGTGCATTTTGAATGTGAAATGAACTGCTGTGCCAAGCTGAAAGTTGGTTTGGAGAACTGTGTGAAGAGTTTTGAAAAAGTGACTTAAGTATTGAAAAATGGGTCCTAGCGACTGTAAAAAACTGTAACACTGTAAAATGTAAACTCCACCACAGCACAGCAACTATTCTTAGATCAGAGAGAGAGAGAGAAAGAGAGGTGTCACGGTCAATCACACATATTATCACGTTACATCACTATAAGAAGTTATTGTAAGTTGCTCATCAGATCTATTCAGTCTTCCAGATACTGTAGGGTAACATTGGACTAATGTGCACTCACTGTGTAAAAAAGGATGCCAATGACAAAATGAACCAGAGAAATGCCTCACTTGGCATCATGGAAAGAAAATATATAATAACATAATATAAATTTTGATTTACTCAGTCATTTGTAATAAGTATTTTATTTATCTAATTTCCTAATTTTTGATCATATTTTCTTTAAAATCGCAGACTTTTCGCTATTTTTCATGTAAATCCTTGGTGGCGCTTCATAGCGAAGCCGGTGAGGCCGCAGCGAGCTTGGCCTCCCCTGGGATTGCGCAATCCCATGTTAACTGTGCTGACTTCCATTCTGTGAATGCATCTTCCTGTCTCTAGATCATAAATTCAATTGTTCAAACAGTTATGAACTGATTTTCCACAATTTAATATATGTGGATTACGAATTGTGTTTTGGTCATCAAACTGTGTGCAGATAACATGTTTTCGTGGTGCTGACCGATCATAAACAGCAAAGAACTGGTTGTAGGTGAGGCCGGCAGTTCCTTGGCCGCTAGGCAGGGGGCGCTCAAGGGGCACCGCTCGTGATCACCAAATAGTAGAGTCAAAACAAGTTATTGATGTTTTATTAGCGAGTTTTGCTAAACAAGTAAAGCACTAAAAAGACTCTAAACATACAGCTGGAACAGGACTGATCAGGGAAGGCTTTCCTCCCTGGCAGTGAGCTCCACTGAGACTAAGAGAGTTTTAAATCTGAAGAAGATAAAGAGAACTTTTACCGGAAAATGATATTTTTGTTCAGAAAGAGCGCCGCAGGGACTTAAATTATAAGTAGAGGTAAGACAGCGATACTTATTCATGTTTTGTTTTTGTGATAAAATGTGCGTAATGTGGGTTATAGTTTTAGAATGTGTTACAAATGCAGAAATCCATCATAACTCATAAACTGCTACCAATCAAATGACAATTTTTTTTTCATCAAAGAACCAATATTTTTCCATGTATCTTGGTGAATTTATTTGGCTCAATCAGTCTCCTTCAGCACTTTGCAACGAGTCTACTCTGTAGAGCGTATATATTTGTAAATCTGACTCTGATGACGTCAGTGCCTCACCAGCTATGAACCCTACCGCACGTAACTGGCTACAACCACCACCACCATATCTTACATCAGACACCGGAGCAGATAAAGGCCTGCTGTAGGGAACATGTCAGTCAGTTTGACACATTTCGCAGCATCCGTTTGAAGAACTCGTTTCTTTTTTTCGTGCGTGAACACTGCTGCACAAAGTTCCACATGGAGCGTGAAGGTGTTTTTCTACTTTATGATTGGCCTAGCCCTTTAGACTGTCAGGGATGATAACGAGGCAGATATATAAAATAATTAATAATAATAATAATAATACATATTTATATACATGTCGGGTCTGCCGGCCCAAACAGCACGTCGGCCCACCGGGAAAATGCCCGGTACGCCCGATTACCAGTCCATGCCTGCATGTCATCTAAAGGCAGTTTACAATGTCAAAATCAATCAGATTATACATATTAGGTCAGATTATCCAGATTGGTAAAATAAATTCCTATATAAGGGAACCAGTTGATTGCATCAAAGTCGTAACAAGCAGCATTCACTCCTGAAGAAGCGTAGAGCCACAGGGAGAGTCGTTTGCATTGTACATGGCTTTGCAGCAATCCCTCATACTTATCAAGCATGAAGTGACAGCAGAAGAAAAAACTCCCCATTAACAGGAAGGAAAAACTCCCCATTAACAGGAAGGAAAAACCTCCATCAGAACCGGGCTCAGTATGAACGGTAATCTGCCTTGACCGACTGGGGGTTACAAAAGAGAGAGAAGAGACACAACATAAGAGACAAAAAAGCACAGAAGCACACATTGATCCAGTAATCTGTTTTACATTAGATGGTAATAACAGGTGATCTGTCTTCCCTGGATGATGTCACAGCTAACAGAACGCCAGACCAGGTGTACCTACTATGAAAATAAAAGAGAGAGAACAGAAAGTTAAAAGCTGAAATGACAACAGTCATGCAAAATTGAAGAACAATAGACCCTGATGTCCTCCAGCAGCCTAAGCCTATAGCAGCATAACTATAGAGGTAGCTCAGGGTAACATGAACCACTCTAACTATAAGCTTTGTCAAAAAGGAAAGTCCCAAGAGCCAGCTTCTAGTGGAGGAGTTCAAGTATCTTGGGGTCTTGTTCACGAATGAGGGGAAGATGGAGCGGGAGATCGACAGGCGGGTTGGTGCAACGTCTGCTGTGAAGCGGGTGCTGTACCGGTCCGTTGTGGTGAAGAGAGAGCTGAGCCAAAAGGCCAAGCTCTCGATTTACCGGTCGATCTACGTTCCTACCCTCACGCATACGTGTGTATTGCATGGTAGACGGGTGAGGAAAATGCATGACAGCTTCTGCGGTGGCTGGCGGCGGGAGGTGCGCGTACCCTAGCGGTGGCCCATAGGCCAGAGCGGCGCTTGGCTGCGAGGGCCGATCATCACCGCTTGCGGTTTTAATTATTAGGCCCGAGCAGCGAAGCGCTGCGAAGGCCTATTGTTTCTGTGTTGTTTCTTATTATTAGGCCCGAGCAGCTAAGCGCTGCGAAGGCCTATTGTAACTGCAGATTTTATTATTATTATTATTATTATTATTATTTATTCTTGTGACTTTTGAAACGGCTTTTTGGAGGCCTAAACATGCATGAAAACTCACCAAACTTTGCCCAAAATTGTCCCCCGTGAGAAATCGCATGATTTTAGTGTAATTGAAAACGGGCGTGGCAAACCTGCTCAACAGCGCCAACTAGAGTGAGTTGGGCCAAACCGTAACACGTAGAAAGCTGAAATTTTTTACCTAGGTAGGTTTTTTAAAATTATGAAAAAAAGTCTCTTGGGTGTATGCTCTAAAACCCACAGGAAGTCTGCTATTTTGGGTCAAAGGGTAAAATATTGGCCGTTTTTGCCTCAAACTTTAACGAACTAGTCCTAGGCATTTTAACCTATTACTTTCAATTTTTTTCAGCATGCAGTTAAGACATTGACTTTTAAAAGTTATCAAAGGTTTTATGAAATATGCATATTTGCCTGAGCTGTCGCATTGCAAAAATCAGGTTTGTGGAAAACCATTAAAAACGCATTAAATCAGTAAGCCCCAAGCCATGCTTTGTCTGAGAATTATGAAACTCAGTAAGTGCATGTAACTTCATAGGCCCTACAAAAAAGCCTCTTGAAGCAATGGGCTACCTCCTACAGGAAATCATTCATTTCTCATCAAAGATGTCATTTTCCCATATTTTTGGGTGTTACATTTGAATAAACTACTCCTAAACCGTTACACTTATGGCATTCAAAGTTACTCCAAAAAATTCCTCACACATAGAGGATCAAAAGTTATCAAAAACATTTTTGCTACGTCCAACCATATTTTTTTGACAATTATTTATAACATGAATTGTGTTTTGAAGGAAAAAACATTTATTATTTCCAACACTAGATGGCAGCAAACCCAAATGTTTGGGCGTCATCTGTAAGTCACGGTACATATTTTACCAAACCATTTATACACATTCGTCCAAAAGTGGAAGCAGCTTTAAAATATCTTTAGCTGGCCTTTAAAAGAAAGAAGCTTTGAATCTTTAATCCTATATAAGGGAACCAGTTGATTGCATAAAAGTCTTGACAAGCAGCATTTCCTCCTGAAGAAGCGTAGAGTCACAGGGAGAGTTGTCTGCATTGTCCATGGCTTTGCAACAATCCCTCATACTGAGCAAGCATGAAGCAACAGGGGAAAAAAACCTCCTTCATTAACATGAAGGACAAACCTCCAGCAGAACCGGGCTCAGTATGAACGGTCATCTGCCTCGACCGACTGGGGGTTACAGAAGACAGAGCAGAGACACAACAAGACAGACAAAAAAAGCACAGAAGCACACAGTGATCCAGTAATCTGTTCTATATAACCACAACTGTTATGACTTTGGGCAATAACTAATGTGCAATAATCTATTTAATACACTGTGCTATAACCTGTGCAAGGATCCAGAAGAACTTCTTCTGCTTTCACCAAGTGAATATATGTCAGTACATGTGTATGTAGGCATGTGTATATATATATATATATATATATATATATATATATATATATATATATATATATATATATATATATATATATATATACACACACACTATTGAGCCGACAAGTGAATTTCTCCAATGTGAGATCAATAAAGACTATCTTATCTTATCTCATATCAAGACTTAGATTTGCCCACACAGGATTAGATGGTACATTATTCAAAATAGGGAAGCATAACACTGGCATATGTAAATATTGTGAGGAACAACAGACAGTTGAACGTATATGACACACTGTGAGAAAGTTCATAAAGATCAAGAGAAGAAGAAGACTTCCCAACAGCAGGGGGCGCACTCCAACAATCTGAAACGTGTCCGTTTGCCTGAGGAAGAAGTCCGTGATGTCACAGCTAACAACATTAGCACCACACATTGGAGAATTTAGGAGGGGAAACAGACAAACAGGTAAGGCTTTTTGGATTATATATGCATGTAGTGTAATATCCCCCACCACAACTTGAGGTGGGAATGAGCAGTCTCAGTTCTGCGGCTAATTCTAGTGCCTTAAGGCGCTAATATTAGCGCTAATGCTAGCGCCTTAAGGCTAACGAGCAAGGCTCTTGTTTACATCCGGGTTCCGCTGGCTCAGAGCCTTTCTCTCTATGGCTCTGCGTTTGCTACCAGCACAGAGATGTATACGTAGACCAAAAGTTATGATCGGTGTTCAATCATAACTTTTGGAAGAACATCTCAAACTGGCCACAGATGCATGAATGAAAGCAGTGGTGGTCAAAGGTTTTCTTTGGGTTTATGCGAACCAGCAAGTCAGGAAGTGGAGCGGATTGACCATCTGACAACAACTTCCCTCGGTAAGCGTTTCTGTCGACAGACACACTGTCGCTGCTCCAGTTAATTAATGAATTATTTCCACCTGTGGCCATGTCACCTTTCAGCGTGTATTCACTGGCTTCCAGCAACTTAGCTGATAAACCAATCAGGGACCTCCTCAATATTCGCTGTAACGCTTTATTTAAAATTCGAAGAGTAAAGGCTAATTTACCATGACGCGCATTTGTCCCGCATTTGACAGGGTCCGATTTGGAAAAAGTTAAATAATAAATTAAATAATTTCACCTGCGCTTTTCTGAACAAAAGAAGGCAGAGCTGCAGTCAGAGCGGCTATCAGTCAATATGCAGCAGCTCCACCTGATGAGCCGCTGCGCACCACGACACTCTTAATAAAATGACAAGGATTTTGATTTGTACAGATTATTAAGGAAACGACGTAAAAAAAAAAACTGCAGCTACAACATGGACTGGAGAGCGGGTTCTAACTGGGTGAGGCCAGAGGTTATTCTCAGAGAGCTTTTATGAAGTAATTTTTTTTATTTTTACACGCAGTTGAGCGACACTGCAGAAGCAAGTCGTACTAGAAACCACTGAACAAGCCTCCTGTCTGTGGATCTATGGACTCATTTTACTCCAACCCCAAAACATCTGCCAAACAGAGTACTGCAGCCAAGATTAACTTCAACAATAACTTTACGAAATACATTAACATTTTGCTTATTAAAAATGTCCATATTTAAAAGCAAGTTATGTTTTTTTCTGATAAACTTTGAGCAATTTTATTAAACTTTTTAAAAAATTAACATCCCATCCTTCATCGATTTATACCGGCTTTTCCCTACAGGTGTGACGTCAAGCCGTATCTGATGGGGAAACGCAGCTCGGCGTCACACGGGGTCGTGGGGGGTGGGGGCTCGTCCATCCTGGACAGGTTGCCAGTCACAGGGCAACCTGTCCTGTGACACATACATATGCCTACATACACATGTACTGACATATATACCTGGTGATAGCAGCAGAAGTTCTTTGGATCATTGGACAGGTTATAGCACAGTGTATTAAATAGATTATTGCACATTAGTTATTGCCCAAAGTTATAACAGTTGTGGTTACAGTTACTGATAGCAGCAGAAGTCACTTCTTTCAGGATTATTGCACGGGTTATCGCACAGTGAATTAGATTATTGCACATTGGTTACAGTTACAGTGCAGCACTGTATATTCTGATAGCAGCAGGAATGAATGACTTGCGGTAGCGCTCCTTTTTACAGACAGGGTGTCTAAGTCTGCCACTAAAGGAGCTGCTCAGCTGCTCTACAGTCTGGCGCAGGGGGTGGAAGGTGTTGTCCATGATGGATGTGAACTTGGACAACACCCTCCTCTCAGCTACTTCCTCCGCTGAGTCCAGAGTGCAGCCCAGGACAGAAGTGGCCTTCCTCACCAGCTTATTCAGACTCATTCGGTCCCGTTCTGCGCTGCCTGGAGCCCAGCAGACGACAGCGTAGAGAAGGGCTGAGGCCACCACAGAGTCATAAAAAGTCTTAAGCAATAAACTGAGTATCTCCATGTTTTGTTGACAGAACAAGAGATTTGGGAAACACTGACATTTTTCAAAATTTTGTAACATTTTATTATTATAGCAACCAATCAATTAATTGTTAAAATAATCAATAGATTAATCAACAATGGAAATAATCTAGACCCAGAGTTTGTCTTTGCATCGTGTTTACTCCTGTAAGATATAAAAATTAATTAGCTTTGAACTGTTTTTGTTCCCCCTTAGGTCACAGCAGTGTCAGACATTGGTGGGAGGACTGTGGATGAGGCCACAAGACGTATGATGTTCTTCATCATGGACTATGGCCTGTCAAGGCAGTACAACTTTGTGGGCTGGAATGGAAAGTAGGAATTCAGGACTTTAAATCTGTTTGAAGTCATATTTGGTAAGTGCATAATGGATAATAACTGTAATATAGTAACTTTAGGATATTTGTGTCTGTCGAGGGAAATTTATGTATGTTATGAATTTAATTTTCTAATGTCAATAATACCCTCACCTTAAGGACATAAATGTCCCCTCAAAACAGGTGCTCCAGAAATGTTATCATATAAGAAATGTTTTCAAGATTTTCTTGCACAGATCTTCCAGTCAACAGCTGTTCTTATCAAAAAAATTACATTTTGTAATTTTTCCTTGGTTTTTAATTTTTTTATGGGCAATTTAATAAAGCCAGATTTTAGAAAGAAGTAAAAAAATGTGACAGCCTTGGCCAGTCAGCTTTGAATTTTGATCTTTTTTTCTTAGCTTTTTCCCAGTTCATTCTGACGTTTGCAGGTTTGTAAAGTCAATTATGTAAAGGGATACTTCACCCAAAATTACAATTTAAATCTTGGGTAATTGATATAAAACTGATCATTTGTTGGTAAATTTCACCTTAACATAGTTGACTTTACAATTGTAGTTGAGAGTTGTGTTGGTACATATAAAGTGACCATAAGATATGTTTCCCGCAGGAGCTTTAAAGAACAACACATTAACCAGACAGATCACCAGGAAGGATTTGGAGAGGGCAGTGTCGAAATGGCTGATCGGATCAAGGGACAGGGGATGCAATAGAAAGGTCCAACAGGTCCCTCCTTCCCATATGATGGACCATGTTTTTTGTGTTCCATGTTCTTTTTTGATATATAACCATTATAACTAGTTTCTTAAATTGTTATAATGGTTATTATATTACGTATAATATCGTATGTGTGTGTGTGTGTATTATGTACCTGATACGTAAAATACAATCTATTATATCTATTATCTATTATAAGTAAGGCAGCATTGGAGGAATCTTTAGAACCTGCACAGTGTTTGAACTGTTTAGAAGCAGTAGAGCTTTCTGAGCTATCTAAAATCTTAGCTTCATCTAAAACTTCTACCTGTGTGTTAGACCCAATCCCAACTAAGTTGTTTAAGGAGGTATTCCCTTTGATCAGTGGTCCTATTTTAGACATGATTAATCTATCCTTAGTAAATGGATATGTACCACAGGTTTTTAAAGTAGCTGTTATTAAACCTTTACTTAAGAAACCTTCTCTTGATCAAGATGAGCTAGTAAACTACAGACCTATATCTAATCTTCTTTTCTTATCTAAAATTCTTGAGAAAGTAGTTGCTAATCAACTTTGTGAACATTTACAAAGCAATGACCTACTTGAGGAGTTTCAGTCAGGCTTCAGAGCTCATCATAGCACTGAAACAGCTCTGGTGAAGGTCACTAATGATATTCTCATGGCCTCAGATAATGGACTTGTGTCTGTACTTGTCCTGTTAGATCTCAGTACTGCATTTGATACAATTGATCAAAATATTCTCCTGCAAAGACTTGAGCATACTGTAGGGATTAAGGGAAAAGCATTAGGCTGGTTTAAATCTTATCTGTCGGACAGATTCCAGTTTGTTCATGTTAATAATAAATCTTCCTTAAACTCTAGGGTCACCTGTGGAGTACCACAGGGTTCAGTCCTTGGACCAATTCTCTTTACTAAATATATGCTTCCGATCGGCAAAATTATCAGACAGCATGGGATTAATTTCCACTGTTATGCTGATGACACTCAGCTATATTTATCCATAAATCCTGATGAATCCAATCAATTACTTCAACTGCAGTCATGTCTTGATGACATCAAAAGCTGGATGACTTTAAATTTCCTGCATCTAAATTCTGACAAGACCGAAGTTGTAATCTTTGGGCCAGAGTCCTCAAAAAATAAACTTCTTAACCAATCACTTAATCTGGATGGCATTAACTTGGCCTCTGGTAATAAAGTAAAAAACCTTGGTGTTATTTTTGACCAAGACATGTCATTTAAATCCCATATTAAACAGGTTTCCAGAGTTTCCTTTTTTCACCTCCGGAATATCGCCAAAATTAGAAACATTCTGTCCAGGAGTGATGCTGAAAAACTAGTCCATGCATTTGTTACTTCAAGGCTGGACTATTGCAATTCGTTACTATCAGGAAGTCCACAAACTGCAGTTCAAAGCCTTCAGCTGATCCAAAATGCTGCAGCAAGAGTTCTGATGAAAATCAACAAGCGGGATCATATTTCTCCAATTTTAGCTTCCCTTCATTGGCTTCCTGTGAAATCAAAAATAGAATTTAAAATTCTTCTTCTAACGTATAAAGCCCTTAATAATCAAGCTCCATCATATATCAGAGCTCTGATTACCCCGTATGTTCCTAACAGAGCACTTTGCTCTCAGACTGCAGGTCTGCTGGTGGTTCCTAGAGTCTCTAAAAGTAGAATGGGAGGCAGATCCTTTAGCTATCAGGCTCCTCTCCTGTGGAACCAATTCCCAGTTTTGGTCCGTGAAGCAGACACCCTGTCTACTTTTAAGACTAATCTTAAAACCTTCCTTTTTGACAAAGCTTATAACTAGAGTGGCTCATGTTACTCTGAGCTACCTTTTATAGTTTTACTGCTATAGGCTTAGGCTACTGGAGGACGTCAGGATCTAATTTTCTCACTCTATAGAGTTCTACTGTTCTTCAATTATGCATTACGTGTTGTCATTTCTGCTTTAATTTTATGTTTCTCTCTTTTATCTTCATAGTAGGTACACCTGGTCTGGCGTTCTGTTAACTGTGACATCATCCAAAGAAGACGGCTTACCCGCTATTACCATCTAATGTAGAACAGATTACTGGATCAATGTGTGCTTCTGTGCTTTTTTTGTCTCTCTTGTTGTGTCTCTGCTCTGTCTTCTGTAACCCCCAGTCGGTCGAGGCAGATGACCGTTCATACTGAGCCCGGTTCTGCTGGAGGTTTTCCTTCCCGTTAATGGGGAGTTTTTCTTCCCACTGTCGCTTCATGCTTGCTCAGTATGAGGGATTGCAGCAAAGCCATGTACAATGCAGACGACTCTCCCTGTGGCTCTACGCTTCTCCAGGAGTGAATGCTGCTTGTCGAGACTTTGATGCAATCAACCGGTTTCCTTATATAGGAACATTTTTGACCAATTTGTATAATCTGACCCAATATGTATCAACTGGTTTCCTTATATAGGAACATTTTTGACCAATCTGTATAATCTGACCCAATATGTATAATATGATTGAACATAACTTTGTAAAGTGCCTTGAGATGACATGTTTCATGATTTGGCGCTATATAAATAAAATTGAATTGAATTATTGCATTTGACCTAATAAAAACATGAATAATGTATTTTATTAGGTCAAATGTGTGTATGTATATGTATATATATATATATATATATATATATATATATATATATATATATATATATATATATATATATATTAGTGCATGCCATGCCAAGAGGCAACTCATGTGTTTTATATAAAGACAAATTAATTCAATCCAATTTTATTTATATAGTTCCAACATGTCATCTCTTTACAACCCCAGCGGTCCGGCCCGGTGGCCAAATGCATTATCATTATTCAACGGCTGTATCTCCTCGCTGCATCCACCAATCTGCACCAGATTTTTTGTGAGTCGTGGGGGAGCGCTGCCGAAAGGGTTCGTGTGAATCGCCCAGTGGACGGGCGGGGAAAATGCGTGACAGCTTCTGCGGTGGCTGGCGGCAGGAGGTGCGCGTACCCCAGCGGTGCTTGGCTGCGAGGGCCGCTCATCGCCGCTTGCGGCTTTAATTAGGCCCGAGCAGCTAAGCGCTGCGAAGGCCTATTGTATCTGTAGTGTTAATTATTATTATTATTATTATTATTATTATTATTATTATTCTGCCCCCCTAAAGAGGGGCCTTTTTGGGGGCTTTCTCATTTTCAAAAACTCACCAAACTTGGCAGATGCATGGTGACTGTTTAAAAATTTTGTATTTTAAGGTCGTCACAAAAATCTAAAGAAAAATGCCTCAACGGCGCCACCTAGAAATTTTCAAAGGACCCTTTGCTATTCACTTACTTCGTCGTAGAGACATGAAATTTGGTACAGTTGTAGAGCTCACCAAGACGCTCAGAATTTACAATTAATCTCATAGTGTAAATATCACAGGAAGTCGGCCATTTTAGATTGAAAGTCTGATTTTGACCTCAATTTTGACAGTTACAGCATCGGTATAAGATCTAACTCCTCCTAGAGATATCGAGCGATCGGCTTGAAACTCGGGCAGTCTGATCATAAGGCATGGCCAATCAAAAGTTATCAAAACGGTGAGTTTTTGAGCATGCTGAAGGGGCGTTGGCAGGGGTCAAAGTTCACCTATTCGCCACAAAAAATAAAAGTGTTATATCTCCTACACAGAAACACACAGAGGCACCAAACTTTCTGTGATTAATCATCATCAGGTCTCCTATAATATCCAATGGTCAAATGATGACATCACTTAGGCCACACCCCCTGACAACAGGAAGTGTCATGTTTTGCTGTAAACGGTCGCTATGTTACCCCTCTGAGCTAATCAACATGAAACTGTGTCCACAGACAGAAGACATGTTGTTGTGTTGTGGATTCCAGCCCCAAGTCGATTCGATGGAGCAGGAGAGCGTGGCGGCGTGGTGAAGTCACCTCAAACGCCGCTGCCATACGTTTGGCTCTGAATTCCACATTTTTGGGCCGAGCTGCATAAAACTCACTTGGATGCATCCTTATCCACCCCCCAACAGGAATCCATAACAAATTTTGGTGGGCGTGACCTAATGCCTCAACGGCGCCACTTAGCAATTTTCAAAGGACCCTTTGCTATTCACTTACTTCATCGTAGAGACATGAGATTTGGTACAGTGGTAGAGCTCACCAAGACGCTCAGAATTTACAATTAATGTCATAGTGTAAATATCACAGGAAGTCGGCCATTTTAGATTGAATGTCTGATTTTGACCCCATTTTTGACGTTTATAGCATTGGTATTTGATGGATCTCCTCCTAGAGATTTTTAGCGAGCGGCTTGAAACTCGGGCAGTCTGATCATAAGGCATGGCCAATTAAAAGTTATCAAAACGGTGAGTTTTTGAGCTTGTTGAAGGGGCATTAGCAAGGGTTAAAGTTCACCTACTCGCCACAAAAAATAAAACTGTTATATCTCCTACACAGAAACACACAGAGGCATCAAACTTTCAGTGATTGATCACCATCAGGTCTCCTATAATATCCAATGGTCAAATGATGACATTGCTTAGGCCACGCCCCCTGACAACAGGAAGTGTCATGTTTTGTTGTAAGCGGTCGCTATGTTACCCCTCTGAGCTAATCAACATGAAACTGTGTCCACAGACAGAACACATGTTGGTATGTTGTGGATTTCAGGCTCAACTGGATTGGATGGAGCAGGGGGGCGTGGCGGCGTGGCATATTCACCTCAAACGCTGCTGTCATACGTTTGGCTCTGAATTCCACAGTTTTGGGCCGAGCTGCTTAAAACTCATTTGGATGCATCCTTATCCACCCCCCAACAGGAATCCTTAACAAACTTTAGTGAGCAGGACTTAGTTTCTCTATAGCGCCACCAAGCAAATTTCAAAGGACCCTTTGGTATTCACTTACTTCATCGTAGAGTAATGAAATTTTGTACAGTTGTAGATCTCAGCAAGACGCTCAGAATTTACAATTAATGTCATACTGCAAGTATCACAGGAAGTAAGCCATTTTAGATTGAAATCTGAATTTTGATACCAAGTTGACATGTAAAGCATATGTATTTGATCATACTTGTCCAGCAGGGGGCAGCAAGAGACCACAAATAAACCCCAAAGGAATTTCTCTTGGTAAGTAAGTGATCTTAACTCTTTGGTTTCCTTGTATATTTAAGTTGAACAGATATACAAATCCTGCTTGAAAACTGACAAACTCTTGTTCAATACATTTCAGTTTTTATTTATATAGCGCCAAATCATGAAACATGTCATCAGGGGTGGATTGGGACAAAAAATTGGCCCTGGCATTTTGGATTAGACTGGCCCACCACATTTTTTTTGTGTACTGAATGTGTATACCAACTGTGCAATACCAACTGTGCAATACCTTGAAGTCAGGATAATGGAAATTAGTGAGTGGACACTTAAAATACTTCCAAAATCTTAATTTATTAACACTGTAAAATGTAAACTCCACCACAGCACAGCAACTATTCTTAGATCAGAGAGAGAGAGAGAGAAAGAGAGGTGTCACGGTCAATCACACATATTATCACGTTACATCATTATAAGAAGTTATTGTAAGTTGCTCATCAGATCTATTCAGTCTTCCAGATACTGTAGGGTAACATTGGACTAATGTGCACTCACTGTGTAAAAGAGGATGCCAATGACAAAATGAACCAGAGAAATGCCTCACTTGTCATCATGGAAAGAAAGAAAATATATAATAACATAATATAAATTTTGATTTACTCAGTCATTTGTAATAAGTATTTTATTTATCTAATTTCCTAATTTTTGATCATATTTTCTTTAAAATCGCAGACTTTTCGCTATTTTTCATGTAAATCCTTGGTGGCGCTTCATAGCGAAGCCGGTGAGGCCGCAGCGAGCTTGGCCTCCCCTGGGATTGCGCAATCCCATGGTAACTGCGCTGACTTCCATTCTGTGAATGCATCTTCCTGTCTCTAGATCATAAATTCAATTGTTCAAACAGTTATGAACTGATTTTCCACAATTTAATATATGTGGATTACGAATTGTGTTTTGGTCATCAAACTGTGTGCAGATAACATGTTTTCGTGGTGCTGGCCGATCATAAACAGCAAAGAACTGGTTGTAGGTGAGGCCAGCAGTTCCTTGGCCGCTAGGCAGGGGGCGCTCAAGGGGCACCGCTCGTGATCCCCAAATAGTAGAGTCAAAACAAGTTATTGATGTTTTATTAGCGAGTTTTGCTAAACAAGTAAAGCACTAAAAAGACTCTAAACATACAGCTGGAACAGGACTGATCAAGGAAGGCTTTCCTCCCTGGCAGTGAGCTCCACTGAGACTGAGAGACTTTTAAAACTGAAGAAGATAAAGAGAACTTTTACCGGAAAATGATGATATTTTTGTTCAGAAAGAGCGCCACAGGGACTTAAATTATAAGTAGAGGTAAGACAGCGATACTTATTCATGTTTTGTTTTTGTGATAAAATGTGCATAATGTGGGTTATAGTTTTAGAATGTGTTACAAATGCAGAAATCCATCATAACTCATAAACTGTTACCAATCAAATGACAATTTTTTTCATCAAAGAATCAATATTTTTCCATGTATCTTGGTGAATTTATTTGGCTCAATCAGTCTCCTTCAGCACTTTGCAACGAGTCTACTCTGTAGAGTGTATATATTTGTAAATCTGACTCTGATGACGTCAGTGCCTCACCAGCTATGAACTCTACCGCACGTCACTGACTACAACCACCACCACCATATTTTACACCAGACACCGGAGCAGATGAAGGGCCTGCTGTTGGGAACATGTCAGTCAGTTTGACACATTTCGCAGCATCCGTTTGAAGAACTCGTTTCTTTTTTTCGTGCAGTTTCTCTGCGCCTCCCTTGCGTTTCTTATCCATTACTACTGTGAACACCGCTGCACAAAGTTCCACATGGAGCGTGAAGGTGTTTTTCTACTTTATGATTGGCCTAGCCCTTTAGACTGTCAGGGATGATAACCAATGGGCTGCAGTAGCCTGTGGTAAGGGCTGGATGATCGGAACAGACTCTTGCGCTGCTGATATTTTTCTTCATGCATTATGCAAATATAACGAGGCAGATATATAAAATAATAATAATATTAATAATAATAATACATATTATTAATATACATGTCGGGTCTGCCGGCCTGCATGTCATCTAAAGGCAGTTTACAATGTCAAAATCAATCAGATTATACATATTAAGTCAGATTATCCAGATTGGTAAAAGAAATTCCTATATAAGGGAACCAGTTGATTTCATCAAAGTCGTAACAAGCAGCATTGACTCCTGAAGAAGCGTAGAGCCACAGGGAGAGTCGTTTGCATTGTACATGGCTTAGCAGCAATCCCTCATACTGATCAAGCATGAAGTGACAGCAGAAGGAAAAACTCCCCATTAACAGGAAGGAAAAACCTCCAGCCGAACCGGGCTCAGTATGAACGGTAATCTGCCTTGACCGACTGGGGGTTACAAAAGAGAGAGAAGAGACACAACAAGACAGACAAAAAAGCACAGAAGCACACATTGATCCAGTAATCTGTTTTACATTAGATGGTAATAGCAGGTGATCTGTCTTCCCTGAATGATGTCACAGCTAACAGAACGCCAGACCAGGTGTACCTACTATGAAGAAAAAATAGAAAAAACAAAAAGGTAAAAGCTGAAATGACAACAGTCATGCAAAATTGAAGAACAATAGACCCTGATGTCCTCCAGCAGCCTAAGCCTATAGCAGCATAACTATAGAGGTAGCTCAACGTAACATGAACCACTCTAACTATAATCTTTGTCAAAAAGGAAAGTCCCAAGAGCCAGCTTCTAGTGGAGGAGTTCAAGTATCTTGGGGTCTTGTTCACGAATGAGGGGAAGATGGAGCGGGAGATCGACAGGCGGATTGGTGCGACGTCTGCTGTGAAGCGTGCGCTGTACCGATCCGTTGTGGTGAAGAGAGAGCTGAGCCAAAAGGCCAAGCTCTCGATTTACCAGTCGATCTACGTTCCTACCCTCATCTATGGTCACGAGCTTTGGGTCGTGACCGAAAGAACGAAATCCCGGATACAAGCGGCCAAAATGAGTTTTCTCCATGGTGTGTCTGGGCTCTCCCTTAGAGATAGGGTGAGGAGCTCAGTCATCCGGGGAGGACTCAGAGTAGAGCCGCTGCTCCTCCACATTGAGAGGAGCCAGTTGAGGTGACTCGGGCATCTGGTCAGGATGCCTCCTGGACGCCTCCCTGATGAGGTGTTCTGGGCACGTCCCACCGGGAGGAGGCCCAGAGGAAGACCCAGGACACGCTGGAGAGACTATGCTGGCCTGGGAACGCTTTGGGATTCCCCCGGAGGAAGTGGCCCAAGTGGCTGGGGAGAGGAAGGTCTGGGGCTCCCTCTTGAAGCTGCCCCTGCGACCTGACCCCGGATAAGTGGAAGACGATGGATGGATGGAAAAAGGAAAGTTTTAGGATTAGTCTTAAAAGTAGACAGGGTGTCTGCGTCACGGACCAAAACTGGGAGTTTGTTCCACTGGAGAGGAGCCTGATAACTAAAGGATCTGCCTACCATTCTGGTTTTACAGACTTTAGGAACCACCAGCAGACCTGCTTTCTGAGAGTGAAGTGGTCTGTTAGAAATTACTAAAGTTTGTACACAACATACACATGTGGAATATTGCTAACGTGTTACTTTAGCAATTTTCCAATTGCCAAAGTGTTACTTTTACATTATTACTTTTGGGTGTGTATCCACCAATTTAACTGTCAAACTTTCATAAAAGCTGTCTTAATGCAAGAAACGAAACCCTTAAACACATGAAATAATTAACTTTAAATAACTAAAAAGGTTTTGTTAACTTTTCACATGAAGCTGGATTAACAGCTAGTAAGATACCTTTGATTAAGTTGGTATACTAATGTTTAAACCAGGGGTGTCAAACGTACGGCCTGCGGGCCGGATCTGGCCCGCCGAACGATTTAGTCCGGCCCGGTGGCCAAATGCATTTTTATTATTCAACGGCTGTGTCTCCTCGGTGCATCGACCGATCTGCACCACATTTTTTGTGAGTCGTGGGGGAGCGCTGCCCAACGCATACGTGTGTATTGCATGGTAGACGGGTGAGGAAAATGCATGACAGCTTCTGCGGTGGCTGGCGGCGGGAGGTGCGCGTACCCTAGCGGTGGCCCTTAGGCCAGAGCGGCGCTTGGCTGCGAGGGCCGATCATCACCGCTTGCGGTTTTAATTATTATTATTTTTATTCTGCCCCCCTAAAGAGGGGCCTTTTTGGGGGCTTTATCATATTCAAAAACTCACCAAACTTGGCGGACGCATGAAGACTGTTTAAAAATTTTGTATTTTAAGGTCCTCATAAAAATCTAAAGAAAAATGCCTCAATGGCGCCACCTAGCAATTTTCAAAGGACCCTTTGCTATTCACTTACTTCATCGTAGAGACATGAGATTTGGTACAGTGGTAGAGCTCACCAAGACGCTCAGAATTTACAATTAATGTCATAGTGCAAATATCACAGGAAGTCGGCCATTTTAGATTGAAGGTCTGATTTTGACCCGATTTTTGACGTTTACAGCATTGGTATTTGATCGAACTCCTCCTAGAGATTTTGAGCGAGCGACTTGAAACTTGGTCAGTCTGATCATAAGGCATGGCCAATTAAAAGTTATCAAAACGGTGAGTTTTTGAGCATGTTGAAGGGGTGTTAGCAGGGGTCAAAGTTCACCTACTCGCCACAAAAAATAAAACTGTTATATCTCCTACACAGAAACACATAGAGGCACCAAACTTTCTGTGATTGATCATCATTGGGTCTTCTTTAATATCCAATGGTCAAATTATGACATCACTTAGGCCACGCCCCCTGACAACAGGAAGTGTCATGTTTTGCTGTAAACGGTCGCTATGTTACCCCTCTGAGCTAATCAACATGAAACTGTGTCCAGAGACAGAAGACATGTTGATGTATTGTGGATTCCAGCCCCAAGTGGATTCGATGGAGCAGGAGAGCGTGGCGGCGTGGTGAAGTCACCTCAAACGCCGCTGCCATACGTTTGGCTCTGAATTCCATATTTTTGGGCCGAGCTGCTTAAAACTCACTTGGATGCATCCTTATCCACCCCCCAACAGGAATCCATAACAAACTTTGGTGGGCGTGACCTAATGCCTCAACGGCGCCACCTAGCAATTTTCAAAGGACCCTTTGCTATTCACTTACTTCATCGTAGAGACATGAGATTTGGTACAGTGGTAGAGCTCACCAAGACGCTCAGAATTTACAATTAATGTCATAGTGTAAATATCACAGGAAGTCGGCCATTTTAGATTGAAGGTCTGATTTTGACCCCATTTTTGACGTTTACAGCATTGGTATTTGATGGAACTCCTCCTAGAGATTTTGAGCGAGCGGCTTGAAACTCGGGCAGTCTGATCATAAGGCATGGCCAATTAAAGGTTATCAAAACGGTGAGTTTTTGAGCATGCTGAAGGGGCGTGAGCGGGGGTCAAAGTTCACCTACTCGCCATGAAACACAAAACTGTTATATTTCATATACAAAAACTCACAGAGCCACCAAACTTTCAGTAGTTGATCACCACTAGGTCTTCTACAATATCCAATGGTCAAATGATGACATCACTTAGGCCACGCCCCCTGACAACAGGAAAAACTGTTATATCTCCTACACAGAAACACACAGAGGCACCAAACTTTCTGTGATTGATCATCATCGAGTCTTCTACAATATCCAATGGTCAAATGATGACATCACTTAGGCCACGCCCCCTGACAACAGGAAAAACTGTTATATCTCCTACACAAAAACACACAGAAGCACCAAACTTTCTGTGATTGATCATCATCGGGTCTTCTACAATATCCAATGGTCAAATGATGACATCACTTAGGCCACGCCCCCTGACAACAGGAAAAACTGTTATATCTCCTACACAAAAACACACAGAAGCACCAAACTTTCTGTGATTGATCATCATCGGGTCTTCTACAATATCCAATGGTCAAATGATGACATCACTTAGGCCACGCCCCCTGACAACAGGAAAAACCGCTATATCTCCTACACAGAAACACACAGAGGCACCAAACTTTCTGTGATTGATCATCATCGGGTCTTCTACAATATCCAATGGTCAAATGATGACATCACTTAGTCCACGCCCCCTGACAACAGGAAGTGTCATGTTTTATTGTTAGCAGTCGCTATGTTACCCCTCTGAGCTAATCAACATGAAACTGTGTCCACAGACAGAAGACATGTTGCTGTGTTGTGGATTCCAGGCCCAACTGGATTTCATGTAGCAGTGTGGCATGGTGGCGTGGCAAAGTCACCTGAAACGCCGCTGCCATATGTCCAGACTTCCATAGGATATTGACAAATTTAATAAAAAGTAACTTAAAATTACCTTAAAAGGACAACATTTTTAAAAGTCAAAATGCTTATTTAATGCTTTGAGAACATCTCTTCTATTCGGCTACAAGATCAACTGGATTCGATGGAGCAGGGCGGCGTGGTGGCGTGGCAAAGTCACCTGAAACGCCACTGCCATATGTCCAGACTTCCATAGGATATTGATAAATTTAATAAAAAGTAACTTAAAATTACCTTAAAAGCACAACATTTTTAAAAGTCAAAAGGCTTATTTAATGCTTTGAGAACATCTCTTCTATTCGGCTACAAAACCAACCAAAACAGGATGATCTTTTAAGCTATAAGACCATTTTTAAGATGATTAAAATACATACATAGACATCAATACATAGATTTTAAGCTGGTGGGTCGCCACTGCCTCCGGTGGCCAAATGCATCGCTGCATCAACTGATCTGCACCAGTTTAATCTCGTCATGGCAAAATTATTTTTTCTCTTCATGTGTGGCCCTAATACTCCATCGTAAGAACACCGCTGTCGTTACCGCGGGTCCTGGGGAAAAAAAAAACGCTGCTCCTGGGGGGAATTTTTGATTATGCTCACGCATAGATGTGTAAAACTTCACATTGCAATTCAGACAGGCGCAGACTGCACCGTGCAGTTCATTTTAAAGAGGCAGTTTTGGCGCATATTCCGATAGAAACGGGCTGCGTGGAGCCTAAGTGTGTTGTCGTGGGCGTGTTTACCCGCTGCAGGTAACCGCTGTGAAACAATCAGAAAGATTTCCCTGATTAATAACATCTTTATGGCGCGCTAGACTTATTGTTACTATGTGCTGCTTTACCAGTTCTCTCTCTCTCGCTCGCTCGCTCGTCATCGGACAAAAGTCAAACTGCATCGTGTTTGTATTTGAAATTGTGCGTCAGACTCAGATTTAGAAGTGTTGTTACGACGTTTGAGCTGTAACTGCAACCATTTTTTATATATATATATATATATATATATATATATATATATATATAAATATATATATATATATATATATATATATATATATATATATATATATATATGGTAACTTTACTGAATTTGCAGCTTAAGAAGATTGGGTTTGACAGACAACACCAACTGTCCCCTCAATCCAGTGCACACAATACCACAACAGACCTCATCACGCTCTACAGTACATCAAGAAAACTAAATCAACTAAAACAAGTTCACGAGTGCACATGAAATGAAGTTAATCCATATTTGTGTGTCAGGGTGTCTAAGCATTCTCCAGAATTTGACATCTCAGCAGAGCCTGTAATAATTATAGAAAGTAACATTATAGTTGTTCTGCCTTTTGTTAAGACAGCAAGGAATTCATGTCGTGAATACATTACATAAATAAGATATTAATTCTTTGTCAGAGGAAATCCAAGGCAAAAATAGTTAGAAAAGTTTTGGGTTCATATTTAATCAGAGTGAGACATCACAACTTTGTTAGATCTCTATGTGAATTACGTGAGATAGTGAGTGCTCTCACCTTAAAAAAAGATCTTTGACGTATTTTGCTCCCGTTAAAAGCTGCTTTTCAGCTATGAAGCTAGGGAAACTGCTAACGTTGAAGTTGAATTTGTTCTACACGCTTCTGCCTTGGAAAAATATTCGTCTTTTTACAAAAAGAATGTTTAAAGCCAGATTTGGGAACAAAGGTTATTCAGACAACGCAAGAAAAGGAAGCTTTGTGTGGGGAACTTTTGTCCTAGCTGTCTAGCTGCATATGGCCCCAGGACAGCACAATAGTTTTCTTGAAGTATAATTTTGGAGAAGTAGAAACAAGTATTAATTTCAAAAGGTAGGTAAAAAAGGAAAAAAGTTTTTACAAAATCTTAAAATGTTGGATAGTCGTTATTTCCATCTTGCTGTGAAAATTTGTGAAATATTATCATTTTTAATGCTTAGATATAAAATCGCATGGCCATTACTAAAATTGCCTTTTGTTTAAAATGTTTTTTGGCATGCCATACTATAGGTAGCCTAGATGTGCATAATAAAAGAGTGGAACTAAAACCTGGTCTAATATTATTATGGAGCTTTAACTAGCTAAGAGTAATAACGTTAGATGATTATATCTTTAAAATGAGATAACTGTCTCAAAAAATGTGATAGTTTACTTGGTCTGAAGAGATGATGCAATTCAATGTTATTTATATAGCGCCAATTCATGAAATATGTCATCTCAAGGCACTTTACAACGTCAAAATCAATCAGATTATACAGATTGGGTCAGATTATACACATTGGTCAAAAAAATTCCTATATAAGGGAACCAGTTCATTGCATCAAAGTCTTGACAAGTAGCATTCTCTCTTGAAGAAGCGTAGAGCCACAGGGAGAGTCGTCTGCATTGTCCATAGCTTTGCAGCAATCCCTCATACTGAGCAAGCATGAAGCGACAGCAGGAAAGAAAACTCCCCATTAACGGGAAGGAAAAACCTCCAGCAGAAACGGGCTCAGTATGAACGGTCATCTGCCTCGACAGACTGGGGGTTACAGAAGACAGAGCAGAGACACAACAAGACAGACAAAAAAGCACAGAAGTTCTACATTAGATGGTAGTAGCGGGTGATCTGTCTTCCCTGGATGATGCCACAGCTAACAGAACGCCAGACCAGGTGTGCCTACTATGAAGAAAAAAGAAAAATCAAAAAGTTAAAAGCTGAAATGACAACAGTCATTCAAAATTGAAGAACAATAGACCCTGATGTCCTGCAGTAGCCTAAACCTATAGCAGCATAACTATAGAGGTAGCTCAGGGTAACATGAGCCACTCTAACTATAAGCTTTTTAAAAAAGGAATGTCCCAAGAGCCAGCTTCTAGTGGAGAAGTTCAAGTATCTTGGGGTCTTGTTCACGAATGAGGGGAAGATGGGGTGGGAGATCGACAGGCGGATTGATGCGGCGTCTGCTGTGAAGCGGGCGCTATACCGGTCCGTTGTGGTGAATCTGCACCAGATTTTTTGTGAGTCGTGGGGGAGCCCTGCCGAACACGTTCGTGTAAATCGCCCAGTGGACGGGCGGGCAAAATGCGTGACAGCATCTGCGGTGGCGGGCGGCCCGCGGTGCGCAAATCCCAGCGGTGGCCAAGGCCGGAGCGGCGCTTTGCTGCGAGGGCCGCTCGATGCCGCTTGCGGCTTTAATTAGGCCCGAGCAGCTAAGCGCTGCGAAGGCCTATTGTATCTGTAGTGTTAATTATTATTATTATTAGGCCCGAGCAGCTAAGCGCTGCGAAGGCCTATTGTATCTGTAGTGTTAATTATTATTATTATTATTATTATTCTGCCCCCCTAAAGAGGGGCCTTTTTGGGGGCTTTCTCATTTTCAAAAACTCACCAAACTTGGCAGATGCATGGTGACTGTTTAAAAATTTTGTATTTTAAGGTCGTCACAAAAATCTAAAGAAAAATGCCTCAACGGCGCCACCTAGAAATTTTCAAAGGACCCTTTGCTATTCACTTACTTCGTCGTAGAGACATGAAATTTGGTACAGTTGTAGAGCTCAACAAGACGCTCAGAATTTACAATTAATGTCATAGTGCAAATATCACAGGAAGTTGGCCATTTTAGACTTAAAGTCTGATTTTGACCCAATTTTTGACGTTTATAGCATTGCTATTTGATGGATCTCCTCCTAGAGATTTTGAGCGATCGGCTTGAAACTCGGGCAGTCTGATCATAAGGCATGGCCAATCAAAAGTTATCAAAACGGTGAGTTTTTGAGCATGCTGAAGGGGCGTTGGCAGGGGTCAAAGTTCACCTATTCGCCACAAAAAATAAAAGTGTTATATCTCCTACACAGAAACACACAGAGGCACCAAACTTTCTGTGATTAATCATCATCAGGTCTCCTATAATATCCAATGGTCAAATGATGACATCACTTAGGCCACACCCCCTGACAACAGGAAGTGTCATGTTTTGCTGTAAACGGTCGCTATGTTACCCCTCTGAGCTAATCAACATGAAACTGTGTCCAGAGACAGAAAACATGTTGTTGTGTTGTGGATTCCAGCCCCAAGTCGATTCGATGGAGCAGGAGAGCGTGGCGGCGTGGTGAAGTCACCTCAAACGCCGCTGCCATACGTTTGGCTCTGAATTCCACATTTTTGGGCCGAGCTGCATAAAACTCACTTGGATGCATCCTTATCCACCCCCCAACAGGAATCCATAACAAATTTTGGTGGGCGTGACCTAATGCCTCAACGGCGCCACTTAGCAATTTTCAAAGGACCCTTTGCTATTCACTTACTTCATCGTAGAGACATGAGATTTGGTACAGTGGTAGAGCTCACCAAGACGCTCAGAATTTACAATTAATGTCATAGTGTAAATATCACAGGAAGTCGGCCATTTTAGATTGAATGTCTGATTTTGACCACATTTTTGACGTTTATAGCATTGGTATTTGATGGATCTCCTCCTAGAGATTTTTAGCGAGCGGCTTGAAACTCGGGCAGTCTGATCATAAGGCATGGCCAATTAAAAGTTATCAAAACGGTGAGTTTTTGAGCTTGTTGAAGGGGCATTAGCAAGGGTTAAAGTTCACCTACTCGCCACAAAAAATAAAACTGTTATATCTCCTACACAGAAACACACAGAGGCATCAAACTTTCAGTGATTGATCACCATCAGGTCTCCTATAATATCCAATGGTCAAATGATGACATTGCTTAGGCCACGCCCCCTGACAACAGGAAGTGTCATGTTTTGTTGTAAGCGGTCGCTATGTTACCCCTCTGAGCTAATCAACATGAAACTGTGTCCACAGACAGAACACATGTTGGTATGTTGTGGATTTCAGGCTCAACTGGATTGGATGGAGCAGGGGGGCGTGGCGGCGTGGCATATTCACCTCAAACGCTGCTGTCATACGTTTGGCTCTGAATTCCACAGTTTTTGGCCGAGCTGCTTAAAACTCATTTGGATGCATCCTTATCCACCCCCCAACAGGAATCCTTAACAAACTTTAGTGAGCAGGACTTAGTTTCTCTATAGCGCCACCAAGCAAATTTCAAAGGACCCTTTGGTATTCACTTACTTCATCGTAGAGTAATGAAATTTTGTACAGTTGTAGATCTCAGCAAGACGCTCAGAATTTACAATTAATGTCATACTGCAAGTATCACAGGAAGTAAGCCATTTTAGATTGAAATCTGAATTTTGATACCAAGTTGACATGTAAAGCATTTGTATTTGATCATACTTGTCCAGCAGGGGGCAGCAAGAGACCACAAATAAACCCCAAAGGAATTTCTCTTGGTAAGTAAGTGATCTTAACTCTTTGGTTTCCTTGTATATTTAAGTTGAACAGATATACAAATCCTGCTTGAAAACTGACAAACTCTTGTTCAATACATTTCAGTTTTTATTTATATAACGCCAAATCATGAAACATGTCATCAGGGGTGGATTGGGACAAAAAATTGGCCCTGGCATTTTGGATTAGACTGGCCCACCACATTTTTTTTGTGTACTGAATGTGTATACCAACTGTGCAATACCAACTGTGCAATACCTTGAAGTCAGGATAATGGAAATTAGTGAGAGTGGACACTTAAAATACTTCCAAAATCTTAATTTATTAACACTGTAAAATGTAAACTCCACCACAGCACAGCAACTATTCTTAGATCAGAGAGAGAGAGAGAGAAAGAGAGGTGTCACGGTCAATCACACATATTATCACGTTACATCATTATAAGAAGTTATTGTAAGTTGCTCATCAGATCTATTCAGTCTTCCAGATACTGTAGGGTAACATTGGACTAATGTGCACTCACTGTGTAAAAAAGGATGCCAATGACAAAATGAACCAGAGAAATGCCTCACTTGTCATCATGGAAAGAAAGAAAATATATAATAACATAATATAAATTTTGATTTACTCAGTCATTTGTAATAAGTATTTTATTTATCTAATTTCCTAATTTTTGATCATATTTTCTTTAAAATCGCAGACTTTTCGCTATTTTTCATGTAAATCCTTGGTGGCGCTTGATAGCGAAGCCGGTGAGGCCGCAGCGAGCTTGGCCTACCCTGGGATTGCGCAATCCCATGGTAACTGCGCTGACTTCCATTCTGTGAATGCATCTTCCTGTCTCTAGATCATAAATTCAATTGTTCAAACAGTTATGAACTGATTTTCCACAATTTAATATATGTGGAATTGTGTTTTGGTCATCAAACTGTGTGCAGATAACATGTTTTCGTGGTGCTGGCCGATCATAAACAGCAAAGAAGTGGTTGTAGGTGAGGCCAGCAGTTCCTTGGCCACTAGGCAGGGGGCGCTCAAGGGGCACCGCTCGTGATCCCCAAATAGTAGAGTCAAAACAAGTTATTGATGTTTTATTAGCGAGTTTTGCTAAACAAGTAAAGCACTAAAAAGACTAAACATACAGCTGGAACAGGACTGATCAGGGAAGGCTTTCCTCCCTGGCAGTGAGCTCCATTGAGACTGAGAGACTTTTAAAACTGAAGAAGATAAAGAGAACTTTTACCGGAAAATGATGATATTTTTGTTCAGAAAGAGCGCCACAGGGACTTAAATTATAAGTAGAGGTAAGACAGCGATACTTATTCATGTTTTGTTTTTGTGATAAAATCTGCGTAATGTGGGTTATAGTTTTAGAATGTGTTACAAATGCAGAAATCCATCATAACTCATAAACTGTTACCAATCAAATGACAATTTTTTTCATCAAAGAACCAATATTTTTCCATGTATCTTGGTGAATTTATTTGGCTCAATCAGTCTCCTTCAGCACTTTGCAACGAGTCTACTCTGTAGAGTGTATATATTTGTAAATCTGACTCTGATGACGTCAGTGCCTCACCAGCCATGAACCCTACCGCACGTTAGAGACTGACATTTTTTCGGGAATCCCGCGGGTCACGTGATTCCCACGGGAATCCCGCGGGATGGGAGTCAACATCAGTAAATATCACGTGATTGGGACGGTACAGGATTAAATATAAACGGGAGCAGACGGGAGCGGGAGTAAACCAACAACAGGTACAATTAACTAGGATCGAAGCCAAAAGATTAAATAAAATAGAAAATCAAAAATGTAGGTTCGCCGCCGCCATTTTGTAGTTTTTTTCCAAGAAACCGAAACTATAATGCTGGTCAAAGAACTACACGACCCAGAAGCCAACAGTGCATCCGGTTTATTTTTTCCGCCAGCGCTCAAAAAACAGCATGGGAGTGGGGGGGGGGGAGATCAACCGCTAGTGGCGAACTCAACCTGGAAAAGTTGGATCGGCAACGCAAAGTCAAAAGTAAGGACTTATTTATTAAACTCACAGCGCAACTGTAAAGTTGCAAATATTAACAAACTTGAGGAGAGTTGAATGTCACGGTGTTAACACTCAGTACCTGCTTGTAAAACGTGTTTCCTGGACTAATTTCCCAATGTGCAACAGTGTAATAATACGGCCAATAACTTAAAACTACTTTATTATTTTATTTAGTATTGTCTGAACAGTTGTGTCTTTTTCTGTTTTAACCCAATAACTGAACAATGTGTTAACACTTCTGTTTCACTTTTTAACAAAAGCAAAACACGTCTACTTCCATGTCTGGTCGGGTAAACATGAGACGGAGCCGACTGGACCGGCTGTTCCTGGGTCCAGTTAGCTCCGCCTCCAGCTCCGCATCATCCCCGAAAATTAACATAATCTCACTTTTAACTTTTGATAAAAGTTGACAGATCTGTCTAAGAATGTGTTTAATGTTCAATGAATGTATTGGTTCTGATAGTAAACCCTAATTAGTTTGTGGATATTTTATTGCAAATGGAAAAATACTAATATGCTTGAATGATATTCAACTTTTTTGTAATTTTTTGTTTTACTAAACTGAGTTTTTGAACCACTTCGGTACATTATCTAAATTGTGACAGTAATGCCTTTATGCACTTTTTTCTTAACTGAGTATAGATCTCTTTCTCGGTGCATTATTCTTTAGTTTCAGCAATTTGAAATGTAAAAGTAACTTCATTGTTCATGTGAAACAATTACTTAATGAATTAGTAAAAAGCAACATTGTACATTTTGTTTATTCAACTAAGATAGGCATGGTCTGTTTCCGTGTTTGTTACTTTATTTATTTATTTATTATTATTCCTTTCACTTTAACTGGCCTTTACTACAGCTAAAACAGGAACTTAACTGACCCTTCATAGACATTCAGGTTTAATGTATTTCCAGAAAACTTAATGAAGACAACAAGAATGGGAGTAGGGCAGGAGCGGGAGTCATTCTGGGTGGGAGCGGGATGGGAGTGGGAGTAATTTTACCAGGAGCGGGACGGGACAGGATTTTTTTTTCTACTCTGGCCCGGGATTGGGACGGGACACAATTTTTATCAGTGGGAGTGGGACGGGACAGGAGTGAAAATCCACTCCCGTGTCACTCTCTACCGCACGTCACTGACTACAACCACCACCATATTTTACACCAGACACCGGAGCAGATGAAGGGCCTGCTGTTGGGAACATGTCAGTCAGTTTGACACATTTCGCAGCATCCGTTTGAAGAACTCGTTTCTTTTTTTCGTGCAGTTTCTCTGCGCCTCCCTTGCGTTTCTTATCCATTACTACTGTGAACACCGCTGCACAAAGTTCCACATGGAGCGTGAAGGTGTTTTTCTACTTTATGATTGGCCTAGCCCTTTAGACTGTCAGGGATGATAACCAATGGGCTGCAGTAGCCTGTGGTAAGGGCTGGATGATCGGAACAGACTCTTGCGCTGCTGATATTTTTCTTCATGCATTATGCAAATATAACGAGGCAGATATATAAAATAATAATAATATTAATAATAATAATACATATTATTAATATACATGTCGGGTCTGCCGGCCTGCATGTCATCTAAAGGCAGTTTACAATGTCAAAATCAATCAGATTATACATATTAAGTCAGATTATCCAGATTGGTAAAAGAAATTCCTATATAAGGGAACCAGTTGATTTCATCAAAGTCGTAACAAGCAGCATTGACTCCTGAAGAAGCGTAGAGCCACAGGGAGAGTCGTTTGCATTGTACATGGCTTAGCAGCAATCCCTCATACTGATCAAGCATGAAGTGACAGCAGAAGGAAAAACTCCCCATTAACAGGAAGGAAAAACCTCCAGCCGAACCGGGCTCAGTATGAACGGTAATCTGCCTTGACCGACTGGGGGTTACAAAAGAGAGAGAAGAGACACAACAAGACAGACAAAAAAGCACAGAAGCACACATTGATCCAGTAATGTGTTTTACATTAGATGGTAATAGCAGGTGATCTGTCTTCCCTGAATGATGTCACAGCTAACAGAACGCCAGACCAGGGGTACCTACTATGAAGAAAAAATAGAAAAAACAAAAAGGTAAAAGCTGAAATGACAACAGTCATGCAAAATTGAAGAACAATAGACCCTGATGTCCTCCAGCAGCCTAAGCCTATAGCAGCATAACTATAGAGGTAGCTCGGGGTAACATGAACCACTCTAACTATAATCTTTGTCAAAAAGGAAAGTCCCAAGAGCCAGCTTCTAGTGGAGGAGTTCAAGTATCTTGGGGTCTTGTTCACGAATGAGGGGAAGATGGAGCGGGAGATCGACAGGCGGATTGGTGCGACGTCTGCTGTGAAGCGTGCGCTGTATCGATCCGTTGTGGTGAAGAGAGAGCTGAGCCAAAAGGCCAAGCTCTCGATTTACCAGTCGATCTACGTTCCTACCCTCATCTATGGTCACGAGCTTTGGGTCGTGACCGAAAGAACGAAATCCCGGATACAAGCGGCCAAAATGAGTTTTCTCCATAGTGTGTCTGGGCTCTCCCTTAGAGATAGGGTGAGGAGCTCAGTCATCCGGGGAGGACTCAGAGTAGAGCCGCTGCTCCTCCACATTGAGAGGAGCCAGTTGAGGTGGATCGGGCATCTGGTTAGGATGCCTCCTGGACGCCTCCCTGATGAGGTGTTCTTGGCACGTCCCACCGGGAGGAGGCCCAGAGGAAGACCCAGGACACGCTGGAGAGACTATGCTGGCCTGGGAACGCTTTGGGATTCCCCCGGAGGAAGTGGCCCAAGTGGCTGGGGAGAGGAAGGTCTGGGGCTCCCTCTTGAAGCTGCCCCTGCGACCTGACCCCGGATAAGTGGAAGACGATGGATGGATGGAAAAAGGAAAGTTTTAGGATTAGTCTTAAAAGTAGACAGGGTGTCTGCGTCACGGACCAAAACTGGGAGTTTGTTCCACTGGAGAGGAGCCTGATAACTAAAGGATCTGCCTACCATTCTGGTTTTACAGACTTTAGGAACCACTAGCAGACCTGCTTTCTGAGAGTGAAGTGGTCTGTTAGAAATTACTAAAGTTTGTACACAACATACACATGTGGAATATTGCTAACGTGTTACTTTAGCAATTTTCCAATTGCCAAAGTGTTACTTTTACATTATTACTTTTGGGTGTGTATCCACCAATTTAACTGTCAAACTTTCATAAAAGCTGTCTTAATGCAAGAAACGAAACCCTTAAACACATGAAATAATTAACTTTAAATAACTAAAAAGGTTTTGTTAACTTTTCACATGAAGCTGGATTAACAGCTAGTAAGATACCTTTGATTAAGTTGGTATACTAATGTTTAAACCAGGGGTGTCAAACGTACGGCCTGCGGGCCGGATCTGGCCCGCCGAACGATTTAGTCCGGCCCGGTGGCCAAATGCATTTTTATTATTCAACGGCTGTGTCTCCTCGGTGCATCGACCGATCTGCACCAGATTTTTTGTGAGTCGTGGGGGAGCGCTGCCCAACGCATACGTGTGTATGGCATGGTAGACGGGTGAGGAAAATGCATGACAGCTTCTGCGGTGGCTGGCGGCGGGAGGTGCGCGTACCCTAGCGGTGGCCCTTAGGCCAGAGCGGCGCTTGGCTGCGAGGGCCGATCATCACCGCTTGCGGTTTTAATTAGGCCCGAGCAGCTAAGCGCTGCGAAGGCCTATTGTATCTGTAGTGTTAATTATTATTAGGCCCGAGCAGCGAAGCGCTGCGAAGGCCTATTGTTTCTGTGTTGTTTCTTATTATTATTATTATTATTATTATTATTATTATTATTATTTTTATTCTGCCCCCCTAAAGAGGGGCCTTTTTGGGGGCTTTATCATATTCAAAAACTCACCAAACTTGGCAGATGCATGAAGACTGTTTAAAAATTTTATATTTTAAGGTCATCACAAAAATCTAACGGAAAATGCCTCAACGGCGCCACCTAGCAATTTTCAAAGGACCCTTTGCTATTCACTTACTTCATCGTAGAGACGTGAAATTTGGTACAGTTGTAGAGCTCACCAAGACGTTCAGAATTTATAATTAATGTCATAGTGCAAATATCACAGGAAGTCGGCCATTTTAGATTGAAGGTGTGATTTTGACCCCATTTTTGACGTTTACAGCATTGGTATTTGATCGAACTCCTCCTAGGGATTTTGAGCGAGCGACTTGAAACTCGGTCAGTCTGATCATAAGGCATGGCCAATTAAAAGTTATCAAAACGGTGAGTTTTTGAGCATGTTGAAGGGGCGTTAGCAGGGGTCAAAGTTCACCTACTCGCCACAAAAAATAAAACTGTTATATCTCCTACACAGAAACACACAGAGGCACCAAACCTTCTGTGATTGATCATCATTGGGTCTTCTTTAATATCCGATGGTCAAATGATGACATCACTTAGGCCACGCCCCCTGACAACAGGAAGTGTCATGTTTTGCTGTAAACGGTCGCTATGTTACCCCTCTGAGCTAATCAACGTGAAACTGTGTCCAGAGACAGAAGACATGTTGGTGTGTTGTGGATTCCAGCCCCAAGTGGATTCGATGGAGCAGGGGGGCGTGGCGGCGTGGTGAAGTCACCTCAAACGCCGCTGCCATACGTTTGGCTCTGAATTCCACATTTCTGGGCCGAGCTGCTTAAAAGTCACTTGGATGCATCCTTATCTAGCCCCCGACAGGAATCCATAACAAACTTTGGTGGGCGTGACCTAATGCCTCAACGGCGCCACCTCGCAATTTTCAAAGGACCCTTTGCTATTCACTTACTTCATCGTAGAGACATTAGATTTGGTACAGTGGTAGAGCTCACCAAGACGCTCAGAATTTACAATTAATGCCATAGTGTAAATATCACAGGAAGTTGGCCATTTTAGATTGAATGTCTGATTTTGACCCCATTTTTGACGTTTATACCATTGGTATTTGATGGATCTCCTCCTAGAGATTTTTAGCGAGCGGCTTGAAACTCGGGCAGTCTGATCATAAGGCATGGCCAATTAAAAGTTATCAAAACGGTGAGTTTTTGAGCTTGTTGAAGGGGCATTAGCAGGGGTCATGTCATGTTTTGTTGTAAGCGGTCGCTATGTTACCCCTCTGAGCTAATCAACATGAAACTGTGTCCACAGACAGAACACATGTTGGTATGTTGTGGATTTCAGGCTCAACTGGATTCGATGGAGCAGGGGGGCGTGGCGGCGTGGCATATTCACCTCAAACGCTGCTGTCATACGTTTGGCTCTGAATTCCACAGTTTTGGGGCGAGCTGCCTAAAACTCATTTGGATGCATCCTTATCCACCCCCCAACAGGAATCCATAACAAACTTTAGTGAGCAGGACTTAGTTTCTCTATAGCGCCACCAAGCAATTTTCAAAGGACCTTTTGCTATTCACTTACTTCATCGTAGAGTAATGAAATTTTGTACAGTTGTAGATCTCAGCAAGATGCTCAGAATTTACAATTAATGTCATAGTGCAAGTATCACAGGAAGTAAGCCATTTTAGATTGAAATCTGAATTTTGACACCATGTTGACATGGTATCAAATACCATCATCATCCAGCAGGGGGCAGCAAGAGACCACAAATAAACCCCAAAGGAATTTCTCTTGGTAAGTAAGTGATCTTAACTCTTTGGTTTCCTTATATATTATGTTGAACAGATATACAAATCCTGCTTGAAAACTGACAAACTCTTGTTCAATACATTTCAGTTTTTATTTATATAGCGCCAAATCATGAAACATGTCATCAGGGGTGGATTGGGACAAAAAGTTGGCCCTGGCATTTTGGATTAGACTGGCCCACCACATTATTTTTGTGTACTGAATGTGTATACCAACTGTGCAATACCAACTGTGCAATACCTTGAGGTCAGGATAATGGAGAGTGGACACTTAAAATACTTCCAAAATCTTAATTTATTAACACTGTAAAATGTAAACTCCACCACAGCACAGCAACTATTAGATCAGAGAGAGAGAGAGAGAAAGAGAGGTGTCACGGTCAATCACACATATTATCACGTTACATCATTATAAGAAGTTATTGTAAGTTGCTCATCAGATCTATTCAGTCTTCCAGATACTGTAGGGTAACATTGGACTAATGTGCACTCACTGTGTAAAAAAGGATGCCAATGACAAAATGAACCAGAGAAATGCCTCACTTGTCATCATGGAAAGAAGGAAAATATATAATAACATAATATAAATTTTGATTTACTCAGTCATTTGTAATAAGTATTTTATTTATCTAATTTCCTAATTTTTGATCATATTTTCTTTAAAATCGCAGACTTTTTGCTATTTTTCATGTAAATCCTTGGTGGCGCTTCATAGCGAAGCCGGTGAGGCCGCAGCGAGCTTGGCCTCCCCTGGGATTGCGCAATCCCATGTTAACTGTGCTGACTTCCATTCTGTGAATGCATCTTCCTGTCTCTAGATCATAAATTCAATTGTTCAAACAGTTATGAACTGATTTTCCACAATTTAATATATGTGGATTACGAATTGTGTTTTGGTCATCAAACTGTGTGCAGATAACATGTTTTCGTGGTGCTGGCCGATCATAAACAGCAAAGAACTGGTTGTAGGTGAGGCCGGCAGTTCCTTGGCCGCTAGGCAGGGGGCGCTCAAGGGGCACCGCTCGTGATCCCCAAATAGTAGAGTCAAAACAAGTTATTGATGTTTTATTAGCGAGCTTTGCTAAACAAGTAAAGCACTAAAAAGACTCTAAACATACAGCTGGAACAGGACTGATCAGGGAAGGCTTTCCTCCCTGGCAGTGAGCTCCACTGAGACTAAGAGAGTTTTAAATCTGAAGAAGATAAATATAACTTTTACCGGAAAATGATGATATTTTTGTTCAGAAAGAGCGCCGCAGGGACTTAAATTATAAGTAGAGGTAAGACAGCGATACTTATTCATGTTTTGTTTTTGTGATAAAATTTGCGTAATGTGGGTTATAGTTTTAGAATGTGTTACAAATGCAGAAATCCATCATAACTCATAAACTGCTACCAATCAAATGACAATTTTTTTTTCATCAAAGAACAAATATTTTTCCATGTATCTTGGTGAATTTATTTGGCTCAATCAGTCTCCTTCAGCACTTTGCAACGAGTCTACTCTGTAGAGTGTATATATTTGTAAATCTGACTCTGATGACGTCAGTGCCTCACCAGCTATGAACCCTACCGCACGTCACTGACTACAACCACCACCACCATATTTTACATCAGACACCGGAGCAGATGAAGGCCTGCTGTAGGGAACATGTCAGTGAGTTTGACACATTTCGCAGCGTCCGTTTGAAGAAATCGTTTCTTTTTTTCGTGCAGTTTCTCTGCGCCTCCCATTACTATGTGAACACCGCTGCACAAAGTTCCACATGGAGCGTGAAGGTGTTTTTCTACTTTATGATTGGCCTAGCCCTTTAGACGCAATAGAAAAGCGTGTGTGCAGAGTTGGTGAATAGGTTGGATTTGGAGCGGCGCGGAAAACAAAACATAAACTATATTGGATTTGGAAAAGGCGGATTTTGGCATAAACTGGTATGTGAATGGTTCTGGTGGAAGAGGGGAGCGGACAACGAGCAGCTCGTTAAGGGGTGACGTTGCACTCTAGCATCAGGGAAAGGCTGACTGCACGCAGGGATTAGCCAAACCAGAAGCAGCTGTTGTCCGGGAGTGCAGCGGGTTTAATTTACCACCAAGTAACACGTTTAAGTTAAATGTTAAATGTGAAGAGGTGAATTAACCTTGCTAAGCTTTAAGGGACTCAATAAGTGCTTGAAGGATAACCTGCTGCACTGTACATACAAGTCAGGTATACACAAGTTAAAAGTTAAACTCAAGTTAAAAAAAATATATGCATTTTGTTTGTTTTATCTCATTTAAGGAAGTTGATTCCAGCTAACTTAAGACAGATACGAGTGTTTTTTGTTTGTTGGTTTTATTAAGGGTAACCAAGGTACGGAAAAGGAAAGTTTTGTGATTTGGTTTTACATGGAAATAGTTTCTCTGTCTTGTAATAGTTGAAAGATTTATTATTCAGATTAAGGTGTTTGTAACTTCACAACTAAGTTGATCTTTAACTAGAGAAATAATTTAAGTTTGTGAACACATTTAAAGGGTGTTTGTTTAAATTAGGCTAAATCTACATACTTCTAATGTAAAGATAATTAAGCTAAAGTTAAACAATAAACCCCAAAGGATCTAAACAAAATGGACAATGACATGGCCATGCAGGAAGACTGTGACACTGAAGCTGTGAAGTTGCTACAAGAAGGAAATCATAAAGAGGTGACCACAAGTGAAGCTTTTTCAGTAGAAGGCTTTAGGAAAAGTGCAAGACAGAAAAAAACTCCATGAAAAGGGTCAAGTGCTGCGTGAAGAAAAGATGAACAGACTTCATTCTCGTTTCAAGCTCAGTTATGACAAATGGAAAACTGCTGCTAAACAAGCCAAAAGAGCTCTTGATGCATCTATAAAAACAAGTTTGCACAGAAGCTGGTTCTTTGTGCACTTCAACAACTTCCCAAAGTTCCAAACAGTCAAGTAGTGCGCGTTCAAGCCACTCAAGTAAGCTGTCTGTCAAAAGGCAAGAAGCAGCAGCAGAACTGCTGCTTCTTGCAGCAGTTCTGCTGCTATAACTCTTTACTATATATATGCTTCCGATTGGCAAAATTATCAGACAGCATGGGATTAATTTCCACTGTTATGCTGATGACACTCAGCTATATTTATCCATAAATCCTGATGAATCCAGTCAATTACTTCGACTGCAGTCATGTCTTGATGACATCAAAAGCTGGATGACTTTAAATTTCCTGCATCTAAATTCTGACAAGACCGAAGTTGTAATCTTTGGGCCAGAGTCCTCAAAAAATAAACTTCTTAACCAATCACTTAATCTGGGTGGCATTAACTTGGCCTCTGGTAATAAAGTAAAAAATCTTGGTGTTATTTTTGAACAAGACATGTCATTTAAATCCCATATTAAACAGGTTTCCAGAGTTTCCTTTTTTCACCTCAGGAATATCGCCAAAATTAGAAACGTTCTGTCCAGGATTGATGCTGAAAAACTAGTCCATGCATTTGTTACTTCAAGGCTGGACTATTGTAATTCTTTACTATCAGGAAGTCCACAAAATGCAGTTCAAAGTCTTCAGCTGATCCAAAATGCTGCAGCAAGAGTTCTGATGAAAATCAACAAGAGGGATAATATTTCTCATATTTTAGCTTCCCTTCATTGGCTTCCTGTTAAATCAAGAATAGAATTTAAAATTCTAAGATGTTAAAGTGCTCTGTGCTGGATGATCTTCACTATGACCCTGTAAATTAGCCCAATAGTTTACAGATAACTGAATTCTTCTCAATGTCAGGAAGTCTGAACAACAACAACTCTTAATGCATCACGTGACTTTTGGCACAAATTTACCGCAGCAGGGGTGGCCTTGTTTCGTAGTGGAGCAGAGGCTGTTTTGTGCGAGCGGAGACTATTTTGTACTGGGGGAAAACTTATAAATGATATTTTGAGTGCAAGGTTGGCGGACAGTTTGCAAAACAATTTATATTTGTGTGCAACACCTTTTTTGTGTACAACCTTTTGGCAGGAAACTATCTCCATAACTCTTGCTGCAGCATTTTGGATCAGCTGAAGACTTTGAACTGCATTTCAACCAGTAAACTAATGTTTAAACCGGGGGTGTCAAACGTACGGCCCGCCGAACGATTTAGTCTGGCCCGGTGGCTAAATGCATTATCATTATCATTTCCATCTTACTAATTTTAACTGACACATCAATGTCTTTTCTTGTTGTAGCCTCCTTTGCAGCCTTATCTGCCATTTCATTTCCTTTAACTCCCATATGTGCTGGTACCCACAAAAATATGACTGTAATGTCCATCATTTGAATTCTGTATAATGTTTGCTGGATTTCTATCAAAATATCTGGTCTACTGTTTGAGTGTTTTATCAGTAAACTGATTAGTGATGAAGATGAATCTGAACAAATAATCACTCTCAGAGGTCTTATTTCTTCTACCCATTGCACTGCAAACAGAATTGCTAGCATTTCTCCTGTGTATACTGATATATTATCACTTGTCCTCTTTCCTACTGTAATATGAAACTCTGGAACAATAAAAGATACTCCTATCTTGTTATCTAAACTTTTTTGATGCATCTGTGTAGATCTGAATGAAACTGTAGTAACTATTAATATATTCCTGTATTGTATTTGAATTTAAAACAAACCCCCTGACCTTATTTCCCTTTCGTAATAGTGTTAGATCTACTTTAGCTTCAGGTAGTATCCAAGGTTGTACTGCTGGCAGTGGTACTGTTGAACTGAACATTAAATCAGTTAATTCTAATTCCATTGCTTTTTGTCTAACTGTCTACCCAAAGCTTTTTCTCTCCCTCTTCTCCATTTCCCAACAAGATGTTAAAGTGCTCTGTGCTGGATGAACTTCACTATTACCCTGTAAATTAGCCCAATAGTTTAGAGATAACTGAATTCTTCTCAATGTCGGGAAGTCTGAACAACAACTCTTAATGCATCACGTGACCTTTGGCACAAATTTACCGCAGCGTGGGTGGGATTGTTTCCTAGTCGAGCAGAGACTGTTTTGTGCGTGCAGAGACCATTTTGTACTGGAGGAAAACTTATAAATGATATTTTGAGTGCAAGCTTGGCGGACAGTTTGCAAAACAACTTTTTTTGTGTGAAACACATCTTTTTGTGTGCAAAACAAGTTTTATTTGTGTGCAACACCTTTTCTGTTTACAACCTTTTGGCAGGAAACTATCTCCATAACTCTTGCTGCAGCATTTTGGATCGGCTGAAGACTTTGAACTGCATTTCAACCAGTAAACTAATGTTTAAACCAGGGGTGTCAAACGTACGGCCCGCCGAACGATTTGGTCCGGCCCGGTGGCCAAATGTAATATCATTATTCAACGGCTGTATCTCCTCGCTGCATCAACCGATCTGCACCTGATTTCACTGCCGAACGGGTTCGTGTGAATTGCCCGGTGGACGGGCGGGGAAAATGCGTGACAGCTTCTGCGGTGGCTGGTGGCAGGCGGTGCGCGTACCCCAGCGGTGCTTGGCTGCGAGGGCCGCTCATCGCCGCTTGCGGCTTTAATTATTATTATTATTATTCTGCCCCCCTAAAGAGGGGCCTTTTTGGGGGCTTTCTCATTTTCAAAAACTCACCAAACTTGGCAGATGCATGGTGACTGTTTAAAAATTTTGTATTTTAAGGTCGTCACAAAAATCTAAAGAAAAATGCCTCAACGGCGCCACCTAGAAATTTTCAAAGGACCCTTTGCTATTCACTTACTTCGTCGTAGAGACATGAAATTTGGTACAGTTGTAGAGCTCAACAAGACGCTCAGAATTTACAATTAATGTCATAGTGCAAATATCACAGGAAGTTGGCCATTTTAGACTTAAAGTCTGATTTTGACCCAATTTTTGACGTTTATAGCATTGCTATTTGATGGATCTCCTCCTAGAGATTTTGAGCGATCGGCTTGAAACTCGGGCAGTCTGATCATAAGGCATGGCCAATCAAAAGTTATCAAAACGGTGAGTTTTTGAGCATGCTGAAGGGGCGTTGGCAGGGGTCAAAGTTCACCTATTCGCCACAAAAAATAAAAGTGTTATATCTCCTACACAGAAACACACAGAGGCACCAAACTTTCTGTGATTAATCATCATCAGGTCTCCTATAATATCCAATGGTCAAATGATGACATCACTTAGGCCACACCCCCTGACAACAGGAAGTGTCATGTTTTGCTGTAAACGGTCGCTATCTTACCCCTCTGAGCTAATCAACATGAAACTATGTCCAGAGACAGAAGACATGTTGTTGTGTTGTGGATTCCAGCCCCTAGTCGATTCGATGGAGCAGGAGAGCGTGGCGGCGTGGTGAAGTCACCTCAAACGCCGCTGCCATACGTTTGGCTCTGAATTCCACATTTTTGGGCCGAGCTGCATAAAACTCACTTGGATGCATCCTTATCCACCCCCCAACAGGAATCCATAACAAATTTTGGTGGGCGTGACCTAATGCCTCAACGGCGCCACTTAGCAATTTTCAAAGGACCCTTTGCTATTCACTTACTTCATCGTAGAGACATGAGATTTGGTACAGTGGTAGAGCTCACCAAGACGCTCAGAATTTACAATTAATGTCATAGTGTAAATATCACAGGAAGTCGGCCATTTTAGATTGAATGTCTGATTTTGACCACATTTTTGACGTTTATAGCATTGGTATTTGATGGATCTCCTCCTAGAGATTTTTAGCGAGCGGCTTGAAACTCGGGCAGTCTGATCATAAGGCATGGCCAATTAAAAGTTATCAAAACGGTGAGTTTTTGAGCTTGTTGAAGGGGCATTAGCAAGGGTTAAAGTTCACCTACTCGCCACAAAAAATAAAACTGTTATATCTCCTACACAGAAACACACAGAGGCATCAAACTTTCAGTGATTGATCACCATCAGGTCTCCTATAATATCCAATGGTCAAATGATGACATTGCTTAGGCCACGCCCCCTGACAACAGGAAGTGTCATGTTTTGTTGTAAGCGGTCGCTATGTTACCCCTCTGAGCTAATCAACATGAAACTGTGTCCACAGACAGAACACATGTTGGTATGTTGTGGATTTCAGGCTCAACTGGATTGGATGGAGCAGGGGGGCGTGGCGGCGTGGCATATTCACCTCAAACGCTGCTGTCATACGTTTGGCTCTGAATTCCACAGTTTTGGGCCGAGCTGCTTAAAACTCATTTGGATGCATCCTTATCCACCCCCCAACAGGAATCCTTAACAAACTTTAGTGAGCAGGACTTAGTTTCTCTATAGCGCCACCAAGCAAATTTCAAAGGACCCTTTGGTATTCACTTACTTCATCGTAGAGTAATGAAATTTTGTACAGTTGTAGATCTCAGCAAGACGCTCAGAATTTACAATTAATGTCATACTGCAAGTATCACAGGAAGTAAGCCATTTTAGATTGAAATCTGAATTTTGATACCAAGTTGACATGTAAAGCATATGTATTTGATCATACTTGTCCAGCAGGGGGCAGCAAGAGACCACAAATAAACCCCAAAGGAATTTCTCTTGGTAAGTAAGTGATCTTAACTCTTTGGTTTCCTTGTATATTTAAGTTGAACAGATATACAAATCCTGCTTGAAAACTGACAAACTCTTGTTCAATACATTTCAGTTTTTATTTATATAACGCCAAATCATGAAACATGTCATCAGGGGTGGATTGGGACAAAAAATTGGCCCTGGCATTTTGGATTAGACTGGCCCACCACATTTTTTTTGTGTACTGAATGTGTATACCAACTGTGCAATACCAACTGTGCAATACCTTGAAGTCAGGATAATGGAAATTAGTGAGAGTGGACACTTAAAATACTTCCAAAATCTTAATTTATTAACACTGTAAAATGTAAACTCCACCACAGCACAGCAACTATTCTTAGATCAGAGAGAGAGAGAGAGAAAGAGAGGTGTCACGGTCAATCACACATATTATCACGTTACATCATTATAAGAAGTTATTGTAAGTTGCTCATCAGATCTATTCAGTCTTCCAGATACTGTAGGGTAACATTGGACTAATGTGCACTCACTGTGTAAAAAAGGATGCCAATGACAAAATGAACCAGAGAAATGCCTCACTTGTCATCATGGAAAGAAAGAAAATATATAATAACATAATATAAATTTTGATTTACTCAGTCATTTGTAATAAGTATTTTATTTATCTAATTTCCTAATTTTTGATCATATTTTCTTTAAAATCGCAGACTTTTCGCTATTTTTCATGTAAATCCTTGGTGGCGCTTGATAGCGAAGCCGGTGAGGCCGCAGCGAGCTTGGCCTACCCTGGGATTGCGCAATCCCATGGTAACTGCGCTGACTTCCATTCTGTGAATGCATCTTCCTGTCTCTAGATCATAAATTCAATTGTTCAAACAGTTATGAACTGATTTTCCACAATTTAATATATGTGGATTACGAATTGTGTTTTGGTCATCAAACTGTGTGCAGATAACATGTTTTCGTGGTGCTGGCAGATCATAAACAGCAAAGAAGTGGTTGTAGGTGAGGCCAGCAGTTCCTTGGCCACTAGGCAGGGGGCGCTCAAGGGGCACCGCTCGTGATCCCCAAATAGTAGAGTCAAAACAAGTTATTGATGTTTTATTAGCGAGTTTTGCTAAACAAGTAAAGCACTAAAAAGACTAAACATACAGCTGGAACAGGACTGATCAGGGAAGGCTTTCCTCCCTGGCAGTGAGCTCCATTGAGACTGAGAGACTTTTAAAACTGAAGAAGATAAAGAGAACTTTTACCGGAAAATGATGATATTTTTGTTCAGAAAGAGCGCCACAGGGACTTAAATTATAAGTAGAGGTAAGACAGCGATACTTATTCATGTTTTGTTTTTGTGATAAAATCTGCGTAATGTGGGTTATAGTTTTAGAATGTGTTACAAATGCAGAAATCCATCATAACTCATAAACTGTTACCAATCAAATGACAATTTTTTTCATCAAAGAACCAATATTTTTCCATGTATCTTGGTGAATTTATTTGGCTCAATCAGTCTCCTTCAGCACTTTGCAACGAGTCTACTCTGTAGAGTGTATATATTTGTAAATCTGACTCTGATGACGTCAGTGCCTCACCAGCCATGAACCCTACCGCACGTTAGAGACTGACATTTTTTCGGGAATCCCGCGGGTCACGTGATTCCCACGGGAATCCCGCGGGATGGGAGTCAACATCAGTAAATATCACGTGATTGGGACGGTACAGGATTAAATATAAACGGGAGCAGACGGGAGCGGGAGTAAACCAACAACAGGTACAATTAACTAGGATCGAAGCCAAAAGATTAAATAAAATAGAAAATCAAAAATGTAGGTTCGCCGCCGCCATTTTGTAGTTTTTTTCCAAGAAACCGAAACTATAATGCTGGTCAAAGAACTACACGACCCAGAAGCCAACAGTGCATCCGGTTTATTTTTTCCGCCAGCGCTCAAAAAACAGAATGGGAGTGGGGGGGGGGGATCAACCGCTAGTGGCGAACTCAACCTGGAAAAGTTGGATCGGCAACGCAAAGTCAAAAGTAAGGACTTATTTATTAAACTCACAGCGCAACTGTAAAGTTGCAAATATTAACAAACTTGAGGAGAGTTGAATGTCACGGTGTTAACACTCAGTACCTGCTTGTAAAACGTGTTTCCTGGACTAATTTCCCAATGTGCAACAGTGTAATAATACGGCCAATAACTTAAAACTACTTTATTATTTTATTTAGTATTGTCTGAACAGTTGTGTTTTTTTCTGTTTTAACCCAATAACTGAACAATGTGTTAACACTTCTGTTTCACTATTTAACAAAAGAAAAACATGTACTTCCATGTCTGGTCGGGTAAAAATGAGACGGAGCCGACTGGACCGGCTGTTCCTGGGTCCAGTTAGCTCCGCCTCCAGCTCCGCATCATCCCCGAAAATTAACATAATCTCACTTTTAACTTTTGATAAAAGTTGACAGATCTGTCTAAGAATGTGTTTAATGTTCAATGAATGTATTGGTTCTGATAGTAAACCCTAATTAGTTTGTGGATATTTTATTGCAAATGGAAAAATACTAATATGCTTGAATGATATTCAACTTTTTTGTAATTTTTTGTTTTACTAAACTGAGTTTTTGAACCACTTCGGTACATTATCTAAATTGTGACAGTAATGCCTTTATGCACTTTTTTCTTAACTGAGTATAGATCTCTTTCTCGGTGCATTATTCTTTAGTTTCAGCAATTTGAAATGTAAAAGTAACTTCATTGTTCATGTGAAACAATTACTTAATGAATTAGTAAAAAGCAACATTGTACATTTTGTTTATTCAACTAAGATAGGCATGGTCTGTTTCCGTGTTTGTTACTTTATTTATTTATTTATTATTATTCCTTTCACTTTAACTGGCCTTTACTACAGCTAAAACAGGAACTTAACTGACCCTTCATAGACATTCAGGTTTAATGTATTTCCAGAAAACTTAATGAAGACAACAAGAATGGGAGTAGGGCAGGAGCGGGAGTCATTCTGAGTGGGAGCGGGATGGGAGTGGGAGTAATTTTACCAGGAGCGGGACGGGACAGGATTTTTTTTTCTACTCTGGCCCGGGATTGGGACGGGACACAATTTTTATCAGTGGGAGTGGGACGGGACAGGAGTGAAAATCCACTCCCGTGTCACTCTCTACCGCACGTCACTGACTACAACCACCACCATATTTTACACCAGACACCGGAGCAGATGAAGGGCCTGCTGTTGGGAACATGTCAGTCAGTTTGACACATTTCGCAGCATCCGTTTGAAGAACTCGTTTCTTTTTTTCGTGCAGTTTCTCTGCGCCTCCCTTGCGTTTCTTATCCATTACTACTGTGAACACCGCTGCACAAAGTTCCACATGGAGCGTGAAGGTGTTTTTCTACTTTATGATTGGCCTAGCCCTTTAGACTGTCAGGGATGATAACCAATGGGCTGCAGTAGCCTGTGGTAAGGGCTGGATGATCGGAACAGACTCTTGCGCTGCTGATATTTTTCTTCATGCATTATGCAAATATAACGAGGCAGATATATAAAATAATAATAATATTAATAATAATAATACATATTATTAATATACATGTCGGGTCTGCCGGCCTGCATGTCATCTAAAGGCAGTTTACAATGTCAAAATCAATCAGATTATACATATTAAGTCAGATTATCCAGATTGGTAAAAGAAATTCCTATATAAGGGAACCAGTTGATTTCATCAAAGTCGTAACAAGCAGCATTGACTCCTGAAGAAGCGTAGAGCCACAGGGAGAGTCGTTTGCATTGTACATGGCTTAGCAGCAATCCCTCATACTGATCAAGCATGAAGTGACAGCAGAAGGAAAAACTCCCCATTAACAGGAAGGAAAAACCTCCAGCCGAACCGGGCTCAGTATGAACGGTAATCTGCCTTGACCGACTGGGGGTTACAAAAGAGAGAGAAGAGACACAACAAGACAGACAAAAAAGCACAGAAGCACACATTGATCCAGTAATGTGTTTTACATTAGATGGTAATAGCAGGTGATCTGTCTTCCCTGAATGATGTCACAGCTAACAGAACGCCAGACCAGGGGTACCTACTATGAAGAAAAAATAGAAAAAACAAAAAGGTAAAAGCTGAAATGACAACAGTCATGCAAAATTGAAGAACAATAGACCCTGATGTCCTCCAGCAGCCTAAGCCTATAGCAGCATAACTATAGAGGTAGCTCGGGGTAACATGAACCACTCTAACTATAATCTTTGTCAAAAAGGAAAGTCCCAAGAGCCAGCTTCTAGTGGAGGAGTTCAAGTATCTTGGGGTCTTGTTCACGAATGAGGGGAAGATGGAGCGGGAGATCGACAGGCGGATTGGTGCGACGTCTGCTGTGAAGCGTGCGCTGTACCGATCCGTTGTGGTGAAGAGAGAGCTGAGCCAAAAGGCCAAGCTCTCGATTTACCAGTCGATCTACGTTCCTACCCTCATCTATGGTCACGAGCTTTGGGTCGTGACCGAAAGAACGAAATCCCGGATACAAGCGGCCAAAATGAGTTTTCTCCATAGTGTGTCTGGGCTCTCCCTTAGAGATAGGGTGAGGAGCTCAGTCATCCGGGGAGGACTCAGAGTAGAGCCGCTGCTCCTCCACATTGAGAGGAGCCAGTTGAGGTGGATCGGGCATCTGGTTAGGATGCCTCCTGGACGCCTCCCTGATGAGGTGTTCTTGGCACGTCCCACCGGGAGGAGGCCCAGAGGAAGACCCAGGACACGCTGGAGAGACTATGCTGGCCTGGGAACGCTTTGGGATTCCCCCGGAGGAAGTGGCCCAAGTGGCTGGGGAGAGGAAGGTCTGGGGCTCCCTCTTGAAGCTGCCCCTGCGACCTGACCCCGGATAAGTGGAAGACGATGGATGGATGGAAAAAGGAAAGTTTTAGGATTAGTCTTAAAAGTAGACAGGGTGTCTGCGTCACGGACCAAAACTGGGAGTTTGTTCCACTGGAGAGGAGCCTGATAACTAAAGGATCTGCCTACCATTCTGGTTTTACAGACTTTAGGAACCACTAGCAGACCTGCTTTCTGAGAGTGAAGTGGTCTGTTAGAAATTACTAAAGTTTGTACACAACATACACATGTGGAATATTGCTAACGTGTTACTTTAGCAATTTTCCAATTGCCAAAGTGTTACTTTTACATTATTACTTTTGGGTGTGTATCCACCAATTTAACTGTCAAACTTTCATAAAAGCTGTCTTAATGCAAGAAACGAAACCCTTAAACACATGAAATAATTAACTTTAAATAACTAAAAAGGTTTTGTTAACTTTTCACATGAAGCTGGATTAACAGCTAGTAAGATACCTTTGATTAAGTTGGTATACTAATGTTTAAACCAGGGGTGTCAAACGTACGGCCTGCGGGCCGGATCTGGCCCGCCGAACGATTTAGTCCGGCCCGGTGGCCAAATGCATTTTTATTATTCAACGGCTGTGTCTCCTCGGTGCATCGACCGATCTGCACCAGATTTTTTGTGAGTCGTGGGGGAGCGCTGCCCAACGCATACGTGTGTATGGCATGGTAGACGGGTGAGGAAAATGCATGACAGCTTCTGCGGTGGCTGGCGGCGGGAGGTGCGCGTACCCTAGCGGTGGCCCTTAGGCCAGAGCGGCGCTTGGCTGCGAGGGCCGATCATCACCGCTTGCGGTTTTAATTATTATTATTATTATTCTGCCCCCCTAAAGAGGGGCCTTTTTGGGGGCTTTCTCATTTTCAAAAACTCACCAAACTTGGCAGATGCATGGTGACTGTTTAAAAATTTTGTATTTTAAGGTCGTCACAAAAATCTAAAGAAAAATGCCTCAACGGCGCCACCTAGAAATTTTCAAAGGACCCTTTGCTATTCACTTACTTCGTCGTAGAGACATGAAATTTGGTACAGTTGTAGAGCTCAACAAGACGCTCAGAATTTACAATTAATGTCATAGTGCAAATATCACAGGAAGTTGGCCATTTTAGACTTAAAGTCTGATTTTGACCCAATTTTTGACGTTTATAGCATTGGTATTTGATGGATCTCCTCCTAGAGATTTTGAGCGATCGGCTTGAAACTCGGGCAGTCTGATCATAAGGCATGGCCAATCAAAAGTTATCAAAACGGTGAGTTTTTGAGCATGCTGAAGGGGCGTTGGCAGGGGTCAAAGTTCACCTATTCGCCACAAAAAATAAAAGTGTTATATCTCCTACACAGAAACACACAGAGGCACCAAACTTTCTGTGATTAATCATCATCAGGTCTCCTATAATATCCAATGGTCAAATGATGACATCACTTAGGCCACACCCCCTGACAACAGGAAGTGTCATGTTTTGCTGTAAACGGTCGCTATGTTACCCCTCTGAGCTAATCAACATGAAACTGTGTCCAGAGACAGAAAACATGTTGTTGTGTTGTGGATTCCAGCCCCAAGTCGATTCGATGGAGCAGGAGAGCGTGGCGGCGTGGTGAAGTCACCTCAAACGCCGCTGCCATACGTTTGGCTCTGAATTCCACATTTTTGGGCCGAGCTGCATAAAACTCACTTGGATGCATCCTTATCCACCCCCCAACAGGAATCCATAACAAATTTTGGTGGGCGTGACCTAATGCCTCAACGGCGCCACTTAGCAATTTTCAAAGGACCCTTTGCTATTCACTTACTTCATCGTAGAGACATGAGATTTGGTACAGTGGTAGAGCTCACCAAGACGCTCAGAATTTACAATTAATGTCATAGTGTAAATATCACAGGAAGTCGGCCATTTTAGATTGAATGTCTGATTTTGACCACATTTTTGATGTTTATAGCATTGGTATTTGATGGATCTCCTCCTAGAGATTTTTAGCGAGCGGCTTGAAACTCGGGCAGTCTGATCATAAGGCATGGCCAATTAAAAGTTATCAAAACGGTGAGTTTTTGAGCTTGTTGAAGGGGCATTAGCAAGGGTTAAAGTTCACCTACTCGCCACAAAAAATAAAACTGTTATATCTCCTACACAGAAACACACAGAGGCATCAAACTTTCAGTGATTGATCACCATCAGGTCTCCTATAATATCCAATGGTCAAATGATGACATTGCTTAGGCCACGCCCCCTGACAACAGGAAGTGTCATGTTTTGTTGTAAGCGGTCGCTATGTTACCCCTCTGAGCTAATCAACATGAAACTGTGTCCACAGACAGAACACATGTTGGTATGTTGTGGATTTCAGGCTCAACTGGATTGGATGGAGCAGGGGGGCGTGGCGGCGTGGCATATTCACCTCAAACGCTGCTGTCATACGTTTGGCTCTGAATTCCACAGTTTTGGGCCGAGCTGCTTAAAACTCATTTGGATGCATCCTTATCCACCCCCCAACAGGAATCCTTAACAAACTTTAGTGAGCAGGACTTAGTTTCTCTATAGCGCCACCAAGCAAATTTCAAAGGACCCTTTGGTATTCACTTACTTCATCGTAGAGTAATGAAATTTTGTACAGTTGTAGATCTCAGCAAGACGCTCAGAATTTACAATTAATGTCATACTGCAAGTATCACAGGAAGTAAGCCATTTTAGATTGAAATCTGAATTTTGATACCAAGTTGACATGTAAAGCATATGTATTTGATCATACTTGTCCAGCAGGGGGCAGCAAGAGACCACAAATAAACCCCAAAGGAATTTCTCTTGGTAAGTAAGTGATCTTAACTCTTTGGTTTCCTTGTATATTTAAGTTGAACAGATATACAAATCCTGCTTGAAAACTGACAAACTCTTGTTCAATACATTTCAGTTTTTATTTATATAACGCCAAATCATGAAACATGTCATCAGGGGTGGATTGGGACAAAAAATTGGCCCTGGCATTTTGGATTAGACTGGCCCACCACATTTTTTTTGTGTACTGAATGTGTATACCAACTGTGCAATACCAACTGTGCAATACCTTGAAGTCAGGATAATGGAAATTAGTGAGAGTGGACACTTAAAATACTTCCAAAATCTTAATTTATTAACACTGTAAAATGTAAACTCCACCACAGCACAGCAACTATTCTTAGATCAGAGAGAGAGAGAGAGAAAGAGAGGTGTCACGGTCAATCACACATATTATCACGTTACATCATTATAAGAAGTTATTGTAAGTTGCTCATCAGATCTATTCAGTCTTCCAGATACTGTAGGGTAACATTGGACTAATGTGCACTCACTGTGTAAAAAAGGATGCCAATGACAAAATGAACCAGAGAAATGCCTCACTTGTCATCATGGAAAGAAAGAAAATATATAATAACATAATATAAATTTTGATTTACTCAGTCATTTGTAATAAGTATTTTATTTATCTAATTTCCTAATTTTTGATCATATTTTCTTTAAAATCGCAGACTTTTCGCTATTTTTCATGTAAATCCTTGGTGGCGCTTGATAGCGAAGCCGGTGAGGCCGCAGCGAGCTTGGCCTACCCTGGGATTGCGCAATCCCATGGTAACTGCGCTGACTTCCATTCTGTGAATGCATCTTCCTGTCTCTAGATCATAAATTCAATTGTTCAAACAGTTATGAACTGATTTTCCACAATTTAATATATGTGGATTACGAATTGTGTTTTGGTCATCAAACTGTGTGCAGATAACATGTTTTCGTGGTGCTGGCCGATCATAAACAGCAAAGAAGTGGTTGTAGGTGAGGCCAGCAGTTCCTTGGCCACTAGGCAGGGGGCGCTCAAGGGGCACCGCTCGTGATCCCCAAATAGTAGAGTCAAAACAAGTTATTGATGTTTTATTAGCGAGTTTTGCTAAACAAGTAAAGCACTAAAAAGACTAAACATACAGCTGGAACAGGACTGATCAGGGAAGGCTTTCCTCCCTGGCAGTGAGCTCCATTGAGACTGAGAGACTTTTAAAACTGAAGAAGATAAAGAGAACTTTTACCGGAAAATGATGATATTTTTGTTCAGAAAGAGCGCCACAGGGACTTAAATTATAAGTAGAGGTAAGACAGCGATACTTATTCATGTTTTGTTTTTGTGATAAAATCTGCGTAATGTGGGTTATAGTTTTAGAATGTGTTACAAATGCAGAAATCCATCATAACTCATAAACTGTTACCAATCAAATGACAATTTTTTTCATCAAAGAACCAATATTTTTCCATGTATCTTGGTGAATTTATTTGGCTCAATCAGTCTCCTTCAGCACTTTGCAACGAGTCTACTCTGTAGAGTGTATATATTTGTAAATCTGACTCTGATGACGTCAGTGCCTCACCAGCCATGAACCCTACCGCACGTTAGAGACTGACATTTTTTCGGGAATCCCGCGGGTCACGTGATTCCCACGGGAATCCCGCGGGATGGGAGTCAACATCAGTAAATATCACGTGATTGGGACGGTACAGGATTAAATATAAACGGGAGCAGACGGGAGCGGGAGTAAACCAACAACAGGTACAATTAACTAGGATCGAAGCCAAAAGATTAAATAAAATAGAAAATCAAAAATGTAGGTTCGCCGCCGCCATTTTGTAGTTTTTTTCCAAGAAACCGAAACTATAATGCTGGTCAAAGAACTACACGACCCAGAAGCCAACAGTGCATCCGGTTTATTTTTTCCGCCAGCGCTCAAAAAACAGAATGGGAGTGGGGGGGGGGGGGGATCAACCGCTAGTGGCGAACTCAACCTGGAAAAGTTGGATCGGCAACGCAAAGTCAAAAGTAAGGACTTATTTATTAAACTCACAGCGCAACTGTAAAGTTGCAAATATTAACAAACTTGAGGAGAGTTGAATGTCACGGTGTTAACACTCAGTACCTGCTTGTAAAACGTGTTTCCTGGACTAATTTCCCAATGTGCAACAGTGTAATAATACGGCCAATAACTTAAAACTACTTTATTATTTTATTTAGTATTGTCTGAACAGTTGTGTTTTTTTCTGTTTTAACCCAATAACTGAACAATGTGTTAACACTTCTGTTTCACTATTTAACAAAAGTAAAACATGTACTTCCATGTCTGGTCGGGTAAAAATGAGACGGAGCCGACTGGACCGGCTGTTCCTGGGTCCAGTTAGCTCCGCCTCCAGCTCCGCATCATCCCCGAAAATTAACATAATCTCACTTTTAACTTTTGATAAAAGTTGACAGATCTGTCTAAGAATGTGTTTAATGTTCAATGAATGTATTGGTTCTGATAGTAAACCCTAATTAGTTTGTGGATATTTTATTGCAAATGGAAAAATACTAATATGCTTGAATGATATTCAACTTTTTTGTAATTTTTTGTTTTACTAAACTGAGTTTTTGAACCACTTCGGTACATTATCTAAATTGTGACAGTAATGCCTTTATGCACTTTTTTCTTAACTGAGTATAGATCTCTTTCTCGGTGCATTATTCTTTAGTTTCAGCAATTTGAAATGTAAAAGTAACTTCATTGTTCATGTGAAACAATTACTTAATGAATTAGTAAAAAGCAACATTGTACATTTTGTTTATTCAACTAAGATAGGCATGGTCTGTTTCCGTGTTTGTTACTTTATTTATTTATTTATTATTATTCCTTTCACTTTAACTGGCCTTTACTACAGCTAAAACAGGAACTTAACTGACCCTTCATAGACATTCAGGTTTAATGTATTTCCAGAAAACTTAATGAAGACAACAAGAATGGGAGTAGGGCAGGAGCGGGAGTCATTCTGAGTGGGAGCGGGATGGGAGTGGGAGTAATTTTACCAGGAGCGGGACGGGACAGGATTTTTTTTTTCTACTCTGGCCCGGGATTGGGACGGGACACAATTTTTATCAGTGGGAGTGGGACGGGACAGGAGTGAAAATCCACTCCCGTGTCACTCTCTACCGCACGTCACTGACTACAACCACCACCATATTTTACACCAGACACCGGAGCAGATGAAGGGCCTGCTGTTGGGAACATGTCAGTCAGTTTGACACATTTCGCAGCGTCCGTTTGAAGAACTCGTTTCTTTTTTTCGTGCAGTTTCTCTGCGCCTCCCTTGCGTTTCTTATCCATTACTACTGTGAACACCGCTGCACAAAGTTCCACATGGAGCGTGAAGGTGTTTTTCTACTTTATGATTGGCCTAGCCCTTTAGACTGTCAGGGATGATAACCAATGGGCTGCAGTAGCCTGTGGTAAGGGCTGGATGATCGGAACAGACTCTTGCGCTGCTGATATTTTTCTTCATGCATTATGCAAATATAACGAGGCAGATATATAAAATAATAATAATATTAATAATAATAATACATATTATTAATATACATGTCGGGTCTGCCGGCCTGCATGTCATCTAAAGGCAGTTTACAATGTCAAAATCAATCAGATTATACATATTAAGTCAGATTATCCAGATTGGTAAAAGAAATTCCTATATAAGGGAACCAGTTGATTTCATCAAAGTCGTAACAAGCAGCATTGACTCCTGAAGAAGCGTAGAGCCACAGGGAGAGTCGTTTGCATTGTACATGGCTTAGCAGCAATCCCTCATACTGATCAAGCATGAAGTGACAGCAGAAGGAAAAACTCCCCATTAACAGGAAGGAAAAACCTCCAGCCGAACCGGGCTCAGTATGAACGGTAATCTGCCTTGACCGACTGGGGGTTACAAAAGAGAGAGAAGAGACACAACAAGACAGACAAAAAAGCACAGAAGCACACATTGATCCAGTAATGTGTTTTACATTAGATGGTAATAGCAGGTGATCTGTCTTCCCTGAATGATGTCACAGCTAACAGAACGCCAGACCAGGGGTACCTACTATGAAGAAAAAATAGAAAAAACAAAAAGGTAAAAGCTGAAATGACAACAGTCATGCAAAATTGAAGAATAGACCCTGATGTCCTCCAGCAGCCTAAGCCTATAGCAGCATAACTATAGAGGTAGCTCGGGGTAACATGAACCACTCTAACTATAATCTTTGTCAAAAAGGAAAGTCCCAAGAGCCAGCTTCTAGTGGAGGAGTTCAAGTATCTTGGGGTCTTGTTCACGAATGAGGGGAAGATGGAGCGGGAGATCGACAGGCGGATTGGTGCGACGTCTGCTGTGAAGCGTGCGCTGTACCGATCCGTTGTGGTGAAGAGAGAGCTGAGCCAAAAGGCCAAGCTCTCGATTTACCAGTCGATCTACGTTCCTACCCTCATCTATGGTCACGAGCTTTGGGTCGTGACCGAAAGAACGAAATCCCGGATACAAGCGGCCAAAATGAGTTTTCTCCATAGTGTGTCTGGGCTCTCCCTTAGAGATAGGGTGAGGAGCTCAGTCATCCGGGGAGGACTCAGAGTAGAGCCGCTGCTCCTCCACATTGAGAGGAGCCAGTTGAGGTGGATCGGGCATCTGGTTAGGATGCCTCCTGGACGCCTCCCTGATGAGGTGTTCTTGGCACGTCCCACCGGGAGGAGGCCCAGAGGAAGACCCAGGACACGCTGGAGAGACTATGCTGGCCTGGGAACGCTTTGGGATTCCCCCGGAGGAAGTGGCCCAAGTGGCTGGGGAGAGGAAGGTCTGGGGCTCCCTCTTGAAGCTGCCCCTGCGACCTGACCCCGGATAAGTGGAAGACGATGGATGGATGGAAAAAGGAAAGTTTTAGGATTAGTCTTAAAAGTAGACAGGGTGTCTGCGTCACGGACCAAAACTGGGAGTTTGTTCCACTGGAGAGGAGCCTGATAACTAAAGGATCTGCCTACCATTCTGGTTTTACAGACTTTAGGAACCACTAGCAGACCTGCTTTCTGAGAGTGAAGTGGTCTGTTAGAAATTACTAAAGTTTGTACACAACATACACATGTGGAATATTGCTAACGTGTTACTTTAGCAATTTTCCAATTGCCAAAGTGTTACTTTTACATTATTACTTTTGGGTGTGTATCCACCAATTTAACTGTCAAACTTTCATAAAAGCTGTCTTAATGCAAGAAACGAAACCCTTAAACACATGAAATAATTAACTTTAAATAACTAAAAAGGTTTTGTTAACTTTTCACATGAAGCTGGATTAACAGCTAGTAAGATACCTTTGATTAAGTTGGTATACTAATGTTTAAACCAGGGGTGTCAAACGTACGGCCTGCGGGCCGGATCTGGCCCGCCGAACGATTTAGTCCGGCCCGGTGGCCAAATGCATTTTTTATTATTCAACGGCTGTGTCTCCTCGGTGCATGGACCGATCTGCACCAGATTTTTTGTGAGTCGTGGGGGAGCGCTGCCCAACGCATACGTGTGTATGGCATGGTAGACGGGTGAGGAAAATGCATGACAGCTTCTGCGGTGGCTGGCGGCGGGAGGTGCGCGTACCCTAGCGGTGGCCCTTAGGCCAGAGCGGCGCTTGGCTGCGAGGGCCGATCATCACCGCTTGCGGTTTTAATTATTATTATTATTATTCTGCCCCCCTAAAGAGGGGCCTTTTTGGGGGCTTTCTCATTTTCAAAAACTCACCAAACTTGGCAGATGCATGGTGACTGTTTAAAAATTTTGTATTTTAAGGTCGTCACAAAAATCTAAAGAAAAATGCCTCAACGGCGCCACCTAGAAATTTTCAAAGGACCCTTTGCTATTCACTTACTTCGTCGTAGAGACATGAAATTTGGTACAGTTGTAGAGCTCAACAAGACGCTCAGAATTTACAATTAATGTCATAGTGCAAATATCACAGGAAGTTGGCCATTTTAGACTTAAAGTCTGATTTTGACCCAATTTTTCACGTTTATAGCATTGGTATTTGATGGATCTCCTCCTAGAGATTTTGAGCGATCGGCTTGAAACTCGGGCAGTCTGATCATAAGGCATGGCCAATCAAAAGTTATCAAAACGGTGAGTTTTTGAGCATGCTGAAGGGGCGTTGGCAGGGGTCAAAGTTCACCTATTCGCCACAAAAAATAAAAGTGTTATATCTCCTACACAGAAACACACAGAGGCACCAAACTTTCTGTGATTAATCATCATCAGGTCTCCTATAATATCCAATGGTCAAATGATGACATCACTTAGGCCACACCCCCTGACAACAGGAAGTGTCATGTTTTGCTGTAAACGGTCGCTATGTTACCCCTCTGAGCTAATCAACATGAAACTGTGTCCAGAGACAGAAAACATGTTGTTGTGTTGTGGATTCCAGCCCCAAGTCGATTCGATGGAGCAGGAGAGCGTGGCGGCGTGGTGAAGTCACCTCAAACGCCGCTGCCATACGTTTGGCTCTGAATTCCACATTTTTGGGCCGAGCTGCATAAAACTCACTTGGATGCATCCTTATCCACCCCCCAACAGGAATCCATAACAAATTTTGGTGGGCGTGACCTAATGCCTCAACGGCGCCACTTAGCAATTTTCAAAGGACCCTTTGCTATTCACTTACTTCATCGTAGAGACATGAGATTTGGTACAGTGGTAGAACTCACCAAGACGCTCAGAATTTACAATTAATGTCATAGTGTAAATATCACAGGAAGTCGGCCATTTTAGATTGAATGTCTGATTTTGACCCCATTTTTGACGTTTATAGCATTGGTATTTGATGGATCTCCTCCTAGAGATTTTTAGCGAGCGGCTTGAAACTCGGGCAGTCTGATCATAAGGCGTGGCCAATTAAAAGTTATCAAAACGGTGAGTTTTTGAGCTTGTTGAAGGGGCATTAGCAAGGGTTAAAGTTCACCTACTCGCCACAAAAAATAAAACTGTTATATCTCCTACACAGAAACACACAGAGGCATCAAACTTTCAGTGATTGATCACCATCAGGTCTCCTATAATATCCAATGGTCAAATGATGACATTGCTTAGGCCACGCCCCCTGACAACAGGAAGTGTCATGTTTTGTTGTAAGCGGTCGCTATGTTACCCCTCTGAGCTAATCAACATGAAACTGTGTCCACAGACAGAACACATGTTGGTATGTTGTGGATTTCAGGCTCAACTGGATTGGATGGAGCAGGGGGGCGTGGCGGCGTGGCATATTCACCTCAAACGCTGCTGTCATACGTTTGGCTCTGAATTCCACAGTTTTGGGCCGAGCTGCTTAAAACTCATTTGGATGCATCCTTATCCACCCCCCAACAGGAATCCTTAACAAACTTTAGTGAGCAGGACTTAGTTTCTCTATAGCGCCACCAAGCAAATTTCAAAGGACCCTTTGGTATTCACTTACTTCATCGTAGAGTAATGAAATTTTGTACAGTTGTAGATCTCAGCAAGACGCTCAGAATTTACAATTAATGTCATACTGCAAGTATCACAGGAAGTAAGCCATTTTAGATTGAAATCTGAATTTTGATACCAAGTTGACATGTAAAGCATATGTATTTGATCATACTTGTCCAGCAGGGGGCAGCAAGAGACCACAAATAAACCCCAAAGGAATTTCTCTTGGTAAGTAAGTGATCTTAACTCTTTGGTTTCCTTGTATATTTAAATTGAACAGATATACAAATCCTGCTTGAAAACTGACAAACTCTTGTTCAATACATTTCAGTTTTTATTTATATAGCGCCAAATCATGAAACATGTCATCAGGGGTGGATTGGGACAAAAAATTGGCCCTGGCATTTTGGATTAGACTGGCCCACCACATTTTTTTTGTGTACTGAATGTGTATACCAACTGTGCAATACCAACTGTGCAATACCTTGAAGTCAGGATAATGGAAATTAGTGAGAGTGGACACTTAAAATACTTCCAAAATCTTAATTTATTAACACTGTAAAATGTAAACTCCACCACAGCACAGCAACTATTCTTAGATCAGAGAGAGAGAGAGAGAAAGAGAGGTGTCACGGTCAATCACACATATTATCACGTTACATCATTATAAGAAGTTATTGTAAGTTGCTCATCAGATCTATTCAGTCTTCCAGATACTGTAGGGTAACATTGGACTAATGTGCACTCACTGTGTAAAAAAGGATGCCAATGACAAAATGAACCAGAGAAATGCCTCACTTGTCATCATGGAAAGAAAGAAAATATATAATAACATAATATAAATTTTGATTTACTCAGTCATTTGTAATAAGTATTTTATTTATCTAATTTCCTAATTTTTGATCATATTTTCTTTAAAATCGCAGACTTTTCGCTATTTTTCATGTAAATCCTTGGTGGCGCTTCATAGCGAAGCCGGTGAGGCCGCAGCGAGCTTGGCCTCCCCTGGGATTGCGCAATCCCATGTTAACTGTGCTGACTTCCATTCTGTGAATGCATCTTCCTGTCTCTAGATCATAAATTCAATTGTTCAAACAGTTATGAACTGATTTTCCACAATTTAATATATGTGGATTACGAATTGTGTTTTGGTCATCAAACTGTGTGCAGATAACATGTTTTCGTGGTGCTGACCGATCATAAACAGCAGGGACGTGCAGAGGGGGGGGCGGAGGGGGCTTGAGCACCTGCCCCTTTGCCCCCTGGTGCCCAAAGTGCCCTTTTGTCAGTGTTTTTTTTTTTTTTTTTTTTTTTTTTTATTTATTTATTTATTTATTTATTTATTATTATTTATGTGTGTGTGTTTGTTGGTGTGTGTGTGTGTGCATGATGCATGTCCAAAATAATAATAATTTAGATCTACCCTGGCTGGTTACATGATCCACATAACGTGCCCTCACTCTGCCCTACTTTTCCTCTCGCAGCTCCCTTCTCCGCTGCCTCGCGCTGCCTGGTCTGTCCTGCCCCTTTAAATCTGCAGCACACTTGACTGTGCTCTGTGCTGTTTAACTCCACTGTCATTGGTTATACTGCTTTAAATCCCGCCTTCACTCTTTCTGATTGGCTGTTTTCTAGTGTGTCTGTGTGGGTGCTTGCTTGGAGCGGAGATTTCAGTTTTGATTCATACAGGGATACCGCGCCGGTTACCACAATCAATACTAGGCTACGAAACTAGTCCCATTTAAGAAACTAAATATTATCTGCAGTAAAATAGGTGAAAGCTGCTGAGTGCAGTTCTGTAAAGAAGCAGGCGGGAGAGTTTTGATTTATGGAACTTGTAAGTAACCAACATTAGCATCTCAAAATAGCATCTAATTCTGAAGTAGAATGCATTTATCAACAGAAACCTAATCTGTTTTCTAAAACTAAATATTCTGTGCCAGGCAGGAGTTCTGAAGACTGCTGGAAAGATGGAAAAGCAAAGACTGTAAGCTTAGACTATTAAAAATTCAGATTCTTAGCCACAGCTGCCTGAAAAAGAAAAGGTGAGGGTTTCCCTTTTACCAATATTTCGTTGTCATTATTGCTTTCATTTTTTGTTGACCCTTTGATGCAGTTCAGGTATAAATAGCAGGTGATATTTCTTTTACATGCTATACAACACAACAAGACTATATGCTGCCTAAACAACTGCTATATTTTGTTTAGACTTTTGCTTATTTATAATAGCATAATTAGGATTTCACAAAATGATAGTGCTATTTATTTCTCTATTTTTACTTCTAGAATTAGAATTACGACAAATAATTATCGTACAAAGCTTTCCACACTGTCCATTAGTAAATTAATACAAACCAGGGTCAGAGCTAGACATTCTTATCATCAGGGGCTTAGCCCAAAAAATATTACTTCATTACGAGGGTAATTTGGTACACCAAAAAAGTAAAAATGATTTAATCTGTTGATGTTGTCGTAAAATGTATTTAATATAGGCCTTAACATATCTTAACGTTTAATCTGCTGTTCTTTAATAGTCTTACTAGTATATACCAATAGTATGTTGTTCTCATTTGAGTGACGAAATGGACAACCACTCATGTAACAGATCAGTTTTAGTGTCACTAATCTTACTCAAAGTACTGTATTGGGTCCTCCATGCTCCTTATGTATAAAGGTTTACTGCACATTTAAACATTGAAATCTCACTATTGTTAGGGAAATAATTAGTTGTCTCAGAGGATGTATGTAAGGAGAAGCTGTTGTCTACACTTCAGATATATGATGTAAGAAATGTGTTTGGAATGTTAAGATAAATTACATAAAATGGGCTAAGGAGAACATCTACAACCCAGTTGTACATTTGTTGAAGTTTGAATTTAGTATTTGAAATGCTGTCAGTGTCAGTGACGCTTCTACTTCCAGTGCAGAGTAAATACAGTACATGTATTTGCAGTCCCTTGAATGTATAATTTTGCTGTTTTATGACGCAGACAGAGTATCTTAGATTAAAAAAAAAAGGGTGGGGTTTATCTCTCCACATTTCCATATCTTCAAAAGAAAATAGAGGATATATCTAGATAACAGACATATTTTGAATATATTTGGTTTAATTGATAAGTTTTTACCATCTGTCTCTGTTGCTGGTAAGTTCAAATGCAAACTTTTTCAAAGTGGGAAAAAAGCCCCAATTCAACGTTCATCAGATCGGAAGCTGCTTTATAATTTATAATAATAATTGAACTTTATTGATCTCACAATGGAGAAATTCACTTATGCATCTTTACCCATCCCCTGGGGGAGCACTGGGCTGCCACTGTGCGGTAACCTGACTCACGGCAGATGTATGTCGCTCCGCGTAGCTTCACTCACATATGTGAGTGAACTCACGTACATCTGGCGTGAATCAGGTTACCTGTGCGGTGCCAGGGGAGCAATGGGGGGTTAAGGGTCTTGCTCAGGGACCCAGAGTGGTAGTCTGTGGGAGTTGAACTCAGAACCTCTGGGACCCAAGCTCAATGCTCTAACCACTAGGCCACCAGATTAACAAAAAGCATCTGGTGTGTGTCGTGCTTATAAAATTTGTATAAATGTAGCAAGAAATACTGCTTTTTTCTTTAGACAGAAGAAACGCGTCCTGACGCTCAAGTCAAGCATAAAGAAATAGGAGCATGCATACTGCGTAGGACCAATGATGTCAGACCAATGAAGTGTCCCTAGGGTTGAAGTTTAAATTAAACCTACACCCTTGATTCCATGTTACATTCTTCATAGTATAGGTTGGTACATTTCAGCCGGATGTATAGCAAGGTATGTTTCTGTATCGTGTTTTAAATCCGTGGCCCATGTGCCCTCTTTTAACTTTGAGCACCTGCCCCTCCAACGGTCTCTGCACGTCCCTGATAAACAGCAAAGAACTGGTTGTAGGTGAGGCCGGCAGTTCCTTGGCCGCTAGGCAGGGGGCGCTCAAGGGGCACCGCTCGTGATCCCCAAATAGTAGAGTCAAAACAAGTTATTGATGTTTTATTAGCGAGTTTTGCTAAACAAGTAAAGCACTAAAAAGACTCTAAACATACAGCTGGAACAGGACTGATGAAGGAAGGCTTTCCTCCCTGGCAGTGAGCTCCACTGAGACTAAGAGAGTTTTAAATCTGAAGAAGATAAAGAGAACTTTTACCGGAAAATGATATTTTTGTTCAGAAAGAGCGCCGCAGGGACTTAAATTATAAGTAGAGGTAAGACAGCGATACTTATTCATGTTTTGTTTTTGTGATAAAATGTGCTTAATGTGGGTTATAGTTTTAGAATGTGTTACAAATGCAGAAATCCATCATAACTCATAAACTGCTACCAATCAAATGACAAATTTTTTTTCATCAAAGAACCAATATTTTTCCATGTATCTTGGTGAATTTATTTGGCTCAATCAGTCTCCTTCAGCACTTTGCAACGAGTCTACTCTGTAGAGTGTATATATTTGTAAATCTGACTCTGATGACGTCAGTGCCTCACCAGCTATGAACCCTACCGCAAGTCACTGGCTACAACCACCACCACCATATCTTACATCAGACACCGGAGCAGATGAAGGCCTGCTGTAGGGAACATGTCAGTGAGTTTGACACATTTCGCAGCATCCGTTTGAAGAACTCGTTTCTTTTTTTCGTGCAGTTTCTCTGCGCCTCCCATTACTACTGTGAACACTGCTGCACAAAGTTCCACATGGAGCGTGAAGGTGTTTTTCTACTTTATGATTGGCCTAGCCCTTTAGACTGTCAGGGATGATAACGAGGCAGATATATAAAATAATTAATAATAATAATAATAATAATAATACATATTTATATACATGTCGGGTCTGCCGGCCCAAACAGCACGTCGGCCCACCGGGAAAATGCCCGGTACGCCCGATTACCAGTCCATGCCTGCATGTCATCTAAAGGCAATTTACAATGTCAAAATCAATCAGATTATACATATTAGGTCAGATTATCCAGATTGGTAAAATAAATTCCTATATAAGGGAACCAGTTGATTGCATCAAAGTCGTAACAAGCAGCATTCACTCCTGAAGAAGCGTAGAGCCACAGGGAGAGTCGTTTGCATTGTACATGGCTTTGCAGCAATCCCTCATACTGATCAAGCATGAAGTGACAGCAGAAGAAAAAACTCCCCATTAACAGGAAGGAAAAACCTCCATCAGAGGCGGGCTCAGTATGAACGGTAATCTGCGTTGACCGACTGGGGGTTACAAAAGAGAGAGAAGAGACACAACAAGAGAGACAAAAAAGCACAGAAGCACACATTGATCCAGTAATCTGTTTTACATTAGATGGTAATAACAGGTGATCTGTCTTCCCTGGATGATGTCACAGCTAACAGAATGCCAGACCAGGTGTACCTACTATGAAGATAAAAGAGAGAGAACAGAAAGTTAAAAGCTAAAATGACAACAGTCATGCAAAATTGAAGAACAATACACCCTGATGTCCTCCAGCAGCCTAAGCCTATAGCAGCATAACTATAGAGGTAGCTCAGGGTAACATGAACCACTCTAACTATAAGCTTTGTCAAAAAGGAAAGTCCCAAGAGCCAGCTTCTAGTGGAGGAGTTCAAGTATCTTGGGGTCTTGTTCATGAATGAGGTGAAGATGGAGCGGGAGATCGACAGGCGGATTGGTGCAACGTCTGCTGTGAAGCGGGCGCTGTAGCGATCCGTTGTGGTGAAGAGAGAGGTGAGCCAAAAGGCGAAGCTCTTGATTTACCGGTCGATCTACGCTCCTACCCTCATCTATGGTCACGAGCTTTGGGTCGTGACCGAAAGAACGAGATCCCGGATACAAGCGGCCAAAATAAGTTTTCTCCATAGTGTGTCTGGGCTCTCCCTTAGAGATAGGGTGAGGAGCTCAGTCATCCGGGGAGGACTCAGAGTAGAGCCGCTGCTCCTCCACATTGAGAGGAGCCAGTTGAGGTGGCTCGGGCATCTGGTTAGGATGCCTCCTGGACGCATCCCTGGTGAGGTGTTCTGGGCACATCCCACCGGGAGGAGGCCCAGGGGAAGACCCAGGACACGCTGGAGAGACTCTGCTCGCCTGGGAACGCTTTGGGATTCCCCCGGAGGAAGTGGCCCAAGTGGCTGGGGAGAGGAAGGTCTGGGCCTCCCTCTTGAAGCTGCTACACCCGCGATCTGACCCCGGATAAGCGGAAGACGATGGATGGATGGAAAAAGGAAAGTTTTAGGATTAGTCTTAAAAGTAGACAGGGTGTCTGCGTCACAGACCAAAACTGGGAGTTGGTTCCACTGGAGAGGAGCATGATAGCTAAAGGATCTGCCTACCATTCTGGTTTTACAGACTTTAGGAACCACCAGCAGACCTGCTTTCTGAGAGTGAAGTGGTCTGTTAGAAATTACTAAAGTTTGTACACAACATACACATGTGGAATATTGCTAACGTGTTACTTTAGCAATATTCCAATTGCTAAAGTGTTACTTTTACATTATTACTTTTGGGTGTGTATCCACCAATTTAACTGTCAAACTTTCATAAAAGCTGTCTTAATGCAAGAAACGAAACCCTTAAACACATGAAATAATTAACTTTAAATAACTAAAAAGGTTTTGTTAACTTTTCACATGAAGCTGGATTAACAGCTAGTAAGATACCTTTGATTAAGTTGGTATACTAATGTTTAAACCAGGGGTGTCAAACGTACGGCCTGCGGGCCGGATCTGGCCCGCCGAACGATTTAGTCCGGCCCGGTGGCCAAATGCATTTTCATTATTCAACGGCTGTGTCTCCTCGGTGCATCGACCGATCTGCACCAGATATTTTGTGAGTCGTGGGGGAGCGCTGCCCAACGCGTACGTGTGTATTGCATGGTAGACGGGCGAGGAAAATGCATGACAGCTTCTGCTGTGGCTGGCGGCGGGAGGTGCGCGTACCCTAGCGGTGGCCCATAGGCCAGAGCGGCGCTTGGCTGCGAGGGCCGATCATCACCGCTTGCGGTTTTAATTCTTCTTATTATTATTCTGCCCCCCTAAAGAGGGGCCTTTTTGGGGGCTTTGTCATTTTCAAAAACTCACCAAACTTGGCAGATGCATGGTGACTGTTTAAAAATTTTGTATTTTAAGGTCGTCACAAAAATCTAAAGAAAAATGCCTCAACGGCGCCACCTAGAAATTTTCAAAGGACCCTTTGCTATTCACTTACTTCGTCGTAGAGACATGAAATTTGGTACAGTTGTAGAGCTCACCAAGACGCTCAGAATTTACAATTAATGTCATAGTGTAAATATCACAGGAAGTCGGCCATTTTAGATTGAAAGTCTGATTTTGACCTCAATTTTGACAGTTACAGCATCGGTATAAGATCTAACTCCTCCTAGAGATATCGAGCGATCGGCTTGAAACTCGGGCAGTCTGATCATAAGGCATGGCCAATCAAAAGTTATCAAAACGGTGAGTTTTTGAGCATGCTGAAGGGGCGTTGGCAGGGGTCAAAGTTCACCTATTCGCCACAAAAAATAAAAGTGTTATATCTCCTACACAGAAACACACAGAGGCACCAAACTTTCTGTGATTAATCATCATCAGGTCTCCTATAATATCCAATGGTCAAATGATGACATCACTTAGGCCACACCCCCTGACAACAGGAAGTGTCATGTTTTGCTGTAAACGGTCGCTATGTTACCCCTCTGAGCTAATCAACATGAAACTGTGTCCAGAGACAGAAGACATGTTGTTGTGTTGTGGATTCCAGCCCCAAGTCGATTCGATGGAGCAGGAGAGCGTGGCGGCGTGGTGAAGTCACCTCAAACGCCGCTGCCATACGTTTGGCTCTGAATTCCACATTTTTGGGCCGAGCTGCATAAAACTCACTTGGATGCATCCTTATCCACCCCCCAAGAGGAATCCATAACAAATTTTGGTGGGCGTGACCTAATGCCTCAACGGCGCCACTTAGCAATTTTCAAAGGACCCTTTGCTATTCACTTACTTCATCGTAGAGACATGAGATTTGGTACAGTGGTAGAGCTCACCAAGACGCTCAGAATTTACAATTAATGTCATAGTGTAAATATCACAGGAAGTCGGCCATTTTAGATTGAATGTCTGATTTTGACCCCATTTTTGACGTTTATAGCATTGGTATTTGATGGATCTCCTCCTAGAGATTTTTAGCGAGCGGCTTGAAACTCGGGCAGTCTGATCATAAGGCATGGCCAATTAAAAGTTATCAAAACGGTGAGTTTTTGAGCTTGTTGAAGGGGCATTAGCAAGGGTTAAAGTTCACCTACTCGCCACAAAAAATAAAACTGTTATATCTCCTACACAGAAACACACAGAGGCATCAAACTTTCAGTGATTGATCACCATCAGGTCTCCTATAATATCCAATGGTCAAATGATGACATTGCTTAGGCCACGCCCCCTGACAACAGGAAGTGTCATGTTTTGTTGTAAGCGGTCGCTATGTTACCCCTCTGAGCTAATCAACATGAAACTGTGTCCACAGACAGAACACATGTTGGTATGTTGTGGATTTCAGGCTCAACTGGATTGGATGGAGCAGGGGGGCGTGGCGGCGTGGCATATTCACCTCAAACGCTGCTGTCATACGTTTGGCTCTGAATTCCACAGTTTTGGGCCGAGCTGCTTAAAACTCATTTGGATGCATCCTTATCCACCCCCCAACAGGAATCCTTAACAAACTTTAGTGAGCAGGACTTAGTTTCTCTATAGCGCCACCAAGCAAATTTCAAAGGACCCTTTGGTATTCACTTACTTCATCGTAGAGTAATGAAATTTTGTACAGTTGTAGATCTCAGCAAGACGCTCAGAATTTACAATTAATGTCATACTGCAAGTATCACAGGAAGTAAGCCATTTTAGATTGAAATCTGAATTTTGATACCAAGTTGACATGTAAAGCATATGTATTTGATCATACTTGTCCAGCAGGGGGCAGCAAGAGACCACAAATAAACCCCAAAGGAATTTCTCTTGGTAAGTAAGTGATCTTAACTCTTTGGTTTCCTTATATTTATATATTTAAGTTGAACAGATATACAAATCCTGCTTGAAAACTGACAAACTTACTCTTGTTCAATACATTTCAGTTTTTATTTATATAACGCCAAATCATAAAACTTGTCATCAGGGACAAAAAAATCGGCCCTGGCATTTTGGATTAGACTGGCCCACCACATTTTTTTTGTGTACTGAATGTGTATACCAACTTTGCAATACCAACTGTGCAATACCTTGAGGCCAGGTTAATGGAAATTAGTGAGAGTGGACACTTAAAATACTTCCAAAATCTTAATTTATTAACACTGTAAAATGTAAACTCCACCACAGCACAGCAACAATTCTTAGATCAGAGAGAGAGAGAGAAAGAGAGGTGTCACGGTCAATCACACATATTATCACGTTACATCATTATAAGAAGTTATTGTAAGTTGCTCATCAGATCTATTCAGTCTTCCAGATACTGTAGGGTAACATTGGACTAATGTGCACTCACTGTGTAAAAAAGGATGCCAATGACAAAATGAACCAGAGAAATGCCTCACTTGTCATCATGGAAAGAAAGAAAATATATAATAACATAATATAAATTTTGATTTACTCAGTCATTTGTAATAAGTATTTTATTTATCTAATTTGCTAATTTTTGATCATATTTTCTTTAAAATCGCAGACTTTTTGCTATTTTTCATGTAAATCCTTGGTGGCGCTTCATAGCAAAGCCGGTGAGGCCGCAGCGAGCTTGGCCTCTCCTGGGATTGCGCAATCCCATGTTAACTGCGCTGACTTCCATTCTGTGAATGCATCTTCCTGTCTCTAGATCATAAATTCAATTGTTCAAACAGTTATGAACTGATTTTCCACAATTTAATATATGTGGATTACGAATTGTGTTTTGGTCATCAAACTGTGTGCAGATAACATGTTTTCGTGGTGCTGGCCGATCATAAACAGCAAAGAACTGGTTGTAGGTGAGGCCGGCAGTTCCTTGGCCGCTAGGCAGGGGGCGCTCAAGGGGCACCGCTCGTGATCCCCAAATAGTAGAGTCAAAACAAGTTATTGATGTTTTATTAGCGAGTTTTGCTAAACAAGTAAAGCACTAAAAAGACTCTAAACATCCAGCTGGAACAGGACTGATCAGGGAAGGCTTTCCTCCCTGGCAGTGAGCTCCATTGAGACTGAGAGACTTTTAAAACTGAAGAAGATAAAGAGAACTTTTACCGGAAAATGATGATATTTTTGTTCAGAAAGAGCGCCACAGGGACTTAAATTATAAGTAGAGGTAAGACAGCGATACTTATTCATGTTTTGTTTTTGTGATAAAATGTGCGTAATGTGGGTTATAGTTTTAGAATGTGTTACAAATGCAGAAATCCATCATAACTCATAAACTGTTACCAATCAAATGACAATTTTTTTTTCATCAAAGAACCAATATTTTTCCATGTATCTTGGTGAATTTATTTGGCTCAATCAGTCTCCTTCAGCACTTTGCAACGAGTCTACTCTGTAGAGTGTGTATATATTTGTAAATCTGACTCTGATGACGTCAGTGCTTCACCAGCTATGAACCCTACCGCACGTCACTGACCACCACCACCATATTTTACATCAGACACCGGAGCAGATGAAGGCCTGCTGTAGGGAACATGTCAGTGAGTTTGACACATTTCGCAGCGTCCGTTTGAAGAACTCGTTTCTTTTTTTCGTGCAGTTTCTCTGCGCCTCCCATTACTACTGTGAACACCGCTGCACAAAATTCCACATGGAGCGTGAAGGTGTTTTTCTACTTTATGATAACCAATGGGCTGCAATAGCCTGTGGTAAGGGCCGGATGATCGGAACAGACTCTTGCGCTGCTGATTTTATTTTTCTTCATGCATTATGCAAATATAACGAGGCAGATATATAAAATAATTATTAATAATAATAATAATAATACATATTTATATACATGTCGGGTCTGCCGGCCCAAACAGCACGTCGGCCCACCGGGAAAATGCCCGGTACGCCCGATTACCAGTCCATGCCTGCATGTCATCTAAAGGCAGGTTACAATGTCAAAATCAATCAGATTATACATATTAAGTCAGATTATCCAGATTGGTAAAATAAATTCCTATATAAGGGAACCAGTTGATTGCATCAAAGTCGTAACAAGCAGCATTCACTCCTGAAGAAGCGTAGAGCCACAGGGAGAGTCGTTTGCATTGTACATGGCTTTGCAGCAATCCCTCATACTTATCAAGCATGAAGTGACAGCAGAAGAAAAAACTCCCCATTAACAGGAAGGAAAAACCTCCATCAGAACCGGGCTCAGTATGAACGGTAATCTGCCTTGACCGACTGGGGGTTACAAAAGAGAGAGAAGAGACACAACAAGACAGACAAAAAAGCACAGAAGCACACATTGATCCAGTAATCTGTTTTACATTAGATGGTAATAACAGGTGATCTGTCTTCCCTGGATGATGTCACAGCTAACAGAACGCCAGACCAGGTGTACCTACTATTGTCATGATGATTGCTGAGACTCAGTTTCAGGCAGCAATTACAGACCAGTAGTGAGTTCAAAAAGGGTTTATTGAAAAAACAATAATGAGCGGGCAATCACAGGGGAAGGAAGTCCAGTTCCACACTAGGAGAGGGAAGAGTTGTTAGTGCATGGCTGGATTAGATGGTAGGTGGTACAGGTGGGTCCGCTTACTTGTTCCAGTAGTGAGAAAAACGTTGGAGGATGGACAGACAGGTGACGGGTCAGAGGAGCCTTCAGAATAGCATCAGCGAGCGGAGCAGACGAAGAAGAGAAGGAGGGGCGATCCGCTGGTTCCAGCGTGCGGCCCAGATGCGGTTCGGATAAATCACTCACAAGGGGAGCAATCCACGAGGAGGAACTGTGAGAGGAAAAAGTCAAAGGGTTAGTCCTTAAAGAGGGTTGAAGCTCAATCTAAGCTTGGAGAGTACTTCTGGGGCCTGGTTACCACAGGATGTGATTAGACCATCTGGCGTCTGCTTCAGGCTCCGGCTCTTCTTTTAAACCCTCACCAATTACCTGATGAGGCACAGCTGAGGATCCAACCTGCCTGTCACACCCTGAGGAAGGAGGAGGTGAGGCAAAACACTACAGGTAAACATGGAACATGACAGTACCCCCCCCCCCCCCTTAATGGACGCCTCCTGGCGGACGAGCAGAAGAGGCATTAGCCTGCTCAAAATCTGTGATGAGGGAAGAGTCAAGAATGAAGGACCGGGGAACCCAGGAACGGTCTTCAGGACCATACCCTTCCCAGTCAACCAGGTACTGATGGCCACGCCCACGAGGACGAACACTCACAATACGACGCACTGTGAATGCCGGATGTCCGTCAATGGTTCGGGCGGGTGGGGGGGGTTTGGTCGGAGGGCACAAAGGGCTGGTCTGGACAGGCCTTATTTGAGAAACGTGAAAGACTGGGTGGACTCTTATATGGGAAGGCAGCCTAAGGCGCACAGAGGAAGTACTAATGACAGAGTCAACAATGTAAGGACCTAAGAATCTGGGGGAAAGCTTTCTAGAGAAGTCCTTGAGAGGAAAGTTTCTGGATGACAGCCAAACCCTTTGCCCAGGTACATAAGTGGGAGCTGGAGTCCGTTTGCGATCAGCAAGTCTCTTGTTTTGAAACGAAGTGCGTTGGAGTGCTTCTTTAGTTTGGTTCCAGATTCTATGGCAGGAGCGGAGGTGAGACTTGACAGAAGGAAAGACTGGATCGGGGAAAGACGATGGTAGGAGTGTGGGCTGGTACCCCAGCGATGCTTCAAAGGGGGAAAAACCAGATGCTGCAGAGATATGGCAGTTATGCGCATATTCGATCCACGGAAGGTGTACGCTCCAGGAAGTGGGGTTTGAGGCACAAACACAGCGGAGGGCGTTAGCTAACTCCTGATTCAAGCGCTCACACTGACCATTAGTTTGGGGGTGGAAGCCGGAAGACAGGCGGGATTTAGCTCCGAGAGCTGAACAAAAGTCTCTCCAGACCCGGGAAATGAATTGTGGACCCCTGTCCGAGATTATTTCTGACGGGATGCCGTGAAGTCTGAAGACATGATGGAACATAAGCTTCGCCGTTTCAGCAGCAGAGGGAAGCTTGGAGAGGGCAACCAGATGACAGGCCTTGGAGAATCGGTCAATGATAGTGAGAATAGTTGTTTTACTCTTGGAAGATGGGAGGCCTGTAACAAAATCCAAGGCTATATGGGACCAAGGTCGGCTAGGAACAGAGAGGGGTTGAAGGAGTCCAGAGGGAGGCTTGTGACTGTTCTTACTGCGAACACATGTCGGGCAAGCTGCTACGTACTCTGCCACATCTTTGTTCAGAGACGGCCACCAGAAGTAACGTCGTAAAAGCCCAATAGAACGACTGACCCCTGGGTGGCAGGAGAACTTTGAGGAATGCGCCCAATGAATGGCTGCAGACCGAGTGGAAGAGGGAACGTAAAGACGGTTCGGGGGTCCCCCCCCCAGGATCTGGCTCGCTGAGCAGGGCTCTATGAACAGCTCCTTCTAGGTCCCAGGAGAGTGCTCCTATAGTGCAGGAAATGGGAAGAATGGGCTCAGGGGCCTCAACTAAGTCATCAGAGGCATATTGTCGGGAGAGGGCATCAGGTTTAATATTCTTAGAACCTGGCCGATAAGTAATAGCTAAATTAAAACGAGAGAAAAATAAGGACCACCGATATTGTCTAGGGTTGAGCCGTTTGGCGCTCTGGAGGTAGGTCAGGTTTTTGTGGTCTGTCCAAATGACAACCGGGAGTTCTGTGCCCTCTAGCCAATGTCTCCATTGTTCCAGGGCAAGTTTAATGGCAAGCAGTTCCCGGTCACCGATGTTGTAATTCCTTTCAGTAGGAGTGAATCTCTTTGAAAAGAACGCACAGGGATGCAATCTGTTGTCAGATTCAGCTCGTTGTGACAGGACAGCTCCAACGCCTGTATCAGATGCATCAACCTCCAAAGTGAACTGGGCTTGGGGATTGGGATGGATGAGGATGGGTGCGTTCACAAACCTTTTCTTGAGTTCTGAAAAGGCACTTTCAGCCTCAGGAGTCCAGATGAAGGGTCTATTTGTCGACGTGAGGGCAGAGAGGGGAGCAGCAATGAGGCTGAAGTTCCTGACAAAACAGCGATAAAAGTTAGGAAAGCCGAGGAAGCGCTGGAGCTTCTTACGGGAGTCAGGAGTGGGCCAATCTTCAATGGCCTGAATCTTTCCTGGGTCTGTCTTCATCTGTCCACCCTCAAACACAAAACCCAAAAAAACTGTGGACTGGACATGAAATTCACATTTTTCCGCTTTGACATACAGCCTGTTCTCCAGCAGTCTCTGAAGCACTTTACGGACGTGATTGTGGTGTTCCTCCAAGCTGTTTGAAAAAATTAAAATGTCATCCAGATATACAAAAACAAATACATTGAGAAAATCCCTCAGAACATCATTGACCAGGTTCTGAAAGACTGCCGGGGCGTTAGTCAAACCGAAGGGCATAACCAGATACTCAAAGTGGCCGATGTGAGTTTTAAAGGCCGTCTTCCATTCGTCTCCCTTGCGAATGCGGACGAGGTGATAGGCGTTGCGTAAATCCAGTCTTGAAAATATGGTAGCTTGTTGAACAGGTTCAATAGCGGAGGAGATGAGAGGGAGAGAGTATTTATTTTTGACAGTTATCTGGTTTAAACCTCTGTAATCAATACAGGGACGAAGGGTTTTATCTTTCTTAGCTACAAAGAAGAATCCTGCCCCCAGAGGTGAAGAGGAAGGTCGGATGATTCCGGCTTGGAGAGAGTCATTAATATATTTTTCCATGGCCTCTCGCTCCAGTCTGGAGAGGTTGAACAAACGCCCTGAGGGTAGGGGAGCACCAGGAAGAAGATTGATGGCACAATCGTAGGGGCGGTGAGGAGGAAGAGAACAAGCTCGTTCCTTACTAAATACCTGTTGAAGATCATGATATTGGCAGGGAACGTTGGAAAGGTCGGGGACTGAAACAGACTGGGTAGAGCAGGGAGGCTGGGAGGAGGCAGCTGATTGTAAACACTGCTTCAGACAGGATGAGCTCCAGGACTCTATCCGTAAGTTCGACCAATTGATTTGGGGATTGTGTTTTTGCAACCAAGGATAGCCCAAAACTACTGGGAAATCTTTAGTGGGAAAAACAAAAAGGCTAAGTTTTTCAAGATGATTTCCTGAAACCTGAAATGGGATTAACTCAGTCCTTTGAGTTATGCTAGCAAGGGAGTGACCATCCAGGGCCGTAACACGGACCGGAGATGGCAGATCAATGACTGCTATGTTGTATTGCTCAATAAGATCGGGACTTATTAAATTTTGTTCTGAACCTGAATCAATGAGTGCAAGGACAGGGAATAACTGATTTCTTATCTTAAGGGAAGATTGAACTGAGAGCCGAGGGTTTTTCAAAAGATCATAATTAGTGTCACCCGCCAGGACCCCCAGAGTTACTGACGGGCCTGGTCTTTTGGGCGAACTGGACAGGAGGAAATGAAATGCTGGGGGGAGCCACAATAAAGACAACTGCCAGTTGAAATTCTGTGTTGACGCTCCTCAGCAGACAAACAGGTTCTGCCTATTTGCATGGGCTCAGGAGGGCAGGAAGGAGGTTGAGCGCTAGAAGTTACCAGGCCATAGTGACTAGTTCTAGGGGAACCAGAGGCGAAAGGATTTCTAACCCTTACCCTCTCTCTCATGCGATTGTCCACCTGGATAGCCAAATTGACTAGCTCGTTAACAGTTTCTGGCGCCTTGTGCAACCCCAGTTCATCCTTAATTCTCTCATTTAAGGAATGAAGAAATGCCCCCTTAAGAGCTTTTTCATTCCAGCCGGATTGAGCGGCCAAAGTGCGGAACTCAATAGCCAATTCAGCCACAGAGCGGTTTCCTTGCTTTAATCCCCACATTTTATTAGCTGACTCCTCATCACTAATTTGGGGACTAAAGGTTTGTTTAAAAAGTTCAATGAAATTACTATAATGGTAAGCTGGCAGTGTGCTCTCATCAATTATGTTCTCTGCCCACCTAAGGGCCTTGTCTCTAAGTAAACCAATGATATATGATATCTTACTGGTGTCATCAGGGAAGGAACGGGGCGACCCATTAAACACTAAGGTGCATTGCAAGAGAAATCCTTTGCATTTACCTAGTTCCCCCGTAAAGGGTTGCGGGGTGGGCGAGGTAAACTCCCGGTAGGCAGGGACCGAGACGCTCGGCGGGGCGGCTGCAGCGAAAACAGGAGGAGAAGGGTTAACAACAGGGTTTAGTAATTGTGAACTTAGATTCTGAAGACTTTGGGCCAACTGGTTGACGCTGTCAACTAAGGCAGCCTGCTGCTGTGACATGGCCTGCAGGGAGGAGTCATGACGACCTAGGAGGATTCCCTGTTCGGACAGTGCGGTCCGTAATTGCGCCACTGAGTCAGGTTGGCCAGATGGTTCTGTCATGATGATTGCTGAGACTCAGTTTCAGGCAGCAATTACAGACCAGTAGTGAGTTCAAAAAGGGTTTATTGAAAAAACAATAATGAGCGGGCAATCACAGGGGAAGGAAGTCCAGTTCCACACTAGGAGAGGGAAGAGTTGTTAGTGCATGGCTGGATTAGATGGTAGGTGGTACAGGTGGGTCCGCTTACTTGTTCCAGTAGTGAGAAAAACGTTGGAGGATGGACAGACAGGTGACGGGTCAGAGGAGCCTTCAGAATAGCATCAGCGAGCGGAGCAGACGAAGAAGAGAAGGAGGGGCGATCCGCTGGTTCCAGCGTGCGGCCCAGATGCGGTTCGGATAAATCACTCACAAGGGGAGCAATCCACGAGGAGGAACTGTGAGAGGAAAAAGTCAAAGGGTTAGTCCTTAAAGAGGGTTGAAGCTCAATCTAAGCTTGGAGAGTACTTCTGGGGCCTGGTTACCACAGGATGTGATTAGACCATCTGGCGTCTGCTTCAGGCTCCGGCTCTTCTTTTAAACCCTCACCAATTACCTGATGAGGCACAGCTGAGGATCCAACCTGCCTGTCACACCCTGAGGAAGGAGGAGGTGAGGCAAAACACTACAGGTAAACATGGAACATGACAACTATGAAGATAAAAGAGAGAGAACAGAAAGTTAAAAGCTGAAATGACAACAGTCATGCAAAATTGAAGAACAATAGACCCTGATGTCCTCCAGCAGCCTAAGCCTATAGCAGCATAACTATAGAGGTAGCTCAGGGTAACATGAACCACTCTAACTATAAGCTTTGTCAAAAAGGAAAGTCCCAAGAGCCAGCTTCTAGTGGAGGAGTTCAAGTATCTTGGGGTCTTGTTCAGAGATGAGGGGAAGATGGAGCGGGAGATCGACAGGCGGATTGGTGCAACGTCTGCTGTGAAGCGGGCGCTGTACCGATCCGTTGTGGTGAAGAGAGAGCTGAGCCAAAAGGCCAAGCTCTCGATTTACCGGTCGATCTACGTTCCTACCCTCATCTATGGTCACGAGCTTTGGGTCGTGACCGAAAGAACGAGATCCCGGATACAAGTGGCCAAAATGAGTTTTCTCCATAGTGTGTCTGGGCTCTCCCTTAGAGATAGGGTGAGGAGCTCAGTCATCTGGGGAGGACTCAGAGTAGAGCCGCTGCTCCTCCACGTCGAGAGGAGCCAGTTGAGGTGACTCGGGCATCTGGTCAGGATGCCTCCTGGACGCCTCCCTGGTGAGGTGTTCCGGGCACGTCCCACCGGGAGGAGGCCCAGGGGAAGACCCAGGACACGCTGGAGAGACTCTGCTCGCCTGGGAACGCTTTGGGATTCCCCCGGAGGAAGTGGCCCAAGTGGCTGGGGAGAGGAAGGTCTGGGCCTCCCTCTTGAAGCTGCTACACCCGCGACCTGACCCCGGATAAGCGGAAGACGATGGATGGATGGAAAAAGGAAAGTTTTAGGATTAGTCTTAAAAGTAGACAGGTCGTCTGCGTCACGGACCAAAACTGGGAGTTGGTTCCACTGGAGAGGAGCATGATAGCTAAAGGATCTGCCTACCATTCTGGTTTTACAGACTTTAGGAACCACCAACAGACCTGCTTTCTGAGAGTGAAGTGGTCTGTTAGAAATTATTAAAGTTTTCACACAACATACACATGTGGAATATTGCTAACGTGTTACTTTAGCAATATTCCAATTGCTAAAGTGTTACTTTTACATTATTACTTTTGGGTGTGTATCCACCAATTTAACTGTCAAACTTTCATAAAAGCTGTCTTAATGCAAGAAACGAAACCCTTAAACACATGAAATAATTAACTTTAAATAACTAAAAAGGTATTGTTAACTTTTCACATGAAGCTGGATTAACACCTAGTAAGATACCTTTGATTAAGTTGGTATACTAATGTTTAAACCTGGGGTGTCAAATGTACGGCCTGCGGGCCGGATCTGGCCCGCCGAACGATTTAGTCCGGCCCGGTGGCCAAATGCATTTTCATTATTCAACGGCTGTGTCTCCTCGGTGCATCGACCGAACTGCACCAGATTTTTTGTGAGTCGTGGGGGAGCGCTGCCCAACGCATACGTGTGTATTGCATGGTAGACGGGCGAGGAAAATGCATGACAGCTTCTGCGGTGGCTGGCGGCAGGAGGTGCGCGTACCCTAGCGGTGGCCCATAGGCCAGAGCGGCGCTTGGCTGCGAGGGCCGATCATCACCGCTTGCGGTTTTAATTAGGCCCGAGCAGCGAAGCGCTGCGAAGGCCTATTGTTTCTGTGTTGTTTCTTATTAGGCCCGAGCAGCGAAGCGCTGCGAAGGCCTATTGTTTCTGTGTTGTTTCTTATTATTATTTTTATTCTGCCCCCCTAAAGAGGGGCCTTTTTGGGGGCTTTATCATATTCAAAAACTCACCAAACTTGGCGGACGCATGAAGACTGTTTAAAAATTTTGTATTTTAAGGTCCTCATAAAAATCTAAAGAAAAATGCCTCAATGGCGCCACCTAGCAATTTTCAAAGGACCCTTTGCTATTCACTTACTTCATCGTAGAGACATGAGATTTGGTACAGTGGTAGAGCTCACCAAGACGCTCAGAATTTACAATTAATGTCATAGTGCAAATATCACAGGAAGTCGGCCATTTTAGATTGAAGGTCTGATTTTGACCCCATTTTTGACGTTTACAGCATTGGTATTTGATCGAACTCCTCCTAGAGATTTTGAGCGAGCGACTTGAAACTCGGTCAGTCTGATCATAAGGCATGGCCAATTAAAAGTTATCAAAACGGTGAGTTTATGAGCATGTTGAAGGGGTGTTAGCAGGGGTCAAAGTTCACCTACTCGCCACAAAAAATAAAACTGTTATATCTCCTACACAGAAACACATAGAGGCACCAAACTTTCTGTGATTGATCATCATTGGGTCTTCTTTAATATCCAATGGTCAAATTATGACATCACTTAGGCCACGCCCCCTGACAACAGGAAGTGTCATGTTTTGCTGTAAACGGTCGCTATGTTACCCCTCTGAGCTAATCAACATGAAACTGTGTCCAGAGACGGAAGACATGTTGATGTATTGTGGATTCCAGCCCCAAGTGGATTCGATGGAGCAGGAGAGCGTGGCGGCGTGGTGAAGTCACCTCAAACGCCGCTGCCATACGTTTGGCTCTGAATTCCACATTTTTGGGCCGAGCTGCTTAAAACTCACTTGGATGCATCCTTATCCACCCCCCAACAGGAATCCATAACAAACTTTGGTGGGCGTGACCTAATGCCTCAACGGCGCCACCTAGCAATTTTCAAAGGACCCTTTGCTATTCACTTACTTCATCGTAGAGACATGAGATTTGGTACAGTGGTAGAGCTCACCAAGACGCTCAGAATTTACAATTAATGTCATAGTGCAAATATCACAGGAAGTCGGCCATTTTAGATTGAAGGTCTGATTTTGACCCCATTTTTGACGTTTACAGCATTGGTATTTGATGGAACTCCTCCTAGAGATTTTGAGCGAGCGGCTTGAAACTCGGGCAGTCTGATCATAAGGCATGGCCAATTAAAGGTTATCAAAACGGTGAGTTTTTGAGCATGCTGAAGGGGCGTGAGCGGGGGTCAAAGTTCACCTACTCGCCATGAAACACAAAACTGTTATATTTCATATACAAAAACTCACAGAGCCACCAAGCCTTCAGTAGTTGATCACCACTAGGTCTCCTACAATATCCAATGGTCAAATGATGACATTGCTTAGGCCACGCCCCCTGACAACAGGAAGTGTCATGTTTTATTGTTAACAGTCGCTATGTTACCCCTCTGAGCTAATCAACATGAAACTGTGTCCACAGACAGAAGACATGTTGCTGTGTTGTGGATTCGAGGCCCAACTGGATTCCATGTAGCAGTGCGGCGTGGTGGCGTGGCGAAGTCACCTGAAAGGCCACTGCCATATGTCCAGACTTCCATAGGATATTGACAAATTTAATAAAAAGTAACTTAAAATTACCTTAAAAGGACAACATTTTTAAAAGTCAAAAGGCTTATTTAATGCTTTGAGAACATCTCTTCTATTCGGCTACAAAATCAACCAAAACAGGATGATCTTTTAAGCTATAAGGCCATTTTTAAGATGTCAATACATAGATTTTAAGCTGGTGGGTCGCCACTGCCTCCGGTGGCCAAATGCATCGCTGCATCAACTGATCTGCACCAGTTTAATCTCGTCATGGCAAAATTATTTTTTCTCTTCATGTGTGGCCCTAATACTCCATCGTAAGAACACCGCTGTCGTTACCGCGGGTCCTGGGGAAAAAAAAAAACGCTGCTCCTGGGGGGAGCGGATAGATGTGTAATACTTCTCATTGCAATTCAGACAGTGCAGTTCATTTTAAAGAGGCAGTTTTGGCGCATATTACGATAGAAATGGGCTGCGGGGAGCCTAAGTGTGTTGTCGTGGGCGTGTTTACCCGCTGCAGGTAACCGCTGTGAAACAATCAGAAAGATTTCCCTGATTAATAACATCTTTATGGAGCGCTAGACTTATTGTTACTATGTGCTGCTTTACCAATTCTCTCTCTCTCGCTCGCTCGCTCGCTCGTCATCGGACAAAAATCAAACTGCTTCGTGTTTGTATTTGAAATTGTGCGTCAGACTCAGATTTAGAAGTGTTGTTACGACGTTTGAGCTGTAACTGCAACCGTTATATATATCTTGTAACTTTGACAGACAACACCAACTGTCCCCACAATCCAGTGCACACAATACCACAACAGACCTCATCACGCTCTACAGTACATCAAGAAAACTAAATCAACTAAAACAAGTTCACGAGTGCACTTGAAATGAAGTTAATCCATATTTGTGTGTCAGGGTGTCTAAGCACTCTCCAGAATTTGACATCTCAGCAGAACCTGTAATAATTATAGAAAGTAACGTTATAGTTGTTCTGCCTTTTGTTAAGACAGCAAGGAATTCATGTCGTGAATACATTACATAAATAAGATATTAATTAATTCTTAGTCAGAGGAAATCCATGGTAAAAACAGTTAGAAACGTTTTGGGTTCATATTTAATCAGAGTGAGACATCACAACTTTGTTAGATCTCTATGTGAATTACGTGAGATAGTGAGTGCTCTCACCTTAAAAAAAAGATCTTTGACGTATTTTGCTCCGGTTAAAAGCTGCTTTTCAGCTATGAAGCTAGGGAAACTGCTAATGTTGAAGTTGAATTTGTTCTACACGCTTCTGCCTTGGAAAAATATTTGTCTTTTTACAAAAACAATGTTTAAAACCAGATTTGGTAACAAAGGTTATTCAGACAACGCAAGAAAAGGAAGCTTTGTGTGGGGAACTTTTGTCCTAGCTGTCTAGCTTCATATGGCCCCAGGACAGCACAATAGTTTTCTTGAAGTATAATTTTGGAGAAGTAGAAACAAGTATTGATTTCAAAAGGTAGGTAAAAAAGGAAAAAAGTTTTTACAAAATCTTAAAATGTTGGATAGTCGTTATTTCAATCTTGCTGTGAAAATTGGTGAAATATTATCATTTTTAATGCTTAGATATAAAATTGCAAGGCAATTACTAAAATTGCCTTTTGTTGAAAATGTTTTTTGGCATGCCATACTTTATATTTATAGGTAGCCTAGATGTGCATAATAAAAGAGTGGAACTAAAAGCTGGTCTAAAAGTTTTATGGAGCTTTAACTTGCTAAGAGTAATAACGTTAGATGATTATATCTTTAAAATGAGATAACTGTCTCATAAAATGTGATAGTTTACTTGGTCTAAAGAGATGATTAAATTCAATGTTATTTATATAGCGCCAATTCATGAAATATGTCATCTCAAGGCACTTTACAAAGTCAAAATCAATCAGATTATACAGATTGGGTCAGATTATACACATTGGTCAAAAAAATTCCTATATAAGGGAACCAGTTCATTGCATCAAAGTCTTGACAAGTAGCATTCTCTCTTGAAGAAGCGTAGAGCCACAGGGAGAGTCGTCTGCTGTGTCCATGGCTTTGCAGCAATCCTACCTACTGAGCAAGCATGAAGCAACAGCGGGGGAAAAAATTCCCCATTAACGGGAAGGTAAAACCTCCAGCAGAACCGGGCTCAGTATGAACGGTCATCTGCCTCGACAGACTGGGGGTTACAGAAGACAGAGCAGAGACACAACAAGAGAGACAAAAAAGCACAGAAGTTCTACATTAGATGGTAGTAGCGGGTGATCTGTCTTCCCTGGATGATGCCACAGCTAACAGAACACCAGACCAGGTGTACCTACAATGAAGAAAAAAGAAAAATCAAAAAGTTAAAAGCTGAAATGACAACAGTCATTCAAAATTGAAGAACAATAGACCCTGATGTCCTGCAGTAGCCTAAACGTATAGCAGCATAACTATAGAGGTAGCTCAGGGTAACATGAGCCCCTCTAACTATAAGCTTTTTAAAAAAGGAAAGTCCAAAGAGCCAGCTTCTAGTGGAGAAGTTCAAGTATCTTGGGGTCTTGTTCACGAATGAGGGGAAGATGGAGCGGGAGATCGACAGGCGGATTGGTGCGGCGTCTGCTGTGAAGCGGGCGCTGTACCGGTCCGGTGTGGTGAAGAGAGAGCTGAGCCAAAAGGCGAAGCTCTCGATTTACCGGTCGATCTACGTTCCTACGCTCATCTATGGTCACGAGCTTTGGGTCGTGACCGAAAGAACGAGATCCTGGATACAAGCGGCCGAAATGAGTTTTCTCCATAGTGTGTGTGAGCTCTCCCTTAGAGATAAGGTGAGGAGCTCAGTCATCCGGGGAGGACTCAGAGTAGAGCCACTGCTTCTTCACGTCGAGGGGAGCCAGTTGAGGTGGCTTGTGCATCTGGTTAGGATGCCTCCTGGACGCCTCCTTGGTGAGGTGTTCTGGGCACGTCCCACCGGGAGGAGGCCCAGGGGAAGACCCAGGACACGCTGGAGAGACTATGTTTTCTCAGCTGGCCTGGGAACACCTTGGGATTCCCCTGGAGGAGGTGGCCCAAGTGGCTGGCGAGAGGGACGTCTGGGCCTCCTTTATAAAGCTGCTACCCCCGCGATTTTGCTAAAGTGTTCCTTTAGCAATAGTCCAATTGCTAAAGTGTTACTTTTACATTACTTTTGGGTGTGTATCACCAATTTAGATGTTAAACTTTCATAAAAGCTGTCTTAATGCAAGAAACAAAGCCCTTAAACACATGAAATAGCAAGTAACTTTAAAAAACTAAAATGGTTTTGTTAACTTTTCACATTAAGCTGGATTAACAGCTAGTAAGATACCTTTGATTAAATTGGTATTCTAATGTTTAAACCAGGGGTGTCAAAGGTACGGCCCGCCGAACGATTTAGTCCGGTCCGGTGGCCAAATGCATTATCATTATTCAACGGCTGTATCTCCTCGCTGCATCGAGCGATCTGGACCAGATTTTTTGTGAGTCGTGGGGGAGCGCTGCCGAACACGTTCGTGTGAATCGCCCAGTGGCCGGGCGGGCAAAATGCGTGAGAGCATCTGCGGTGGCGGGCGGCCGGCGGTGCGCAAATCCCAGCGGTGGCCAATAGGCCAGAGCGGCGCTTTGCTGCGAGGGCCGATCATCACCGCTTGCGGTTTTAATTATTATTATTTTTATTCTGCCCCCCTAAAGAGGGGCCTTTTTGGGGGATTTATCATATTCAAAAACTCACCAAACTTGGCGGACGCATGAAGACTGTTTAAAAATTTTGTATTTTAAGGTCCTCATAAAAATCTAAAGAAAAATGCCTCAACGGTGCCACCTAGCAATTTTCAAAGGACCCTTTGCTATTCACTTACTTCATCGTAGAGACATGAGATTTGGTACAGTGTTAGAGCTCACCAAGACGCTCAGAATTTACAATTAATGTCATAGTGCAAATATCACAGGAAGTCGGCCATTTTAGATTGAAGGTCTGATTTTGACCCGATTTTTGACGTTTACAGCATTGGTATTTGATCGAACTCCTCCTAGAGATTTTTAGCGAGCGGCTTGAAACTCGGTCAGTCTGATCATAAGGCATGGCCAATTAAAAGTTATCAAAACGGTGAGTTTTTGAGCATGCTGAAGGGGTGTTAGCAGGGGTCAAAGTTCACCTACTCGCCACAAAAAATAAAACTGTTATATCTCCTACACAGAAACACATAGAGGCACCAAACTTTCTGTGATTGATCATCATTGGGTCTTCTTTAATATCCAATGGTCAAATTATGACATCACTTAGGCCACGCCCCCTGACAACAGGAAGTGTCATGTTTTGCTGTAAACGGTCGCTATGTTACCCCTCTGAGCTAATCAACATGAAACTGTGTCCAGAGACGGAAGACATGTTGATGTATTGTGGATTCCAGCCCCAAGTGGATTCGATGGAGCAGGAGAGCGTGGCGGCGTGGTGAAGTCACCTCAAACGCCGCTGCCATACGTTTGGCTCTGAATTCCACATTTTTGGGCCGAGCTGCTTAAAACTCACTTGGATGCATCCTTATCCACCCCCCAACAGGAATCCATAACAAACTTTGGTGGGCGTGACCTAATGCCTCAACGGCGCCACCTAGCAATTTTCAAAGGACCCTTTGCTATTCACTTACTTCATCGTAGAGACATGAGATTTGGTACAGTGGTAGAGCTCACCAAGACGCTCAGAATTTACAATTAATGTCATAGTGTAAATATCACAGGAAGTCGGCCATTTTAGATTGAAGGTCTGATTTTGACCCCATTTTTGACGTTTACAGCATTGGTATTTGATGGAACTCCTCCTAGAGATTTTGAGCGAGCGGCTTGAAACTCGGGCAGTCTGATCATAAGGCATGGCCAATTAAAGGTTATCAAAACAGTGAGTTTTTGAGCATGCTGAAGGGGCGTGAGCGGGGGTCAAAGTTCACCTACTCGCCATGAAACACAAAACTGTTATATTTCATATACAAAAACTCACAGAGCCACCAAACTTTCAGTAGTTGATCACCACTAGGTCTCCTACAATATCCAATGGTCAAATGATGACATTGCTTAGGCCACGCCCCCTGACAACAGGAAGTGTCATGTTTTATTGTTAACAGTCGCTATGGTACCCCTCTGAGCTAATCAACATGAAACTGTGTCCACAGACAGAAGACATGTTGTTGTGTTGTGGATTCGAGGCCGAACTGGATTCCATGTAGCAGTGCGGCGTGGTGGCGTGGCGAAGTCACCTGAAAGGCCGCTGCCATATGTCCAGACTTCCATAGGATATTGACAAATTTAATAAAAAGTAACTTAAAATTACCTTAAAAGGACAACATTTTTAAAAGTCAAAAGGATTATTTAATGCTTTGAGAACATCTCTTCTATTCGGCTACAAAATCAACCAAAACAGGATGATCTTTTAAGCTATAAGACCATTTTTAAGATGTCAATACATAGATTTTAAGCTGGTGGGTCGCCACTGCCTCCGGTGCCCTAATGCATCGCTGCATCAACTGATCTCCACCAGTTTAATCTCGTCATGGCAAAATTATTTTTTCTCTTCATGTGTGGCCCTAATACTCCATGGTAAGAACACCGCTGTCGTTACCGCGGGTCCTGGGGAAAAAAAAAAAAACGCTGCTCCTGGGGGGAGCGCATAGATGTGTAATACTTCTCATTGCAATTCAGACAGTGCAGTTCATTTTAAAGAGGCAGTTTTGGCGCATATTATGATAGAAATGGGCTGCGGGGAGCCTAAGTGTGTTGTCGTGGGCGTGTTTACCCGCTGCAGGTAACCGCTGTGAAACAATCAGAAAGATTTCCCTGATTAATAACATCTTTATGGAGCGCTAGACTTATTGTTACTATGTGCTGCTTTACCAGTTCTCTCTCTCTCGCTCGCTCGCTCGCTCGTCATCGGACAAAAATCAAACTGCTTCGTGTTTGTATTTGAAATTGTGCGTCAGACTCAGATTTAGAAGTGTTGTTACGACGTTTGAGCTGTAACTGCAACCATTATATATATCTTGTAACTTTGACAGACAACACCAACTGTCCCCACAATCCAGTGCACACAATACCACAACAGACCTCATCACGCTCTACAGTACATCAAGAAAACTAAATCAACTAAAACAAGTTCACGAGTGCACTTGAAATGAAGTTAATCCATATTTGTGTGTCAGGGTGTCTAAGCACTCTCCAGAATTTGACATCTCAGCAGAACCTGTAATAATTATAGAAAGTAACGTTATAGTTGTTCTGCCTTTTGTTAAGACAGCAAGGAATTCATGTCGTGAATACATTACATAAATAAGATATTAATTAATTCTTAGTCAGAGGAAATCCATGGTAAAAACAGTTAGAAACGTTTTGGGTTCATATTTAATCAGAGTGAGACATCACAACTTTGTTAGATCTCTATGTGAATTACGTGAGATAGTGAGTGCTCTCACCTTAAAAAAAGATCTTTGACGTATTTTGCTCCGGTTAAAAGCTGCTTTTCAGCTATGAAGCTAGGGAAACTGCTAATGTTGAAGTTGAATTTGTTCTACATGCTTCTGCCTTGGAAAAATATTTGTCTTTTTACAAAAACAATGTTTAAAACCAGATTTGGTAACAAAGGTTATTCAGACAACGCAAGAAAAGGAAGCTTTGTGTGGGGAACTTTTGTCCTAGCTGTCTAGCTGCATATGGCCCCAGGACAGCACAATAGTTTTCTTGAAGTATAATTTTGGAGAAGTAGAAACAAGTATTCATTTCAAAAGGTAGGTAAAAAAGGAAAAAAGTTTTTACAAAATCTTAAAATGTTGGATAGTCGTTATTTCAATCTTGCTGTGAAAATTGGTGAAATATTATCATTTTTAATGCTTAGATATAAAATTGCAAGGCGATTACTAAAATTGCCTTTTGTTGAAAATGTTTTTTGGCATGCCATACTTTATATTTATAGGTAGCCTAGATGTGCATAATAAAAGAGTGGAACTAAAAGCTGGTCTAAAAGTTTTATGGAGCTTTAACTTGCTAAGAGTAATAACGTTAGATGATTATATCTTTAAAATGAGATAACTGTCTCATAAAATGTGATAGTTTACTTGGTCTAAAGAGATTATTCAATTCAATGTTATTTATATAGCGCCAATTCATGAAATATGTCATCTCAAGGCACTTTACAAAGTCAAAATCAATCAGATTATACAGATTGGGTCAGATTATACACATTGGTCAAAAAAATTCCTATATAAGGGAACCAGTTCATTGCATCAAAGTCTTGACAAGTAGCATTCTCTCTTGAAGAAGCGTAGAACCACAGGGAGAGTCGTCTGCTGTGTCCATGGCTTTGCAGCAATCCCTCATACTGAGCAAGCATGAAGCAACAGCGGGGAAAAAAACTCCCCATTGACGGGAAGGTAAAACCTCCAGCAGAACCGGGCTCAGTATGAACGTACATCTGCCTCGACAGACTGGGGGTTACAGAAGACAGAGCAGAGACACAACAAGACAGACAAAAAAGCACAGAAGTTCTACATTAGATGGTAGTAGCGGGTGATCTGTCTTCCCTGGATGATGCCACAGCTAACAGAACACCAGACCAGGTGTACCTACAATGAAGAAAAAAGAAAAATCAAAAAGTTAAAAGCTGAAATGACAACAGTCATTCAAAATTGAAGAACAATAGACCCTGATGTCCTGCAGTAGCCTAAACGTATAGCAGCATAACTATAGAGGTAGCTCAGGGTAACATGAGCCACTCTAACTATAAGCTTTTTAAAAAAGGAAAGTCCAAAGAGCCAGCTTCTAGTGGAGAAGTTCAAGTATCTTGGGGTCTTGTTCACGAATGAGGGGAAGATGGAGCGGGAGATCGACAGGCGGATTGGTGCGGCGTCTGCTGTGAAGCGGGCGCTATACCGGTCCGTTGTGGTGAATCTGCACCAGATTTTTTGTGAGTCGTGGGGAAGCGCTGCCTCCCCTGGGATTGCGCAATCCCATGTTAACTGTGCTGACTTCCATTCTGTGAATGCATCTTCCTGTCTCTAGATCAGAAATTCAATTGTTCAAACAGTTATGAACTGATTTTCCACAATTTAATATATGTGGATTACGAATTGTGTTTTGGTCATCAAACTGTGTGCAGATAACATGTTTTCGTGGTGCTGGCCGATCATAAACAGCAAAGAACTGGTTGTAGGTGAGGCCGGCAGTTCCTTGACCGCTAGGCAGGGGGCGCTCAAGGGGCACCGCTCGTGATCCCCAAATAGTAGAGTCAAAACAAGTTATGGATGTTTTATTAGCGAGTTTTGCTAAACAAGTAAAGCACTAAAAAGACTCTAAACATACAGCTGGAACAGGACTGATCAGGGAAGGCTTTCCTCCCTGGCAGTGAGCTCCATTGAGACTGAGAGACTTTTAAAACTGAAGAAGATAAAGAGAACTTTTACCGGAAAATGATGATATTTTTGTTCAGAAAGAGCGCCACAGGGACTTAAATTATAAGTAGAGGTAAGACAGCGATACTTATTCATGTTTAGTTTTTGTGATAAAATGTGCGTAATGTGGGTTATAGTTTTAGAATGTGTTACAAATGCAGAAATCCATCATAACTCATAAACTGTTACCAATCAAATGACAATTTTTTTTCATCAAAGAACCAATATTTTTCCATGTATCTTGGTGAATTTATTTGGCTCAATCAGTCTCCTTCAGCACTTTGCAACGAGTCTACTCTGTAGAGTGTATATATTTGTAAATCTGACTCTGATGACGTCAGTGCCTCACCAGCTATGAACTCTACCGCACGTCACTGACTACAACCACCACCACCACCATATTTTACATCAGACACCGGAGCAGATGAAGGCCTGCTGTTGGGAACATGTCAGTCAGTTTGACACATTTCGCAGCGTCCGTTTGAAGAACTCGTTTCTTTTTTTCGTGCAGTTTCTCTGCGCCTCCCTTGCGTTTCTTATCCATTACTACTGTGAACACCGCTGCACAAAGTTCCACATGGAGCGTGAAGGTGTTTTTCTACTTTATGATTGGCCTAGCCCTTTAGACTGTCAGGGATGATAACCAATGGGCTGCAGTAGTCTGTGGTAAGGGCCGGATGATCGGAACAGACTCTTGCGCTGCTGATATTTTTCTTCATGCATTATGCAAATATAACGAGGCAGATATATAAAATAATTAATAATAATAATAATAATAATAATACATATTATTAATATACATGTCGGGTCTGCCGGCCCAAACAGCACGTCGGCCCACCGGGAAAATGCCCGGTACGCCCGATTACCAGTCCATGCCTGCATGTCATCTAAAGGCAGTTTACAATGTCAAAATCAATCAGATTATACATATTAAGTCAGATTATCCAGATTGGTAAAAGAAATTCCTATATAAGTGAACCAGTTAATTGCATCAAAGTCGTAACAAGCAGCATTCACTCCTGAAGAAGCGTAGAGCCACAGGGAGAGTCGTTTGCATTGTACATGGCTTTGCAGCAATCCCTCATACTGATCAAGCATGAAGTGACAGCAGAAGGAAAAACTCCCCATTAACAGGAAGGAAAAACCTCCAGCAGAACCGGGCTCAGTATGAACGGTAATCTGCTTTGACTGACTGGGGGTTACAAAAGAGAGAGAAGAGACACAACATGACAGACAAAAAAGCACAGAAGCACACATTGATCCAGTAATGTGTTTTACATTAGATGGTAATAGCAGGTGATCTGTCTTCCCTGGATGATGTCACAGCTAACAGAACGCCAGACCAGGTGTACCTACTATGAAGAAAAAATAGAAAAAACAAAAAGTTAAAAGCTGAAATGACAACAGTCATGCAAAAACGAAGAACAATAGACCCTGATGTCCTCCAGCAGCCTAAGCCTATAGCAGCATAACTATAAAGGTAGCTCAGCGTAACATGAGCCACTCTAACTATAAGCTTTGTCAAAAAGGAAAGTCCCAAGAGCCAGCTTCTAGTGGAGGAGTTCAAGTATCTTGGGGTCTTGTTCACGAATGAGGGGAAGATGGAGCGGGAGATCGACAGGCGGATTGGTGCGGCGTCTGCTGTGAAGCGGGCGCTGTACCGGTCCGTTGTGGTGAAGAGAGAGCTGAGCCAAAAGGCCAAGCTCTCGATTTACCAGTCGATCTACGTTCCTACCCTCATCTATGGTCACGAGCTTTGGGTCGTGACCGAAAGAACGAGATCCCGGATAAAAGCGGCCAAAATGAGTTTTCTCCATAGTGTGTCTGGGCTCTCCCTTAGAGATAGGGTGAGGAGATCAGTCATCCGGGGAGGACTCAGAGTAGAGCCACTGCTCCTCCACATTGAGAGGAGCCAGTTGAGGTGGCTCGGGCATCTGGTTAGGATGCCTCCTGGACGCATCCCTGGTGAGGTGTTCTGGGCACATCCCACCGGGAGGAGGCCCAGGGGAAGACCCAGGACACGCTGGAGAGACTCTGCTGGCCTGGGAACGCTTTGGGATTCCCCCGGAGGAAGTGGCCCAAGTGGCTGGGGAGAGGAAGGTCTGGGCCTCCTTCTTGAAGCTGCTACACCCGCGACCTGACCCCGGATAAGCGGAAGACGATGGATGGATGGAAAAAGGAAAGTTTAAGGATTAGTCTTAAAAGTAGACGGGGTGTCTGCGTCACGGACCAAAACTTGGAGTTGGTTCCACTGGAGAGGAGCATGATAGCTAAAGGATCTGCCTACCATTCTGGTTTTACAGACTTTAGGAACCACCAGCAGACCTGCTTTCTGAGAGTGAAGTGGTCTGTTAGAAATTACTAAAGTTTGTACACAACATACACATGTGGAATATTGCTAACGTGTTACTTTAGCAATATTCCAATTGCTAAAGTGTTACTTTTACATTATTACTTTTGGGTGTGTATCCACCAATTTAACTGTCAAACTTTCATAACAGCTGTCTTAATGCAAGAAACGAAACCCTTAAACACATGAATTGATTAACTTTAAATAACTAAAAAGGTTTTGTTAACTTTTCACATGAAGCTGGATTAACAGCTAGTAAGATACCTTTAATTAAATTTGTATACTAGTGTTTAAAGCAGGGGTGTCAAACGTACGGCCTGCGGGCCGGATCTGGCCCGCCGAACGATTTAGTCCGGCCCGGTGGCCAAATGCATTTTCATTATTCAACGGCTGTGTGTCCTCGGTGCATCGACCGATCTGCACCAGGTTTTTTGTGAGTCGTGGGGGAGCGCTGCCCAACGCATACGTGTGTATTGCATGTTAGACGGGTGAGGAAAATGCATGACAGCTTCTGCGGTGGCTGGCGGCGGGAGGTGCGCGTACCCTAGCGGTGGCCCATAGGCCAGTGCGGCGCTTGGCTGCGAGGGCCGATCATCACCGCTTGCGGTTTTAATTATTATTATTAGGCCCGAGCAGCTAAGCGCTGCGAAGGCCTATTGTAACTGCAGATTTTATTATTATTATTATTATTATTTATTCTTGGGACTTTTGAAACGGCTTTTTGGAGGCCTAAACATGCATGAAAACTCACCAAACTTTACCCAAAATTGTCCCCCGTGAGAAATCGCAGGATTTTAGTGTAATTGAAAGCGGGCGTGGCAAACCCGCTCAACAGCGCCAACTAGAGTGAGTTGGGCCAAACCGTAACACGTAGAAAGCTGAAATTTTTTACCTAGGTAGGTTTTTTAAAATTATGAAAAAAAGTCTATTGTGGGTATGCTCTAAAATCCACAGGAAGCCTGCCATTTTGGGTTAAAGGGTAAAATATTGACGGTTTTTGCCTCAAACTTTAACAAACTAGTCCTAGGCATTTTAAGCTATCACTTTCAAATTTTTTCAGCGTGGAGATGAGACCTTGATGGTTAAAACTTATCAAAGGTTTTATGAAATATGCATATTTGCCTGAGCTGTCGCATTGCAAAAATCAGGTTTGTGGAAAACCATTAAAAACGCATTAAATCAGTAAGCCCCAAGCCATGCTTTGTCTGAGAATTATGAAACTCGGTAAGTGCATGTAACTTCATAGGCCCTACAAAAAAGCCTCTTGAAGCAATGGGCTACCTCCTACAGGAAATCATTCATTTCTCATCAAAGATGTCATTTTCCAATATTTTTGGGTGTTACATTTGAATAAACTACTCCTAAACCGTTACAATTATGGCATTCAAAGTTACTCCAAAAAATTCCTCACACATAGAGGATCAAAAGTTATCAAAAACATTTTTGCTACGTCCAACCATATTATTTTGACAATTATTTATAACATGAATTGTGTTTTGAAGGAAAAAACATTTATTATTTCCAACACTAGATGGCAGCAAACCCAAATGTTTGGGCGTCATCTGTAAGTCACGGTACATATTTTACCAAACCATTCATACACATTCGTCCAAAAGTGGAAGCAGCTTTAAAATATCTTTAGCTGGCCTTTAAAAGAAATAAGATTTTAATCTTTAATCCTATATGTAGGAGCGCAAATGCATTGATTGGGTAATTAGCGTTCATGTCTATTTAAGGGGGGAACTTTTCTTTTATAGGTAGGTTTTCCACCCGGAAGGGGAAAACAGTTTTTGACCGCAAAAAGATAAATACAAGCAAGCAAGTCTGCTTTATATGTTGTCTGGAGATGTGTTCATGTATGATGGACATTTGATATGCAAAGAGGAAAATAAATGGACGAAGCGTTCAACATGCCCTGACGACTCGGACTCTAATTCATCCCAAAAAGGTAACAATAAGCGCGTCAACTCTATTACCCCGATGCAGCACCTCAGTGGCTTAAAGTATTGGCTTGGCCGCTACAAAACCAGTCAAAAACTGTTTGTGCATCTTCACGAACTGTGCATAAGTAAAGATACATGTTTCTGCATGGTTGATGGTGGTGATTGCGCAAGATAAGACTGGGCTGGAGGTTACGTGTTTGGAGTGGAGCATCAGCTGATCGAACTCAGCTCACCTGAGGTGACGTCGGACAGGATAGACATCGGTGAGGACGCAGTTGATCAGCTCGGCGCTGGATTTGAACAATCATTCGTCTGGATTAGGTATGTGTAGCGCTACCACCGATATGATGGCCATCTAAATATAGTGTGCACACATAAGGGCGTAATTCCAATGCATTGGTTGCTGAAGTGGATGAACAATTAATTTTGTATCAACAAACTGTTGCGATCTGTGGACTGTCGGACTTTAATTATGGAGGATTGCGCGGCTAAAATGGATAAACATTTTAGCCGAGGGAACCAGTTGATTGCATAAAGGTCTTGACAAGCAGCATTTCCTCCTGAAAAAGCGTAGAGTCACAGGGAGAGTAGTCTGCATTGTCCATGGCTTTGCAACAATCCCTCATACTGAACAAGCATGAAGCAACAGGGAAAAAAAACCTCCCCATTAACAGGAAAGAAAAACCTCCAGCAGAACCGGGCTCAGTATGAACGGTCATCTGCCTCGACCGACTGGGGGTTACAGAAGACAGAGCAGAGACACAACAAGAGAGACAAAAAAAGCACAGAAGCACACATTGATCCAGCAATCTGTTCTATATAACCACAACTGTTATAACTTTGAGCAATAAATAATGTGCAATAATCTATTTAATACACTGTGCTATAACCTGTGCAATGATCTGGAAGAACTTCTGCTGCTATCACCAAGTGAATATATGTCAGTACATGTGTATGTAGGCATATATATATATATATATATATATATATATATATATATATATATATATATATATATATATATATATATATATATATATATATATATATATATGTCTAAAGACAATTACAAGATCGGCTTTCTATCACCTGAAGAACATTTCCAGGATTAAAGGACTGATGTCTCAGCAGGATCTGGAAAAACTAATCCATGCGTTTATCTTTAGTAGAATCGATTACTGCAACGGTGTTTTCACAGGTCTGCCTAAAAAGTGGATCAGACAGCTGCAGCTGATCCAGAACGCTGCTGAACGCATCTAAATACATCACAGACTTGTTATCAGTGTATCAACCATCCAGAGCACTAAGGTCTTCTGGCTCCAGCCTTCTCTGCGTACCTACAGCCAGAACTAAACAAGGAGAAGCAGCATTTAGTTCCTACGCTCCACTTATCTGGAACAAACTTCCAGAAAACTGTAAAAGTGCGGAAAACCTGAGTTCTTTTTAATCAAGATTAAAAACACATTTGTTTAGGACTGTTTTTGACTGTTCTAGTTAAACTGTTCTACTGAAACAGCATAAGTTCAACTTTTTTAGTCCAGCTGTTTATTGATGTCTACATTTTCGGTTTTCTTTTCCTGTATTTTAATCATGTAAAGCACTTTGCATTGTCTCTGTACTGAATTGTGCTATACAAATAAATTTGCCTTGCCTTGCCTTTTCCTTGCCTTTATATTTATATATATATATATATATATATATATATATATATATATATATATATATATATATATATGTATGTACAGTATGTATATGTGTGTGTGTGTATGTATATGTATGTATGTGTGTATATAACCGGGAAGTACACATGACATCACCTGCCTACTCCGATTTCTTTTGTATTTTTTTAATTCTTATTTTTTTTTCTCACTTTCTTTTTGATCCACTGTATATAGGAAGATACACTGTATATAACTGATGCACCCTTTCCTACTGCTGACTATTGACTGACTATTGAGCCGATGTGACAAGTGAATTTCTCCAATGTGAGATCAATAAAGACTATCTTATCTTATATCAAGACTTAGATTTGCCCACACAGGATTAAATGGTACATTATTCAAAATAGGGAAGCATAACACTGGCAGATATGAGTATTGTGAGGAACAAGAGACAGTTGAACATATCTGACACACTGTGAGAAAAATTCATAAAGAACAACAGAAGAAGAAGACTTCCCAACAGCAGGGGGCGCACTCCAACAATCTGAAAGGTGTCCGTTTGCCTGAGGAAGAAGCCCATGATGTCACAGCTAACAACATTAGCACCACACATTGGAGAATTTAGGAGGGGATGCAGAAAAACAGGTAAGGCTGTTTGGATTATATATGCATGTAGTGTAATATCCCCCACCACAACTTGAGGTGGGATGAGCAGTCTCAGTTCTGCGGCTAATTCTAGCCGCTAATATTAGCGCTAATGCTAGCGCCTTAAGGCTAGCGAGCAAGGCTCTTGTTTACATCCGGGTTCCGCTGGCTCAGAGCCTTTCTCTCTATGGCTCTGCGTTGGCTACCAGCACAGACATGTATACGTAGACCAAAAGTTATGATCGGTGTTCAATCATAACTTTTGGAAGAACATCTCAAACTGGCCACAGATGCATGAATGAAAGTAGTGTTGGTCAAAGGTTTTCTTTGGGTTTATGCGAACCAGCAAGTCAGGAAGTGGAGCGGATTGACCATCTGACAACAACTTCCCCCGGTAAGCTGCCGACAGACACACTGTCGCTGCTCCAGTTAATTAATGAATTATTTCCACCTGTGGCCATGTCACCTTTCAGCGTGTATTCACTGGCTTCCAGCAACTTAGCTGATTGGATTTTCATTTGTTGCCACTTCAAATCATCAAAATTAAATGAAATAAACATTTGAATGCATCAGTCTGTGTGCAATGAATAAATATAATGTACAAGTTACACCTTTTGAATGCAATTACTGAAATAAATCAAGTTTTTCAAAATATTCTAATTTACTGGCTTTTACCTGTATGCCTACATGCACATGTACTGACATATATTCACCTGGTGATAGCAGCAGAAGTTCTTCGGATCATTGTACAGGTTATAGCACAGTGTATTAAATAGATTATTGCACAGTAGTTATTGCCCAAAGTTATAACAGTTGTGGTTACAGTTACTGATAGCAGCAGAAGTCACTTCTTTCAGGATTATTGCACTGGTTATCGCACAGTGAATTAGATAGATTATTGCACATTGCTTACAGTTACAGTGCAGCACTGTATAATCTGATTGCAGATTATATAGCAATCAGAATGATTGCTATATAATCTGCACAGGGGGTGGAAGGTGTTGTCCATGATGGATGTGAACTTGGACAACACCCTCCTCTCAGCTACTTCCTCCACTGAGTCCAGAGTGCAGCCCAGGACAGAAGTGGCCTTCCTCACCAGCTTATTCAGCCTCATTCTGTCCCGTTCTGCGCTGCCTGGAGCCCAGCAGACGACAGCGTAGAGAAGGGCTGAGGCCACCACAGAGTCATAAAAAGTCTTAAGCAGGGGCCTGCTCACTCCAAAGGAACTCAGCCTCCTCAGGAGATGGAGGCGGCTCTGGCCCTTCTTATGCAGAGCGTCGGTGTTATGAGTCCAGTCCATCTTATTATTGACGTGAACACCCAACAAAAGAGTCCTACGTCTCTGATTTCAGCTTCATAAATGTGAATATTTCTGTTTTCTTTGCTCATTTATGGCAATAAACTGAGTATCTCCATGTTTTGTTGACAGAACAAGAGATTTGGGAAACATTGACATTTTTCAAAATTTTGTAACATTTTATTATTATAGCAACCAATCAATTAATTGTTAAAATAATCAATAGATTAATCAACAATGAAAATAATCTAGACCCAGAGTTTGTCTGTGCATCGTGTTTACTCCTGTGAGCTATAAAAATGAATTAGCTTTGAACTGTTTTTGTTCCCCCTTAGGTCACAGCAGTGTCAGACATTGGTGGGAGGACTGTGGATGAGGCCACGAGACGTATGATGTTCTTCATCATGGACTATGGCCATGGTGATTGTACAAGGCAGTACAACTTTGTGGGCTGGAATGGAAAGTAGGAATTCAGGACTTTAAATCTGTTTGAAGTCATATTTGGTAAGTGCATAATGGATAATAACTGTAATATAGTAACTTTAAGATATTTGTGTCTGTCGAGGGAAATTTATGTATGTTATGAATTTGATTTTCTAAGCTCAATAATACCCTCACCTTAAGGACATAAATGTCCCCTCAAAACAGGTGCTCCAGAAATGTTATCATATAAGAAATGTTTTCAAGATTTTCTTGCACAGATCTTCCAGTCAACAGCTGTTCTCATCAAAAATATTACATTTTGTATTTTTTCCTTGGTTTGTAATTTTTTTATGGGCAATTTAATAAAGCCAGATTTTAGAAAGAAATAAAAAAAATGTGACAGCCTTGGCCAGTCAGCTTTGAATTTTGATCTTTTTTTCTTAGCTTTTTCCCAGTTCATTCTGACGTTTGCAGGTTTGTAAAGTCAATTATGTAAAGGGATACTTCACCCAAAATTACAATTTAAATCTTGGGTAATTGATATAAAACTGATCATTTGTTGGTAAATTTCACCTTAACATAGTTGACTTTACAATTGTAGTTGAGAGTTGTGTTGGTACATATGAAGTGACCATAAGATATGTTTCCCACAGGAGCTTTAAAGAACAACACATTAACCAGACAGATCACCAGGAAGGATTTGGAGAGGGCAGTGTCGAAATGGCTGATCGGATCAAGGGACAGGGGATGCAATAGAAAGGTCCAACAGGTCCCTCTTTCCCACATGATGGACCATGTTTTTTTCTGTTCCATGTTCTTTTTTGATATATAACTAGTTTCTTAAATTGTTATAATGGTAATTATATTACGTATAATATCGTATGTGTGTGTGTGTGTGTGTATTATGTATCTGATACGTAAAATACAATTTATTATATCTATTATCTATTATAAGTACGGCAGCATTGGAGGAATCTTTAGAACCTGCACAGTGTTTGAACTGTTTAGAAGTAGTAGAGCCTTCTGAGCTTTCTAAAATCTTAGCTTCATCTAAACCTTCTACCTGTATGTTAGACCCAATCCCAACCAAGTTGTTTAAGGAGGTATTCCCTTTGATCAGTGGTCCTATTTTAGACATGATTAATCTATCCTTAGTAAATGGATATGTACCACAGGTTTTTAAAGTAGCTGTTATTAAACCTTTACTTAAGAAACCTTCTCTTGATCAAGATGAGCTAGTAAACTACAGACCTATATCTAATCTTTTCTTATCTAAAATTCTTCAGAAAGTAGTTGCTAATCAACTTTGTGAACATTTACAAAGCAATGACCTACTTGAGGAGTTTCAGTCAGGCTTCAGAGCTCATCATAGCACTGAAACAGCTCTGGTGAAGGTCACTAATGATATTCTCATGGCCTCAGATAATGGACTTGTGTCTGTACTTGTCCTGTTAGATCTCAGTGCTGCATTTGATACATTTGATCAAAATATTCTCCTACAAAGACTTGAACATACTGTAGGGATTAAGGGGAAAGCATTAGGCTAGTTTAAATCTTATCTGTCGGACAGATTCCAGTTTGTTCATGTTAATAATAAATCTTCCTCAAACTCTAGGGTCACCTGTGGAGTATCACAGGGTTGAGTCCTTGGACCAATTCTCTTTACTATATATATGCTTCCGATCGGCAAAATTATCAGACAGCATGGGATTAATTTCCACTGTTATGCTGATGACACTCAGCTATATTTATCCATAAATCCTGATGAATCCAATCAATTACTTCGACTGCAGTCATGTCTTGATGACATCAAAAGCTGGATGACTTTAAATTTCCTGCATCTAAATTCTGACAAGACCGAAGTTGTAATCTTTGGGCCAGAGTCCTCAAAAAATAAACTTCTTAACCTATCACTTAATCTGGATGGCATTAACTTGGCCTCTGGTAATAAAGTAAAAAACCTTGGTGTTATTTTTGACCAAGACATGTCATTTAAATCCCATATTAAACAGGTTTCCAGAGTTTCCTTTTTTCACCTCCGGAATATCGCCAAAATTAGAAACATTCTGTCCAGGAGTGATGCTGAAAAACTAGTCCATGCATTTGTTACTCCAAGGCTGGACTATTGTAATTCGTTACTATCAGGAAGTCCACAAAATGCAGTTCAAAGCCTTCAGCTGATCCAAAATGCTGCAGCAAGAGTTCTGATGAAAATCAACAAGCCGGATCATATTTCTCCAATTTTAGCTTCCCTTCATATGCTTCCTGTAAAATCAAGAATAGAATTTAAAATTATTCTTCTAACGTATAAAGCCCTTAATAATCAAGCTCCATCATATATCAGAGCTCTGATTACCCCGTATGTTCCTAACAGAGCACGTCGCTTTCAGACTGCAGATCTGCTGGTGGTTCCTAGAGTCTCTAAAAGTAGAATGGGAGGCAGATCCTTTAGCTATCAGGCTGTGGAACCAACTCCCAGTATTGGTCCGTGAAGCAGAACCCCTGTCTACTTTTAAGACTAATCTTAAAACCAGTGTTTCCCGCAGGAATTTGGTTATGTGAGGCGGATCGACTAATAAAATACATTATTCAGACGAAGGGAGACGAAGACACGTTGTCCGCGGACCGACTCGCGGAGCGGGGGGGGGGGGGGGAGGGGGGAGGGGGGTGACGACGACACGTTGTCCGCGGACCGACTCGCGGAGCGGGGGGTATCCATGTGTTTTTTCCCTGCCATTCACGCACGCACGAAAGCAACAACAACAAACCGCGTGTTAACGTCACTTTTTTTTTTTTTTTGGGAATGTTGGCGAGGCGGTAGCGTGAGTTTGGCGAGGCGGCCGCCTCGCCAAGATAGCGCTGCGGGAAACCCTGTTAAAACCTTCCTTTTTGACAAAGCTTATAACTAGAGTGGCTCATGTTACTCTGAGCTACCTTTATAGTTTTACTGCTATAGGCTTAGGCTACTGGAGGACGTCAGGATCTAATTTTCTCACTCTATAGAGTTCTATTGTTCTTCAATTATGCATTACGTGTTGTCATTTCTGCTTTAACTTTCTGTTCTCTCTCTTTTATCTTCATAGTAGGTACACCTGGTCTGGCGTTCTGTTAACTGTGACATCATCCAAAGAAGACGGCTCAACCGCTATTACCATCTAATGTAGAACAGATTACTGGATCAATGTGTGCTTCTGTGCTTTTTTTGTCTGTCTTGTTGTGTCTCTGCTCTGTCTTCTGTAACCCCCAGTCGGTCTAGGCAGATGACCGTTCATACTGAGCCCGGTTCTGCCGGAGGTTTTCCTTCCCGTTAATGGGGAGTTTGTCTTCCCACTGTCGCTTCATCCTTGCTCAGTATGAGGGATTGCAGCAAAGCCATGTACAATGCAGACGACTCTCCCTGTGGCTCTACGCTTCTCCAGGAGTGAATGCTGCTTGTCGGGACTTTGATGCAATCAACTGGTTTCCATATATAGGAACATTTTTGACCAATCTGTATAATCTGACCCAATATGTATAATATGATTGAACTTAACTTTGTAAAGTGCCTTGAGATGACATGTTTCATGAATCGGCGCTATATAAATAAAATTGAATTGAATTATTGCATTTGACCTAATAAAAACATGAATAATGTATTTTATTAGGTCAAATGTGTATATATATATATATATATATATATATATATAGTGCATGTCATGCCAAGAGGCAACTCGTTTGTTTTATATAAAGACAAATTAATTCAATTGAATTTTATTTATATAGTTCCAACATGTCATCTCTTTACAACCCCAGCGGTCCGGCCCGGTGGCCAAATGCATTATCATTATTCAACGGCTGTATCTCCTCGCTGCATCGACCGATCTGCACCACATTTTTTGTGTGTCGTGGGGGAGCGCTGCCGAACGGGTTCGTGTGAATCGCCCGGTGGACGGGCGGGGAAAATGCGTGACAGCTTCTGCGGTGGCTGGCGGCCGGCGGTGCGCGAACCCCCGCGGTGGCCAATAGGCAGGAGCGGTGCTTGGCTGCGAGGGCCGATCAACGCCGCTTGCGGCTTTAATTATTATTATTATTTATTCTTTGGACTTTTGAAACGGCTTTTTGGAGGCCTAAACATGCATGAAAACTCACCAAACTTTGCCCAAAATTGTCCCCCGTGAGAAATCGCATGATTTTAGTGTAATTGAAAGCGGGCGTGGCAAACCCGCTCAACAGCGCCAACTAGAGTGAGTTGGGCCAAACCGTAACACGTAGAAAGCTGAAATTTTTTACCTAGGTAGCTTTTTTAAAGTTATGAAAAAAAGTCTATTGTGGGTATGCTCTAAAACCCACAGGAAGCCTGACATTTTGGGTCAAAGGGTAAAATATTGACGGTTTTTGCCTCGAACTTTAACGAACTAGTCCTAGGCATTTTAAGCTATCACTTTCAAATTTTTTCAGCGTGGAAATGAGACCTTGAGGGTTAAAAGTTATCAAAGGTTTTATGAAATATGCATATTTGCCTGAGCTGTCGCATTGCAAAAATCAGGTTTGTGGAAAACCATTAAAAACGCATTAAATCAGTAAGCCCCAAGCCATGCTTTGTCTGAGAATTATGAAACTCGGTAAGTGCATGTAACTTCATAGGCCCTACAAAAAAGCCTCTCGAAGCAATGGGCTACCTCCTACAGGAAATCATTCATTTCTCATCAAAGATGTCATTTTCCAATATTTTTGGGTGTTACATTTGAATAAACTACTCCTAAACCGTTACAGTTATGGAATTCAAAGTTACTCCAAAAAATTCCTCACACATAGAGGATCAAAAGTTATCAAAAACATTTTTGCTACGTCCAACCATATTATTTTGACAATTATTTATAACATGAATTGTGTTTTGAAGGAAAAAACATTTATTATTTCCAACACTAGATGGCAACATTTTTCCAAACCATTCCTACACAGTCAAACATAATTGTAACCATTCATACACATTCGTCCAAAAGTGGAAGCAGCTTTAAAATATCTTTAGCTGGCCTTTAAAAGAAACAAGATTTTAATCTTTAATCCTATATGTAGGAGCGCAAATGCATTGATTGGGTAATTAGCGTTCATGTCTATTTAAGGGGGGAACTTTTCTTTGATAGTTAGGTTTTCCACCCAGAAGGGGAAAACAGTTTTTGACCGCAAAAAGATAAATACAAGCAAGCAAGTCTGCTTTATATGTTGTCTGGAGATGTGTTCATGTATGATGGACATTTGATATGCAAAGAGGAAAATAAATGGACGAAGCGTTCAACATGCCCTGACGACTCGGACTCTAATTCATCCCAAAAAGGTAACAATAAGCGCGTCAACTCTATTACCCCGATGCAGCACCTCAGTGGCTTAAAGTATTGGCTTGACCGCTACAAAACCAGTCAAAAACTGTTTGTGCATCTTCACGAACTGTGCATAAGTAAAGATACGTGTTTCTGCATGGTTGATGGTGGTGATTGCGCAAGATAAGACTGGGCTGGAGGTTACGTGTTTGGAGTGGAGCATCAGCTGATCGAACTCAGCTCACCTGAGGTGACGTCGGACAGGATAGACATCGGTGAGGACGCAGTTGATCAGCTCGGCGCTGGATTTGAACAATCATTCGTCTGGATTAGGTATGTGTAGCGCTACCACCGATATGATGGCCATCTAAATATAGTGTGCACACATAAGGGCGTAATTCCAATGCATTGGTTGCTGAAGTGGATGAACAATTAATTTTGTATCAACAAACTGTTGCGATCTGTGGACTGTCGGACTTTAATTATGGAGGATTGCGCGGCTAAAATGGATAAACATTTTAGCCGAGGGAACCAGTTGATTGCATAAAGGTCTTGACAAGCAGCATTTCCTCCTGAAAAAGCGTAGAGCCACAGGGAGAGTAGTCTGCATTGTCCATGGCTTTGCAACAATCCCTCATACTGAACAAGCATGAAGCAACAGGGAAAAAAAACCTCCCCATTAACAGGAAAGAAAAACCTCCAGCAGAACCGGGCTCAGTATGAACGGTCATCTGCCTCGACCGACTGGGGGTTACAGAAGACAGAGCAGAGACACAACAAGACAGACAAAAAAGCACAGAAGCACACATTGATCCAGCAATCTGTTCTATATAACCACAACTGTTATAACTTTGGGCAATAAATAATGTGCAATAATCTATTTAATACACTGTGCTATAATCTGTGCAATGATCCGGAAGAACTTCTGCTGCTATCACCAAGTGAATATATGTCAGTACATGTGTATGTAGGCATATATATATATATATATATATATATATATATATATATATATATATATATATATATATATATTGTCTAAAGACAATTACAAGATCGGCTTTCTATCACCTGAAGAACATTTCCAGGATTAAAGGACTGATGTCTCAGCAGGATCTGGAAAAACTAATCCATGCGTTTATCTTTAGTAGAATCGATTACTGCAACGGTGTTTTCACAGGTCTGCCTAAAAAGTGGATCAGACAGCTGCAGCTGATCCAGAACGCTGCTGAACGCATCTAAATACATCACAGACTTGTTATCAGTGTATCAACCATCCAGAGCACTAAGGTCTTCTGGCTCCAGCCTTCTCTGCGTACCTACAGCCAGAACTAAACAAGGAGAAGCAGCATTTAGTTCCTACGCTCCACTTATCTGGAACAAACTTCCAGAAAACTGTAAAAGTGCGGAAAACCTGAGTTCTTTTTAATCAAGATTAAAAACACATTTGTTTAGGACTGTTTTTGACTGTTCTAGTTAAACTGTTCTACTGAAACAGCATTAGTTCAACTTTTTTAGTCCAGCTGTTTATTGATGTCTACATTTTCTGTTTTCTTTTCCTGTATTTTAATCATGTAAAGCACTTTGCATTGTCTCTGTACTCAATTGTGCTATACAAATAAATTTGCCTTGCCTTGCCTTTTCCTTGCCTTTATATTCATATATATATGTATATATATATGTATGTATGTACAGTATGTATATGTGTGTGTGTGTGTGTGTGTGTGTGTGTGTGTGTGTGTGTGTGTATGTATGTATATATGTATATATATATATGTGTATATAACCGGGAAGTACACATGACATCACCTGCCTACTCCGATTTCTTTTGTATTTTTTTAATTCTTATTTTTTTTCTCATTTTCTTTTTGATCCCCTGTATATAGGAAGATACACTGTATATAACTGATGCACCCTTTCCTACTGCTGACTATTGACTGACTATTGAGCCGATGTGACAAGTGAATTTCTCCAATGTGAGATCAATAAAGACTATCTTATCTTATATCAAGATTTAGATTTGCCCACACAGGATTAAATGGTACATTATTCAAAATAAGGAAGCATAACACTGGCAGATGTGAGTATTGTGAGGAACAAGAGACAGTTGAACATATCTAACACACTGTGAGAAAAATTCATAAAGAACAAGAGAAGAAGAAGACTTCCCAACAGCAGGGGGCGCACTCCAACAATCTGAAAGGTGTCCGTTTGCCTGAGGAAGAAGCCCGTGATGTCACAGCTAACAACATTAGCACCACACATTGGAGAATTTAGGAGGGGATGCAGAAAAACAGGTAAGGCTGTTTGGATTATATATGCATGTAGTGTAATATCCCCCACCACAACTTGAGGTGGGATGAGCAGTCTCAGTTCTGCGGCTAATTCTAGTGCCTTAAGGCGCTAATATTAGCGCTAATGCTAGCGCCTTAAGGCTAGCGAGCAAGGCTCTTGTTTACATCCGGGTTCCGCTGGCTAAGAGCCTTTCTCTCTATGGCTCTGCGTTGGCTACCAGCACAGACATGTATACGTAGACCAAAAGTTATGATCGGTGTTCAATCATAACTTTTGGAAGAACATCTCAAACTGGCCACAGATGCATGAATGAAAGTAGTGTTGGTCAAAGGTTTTCTTTGGGTTTATGCGAACCAGCAAGTCAGGAAATGGAGCGGATTGACCATCTGACAACAACTTCCCCCGGTAAGCTGTCGACAGACACACTGTCGCTGCTCCAGTTAATTAATGAATTATTTCCACCTGTGGCCATGTCACCTTTCAGCGTGTATTCACTGGCTTCCAGCAACTTAGCTGATAAACCAATCAGGGACCTCCTCATTATTCACTGTAATGCTTTATTTAAAATTCGAAGAGTAAAGGCTAATTTACCATGACGCGCTTTTGTCCCGCATTTGACTGGGTCCGATTTGGAAAAAGTAAAATAATAAATTAATTAATTTCACCTGCGCTTTTCTGAACAAAAGAAGGCAGAGCTGCAGTCAGAGCGGCTATCAGTCAATATGCAGCAGCTCCACCTGATGAGCCGCTGCGCACCACGACACTATTAATAAAATGACAAGGATTTTGATGTGTACAGATTATTAAGGAAACGACATTAAAAAAAAACTGCAGCTACAACATGGACTGAAGAGCGGGTTCTAACTGGGTGAGGCCAGAGGTGATTCTCAGAGAGCTTTTATGAAGTTATTGTTTTTATTTTTACACGCAGTGGAGCGACACTGTAGAAGCAAGTCGTACTAGAAACCACTGAACAAGCCTCCTGTCTGTGGATCTATGGACTCGTTTTACTCCAACCCCAAAACACCTGGCAAACAGAGTACTGCAGCCAAGATTACCTTCAACAATAACTTTACGAAATACATTAACATTTTGCTTATTAAAAATGTCCATATTTAAAAGCAAGTTATGTTTTTTTCTGATAAACTTTGAGCAATTTTATTAAACTTTTTAAAAAATTAACAATCCATCCTTCATCAATTTATACCGGCTTTTCCCTACAGGTGTGACGTCAAGCCGTATCTGATGGGGAAACGCAGCTCGGCGTCACACGGGGTCGTGGGGGGTGGGGGCTCGGCCATCCTGGACAGGTTGCCAGTCACAGGGCTAAAATATATCTGTTTTATTAAAATTCAAAAAAGTTAATGCCTTTTTATAAACTCATGAGTCGTGATAATTAATTGCTGTGCAATAACGGGCAAAGCAGAGAGTGATTATTGTAATGTGCGATCTGTGTTAAACTAAAATGTATGACATCATAGTGTTGGTTATGTGTCCTGCATTGTCCAGGTTGTGGTTGGCCTTGTTTGTTCATATGATTAATTTATACTGAAGGTGACAGGGAGCCAGTGGAGGTAATGTTCAGATGTGAAGTAGATGATGTAAAGATGTAAATTGCTGTCTTTTGTACTAGTTGTAGTTTATGGAGGTTTTCTGGAGGACAGGGAGGGAAGGGAGCTGAAAGTGTAAAGTGGACTGTGGACCAGTTTGGCTAAAGTGTTAGGGAGAACTTGATGTTGCCGATATGAAAGTTAACCAGGTTATGTTATGGATGTGGACAGTGGAGGAGAGGATGGGAGGCTGTCCAGGAAGACACCAAGGCTCTGAAGCTGAAAGGTGGGACAGAGACATGAATGGTCAGTGGATATTGTAAAACTACCAGATTTGGTTCAAGTTAACTCTGCACAATAAGCAAGTGAGGTAACTAATGTGGCATTATTTCGACGGTCCCGGGAATATATGGGCTGACTAGAAATTTTTTTCAGTCAAACTGATTATTTTTGCTTTAACCCATGACGTAGACGCCCCGTCGTCGGGTGAGAGGCGTGCCGACAGAGCGGCCATCTTAGGTCAGACCAAGCTGCGCTCAGAGAGAATACACGTCAATGCAGCAAAATGTACTTTATGTTTTCAGACACTCTGAATCCGGCCGTGTATATTGACCCTGTAGAGCTCCCGACGGACAGTTTTGGTAGAAACAGGAGAGTTGAGGTGCACATTTAGTTCTGCCGTGATTTGGGGAGCCGTGGTTTTATGTTTTTTGGATACAATCCGGGTAAGCACCCGAACATCCCTTTCAGACAGCTTCCTCTTGCGTCCACAGTTAATCCTGTTGGATGTGGTTCGTCCTTCTTGGTGGTATGCTGACATTACCCTGAATACCGTGGCTCTTGATACATCACAAAGACTTGCTGTCTTGGTCACAGATGCGCCAGCAAGACGTGCACCAACAATTTGTCCTCTTTTGAACTCTGGTATGTCACCCATAATGTTGTGTGCATTGCAATATTTTGAGCAAAACTGTGCTCTTACCCTGCTAATTGGACCCTCACACTCTGCTCTTATTGGTTCAATGTGCAATTAATGAAGATTGGCCACCAGGCTGGTCCAATTTAGCCATGAAACCTCCCACACTAAAATGAGAGTTGTTTCAGTTTCATTGTCTAACCCCTGTATATATATATATATATATATATATATATATATATATATATATATATATATATATATATATATATATATATAAATACATACATACATATATGCACACATACATACAGGTAAAAGCCAGTAAATTAGAATATTTTGAAAAACTTGATTTATTTCAGTAATAGCATTCAAAAGGTGTAACTTGTACATTATATTTATTCATTGCACACAGACTGGTGCATTCAAATGTTTATTTCATTTAATTTTGATGATTTGAAGTGGCAACAAATGAAAATCCAAAATTCCGTGTGTAACAAAATTAGAATATTACTTAAGGCTAATACAAAAAAGGGATTTTTTTAGAAATGTTGGCCAACTGAAAAGTATGAAAATGAAAAATATGAGCATGTACAATACTCAATACTTGGTTGGAGCTCCTTTTGCCTCAATTACTGCGTTAATACGGCGTGGCATGGAGTCGATGAGTTTCTGGCACTGCTCAGGTGTTATGAGAGCCCAGGTTGCTCTGATAGTGGCCTTCAACTCTTCTGCGTTGTTGGGTCTGGAATTCTGCATCTTCCTTTTCACAATACCCCACAGATTTTCTATGGGGCTAAGGTCAGGGGAGTTGGCTGGCCAATTTAGAACAGAAATACCATGGTCCGTAAACCAGGCACGGGTAGATTTTGCGCTGTGTGCAGGCGCCAAGTCCTGTTGGAACCTGAAATCTCCATCTCCATAGAGCAGGTCAGCAGCAGGAAGCATGAAGTGCTCTAAAACTTGCTGGTAGACGGCTGCGTTGACCCTGGATCTCAGGAAACAGAGTGGACCAACACCAGCAGATGACATGGCACCCCAAACCATCACTGATGGTGGAAACTTTACACTTGACTTCAGGCAACGTGGATCCTGTGCCTCTCCTGTCTTCCTCCAGACTCTGGGACCTCGATTTCCAAAGGAAATGCAAAATTTGCACTCAGCAGCAGTCCAGCTCTTTTTTTCCTTAGCCCAGGTGAGACGCTTTTCGCGCTGTTTCTTGGTCAACAGTGGCTTGACACGAGGTATGCGACAGTTGAAACCCATGTCTTTCAAGCGTCTCTTGGTGGTGGATCTTGAAGCACTGACTCCAGCAGCTGTCCACTCCTTGTGAATCTCCCCCACATTTTTGAATGGGGTTTTTTTTCACAATCTTGACTAGGGCGCGGTGATCCCTATCGCTTGTACACTTTTTCTGACCACAGTTTTTCCTTCCCTTTGCCTCTCTATTAATGTGTTTGGACACAGAGCTCTGAGAACAGCCAGCCTCTTCAGCAATAACCTTTTGTGTCTTTCCCTCCTTGTGCAATGTGTCGATGGTCGCCTTTTGGACAGCTGTCAAATCTGAAGTCTTCCCCATGTTTGTGTAGGCTTCAGAACTGGACTGAGAGACCATTTAAAGCCCTTTGCAGGTGTTTTGAGTTAATCAGCTGATTAGTTTGTGGCACCAGGTGTCTTCAAAATTTAACCCTTACACAATATTCTAATATATTCTAATATTCTAGGGGAAGATGGAGCGGGAGATCGACAGGCGGATTGGTGCAGCGTCTGCTGTGAAGCGGGCGCTGTACCGATCCGTTGTGGTGAAGAGAGAGCTGAGCCAAAAGGCGAAGCTCTCGATTTACCGGTCGATCTACGTTCCTACCCTCATCTATGGTCACGAGCTTTGGGTCGTGACCGAAAGAACGAGATCCCGGATACAAGCGGCTGAAATGAGTTTTCTCCGTAGTGTGTCTGGGCTCTCCCTTAGAGATAGGGTGAGGAGCTCAGTCATCCGGGGAGGACTCAGAGTAGAGCCGCTGCTCCTCCACGTCGAGAGGAGCCAGTTGAGGTGGCTCGGGCATCTGGTCAGGATGCCTCCTGGACGCCTCCCTGGAGAGGTGTTCCGGGCACGTCCCACCGGGAGGAGACCCAGGGGAAGACCCAGGACACGCTGGAGGGACTATGTCTCCCGGCTGGCCTGGGAACGCCTTGGGATTCCTCCTGAGGAGCTGGCCCAAGTGGCTGGGGAGAGGGACGTCTGGGCCTCCCTACTGAAGCTGCTACCCCCGCGACCCGACCCCGGATAAGCGGAAGACAACGGACGGACGGACAATATTCTAATTTTGTGACACACGGAATTTTGGATTTTCATTTGTTGCCACTTCAAATTATCAAAATTAAATGAAATAAACATTTGAATGCATCAGTCTGTGTGCAATGAATAAATATAATGTACAAGTTACACCTTTTGAATGCAATTACTGAAATAAATCAAGTTTTTCAAAATATTCTAATTTACTGGCTTTTACCTGTACATACATGCCCTACTGCCATGTTGCCTTCCAAGGACCCAGCCCACGTAGACCTTCGAAGGATGCAGCCATTGATATTTATTGTATTTTATCACGTTTCAAAGTAATTTTGCTGATATGCTATGATAGCTTTTTAACTTAACGACACTAGTGTCTTATTTCCTCCATTACGAACAAATAAATATACATCTTCCAGGATCTGTGAATATTTTGTTCATTTGATTATCGTTTCAGAAACAGGAATTAAAAAACAAAAACAAACGGCGATTTGATTTTTGTTTTAAAATACAAAAAAGAAAATCAAAATACAACGTGTTTCTCTTTTTCATTGTCAATAAGGGAAAAGTACATTTTGAAAAATGTAATTTTCCATTTCGGGTAACAAAAAACAAAAATGCTTTTAAACAGAAACGAAAAAAGGCTTGTTTATTCATATTCCGAGACCGGATGTCATGTTCGCCTTTATGTGTTTGGCCCACATGCAGAAAACACTCGGGGAAAACAGTTCAGATCTCAAGAGTTTTATTATAATAGAGCGACAGGAGCCACGAGGAGGATCTGCCACCGCAGATCGGGACACAACGGGGAACCAAAGCCTGGTGATCGGTTCAGTCTGGAGAGAACGGGAGATACGATTAATTGTGGATGAAGCTAAGGGGAATCTACGGAGGATCGTAAGCTTACCACAAAGCATGGGAACCGAACCGGGGAGGAAGTGGTGTGGACTCAGCCCTGCCTGCGGGTGGAGTTGACAGGTGTCCGGGAAGCCAGTGAGCGGAGGCAGATGTGGGTCCGAGCAGCACCGGGAATCCAGGGATCCAGAGCAGCGGGAGGAACCAGGTGAACGTCAGAGGTGGTCTTGGATCCAGGTGGAGGGGAACCGACTCGGAAGGAACCAGAGGGATTCTTGAGGCGTCAGCCACGAAGGGGAACACAGGAGCACGAGAGGAGACGTCGGAGCACAAGAGGTAACCTGGGAGACACAGAGGAGGGTTTTTAGTATTTCTCTTAACCTTGTCAGGCGAGAGGCAGTGGCAGATTACGCATACCACAATGGCAACACTCTGGCATCCACCCTCTGTTCGAGCACAGTTCTTATAGTGCAGCCCGGTGCTGCTGAACAGTCTGCAGGTGTGCGTGCTCCGCCCACCAGTTAACCACGAACACCTGTGGAGAGAGCGGAGGCAGCAGAACCGGCAGCAAGCTGCACGGCCCTGCTGGCTGAGTCCTGACACCGGATGTGGTTACTAATGCCTGAGACTACTTTTCAAAATAAAGGCAATATGTTTGATGTGTATCAACCACTGATCTCTATTTATTCGCTGGATTGCTGATTGGCCCGAAAAACTGAAGTCACTGGCCGCCATCTTGCTACTCCCTACTCTCACAGAATCACAACATAAACATGCCGACGTGTGCAGCATTTAGCTGCAACAACAAGCAGCTTTCTGGCTGTGGGAAGATGTTTCACAGGTAATTTTATATACCTGTGAAACATATATATATATATATATATATATATATATATATATATATATATATATATATATATATATATATATCACTGATTCTTGAGAGTCGGGACAAAACATGTCCCACATAAAAAATTCTAATTTATAGCAAAAAATAATAAATTCATCATGATTGACATACTTACAAAGTTAAATCTAAAGGAATTGTATATACCTGTCGGATTTTAGAATAAACTTTTTTATCTTTTTGGAGAAAATTTGTTTAAACATATGGTCTTTGGTTAGGATGTCCATGTTATTTTACTTGTCCTTAGCAATAGGTTACAATATTAACCATCCCAAAAAACGTAAAAATGCTCTAAAATTGTGAAAACATAAATATCAAATAAAAACTAGAACTGCAAGCAGTTATTAACGGGTTCCAATCCCACCCACGCACCGCCCCCTTGAGCATGTTCCTGGACTTCAGTTCAGCGTTCAACACCATCAAAACTGGAACATCTGGGCTTCAGCACACCTGTTCGCAACTGCCTACTAGACTTCATCACCAACAGACCTCAGTTGGTCTGGGTCGGACAGAAAACCTCTGATGTCATCACCCTCAGCACGGGCTTTCCTCAGGGCTGCGTCCTGAGCCCCCTGCTGTTCACCCTGATGACACACGACTGTGTCCCCAGGTTCACCACCAATCACATTGTGAAGTTTGCAGACGACACGACGGTGGTGGGCCTGATTAGAGACGACAACGACCAGGACCAGGACCAGGACTGATCCTGAACGTGGAGAAAACGAAGGAGATCATCACTACAGGAAGAAATTGCCTCGCCATGCTCCACTTCTCATTAACAGCTCAGCTGTGGAGGTGGTCAGCAGCAATAAATTCCTCGGGGTGCACATAACAAACAACCAAATTTTTGACCAATCTGTATAATATGATTGATTTTGACTTTGTAAAGTGCCTCGAGATGACATGTTTCATGAATTGGCGCTATATAAATAAAATTGAATTGAATTGAATAGAGTCCATCCGTTAAACCTTTTCTGCGTCGCACAAAGACACGATGGTTGGAACCAAAGATCTCAACTTTGGACTCATAAGACCAAAGCACAGATTTCCACTGGTCTAATGTCCATTCCTTGTGTTCTTTAGCCCAAGCAATTCTCTTCTACTTGTTGCCTGTCCTTAGCAGTGGTTTCCTAGCAGCTATTTTACCATGAAGGCTTGATTCACACAGTCTCCTAACAGTTGTTCTAGAGATGTGTCTGCTGCTAGAATTCTGTGTGGCATTGACCTCCTCTCTAATCTGAGCTGCTGTTAACCTGCGATTTCTGAGGCTGCTGACACGGATGAATTTATCCTCCACAGCAGAGGTGACTCTTGGTCTTCCTTTCCTGGGGCGGTCCTCGTGTGAGCCAGGTTCTTTGTAGCGCTTGATGGTTTTTGCGACTGCACTTGGGGACACTTTCAAAGTTTTCCCAATTTTTCGAACTGAATGACCTTCAGTTCTTAAAGTAATTATGGCCACTTGTTTTTCTTTACTTAGCGGCTTTTTTCTTGCCATAATACAAATTCTAAGTTTATTCAGTAGGACTATCAGCTGTGTATCCACTTGACTTCTGCACAACACAACTGATGGTCCCAACCCCATTTAAGAGGCAAGACATCCCACTTATTAAACCTGACAGGGGACACCTGTGAAGGGAAAACCATTTCAGGTGACTATCTCTTGAAGCTCATTAAGAGAATGCCAAGAGTGTACGACGCAGTAATCAAAGCAAAAGGTGGCTACTTTGAAGAACATAGAATATAAGACATATTTTCAGTTGTTTCACACTTTTCTGTTAAGTATATAATTCCACATGTGTTAATTCATGGTTTTGATGCCTTTAGTGTGAATCTACAATTGTCATAGTTATGAAAATTAAGAAAACTCTTTGAAGGAGAAGGTGTGTCTAAACCACCTCCTCCATTACCATCTGGTACGCTGGTGCCACCGCCAAAGACAAGAGCAGACTGCAGCGTGTCATCCGGTCTGCAGAGAAGGTGATTGGCTGCAATTTTCCATCTCTCCAGGACCTGTAAGCCTCCAGGACTCTGAGACGTGCAGGGAAGATTGTGGCCGATTTTGTGACACCCCAGTCACAAAATATTTCAGACACTTCCCTCTGGCAGGAGGCAGCGGTCCATCAGGACCAAAACCTCACGACTCAAAAACAGTTTTTTCCCATCCGCTACCAGCCTTATTAACACGGCCCAGAGGCCCCGTGACACTTGACTCTGCCTCTCTCCCCTGTTCAGGTCCTACAAGCTACACCAACGTAGCATCTCCAGACCTTCTGCGTTACATTAACGCACAGTCTACCGTGTATATAGCTTTCTGTGTATATATATATATATATATATATATATATATATATATATATACAGCGTTCATTGAGCGAGAGGCGGGTTACACCCTGGACAGGTCGGCAATCTGTCACAGGGCAACACAGAGACAGACAGGACAAACAACCATTCTGGCACACACTCACACCTAAGGACAATTTAGAGAAGCCAATTAAACTAACAGTCATGTTTTTGAACTGTGGGAGGAAGCCGGCGTACCCAGAGTGAACCTACGCATGCACAGGTAGAACATTCAAACTCCATGCAGAAAGACCCAGAGGATTTGAAAGACCCGGGAGGATTTGAAAGACCCGGGAGGATTTGAAAGACCCGGGAGGATTTGAAAAACCCAGGTGATTGAACCCAGAAGGCAACAACACTTCTCACTGCTTCACTGTGCAGCCTCTGTTTATTACAGTATCATGTAAATCTTAGGCACAAATAAAGTGTTACCTAAACAAAAGTAATTTGTATAGTAAGTATAACATCCACTGACTGTAAAGTTACCTGTGAAACGTTTTCACACAGCCAAACTGCTTGTTGTTGCAACCAAATGCTATGGGGTTCTGTGTGAGAACGGAGTAGCAAGATGGCGGCCAGTGACCTCTCCTAGTGACTGGCCGCCATCTTGCTACTCCCTACTCTCACACTTTTGCAAATAGGCCCTGCTCACTTGTTTCAATTGTGTTCATAAACAGACACAATAAAAAACTGCAAAAAGCATCTGTCATGGTTTTCAGGTGACGAGTCCACATGCAGATACGAACGGGAGGCTATGCACAGTTTTAAGATGTTTATTTTGGAAACAGGCAGATCTACGGACGGAACTACAGGCGATTCGGCTGGGTCAGAACGTCACGGCTGGAGAGTCTGCAAGAGAGAGGGAGTGAGTAACTCTGAAAGGAGAACCCGGAGAATTGCTAGAAGTGGCGCTGCTTACCATTGGGCTGGGCGGACCCAACCGGGAAGAAGTAGCGTCGGGAGGACTCTATGACTTTACGCTGCTGGAGATAGGCGGCTAGTGGCTGAGGACGGCAGATGTAACTGGCGAGGGATCCTGAGCGAGCCTCATCGGCAACGGTTGACAGATGGATTGACCAGAGTGAACACAGAACCAACAGAACCCGGGAAAGGGGATCTCAGGCCTCGCTGGGTAACTTCCAGGAAGTATGAGGGGAGCGCCAGAGCAAAATCTGAGCAGACAGGTTCTGCTGGTCTGTTTCTTCGGACGAGACGTCAAGACAGGTGAGTGCATCCAAGCACCAAAATCTGAGGCGAAAACAGAGAGATCCAAAAATTAGTCAAAAAACGAAGAGCAAAAAACTCACAAGCTGGTTTCCGAGAGTTGGGACAGAGGCCACGTCGTACCACGACTGGTTAAGGCTCTGGCGTCTTCCATCTGTCAGCGCTCTGCTTAAGAAGCCAGAGGAAGCCGCCTGCAACGAGCTGCAGGTGTGGGCCACGCCTCCTCAGCCAACTAGACACACCTGAGGAGTAGAGTTAGAGCAGCAAGACACAGAGAACCCTGACACTACCCCCCCCTCAACGGCCGCCTCCTGGCGGCCCAGACGAAGAAGTGCTGGGCTGAGTAGACCAGAAATCCAAAATCAAATCCTTATTCGAGATGGCAGCTGCAGAAACCCATGAGCGATCCCCAGAGCTGCGACCCTCCCAATCGACGAGGTATTGGTGACCCCTACCTCGTCGACGGGCATCCACAATCCTAAGGACGCGAGGGTTCTGACTGTCCTGGGAGGGTGGAGGGGGTCCGGAAGGAGGGCACAAGTTGCTGTCCAACACGGGCTTGATCTGGGAAACATGAAAGGTAGGGTGTACTCGAGAGTGAGGGGGTAAACGTAGGTGGACGGTGGTCGGGTTAATAACTGTCTCTATCTCATAGGGACCAGTGAACCGGGGAGCAAGCTTCTTTGCGGACGGGTTGGACAAAACATCTCTGGAAGATAACCAAACCCTCTGACCGGGGCAATAATGGGGAGCTGGTCTGCGGTGCTGGTCAGCGAACCTCTTGCTCCGCTCTGCGGTGCGAGTAAGTGCTGTAACCGTTGTTCTCCATATGTCCTGGCAGCGAGCAATGTAGTCATTGATGGAGGCGAAGGGAATCCTGAGTTCGTCTGTGGGTAGGAGTGGAGGTTGATATCCTAAAGCTACTTCAAAAGGTGAACGTCCCGTGGCTGAGGTGATGTGTGAGTTCAAGGCATACTCTACCCAGGGCAAAAACTTGTTCCAGTCAGTAGGTGAAGATGACGTGAGGCAGCGGAGGGTGGTCTCTAGTTGTTGGTTCATTCGTTCCGTTTGGCCATTGGTTTGAGGATGGTATCCGGAGGTGAGTGTGTAACGAGCACCCAGAGCAGAGCAAAAGTGCCGCCAGACCTGAGAGATAAACTGAGGACCCCGGTCAGAAAGAATGTCAACTGGGATACCGTGGAGTTTGAAAACATGTTTTATGAGGAGCTGGGCAGTCTGGAGAGCGTTAGGTAACTTACGGATGGGGATAAGATGACATGACTTCGAAAACCGGTCAACAACTGTCAAAATTGTTGACATACCTTGGGATACAGGGAGACCTGTAACGAAGTCGATGGCAATGTGGGACCATGGACGTTTGGGGATAGGAAGAGGATTTAGCAACCCAGAAGGTGGCTGGGTCGAAGACTTATTCTGGGCGCAGACAGGACAGGCTAGAACATAGTCTCTGACATCTTTGGTTCATGACGGCCACCAGAATCGCCGGGACACCTGAGACTGGGTTCTATAAATACCCGGATGGGCGGAAAACTTAGCATCATGACACCAGCGTAAAACCTCAGGGCGAACAGACTGGGGAACATACTTAAGTCCAGGCGGACCCGTACCAGGGTCCGGGTCTAATAGTTGGGCCTGGTTGATCCTGTCCTCCAGATCCCAATGCAGGCCTCCAACAGTACATGTGGGGGGAAGAATAGGTTCCGGCTCTCTCTCCTGTTCGAACGGGGCAAATTGACGAGAAAGAGCATCCGGTTTGACGTTCCTGGAGCCAGGTCTGTAGGTAATGGTGAGGTTGAATCGAGAGAAAAACAAAGACCAACGGGCTTGTCTGGAGTTGAGTCGACGGGCTGACTGCAGATAGGAGAGGTTCTTGTGATCTGTCCATATTATGATGGGCTGCTCGGATCCCTCTAGCCAGTGCCGCCACTCTTCCAAAGCTAATTTAATGGCTAGTAGCTCACGATCGCCTACATCATAGTTCTGCTCAGCGGGGGACAAACGACGGGAGAAGAATGCACAAGGGTGTAGTTTACTATCAACCTCAGACTGTTGAGACAAAACCGCTCCCACACCTGTATTAGAAGCGTCGATCTCAAGAATGAACTGCTTGGCTGGATCAGGGTGAACGAGTATGGGAGCCTGGGAAAAACGGGACTTAAGTCTATTAAATGCCTCTTCTGCCTCAGGACTCCAGACGAATGGGACCTTGGTGGAGGTGAGAGCATGTAATGGGGAGGCTATCTGGCTGTAGTTCCTGATAAAGCGCCTATAGAAATTAGCGAAACCTAGGAATCGTTGGAGCTGTTTGCGCGACTCAGGAACCGGCCACTCCGTTACTGCCTTTATCCTCTCCGGGTCTGACCTCACTTGTCCGCCTTCTAAAACAAGACCAAGAAAAGAAATAGAAGTCTGGTGGAAGTCACACTTCTCGGCTTTAACAAATAAGCGATTCTCTAATAATCGCTGGAGAACAAGACGAACATGTTGCTTGTGTTGTTCTAGGTCACGAGAGTAAATCAGGATGTCGTCTAGATAGACGAAAACAAAAACATTCAAAAAGTCCCGCAGGACATCATTTACCAGTGCCTGAAAACCTGCCGGAGCATTGCACAAACCAAAAGGCATGACTAGGTACTCGAAGTGACCTAACGGAGTCTTAAAGGCCGTCTTCCACTCATCCCCCTGTCTCACCCGAACCAAATGATAAGCGTTGCGCAGATCAAGCTTAGTAAAGATCTTGGCATTCTGGACTGGCTCGAGGGCTGAAGATAATAGAGGAAGCGGGTACTTATTCTTCACGGTTATTTGGTTAAGCCCTCGATAATCAATACAGGGTCGAAGGGTCCCGTCCTTCTTGCCGACAAAAAAGAAGCCGGCGCCTAATGGGGAGGAAGAAGGACGAATTAACCCTGTAGCCAGAGACTCCCCTATGTACTTCTCGAGCGATTGACGTTCTGACCTGGAGATGTTATAAAGCCGACTCACCGGTAGTGGAGCCCCAGGCAACAAGTCAATGGCGCAATCGTAAGGGCGATGTGGAGGTAGTGAACAAGCCTGAGTCTTACTGAATACCCGCCGTAAGTCGTGGTATTCTTCCGGAACGCGAGAGAGATCAATAACGTCTCCGGAATCTGTCAAGGTGGTATGGGAAACAGATACGGGGCGAGCGGACTGTAAACAACGGGAATGACAAGCTGGAGACCATGATTCCAGTCGGGACTCAGCCCAGTTAAACTGCGGGCTGTGGACCTTTAACCAGGCTAACCCCAAAACCACGGGTGAACGCTTAACCGGGAAAACAAAAAATGATAGTTGCTCTCGATGGTTACCGGAAACTATCACTACTAGTGGTCGGGTGCGATGGGTGATCAAAGTCAACTTCTGCCCATCTAAAGACGAGACCTGGAGAGGCTCGGGTAATGGATCGCCAGGTACACGGAGCTGGTCCACTATGGCTTGGTCTATGAGATTAAAATCAGAACCAGAGTCTACTAGAGCCGAAACATCAAAACTATCCTGGTCGAACATTAAAGTGACTGGCAAACATAAGCGAGAAAGTGCAGACGCCTTAACGGCTACCCGGGGAATAGATCCAAAACCGTCCACCGTTCTCCCCGTTACGAACGGCGGACTCGGTCTTTTGGCCGAACAGGACAGTCTCTGAGGAAATGACCTTCACCTCCACAATAAAGGCATAAATCTCCCGAGAAGCGCTGCTGACGCTCCTTGTTGGTAAGACCAACCTGCCCCAACTGCATGGGTTCAGGAGGCGGTGTACAGGACCGGGGTTCCCTATGGGTAAGTGTAGATGAGGTGGATGATCGCAAGGCCTGGTTGGATCTAAACCGGTTCCGGCTGCGTAATCGGGAATCCAAACGGATTGCTAACGCTACAAACTCCTCAAAATCCTCAGGCTCCTCAACCCGGGCTAACTCATCCTTTAGCGTCTCATCAAGAGCCTGAAAAAATACTGCCTTTCACGGCCTCGGCTGCCAGCCCGCAGCAGCGGCAAACGTGCGAAACTCCACAGAAAAGTCAGATACGCGTCGACCGCGCTGTTTCAAAGAGAGGAGATGACGAGATTGTTGAGCCGAATCTAACTCGGGTGAAAAAATTGTCTTAAATTCGGTAACGAAGTCCTGAAAAGTAACCCCGAATGACTGACAATCAGGGAATCGAGCCTCGGCCCACCTAAGAGCCTTACCCGTTAGTAGTCGTAAGACATAAGATATCTTAACCTCATCTGAGGCGAATGTCTGAGGGGAACGGTTAAACACCAGTTTACACTGGAAAAGGAAACCACCGCAACTCCCACTGTCACCAGAGAACTTATCCGGACAAGGTGACACGCCCTCAAGCGGCGGAGTCCAAATCTGATTCTCAGTACTCTGAGCGACGGGAGGCGGGGTGCTGAGGTCTTGAGTGACAGGCGACGTCATCGGAAGTGACTGTGTCCATAAGCTGGCTAAACTGAGCGGCTAATCTCTGAAGCTGTTCCTGTGTTGAATTGACGGCAAAACCTAGCGACTGCATCTGTTCCTGCTGTGCGGCTATCTGCCGCCCGAACGTATCCGCTGGACTTTGGTGGCCAGAGCCTTCTTCTGTCATGGTTTTCAGGTGACGAGTCCACATGCAGATACGAACGGGAGGCTATGCACAGTTTTAAGATGTTTATTTTGGAAACAGGCAGATCTACGGACGGAACTACAGGCGATTCGGCTGGGTCAGAACGTCACGGCTGGAGAGTCTGCAAGAGAGAGGGAGTGAGTAACTCTGAAAGGAGAACCCGGAGAATTGCTAGAAGTGGCGCTGCTTACCATTGGGCTGGGCGGACCTAACCGGGAAGAAGTAGCGTCGGGAGGACTCTATGACTTTACGCTGCTGGAGATAGGCGGCTAGTGGCTGAGGACGGCAGATGTAACTGGCGAGGGATCCTGAGCGAGCCTCATCGGCAACGGTTGACAGATGGATTGACCAGAGTGAACACAGAACCAACAGAACCCGGGAAAGGGGATCTCAGGCCTCGCTGGGTAACTTCCAGGAAGTATGAGGGGAGCGCCAGAGCAAAATCTGAGCAGACAGGTTCTGCTGGTCTGTTTCTTCGGACGAGACGTCAAGACAGGTGAGTGCATCCAAGCACCAAAATCTGAGGCGAAAACAGAGAGATCCAAAAATTAGTCAAAAAACGAAGAGCAAAAAACTCACAAGCTGGTTTCCGAGAGTTGGGACAGAGGCCACGTCGTACCACGACTGGTTAAGGCTCTGGCGTCTTCCATCTGTCAGCGCTCTGCTTAAGAAGCCAGAGGAAGCCGCCTGCAACGAGCTGCAGGTGTGGGCCACGCCTCCTCAGCCAACTAGACACACCTGAGGAGTAGAGTTAGAGCAGCAAGACACAGAGAACCCTGACAGCATCATGCTAACCTTTAGAATTAGGCTTATTGGATTTTACTACTTAATAACTCTCTGTCACAGCCTCTAACCTGCTGGTGATACACTTGGGCCTGGTGTCTCCTGGCTGGCTTCTCCAGGTTGGTCACTGCTGCAGGGTTCTGTTTGGTCCTGGTCTGGCCCTGGTTTTTGCCTCTTTAAGAAGAACTGTGAGATATTCTCTTTTCTCTTCATTTGGGCTCTACACAAAATAAGGCAGCCTGGTATTTAGACTCCATGACTGTTTGGCAGAGACAACACTATTTTAACTATTATTTAAACTAGTTTTTAGTTTTCTGTAGCTAGCTAAAATAATACTAAATTAAAAATAGATTAATTAAATTAATTAATATAACTAGTTAGGTTATAATTCAAAGCTTTCATATGACATAGCCTATTTACATTTCAGTCATTATAAACTTAACAATGGTTTTTCACATATTCTTACCACACACATTTCAAGCAAGAGCTGGGAGATATATCCTGGCCAAATGAATAAAACATTACAGGGCAGCATGTGCACTGAAACATATGTTAAAAGAATCTGTCTAAAACACGATCTATCAGCACTAGCATGGCTAATATAATAAACGAGGCACTTTTTTTTTTTAGAAATGTATGACAAGTGCCACCTCTCATTAGGAAGGTAACACAGCGGTTACCGCTGAGCAGTAAAATGTTGTAAATACCTGCAAAACTCCTCAACGGTGTACTCTAAAGCCGCGGGTGTGTTTTGGATCAAGCAGGAACCACATGTCAGCTTAACCAATGAACAGCGTCAGTGCGCAGCATGTAGGCTGCTACCATAGACATAATATAATAGCTGTGTCTCAATTCGGCGGCTGCGTCCTTCGAAGGACCCAGCCTACACAGCCTTAGGAGGACCCAGCCATCGGAGGATGCTCCGGAGGATCGTCAACCGTTGGTAAATGGGACGGTCTAGCCTTTGGAGCACTTCCTGGTTGCGACACGACGTCATCACGTCTACCCCAAGCCCGGCGAAAAACAGCACCAGCGCCGATAAACGACGCAAAAAAATGGATATTGAATTTATTTATTTTTTATTTACTTGTTATTGGAGGAGGAGAGTCGGTTTAGACGGCTTCGGCGGCAGTAAAACCGGCGACGAATATTTCTCAGGCTGGAGGAGCGCAGTGGAGAGGAAACATTTACCTGCTATTATTTTCACCCACAGGGGCCTGCTAATGATCATAATATACCAGTTATTAAACAAACGCTTGTCAGCAGATTGACAAATATGTTTAAATATAAAATGTTATATTTATTTGTAAGACTTGATATAGGCTTATGTTTGTAACTTTAGTAATTTGAATTGAATAGTAAAATGTGTACAAACCCTGTAAATAAATGACTTAAATCACTACTTTCACTATCACTAATGTTGTGTTGAGAAGCCAAACTAATATTGAGAAATAAATCATTATTTGTCTAAATTGTTATCCCCTTACTGCTTGATTTTATTTGTAATATAACGAAAAAATAATACAGGAAAAATAAATCTAAATATAAAAACGTAAAAAAAAAAGTTAAATAGTGGCTCTAGATGAAGTAAAATAAGTAAAGACCAGAATTGTTTGGTCACAAATTAGCAACACCAGGCGTTAAGGGGTTGACATTCACTAGAATTATATCAGCTAAAATGAAATTGCTATCATCTAATCCTGTTGTTCTTAATCTTCATGTCTCTATCCAGACAAGGCCGATGTACTGCTGCATCAACTTAAATGCACAACATCTGCCTGGGAGCCGGTGACATCATGGCCCCATACGATGAAGTGCAGGACGACATGCCAGAGGATGAGGAGGGGAGAACGTGTTGGAGGCAGTCAGTGGTGCTCCCTGGCGGGACCAGCTGTCTGCCGAGGTGTCTGCCCTGGAGGAGGTTCTACCCGACCACGATTACATTTAGATGGCAAGTATAATCACTTTTTAGCTTTTCTCATGTAAGGGTTATGAAAACAGTTGTAGTAAAGTCATTTTCTGCGTCTTCTTAAACATTTTTAGGAACATGGCAGCCGTCGATTGGGTCAGCCCTGCAAACCCTGATGGACGATGTGGTGAACAGTGGAGAGAGGCATCCCCCACCCCCCAGATGATGTCCCACTCGCAATGAGAGGACTCCAAGGTCATCTGTGTGGCATCCCATCCAGTCCAGCAGCACCACCAGGGACTCCTGCTCAGTCAAAATTGTATATATATATATATATATATATATATATGTTCTTTAGTAATATTTATTTTATATCTTCTGTAAATAGTTGTTGTAGTTAATTTTAAAATCTAATGTAAATAGTTAAAATGTTTTTGATAGTTTATTGTAAATACTTGTTTCTCTAAAAATAAATTGATGTCACTGAGAAGTTGTTCTAAGTTTACTTAAATTGTAAAGAAGTGATGAAACAGATAATGTAAAAGGTTAAAAGACTTTAAGAACACACAGACAACAATAACTTTTATAGACAATTTAATAATTTAATTTAACAATGACAGCAACACAGAACCTGAGGACAAACCATGGCCAGGTGGCAGCAGTAGGCTTCCCACTGACCCCCTGCCCTGTCCCTGGATCTTTTTTTTCAAGTTGTCCCACTCTTTTTTGGCCTGTTGTGGCTCAACTTCACCCTCCAGGCCCGTTTTTTGCAGGATTGTTCTAAACAAGAGAAACGAGAAGAGATAAACACACAAGGATCACTACTATCACAACTATAAGATTAAAAAAAAGTGACATCTGGGCATCATTTGATGTGATCAAAAGATTATATTTGTACGTTGGTGTTTGAACAGGACTTCTTTGAACTTGTGTGAATTTTACATACAAATGCAACATGTATATGGAATTATGTCTCAACTCTTACCTCCATCCGACTGTGGCAGTGTTTTTGGCCCCGGTAAAGAGGTGGTCATTTTGCTCACGGAGTTTTATGCTCCTCGGAGTTTTATCAACTCCTCTGTATGCTCCCTGCTCCCTAGAACAAAATGACATGTAAAGCATATTTCTGTTATGTCAACAGGCAAAATGACTTTTCTGTATAATTACGCCGGTATTGTTCTTCAAGTGAATTATACTTTAAACCTTATTATACTGTACTGTAACAGGGTTTATACAGGAATGAGTAACCCTAATTTAATGCTTTTTAATGCTCTTTTAATGCCTGTAGAAATATTTTTAATGCAATCAACAAGTACCTATATATATATATATATATATATATATATATATATATATATATATATATATATATCAGTGTTTCCCGCAGGAATTTGGTTATGCGAGGCGGATGGACTCGCGGAGCGGGGGGGGGGGGGGTGTTGGACGACACGTTGCCCGTGGAGGGGGGAGGGGGGAGGGGGGGACGACAACACGTTGTCCGCGGACCGAATCGCGGAGCGGGGGTTATCCATGTGTTTTTTCCCTGCCATTCACGCACGCGCGAAAGCAACAACAACAAACCGCGTGTTAACGTCACTTTTTCTCGCCAAGATAGCACTGCGGGAAACCCTGCATATATATATATATATATATATATATATATATATATATATATATATATATAAAACTTGTTGATGGCTGTGTTCAGACACCAGAGCACCTCCGCATGCAGTGTGGCATTGGCTCCAAATGTTGTTCGCAGACCGTCTGATTTCCTGATGTTAGTGGCGGTAGAGCTTGCGCCAGCTGCTGCTGTGCTGTTTGCGGTAGCTAATGCGGACGTGACTGCATTGGTTACAGAAAAGTAACTTGACATTGTTAGCTGCTGTCTGCTCCTTGCAGCTGATCTGTGGCTGTCTGCAGTGGTGTAGTGGTCCCTGGAGAAATGGGTATACTCTCAATGTTTGCCCTTTTAGACGCAGCTCAGAAAAATGCCGTTTTAGAAACAATGACATGTAACACTGCTCTATTTAATTTACCCAAAAATCCATCACTAGGGTTTACTCATTTTAGCCTAAAACATTTAGATTAAATATTTCCTTGAGCTACTACGTGAGGCGTGAAAGTACTATTGTCTCTTTTTTTTAAAGATTTTATCCAGCTTCTGGCTGGTAATGTAAAATTTTCTTTGGTTTATATTGAAGGAATTCCTACACTACATCCAGAATCAACATTTCATTACTTTACTGTAGGTTTTTTAATATAGACCTAGATGATAAGGCATAAGTCCTAAATTGAATGAAAATCTATAGAAAGAGATAAAGTTAATGATGAGGAGAACATCCAAACTCAAATCACTTTGTCTTTGCAAATCATGAATTGTCAAATATACCAGCTGAAACACCCAAAGAACTGTTGATCCTGTTGATTTAGACACCCTGACAATGAATGTTTAGCCCCTCGATTTTAAAATGGACGGTGATTTTAAACTTTACAGTCAAAAAGGGACCTCAGTTAAATCACTCTTATCATGCAAGGAACAAAGCAAAGGTAAAACCTATTCTTTCAAGGCAAAAACATGGAAACACTACTCTAAGCCTTCATTTCATCATGGCTGGATTAGTGTAATTAGGCCCGAGCAGCTAAGCGCTGCGAAGGCCTATTGTATCTGTATTGTAAATTATTAGGCCCGAGCAGCGAAGCGCTGCGAAGGCCTATTGTTTCTGTGTTGTTTCTTATTATTATTAGGCCCGAGCAGCTAAGCGCTGCGAAGGCCTATTGTATCTGTAGTGTTAATTATTATTATTAGGCCCGAGCAGCTAAGCGCTGCGAAGGCCTATTGTATCTGTAGTGTTAATTATTCTTATTATTCTGCCCCCCTAAAGAGAGGCCTTTTTGGGGGCTTTCTCATTTTCAAAAACTCACCAAACTTGGCAGATGCATGGTGACTGTTTAAAAATTTTGTATTTTAAGGTCGTCACAAAAATCTAAAGAAAAATGCCTCAACGGCGCCACCTAGAAATTTTCAAAGGACCCTTTGCTATTCACTTACTTCGTCGTAGAGACATGAAATTTGGTACAGTTGTAGAGCTCAACACGACGCTCAGAATTTACAATTAATGTCATAGTGCAAATATCACAGGAAGTTGGCCATTTTAGACTGAAAATCTGATTTTGACCCAATTTTTGACGTTTATAGCATTGGTATTTGATGGATCTCCTCCTAGAGATTTTGAGCGATCGGCTTGAAACTCGGGCAGTCTGATCATAAGGCATGGCCAATCAAAAGTTATCAAAACGGTGAGTTTTTGAGCATGCTGAAGGGGCGTTGGCAGGGGTCAAAGTTCACCTATTCGCCACAAAAAATAAAAGTGTTATATCTCCTACACAGAAACACACAGAGGCACCAAACTTTCTGTGATTAATCATCATCAGGTCTCCTATAATATCCAATGGTCAAATGATGACATCACTTAGGCCACACCCCCTGACAACAGGAAGTGTCATGTTTTGCTGTAAATGGTCGCTATCTTACCCCTCTGAGCTAATCAACATGAAACTGTGTCCAGAGACAGAAGACATGTTGTTGTGTTGTGGATTCCAGCCCCAAGTCGATTCGATGGAGCAGGAGAGCGTGGCGGCGTGGTGAAGTCACCTCAAACGCCGCTGCCATACGTTTGGCTCTGAATTCCACATTTTTGGGCCGAGCTGCATAAAACTCACTTGGATGCATCCTTATCCACCCCCCAACAGGAATCCATAACAAATTTTGGTGGGCGTGACCTAATGCCTCAACGGCGGCACTTAGCAATTTTCAAAGGACCCTTTGCTATTCACTTACTTCATCGTAGAGACATGAGATTTGGTACAGTGGTAGAGCTCAACAAGACGCTCAGAATTTACAATTAATGTCATAGTGCAAATATCACAGGAAGTTGGCCATTTTAGACTGAAAGTCTGATTTTGACCCAATTTTTGACGTTTATAGCATTGGTATTTGATGGATCTCCTCCTAGAGATTTTTAGCGAGCGGCTTGAAACTCGGGCAGTCTGATCATAAGGCATGGCCAATTAAAAGTTATCAAAACGGTGAGTTTTTGAGCATGCTGAAGGGGCATTAGCAGGGGTCAAAGTTCACCTACTCGCCACAAAAAATAAAAGTGTTATATCTCCTACACAGAAACACACAGAGGCATCAAACTTTCAGTGATTGATCACCATCAGGTCTCCTATAATATCCAATGGTCAAATGATGACATTGCTTAGGCCACGCCCCCTGACAACAGGAAGTGTCATGTTTTGTTGTAAGCGGTCGCTATGTTACCCCTCTGAGCTAATCAACATGAAACTGTGTCCACAGACAGAACACATGTTGGTATGTTGTGGATTTCAGGCTCAACTGGATTGGATGGAGCAGGGGGGCGTGGCGGCGTGGCATATTCACCTCAAACGCTGCTGTCATACGTTTGGCTCTGAATTCCACAGTTTTGGGCCGAGCTGCTTAAAACTCATTTGGATGCATCCTTATCCACCCCCCAACAGGAATCCTTAACAAACTTTAGTGAGCAGGACTTAGTTTCTCTATAGCGCCACCAAGCAAATTTCAAAGGACCCTTTGGTATTCACTTACTTCATCGTAGAGTAATGAAATTTTGTACAGTTGTAGATCTCAGCAAGACGCTCAGAATTTACAATTAATGTCATACTGCAAGTATCACAGGAAGTAAGCCATTTTAGATTGAAATCTGAATTTTGATACCAAGTTGACATGTGAAGCATATGTATTTGATCATACTTGTCCAGCAGGGGGCAGCAAGAGACCACAAATAAACCCCAAAGGAATTTCTCTTGGTAAGTAAGTGATCTTAACTCTTTGGTTTCCTTATATATTTAAATTGAACAGATATACAAATCCTGCTTGAAAACTGACAAACTTACTCTTGTTCAATACATTTCAGTTTTTATTTATATAACGCCAAATCATAAAACATGTCATCAGGGGTGGACTGGGACAAAAAAATCGGCCCTGGCATTTTGGATTAGACTGGCCCACCACATTTTTTTTGTGTACTGAATGTGTATACCAACTTTGCAATACCAACTGTGCAATACCTTGAGGCCAGGTTAATGGAAATTAGTGAGAGTGGACACTTAAAATACTTCCAAAATCTTAATTTATTAACACTGTAAAATGTAAACTCCACCACAGCACAGCAACTATTCTTAGATCAGAGAGAGAGAGAGAAAGAGAGGTGTCACAGTCAATCACACATATTATCACGTTACATCATTATAAGAATCTATTGTAAGTTGCTCATCAGATCTATTCAGTCTTCCAGATACTGTAGGGTAACATTGGACTAATGTGCACTCACTGTGTAAAAAAGGATGCCAATGACAAAATGAACCAGAGAAATGCCTCACTTGTCATCATCGAAAGAAAGAAAATATATAATAACATAATATAAATTTTGATTTACTCAGTCATTTGTAATAAGTATTTTATTTATCTAATTTCCTAATTTTTGATCATATTTTCTTTAAAATCGCAGACTTTTCACTATTTTTCATGTAAATCCTTGGTGGCGCTTCATAGCGAAGCCGGTGAGGCCGCAGCGAGCTTGGCCTCCCCTGGGATTGCGCAATCCCATGTTAACTGTGCTGACTTCCATTCTGTGAATGCATCTTCCTGTTTCTAGATCATAAATTCAATTGTTCAAACAGTTATGAACTGATTTTCCACAATTTAATATATGTGGATTACGAATTGTGTTTTGGTCATCAAACTGTGTGCAGATAACATGTTTTCGTGGTGCTGACCGATCATAAACAGCAAAGAACTGGTTGTAGGTGAGGCCGGCAGTTCCTTGGCCGCTAGGCAGGGGGCGCTCAAGGGGCACCGCTCGTGATCACCAAATAGTAGAGTCAAAACAAGTTATTGATGTTTTATTAGCGAGTTTTGCTAAACAAGTAAAGCACTAAAAAGACTCTAAACATACAGCTGGAACAGGACTGATCAGGGAAGGCTTTCCTCCCTGGCAGTGAGCTCCACTGAGACTAAGAGAGTTTTAAATCTGAAGAAGATAAAGAGAACTTTTACCGGAAAATGATATTTTTGTTCAGAAAGAGCGCCGCAGAGACTTAAATTATAAGTGAGGTAAGACAGTGATACTTATTCATGTTTTGTTTTTGTGATAAAATGTGCGTAATGTGGGTTATAGTTTTAGAATGTGTTACAAATGCAGAAATCCATCATAACTCATAAACTGCTACCAATCAAATGACAAATTTTTTTTCATCAAAGAACCAATATTTTTCCATGTATCTTGGTGAATTTATTTCGCTCAATCAGTCTCCTTCAGCACTTTGCAACGAGTCTACTCTGTAGAGTGTATATATTTGTAAATCTGACTCTGATGACGTCAGTGCCTCACCAGCTATGAACCCTACCGCACGTAACTGGCTACAACCACCACCACCATATCTTACATCAGACACCGGAGCAGATGAAGGCCTGCTGTAGGGAACATGTCAGTGAGTTTGACACATTTCGCAGCGTCCGTTTGAAGAACTCGTTTCTTTTTTTCGTGCAGTTTCTCTGCGCCTCCCATTACTACTGTGAACACCGCTGCACAAAGTTCCACATGGAGCGTGAAGGTGTTTTTCTACTTTATGATTGGCCTAGCCCTTTAGACTGTCAGGGATGATAACGAGGCAGATATATAAAATAATTAATAATAATAATACATATTTATATACATGTCTGGTCTGCCGGCCCAAACAGCACGTCGGCCCACCGGGAAAATGCCCGGTACGCCCGATTACCAGTCCATGCCTGCATGTCATCTAAAGGCAGTTTACAATGTCAAAATCAATCAGATTATACATATTAGGTCAGATTATCCAGATTGGTAAAATAAATTCCTATATAAGGGAACTAGTTGATTGCATCAAAGTCATAACAAGCAGCATTCACTCCTGAAGAAGCGTAGAGCCACAGGGAGAGTCGTTTGCATTGTACATGGCTTTGCAGCAATCCCTCATACTGATCAAGCATGAAGTGACAGCAGAAGGAAAAACTCCCCATTAACAGGAAGGAAAAACCTCCAGCAGAACCCGGCTCAGTATGAACGGTAATCTGCCTTGACTGACTGGGGGTTACAAAAGAGAGAGAAGAGACACAACAAGAGAGACAAAAAAGCACAGAAGCACACATTGATCCAGTAATCTGTTTTACATTAGATGGTAATAACAGGTGATCTGTCTTCCCTGGATGATGTCACAGCTAACAGAACGCCAGACCAGGTGTAGCTACTATGAAGATAAAAGAGAGAGAACAGAAAGTTAAAAGCTAAAATGACAACAGTCATGCAAAATTGAAGAACAATAGACCCTGATGTCCTCCAGCAGCCTAAGCCTATAGCAGCATAACTATAGAGGTAGCTCAGGGTAACATGAACCACTCTAACTATAAGCTGTGTCAAAAAGGAAAGTCCCAAGAGCCAGCTTCTAGTGGAGGAGTTCAAGTATCTTGGGGTCTTGTTCACGAATGAGGGGAAAATGGAGCGGGAGATCGACAGGCGGATTGGTGCAACGTCTGCTGTGAAGCGGGCGCTGTAGCGATCCGTTGTGGTGAAGAGAGAGCTGAGCCAAAAGGCGAAGCTCTTGATTCACCGGTCGATCTACGTTCCTACCCTCATCTATGGTCACGAGCTTTGGGTCGTGACCGAAAGAACGAGATCCCGGATACAAGCGGCCAAAATAAGTTTTCTCCATAGTGTGTCTGGGCTCTCCCTTAGAGATAGGGTGAGGAGCTCAGTCATCCGGGGAGGACTCAGAGTAGAGCCGCTGCTCCTCCACATTGAGAGGAGCCAGTTGAGGTGGCTCGGGCATCTGGTTAGGATGCCTCCTGGACGCCTCCCTGGTGAGGTGTTCTGGGCACATCCCACCGGGAGGAGACCCAGGGGAAGACCCAGGACACGCTGGAGAGACTCTGCTCGCCTGGGAACGCTTTGGGATTCCCCCGGAGGAAGTGGCCCAAGTGGCTGGGGAGAGGAAGGTCTGGGCCTCCCTCTTGAAGCTGCTACACCCGCGACCCGACCCCGGATAAGCGGAAGACGATGGATGGATGGAAAAAGGAAAGTTTTAGGATTAGTCTTAAAAGTAGACAGGGTGTCTGCGTCGCGGACCAAAACTGGGAGTTGGTTCCACTGGAGAGGAGCATGATAGCTAAAGGATGTGCCTACCATTCTGGTTTTACAGACTTTAGGAACCACCAGCAGACCTGCTTTCTGAGAGTGAAGTGGTCTGTTAGAAATTACTAAAGTTTGTACACAACATACACATGTGGAATATTGCTAACGTGTTACTTTAGCAATATTCCAATTGTTAAAGTGTTACTTTTACATTATTACTTTTGGGTGTGTATCCACCAATTTAACTGTCAAACTTTCATAAAAGCTGTCTTAATGCAAGAAACGAAACCCTTAAACACATGAAATAATTAACTTTAAATAACTAAAAAGGTTTTGTTAACTTTTCACATGAAGCTGGATTAACAGCTAGTAAGATACCTTTGATTAAGTTGGTATACTAATGTTTAAACCAGGGGTGTCAAACGTACGGCCTGCGGGCCGGATCTGGCCCGCCGAACGATTTAGTCCGGCCCGGTGGCCAAATGCATTATCATTATTCAACGGCTGTGTCTCCTCGGTGCATCGACCGATCTGCACCAGATTTTTTGTGAGTCGTGGGGGAGCGCTGCCCAACGCGTGCGTGTGTATTGCATGGTAGACGGGCGAGGAAAATGCATGACAGCTTCTGCTGTGGCTGGCGGTGGGAGGTGCGCGTACCCTAGCGGTGGCCCATAGGCCAGAGCGGCGCTTGGCTGCGAGGGCCGATCATCACCGCTTGCGGTTTTAATTATTATTATTATTATTCTGCCCCCCTAAAGAGGGGCCTTTTTGGGGGCTTTCTCATTTTCAAAAACTCACCAAACTTGGCAGATGCATGGTGACTGTTTAAAAATTTTGTATTTTAAGGTCGTCACAAAAATCTAAAGAAAAATGCCTCAACGGCGCCACCTAGAAATTTTCAAAGGACCCTTTGCTATTCACTTACTTCGTCGTAGAGACATGAAATTTGGTACAGTTGTAGAGCTCAACAAGACGCTCAGAATTTACAATTAATGTCATAGTGCAAATATCACAGGAAGGTGGCCATTTTAGACTGAAAGTCTGATTTTGACCCAATTTTTGACGTTTATAGCATTGGTATTTGATGGATCTCCTCCTAGAGATTTTGAGCGATCGGCTTGAAACTCGGGCAGTCTGATCATAAGGCATGGCCAATCAAAAGTTATCAAAACGGTGAGTTTTTGAGCATGCTGAAGGGGCGTTGGCAGGGGTCAAAGTTCACCTATTCGCCACAAAAAATAAAAGTGTTATATCTCCTACACAGAAACACACAGAGGCACCAAACTTTCTGTGATTAATCATCATCAGGTCTCCTATAATATCCAATGGTCAAATGATGACATCACTTAGGCCACACCCCCTGACAACAGGAAGTGTCATGTTTTGCTGTAAACGGTCGCTATGTTACCCCTCTGAGCTAATCAACATGAAACTGTGTCCAGAGACAGAAAACATGTTGTTGTGTTGTGGATTCCAGCCCCAAGTCGATTCGATGGAGCAGGAGAGCGTGGCGGCGTGGTGAAGTCACCTCAAACGCCGCTGCCATACGTTTGGCTCTGAATTCCACATTTTTGGGCCGAGCTGCATAAAACTCACTTGGATGCATCCTTATCCACCCCCCAACAGGAATCCATAACAAATTTTGGTGGGCGTGACCTAATGCCTCAACGGCGCCACCTAGCAATTTTCAAAGGACCCTTTGCTATTCACTTACTTCATCGTAGAGACATGAGATTTGGTACAGTGGTAGAGCTCAACAAGACGCTCAGAATTTACAATTAATGTCATAGTGCAAATATCACAGGAAGTTGGCCATTTTAGACTGAAAGTCTGATTTTGACCCAATTTTTGACGTTTATAGCATTGGTATTTGATGGATCTCCTCCTAGAGATTTTTAGCGAGCGGCTTGAAACTCGGGCAGTCTGATCATAAGGCATGGCCAATTAAAAGTTATCAAAACGGTGAGTTTTTGAGCTTGTTGAAGGGGCATTAGCAGGGGTCAAAGTTCACCTACTCGCCACAAAAAATAAAAGTGTTATATCTCCTACACAGAAACACACAGAGGCACCAAACTTTCAGTGATTGATCACCATCAGGTCTCCTATAATATCCAATGGTCAAATGATGACATTGCTTAGGCCACGCCCCCTGACAACAGGAAGTGTCATGTTTTGTTGTAAGCGGTCGCTATGTTACCCCTCTGAGCTAATCAACATGAAACTGTGTCCACAGACAGAACACATGTTGGTATGTTGTGGATTTCAGGCTCAACTGGATTGGATGGAGCAGGGGGGCGTGGCATATTCACCTCAAACGCTGCTGTCATACGTTTGGCTCTGAATTCCACAGTTTTGGGCCGAGCTGCTTAAAACTCATTTGGATGCATCCTTATCCACCCCCCAACAGGAATCCTTAACAAACTTTAGTGAGCAGGACTTAGTTTCTCTATAGCGCCACCAAGCAAATTTCAAAGGACCCTTTGGTATTCACTTACTTCATCGTAGAGTAATGAAATTTTGTACAGTTGTAGATCTCAGCAAGACGCTCAGAATTTACAATTAATGTCATACTGCAAGTATCACAGGAAGTAAGCCATTTTAGATTGAAATCTGAATTTTGATACCAAGTTGACATGTAAAGCATATGTATTTGATCATACTTGTCCAGCAGGGGGCAGCAAGAGACCACAAATAAACCCCAAAGGAATTTCTCTTGGTAAGTAAGTGATCTTAACTCTTTGGTTTCCTTATATATTTAAGTTGAACAGATATACAAATCCTGCTTGAAAACTGACAAACTTACTCTTGTTCAATACATTTCAGTTTTTATTTATATAACGCCAAATCATAAAACATGTCATCAGGGGTGGACTGGGACAAAAAAATCGGCCCTGGCATTTTGGATTAGACTGGCCCACCACATTTTTTTTGTGTACTGAATGTGTATACCAACTTTGCAATACCAACTGTGCAATACCTTGAGGCCAGGTTAATGGAAATTAGTGAGAGTGGACACTTAAAATACTTCCAAAATCTTAATTTATTAACACTGTAAAATGTAAACTCCACCACAGCACAGCAACTATTCTTAGATCAGAGAGAGAGAGAGAGAAAGAGAGGTGTCACGGTCAATCACACATATTATCACGTTACATCATTATAAGAATCTATTGTAAGTTGCTCATCAGATCTATTCAGTCTTCCAGATACTGTAGGGTAACATTGGACTAATGTGCACTCACTGTGTAAAAAAGGATGCCAATGACAAAATGAACCAGAGAAATGCCTCACTTGTCATCATGGAAAGAAAGAAAATATATAATAACATAAATTTTGATTTACTCAGTCATTTGTAATAAGTATTTTATTTATCTAATTTCCTAATTTTTGATCATATTTTCTTTAATATCGCAGACTTTTCGCTATTTTTCATGTAAATCCTTGGTGGCTCTTCATAGCGAAGCCGGTGAGGCCGCAGCGAGCTTGGCCTCCCCTGGGATTGCGCAATCCCATGTTAACTGTGCTGACTTCCATTCTGTGAATGCATCTTCCTATCTCTAGATCATAAATTCAATTGTTCAAACAGTTATGAACTGATTTTCCACAATTTAATATATGTGGATTACGAATTGTGTTTTGGTCATCAAACTGTGTGCAGATAACATGTTTTCGTGGTGCTGACCGATCATAAACAGCAAAGAACTGGTTGTAGGTGAGGCCGGCAGTTCCTTGGCCGCTAGGCAGGGGGCGCTCAAGGGGCACCGCTCGTGATCCCCAAATAGTAGAGTCAAAACAAGTTATTGATGTTTTATTAGCGAGTTTTGCTAAACAAGTAAAGCACTAAAAAGACTCTAAACATACAGCTGGAACAGGACTGATCAGGGAAGGCTTTCCTCCCTGGCAGTGAGCTCCACTGAGACTAAGAGAGTTTTAAATCTGAAGAAGATAAAGAGAACTTTTACCGGAAAATGATATTTTTGTTCAGAAAGAGCGCCGCAGGGACTTAAATTATAAGTAGAGGTAAGACAGTGATACTTATTCATGTTTTGTTTTTGTGATAAAATGTGCGTAATGTGGGTTATAGTTTTAGAATGTGTTACAAATGCAGAAATCCATCATAACTCATAAACTGCTACCAATCAAATGACAAATTTTTTTTCATCAAAGAACCAATATTTTTCCATGTATCTTGGTGAATTTATTTGGCTCAATCAGTCTCCTTCAGCACTTTGCAACGAGTCTACTCTGTAGAGTGTATATATTTGTAAATCTGACTCTGATGACGTCAGTGCCTCACCAGCTATGAACCCTACCGCACGTCACTGACTACAACCACCACCACCATATCTTACATCAGACACCGGAGCAGATGAAGGCCTGCTGTAGGGAACATGTCAGTGAGTTTGACACATTTCGCAGCATCCGTTTGAAGAACTCGTTTCTTTTTTTCGTGCAGTTTCTCTGCGCCTCCCATTACTACTGTGAACACCGCTGCACAAAGTTCCACATGGAGCGTGAAGGTGTTTTTCTACTTTATGATTGGCCTAGCCCTTTAGACTGTCAGGGATGATAATGAGGCAGATATATAAAATAATTAATAATAATAATAATAATACATATTTATATACATGTCTGGTCTGCCGACCCAAACAGCACGTCGGCCCACCGGGAAAATGCCCGGTACGCCCGATTACCAGTCCATGCCTGCATGTCATCTAAAGGCAGTTTACAATGTCAAAATCAATCAGATTATACATATTAGGTCAGATTATCCAGATTGGTAAAATAAATTCCTATATAAGGGAACCAGTTGATCACTCCTGAAGAAGCGTAGAGCCACAGGGAGAGTTGTTTGCATTGTACATGGCTTTGCAGCAATCCCTCATACTGATCAAGCATGAAGTGACAGCAGAAGAAAAAACTCCCCATTAACAGGAAGGAAAAACCTCCAGCAGAGGCGGGCTCAGTATGAACGGTAATCTGCGTTGACCGACTGGGGGTTACAAAAGAGAGAGAAGAGACACAACAAGAGAGACAAAAAAGCACAGAAGCACACATTGATCCAGTAATCTGTTTTACATTAGATGGTAATAACAGGTGATCTGTCTTCCCTGGATGATGTCACAGCTAACAGAACGCCAGACCAGGTGTACCTACTATGAAGATAAAAGAGAGAGAACAGAAAGTTAAAAGCTAAAATGACAACAGTCATGCAAAATTGAAGAACAATAGACCCTGATGTCCTCCAGCAGCCTAAGCCTATAGCAGCATAACTATAGAGGTAGCTCAGGGTAACATGAACCACTCTAACTTTAAGCTTTGTCAAAAAGGAAAGTCCCAAGAGCCAGCTTCTAGTGGAGGAGTTCAAGTATCTTGGGGTCTTGTTCACGAATGAGGGGAAGATGGAGCGGGAGATCGACAGGCGGATTGGTGCAGCGTCTGCTGTGAAGCGGGCGCTGTACCGATCCGTTGTGGTGAAGAGAGAGGTGAGCCAAAAGGCGAAGCTCTTGATTTACCGGTCAATCTACGTTCCTACCCTCATTTATGGTCACAAGCTTTGGGTCGTGACCGAAAGAACGAGATCCCGGATACAAGCGGCCAGAATGAGTTTTCTCCATAGTGTGTCTGGGCTCTCCCTTAGAGATAGGGTGAGGAGCTCAGTCATCCGGGGAGGACTCAGAGTAGAGCCGCTGCTCCTCCACATTGAGAGGAGCCAGTTGAGGTGGCTCGGGCATCTGGTTAGGATGCCTCCTGGACGCATCCCTGGTGAGGTGTTCTGGGCACGTCCCACCGGGAGGAGACCCAGGGGAAGACCCAGGACACGCTGGAGAGACTCTGCTCGCCTGGGAACGCTTTGGGATTCCCCCGGAGGAAGTGGCCCAAGTGGCTGGGGAGAGGAAGGTCTGGGCCTCCCTCTTGAAGCTGCTACACCCGCGACCTGACCCCGGATAAGCGGAAGACGATGGATGGATGGAAAAAGGAAAGTTTTAGGATTAGTCTTAAAAGTAGACAGGGTGTCTGCGTCACGGACCAAAACTGGGAGTTGGTTCCACTGGAGAGGAGCATGATAGCTAAAGGATCTGCCTACCATTCTGGTTTTACAGACTTTAGGAACCACCAACAGACCTGCTTTCTGAGAGTGAAGTGGTCTGTTAGAAATTATTAAAGTTTTCACACAACATACACATGTGGAATATTGCTAACGTGTTACTTTAGCAATATTCCAATTGCTAAAGTGTTACTTTTACATTATTACTTTTGGGTGTGTATCCACCAATTTAACTGTCAAACTTTCATAAAAGCTGTCTTAATGCAAGAAACGAAACCCTTAAACACATGAAATAATTAACTTTAAATAACTAAAAAGGTATTGTTAACGTTTCACATGAAGCTGGATTAACACCTAGTAAGATACCTTTGATTAAGTTGGTATACTAATGTTTAAACCTGGGGTGTCAAACGTACGGCCTGCGGGCCGGATCTGGCCCGCCGAACGATTTAGTCCGGCCCGGTGGCCAAATGCATTTTCATTATTCAACGGCTGTGTCTCCTCGGTGCATCGACCGAACTGCACCAGATTTTTTGTGAGTCGTGGGGGAGCGCTGCCCAACGCATACGTGTGTATTGCATGGTAGACGGGCGAGGAAAATGCATGACAGCTTCTGCGGTGGCTGGCGGCAGGAGGTGCGCGTACCCTAGCGGTGGCCCATAGGCCAGAGCGGCGCTTGGCTGCGAGGGCCGATCATCACCGCTTGCGGTTTTAATTAGGCCCGAGCAGCTAAGCGCTGCGAAGGCCTATTGTATCTGTAGTGTTAATTATTAGGCCCGAGCAGCTAAGCGCTGCGAAGGCCTATTGTATCTGTATTGTAAATTATTCTTATTATTCTGCCCCCCTAAAGAGGGGCCTTTTTGGGGGCTTTATCATACTCAAAAACTCACCAAACTTTGCAGATGCATGGTGACTGTTTAAAAATTTTGTATTTTAAGGTCGTTACAAAAATCAAAAGAAAAATGCCTCAACGGCGCCACCTAGCAATTTTCAAAGGACCCTTTGCTATTCACTTACTTCATCGTAGAGACATGAGATTTGGTACAGTTGTAGAGCTCACCAAGACGCTCAGAATTTACAATTAATGTCATAGTGCAAGTATCACAGGAAGTTGGCCATTTTAGACTGAAAGTCTGATTTTGACCTAAATTTTGACAGTTACAGCATTGGTATAAGATCTAACTCCTCCTAGAGATATCGAGCGATCGGCTTGAAACTCGGGCAGTCTGATCATAAGGCATGGCCAATCAAAAGTTATCAAAACGGTGAGTTTTTGAGCATGCTGGAGGGGCGTTGGCAGGGGTCAAAGTTCACCTATTTGCCACAAAATATAAAAGTGTTATATCTCCTACACAGAAACAGACAGATGCACCAAACTTTCAGTAATTGATCACCATCAGGTCTCCTATAATATCCAATGGTCAAATGATGACATTGCTTAGGCCACGCCCCCTGACAACAGGAAGTGTCATGTTTTGTTGTAAGCGGTCGCTATGTTACCCCTCTGAGCTAATCAACATGAAACTGTGTCCACAGACAGAACACATGTTGATGTGTTGTGGATTTCAGGCCCAAGTGGATTCGATGGAGCAGGAGAGCGTGGCGGCGTGGTGAAGTCACCTCAAACGCCGCTGCCATACGTTTGGCTCTGAATTCCACATTTTTGGGCCGAGCTGCTTAAAACTCACTTGGATGCATCCTTATCCACCCCCCAACAGGAATCCATAACAAACTTTGGTGGGCGTGACCTAATGCCTCAACGGCGCCACCTAGCAATTTTCAAAGGACCCTTTGCTATTCACTTACTTCATCGTAGAGACATGAGATTTGGTACAGTGGTAGAGCTCACCAAGACGCTCAGAATTTACAATTAATGTCATAGTGCAAGTATCACAGGAAGTTGGCCATTTTAGACTGAAAGTCTGATTTTGACCTCAATTTTGACAGTTACAGCATTGGTATAAGATCTAACTCCTCCTAGAGATATCGAGCGATCGGCTTGAAACTCGGGCAGTCTGATCATAAGGCATGGCCAATCAAAAGTTATCAAAACGGTGAGTTTTTGAGCATGCTGGAGGGGCGTTGGCAGGGGTCAAAGTTCACCTATTTGCCACAAAATATAAAAGTGTTATATCTCCTACACAGAAACAGACAGATGCACCAAACTTTCAGTAATTGATCACCATCAGGTCTCCTATAATATCCAATGGTCAAATGATGACATTGCTTAGGCCACGCCCCCTGACAACAGGAAGTGTCATGTTTTGTTGTAAGCGGTCGCTATGTTACCCCTCTGAGCTAATCAACATGAAACTGTGTCCACAGACAGAACACATGTTGATGTGTTGTGGATTTCAGGCCCAAGTGGATTCGATGGAGCAGGAGAGCGTGGCGGCGTGGTGAAGTCACCTCAAACGCCGCTGCCATACGTTTGGCTCTGAATTCCACATTTTTGGGCCGAGCTGCTTAAAACTCACTTGGATGCATCCTTATCCACCCCCCAACAGGAATCCATAACAAACTTTAGTGAGCAGGACTTAGTTTCTCTATAGCGCCACCAAGCAATTTTCAAAGGACCCTTTGCTATTCACTTAGTTCATCGTAGAGTAATGAAATTTTGTACAGTTGTAGATCTCAGCAAGACGCTCAGAATTTACAATTAATGTCATAGTGCAAGTATCACAGGAAGTAAGCCATTTTAGATTGAAATCTGAATTTTGACACCATGTTGACATGTAAAGCATTTGTATTTGATCAAACTTGTCCAGCAGGGGGCAGCAAGAGACCACAAATAAACCCCAAAGGAATTTCTCTTGGTAAGTAAGTGATCTTAACTCTTTGGTTTCCTTATGTATTTAAGTTGAACAGATATACAAATCCTGCTTGAAAACTGACAAACTTACTCTTCTTCAATACATTGCAGTTTTTATTTATATAGCGCCAAATCATGAAACATGTCATCTAAAGGCAGTTTACAAAGTCAAAATCAATCAGATTATACATATTAAGTCAGATTATCCAGATTGGTAAAAGAAATTCCTATATAAGGGAACCAGTTGATTGCATCAAAGTCGTAGCAAGCGGCATTCACTCCTGAAGAAGCGTAGAGCTACAGGGAGAGTCGTCTGCATTGTCCATGGCTTTGCAGCAATCCCTCATACTGAGCAAGCATGAAGTGACAGCAGAAGGAAAAACTCCCCATTAACAGGAAGGAAAAACCTCCAGCAGAACCAGGCTCAGTATGAACGGTAATCTGCCTCGACCGACTGGGGGTTACAAAAGAGAGAGAAGAGACACAACATGACAGACAAAAAAGCACAGAAGCACACATTGATCCAGTAATCTGTTTGACATTAGATGGTAATAACAGGTGATCTGTCTTTCCTGGATGATGTCACAGCTAACAGAACGCCAGACCAGGTGTACCTACTATGAAGAAAAAATAGAAAAAACAAAAAGTTAAAAGCTGAAATGACAACAGTCATGCAAAAATGAAGAACAATAGACCCTGATGTCCTCCAGCAGCCTAAGCCTATAGCAGCATAACTATAAAGGTAGCTCAGCGTAACATGAGCCACTCTAACTATAAGCTTTGTCAAAAAGGAAAGTCCCAAGAGCCAGCTTCTAGTGGAGGAGTTCAAGTATCTTTGGGTCTTTTTCACGAATGAGGGGAAGATGGAGCAGGAGATCGACAGGCGGATTGGTGCGGCGTCTGCTGTGAAGCGGGCGCTGTACCGATCCGTTGTGGTGAAGAGAGAACTGAGCCAAAAGGCCAAGGAGGAGCTCAGTCATCCGGGGAGGACTCAGAGTAGAGCCGCTGCTCCTTCACATTGAGAGGAGCCAGTTGAGGTGGCTCGGGCATCTGGTCAGGATGCCTCCTGGACGCCTCCCTGGTGAGGTGTTCTGGGCACGTCCCACCGGGAGGAGGCCCAGGGGAAGACCCAGGACACGCTGGAGAGACTATGCTCGCCTGGGAACGCTTAGGGATTCCCCCGGAGGAAGTAGCCCAAGTGGCTGGGGAGAGGAAGGTCTGGGCCTCCCTCTTGAAGCTGCTACACCCGCGACCCGACCCCGGATAAGCGGAAGACGATGGATGGATGGAAAAAGGAAAGTTTTAGGATTAGTCTTAAAAGTAGACAGGGTGTCTGCCTCACGGACCAAAACTGGGAGATGGTTCCACTGGAGAGGAGCATGATAGCTAAAGGATCTGCCTCCCATTCTGGTTTTACAGACCTTAGGAACCACCAGCAGACCTGCTTTCTGAGAGTGAAGTGGTCTGTTAGAAATTACTAAAGTTTGTACACAACATACACATGTGGAATATTGCTAACGTGTTACTTTAGCAATATTTCAATTGCTAAAGTGTTACTTTTACATTATTACTTTTGGGTGAGTATCCACCAATTTAACTGTCAAACTTTCATGAAAGCTGTCTTAATGCAAGAAACGAAACCCTTAAGCACATGAAATAATTAACTTTAAATAACTAAAAAGGTTTTGTTAACTTTTCACATGAAGCTGGATTAACAGCTAGTAAAATACCTTTGATTAAATTTGTATACTAGTGTTTAAACCAGGGGTGTCAAACGTACGGCCTGCGGGCCGGATCTGGCCCGCCGAACGATTTAGTCCGGTCCGGTGGCCAAATGCATTTTCATTATTCAACGGCTGTGTCTCCTCGCTGCATCGAGCGATCTGCACCAGATTTTTTGTGAGTCGTGGCGGAGCGCTGCCGAACACGTTCGTGTGAATCGCCCAGTGGACGGGCGGGCAAAATGCGTGACAGCATCTGCGGTGGCGGGCAGCCGGCGGTGCGCAAATCCCAGCGGTGGCCAATAGGCCAGAGCGGCGCTTTGCTGCGAGGGCCGATCATCACCGCTTGCGGTTTTAATTAGGCCCGAGCAGCTAAGCGCTGCGAAGGCCTATTGTATCTGTAGTGTTAATTAGGCCCGAGCAGCTAAGCGCTGCGAAGGCCTATTGTATCTGTAGTGTTAATTATTAGGCCCGAGCAGCTAAGCGCTGCGAAGGCCTATTGTATCTGTATTGTAAATTATTCTTATTATTCTGCCCCCCTAAAGAGGGGCCTTTTTGGGGGCTTTATCATACTCAAAAACTCACCAAACTTTGCAGATGCATGGTGACTGTTTAAAAATTTTGTATTTTAAGGTCGTTACAAAAATCAAAAGAAAAATGCCTCAACGGCGCCACCTAGCAATTTTCAAAGGACCCTTTGCTATTCACTTACTTCATCGTAGAGACATGAGATTTGGTACAGTTGTAGAGCTCACCAAGACGCTCAGAATTTACAATTAATGTCATAGTGCAAGTATCACAGGAAGTTGGCCATTTTAGACTGAAAGTCTGATTTTGACCTAAATTTTGACAGTTACAGCATTGGTATAAGATCTAACTCCTCCTAGAGATATCGAGCGATCGGCTTGAAACTCGGGCAGTCTGATCATAAGGCATGGCCAATCAAAAGTTATCAAAACGGTGAGTTTTTGAGCATGCTGGAGGGGCGTTGGCAGGGGTCAAAGTTCACCTATTTGCCACAAAATATAAAAGTGTTATATCTCCTACACAGAAACAGACAGATGCACCAAACTTTCAGTAATTGATCACCATCAGGTCTCCTATAATATCCAATGGTCAAATGATGACATTGCTTAGGCCACGCCCCCTGACAACAGGAAGTGTCATGTTTTGTTGTAAGCGGTCGCTATGTTACCCCTCTGAGCTAATCAACATGAAACTGTGTCCACAGACAGAACACATGTTGATGTGTTGTGGATTTCAGGCCCAAGTGGATTCGATGGAGCAGGAGAGCGTGGCGGCGTGGTGAAGTCACCTCAAACGCCGCTGCCATACGTTTGGCTCTGAATTCCACATTTTTGGGCCGAGCTGCTTAAAACTCACTTGGATGCATCCTTATCCACCCCCCAACAGGAATCCATAACAAACTTTGGTGGGCGTGACCTAATGCCTCAACGGCGCCACCTAGCAATTTTCAAAGGACCCTTTGCTATTCACTTACTTCATCGTAGAGACATGAGATTTGGTACAGTGGTAGAGCTCACCAAGACGCTCAGAATTTACAATTAATGTCATAGTGCAAGTATCACAGGAAGTTGGCCATTTTAGACTGAAAGTCTGATTTTGACCTCAATTTTGACAGTTACAGCATTGGTATAAGATCTAACTCCTCCTAGAGATATCGAGCGATCGGCTTGAAACTCGGGCAGTCTGATCATAAGGCATGGCCAATCAAAAGTTATCAAAACGGTGAGTTTTTGAGCATGCTGGAGGGGCGTTGGCAGGGGTCAAAGTTCACCTATTTGCCACAAAATATAAAAGTGTTATATCTCCTACACAGAAACAGACAGATGCACCAAACTTTCAGTAATTGATCACCATCAGGTCTCCTATAATATCCAATGGTCAAATGATGACATTGCTTAGGCCACGCCCCCTGACAACAGGAAGTGTCATGTTTTGTTGTAAGCGGTCGCTATGTTACCCCTCTGAGCTAATCAACATGAAACTGTGTCCACAGACAGAACACATGTTGATGTGTTGTGGATTTCAGGCCCAAGTGGATTCGATGGAGCAGGAGAGCGTGGCGGCGTGGTGAAGTCACCTCAAACGCCGCTGCCATACGTTTGGCTCTGAATTCCACATTTTTGGGCCGAGCTGCTTAAAACTCACTTGGATGCATCCTTATCCACCCCCCAACAGGAATCCATAACAAACTTTAGTGAGCAGGACTTAGTTTCTCTATAGCGCCACCAAGCAATTTTCAAAGGACCCTTTGCTATTCACTTAGTTCATCGTAGAGTAATGAAATTTTGTACAGTTGTAGATCTCAGCAAGACGCTCAGAATTTACAATTAATGTCATAGTGCAAGTATCACAGGAAGTAAGCCATTTTAGATTGAAATCTGAATTTTGACACCATGTTGACATGTAAAGCATTTGTATTTGATCAAACTTGTCCAGCAGGGGGCAGCAAGAGACCACAAATAAACCCCAAAGGAATTTCTCTTGGTAAGTAAGTGATCTTAACTCTTTGGTTTCCTTATGTATTTAAGTTGAACAGATATACAAATCCTGCTTGAAAACTGACAAACTTACTCTTCTTCAATACATTGCAGTTTTTATTTATATAGCGCCAAATCATGAAACATGTCATCTAAAGGCAGTTTACAAAGTCAAAATCAATCAGATTATACATATTAAGTCAGATTATCCAGATTGGTAAAAGAAATTCCTATATAAGGGAACCAGTTGATTGCATCAAAGTCGTAGCAAGCGGCATTCACTCCTGAAGAAGCGTAGAGCTACAGGGAGAGTCGTCTGCATTGTCCATGGCTTTGCAGCAATCCCTCATACTGAGCAAGCATGAAGTGACAGCAGAAGGAAAAACTCCCCATTAACAGGAAGGAAAAACCTCCAGCAGAACCAGGCTCAGTATGAACGGTAATCTGCCTCGACCGACTGGGGGTTACAAAAGAGAGAGAAGAGACACAACATGACAGACAAAAAAGCACAGAAGCACACATTGATCCAGTAATCTGTTTGACATTAGATGGTAATAACAGGTGATCTGTCTTTCCTGGATGATGTCACAGCTAACAGAACGCCAGACCAGGTGTACCTACTATGAAGAAAAAATAGAAAAAACAAAAAGTTAAAAGCTGAAATGACAACAGTCATGCAAAAATGAAGAACAATAGACCCTGATGTCCTCCAGCAGCCTAAGCCTATAGCAGCATAACTATAAAGGTAGCTCAGCGTAACATGAGCCACTCTAACTATAAGCTTTGTCAAAAAGGAAAGTCCCAAGAGCCAGCTTCTAGTGGAGGAGTTCAAGTATCTTTGGGTCTTTTTCACGAATGAGGGGAAGATGGAGCAGGAGATCGACAGGCGGATTGGTGCGGCGTCTGCTGTGAAGCGGGCGCTGTACCGATCCGTTGTGGTGAAGAGAGAACTGAGCCAAAAGGCCAAGGAGGAGCTCAGTCATCCGGGGAGGACTCAGAGTAGAGCCGCTGCTCCTTCACATTGAGAGGAGCCAGTTGAGGTGGCTCGGGCATCTGGTCAGGATGCCTCCTGGACGCCTCCCTGGTGAGGTGTTCTGGGCACGTCCCACCGGGAGGAGGCCCAGGGGAAGACCCAGGACACGCTGGAGAGACTATGCTCGCCTGGGAACGCTTAGGGATTCCCCCGGAGGAAGTAGCCCAAGTGGCTGGGGAGAGGAAGGTCTGGGCCTCCCTCTTGAAGCTGCTACACCCGCGACCCGACCCCGGATAAGCGGAAGACGATGGATGGATGGAAAAAGGAAAGTTTTAGGATTAGTCTTAAAAGTAGACAGGGTGTCTGCCTCACGGACCAAAACTGGGAGATGGTTCCACTGGAGAGGAGCATGATAGCTAAAGGATCTGCCTCCCATTCTGGTTTTACAGACCTTAGGAACCACCAGCAGACCTGCTTTCTGAGAGTGAAGTGGTCTGTTAGAAATTACTAAAGTTTGTACACAACATACACATGTGGAATATTGCTAACGTGTTACTTTAGCAATATTTCAATTGCTAAAGTGTTACTTTTACATTATTACTTTTGGGTGAGTATCCACCAATTTAACTGTCAAACTTTCATGAAAGCTGTCTTAATGCAAGAAACGAAACCCTTAAGCACATGAAATAATTAACTTTAAATAACTAAAAAGGTTTTGTTAACTTTTCACATGAAGCTGGATTAACAGCTAGTAAAATACCTTTGATTAAATTTGTATACTAGTGTTTAAACCAGGGGTGTCAAACGTACGGCCTGCGGGCCGGATCTGGCCCGCCGAACGATTTAGTCCGGTCCGGTGGCCAAATGCATTTTCATTATTCAACGGCTGTGTCTCCTCGCTGCATCGAGCGATCTGCACCAGATTTTTTGTGAGTCGTGGCGGAGCGCTGCCGAACACGTTCGTGTGAATCGCCCAGTGGACGGGCGGGCAAAATGCGTGACAGCATCTGCGGTGGCGGGCAGCCGGCGGTGCGCAAATCCCAGCGGTGGCCAATAGGCCAGAGCGGCGCTTTGCTGCGAGGGCCGATCATCACCGCTTGCGGTTTTAATTAGGCCCGAGCAGCTAAGCGCTGCGAAGGCCTATTGTATCTGTAGTGTTAATTAGGCCCGAGCAGCTAAGCGCTGCGAAGGCCTATTGTATCTGTAGTGTTAATTATTATTATTATTATTATTATTATTATTATTATTATTCTGCCCCCCTAAAGAGGGGCCTTTTTGGGGGCTTTCTCATTTTCAAAAACTCACCAAACTTGGCAGATGCATGGTGACTGTTTAAAAATTTTGTATTTTAAGGTCGTCACAAAAATCTAAAGAAAAATGCCTCAACGGCGCCACCTAGAAATTTTCAAAGGACCCTTTGCTATTCACTTACTTCGTCGTAGAGACATGAAATTTGGTACAGTTGTAGAGCTCACCAAGACGCTCAGAATTTACAATTAATGTCATAGTGTAAATATCACAGGAAGTCGGCCATTTTAGATTGAAAGTCTGATTTTGACCTCAATTTTGACAGTTACAGCATCGGTATAAGATCTAACTCCTCCTAGAGATATCGAGCGATCGGCTTGAAACTCGGGCAGTCTGATCATAAGGCATGGCCAATCAAAAGTTATCAAAACGGTGAGTTTTTGAGCATGCTGAAGGGGCGTTGGCAGGGGTCAAAGTTCACCTATTCGCCACAAAAAATAAAAGTGTTATATCTCCTACACAGAAACACACAGAGGCACCAAACTTTCTGTGATTAATCATCATCAGGTCTCCTATAATATCCAATGGTCAAATGATGACATCACTTAGGCCACACCCCCTGACAACAGGAAGTGTCATGTTTTGCTGTAAACGGTCGCTATGTTACCCCTCTGAGCTAATCAACATGAAACTGTGTCCACAGACAGAAGACATGTTGTTGTGTTGTGGATTCCAGCCCCAAGTCGATTCGATGGAGCAGGAGAGCGTGGCGGCGTGGTGAAGTCACCTCAAACGCCGCTGCCATACGTTTGGCTCTGAATTCCACATTTTTGGGCCGAGCTGCATAAAACTCACTTGGATGCATCCTTATCCACCCCCCAACAGGAATCCATAACAAATTTTGGTGGGCGTGACCTAATGCCTCAACGGCGCCACTTAGCAATTTTCAAAGGACCCTTTGCTATTCACTTACTTCATCGTAGAGACATGAGATTTGGTACAGTGGTAGAGCTCACCAAGACGCTCAGAATTTACAATTAATGTCATAGTGTAAATATCACAGGAAGTCGGCCATTTTAGATTGAAAGTCTGATTTTGACCTCAATTTTGACAGTTACAGCATCGGTATAAGATCTAACTCCTCCTAGAGATATCGAGCGATCGGCTTGAAACTCGGGCAGTCTGATCATAAGGCATGGCCAATCAAAAGTTATCAAAACGGTGAGTTTTTGAGCATGCTGAAGGGGCGTTGGCAGGGGTCAAAGTTCACCTATTCGCCACAAAAAATAAAAGTGTTATATCTCCTACACAGAAACACACAGAGGCACCAAACTTTCTGTGATTAATCATCATCAGGTCTCCTATAATATCCAATGGTCAAATGATGACATCACTTAGGCCACACCCCCTGACAACAGGAAGTGTCATGTTTTGCTGTAAACGGTCGCTATGTTACCCCTCTGAGCTAATCAACATGAAACTGTGTCCACAGACAGAAGACATGTTGTTGTGTTGTGGATTCCAGCCCCAAGTCGATTCGATGGAGCAGGAGAGCGTGGCGGCGTGGTGAAGTCACCTCAAACGCCGCTGCCATACGTTTGGCTCTGAATTCCACATTTTTGGGCCGAGCTGCATAAAACTCACTTGGATGCATCCTTATCCACCCCCCAACAGGAATCCATAACAAATTTTGGTGGGCGTGACCTAATGCCTCAACGGCGCCACTTAGCAATTTTCAAAGGACCCTTTGCTATTCACTTACTTCATCGTAGAGACATGAGATTTGGTACAGTGGTAGAGCTCACCAAGACGCTCAGAATTTACAATTAATGTCATAGTGTAAATATCACAGGAAGTCGGCCATTTTAGATTGAATGTCTGATTTTGACCCCATTTTTGACGTTTATAGCATTGGTATTTGATGGATCTCCTCCTAGAGATTTTTAGCGAGCGGCTTGAAACTCGGGCAGTCTGATCATAAGGCATGGCCAATTAAAAGTTATCAAAACGGTGAGTTTTTGAGCTTGTTGAAGGGGCATTAGCAAGGGTTAAAGTTCACCTACTCGCCACAAAAAATAAAACTGTTATATCTCCTACACAGAAACACACAGAGGCATCAAACTTTCAGTGATTGATCACCATCAGGTCTCCTATAATATCCAATGGTCAAATGATGACATTGCTTAGGCCACGCCCCCTGACAACAGGAAGTGTCATGTTTTGTTGTAAGCGGTCGCTATGTTACCCCTCTGAGCTAATCAACATGAAACTGTGTCCACAGACAGAACACATGTTGGTATGTTGTGGATTTCAGGCTCAACTGGATTGGATGGAGCAGGGGGGCGTGGCGGCGTGGCATATTCACCTCAAACGCTGCTGTCATACGTTTGGCTCTGAATTCCACAGTTTTGGGCCGAGCTGCTTAAAACTCATTTGGATGCATCCTTATCCACCCCCCAACAGGAATCCTTAACAAACTTTAGTGAGCAGGACTTAGTTTCTCTATAGCGCCACCAAGCAAATTTCAAAGGACCCTTTGGTATTCACTTACTTCATCGTAGAGTAATGAAATTTTGTACAGTTGTAGATCTCAGCAAGACGCTCAGAATTTACAATTAATGTCATACTGCAAGTATCACAGGAAGTAAGCCATTTTAGATTGAAATCTGAATTTTGATACCAAGTTGACATGTAAAGCATATGTATTTGATCATACTTGTCCAGCAGGGGGCAGCAAGAGACCACAAATAAACCCCAAAGGAATTTCTCTTGGTAAGTAAGTGATCTTAACTCTTTGGTTTCCTTGTATATTTAAGTTGAACAGATATACAAATCCTGCTTGAAAACTGACAGACTCTTGTTCAATACATTTCAGTTTTTATTTATATAGCGCCAAATCATGAAACATGTCATCAGGGGTGGATTGGGACAAAAAATTGGCCCTGGCATTTTGGATTAGACTGGCCCACCACATTTTTTTTGTGTACTGAATGTGTATACCAACTGTGCAATACCAACTGTGCAATACCTTGAAGTCAGGATAATGGAAATTAGTGAGTGGACACTTAAAATACTTCCAAAATCTTAATTTATTAACACTGTAAAATGTAAACTCCACCACAGCACAGCAACTATTCTTAGATCAGAGAGAGAGAGAGAGAAAGAGAGGTGTCACGGTCAATCACACATATTATCACGTTACATCATTATAAGAAGTTATTGTAAGTTGCTCATCAGATCTATTCAGTCTTCCAGATACTGTAGGGTAACATTGGACTAATGTGCACTCACTGTGTAAAAGAGGATGCCAATGACAAAATGAACCAGAGAAATGCCTCACTTGTCATCATGGAAAGAAAGAAAATATATAATAACATAATATAAATTTTGATTTACTTAGTCATTTGTAATAAGTATTTTATTTATCTAATTTCCTAATTTTTGATCATATTTTCTTTAAAATCGCAGACTTTTCGCTATTTTTCATGTAAATCCTTGGTGGCGCTTCATAGCGAAGCCGGTGAGGCCGCAGCGAGCTTGGCCTCCCCTGGGATTGCGCAATCCCATGGTAACTGCGCTGACTTCCATTCTGTGAATGCATCTTCCTGTCTCTAGATCATAAATTCAATTGTTCAAACAGTTATGAACTGATTTTCCACAATTTAATATATGTGGATTACGAATTGTGTTTTGGTCATCAAACTGTGTGCAGATAACATGTTTTCGTGGTGCTGGCCGATCATAAACAGCAAAGAACTGGTTGTAGGTGAGGCCAGCAGTTCCTTGGCCACTAGGCAGGGGGCGCTCAAGGGGCACCGCTCGTGATCCCCAAATAGTAGAGTCAAAACAAGTTATTGATGTTTTATTAGCGAGTTTTGCTAAACAAGTAAAGCACTAAAAAGACTCTAAACATACAGCTGGAACAGGACTGATCAGGGAAGGCTTTCCTCCCTGGCAGTGAGCTCCACTGAGACTGAGAGACTTTTAAAACTGAAGAAGATAAAGAGAACTTTTACCGGAAAATGATGATATTTTTGTTCTGAAAGAGCGCCACAGGGACTTAAATTATAAGTAGAGGTAAGACAGCGATACTTATTCATGTTTTGTTTTTGTGATAAAATGTGCATAATGTGGGTTATAGTTTTAGAATGTGTTACAAATGCAGAAATCCATCATAACTCATAAACTGTTACCAATCAAATGACAATTTTTTTCATCAAACAATCAATATTTTTCCATGTATCTTGGTGAATTTATTTGGCTCAATCAGTCTCCTTCAGCACTTTGCAACGAGTCTACTCTGTAGAGTGTATATATTTGTAAATCTGACTCTGATGACGTCAGTGCCTCACCAGCTATGAACTCTACCGCACGTCACTGACTACAACCACCACCACCATATTTTACACCAGACACCGGAGCAGATGAAGGGCCTGCTGTTGGGAACATGTCAGTCAGTTTGACACATTTCGCAGCATCCGTTTGAAGAACTCGTTTCTTTTTTTCGTGCAGTTTCTCTGCGCCTCCCTTGCGTTTCTTATCCATTACTACTGTGAACACCGCTGCACAAAGTTCCACATGGAGCGTGAAGGTGTTTTTCTACTTTATGATTGGCCTAGCCCTTTAGACTGTCAGGGATGATAACCAATGGGCTGCAGTAGCCTGTGGTAAGGGCTGGATGATCGGAACAGACTCTTGCGCTGCTGATATTTTTCTTCATGCATTATGCAAATATAACGAGGCAGATATATAAAATAATAATAATATTAATAATAATAATACATATTATTAATATACATGTCGGGTCTGCCGGCCTGCATGTCATCTAAAGGCAGTTTACAATGTCAAAATCAATCAGATTATACATATTAAGTCAGATTATCCAGATTGGTAAAAGAAATTCCTATATAAGGGAACCAGTTGATTTCATCAAAGTCGTAACAAGCAGCATTGACTCCTGAAGAAGCGTAGAGCCACAGGGAGAGTCGTTTGCATTGTACATGGCTTTGCAGCAATCCCTCATACTGATCAAGCATGAAGTGACAGCAGAAGGAAAAACTCCCCATTAACAGGAAGGAAAAACCTCCAGCCGAACCGGGCTCAGTATGAACGGTAATCTGCCTTGACCGACTGGGGGTTACAAAAGAGAGAGAAGAGACACAACAAGACAGACAAAAAAGCACAGAAGCACACATTGATCCAGTAATCTGTTTTACATTAGATGGTAATAGCAGGTGATCTGTCTTCCCTGAATGATGTCACAGCTAACAGAACGCCAGACCAGGTGTACCTACTATGAAGAAAAAATAGAAAAAACAAAAAGGTAAAAGCTGAAATGACAACAGTCATGCAAAATTGAAGAACAATAGACCCTGATGTCCTCCAGCAGCCTAAGCCTATAGCAGCATAACTATAGAGGTAGCTCAGCGTAACATGAACCACTCTAACTATAATCTTTGTCAAAAAGGAAAGTCCCAAGAGCCAGCTTCTAGTGGAGGAGTTCAAGTATCTTGGGGTCTTGTTCACGAATGAGGGGAAGATGGAGCGGGAGATCGACAGGCGGATTGGTGCAACGTCTGCTGTGAAGCGTGCGCTGTACCGATCCGTTGTGGTGAAGAGAGAGCTGAGCCAAAAGGCCAAGCTCTCGATTTACCAGTCGATCTACGTTCCTACCCTCATCTATGGTCACGAGCTTTGGGTCGTGACCGAAAGAACGAAATCCCGGATACAAGCGGCCAAAATGAGTTTTCTCCATGGTGTGTCTGGGCTCTCCCTTAGAGATAGGGTGAGGAGCTCAGTCATCCGGGGAGGACTCAGAGTAGAGCCGCTGCTCCTCCACATTGAGAGGAGCCAGTTGAGGTGACTCGGGCATCTGGTCAGGATGCCTCCTGGACGCCTCCCTGATGAGGTGTTCTGGGCACGTCCCACCGGGAGGAGGCCCAGAGGAAGACCCAGGACACGCTGGAGAGACTATGCTGGCCTGGGAACGCTTTGGGATTCCCCCGGAGGAAGTGGCCCAAGTGGCTGGGGAGAGGAAGGTCTGGGGCTCCCTCTTGAAGCTGCCCCTGCGACCTGACCCCGGATAAGTGGAAGACGATGGATGGATGGAAAAAGGAAAGTTTTAGGATTAGTCTTAAAAGTAGACAGGGTGTCTGCGTCACGGACCAAAACTGGGAGTTGGTTCCACTGGAGAGGAGCATGATAGCTAAAGGATCTGCCTACCATTCTGGTTTTACAGACTTTAGGAACCACCAGCAGACCTGCTTTCTGAGAGTGAAGTGGTCTGTTAGAAATTACTAAAGTTTGTACACAACATACACATGTGGAATATTGCTAACGTGTTACTTTAGCAATTTTCCAATTGCCAAAGTGTTACTTTTACATTATTACTTTTGGGTGTGTATCCACCAATTTAACTGTCAAACTTTCATAAAAGCTGTCTTAATGCAAGAAACGAAACCCTTAAACACATGAAATAATTAACTTTAAATAACTAAAAAGGTTTTGTTAACTTTTCACATGAAGCTGGATTAACAGCTAGTAAGATACCTTTGATTAAGTTGGTATACTAATGTTTAAACCAGGGGTGTCAAACGTACGGCCTGCGGGCCGGATCTGGCCCGCCGAACGATTTAGTCCGGCCCGGTGGCCAAATGCATTTTTATTATTCAACGGCTGTGTCTCCTCGGTGCATCGACCGATCTGCACCACATTTTTTGTGAGTCGTGGGGGAGCGCTGCCCAACGCATACGTGTGTATTGCATGGTAGACGGGTGAGGAAAATGCATGACAGCTTCTGCGGTGGCTGGCGGCGGGAGGTGCGCGTACCCTAGCGGTGGCCCTTAGGCCAGAGCGGCGCTTGGCTGCGAGGGCCGATCATCACCGCTTGCGGTTTTAATTATTATTCTTATTCTTATTCTTATTATTCTGCCCCCCTAAAGAGGGGCCTTTTTGGGGGCTTTCTCATTTTCAAAAACTCACCAAACTTTGCAGATGCATGGTGACTGTTTAAAAATTTTGTATTTTAAGGTCGTCACAAAAATCTAAAGAAAAATGCCTCAACGGCGCCACCTAGAAATTTTCAAAGGACCCTTTGCTATTCACTTACTTCGTCGTAGAGACATGAGATTTGGTACAGTTGTAGAGCTCAACAAGACGCTCAGAATTTACAATTAATATCATAATGCAAGTATCACAGGAAGTTGGCCATTTTAGACTGAAAGTCTGATTTTGACCTCAATTTTGACAGTTACAGCATTGGTATAAGATCTAACTCCTCCTAGAGATATCGAGCGATCGGCTTGAAACTCGGGCAGTCTGATCATAAGGCATGGCCAATCAAATGTTATCAAAACGGTGAGTTTTTGAGCATGCTGAAGGGGCGTTGGCAGGGGTCAAAGTTCACCTATTCGCCACAAAAAATAAAAGTGTTATATCTCCTACACAGAAACACACAGAGGCACCAAACTTTCTGTGATTGATCATCATCAGGTCTCCTATAATATCCAATGGTCAAATGATGACATTGCTTAGGCCACGCCCCCTGACAACAGGAAGTGTCATGTTTTGTTGTAAGCGGTCGCTATGTTACCCCTCTGAGCTAATCAACATGAAACTGTGTCCAGGGACAGAACACATGTTGTTGTATTGTGGATTTCAGGCCCAACTGGATTGGATGGAGCAGGGGGGCGTGGCGGCGTGGCGAAGTCACCTCAAACGCTGCTGTCATACGTTTGGCTCTGAATTCCACAGTTTTGGGCCGAGCTGCCTAAAAGTCATTTGGATGCATCCTTATCCACCCCCCAACAGGAATCCATAACAAACTTTAGTGAGCAGGACTTAGTTTCTCTATAGCGCCACCAAGCAATTTTCAAAGGACCTTTTGCTATTCACTTACTTCATCGTAGAGTAATGAAATTTTGTACAGTTGTAGATCTCAGCAAGACGCTCAGAATTTACAATTAATGTCATACTGCAAGTATCACAGGAAGTAAGCCATTTTAGATTGAAATCTGAATTTTGATACCAAGTTGACATGTAAAGCATATGTATTTGATCATACTTGTCCAGCAGGGGGCAGCAAGAGACCACAAATAAACCCCAAAGGAATCTCTCTTGGTAAGTAAGTGATCTTAACTCTTTGGTTTCCTTATATATTTATGTTGAACAGATATACAAATCCTGCTTGAAAACTGACAAACTTACTCTTGTTCAATACATTTCAGTTTTTATTTATATAACGCCAAATCATAAAACATGTCATCAGGGGTGGACTGGGACAAAAAAATCGGCCCTGGCTTTTTGGATTAGACTGGCCCACCACATTTTTTTTGTGTACTGAATGTGTATACCAACTGTGCAATACCAACTGTGCAATACCTTGAGGCCAGGTTAATGGAAATTAGTGAGAGTGGACACTTAAAATACTTCCAAAATCTTAATTTATTAACACTGTAAAATGTAAACTCCACCACAGCACAGCAACTATTCTTAGATCAGAGAGAGAGAGAGAGAGAGAGAAAGAGAGGTGTCACGGTTAATCACACATATTATCACGTTACATCATTATAAGAAGTTATTGTAAGTTGCTCATCAGATCTATTCAGTCTTCCAGATACTGTAGGGTAACATTGGACTAATGTGCACTCACTGTGTAAAAAAGGATGCCAATGACAAAATGAACCAGAGAAATGCCTCACTTGTCATCATGGAAAGAAAGAAAATATATAATAACATAATATAAATTTTGATTTACTCAGTCATTTGTAATAAGTATTTTATTTATCTAATTTCCTAATTTTTGATCATATTTTCTTTAAAATCGCAGACTTTTCGCTATTTTTCATGTAAATCCTTGGTGGCGCTTCATAGCGAAGCCGGTGAGTCCGCAGCGAGCTTGGCCTCCCCTGGGATTGCGCAATCCCTTGTTAACTGTGCTGACTTCCATTCTGTGAATGCATCTTCCTGTCTCTAGATCATAAATTCAATTGTTCAAACAGTTATGAACTGATTTTCCACAATTTAATATATGTGGATTACGAATTGTGTTTTGGTCATCAAACTGTGTGCAGAGAACATGTTTTCGTGGTGCTGGCCGATCATAAACAGCAAAGAACTGGTTGTAGGTGAGGCCGGCAGTTCCTTGGCCGCTAGGCAGGGGGCGCTCAAGGGGCACCGCTCGTGATCCCCAAATAGTAGAGTCAAAACAAGTTATTGATGTTTTATTAGCGAGTTTTGCTAAACAAGTAAAGCACTAAAAAGACTCTAAACATACAGCTGGAACAGGACTGATCAGGGAAGGCTTTCCTCCCTGGCAGTGAGCTCCATTGAGACTGAGAGACTTTTAAAAATGAAGAAGATAAAGATAACTTTTACCGGAAAATGATGATATTTTTGTTCAGAAAGAGCGCCACAGGGACTTAAATTATAAGTAGAGGTAAGACAGCGATACTTATTCATGTTTAGTTTTTGTGATAAAATGTGCGTAATGTGGGTTATAGTTTTAGAATGTGTTACAAATGCAGAAATCCATCATAACTCATAAACTGTTACCAATCAAATGACAATTTTTTTTCATCAAAGAACCAATATTTTTCCATGTATCTTGGTGAATTTATTTGGCTCAATCAGTCTCCTTCAGCACTTTGCAACGAGTCTACTCTGTAGAGTGTATATATTTGTAAATCTGACTCTGATGACGTCAGTGCCTCACCAGCTATGAACCCTACCGCACGTCACTGACCACCACCACCACCATATTTTACATCAGACACCGGAGCAGATGAAGGCCTGCTGTAGGGAACATGTCAGTCAGTTTGACACATTTCGCAGCGTCCGTTTGAAGAACTCGTTTATTTTTTTCGTGCAGTTTCTCTGCGCCTCCCTTGCGTTTCTTATCCATTACTACTGTGAACACCGCTGCACAAAGTTCCACATGGAGCGTGAAGGTGTTTTTCTGCTTTATGATTGGCCTAGCCCTTTAGACTGTCAGGGATGATAACCAATGGGCTGCAGTAGCCTGTGGTAAGGGCCGGATGATCGGAACAGACTCTTGCGCTGCTGATATTTTTCTTCATGCATTATGCAAATATAACGAGGCAGATATATAAAATAATAATAATAATAATACATATTATTAATATACATGTCGGGTCTGCCGGCCCAAACAGCACGTCGGCCCACCAGGAAAATGCCCGGTACGCCCGATTACCAGTCCATGCCTGCATGTCATCTAAAGGCAGTTTACAATGTCAAAATCAATCAGATTATACATATTAAGTCAGATTATCCAGATTGGTAAAAGAAATTTCCTATATAAGTGAACCAGTTAATTGCATCAAAGTCGTAACAAGCAGCATTCACTCCTGAAGAAGCGTAGAGCCACAGGGAGAGTCGTTTGCATTGTACATGGCTTTGCAGCAATCCCTCATACTGATCAAGCATGAAGTGACAGCAGAAGGAAAAACTCCCCATTAACAGGAAGGAAAAAACCTCCAGCAGAACCGGGCTCAGTATGAACGGTAATCTGCCTTGACTGACTGGGGGTTACAAAAGAGAGAGAAGAGACACAACATGACAGACAAAAAAGCACAGAAGCACACATTGATCCAGTAATGTGTTTTACATTAGATGGTAATAGCAGGTGATCTGTCTTCCCTGGATGATGTCAAAACTAACAGAACGCCAGACCAGGTGTACCTACTATGAAGAAAAAATAGAAAAAACAAAAAGTTAAAAGCTGAAATGACAACAGTCATGCAAAAACGAAGAACAGTAGACCCTGATGTCCTCCAGCAGCCTAAGCCTATAGCAGCATAACTATAAAGGTAGCTCAGCGTAACATGAGCCACTCTAACTATAAGCTTTGTCAAAAAGGAAAGTCCCAAGAGCCAGCTTCTAGTGGAGGAGTTCAAGTATCTTGGGGTCTTGTTCACGAATGAGGGGAAGATGGAGCGGGAGATCGACAGGCGGATTGGTGCGACGTCTGCTGTGAAGCGGGCGCTGTACCGGTCCGTTGTGGTGAAGAGAGAGCTGAGCCAAAAGGCCAAGCTCTCGATTTACCAGTCGATCTACGTTCCTACCCTCATCTATGGTCACGAGCTTTGGGTCGTGACCGAAAGAACGAGATCCCGGACACAAGCGGCCAAAATGAGTTTTCTCCATAGTGTGTCTGGGCTCTCCCTTAGAGATAGGGTGAGGAGATCAGTCATCCGGGGAGGACTCAGAATAAAGCCGCTGCTCCTTCACATTGAGAGGAGCCAGTTGAGGTGGCTCGGGCATCTGGTTAGGATGCCTCCTGGACGCATCCCTGGTGAGGTGTTCTGGGCACATCCCACCGGGAGGAGACCCAGGGGAAGACCCAGGACACGCTGGAGAGACTCTGCTCGCCTGGGAACGCTTTGGGATTCCCCCGGAGGAAGTGGCCCAAGTGGCTGGGGAGAGGAAGGTCTGGGCCTCCCTCTTGAAGCTGCTACACCCGCGACCTGACCCCGGATAAGCGGAAGACGATGGATGGATGGAAAAAGGAAAGTTTTAGGATTAGTCTTAAAAGTAGACAGGGTGTCTGCGTCACGGACCAAAACTGGGAGTTGGTTCCACTGGAGAGGAGCATGATAGCTAAAGGATCTGCCTACCATTCTGGTTTTACAGACTTTAGGAACCACCAGCAGACCTGCTTTCTGAGAGTGAAGTGGTCTGTTAGAAATTACTAAAGTTTGTACACAACATACACATGTGGAATATTGCTAACGTGTTACTTTAGCAATATTCCAATTGTTAAAGTGTTACTTTTACATTATTACTTTTGGGTGTGTATCCACCAATTTAACTGTCAAACTTTCATAAAAGCTGTCTTAATGCAAGAAACGAAACCCTTAAACACATGAAATAATTAACTTTAAATAACTAAAAAGGTTTTGTTAACTTTTCACATGAAGCTGGATTAACAGCTAGTAAGATACCTTTGATTAAGTTGGTATACTAATGTTTAAACCAGGGGTGTCAAACGTACGGCCTGCGGGCCGGATCTGGCCCGCCGAACGATTTAGTCCGGCCCGGTGGCCAAATGCATTATCATTATTCAACGGCTGTGTCTCCTCGGTGCATCGACCGATCTGCACCAGATTTTTTGTGAGTCGTGGGGGAGCGCTGCCCAACGCGTGCGTGCATGACAGCTTCTGCTGTGGCTGGCGGTGGGAGGTGCGCGTACCCTAGCGGTGGCCCATAGGCCAGAGCGGCGCTTGGCTGCGAGGGCCGATCATCACCGCTTGCGGTTTTAATTATTATTATTATTATTCTGCCCCCCTAAAGAGGGGCCTTTTTGGGGGCTTTCTCATTTTCAAAAACTCACCAAACTTGGCAGATGCATGGTGACTGTTTAAAAATTTTGTATTTTAAGGTCGTCACAAAAATCTAAAGAAAAATGCCTCAACGGCGCCACCTAGAAATTTTCAAAGGACCCTTTGCTATTCACTTACTTCGTCGTAGAGACATGAAATTTGGTACAGTTGTAGAGCTCACCAAGACGCTCAGAATTTACAATTAATGTCATAGTGTAAATATCACAGGAAGTCGGCCATTTTAGATTGAAAGTCTGATTTTGACCTCAATTTTGACAGTTACAGCATCGGTATAAGATCTAACTCCTCCTAGAGATATCGAGCGATCGGCTTGAAACTCGGGCAGTCTGATCATAAGGCATGGCCAATCAAAAGTTATCAAAACGGTGAGTTTTTGAGCATGCTGAAGGGGCGTTGGCAGGGGTCAAAGTTCACCTATTCGCCACAAAAAATAAAAGTGTTATATCTCCTACACAGAAACACACAGAGGCACCAAACTTTCTGTGATTAATCATCATCAGGTCTCCTATAATATCCAATGGTCAAATGATGACATCACTTAGGCCACACCCCCTGACAACAGGAAGTGTCATGTTTTGCTGTAAACGGTCGCTATGTTACCCCTCTGAGCTAATCAACATGAAACTGTGTCCACAGACAGAACACATGTTGTTGTGTTGTGGATTCCAGCCCCAAGTTGATTCGATGGAGCAGGAGAGCGTGGCGGCGTGGTGAAGTCACCTCAAACGCCGCTGCCATACGTTTGGCTCTGAATTCCACATTTTTGGGCCGAGCTGCATAAAACTCACTTGGATGCATCCTTATCCACCCCCCAACAGGAATCCATAACAAATTTTGGTGGGCGTGACCTAATGCCTCAACGGCGCCACTTAGCAATTTTCAAAGGACCCTTTGCTATTCACTTACTTCATCGTAGAGACATGAGATTTGGTACAGTGGTAGAGCTCACCAAGACGCTCAGAATTTACAATTAATGTCATAGTGTAAATATCACAGGAAGTCGGCCATTTTAGATTGAATGTCTTATTTTGACCCCATTTTTGACGTTTATAGCATTGGTATTTGATGGATCTCCTCCTAGAGATTTTTAGCGAGCGGCTTGAAACTCGGGCAGTCTGATCATAAGGCATGGCCAATTAAAAGTTATCAAAACGGTGAGTTTTTGAGCTTGTTGAAGGGGCATTAGCAAGGGTTAAAGTTCACCTACTCGCCACAAAAAATAAAACTGTTATATCTCCTACACAGAAACACACAGAGGCATCAAACTTTCAGTGATTGATCACCATCAGGTCTCCTATAATATCCAATGGTCAAATGATGACATTGCTTAGGCCACGCCCCCTGACAACAGGAAGTGTCATGTTTTGTTGTAAGCGGTCGCTATGTTACCCCTCTGAGCTAATCAACATGAAACTGTGTCCACAGACAGAACACATGTTGGTATGTTGTGGATTTCAGGCTCAACTGGATTGGATGGAGCAGGGGGGCGTGGCGGCGTGGCATATTCACCTCAAACGCTGCTGTCATACGTTTGGCTCTGAATTCCACAGTTTTGGGCCGAGCTGCTTAAAACTCATTTGGATGCATCCTTATCCACCCCCCAACAGGAATCCTTAACAAACTTTAGTGAGCAGGACTTAGTTTCTCTATAGCGCCACCAAGCAAATTTCAAAGGACCCTTTGGTATTCACTTACTTCATCGTAGAGTAATGAAATTTTGTACAGTTGTAGATCTCAGCAAGACGCTCAGAATTTACAATTAATGTCATACTGCAAGTATCACAGGAAGTAAGCCATTTTAGATTGAAATCTGAATTTTGATACCAAGTTGACATGTAAAGCATATGTATTTGATCATACTTGTCCAGCAGGGGGCAGCAAGAGACCACAAATAAACCCCAAAGGAATTTCTCTTGGTAAGTAAGTGATCTTAACTCTTTGGTTTCCTTGTATATTTAAGTTGAACAGATATACAAATCCTGCTTGAAAACTGACAAACTCTTGTTCAATACATTTCAGTTTTTATTTATATAGCGCCAAATCATGAAACATGTCATCAGGGGTGGATTGGGACAAAAAATTGGCCCTGGCATTTTGGATTAGACTGGCCCACCACATTTTTTTTGTGTACTGAATGTGTATACCAACTGTGCAATACCAACTGTGCAATACCTTGAAGTCAGGATAATGGAAATTAGTGAGTGGACACTTAAAATACTTCCAAAATCTTAATTTATTAACACTGTAAAATGTAAACTCCACCACAGCACAGCAATTATTCTTAGATCAGAGAGAGAGAGAGAGAGAAGAGAGGTGTCACGGTCAATCACACATATTATCACGTTACATCATTATAAGAAGTTATTGTAAGTTGCTCATCAGATCTATTCAGTCTTCCAGATACTGTAGGGTAACATTGGACTAATGTGCACTCACTGTGTAAAAGAGGATGCCAATGACAAAATGAACCAGAGAAATGCCTCACTTGTCATCATGGAAAGAAAGAAAATATATAATAACATAATATAAATTTTGATTTACTCAGTCATTTGTAATAAGTATTTTATTTATCTAATTTCCTAATTTTTGATCATATTTTCTTTAAAATCGCAGACTTTTCGCTATTTTTCATGTAAATCCTTGGTGGCGCTTCATAGCGAAGCCGGTGAGACCGCAGCGAGCTTGGCCTACCCTGGGATTGCGCAATCCCATGGTAACTGCGCTGACTTCCATTCTGTGAATGCATCTTCCTGTCTCTAGATCATAAATTCAATTGTTCAAACAGTTATGAACTGATTTTCCACAATTTAATATATGTGGATTACGAATTGTGTTTTGGTCATCAAACTGTGTGCAGATAACATGTTTTCGTGGTGCTGGCCGATCATAAACAGCAAAGAACTGGTTGTAGGTGAGGCCAGCAGTTCCTTGGCCACTAGGCAGGGGGCGCTCAAGGGGCACCGCTCGTGATCCCCAAATAGTAGAGTCAAAACAAGTTATTGATGTTTTATTAGCGAGTTTTGCTAAACAAGTAAAGCACTAAAAAGACTCTAAACATACAGCTGGAACAGGACTGATCAGGGAAGGCTTTCCTCCCTGGCAGTGAGCTCCACTGAGACTGAGAGACTTTTAAAACTGAAGAAGATAAAGAGAACTTTTACCGGAAAATGATGATATTTTTGTTCAGAAAGAGCGCCACAGGGACTTAAATTATAAGTAGAGGTAAGACAGCGATACTTATTCATGTTTTGTTTCTGTAATGAAATGTGCTTAATGTGGGTTATAGTTTTAGAATGTGTTACAAATGCAGAAATCCATCATAACTCATAAACTGTTACCAATCAAATGACAATTTTTTTCATCAAAGAACCAATATTTTTCCATGTATCTTGGTGAATTTATTTGGCTCAATCAGTCTCCTTCAGCACTTTGCAACGAGTCTACTCTGTAGAGTGTATATATTTGTAAATCTGACTCTGATGACGTCAGTGCCTCACCAGCTATGAACTCTACCGCACGTCACTGACTACAACCACAACCACCATATTTTACACCAGACACCGGAGCAGATGAAGGGCCTGCTGTTGGGAACATGTCAGTCAGTTTGACACATTTCGCAGCATCCGTTTGAAGAACTCGTTTCTTTTTTTCGTGCAGTTTCTCTGCGCCTCCCTTGCGTTTCTTATCCATTACTACTGTGAACACCGCTGCACAAAGTTCCACATGGAGCGTGAAGGTGTTTTTCTACTTTATGATTGGCCTAGCCCTTTAGACTGTCAGGGATGATAACCAATGGGCTGCAGTAGCCTGTGGTAAGGGCCGGATGATCAGAACAGACGCTTGCGCTGCTGATATTTTTCTTCATGCATTATGCAAATATAACGAGGCAGATATATAAAATAATAATAATATTAATAATAATAATACATATTATTAATATACATGTCGGGTCTGCCGGCCTGCATGTCATCTAAAGGCAGTTTACAATGTCAAAATCAATCAGATTATACATATTAAGTCAGATTATCCAGATTGGTAAAAGAAATTCCTATATAAGGGAACCAGTTGATTTCATCAAAGTCGTAACAAGCAGCATTGACTCCTGAAGAAGCGTAGAGCCACAGGGAGAGTCGTTTGCATTGTACATGGCTTTGCAGCAATCCCTCATACTGATCAAGCATGAAGTGACAGCAGAAGGAAAAACTCCCCATTAACAGGAAGGAAAAACCTCCAGCCGAACCGGGCTCAGTATGAACGGTAATCTGCCTTGACCGACTGGGGGTTACAAAAGAGAGAGAAGAGACACAACAAGACAGACAAAAAAGCACAGAAGCACACATTGATCCAGTAATGTGTTTTACATTAGATGGTAATAGCAGGTGATCTGTCTTCCCTGAATGATGTCACAGCTAACAGAACGCCAGACCAGGTGTACCTACTATGAAGAAAAAATAGAAAAAACAAAAAGGTAAAAGCTGAAATGACAACAGTCATGCAAAATTGAAGAACAATAGACCCTGATGTCCTCCAGCAGCCTAAGCCTATAGCAGCATAACTATAGAGGTAGCTCAGCGTAACATGAACCACTCTAACTATAATCTTTGTCAAAAAGGAAAGTCCCAAGAGCCAGCTTCTAGTGGAGGAGTTCAAGTATCTTGGGGTCTTGTTCACGAATGAGGGGAAGATGGAGCGGGAGATCGACAGGCGGATTGGTGCGACGTCTGCTGTGAAGCGTGCGCTGTACCGATCCGTTGTGGTGAAGAGAGAGCTGAGCCAAAAGGCCAAGCTCTCGATTTACCGGTCGATCTACGTTCCTACCCTCATCTATGGTCACGAGCTTTGGGTCGTGACCGAAAGAACGAAATCCCGGATACAAGCGGCCAAAATGAGTTTTCTCCATAGTGTGTCTGGGCTCTCCCTTAGAGATAGGGTGAGGAGCTCAGTCATCCGGGGAGGACTCAGAGTAGAGCCGCTGCTCCTCCACATTGAGAGGAGCCAGTTGAGGTGGATCGGGCATCTGGTTAGGATGCCTCCTGGACGCCTCCCTGATGAGGTGTTCTGGGCACGTCCCACCGGGAGGAGACCCAGAGGAAGACCCAGGACACGCTGGAGAGACTATGCTGGCCTGGGAACGCTTTGGGATTCCCCCAGAGGAAGTGGCCCAAGTGGCTGGGGAGAGGAAGGTCTGGGGCTCCCTCTTGAAGCTGCCCCTGCGACCTGACCCCGGATAAGTGGAAGACGATGGATGGATGGAAAAAGGAAAGTTTTAGGATTAGTCTTAAAAGTAGACAGGGTGTCTGCGTCACGGACCAAAACTGGGAGTTTGTTCCACTGGAGAGGAGCCTGATAACTAAAGGATCTGCCTACCATTCTGGTTTTACAGACTTTAGGAACCACTAGCAGACCTGCTTTCTGAGAGTGAAGTGGTCTGTTAGAAATTACTAAAGTTTGTACACAACATACACATGTGGAATATTGCTAACGTGTTACTTTAGCAATTTTCCAATTGCCAAAGTGTTACTTTTACATTATTACTTTTGGGTGTGTATCCACCAATTTAACTGTCAAACTTTCATAAAAGCTGTCTTAATGCAAGAAACGAAACCCTTAAACACATGAAATAATTAACTTTAAATAACTAAAAAGGTTTTGTTAACTTTTCACATGAAGCTGGATTAACAGCTAGTAAGATACCTTTGATTAAGTTGGTATACTAATGTTTAAACCAGGGGTGTCAAACGTACGGCCTGCGGGCCGGATCTGGCCCGCCGAACGATTTAGTCCGGCCCGGTGGCCAAATGCATTTTTATTATTCAACGGCTGTGTCTCCTCGGTGCATCGACCGATCTGCACCACATTTTTTGTGAGTCGTGGGGGAGCGCTGCCCAACGCATACGTGTGTATTGCATGGTAGACGGGTGAGGAAAATGCATGACAGCTTCTGCGGTGGCTGGCGGCGGGAGGTGCGCGTACCCTAGCGGTGGCCCTTAGGCCAGAGCGGCGCTTGGCTGCGAGGGCCGATCATCACCGCTTGCGGTTTTAATTAGGCCCGAGCAGCTAAGCGCTGCGAAGGCCTATTGTATCTGTAGTGTTAATTATTATTATTATTATTATTATTAGGCCCGAGCAGCTAAGCGCTGCGAAGGCCTATTGTATCTGTAGTGTTAATTAGGCCCGAGCAGCTAAGCGCTGCGAAGGCCTATTGTATCTGTAGTGTTAATTATTATTATTATTATTATTATTATTATTATTATTATTATTCTGCCCCCCTAAAGAGGGGCCTTTTTGGGGGCTTTCTCATTTTCAAAAACTCACCAAACTTGGCAGATGCATGGTGACTGTTTAAAAATTTTGTATTTTAAGGTCGTCACAAAAATCTAAAGAAAAATGCCTCAACGGCGCCACCTAGAAATTTTCAAAGGACCCTTTGCTATTCACTTACTTCGTCGTAGAGACATGAAATTTGGTACAGTTGTAGAGCTCACCAAGACGCTCAGAATTTACAATTAATGTCATAGTGTAAATATCACAGGAAGTCGGCCATTTTAGATTGAAAGTCTGATTTTGACCTCAATTTTGACAGTTACAGCATCGGTATAAGATCTAACTCCTCCTAGAGATATCGAGCGATCGGCTTGAAACTCGGGCAGTCTGATCATAAGGCATGGCCAATCAAAAGTTATCAAAACGGTGAGTTTTTGAGCATGCTGAAGGGGCGTTGGCAGGGGTCAAAGTTCACCTATTCGCCACAAAAAATAAAAGTGTTATATCTCCTACACAGAAACACACAGAGGCACCAAACTTTCTGTGATTAATCATCATCAGGTCTCCTATAATATCCAATGGTCAAATGATGACATCACTTAGGCCACACCCCCTGACAACAGGAAGTGTCATGTTTTGCTGTAAACGGTCGCTATGTTACCCCTCTGAGCTAATCAACATGAAACTGTGTCCACAGACAGAACACATGTTGTTGTGTTGTGGATTCCAGCCCCAAGTTGATTCGATGGAGCAGGAGAGCGTGGCGGCGTGGTGAAGTCACCTCAAACGCCGCTGCCATACGTTTGGCTCTGAATTCCACATTTTTGGGCCGAGCTGCATAAAACTCACTTGGATGCATCCTTATCCACCCCCCAACAGGAATCCATAACAAATTTTGGTGGGCGTGACCTAATGCCTCAACGGCGCCACTTAGCAATTTTCAAAGGACCCTTTGCTATTCACTTACTTCATCGTAGAGACATGAGATTTGGTACAGTGGTAGAGCTCACCAAGACGCTCAGAATTTACAATTAATGTCATAGTGTAAATATCACAGGAAGTCGGCCATTTTAGATTGAATGTCTGATTTTGACCCCATTTTTGACGTTTATAGCATTGGTATTTGATGGATCTCCTCCTAGAGATTTTTAGCGAGCGGCTTGAAACTCGGGCAGTCTGATCATAAGGCATGGCCAATTAAAAGTTATCAAAACGGTGAGTTTTTGAGCTTGTTGAAGGGGCATTAGCAAGGGTTAAAGTTCACCTACTCGCCACAAAAAATAAAACTGTTATATCTCCTACACAGAAACACACAGAGGCATCAAACTTTCAGTGATTGATCACCATCAGGTCTCCTATAATATCCAATGGTCAAATGATGACATTGCTTAGGCCACGCCCCCTGACAACAGGAAGTGTCATGTTTTGTTGTAAGCGGTCGCTATGTTACCCCTCTGAGCTAATCAACATGAAACTGTGTCCACAGACAGAACACATGTTGGTATGTTGTGGATTTCAGGCTCAACTGGATTGGATGGAGCAGGGGGGCGTGGCGGCGTGGCATATTCACCTCAAACGCTGCTGTCATACGTTTGGCTCTGAATTCCACAGTTTTGGGCCGAGCTGCTTAAAACTCATTTGGATGCATCCTTATCCACCCCCCAACAGGAATCCTTAACAAACTTTAGTGAGCAGGACTTAGTTTCTCTATAGCGCCACCAAGCAAATTTCAAAGGACCCTTTGGTATTCACTTACTTCATCGTAGAGTAATGAAATTTTGTACAGTTGTAGATCTCAGCAAGACGCTCAGAATTTACAATTAATGTCATACTGCAAGTATCACAGGAAGTAAGCCATTTTAGATTGAAATCTGAATTTTGATACCAAGTTGACATGTAAAGCATATGTATTTGATCATACTTGTCCAGCAGGGGGCAGCAAGAGACCACAAATAAACCCCAAAGGAATTTCTCTTGGTAAGTAAGTGATCTTAACTCTTTGGTTTCCTTGTATATTTAAGTTGAACAGATATACAAATCCTGCTTGAAAACTGACAAACTCTTGTTCAATACATTTCAGTTTTTATTTATATAGCGCCAAATCATGAAACATGTCATCAGGGGTGGATTGGGACAAAAAATTGGCCCTGGCATTTTGGATTAGACTGGCCCACCACATTTTTTTTGTGTACTGAATGTGTATACCAACTGTGCAATACCAACTGTGCAATACCTTGAAGTCAGGATAATGGAAATTAGTGAGTGGACACTTAAAATACTTCCAAAATCTTAATTTATTAACACTGTAAAATGTAAACTCCACCACAGCACAGCAATTATTCTTAGATCAGAGAGAGAGAGAGAGAAAGAGAGGTGTCACGGTCAATCACACATATTATCACGTTACATCATTATAAGAAGTTATTGTAAGTTGCTCATCAGATCTATTCAGTCTTCCAGATACTGTAGGGTAACATTGGACTAATGTGCACTCACTGTGTAAAAGAGGATGCCAATGACAAAATGAACCAGAGAAATGCCTCACTTGTCATCATGGAAAGAAAGAAAATATATAATAACATAATATAAATTTTGATTTACTCAGTCATTTGTAATAAGTATTTTATTTATCTAATTTCCTAATTTTTGATCATATTTTCTTTAAAATCGCAGACTTTTCGCTATTTTTCATGTAAATCCTTGGTGGCGCTTCATAGCGAAGCCGGTGAGGCCGCAGCGAGCTTGGCCTACCCTGGGATTGCGCAATCCCATGGTAACTGCGCTGACTTCCATTCTGTGAATGCATCTTCCTGTCTCTAGATCATAAATTCAATTGTTCAAACAGTTATGAACTGATTTTCCACAATTTAATATATGTGGATTACGAATTGTGTTTTGGTCATCAAACTGTGTGCAGATAACATGTTTTCGTGGTGCTGGCCGATCATAAACAGCAAAGAACTGGTTGTAGGTGAGGCCAGCAGTTCCTTGGCCACTAGGCAGGGGGCGCTCAAGGGGCACCGCTCGTGATCCCCAAATAGTAGAGTCAAAACAAGTTATTGATGTTTTATTAGCGAGTTTTGCTAAACAAGTAAAGCACTAAAAAGACTCTAAACATACAGCTGGAACAGGACTGATCAGGGAAGGCTTTCCTCCCTGGCAGTGAGCTCCACTGAGACTGAGAGACTTTTAAAACTGAAGAAGATAAAGAGAACTTTTACCGGAAAATGATGATATTTTTGTTCAGAAAGAGCGCCACAGGGACTTAAATTATAAGTAGAGGTAAGACAGCGATACTTATTCATGTTTTGTTTCTGTAATGAAATGTGCTTAATGTGGGTTATAGTTTTAGAATGTGTTACAAATGCAGAAATCCATCATAACTCATAAACTGTTACCAATCAAATGACAATTTTTTTCATCAAAGAACCAATATTTTTCCATGTATCTTGGTGAATTTATTTGGCTCAATCAGTCTCCTTCAGCACTTTGCAACGAGTCTACTCTGTAGAGTGTATATATTTGTAAATCTGACTCTGATGACGTCAGTGCCTCACCAGCTATGAACTCTACCGCACGTCACTGACTACAACCACAACCACCATATTTTACACCAGACACCGGAGCAGATGAAGGGCCTGCTGTTGGGAACATGTCAGTCAGTTTGACACATTTCGCAGCATCCGTTTGAAGAACTCGTTTCTTTTTTTCGTGCAGTTTCTCTGCGCCTCCCTTGCGTTTCTTATCCATTACTACTGTGAACACCGCTGCACAAAGTTCCACATGGAGCGTGAAGGTGTTTTTCTACTTTATGATTGGCCTAGCCCTTTAGACTGTCAGGGATGATAACCAATGGGCTGCAGTAGCCTGTGGTAAGGGCCGGATGATCGGAACAGACGCTTGCGCTGCTGATATTTTTCTTCATGCATTATGCAAATATAACGAGGCAGATATATAAAATAATAATAATATTAATAATAATAATACATATTATTAATATACATGTCGGGTCTGCCGGCCTGCATGTCATCTAAAGGCAGTTTACAATGTCAAAATCAATCAGATTATACATATTAAGTCAGATTATCCAGATTGGTAAAAGAAATTCCTATATAAGGGAACCAGTTGATTTCATCAAAGTCGTAACAAGCAGCATTGACTCCTGAAGAAGCGTAGAGCCACAGGGAGAGTCGTTTGCATTGTACATGGCTTTGCAGCAATCCCTCATACTGATCAAGCATGAAGTGACAGCAGAAGGAAAAACTCCCCATTAACAGGAAGGAAAAACCTCCAGCCGAACCGGGCTCAGTATGAACGGTAATCTGCCTTGACCGACTGGGGGTTACAAAAGAGAGAGAAGAGACACAACAAGACAGACAAAAAAGCACAGAAGCACACATTGATCCAGTAATGTGTTTTACATTAGATGGTAATAGCAGGTGATCTGTCTTCCCTGAATGATGTCACAGCTAACAGAACGCCAGACCAGGTGTACCTACTATGAAGAAAAAATAGAAAAAACAAAAAGGTAAAAGCTGAAATGACAACAGTCATGCAAAATTGAAGAACAATAGACCCTGATGTCCTCCAGCAGCCTAAGCCTATAGCAGCATAACTATAGAGGTAGCTCAGCGTAACATGAACCACTCTAACTATAATCTTTGTCAAAAAGGAAAGTCCCAAGAGCCAGCTTCTAGTGGAGGAGTTCAAGTATCTTGGGGTCTTGTTCACGAATGAGGGGAAGATGGAGCGGGAGATCGACAGGCGGATTGGTGCGACGTCTGCTGTGAAGCGTGCGCTGTACCGATCCGTTGTGGTGAAGAGAGAGCTGAGCCAAAAGGCCAAGCTCTCGATTTACCGGTCGATCTACGTTCCTACCCTCATCTATGGTCACGAGCTTTGGGTCGTGACCGAAAGAACGAAATCCCGGATACAAGCGGCCAAAATGAGTTTTCTCCATAGTGTGTCTGGGCTCTCCCTTAGAGATAGGGTGAGGAGCTCAGTCATCCGGGGAGGACTCAGAGTAGAGCCGCTGCTCCTCCACATTGAGAGGAGCCAGTTGAGGTGGATCGGGCATCTGGTTAGGATGCCTCCTGGACGCCTCCCTGATGAGGTGTTCTGGGCACGTCCCACCGGGAGGAGACCCAGAGGAAGACCCAGGACACGCTGGAGAGACTATGCTGGCCTGGGAACGCTTTGGGATTCCCCCAGAGGAAGTGGCCCAAGTGGCTGGGGAGAGGAAGGTCTGGGGCTCCCTCTTGAAGCTGCCCCTGCGACCTGACCCCGGATAAGTGGAAGACGATGGATGGATGGAAAAAGGAAAGTTTTAGGATTAGTCTTAAAAGTAGACAGGGTGTCTGCGTCACGGACCAAAACTGGGAGTTTGTTCCACTGGAGAGGAGCCTGATAACTAAAGGATCTGCCTACCATTCTGGTTTTACAGACTTTAGGAACCACTAGCAGACCTGCTTTCTGAGAGTGAAGTGGTCTGTTAGAAATTACTAAAGTTTGTACACAACATACACATGTGGAATATTGCTAACGTGTTACTTTAGCAATTTTCCAATTGCCAAAGTGTTACTTTTACATTATTACTTTTGGGTGTGTATCCACCAATTTAACTGTCAAACTTTCATAAAAGCTGTCTTAATGCAAGAAACGAAACCCTTAAACACATGAAATAATTAACTTTAAATAACTAAAAAGGTTTTGTTAACTTTTCACATGAAGCTGGATTAACAGCTAGTAAGATACCTTTGATTAAGTTGGTATACTAATGTTTAAACCAGGGGTGTCAAACGTACGGCCTGCGGGCCGGATCTGGCCCGCCGAACGATTTAGTCCGGCCCGGTGGCCAAATGCATTTTTATTATTCAACGGCTGTGTCTCCTCGGTGCATCGACCGATCTGCACCACATTTTTTGTGAGTCGTGGGGGAGCGCTGCCCAACGCATACGTGTGTATTGCATGGTAGACGGGTGAGGAAAATGCATGACAGCTTCTGCGGTGGCTGGCGGCGGGAGGTGCGCGTACCCTAGCGGTGGCCCTTAGGCCAGAGCGGCGCTTGGCTGCGAGGGCCGATCATCACCGCTTGCGGTTTTAATTATTCTTATTATTCTGCCCCCCTAAAGAGGGGCCTTTTTGGGGGCTTTCTCATTTTCAAAAACTCACCAAACTTGGCAGATGCATGGTGACTGTTTAAAAATTTTGTATTTTAAGGTCGTCACAAAAATCTAAAGAAAAATGCCTCAACGGCGCCACCTAGAAATTTTCAAAGGACCCTTTGCTATTCACTTACTTCGTCGTAGAGACATGAAATTTGGTACAGTTGTAGAGCTCAACAAGACGCTCAGAATTTACAATTAATGTCATAGTGCAAATATCACAGGAAGTTGGCCATTTTAGACTGAAAGTCTGATTTTGACCCAATTTTTGACATTTATAGCATTGGTATTTGATGGATCTCCTCCTAGAGATTTTGAGCGATCGGCTTGAAACTCGGGCAGTCTGATCATAAGGCATGGCCAATCAAAAGTTATCAAAACGGTGAGTTTTTGAGCATGCTGAAGGGGCGTTGGCAGGGGTCAAAGTTCACCTATTCGCCACAAAAAATAAAAGTATTATATCTCCTACACAGAAACACACAGAGGCACCAAACTTTCTGTGATTAATCATCATCAGGTCTCCTATAATATCCAATGGTCAAATGATGACATCACTCAGGCCACACCCCCTGACAACAGGAAGTGTCATGTTTTGCTGTAAACGGTCGCTATGTTACCCCTCTGAGCTAATCAACATGAAACTGTGTCCAGAGACAGAAAACATGTTGTTGTGTTGTGGATTCCAGCCCCAAGTCGATTCGATGGAGCAGGAGAGCGTGGCGGCGTGGTGAAGTCACCTCAAACGCCGCTGCCATACGTTTGGCTCTGAATTCCACATTTTTGGGCCGAGCTGCATAAAACTCACTTGGATGCATCCTTATCCACCCCCCCAACAGGAATCCATAACAAATTTTGGTGGGCGTGACCTAATGCCTCAACGGCGCCACTTAGCAATTTTCAAAGGACCCTTTGCTATTCACTTACTTCATCGTAGAGACATGAGATTTGGTACAGTGGTAGAGCTCACCAAGACGCTCAGAATTTACAATTAATGTCATAGTGTAAATATCACAGGAAGTTGGCCATTTTAGATTGAATGTCTGATTTTGACCCAATTTTTGACGTTTATAGCATTGGTATTTGATGGATCTCCTCCTAGAGATTTTTAGCGAGCGGCTTGAAACTCGGGCAGTCTGATCATAAGGCATGGCCAATTAAAAGTTATCAAAACGGTGAGTTTTTGAGCTTGTTGAAGGGGCATTAGCAAGGGTCAAAGTTCACCTACTCGCCACAAAAAATAAAACTGTTATATCTCCTACACAGAAACACACAGAGGCATCAAACTTTCAGTGATTGATCACCATCAGGTCTCCTATAATATCCAATGGTCAAATGATGACATTGCTTAGGCCACGCCCCCTGACAACAGGAAGTGTCATGTTTTGTTGTAAGCGGTCGCTATGTTACCCCTCTGAGCTAATCAACATGAAACTGTGTCCACAGACAGAACACATGTTGGTATGTTGTGGATTTCAGGCTCAACTGGATTGGATGGAGCAGGGGGGCGTGGTGGCATGGCATATTCACCTCAAACGCTGCTGTCATACGTTTGGCTCTGAATTCCACAGTTTTGGGCCGAGCTGCTTAAAACTCATTTGGATGCATCCTTATCCACCCCCCAACAGGAATCCTTAACAAACTTTAGTGAGCAGGACTTAGTTTCTCTATAGCGCCACCAAGCAAATTTCAAAGGACCCTTTGGTATTCACTTACTTCATCGTAGAGTAATGAAATTTTGTACAGTTGTAGATCTCAGCAAGACGCTCAGAATTTACAATTAATGTCATACTGCAAGTATCACAGGAAGTAAGCCATTTTAGATTGAAATCTGAATTTTGATACCAAGTTGACATGTAAAGCATATGTATTTGATCATACTTGTCCAGCAGGGGGCAGCAAGAGACCACAAATAAACCCCAAAGGAATTTCTCTTGGTAAGTAAGTGATCTTAACTCTTTGGTTTCCTTATATATTTAAGTTGAACAGATATACAAATCCTGCTTGAAAACTGACAAACTTACTCTTGTTCAATACATTTCAGTTTTTATTTATATAACGCCAAATCATAAAACATGTCATCAGGGGTGGACTGGGACAAAAAAATCGGCCCTGGCATTTTGGATTAGACTGGCCCACCACATTTTTTTTGTGTACTGAATGTGTATACCAACTTTGCAATACCAACTGTGCAATACCTTGAGGCCAGGTTAATGGAAATTAGTGAGAGTGGACACTTAAAATACTTCCAAAATCTTAATTTATTACAGTTTTTTACAGTCGCTAGGACACATTTCTCAATACTTAGGTCACTTTTTCAAAACTCTTCACACAGTGAGGACAACAGAAGTATATGTGGGCTAAACTGTGGATCATTTATCATTGCTTTGGCACAAAATGCATTCAATGACTACATCTTTCAAATTACATTAATTCTTTTCTCACTTCGACACAACAACCGCCAAAACTCTGTGTACCTACAGGACAATTTGCACATGCTTACATACTGTTTTCAAAACTGTTAAACTTATGTTCAAAACAATAACATAATACAAAACTGAATAAGACAGCAATTTCCTACATTTCTACAGGAATATTTTAATGAAATATATTTTACATCTTAAAATTAAATGCTATAAAAATAAGTGGACAATTGGACCAACCACAGCTGATTCTCATTGTAGATGAACATCTACACAGGTGTTACTCTTTCAATTTCATTACAAAAAGAGACAACTGCTGAATAGTTTTGTATTGTGATGTAAACATGGACCCAGCCAGAAACAGAGAAGTGGCTGAAAGAGGAAGAAGAGGGGCTGGGAGGGGGCGAGGAATACGTATGTGTGGTGGAAGAAGAATAAGAGGAAGACCAAGAGCTGTAGTTTCAGATGAGATCAGAGCTACTGTAATTGATCATGTAGTAAATCATGGTCTCTCAATGAGAGAGGCTGGTCAGAGAGTGCAGCCAAATCTGCAACGCTCAACAGTGGCATCTATTGTTAGAGTTTTCCAGCAAACCAACAGGTAACTTGTATTCTGCAAGGGCATTTGACTGAGTTGCACATTACAGAAGTAAATAGACTTGTGTGTAATTGCTTCTGCATTTCTGCTTAGGACTCAACGGTTACCTCACACAGGTGGGAGAGGAAGGATGCTCACTGATGTGCAGGAAACTGCCATTGTTGATATGGTCATCAGAAACAATGGCATAAAACTCACTGAGATTCGAGACACAGTTTTGGCAGACAACATTACTTTTGCAAATATTCACAGTGTAAGCATCACAACTATTTCTAGAGTCCTGAAAAAACATCAGGTAAGGATGAAACAGTTGTACACTGTGCCTTTTGAGAGGAACTCTGAACATGTCAAGCAACTCAGGAACCAATATGTCCAGGTAAGATCACAATAAAATACAGAACTGTTTTTGAACAAAACACACACAAATAATTTTTTTTTAGGTAATGTTTACTACTGTAACAGCTTATGTTGCCTTGTGGATTTATTATAGAGAGTCATGGAGATTGAAGGCAGGCAAACGCCCCACATTTTCATCTTTGTGGATGAGGCAGGTTTCAACCTGGCCAAAACACGGCGACGAGGAAGGAATGTGATTGGGAAGAGAGCCACAGTGGATGTCCCGGGCCAGAGGGGTGCCAGCATCACAATGTGCGCAGCAATATCCACTGATGGACTGCTGTTACACAAACCACTAATTGGGCTATACAACACTGAACGTCTCCTTGCGTTCCTGCATGATCTCTATGGAAGGGTTGTGCTAGGTGAGGAAAGGGATGCAGAGAGAAGAAATCCACCAACATTTATAATTGTATGGGACAATGTGGCATTTCACCACTCTCGTGCAGTCACCGAGTGGTTTGCAGCCCATCCCAGAATGGTGTCACTTTTCCTCCCACCTTACTCTCCATTCCTCAACCCCATAGAGGAATTCTTTTCCTCATGGAGGTGGAAGGTTTATGACCACCATCCACATAATCAAATGTCCCTCCTGGACGCAATGAATGCTGGATACCTGGACATATCAGCAGAAGATTGTCAGGGATGGATCAGGCATGCCAGAAGATTCTTTCCTAGGTGTATTGCCCTAGATGACATAAGATGTGATGTGGATGAGAACCTGTGGCCAAATGGAGAAGACCGAGTAGATTAGCATTACTATTGTATCTGTATCAGTGGATGATGTGAATACAAATTCTTGTATTTTGGAATTACTCCTAAAAACAAATAAAAGACATAAAATATATTGAAGCATTCTGCATCATGTCTGATTCATTCTAGTAACCTCTATTGCAGTGAATTATTAACCGAGATTGTATAATGCTACATGGTGTTAGTGTTTTTTAGGTCATTGTTTTGTGGGTGACAAAGTGTGTTTGTTGGCTGTCAACCTTTGCTAGTGTTATGGAAGAATGTGTTGATTTGAGATATGTATGAAGTGATTTGGTAGTTTTAGTGCATTTTGAATGTGAAATGAACTGCTGTGCCAAGCTGAAAGTTGGTTTGGAGAACTGTGTGAAGAATTTTGAAAAAGTGACTTAAGTATTGAAAAATGGGTCCTAGCGACTGTAAAAAACTGTAACACTGTAAAATGTAAACTCCACCACAGCACAGCAACTATTCTTAGATCAGAGAGAGAGGGAGAAAGAGAGGTGTCACGGTCAATCACACATATTATCACGTTACATCATTATAAGAAGTTATTGTAAGTTGCTCATCAGATCTATTCAGTCTTCCAGATACTGTAGGGTAACATTGGACTAATGTGCACTCACTGTGTAAAAAAGGATGCCAATGACAAAATGAACCAGAGAAATGCCTCACTTGTCATCATGGAAAGAAAGAAAATATATAATAACATAATATAAATTTTGATTTACTCAGTCATTTGTAATAAGTATTTTATTTATCTAATTTCCTAATTTTTGATCATATTTTCTTTAAAATCGCAGACTTTTCGCTATTTTTCATGTAAATCCTTGGTGGCGCTTCATAGCGAAGCCGGTGAGGCCGCAGCGAGCTTGGCCTCCCCTGGGATTGCGCAATCCCATGTTAACTGTGCTGACTTCCATTCTGTGATGCATCTTCCTGTCTCTAGATCATAGATTCAATTGTTCAAACAGTTATGAACTGATTTTCCACAATTTAATATATGTGGATTACGAATTGTGTTTTGGTCATCAAACTGTGTGCAGATAACATGTTTTCGTGGTGCTGACCGATCATAAACAGCAAAGAACTGGTTGTAGGTGAGGCCGGCAGTTCCTTGGCCGCTAGGCAGGGGGCGCTCAAGGGGCACCGCTCGTGATCCCCAAATAGTAGAGTCAAAACAAGTTATTGATGTTTTATTAGCGAGTTTTGCTAAACAAGTAAAGCACTAAAAAGACTCTAAACATACAGCTGGAACAGGACTGATCAGGGAAGGCTTTCCTCCCTGGCAGTGAGCTCCACTGAGACTAAGAGAGTTTTAAATCTGAAGAAGATAAAGAGAACTTTTACCGGAAAATGATATTTTTGTTCAGAAAGAGCGCCGCAGGGACTTAAATTATAAGTAGAGGTAAGACAGCGATACTTATTCATGTTTTGTTTTTGTGATAAAATGTGCGTAATGTGGGTTATAGTTTTAGAATGTGTTACAAATGCAGAAATCCATCATAACTCATAAACTGTTACCAATCAAATGACAATTTTTTTTCATCAAAGAACCAATATTTTTCCATGTATCTTGGTGAATTTATTTGGCTCAATCAGTCTCCTTCAGCACTTTGCAACGAGTCTACTCTGTAGAGTGTATATATTTGTAAATCTGACTCTGATGACGTCAGTGCCTCACCAGCTATGAACCCTACCGCACGTCACTGACTGCAACCACCATCACTATATTTTACATCAGACACCGGAGCAGATGAAGGCCTGCTGTAGGGAACATGTCAGTGAGTTTGACACATTTCGCAGCATCCGTTTGAAGAACTCGTTTCTTTTTTTCGTGCAGTTTCTCTGCGCCTCCCATTACTACTGTGAACACTGCTGCACAAAGTTCCACATGGAGCATGAAGGTGTTTTTCTACTTTATGATTGGCCTAGCCCTTTAGACTGTCAGGGATGATAACGAGGCAGATATATAAAATAATTAATAATAATAATAATAATACATATTAATATACATGTCGGGTCTGCCGGCCCAAACAGCACGTCGGCCCACCGGGAAAATTCCCGGTACGCCCGATTACCAGTCCATGCCTGCATGTCATCTAAAGGCAGTTTACAATGTCAAAATCAATCAGATTATACATATTAGGTCAGATTATCCAGATTGGTAAAATAAATTCCTATATAAGGGAACCAGTTGATTGCATCAAAGTCGTAACAAGCAGCATTCACTCCTGAAGAAGCGTAGAGCCACAGGGAGAGTCGTTTGCATTGTACATGGCTTTGCAGCAATCCCTCATACTTATCAAGCATGAAGTGACAGCAGAAGGAAAAACCTCCAGCAGAACTGGGCTCAGTATGAACGGTAATCTGCCTTGACCGACTGGGGGTTACAAAAGAGAGAGAAGAGACACAACAAGAGAGACAAAAAAGCACAGAAGCACACATTGATCCAGTAATCTGTTTTACATCAGATGGTAATAATAGGTGATCTGTCTTCCCTGGATGATGTCACAGCTAACAGAACGCCAGACCAGGTGTACCTACTATGAAGATAAAAGAGAGAGAACAGAAAGTTAAAAGCTAAAATGACAACAGTCATGCAAAATTGAAGAACAATAGACCCTGATGTCCTCCAGCAGCCTAAGCCTATAACAGCATAACTATAGAGGTAGCTCAGGGTAACATGAACCACTCTAACTATAAGCTTTGTCAAAAAGGAAAGTCCCAAGAGCCAGCTTCTAGTGGAGGAGTTCAAGTATCTTGGGGTCTTGTTCACGAATGAGGGGAAGATGGAGCAGGAGATCGACAGGCGGATTGGTGCGACGTCTGCTGTGAAGCGGGTGCTGTAGCGATCCGTTGTGGTGAAGAGAGAGGTGAGCCAAAAGGCCAAGCTCTCGATTTACCGGTCGATCTACGTTCCTACCCTCATCTATGGTCACGAGCTTTGGGTCGTGACCGAAAGAACGAGATCCCGGATACAAGCGGCCAAAATAAGTTTTCTCCATAGTGTGTCTGGGCTCTCCCTTAGAGATAGGGTGAGGAGCTCAGTCATCCGGGGAGGACTCAGAGTAGAGCCGCTGCTCCTCCACATTGAGAGGAGCCAGTTGAGGTGGCTCGGGCATCTGGTTAGGATGCCTCCTGGACGCATCCCTGGTGAGGTGTTCTGGGCATATCCCACCGGGAGGAGGCCCAGGGGAAGACCCAGGACACGCTGGAGAGACTCTGCTCGCCTGGGAACGCTTTGGGATTCCCCCAGAGGAAGTGGCCCAAGTGGCTGGGGAGAGGAAGGTCTGGGCCTCCCTCTTGAAGCTGCTACACCCGCGACCTGACCCCGGATAAGCGGAAGACGATGGATGGATGGAAAAAGGAAAGTTTTAGGATTAGTCTTAAAAGTAGACAGGGTGTCTGCGTCACGGACCAAAACTGTGAGTTGGTTCCACTGGAGAGGAGCCTGATAGCTAAAGGATCTGCCTACCATTCTGGTTTTACAGACTTTAGGAACCACCAGCAGACCTGCTTTCTGAGAGTGAAGTGGTCTGTTAGAAATTACTAAAGTTTGTACACAACATACACATGTGGAATATTGCTAACGTGTTACTTTAGCAATATTCCAATTGCTAAAGTGTTACTTTTACATTATTACTTTTGGGTGTGTATCCACCAATTTAACTGTCAAACTTTCATAAAAGCTGTCTTAATGCAAGAAACGAAACCCTTAAACACATGAAATAATTAACTTTAAATAACTAAAAAGGTTTTGTTAACTTTTCACATGAAGCTGGATTAACAGCTAGTAAGATACCTTTGATTAAGTTGGTATACTAATGTTTAAACCAGGGGTGTCAAACGTACGGCCTGCGGGCCGGATCTGGCCCGCCGAACGATTTAGTCCGGCCCGGTGGCCAAATGCATTATCATTATTCAACGGCTGTGTCTCCTCGGTGCATCGACCGATCTGCACCAGATTTTTTGTGAGTCGTGGGGGAGCGCTGCCCAACGCGTACGTGTGTATTGCATGGTAGACGGGTGAGGAAAATGCATGACAGCTTCTGCTGTGGCTGGCGGTGGGAGGTGCGCGTACCCTAGCGGTGGCCCATAGGCCAGAGCGGCGCTTGGCTGCGAGGGCCGATCATCACCGCTTGCGGTTTTAATTATTATTATTTTTATTCTGCCCCCCTAAAGAGGGGCCTTTTTGGGGGCTTTATCATATTCAAAAACTCACCAAACTTGGCAGATGCATGAAGACTGTTTAAAAATTTTATATTTTAAGGTCATCACAAAAATCTAACGGAAAATGCCTCAACGGCGCCACCTAGCAATTTTCAAAGGACCCTTTGCTATTCACTTACTTCATCGTAGAGACGTGAAATTTGGTACAGTTGTAGAGCTCACCAAGACGTTCAGAATTTATAATTAATGTCATAGTGCAAATATCACAGGAAGTCGGCCATTTTAGATTGAAGGTCTGATTTTGACCCCATTTTTGACGTTTACAGCATTGGTATTTGATCGAACTCCTCCTAGGGATTTTGAGCGAGCGACTTGAAACTCGGTCAGTCTGATCATAAGGCATGGCCAATTAAAAGTTATCAAAACGGTGAGTTTTTGAGCATGTTGAAGGGGCGTTAGCAGGGGTCAAAGTTCACCTACTCGCCACAAAAAATAAAACTGTTATATCTCCTACACAGAAACACACAGAGGCACCAAACCTTCTGTGATTGATCATCATTGGGTCTTCTTTAATATCCAATGGTCAAATGATGACATCACTTAGGCCACGCCCCCTGACAACAGGAAGTGTCATGTTTTGCTGTAAACGGTCGCTATGTTACCCCTCTGAGCTAATCAACATGAAACTGTGTCCAGAGACAGAAGACATGTTGGTGTGTTGTGGATTCCAGCCCCAAGTGGATTCGATGGAGCAGGGGGGCGTGGCGGCGTGGTGAAGTCACCTCAAACGCCGCTGCCATACGTTTGGCTCTGAATTCCACATTTCTGGGCCGAGCTGCTTAAAACTCACTTGGATGCATCCTTATCTAGCCCCCGACAGGAATCCATAACAAACTTTGGTGGGCGTGACCTAATGCCTCAACGGCGCCACCTCGCAATTTTCAAAGGACCCTTTGCTATTCACTTACTTCATCGTAGAGACATGAGATTTGGTACAGTAGTAGAGCTCACCAAGACGCTCAGAATTTACAATTAATGTCATAGTGCAAATATCACAGGAAGTCGGCCATTTTAGATTGAAGGTCTGATTTTGACCCCATTTTTGACGTTTACAGCATTGGTATTTGATCGAACTCCTCCTAGGAATTTCGAGCGAGCGGCTTGAAACTCGGTCAGTCTGATCATAAGGCATGGCCAATTAAAAGTTATCAAAACAGTGAGTTTTTGAGCTTGTTGAAGGGGCGTTAGCAGGGGTCAAAGTTCACCTACTCGCCACAAAAAATAAAACAGTTATATCTCCTACACAGAAACACACAGAGGCATCAAACTATCTGTGATTGATCATCATCAGGTCTTCTATCATATCCAATGGTCAAATGATGACATCACTTAGGCCACGCCCCCTGACAACAGGAAATGTCATGTTTTGCTGTAAACGGTCGCTATGTTACCCCTCTGAGCTAATCAACATGAAAATGTATCCAGAGACAGAAGACATGTTGGTGTTTTGGATTCCAGCCCCAAGTGGATTCGATGGAGCAGGGCGGCGTGGTGGTGTGGTGAAGTCACCTCAAACGCCGCTGCCATACGTTTGGCTCTGAATTCCACATTTTTGGGTCGAGCTGCTTAAAACTCCCTTGGATGCATCCTTTTCCACCCCCGACAGGAATCCATAACAAACTTTGGTTGGCGTGACCTAATTTTTCTATAGCGCCCCCTAGAATATTTTAAATGATCAGCCCCAAGCCATGCTTTAAGATAGAATTACGAAAGTTGGTACACAACATACACGTGGAATATTGCTAAAGTGTTACTTTTACATTATTACTTTTGGGTGTGTATCCACCAATTTAACTGTCAAACTTTCATAAAAGCTGTCTTAATGCAAGAAACAAAACCCTTAAACACATGAAATAACAATTAACTTTAAATAACTAAAAAGGTTTTGTTAACTTTTCACATGAAGCTGGATTAACAGGTAGTAAGATACCTTTGATTAAATTGGTATACTAATGTTTAAACCAGGGGTGTCAAACGTATGGCCCGCGGGCCGGATCCGGCCCACCGAACGATTTTGTCCGGCCCAGTGGCCAAATGCAATATCAATATTCAACGGCTGTATATCCTCGCTGCATCGACCGATCTACACCAGATTTGTTGTGAGTCGTGGGGGAGCGCTGCCGAATGCGTTCGTGGGAATCTCCCGGCGGACGGGCGGGGAAAATGCGTGACAGTTTCTGCGGTGGCTGGCGGCCGGCGGTGCGCGAACCCCCGCGGTGGCCAATAGGCCGGAGCGGCGCTTGGCTGCGAGGGCCGATCGACGCCGCTTGCGGCTTTAATTAGGCCCGAGCAGCTAAGCGCTGCGAAGGCCTATTGTATCTGTAGTGTTAATTATTATTATTATTATTATTATTATTATTATTATTATTCTGCCCCCCTAAAGAGGGGCCTTTTTGGGGGCTTTCTCATTTTCAAAAACTCACCAAACTTGGCAGATGCATGGTGACTGTTTAAAAATTTTGTATTTTAAGGTCGTCACAAAAATCTAAAGAAAAATGCCTCAACGGCGCCACCTAGAAATTTTCAAAGGACCCTTTGCTATTCACTTACTTCGTCGTAGAGACATGAAATTTGGTACAGTTGTAGAGCTCACCAAGACGCTCAGAATTTACAATTAATGTCATAGTGTAAATATCACAGGAAGTCGGCCATTTTAGATTGAAAGTCTGATTTTGACCTCAATTTTGACAGTTACAGCATCGGTATAAGATCTAACTCCTCCTAGAGATATGGAGCGATCGGCTTGAAACTCGGGCAGTCTGATCATAAGGCATGGCCAATCAAAAGTTATCAAAACGGTGAGTTTTTGAGCATGCTGAAGGGGCGTTGGCAGGGGTCAAAGTTCACCTATTCGCCACAAAAAATAAAAGTGTTATATCTCCTACACAGAAACACACAGAGGCACCAAACTTTCTGTGATTAATCATCATCAGGTCTCCTATAATATCCAATGGTCAAATGATGACATCACTTAGGCCACACCCCCTGACAACAGGAAGTGTCATGTTTTGCTGTAAACGGTCGCTATGTTACCCCTCTGAGCTAATCAACATGAAACTGTGTCCACAGACAGAACACATGTTGTTGTGTTGTGGATTCCAGCCCCAAGTTGATTCGATGGAGCAGGAGAGCGTGGCGGCGTGGTGAAGTCACCTCAAACGCCGCTGCCATACGTTTGGCTCTGAATTCCACATTTTTGGGCCGAGCTGCATAAAACTCACTTGGATGCATCCTTATCCACCCCCCAACAGGAATCCATAACAAATTTTGGTGGGCGTGACCTAATGCCTCAACGGCGCCACTTAGCAATTTTCAAAGGACCCTTTGCTATTCACTTACTTCATCGTAGAGACATGAGATTTGGTACAGTGGTAGAGCTCACCAAGACGCTCAGAATTTACAATTAATGTCATAGTGTAAATATCACAGGAAGTCGGCCATTTTAGATTGAATGTCTGATTTTGACCCCATTTTTGACGTTTATAGCATTGGTATTTGATGGATCTCCTCCTAGAGATTTTTAGCGAGCGGCTTGAAACTCGGGCAGTCTGATCATAAGGCATGGCCAATTAAAAGTTATCAAAACGGTGAGTTTTTGAGCTTGTTGAAGGGGCATTAGCAAGGGTTAAAGTTCACCTACTCGCCACAAAAAATAAAACTGTTATATCTCCTACACAGAAACACACAGAGGCATCAAACTTTCAGTGATTGATCACCATCAGGTCTCCTATAATATCCAATGGTCAAATGATGACATTGCTTAGGCCACGCCCCCTGACAACAGGAAGTGTCATGTTTTGTTGTAAGCGGTCGCTATGTTACCCCTCTGAGCTAATCAACATGAAACTGTGTCCACAGACAGAACACATGTTGGTATGTTGTGGATTTCAGGCTCAACTGGATTGGATGGAGCAGGGGGGCGTGGCGGCGTGGCATATTCACCTCAAACGCTGCTGTCATACGTTTGGCTCTGAATTCCACAGTTTTGGGCCGAGCTGCTTAAAACTCATTTGGATGCATCCTTATCCACCCCCCAACAGGAATCCTTAACAAACTTTAGTGAGCAGGACTTAGTTTCTCTATAGCGCCACCAAGCAAATTTCAAAGGACCCTTTGGTATTCACTTACTTCATCGTAGAGTAATGAAATTTTGTACAGTTGTAGATCTCAGCAAGACGCTCAGAATTTACAATTAATGTCATACTGCAAGTATCACAGGAAGTAAGCCATTTTAGATTGAAATCTGAATTTTGATACCAAGTTGACATGTAAAGCATATGTATTTGATCATACTTGTCCAGCAGGGGGCAGCAAGAGACCACAAATAAACCCCAAAGGAATTTCTCTTGGTAAGTAAGTGATCTTAACTCTTTGGTTTCCTTGTATATTTAAGTTGAACAGATATACAAATCCTGCTTGAAAACTGACAAACTCTTGTTCAATACATTTCAGTTTTTATTTATATAGCGCCAAATCATGAAACATGTCATCAGGGGTGGATTGGGACAAAAAATTGGCCCTGGCATTTTGGATTAGACTGGCCCACCACATTTTTTTTGTGTACTGAATGTGTATACCAACTGTGCAATACCAACTGTGCAATACCTTGAAGTCAGGATAATGGAAATTAGTGAGTGGACACTTAAAATACTTCCAAAATCTTAATTTATTAACACTGTAAAATGTAAACTCCACCACAGCACAGCAATTATTCTTAGATCAGAGAGAGAGAGAGAGAAAGAGAGGTGTCACGGTCAATCACACATATTATCACGTTACATCATTATAAGAAGTTATTGTAAGTTGCTCATCAGATCTATTCAGTCTTCCAGATACTGTAGGGTAACATTGGACTAATGTGCACTCACTGTGTAAAAGAGGATGCCAATGACAAAATGAACCAGAGAAATGCCTCACTTGTCATCATGGAAAGAAAGAAAATATATAATAACATAATATAAATTTTGATTTACTCAGTCATTTGTAATAAGTATTTTATTTATCTAATTTCCTAATTTTTGATCATATTTTCTTTAAAATCGCAGACTTTTCGCTATTTTTCATGTAAATCCTTGGTGGCGCTTCATAGCGAAGCCGGTGAGGCCGCAGCGAGCTTGGCCTACCCTGGGATTGCGCAATCCCATGGTAACTGCGCTGACTTCCATTCTGTGAATGCATCTTCCTGTCTCTAGATCATAAATTCAATTGTTCAAACAGTTATGAACTGATTTTCCACAATTTAATATATGTGGATTACGAATTGTGTTTTGGTCATCAAACTGTGTGCAGATAACATGTTTTCGTGGTGCTGGCCGATCATAAACAGCAAAGAACTGGTTGTAGGTGAGGCCAGCAGTTCCTTGGCCACTAGGCAGGGGGCGCTCAAGGGGCACCGCTCGTGATCCCCAAATAGTAGAGTCAAAACAAGTTATTGATGTTTTATTAGCGAGTTTTGCTAAACAAGTAAAGCACTAAAAAGACTCTAAACATACAGCTGGAACAGGACTGATCAGGGAAGGCTTTCCTCCCTGGCAGTGAGCTCCACTGAGACTGAGAGACTTTTAAAACTGAAGAAGATAAAGAGAACTTTTACCGGAAAATGATGATATTTTTGTTCAGAAAGAGCGCCACAGGGACTTAAATTATAAGTAGAGGTAAGACAGCGATACTTATTCATGTTTTGTTTCTGTAATGAAATGTGCTTAATGTGGGTTATAGTTTTAGAATGTGTTACAAATGCAGAAATCCATCATAACTCATAAACTGTTACCAATCAAATGACAATTTTTTTCATCAAAGAACCAATATTTTTCCATGTATCTTGGTGAATTTATTTGGCTCAATCAGTCTCCTTCAGCACTTTGCAACGAGTCTACTCTGTAGAGTGTATATATTTGTAAATCTGACTCTGATGACGTCAGTGCCTCACCAGCTATGAACTCTACCGCACGTCACTGACTACAACCACAACCACCATATTTTACACCAGACACCGGAGCAGATGAAGGGCCTGCTGTTGGGAACATGTCAGTCAGTTTGACACATTTCGCAGCATCCGTTTGAAGAACTCGTTTCTTTTTTTCGTGCAGTTTCTCTGCGCCTCCCTTGCGTTTCTTATCCATTACTACTGTGAACACCGCTGCACAAAGTTCCACATGGAGCGTGAAGGTGTTTTTCTACTTTATGATTGGCCTAGCCCTTTAGACTGTCAGGGATGATAACCAATGGGCTGCAGTAGCCTGTGGTAAGGGCCGGATGATCGGAACAGACTCTTGCGCTGCTGATATTTTTCTTCATGCATTATGCAAATATAACGAGGCAGATATATAAAATAATAATAATATTAATAATAATAATACATATTATTAATATACATGTCGGGTCTGCCGGCCTGCATGTCATCTAAAGGCAGTTTACAATGTCAAAATCAATCAGATTATACATATTAAGTCAGATTATCCAGATTGGTAAAAGAAATTCCTATATAAGGGAACCAGTTGATTTCATCAAAGTCGTAACAAGCAGCATTGACTCCTGAAGAAGCGTAGAGCCACAGGGAGAGTCGTTTGCATTGTACATGGCTTTGCAGCAATCCCTCATACTGATCAAGCATGAAGTGACAGCAGAAGGAAAAACTCCCCATTAACAGGAAGGAAAAACCTCCAGCCGAACCGGGCTCAGTATGAACGGTAATCTGCCTTGACCGACTGGGGGTTACAAAAGAGAGAGAAGAGACACAACAAGACAGACAAAAAAGCACAGAAGCACACATTGATCCAGTAATGTGTTTTACATTAGATGGTAATAGCAGGTGATCTGTCTTCCCTGAATGATGTCACAGCTAACAGAACGCCAGACCAGGTGTACCTACTATGAAGAAAAAATAGAAAAAACAAAAAGGTAAAAGCTGAAATGACAACAGTCATGCAAAATTGAAGAACAATAGACCCTGATGTCCTCCAGCAGCCTAAGCCTATAGCAGCATAACTATAGAGGTAGCTCAGCGTAACATGAACCACTCTAACTATAATCTTTGTCAAAAAGGAAAGTCCCAAGAGCCAGCTTCTAGTGGAGGAGTTCAAGTATCTTGGGGTCTTGTTCACGAATGAGGGGAAGATGGAGCGGGAGATCGACAGGCGGATTGGTGCGACGTCTGCTGTGAAGCGTGCGCTGTACCGATCCGTTGTGGTGAAGAGAGAGCTGAGCCAAAAGGCCAAGCTCTCGATTTACCGGTCGATCTACATTCCTACCCTCATCTATGGTCACGAGCTTTGGGTCGTGACCGAAAGAACGAAATCCCGGATACAAGCGGCCAAAATGAGTTTTCTCCATAGTGTGTCTGGGCTCTCCCTTAGAGATAGGGTGAGGAGCTCAGTCATCCGGGGAGGACTCAGAGTAGAGCCGCTGCTCCTCCACATTGAGAGGAGCCAGTTGAGGTGGATCGGGCATCTGGTTAGGATGCCTCCTGGACGCCTCCCTGATGAGGTGTTCTGGGCACGTCCCACCGGGAGGAGACCCAGAGGAAGACCCAGGACACGCTGGAGAGACTATGCTGGCCTGGGAACGCTTTGGGATTCCCCCAGAGGAAGTGGCCCAAGTGGCTGGGGAGAGGAAGGTCTGGGGCTCCCTCTTGAAGCTGCCCCTGCGACCTGACCCCGGATAAGTGGAAGACGATGGATGGATGGAAAAAGGAAAGTTTTAGGATTAGTCTTAAAAGTAGACAGGGTGTCTGCGTCACGGACCAAAACTGGGAGTTTGTTCCACTGGAGAGGAGCCTGATAACTAAAGGATCTGCCTACCATTCTGGTTTTACAGACTTTAGGAACCACTAGCAGACCTGCTTTCTGAGAGTGAAGTGGTCTGTTAGAAATTACTAAAGTTTGTACACAACATACACATGTGGAATATTGCTAACGTGTTACTTTAGCAATTTTCCAATTGCCAAAGTGTTACTTTTACATTATTACTTTTGGGTGTGTATCCACCAATTTAACTGTCAAACTTTCATAAAAGCTGTCTTAATGCAAGAAACGAAACCCTTAAACACATGAAATAATTAACTTTAAATAACTAAAAAGGTTTTGTTAACTTTTCACATGAAGCTGGATTAACAGCTAGTAAGATACCTTTGATTAAGTTGGTATACTAATGTTTAAACCAGGGGTGTCAAACGTACGGCCTGCGGGCCGGATCTGGCCCGCCGAACGATTTAGTCCGGCCCGGTGGCCAAATGCATTTTTATTATTCAACGGCTGTGTCTCCTCGGTGCATCGACCGATCTGCACCACATTTTTTGTGAGTCGTGGGGGAGCGCTGCCCAACGCATACGTGTGTATTGCATGGTAGACGGGTGAGGAAAATGCATGACAGCTTCTGCGGTGGCTGGCGGCGGGAGGTGCGCGTACCCTAGCGGTGGCCCTTAGGCCAGAGCGGCGCTTGGCTGCGAGGGCCGATCATCACCGCTTGCGGTTTTAATTCTTATTATTCTGCCCCCCTAAAGAGGGGCCTTTTTGGGGGCTTTATCATACTCAAAAACTCACCAAACTTTGCAGATGCATGGTGACTAATTAAAAATTTTGTATTTTAAGGTCGTCACAAAAATCAAAAGAAAAATGCCTCAACGGCGCCACCTAGCAATTTTCAAAGGACCCTTTGCTATTCACTTACTTCATCGTAGAGACATGAGATTTGGTACAGTGGTAGAGCTCACCAAGACACTCAGAATTTACAATTAATGTCATAGTGCAAATATCACAGGAAGTCGGCCATTTTAGATTGAAGGTCTGATTTTGACCCCATTTTTGACGTGTACAGCATTGGTATTTGATCGAACTCCTCCTAGAGATTTTGAGCGAGCGGCTTGAAACTCGGTCAGTCTGATCATAAGGCATGGCCAATTAAAAGTTATCAAAACGGTGAGTTTTTGAGCTTGTTGAAGGGGCATTAGCAGGGGTCAAAGTTCACCTACTCGCCACAAAAAATAAAACTGTTATATCTCCTACACAGAAACACACAGAGGCACCAAACTTTTTGTGATTGATCATCATCGGGTCTTCTTTAATATCCAATGGTCAAATGATGACATCACTTAGGCCACGCCCCCTGACAACAGGAAGTGTCATGTTTTGCTGTAAACGGTCGCTATGTTACCCCTCTGAGCTAATCAACATGAAACTGTGTCCAGAGACAGAAGACATGTTGTTGTGTTGTGGATTCCAGGCCCAAGTGGATTCGATGGAGCAGGAGAGCGTGGCGGCGTGGTGAAGTCACCTCAAACGCCGCTGCCATACGTTTGGCTCTGAATTCCACATTTTTGGGCCGAGCTGCTTAAAACTCACTTGGATGCATCCTTATCCACCCCCCAACAGGAATCCATAACAAACTTTGGTGGGCGTGACCTAATGCCTCAACGGCGCCACCTAGCAATTTTCAAAGGACCCTTTGCTATTCACTTACTTCATCGTAGAGACATGAGATTTGGTACAGTGGTAGAGCTCACCAAGACGCTCAGAATTTACAATTAATGTCATAGTGTAAATATCACAGGAAGTCGGCCAATTTAGATTGAAGGTCTGATTTTGACCCCATTTTTGACGTTTACAGCATTGGTATTTGATCAAACTCCTCCTAGAGATTTTTAGCGAGCGGCTTGAAACTCGGGCAGTCTGATCATAAGGCATGGCCAATTAAATGTTATCAAAACGGTGAGTTTTTGAGCATGCTGAAGGGGCGTGAGCAGGGGTCAAAGTTCACCTACTCGCTATGAAACACAAAACTGTTATATTTCATACACAAAAACTCACAGAGCCACCAAACTTTCAGTAGTTGATCACCACTAGGTCTCCTACAATATCCAATGGTCAAATGATGACATTGCTTAGGCCACGCCCCCTGACAACAGGAAGTGTCATGTTTTATTGTTAACAGTCGCTATGTTACCCCTCTGAGCTAATCAACATGAAACTGTGTCCACAGACAGAAGACATGTTGCTGTGTTGTGGATTCCAGGCCCAACTGGATTCCATGTAGCAGTGCGGCGTGGTGGCGTGGCGAAGTCACCTGAAACGCCGCTGCCATATGTCCAGACTTCCATAGGATATTGAAAAATTTAATAAAAAGTAACTTAAAATTACCTTAAAAGGATAACATTTTTAAAAGTCAAAAGGCTTATTTAATGCTTTCAGAACATTTCTTCTATTCGGCTACAAAATCAACCAAAACAGGATGATCTTTTAAGCTATAAGACCATTTTTAAGATGTCAATACATAGATTTTAAGCTGGTGGGTCACCACTGCCTCCGGTGGCCAAATGCATCGCTGCATCAACTGATCTGCACCAGTTTAATCTCGTCATGGCAAATTTATTTTTTCTCTTCATGTGTGGCCCTAATACTCTATCGTAAGAACACCGCTGTCGTTACCGTGGGTCCTGGGGGGAAAAAAAAGAAAACGCTGCTCCTGGGGCAAATTTTTGATTATGCTCACGCATAGATGTGTAATTGCAATTCAGACAGGCACAGACTGCACCGTGCAGTTCATTTTAAAGAGGCAGTTTTGGCGCATATTCCGATAGAAATGGGCTGCGGGGAGCCTAAGTGTGTTGTCGTGGGCGTGTTTACCCGCTGCAGGTAACCGCTGTGAAACAATCAGAAAGATTTCCCTGATTAATAACATCTTTATGGAGCGCTAGACTTATTGTTACTATGTGCTGCTTTACCAGTTCTCTCTCTCTCGCTCGCTTGCTCGTCATCGGACAAAAATCAAACTGCTTCGTGTTTGTATTTGAAATTGTGCGTCAGACTCAGATTTAGAAGTGTTGTTACGACGTTTGAGCTGTAACTGCAACCGTTATATATATCTTGTAACTTTACTGAATTTGCAGCTTAAGAAGATTGGGTTTGACAGACAACACCAACTGTCCCCTCAATCCAGTGCACACAATACCACAACAGACCTCATCACGCTCTACAGTACATCAAGAAAACTAAATCAACTAAAACAAGTTCACGAGTGCACTTGAAATGAAGTTAATCCATATTTGTGTGTCAGGGTGTCTAAGCACTCTCCAGAATTTGACATCTCAGCAGAACCTGTAATAATTATAGAAAGTATCGTTATAGTTGTTCTGCCTTTTGTTAAGACAGCAAGGAATTCATGTCGTGAATACATTACATAAATAAGATATTAATTAATTCTTAGTCAGAGGAAATCCATGGTAAAAACAGTTAGAAACGTTTTGGGTTCATATTTAATCAGAGTGAGACATCACAACTTTGTTAGATCTCTATGTGAATTACGTGAGATAGTGAGTGCTCTCACCTTAAAAAAAGATCTTTGACGTATTTTGCTCCGGTTAAAATCTGCTTTTCAGCTATGAAGCTAGGGAAACTGCTAATGTTGAAGTTGAATTTGTTCTACACGCTTCTGCCTTGGAAAAATATTTGTCTTTTTACAAAAACAATGTTTAAAGCCAGATTTGGGAACAAAGGTTATTCAGACAACGCAAGAAAAGGAAGCTTTGTGTGGGGAACTTTTGTCCTAGCTGTCTAGCTGCATATGGCCCCAGGACAGCACAATAGTTTTCTTGAAGTATAATTTTGGAGAAGTAGAAACAAGTATTCATTTCAAAAGGTAGGTAAAAAAGGAAAAAAGTTTTTACAAAATCTTAAAATGTTGGATAGTCGTTATTTCAATCTTGCTGTGAAAATTGGTGAAATATTATCATTTTTAATGCTTAGATATAAAATTGCAAGGCAATTACTAAAATTGCCTTTTGTTGAAAATGTTTTTTGGCATGCCATACTTTATATTTATAGGTAGCCTAGATGTGCATAATAAAAGAGTGGAACTAAAAGCTGGTCTAAAATTTTTATGGAGCTTTAACTTGCTAAGAGTAATAACGTTAGATGATTATATCTTTAAAATGAGATAACTGTCTCATAAAATGTGATAGTTTACTTGGTCTAAAGAGATGATTCAATTCAATGTTATTTATATAGCGCCAATTCATGAAATATGTCATCTCAAGGCACTTTACAAAGTCAAAATCAATCAGATTATACAGATTGGGTCAGATTATACACATTGGTCAAAAAAATTCCTATATAAGGGAACCAGTTCATTGCATCAAAGTCTTGACAAGTAGCATTCTCTCTTGAAGAAGCGTAGAGCCACAGAGAGAGTCGTCTGCATTGTCCATGGCTTTGCAGCAATCCTACCTACTGAGCAAGCATGAAGCGACAGCGGGAAAAAAAACTCCCCATTAACGGGAAGGAAAAACCTCCAGCAGAACCGGGCTCAGTATGAACGGTCATCTGCCTCGACAGACTGGGGGTTACAGAAGACAGAGCAGAGACACAACAAGAGAGACAAACAAGCACAGAAGTTCTACATTAGATGGTAATAGCGGGTGATCTGTCTTCCCTGGATGATGCCACAGCTAACAAAACGCCAGACCAGGTGTACCTACTATGAAGAAAAAAGAAAAATCAAAAAGTTAAAAGCTGAAATGACAACAGTCATTCAAAATTGAAGAACAATAGACCCTGATGTCCTGCAGTAGCCTAAACGTATAGCAGCATAACTATAGAGGTAGCTTAGGGTAAATTGAGCCACTCTAACTATAAGCTTTTTAAAAAAGGAAAGTCCAAAGAGCCAGCTTCTAGTGGAGAAGTTCAAGTATCTTGGGGTCTTGTTCACGAATGAGGGGAAGATGGAGCGGGAGATCGACAGGCGGAGTGGTGCGGCGTCTGCTGTGAAGCAGGCGCTGTACCGGTCCGTTGTGGTGAAGAGAGAGCTGAGCCAAAAGGCGAAGCTCTCCATTTCCCGGTCGATCTACGTTCCTACCCTCATCTATGGTCACGAGCTTTGGGTCGTGACCGAAAGAACGAGATCCCGGATACAAGCGGCCGAAATGAGTTTTCTCCATATTGTGTGTGAGCTCTCCCTTAGAGATAAGGTGAGGAGCTCAGTCATCCGGGGAGGAATCAGAGTAGAGCCACTGCTTCTTCACGTCGAGAGGAGCCAGTTGAGGTGGCTTGTGCATCTGGTTAGGATGCCTCCTGGACGCCTCCCTGGTGAGGTGTTCTGGGCACGTCCCACCGGGAGGAGGCCCAGGGGAAGACCTGGGACACGCTGGAGAGACTATGTTTTCTCTGCTGGCCTGGGAACACCTTGGGATTCCCCTGGAGGAGGTGGCCCAAGTGGCTGGGGAGAGGGACGTCTGGGCCTCCTTTATAAAGCTGCTACCCCCGCGATATTGCTAAAGTGTTCCTTTAGCAATAGTCCAATTGCTAAAGTGTTACTTTTACATTACTTTTGGGTGTGTATCCACCAATTTAGATGTTAAACTTTCATAAAAGCTGTCTTAATGCAAGTAACAAAACCCTTAAACACATGAAATAGCAAGTAACTTTAAAAAACTAAAATGGTTTTTTTTAACTTTTCACATTAAGATGGATTAACAGCTAGTAAGATACCTTTGATTGAATTGGTATACTAATGTTTAAACCAGGGGTGTCAAAGCTACGGCCCGCGGGCCGAATTCAGCCCGCCGAACGATTTAGTCCGGTCCGGTGGCCAAATGCATTATCATTATTCAACAGCTGTATCTCCTCGCGGCATCGAGCGATCTGCACCAGATTTTTTGTGAGTCATGGGGGAGCGCTGCCGAACACGTTCGTGTGAGTCGCCCAGTGGACGGGCGGGCAAAATGCGTGACAGCATCTGCGGTGGCGGGCGGCTGGCGGTGCACAAATCCCAGCGGTGGCCAATAGGCCAGAGCGGCGCTTTGCTGCGAGGGCCGATCATCACCGCTTGCGGTTTTAATTCTCTTTATCTCTGAATCGGTCAGTCCTCACTCAAATGTCTGCAGCTGGTTCAAATGCTGCTGCACACCTTTTAATGCAAAAACATAAAATAAAGCATATTACCCGATCCTGGCCTCCCTTCACTGGTTGCCTGTTTATCTTAGAGTTCAGTTTAAAGAACTTCTGATTGTTTTTAAGGATTTGAACAGCTTACTATTATTATTGTTGTTGTTTTAAACTGTTGAGTCTTTAGCCAAGTCATTTTATTAGATGTTATTTTGTTTTACCTCCTGATAAAGTGCTCTTTAAATAATGATGACAATGATGATGATTATGATCACAAGAAACTTTTGCATCATCACCCAGAAGCTGGAAAGAAAAGAGACAAAAAGATTTTTTTAACCTCACTTAGTAACTCAAGGAATTATTTTAAACTAAATATTTTAGGCAAAAATATTAAACTGTTTATTGATTGTTTTTTTTTTTCCTTCAATCCCACCATTATGTTTAGTAATTTCTGCCAAAAGCTGCAGCATTTTCATTTAATCCATCTGAATGTAGTATTTGCAAGCCCTACTCTGATTGGATGGAAAGAAACCTGTCTGTGATTGGCTGGTGAGGTGGACAGTTTTTGAAGTCGCCAGTGCACACAGTCGAGCGACCGGAGAAACCACAGACATTATATATTGTGTCCATGGGAAAAATAGCCGAGCGAGCGCGCAGCTGGTATTGACCGTGGAAGTAGCAGGTCACGGCAAATAAAACCGAGCGCGAGCGAGCATAGTGGATTGAGAAGAGTTTATCAGAGTTGAGCGCACGCGTGATGTTTAAACGCTGAATACCTGTCTCACTGCGCGCTCAAACAAAAGACACAAATATCGCTCCAGAAGTGGGTATACGCAATGCTGACTGGAAAATAAACGGGTATACGCCGCATACCCGCGTACACCCTGGACTACACTGTCCGACTTCATGTGAGACCGTGAAGCATCGACACTCTGTAGAGCTTATTATTATTTTTTTTAAAACACGGCAAAATCCTTCCTCATCCTTACCGTTGACAGACTGCAGCCATGTCCCGAATTCCTCGTTTTCCATCCACTTTTGTTGAAATTTGCATTTTCCCAAATCTTTCTCCGCCTCGAGCTTCTTTTCCGAACATAACGGCTTTACGATCAACCGGAAGCAGTTCCGCGCACAACGCGGAATCAGTTATATCTGATAATATATCTGACGAAACTGTTTTTATGGCCGTATTTTTTTAGAAAAAATAAATAATGCCACCAATGATCACATTTAATGACTTTTAATGCTAATTAAGGCCTTAATTTTAAAAAATGTCATTTAATGACTTTTAATGACTTTTAATGCCCCGCGGAAACCCTGTGTAAATTAACTATACGTTATTGAGTATTCAAACAAAACGTTTGCAGTATTGACAGCCCAGTACAGCTGGACTGATGTTATTTCTTCAGCTGCATTAAGCTTTGACAGTTCTAATCATTTGTAATAAACTGTATGAGAATAGATTGATCGGATTTGTGAGGGACACGGCTATCAGCACAGTTACAATAAGATGTAGGTTAAAATCAAAAATTGTGACATTTTTATGAAGGCTTTTAATGTTGCTGAACGTCTCGTATCAACAGATTAGCTCTAAGCTTTAGCTTTAGCTGGTCCTACAAATTCCGGTGGCTCCGTTACCGTCACGTATTTTAATAGATGTTCAGTTAAAAAAATAAAAACAAACTACTTACATTTAAAGCTGTACTCAGCACTACTGCCAGCGCTGCTGCTTTCCATTACAAAATCCGCCTTCTTTCTTCTTCTTCAACTACTAAAAAAAAGCGAGCAAAGCACCTCGGGAAATCTTGTGCCAGGCGAGGCCACTAAGGATGGTAGCGGTGCATCCTCAGAATTCGGAGAAAAGGAGGACGCATTCGAAGGCTGCATTTTAAGGATCCTCAGAATTTTTGCCAAATGGGACAGCCTCCGCACATCGTTGTGACGTCACCGGCCTTAAAATGCGTCCTTCGAAGGACGCAACCGCCGAATTGAGACACAGCTAATGTCTGTGGCTGCTACTGCATGGGCTGCCTTCAGGGACAGTCGGAAATTACAGTTTTCCTGGCAAATCTTTGCTTATCTCATAAGTATTATATTTTAAAATTACCATTTCCAGTGGGGTGGCAGTAGGGGTGGCAAGGGCTCTGTTGGGGGTGGCAAATGCCACGCCTGCCACCGCTCTGGCTCCGCAACTGGCTACATTCAATGTAAAGCTTATGTATATAAGTGTGTGTGTGTAAAAAATCCATATATAATCAAATACTGCCATCTACTGGAAATTTTAAATCCCTACATGGGCACATTTTGGAAATGTTATTCTCTTTAAGTTCATAAATAAATTCTTTAAAAATCAACAGTTTGCTCTAAAATTCTTCCAATATTATATATATATATATATATATATATATATATATATAAGCTATATACACAGACACCGATCTACAGACAACAGCAATTATCAACAAAAAAATATCAAGAAAAAACCTAATCACACTCAGCACGGGCTTCCCCCCCCCTCCCCACAAATCATGTCTATCCAGTAATTTAGGACCATTTTGTTTGTTTTTGGTGTTTAATGTACTTCTCTCTGCTTCCATCCCTGCTACCCATTAGCACATATTGTGTTTATGCCGGAAAAACTGTAACTGTAAAGCATGAGGATTATCTATCATAAAATCTTACTTATGGAAGGTAATTCCCCAGGATCTGGTTCCTGGTGTCCTCTTATATGCGCACCCATAAGCGGAGTAAAAGTCTGGCTTCCTGGGACGTAGCTCTGGAAGTTTGCTTACTTTCAATACAAAATCGAAATTATTTATTAAAGTTAGACAATCATTTAATTCAATCAATTGGTCCCATGTAGCCCCTAAAGGGGTGACGTTTTCAGTCAGTTGATTTATCTGGAAATCGGGTGAGAATTCATTCTACATTTTTCCTGAATTGACTTGTATTCTCTCTGAACGCAGCTTGGTCTGACCTAAGATGGCCGCTGTGACGTCACTTCCTGTGATGTGCCCAAATATGGGCAAAATGGCCGCCCTGTTCACAGCTCTGGAGTCAGAGCTCTGGATGGTGAGAGCTGTGAACAGATCATAAAATTCATAAATTCGTTAATAATCAACGGTTTGCTATAAAATTCTGAAAATATTCATGGATACCTGATTCAATAGGTTCTATTCAGGCTGTGTCCTGAACCCCCTGCTGTTCACCCTGATGACACACGACTGTGTCCCCAGGTTCACCACCAATCACATTGTGAAGTTTGCAGACGACACGACGGTGGTGGGCCTGATTAGAGACGACAACGACCAGGACTGATCCTGAACATGGTGAAAACGAAGGAGATCATCGTGGACTACAGGAAGAAATTGCCTCGCCATGCTCCACTTCTCATTAACAGCTCAGCTGTGGAGGTGGTTAGCAGCACCAAGTTCCTGGGGGTGCACATCACGGTCAACCTCACCTGGTCTGTGAACACCACGTCACTGGTGAAGAGGGCACAGAAGCACTTGTACTTCCTGCAGAGGATGAGGAGAGCCCACCTGTCCCTGCACATTCTCACAACCTTCTACAGAAGTACCATAGAGAGCATTCTGACCAGCTGTCTCTCTGTGTGGTGTGGAGGCGGCAGCACCTCCGACTGGTGGAAAATGAGGAAAGTGGTGGGGAAAGCAGAAGGGATCATAGGGGCTCCTCTTCCCTCCATTAAGGACATTTCATCCCAGCGCTGCATGTCCCCAGCCCATAGCATCAACAGAGACCCTCAAACCACCACCATGAACTGTTCCCCATATATATATATATATATATATATATATATATATAAAATGAATGTTCTTCATTTACAGGTTCAGAGCCTTGGCGTCATCCTGGACAGCCTCCCATCCTCTCCTTCACTTTCCACATCATCACCTGGTTAACGTTCATCTCGGCAGCATCAAGTTCTTCCTTCACACTGTTGCCAAACTGTTTCACAGTCCACTTACCTCTTGACTTGACAATTTCAGCTCCCTTCCCTCCCTGTCCTCCTAAAAACCTCCATAAACTGCAGCTAGTACAAAGACAGCAGCTTCATCATTACATCATCTACTTCACTCCTGTACATTAGCTCCACTGGCTCCCTGTCACATTCAATATAAACCAATCCTATGATCATACAAGGCCAACCACAAGCATGGACAATGCAGGACACATAACCAACACTATGATGACGTCATATACTGTATTTTGATTTAACACAGATCGCAGATTACAATAATCAGTCTGTTTTTCCTATCATTGCGCAGCAATTAATTATCACAAATCATGAGTTTATAAAAAAGGCATTATTCAACTTTTTTGAAGTCTAATAAAATGGTTATATTTTAGCCCTGTGACTGGCAACCTGTCCAGGATGTAATCTGTGTCCCTGACTAGGAAGAGCCACCTGCCCTCCCTCCCCACCCCCATACCCTGTTTCCCCATCAGATAGGGCTTGACGTCACACCTGTACCGAAAACCGGGTATAGAAAATCCATGGATGGGATGTTAAATTTTTGAAGTTCAATAAAATTGCTCAAAGTTTATCAGAAAAAAACATTACTTGCTTTTTAAGATGAACACTTTAATTAGAAAAATTTTATTAACCTTTGCATAAAGTTATATATTGCTGTAGGTAATCTTGGCTGCTGTAGCTTGTCTTTCTGGCAGGTGATTTTGGGTTGAATAAAATTAGTCCATAGAACCACAGGAAGCTTTCTCAGCTGGTTCTAGTGCGACTTGGTTCTACAGTGTCGTTTCACTTCACCCTCTACACTGTTAAAAAAAAGAACTTCATAAAAGCTTTCTGACAATCGCCTTTCTCTGGCCTCACCCAGTTATAACCCGTTCTCCAGTCCATATTATAGCTGCAGTTTATTTTTTTTATTTGACGTAGTTTCCTTAATAATTTGCATGCATCAAAATCCTTGTGATTTTATTTAACGATGGTCCTGGTGAGCAGCTGCTCCTGAGGTGGAGCTTCTGCTTATTGACTGACAGCCGATGCAGCTCTGCCTTCTTTGTTACAGAAAAGCTCAGGTGGAATTTTTTCACTTTTTCTGAATCAGACCCATTAAAATGCGGGACACTGTTTCACATTCCGACCATTGTTAAAAAAAAAAGAAAAGAAAAAGTGCATCATGCTAAATTAGCCTGAGCTAATAGCAAATCATGAGGATATCCCTGTTTGGTTTATCAGCTAAGTTACTGGCAGTGAGGGAATACACGCTGACAGGTGACGTGGCCACAGGTGGAAATAATTCATTAATTAACTGCAGGAGCAGCGACAGATACACTTACCGATTAAGCTGTTGTCAGTTGTTCATTACTTACAATTGAGAATAATAAAGGACTGATAATACTTTCCTGTGGAGTTCCATTATCAATTTTATATTTATCAGATTTTGTTACTCCCATCTGTACCTGTATAACTATTAAACAAAAAATCTTCAATCCAATTATAAGCCCTTCCTGTTATGCCCATTTTATATAATTTTATAAGCAACCCATCCTTCCATACCATGTCATATGCTTTCTCATTATCAAAAAATATTGCTACTACTACTTCCCTATTAATCTGAGCTTTTCTAATATCTGATTCCAAACACACAACTGGATCCATTGTACTTCCTTTTCTGAATCCACTTTGACATGAAGACAACAGTCTTTTACTTTCTACATAATATGTAATCCTTTCTGTTATCATTCTTTCCATAATCTTTCCTAAACATGAAGTAAGTGCAATTGGTCTATAACTTAAAGGGTTTGTTGGATCTTTTCCTGGTTTAATAATTGGCACAATAATTGCTTCCTTCTAATTAGAAGGTAATCTTCCTTCTTTCCAAATCTTATTATATAAACCTAGAAGTTTTTCTTCAGCTTGTTTCCCTAAGTTTTTTTAACATAATATAGCATATCTGATCTTTTCCTGGTGCTGTTAATCCTGATCTAAATATCGCTCTCTTCATTTCTTGCATAGAAAAATAAACATCCATGACATTTCCTGGAGTTGTTTCACCTTCTAAAATAAAATCATTTATCCTTCTTGTCTGCTCTCTCCTAAATTTTCCTGTTTCTGTTAAATTATCTGAACTATGGATCTTTGCAAATGTTCTTGCCATTACTTCTAGTTTTTCTTCACTTGTTACTGCTGTTCCTTCTTCATGTTTTAGAACTGGATATGCTCTCTCTGGTCTATTTCCCTTCATTTTCTTAATCATTCCCCATACCTAAGCTATAGGGGTTGTTCTGCCTATTGAATCACAAAAATCTCTCCATTTTGTCTTCTTTGCCTTCTAAATAACTTTCCTTGCTTCTGCTTGATCTTTTTTATATTCAATAAAATTTTTTAAATTATGTGTTCTTTAGAAAACCCTAAAAGCTATCCTCCCTCTTCAAGTCTCTGCTCCACTTAGAAAAAACACGGGATGTGACGTCACTTCCTGTGATGTGCCCAAATATGGGCAAAATGGCCGCCCTGTTCACAGCTCTGCAGGCAGAGCTCTGGATGGTGAGAGCTGTGAACAGATCATAAAATTCATAAATTCGTTAATAATCAACGGTTTGCTCTAAAATTCTGAAAATATTAACGGAGTTCCAAGAGTTCTTTATCTAACCACAGGATATTTTTTATGGTCATTAAAAAAATGGATTCAGAGAAATAAAATATTAAACTTTATAGTCTTGTACCATTTATTTTCAAAGTCTTGTAAAATGGTCAAACTCGCCTGGATTTTTACCAAACTGAAATCCATGTTTATTCTGTATGTGCTTTAAAAATAGAGGCCATATTTTGGGGGGTTGAACAATATTTGTCGAAAATACATTTATTTCTCCATTTTACAAACTTTTAAAAATTCAGAGTGTGGCACTTAAAAAAAAACAACAATACATGCAGTGAGAGAATTGTTACACCTTATTCACGGAATAAATCCTGAAAATCTGGGATCAAAAAATTGATTTTAAAGCATTTTTTATTCTTTACTTTGTTGTATTTTTTATTCTCCAGGTTTTTTAACACTTTTGGAAATAGGCCCCGCCCACTTGTTTCAATCATTACCATATTTAATACCTGAGTTCAGGGGTATGACTGGAAGGGGATGAAGAAGGTTTTGTAAAAATCCGATCAGCCATTCTTGCGTAGTAGATTTCTTGACATCACAGCGCCCCCTAGTGATGGACGATCCTCAAACGCGGGTCACATGTGCAAAATCTTATTTGGACTATGTGTTATGAAGGGCATGTCAAAATCTGTTATGATTTTAGAATAATCAGCAATTACATTTAGAGCTAGCTAGCTAACAATCACTTATTTTAGCGTTACTTTTTGAAAAAGTCAAAATTCAAAAATCCGCCGCGTTAACTTTTTTTATTTGTTCATGACACGCTTATATATGAAGTTTTTGGGAAACGAAAGGTGTGCCAATTCCCTTTTTGATGCAGAATCATCCAATAAACAAAGTGACATCAAGTTTTTGAGTGTGGGACCAGTAGTTTAGTGGTTACAGGCCGAAACGCATTGTCCTTTGTTATAGCACCCCCTAGTTGTTGAGGGGTCTGAATTTCTGGGTTTGAGTAGCGGTGCACGTTCTGTACTTGGATACCTGATTCAATAGGTTCGTTACAAATCCGCGTGGGCCGCCCAACGTGTTTTAGCGGAGAATAATAATTACCCGTAATAATAATAATAATAAATAATTTAAAAACACACGAAAAACAATAGGGTTCTCTGCACTGCAGTGCAGACGAACGGCTATGCGTTGCATAGCCTGTTCTTTCTGCACCGCGGGCTTGGAACCCTAATAATGGAAAAACGCACGAAAAACAATAGGGTTCTCTGCTCACAGAGCAGACGAACGGCATAGCCGTTCACCTGCGCTGCGGGCTTGGAACCCTAAATAAGGGGTATAAATATAAAAAACAACACATGAACTCAACATCAAACTATATTTTCCATAAAAATCTGCCTATTAAAGTTGTGTCCTCAGTTTCTGTCAACTCCGTCAGATTTTTTCATAAAGCTCTTTAAATCAGGCAATTGCATGGTCAGCTATATCTCTGGAAACTACATACTGCACCTAGAGGATTTTACATCCATCCATTCATCCATCAGTCAATCAATCATATCATGTAAATAAAAATCTTATTCTATAGTCTTATTCAAGTAAATTTTTCTTTATTTCAATTTGTATTGTAGGACAAAATGGCTAAACAGAAATTGTCAGTTGAGGAGAAAAGAAGAAGAAATAGAGAGTACCAACGAAAGAGAAGAGAAAGATTAAACAGTGACCAAGAGAGCAAGCATGCAATGCAAGAGAAGGAAAGACAAAGGTGGAAGAAGAGAGTTAAAGACAGAAAAGTAATACAAATAGACGATATGGGAGACAGGGCAAAGAGGAATTGTAGAAAGTATTGGAGAGAGGCACAGAAAAGGTCCAGAGAGAAAAGATTCAATGAAGATGCAGTGCTGAAGGCACACACCCCACCAGATAGTCCGCAACATCAGGATATTCAAGAATACAACGCCAGACACAGCAGACAGACACTCAGACAGGAAAGGGAGAGAAATAAAACAAGAAAAAGGCATTCGAGAGAAATAAAAACTTTGAAAGAGAAGCTTAAGAAGGTAACAAAGCAAAGAAACAGAATGAGAAAGAAAATATATCGAATAAGAAGCGCTACAAATAAAACAATACTTGACTCCCCAGGCACAGAAACAAAGAAGATGCTATCAGGAAGCAGCATAAGGAATCCAAAAATCAAGAAAGCCCTTCTATTCCACAACATCCTCAGAAGAGAGCTGAAGAAAAACAAACAAACTCCTGGGCCACGGCGTCAGGAACCAGCACTAAGTGTGTCATCAGGCAAAATTCTCAAAAAGTATCGTCTCCTTCATCAAATCCACCAGTTTGGGATAACCTACAAGTTAACGAGAGGAAAGAAACAGACAAAGAAAAAGCCAACATTCCTAATGGGAATAACCGAGACTGTAAAGGATTTCTTCCTGAACTATGCACGTGTTACCACTGATAAGACTGACACCATCACTAGGAATAAGATAAAGCAGCAGAGAATGATCCTGGCAGACTCCATGATCAACCTCCACTCTGATTTCCTCATTAGGAACCCCACTGTGAAGCTGAGCTATTCTTCTTTCTGTGCTCTGAAACCATTCTATATTACAGCCCCAAAAGCATCTGATCGTAAGACATGTCTATGTCAAAAGCATGAAAATGCATACTTAATGCTTGAGGTCCTTAGAACGTCTGGAGTTGTGAAGTCAAACAAACTAGATGACAGTTTTCAATTAGTTTGTTGCTCTCCAGCAAGTGAGGCCTGCCTTCTTCGCACATGTTCACGATGTCTAAACAAAGAAACAGTTACAACCCAAGAGCAAGACAAAATCCATGTTCAGTGGAAGCAGTGGGAGAGAGTTCAAGAAGAAACAGTCAATGGAATCCACACTAAACTCGTCCAACACAGTGGCAGTCTTTCAGAGCTCATCATACTTTATGAGCAAATACTCAGAAATGAAACCACAACACACGTGTGTTTAGTGCAAAACCAGTCAAAAGCATACAGAAACTCAATTGAGACTTGTGAAGAAAGTACAGCAATTATTCATGTTGACTTTTCAGAATCCTGGAGATGCAAGTATCAATCTGAAGTACAGGCCTGCCATTTTGGACAAAATCTTCCACAGATAACGCTACATACCGGAATGTATTACATAAAGGGTGGAAGGGCAGGGTTTTGCACACTTTCAGAGTCAAAGAGACAGGATGCTGGAGCAATCTGGACACACATGGAACCAGTCCTAAAAGATATCAAAACGAGATATCCACAGGTCACCACCGTGCACTTTTGGTCTGATGGTCCAAGTAAACAGTATAAGAACAAGAAGAATTTTTTCCTTCTGTCTTGTATCCCCCCTACACTTGGGTTTGAAAGAGCAACATGGAACTTCTTCCCCACTTCCCATGGTAAGGGCGCACCAGACGGCTTTGGCGGAACAGTAAAAAGAACAGCTGACAACCTGGTCTTGAGAGGAAATGATGTGACAGATGGACACACATTCTTTGAAAAGGTCTCAAACAGTCTGAAGAGCATTCAGCTGTATCACATTGCAGAAGAAGACATGCAAAGATATGATAGACTTCTCATGCATCCTCTCAAACAGGTTCCCTCAACAAGACGAATACACCAGGTCATCCCACATGAGAACAGGATCCAGCACAGACAACTCTCCTGCTTTTGCAGCAAGATGTTGGTTTGCCAGTGCTTCAGCCCAGCTACCTTCTGTTTTCATGGCTACCCAGAGGAACAGCAGAGTCATACAAGGAAGCAAGGGAAGAAAAGGCCTTTGGCCCTGTTGTTTGAGGAAATGGAAAAAGAGATGGGAGGGGGGGGAGAGGATATGGAAATGGAAGATGTAACGGAGGAGGAGTTAGATGAGGAGCCTCTGAAAGGTCCTGAGGGTACTGTGACAGTAACAACTGTTAGCAGCCTTAATAATAGAGACTGGCTAGCAGTAGTATATGATGACCACTGGTGGCTAGCCAAGACCATTGCTGTGGATACTGAGCATCAAGATGTGAAAGTGGAGTTTCTGCATCCCCATGGTCCAACAGCAAAGTATCAGCCTAAGCTTCTCACAAAGGATGTCTGTTTCTGCCCAGTTGAAGACATCATAGTGAGACTAATGGGAAATGCATCACCAGTCAAATTAAGAAAACGAGAGATCTACAGCATAGCCCCTGATGTGATGGACTTTATAGAGAGGGAGCATGTCCGACGCCTGCTGCTCAAGGCAGAAGTGCAGATTAGACAAAAATGAAATCTTAAGTAACCTAATTGAACCTAATTCTAAGATACAGATTGTGTTGCAGTATTTTTGTCAAACGATGTCAATTTAAGATCACACCCAGTATAAAGTAGGCAGTGCAATCACACACACACACACACACACACACACACACACACACACACACACACACACACACACACACACACACCACTTTAAAATAAATGGTTTCTTACAAAGGTGGAAAGGAAGAGAAGAACAGGTGGATGAGAAGATGGAGAGAAGAAAGTGGTATAGGGGAGGCAGATGAAAACAGAGGGGAAGGAGGGTCCCTTGTTTTCCTTATTGTTTTTTTTGATAGTTGGAAACGGTGTAATTTATAATAGTTAGAAATGTTGTATGTGCAATATGTTTATTATAGTTTGCTTTACACTAAGTTAAATTCTCTATTAACAAGGAGTAGTTTTAGTGGTAGTGGTCAAAGAGCAAATCTGTTAATTAAATCAGCAATGCACACATTTTTTGTCAACACCGTCAGTTTTTCGTCAACACCGTCAGATCTTCGTCAACAGCGTTGGGTGTATATTTGTGTAAATTTTTTGGGAGAAAAAATATTCTTCCTTCAGTTTATGTTGTTTCTGCAATAAAGGACCACCTGATCTACATCCTCTTATGTTTTATTTATTTAAGGAACTTGTTTTTACAATATTGAAATTAAAATCAAAGTTTGAAAATGCAAATATTTAGAAATCTGAGTTTTCAATATAGTGTGAAATCACAATTTAAGTTTATACATTATGTTTTTTTTTACATATAGTAATTAAACAGTATTATAGTATACTTCAGAACTTTAGATTCTTGTATGATTGGAAGAATTAAAATTGTATACTTTTTAGTGTGTCTGACGGAGTTGACACAAATTCAGTTCTCAAGGGAAACATGTTTATTTGTTAAAAATGTGTTTTTATGTAGAACCTGTTCATTTACATAGTTAAATAACTAAGACCTTTCTCTGCAGAAACATATCACTCTAATTGATATAGTGTGTATTTTTTAAAATAGTTTTTTAAAACGTGTTTTGTCCTGACTCTCAAGAATTAGTGATATATATATATATATATATATATATATATATATATATATATATATATATATATATATATATATATATATATACAGTGGGGCAAAGAAGTATTTAGTCAGCCACCAATTGTGCAAGTTCTCCCACTTAAAAAGATGAGAGAGGCCTGTAATTTTCATCATTCATCATAGATATATCTCAACTATGAGAAACAAAAGGAGAAAAAAAATCCAGAAAATCACATTGTCTGATTTTTAAAGAATTTATTTGCAAAATATGGTGGAAATGATTTTTTTTCTCTTTTTGTCTCTCATAGTTGAGGTATATCTAAGATGAAAATTACAGGCCTCTCTCATCTTTTTAAGTGGGAGAACTTACACAATTGGTGGCTGACTAAATACTTTTTTGCCCCACTGTATATCTGTGACAGCTTCCTATACCCGTCCCGTCATGCACACGTTATGCCTTTTACTGAAAGGGGTGGTCAACAACACACAAATAGTGCAGTGAGCTTCCCTACTGGGGCATTAGTCACTCTGTGTACACAGCAGAGCGCTGAACAGACTGTGTCATTTACAAATTCTTATTACAGTGAGTTTTGACAACATCCTTTTTGTGACATGTGATCGTATAGTGGTTTTGATAATATATCTTTAAAATGAATTTAATACAATTTGGTCTTTCTTTTACAAATGAAATAAATTAGAAAAATAAATACAGAGAGCAGTAAAATTAATTATTAAATTACTTAACAGCATTCTCTGGTGGTACACAGAAAATAAAGCTAGCCATGTCATGCCGTCATAGAAACAACTAACAAACAAACTGACATAACTGACAAACTGACAAGTACAATAGACAAACTGCCGAACCTAACTGACAACAAAAATTACTGACATTTAATGTAACATAATTACCTGAAAGGGGTGGTCAACAACACACAAATAGTGCAGTGAGCTTCCCTACTGGGGCATTAGTCACTCTGTGTACACAGCAGAGCGCTGAACAGACTGTGTCATTTACAAATTCTTATTACAGTGAGTTTTGACAACATCCTTTTTGTGACATGTGATCGTATAGTGGTTTTGATAATATATCTTTAAAATGAATTTAATACAATTTGGTCTTTCTTTTACAAATGAAATAAATTAGAAAAATGAATACAGAGAGCAGTAAAATTAATTATTAAATTACTTAACAGCATTCTCTGGTGGTACACAGAAAATAAAGCTAGCCATGTCATGCCGTCATAGAAACAACTAACAAACAAACTGACATAACTGACAAACTGACAAGTACAATAGACAAACTGCCGAACCTAACTGACAACAAAAATTACTGAAATTTAATGTAACATAATTACCTGAAAGGGGTGGTCAACAACACACAAATAGTGCAGTGAGCTTCCCTACTGGTCCAATAGTACTGTACTGTACTGTAACAAAATTCTAAGTTAGCCTTTGAACATTACCACCAATACTACTGAGAAGAGAACCGGATTTGATAGCTTACCACAGCGGAGCACTGAACAGACTGTGTGGAATTTTCGGTTTCCCTTCGCATTTATAGGCAACCAGTAGGGGGCGCCAAAAAACACCCAACACAAGACAATTATGAAACATATTTTAGCAAGAATTTCATCTGTATATCCAATACTCGTTACACATATATATATATATATATATATATATATATATATATATATATATATATACACACACACACACACACACACACACACACACACAGACATATACTGTTACGTTCAATACTATTAATATTATTATTATGCAGAAATGTGTGTGTGCACACATTTCTGCGCTGTGAATGTAATGTTTAGATATACATGTACACTTGAGTGTGTATTTTGCAAATTTATGTAATTTTTCTAGTGTAGAAACTGAAGCTCTGTGGAGTGCTTAAATTGGTTCATTAATTTAGCTCTATTGTAAATCTATGTCAGATTTAAAGGCTGGTGGCTTCACAGTGACGTGTACTACCAACGGCCAATCAGCAATCCAGTGAATAATTAGAGATCAGTGGGGCTGGGTCCTCGGAAGGCAACATGGCAGTAGGCCATGTATGTATTTCCGGTTGGTACAGACTGACCGAACCGGCAGCGCCCTCTGCTGTACGGTCAAGGGTACTACCCATAAGTCACGGCTCATTTATACCGCTGTGACATTTGGCTCAAAAGTGTAAATGAAGGTGTAACTTGTAAAGTTGAATTTGTGACTTACAGCGGCAGATTTGTGCAGTTGTAATCATTGATTTGTATTTGTGTTAAGGAAAAACATATAAAAAAATTGTGAAGATTTTAATAGACGTGTTTGAATTTGTTTTGCACTTTTTGTTTTAGATCAACAGGAGCAAAACTGAATAGAAGACTTTTTTGATGTGCAACTTACAGAACACAATTTGTGTACTTGTACTCAAGAATTTGAAGAGGTGTAACTTTTTTTGTAATTGTTAAAGATAGAAAAAAAACTCTTCAATTACAAAGCTCCAAAGTTACAATGCATAGTTTTGCAACATAAGTTCTGGACCATTTAGAGCAAGACTGAGAATGTAAGAGGTTTCTGATGTGCAACTTGTAGAACACAATTTATGTACTTGTACTTAAAATTTTAACAGGTGTAAAAAAATTTTTTTTAATTCTACAATTACACAACTTATAATGTAACTCTCTCTGCAACTTCAAATTCACACTTACAATGCACAAATAGTTTTGATTCAAAATTACCTTCATACCCTTAAATCTAGCACATTACGGTAGGTGGCAGCAGAGTCACCAACTACTGTGTCAGCAATAGAAGAAGTAAAAGACCGCGTCATTGTTTTGGTTTGTTTACAGGAAAGCGGGGCCACAGATACTTTACAGGAAAGCGGGACCGTAGAACTGATAACTGGTTAAAGACCAACAACATTAACAGAGCTTTTATTGTGCATATAACAGGGTAAGTTCCAGGAAACAGCGCTGAGGAAAACTGCTGAATGCTCATCATAAACGCTGCTGAATTGTTTTCTATGTTGGCTAAATTTTATCTGAACTAGTTTTATCTTTGGGCAGAAGCATAGACTAAAATTGTAATAACAGATGAATGTCTCCGTTTAGCACTAAAGTCTGCGGGACTACCAAAACAAATAAAGAGAAAGAGCAGAAGATGTTCCTGCTACTACCGTAGTAACTACCACAGCAAGTAAAATTCAAAGTAAAAGAGACAGATTATTACAATAGTATTACATAAACAGTGAATTCATGAATTTGCCTGTTTGATAATCGGTTTAAAACACGGTATTGAGTGTGTATTAACAAGTAGGGCTGGACAATATAGAAAAAAGCATATAGATTACATAGAAACTATATTTCGATAATTATCAACAAATTCAAAACATAGATTTTAAGTGCAGCCCTGGCCATTATGCTGTGGCTTAGTGACCTCAACTAACTTTTTAACCAAATCTGCAAGTTTTTAAAAAAGAAAAAAGAATGCGTGCTCTCTGAACTCTGAAGGGGGCAGATCTTGGTGATGGGGTGTTTTTGGGTCTGCGTTTGTGATTGGTTGGGAAGATGTAATGACTGTAATATTAATTAACATGGCTAGAATGCAAAAGGAAGATTATATATTGTTATTGGAATATCGTCCAGCCCTATTAACAATGTTGTAATTCTAATCATTTATATGAAATTGATAAGGGAATCCTTTCAGCACTCCAGCCATCCTCTCTAAATTAAGTAGTAATAACAACATTACCTAGACCAAGACCGTCACATTTGTGTAGAAATGAAACCTTGGTTCTCTGGTTGGGGTCGTTTATCCACATTCATGGAAGCTGGCAAAATGGACAGTCTGTCCTATTCATCCATTTTTTTCTCTATATTGCAGAGAATATGAAAGAGATAAATCTCACTAACGCTTAGACACGGAGACATTGGTAGTATATGTATGTGTTACAAACAGTGTTGGGTACGTTACTTGAAAAAAGTAAGTTAGTTAGTAGACTGCATTATTAAAGTACTATTAACTATGCACTTACTTTTTATGATCTAAAATGTCAATCTGCATAACATATTATTGGACGATTTGATAATAATGAGTTCAATTATCAATATAAAAGGCATAATAATTTATTAAACTAAATATCTAAAAAAGATTGTACAGTTATCTATAATGATTTTAGTGTGTTTGGTGAGACAAGTGACTCAAGAGTAAAGACATCTATCAATTACAATATTCACAATGCAAATCCTGAGTTAAACAAAACATTCGAGAAAATAATATTTTAAAGAATGATTTGCTCAGTAAAAATCTATATCTTTAGGACACTTTATCAGTGAGAATGCTATACAGCATTCTCACTTATTGTTTTCCTGTTTTTCTTTATTATTATCAGTGAGAATGCTATACAGCATTCTCACTTATTGTTTTCCTGTTTTTCTTTATTATTATTATTATTATTATTATTATTATTATTATTATTATTCCGTCGGCGTGTAACTACTCCCACATACTTCAACCGATTTCAACAATTTTGGTGTCAAAACGTTCAGCTCCTTCCCGACATTCCTGCTATATCTCATCATTATTCTAACTTTAATACTTTTTAAAATATTTGTACTTTTTGTGCGTACTTTTTTCCCATTGAAATGAATGCAAATCCCTTCAAATTCTTCAAATTTTTCATATTCCTTCAAATTCCTTCAAATTCTTTTAATCATTCTTATTGTTCAAATTGTTCAAATGGTTCAAATCTTTCAGATTTTTCAAATTTTTTCATATTTTTCAAATTTTTTCAAATTTTTCAAATACTTCAAATACTTCAAATTCTTCAAATTTTTCAAATTCTTCAAATTTTTCAAATTCCTTCTAATTCTTCTGATACAACTGATATTAATACTACAACTACAACAGATACTACTCTTACTACTACTACTACTACTACAACTGATACTACTACTACTGATACTACTACTACTACTACTGATACTACTACCACTACTACTACTACTAATGATACTACTGCTGCTACTGCTACTACTACTGATGCTACTGCTGATGCTACAACTACTACTGATACTACTACTATTACTACTACTACTACTAGTACTACTGATACTACTACTACTACCACTACTACTACTACTACTACTACTACTACAAATTCCTTTAAATTCTGCAAATTCCTTCAAATTCTTTAAAAACTGATACTACTACTACTACTGATACTACTCCTACTACTACTGATACTTCTACTACTACTACTGATACTACTACTACTACTACTACTACTACTACTGATACTACTACTACTACTGATACTACTACTACTAATGATACTACTGCTGCTACTGCTACTACTACTGATACTACTATTACTACTACTGATACTACTACTATTACTACTACTAATACAACTACTACTACTACTAGTACTACTGATACTACTACTACTACTACTACTACAAATTCCTTCAAATTCCTTCAAATTCTTTAAAAACTGATACTGCTACTACTACTGATATTACTACTAATACTACTGATACTACTACTATTACTACTAATAATACAACTACTACTACTACTAGTACTACTGATACTACTACTACTACTACTACAAATTCCTTCAAATTCTTCAAATACCTTCAAATTCCTTCAAATTCTTTAAAAACTACTACTACTACTACTGATACTACTACTACTGCTACTATTGATACTACTGATACTACTACTACTACTACTGATACTACTACTACTACTACTACTACAAATTACTTCAAATTGTTCAAATTCTTCAAATTTTTCAAATTCTTTAATATTTTTCAGCTATTTTTTCTCTTCTGCATGGATCTTCTGCATCTTTTCCTCAAATCATTCTGCAGATTAGCATTCTCACTCGCTGTTGCGTAGGAACAGCTTTTTCTAGTTATTATCAGTGAGAATGCTATACAGCATTCTCACTTATTGTTTTCCTGTTTTTCTTTATTATTATTATTATTATTATTATTATTATTATTATTATTATTCCGTCGGCGTGTAACTACTCCCACATACTTCAACCGATTTCAACAATTTTGGTGTCAAAACGTTCAGCTCCTTCCCGACATTCCTGCTATATCTCATCATTATTCTAACTTTAATACTTTTTAAAATATTTGTACTTTTGTGCGTACTTTTTTCCCATTGAAATGAATGCAAATTCCTTCAAATTCTTCAAATTTTTGATATTCCTTCAAATTCCTTCAAATTCTTTTAATCATTCTTATTGTTCAAATTGTTCAAATGGTTCAAATGGTTCAAATCTTTCAGATTTTTCAAATTTTTTCATATTTTTCAAATTTTTTCAAATTTTTCAAATACTTCAAATTCTTCAAATTTGTCAAATTCTTCAAATTTTTCAAATTCCTTCTAATTCTCCTGATACAACTGATATTAATACTACAACTACAACAGATACTACTCCTACTACTACTGCTACTACAACTGATACTACTACAACTGATACTACTACTACTACTACTGATAGTACTACCACTACTACTACTACTAATGATACTACTGCTGCTACTGCTACTACTACTGATGCTACTGCTGGTACTACAACTACTACTGATACTACTACTATTACTACTACTACTACTAGTACTACTGATACTACTACTATTACTACTACTACTAGTAGTACTACTGATACTACTACTACTACTACTACTACAAATTCCTTTAAATTCTGCAAATTCCTTCAAATTCTTTAAAAACTGATACTACTACTACTACTGATACTACTCCTACTACTAATGATACTTCTACTACTACTACTGATACTACTACTACTACTACTACTACTGATACTACTACTACTACTGATACTACTACTACTACTGATACTACTGCTGCTACTACTACTACTGATACTACTACTACTACTATTACTACTACTAATACAACTACTACTACTACTAGTACTACTGATACTACTACTACTACTACTACTACAAATTCCTTCAAATTCTTTAAAAACTGATACTGCTACTACTACTGATATTACTACTAATACTACTGATACTACTACTATTACTACTAATAATACAACTACTACTACTAGTAGTACTACTGATACTACTACTACTACTACTACAAATTCCTTCAAATTCTTCAAATACCTTCAAATTCCTTCAAATTCTTTAAAAACTACTACTACTACTACTGATACTACTACTACTACTGCTACTACTGCTACTACTACTACTACTACTGATACTACTACTACTACTACTGCTACTACTGATACTACTGATACTACTACTACTACTACTACTGATACTACTACTACTACTACTACAAATTACTTCAAATTGTTCAAATTCTTCAAATTTTTCAAATTCTTTAATATTTTTCAGCTATTTTTTCTCTTCTGCATGGATCTTCTGCATCTTCTCAAATCATTCTGCAGATTAGCATTCTCACTCGCTGTTGCGTAGGAACAGCTTTTTCTAGTTATTATTATTATTATTATTATTATTATTCCGTCGGCGTGTAACTACTCCCACATACTTCAACCGATTTCAACAATTTTGGTGTCAAAACGTTCAGCTCCTTCCCGACATTCCTGCTATATCTCATCATTATTCTAACTTTAATACTTTTTAAAATATTTGTACTTTTTGTGCGTACTTTTTTCCCATTGAAATGAATGCAAATCCCTTCAAATTCTTCAAATTTTTCATATTCCTTCAAATTCCTTCAAATTCTTTTAATCATTCTTATTGTTCAAATTGTTCAAATGGTTCAAATCTTTCAGATTTTTCAAATTTTTTCATATTTTTCAAATTTTTTCAAATTTTTCAAATACTTCAAATACTTCAAATTCTTCAAATTTTTCAAATTCTTCAAATTTTTCAAATTCCTTCTAATTCTTCTGATACAACTGATATTAATACTACAACTACAACAGATACTACTCTTACTACTACTACTACTACTACAACTGATACTACTACTACTGATACTACTACTACTGATACTACTACCACTACTACTACTACTAATGATACTACTGCTGCTACTGCTACTACTACTGATGCTACTGCTGATGCTACAACTACTACTGATACTACTACTATTACTACTACTACTACTAGTACTACTGATACTACTACTACTACCACTACTACTACTACTACTACTACTACTACAAATTCCTTTAAATTCTGCAAATTCCTTCAAATTCTTTAAAAACTGATACTACTACTACTACTGATACTACTCCTACTACTACTGATACTTCTACTACTACTACTGATACTACTACTACTACTACTACTACTACTACTGATACTACTACTACTACTGATACTACTACTACTAATGATACTACTGCTGCTACTGCTACTACTACTGATACTACTATTACTACTACTGATACTACTACTATTACTACTACTAATACAACTACTACTACTACTAGTACTACTGATACTACTACTACTACTACTACTACAAATTCCTTCAAATTCCTTCAAATTCTTTAAAAACTGATACTGCTACTACTACTGATATTACTACTAATACTACTGATACTACTACTATTACTACTAATAATACAACTACTACTACTACTAGTACTACTGATACTACTACTACTACTACTACAAATTCCTTCAAATTCTTCAAATACCTTCAAATTCCTTCAAATTCTTTAAAAACTACTACTACTACTACTGATACTACTACTACTGCTACTATTGATACTACTGATACTACTACTACTACTACTGATACTACTACTACTACTACTACTACAAATTACTTCAAATTGTTCAAATTCTTCAAATTTTTCAAATTCTTTAATATTTTTCAGCTATTTTTTCTCTTCTGCATGGATCTTCTGCATCTTTTCCTCAAATCATTCTGCAGATTAGCATTCTCACTCGCTGTTGCGTAGGAACAGCTTTTTCTAGTTTTATTAATGCAGTTGTTTCTCCTGGAAATAGTTAGACTCAAATTGCTAATTTAGGATTAAACCAACAAGTTAATAATGATCGACCAGAAATGACGTGTCAGGGCACTTTCTGTGGGCAACGTTTACATTAGCTTGAGTTTAATCCTAACGTTACATAGGCACCATGAAAGTGACATTAATGCTCCATACTAATGCTGTAATAATGCTCATAGCGTTATCGAACAACGGCGGAGCAAATTGAAAACAAGCATTATGTTTAAAAATAACCGTAGTTGCGTTTACTAGGTGGCACCCATAAGCTATTAAGAGGGGCTAACTAGCGCTATGCTAGCAGACATTCGGCACCAATTTAAAAAGACTTTTAAGTGCTATTTGATCCTAATGAGCGGACTGGACAACAGGAACATTAATATGCCATCGGTGTCTAAAACCCTTATGGAAATAAAGTTTGTTATGACCGTAAAAACACACTTAAACACATTAGCAAAACTTGGTTTCCATAATGCTAGCAGAAGCTAGCCTTTAAGATCCCGGAAATTTAATTCAGTCAAAGCTTAAAACAAAACAGTAAAAACCATTTGACTTTCCCTGCCTAACTCTGCCCAACCCGTCTGTGCCTCTGTGTCAGTTCAGTTGGAAGAAGTTGATGGAGGCTGGTTGTCTAAGCAGAGAGCAGGCGGGTAGCTCTAAAAAAAATCATAAACCAGGCCTCGGATGTGCTTACATGCCTCCGGTGGTCTGCACTCGGCCTGTGAAGGGGGATGCAGCGTGGGCTCTCTGCATGGCCTTCCTGGTGTAGCTATGTTCGTTCTCTGGAGGCTCGGGCTGCAGGGTACTCAGCTTTCTTGCAATAGCTGACAAAAATCACAAGGCTGGTTTTGGTATAGCCTGATTATTCTTTACTCCGCCGTCTGGTTACACAGAAGATAGGCTGCAGACTTAGCTGCATTCCACGTTGAGCACGTTTGTGAGGCTGCGAACCCCATGTGGGTGGCAGAACTCTCTCCTCGACGTTCCCACAGGCAATGAGAGCTCAGAGTGTTCTCCCCAATGCTGCCGAAGCAGTGGGCAAAAGAGAGTATTAGTTCATGGCCAGGAGGTTTTATACAGTGGCCCCCTGCTGTGAGAACAGTCCCCTGAGGGCCTGTAAAAGTCTCACATTTCAGTTGCTTTAAACTTTAGTCTCATTTTATTCCTCATGGCTTGATTGCACAACATTGGTTTTCCTTGTTAAAGTTTATTACCAGTTATCGACATTAAGTTGTTCAAATCTGTTTATTAAGTGGTATAATAAATCAATCCATGTATATTTCCTAGATTGATCACCATGACAACAAAGCGTGGACTGATAACTGATTCATTTAAGGTAGCGAAGAAATCAAAGAAAAGGGAAAAGCAAGAGAAGAGTCCCACACCTCCTCCGTCACAGCAGGGTGAGGTCGCACACTATGCTTGTAGTTTAGGCTGGACTTTGCATTAATTATTGAGACATTTAATTAGTTTAACGTGTTGGTTTTTATAGGTCCACATCAACACTATGATTTGTAACACTGATCAGATAGTTTAAAATAATTAGCAGAGCTATTCTATTGTTATTTCTAGTTATTCTTTAACTTTCTTAAGCACATGCTGGTGCAACTCCTTTGCAGGAGACATATTTTTATTTTATTTATTAAAATTAGTTTTATGTTTTGCTGTTCTTTTTATCTCTCTCTGCAGGTGTAGAAGCAGACTCCGAGGATGTTATCTTGTTCTCTCCTTTTCCTCTCTATTTTTGTCACCTTTTCTTGCTTTTAGGATTTTATCTCATCTTTTCCTCTTCCTTTTTTTCTCTTCTACCTTCTAGTTTTTGTATCAATTGAATTAGGGCTGGACGATAATTCAATAACAATATATATCGATCGATAGACGTGTGGCGCGATAGGAAAAAATAGGGTCGATAATAGTTCGATAGAAACAGTTTTCCTTCCTTCCTTTCGGCCTATCATATTAGTTCACTACTTCCTCTCGACCAATCGTAATCGCGGACCCAGGCACGTCGTCACAAAGCGCCGCCCTCTCAAACCACAACACAGAGCATGTGAATATGTCGCAGCAAGGAGCGGCCGAGGAAGCGGTCCCAAAACGGGGTTTTACTAGTTCGCCAGCCTGACAGAAATAAACCAGTTATTTGTAAAACTTGCAAGGAACCGGTAAAAACAAAGTCTGGTAAAGCAACAAACTTGTTTCATCACGTAAGCCGCTCACTCCGCACGTGCTGCTGCGCGAACTGTGCAGCTCCGCGCGACACCGCGGACATGCTGCTGTTATCTGCAGTTAAAAAACCTGGCTTCAAACAACTACTCGCCACTCCGCGAGGTACAAAGTCCGTGATATAAAGTTCCGGGATGCAAGTTTTTTCTCTAACAGCGCTCCCTACATTGTACAACGAGTGCCGCGAATCAGTGCTAAAATGAGCTGCAGCCTGTGTCCTTACACGCCACAACCTCGGACCTGTGTCAGCCTCTCAATTATGAAACCTGAGAAGTAACTAGTGTACTATTCCCACCTAAATAGGCTATTTTATTTATTTATTTATTTGGTATATTTATTTAGGTCTTTATTTAATAATAAAGTCTTTATTTAATAACATAACTCAGGTCTCTTAAGTTATTTTTCTTAAGAAAAATGCTGTTATGGTTAAAAAAGTTGGTTAAATAAAGATTTAATTGGAATTCTGTGTTTGTGTTCTTTATTAAAATTAAATAATTTAGCAATATCATAAAATGTCCAGGCAGAGCTGCACATAAAATATGGTTTTAAATATTTTCAATAATTATCGATATCGATCAATATGCATTTTTCTTATCAATAAGCTTTTTTTCTATATCGCCCAGCCCTAAATTGAATGTCAAATAGTCCCAGAATAAAATCTAATGAAGCTTTTTGCATATATGAATCAGGCAGAGCACATGGCGAAAGCAGTAATGCTCCATTTATGAAAGTAAAATCTGTTGGGCTCTCTTTGGCATTAAGACAGCAATTCCTACTGCTACACAGCCAGACAGGACACGCAAGGGTTAATTTTAAAATAGAGACAAAAATAATTTGCTAATATAAAGCATGTTAATGTTGATAAGAGTATTGCATGTCAGTTGTTTTTATTCAGAACTGTCTTCAATTATTTTTGAATCTACTTATTTGATCAGATGTTGCTACAGCAGAGGAGGAGATGAGGAAGCTCAAACAGTTTGACCTGGACTGGAGATTCGGGCCCTGTACAGGTAGCGCACCTGCCACACCAAAACACTTAGTTTTGGCATTACTATACTGTACATATTAGCCTTAATTAAATGAGTATTGTGCAAGTTTAAAGGTACAATTTAGTTATTTCCCATACATGTCCTTATAATTGCCCAATGTGTAAAATGAGTTTTCCTCGATTTAATGGCGTTGCCTCTATGCGCTCCATTAGTCAGTTCATGAGAAAGTGATTTAGTTTTGTATTCTATGGACGTGGGTGCGACTCTCGTTTACCTGGCTACTTTGCTGAGTCTGCACTGGCATTGATGCATTTGCGAGACAACACAAGCTAACTTCAACATTATTATCTCAGAAGACATTATGTCTCTAAATAAAAGACCTGTGCAGTCAAAGTGGCAGATGCTTTTCCTCTTCTCCTAATGCGTATACACATTGGTGTCATCTTGACCTGTCACCTGAGGGGTCAAACTTCAGCAAAAATGATGTATGGAATATGTATATATTTATTCCACATGAGACATCTAAAATGAAAACATCACAAATATTGATTTTAAATTTCTTGCCAATTTTCCCTGTTTGGTAATGACAGTGTAATAATGGTTCAAAATGTGTCATGTCAGACCGGTATGTCGTCAGACCTAGGCCTCCAGGGCTCAAAGCCCAGAAGTTTTGTCAATATCTCTGGATAAAAATGAGTCCTAGTCAGAAGTAGTATAGTGTAACTTTTAGCCACCAGGGGAGATAGACCTGTAACTTCCAGGTTTAGTGCCCCTGAAGGCCAGTAGCAACACTGTACTGTCCCAAAATTAAACATTCTCCTGGCGTGTTTTAGAAGACCACTTTGGACCAGCAAAGTGAGAAGTCATTGAGTTACTTCTAAGTCGCCACTCTAGATTAAATCTACATCAGATAGCCAAAAATATGTCTAATCAGGTAAGTGTCATATCTGTTTTGTCAGACTGGCGTAACCTAGAATAGGTCATATGACATAGAGCGCTGCTCTTGGTCACATGACCGATCCAGCGACTGATCTGATCCTCTCAAGTTACATAGGCGACTTTTTGAGCAGGGCAGCCAGCACGGAGCACTGATACAGGCCAAGGGCTGTATACTAACCTGAAAAAATTGTTTAATATATCTCAAATTAAGCTAATATTTGAGTCGAAACCTATATGGTGCTGTTTTTAATAGGCAATTGATTTATGTATATTATTTTTGTGTTTTATTTTTTATTTCTTATATTTATTCTGCTGTGCTGGGTGCACACAAATTTGCTTTCCGTCAGAGCAGTTTACAACCCTGAATTCATGAACAGAGAAGTGGGCCTTTACACAGTGACTGGAGCCTCCATCCCAACCTGATCTCAGACCTGATCTCAGATTTGGCAGAATACCAGTTAATCTGTTCACTACGAAGGAAAACATGCAGTGCCAGTTGTAGTTCTCACTGAGCCTATGGGAGGATGAGGGTTCACCATCAGAATTTGTTGCCCTCGCTCACTTGATGTGGACAAAGATGCTCCTTTGCGCTTTTCTTCCAGTTCTTTTGATCCTGCGACGCTAGGTTCAGGAGGAACAGCTTTCAGTAACTATGTTTACATTGTCATAAGTAATCTAAATCTGGATGAGAGTAAAATTACGTCATATAAAAAGGCCAATTGGAACATTGTGATTGGATTGAGCTCAACTGGAATGAAATTGTATTCCAAATGAGACAAGTGCCAATTCTTAATCTGAACAGCATCCATCTTAACACTTGTTCCGATCATGTCATTCAGACTTAGGCAAACTGCCCTGACTCAAATTGTGTGCCCTATGTCAATAGCCCCATTTCCACTACCCTTGTTAAACCGATCCATGCCGAGCTCGGTCCGAGCTTGGATCAGTTAACCAAGCTGAGCTTGGTTCTGACGACCGTTTACACATCACGCTATCTCGGTTCCTTGGTTCCTCGCCTCCTAGTGACGATCTGCGGTACTACTGCTCTCTAGGATTGAAGGAGGGACTCAAGCAAATAAAAGTGGCGGCGCCCGTAACATTCAGGAAGTTATGCTTGATTATTATTGTGATATTTCGTTGTTTGCGGAGAGTCAGGCGAAGACGGCAACTTTTGGTGAATTTACTTGACAGAGTCGGCTTTTGGGAAGTGGATAAGACAAATGAACGTCTAATAAGGATTTACAGACGCAGGAAACAACAACAGACGCTGCGGTTCATCACACTGCTAAGCAGAATCATCACTGGAAATCGTGTGTCACGGTAGGGAAGCCAGTATTTTTATGAATGTCTGAAATGTCAGCTGGTTGTAAGTAGATGACGCGGTCTGCTCATGTGCTCTTTTTTATCAGAGAACCGAGCCAGGGAAAAACCAGGCCGAGTCCACACATGGAACTGTGCTGCATTTAGTGCGGTCCGGTTGTGTCTGGCTCGGTTCAGTTCAGTTTGCGTTCCATTTACACTCGATAGTTATCTTGGTTACCGAGCTTGGACTGGTCTCGGCACGGTTAAAAAGGGGTAGTGTAAACGGGGTAATAGTGTATGGAGGGAAATTTGTCTTTTTATTATTCAATCAAAAAAAAGTTATTTCAATCAAAAATGCAATGGAATTATTTTTGAACATAATATTTTTGTTTACAAAACCTGTTTTTTAAATTTAAATCACTTATTTTTTGTCTGGAAGTGAAAAAGTTAATTACAAAACAGAAACTTTTTTTTCCAGCAGGTGAAAAACCTTTGGTTATAAATGTCTGACTTTTGGTTTTGACGTTACATTTTGGGTTGAATTCAAAGAATTTTGAGAGCTGGGAACATGAACGTCCCCAGTGGGTTACACTTTATTTGAAGGGGTCTACATAAGACTGACATTACACTGTCATAAACATGACATAACACCTGTTATGAACATAAATGACTCTTTATGAATGTTTAAGACTGTTGTCATTAATTGTCATTCGGTAAATTATGACACTATTAAAGCAAAGTTGACATTGTTTTAAATGTCTTTGTTATGACAACTTGACATTAACAGAGACAAGGTTAAGTTTAGGGCTTGATTTGGGATTAGGTTAAATTTAGGGCTTGATTTGGGATTAGGTTAAATTAAGGTCTTGATTGGGGATTTGAGTGAATTAAGGACTTGACTTGGGGTTTTGTTAAGTTAAGGGCTTGTCATAACAAAGACATCTTAAACAATGTCAACTTTGCTTTAATAGTGTCATAATTTACCGAATGACAATTAAAGACAACAGTCTTAAACATTCATAAAGAGTCATTTATGTTCATAACAGGTGTTATGTCATGTTTATGACAGTGTAATGTCAGTCTTATGTAGACCCCTTCAAATAAAGTGTTACCTCCTCAGTGAGACGTTAGACATGTCCCTATTAGTTAGTGCTGAGGCAACAGACTGATCAAATGGCAGGTCAAGGCTTCAGTGAGTGGTCAGAAAGGGCAGGTTAGACAGTAAAGCGAGTGGTAACTATACAAGATTATGCAGCTTGATAGCAAAGTGTATGTCTTTTTTCTTTAAAGAATAATATCCTTAGATAAATCATGAGGACATGCTTCTATTTGCTTCTCTGAAGCTGGTAATATATGTTGTATGCCATGTTAGCATAGCATGCTGGCTAATGTTAACATCAGGGGATGAAGTGCATAAACTAGACTAGTGTAATTTTCATCTGCCTTTATATTTAATCCATTAATTAGTTCACATTCATTGAGCTGCATTGAGTGTGACAGAATGCCGAATTGACGTGACACCGCCTGTCAATCAATCTTGGAGACTTGTCTGCTGTTCCATAAGTTCATCAAGTTTCCGACCAGAGACAATAATATATTAGATCAAGTACTGCAATATCCCAGGCTCATCAGATCACATCTCTGTGGACCTGATCCCTGCCTATAAATCACTGATCTGCAGAACCAGACCTGTGGTCAAACCATTAAGGTTTGGACTGAAGAGGTCTGCTCAGCTTTACAAGACTGTTTTGAACTCACAGAAGTGTTTAAAGAAGGTAGTGACTTAGAAAGTTACACATAATCTGTGCTATTTTATATTCACTACTGCACTGAGGCTTTCCCACTAATAAAGACAATGAGAGTGTTTCCCAACTAGAAACCATGGGTGGACAGCACAATGCGGTCCCTGCTGAAAGCCTGGGATGCAGCATTCAGATCCGGAGACAAACTGGACTATAGCAGGGCTAGAAATACATTGAAAAAGGCATCCAAAAGGCAAAGTAGAGGTAAAAGGCAAGGCAAATTTATTTATATAGCACTTTTCAGTAACAAGACGATTCAAAGCAGCGCATCGAGGACCACTTTAGCAGAAATAACCTACGCGACACATGGACCCTCACGGACCAGCAACTCAGCAATGACCCGGCTCTCCCTGACACCTTAAACAGCTTCTTTGCACACTTTGACTCTCCAAGCAGCAGGGAGCCTGAACATCTTCCCCAGCCAGAGATGCAGCATCAGCCTCTTGTCTTGCAGCTGCACCAAGTAACCTCTTCTATAAAGAAGGTCAACATCAACAAGGCTGCAGGTCCAGGGCACTAAAATCATGTGTTGACAAACTCGCAGGGGTGTTTTTGGACATCTTCAACCTCTCCTTGCAGCTCTCCTTGGTCCCTCCCGGTCTCCATCAAGAAAACACTTGCCTCAATGACTACTGTCCTGTTGCTCTCACCCCCATCATTATGACATACTTCAAGAGAATCCTCCTGAAACACATCAAGGATGCCATCCCTGCTGGTCTGGACAGCCTGCAGTTTGCCTACAGAGAGAATCACTCCACAACGGATGCTGTCTCGCTGGCACTTCACACAGCTCTGACTCATCTGCAGCATACCAACACCAATATTAGGATACTGTTTGTGGACTTCAGCTCAGCTTTCAACATTTTGCTCCCAATATATACACAGTGAGGAAAATTAGTATTTGAACACCCTGCGACTTTGCAAGTTCTCCCACTTAGAAATCATGGAGGAGTCTGAAATGTTCATCAGGTGCATCATGTCCACTGTGAGAGACATAATCAAGAAAAAAATCCACCAATCACAATGTAGGATTTATTTACAGAATTTATTTGTGTGTTATTTGTTGCCCTGCGACAGACTGGTGACCTGTCCAGGGTGTACCCCGCCTCTCGCCCATTGAATGCTGGAGATAGACACCAGCACACCTCGCGACCCCAACAGGGACAAACGTGATGGAAAATGGATGGATGGATGGATGGATGCTGCAAATAAGTATTTGAACACCTGTGAAAATCAATGTTAATATTTGGCCTTTGTTTGCAATTACAGAGGTTGACGTTTTACACCAGGTTTGCACAAACTGCAGCAGGGATTTTGCTCCACTCCTCCACACAGATCTTTTCCAGATCAACCAGGTTTCTGCGCTGTCGTTGAAAAACACGGAGTTTAAGCTCCCTCCAAAGATTTTCTATAGGGTTTAGGTCTGGAGAGTGACTAGGCCACTCCAGAACCTTGATATGCTTCTTATGGAGCCACTCCTTGGTTATCCTGGCTGTGTGCTTCGGGTCATTGTCATGTTGAAAGACCAACCACAAACCATCTTCAATGCTCTAACTGAGGGAAAGAGGTTGTTCCCTAAAATCTCGCAATACATGGCCCCGTCATCCTCTCCTTAATACAGTGCAGTCGTCCTGTCCCATGTGCAGAAAACACCCCCAAAGCATGATGCTTCCAACCCCATGCTTCACAGTAGGGATGGTATTTTTGGGATGGTACTCATCATTCCTCATCCTCCAAACAGTGGAATTAAGACCAAAAAGTTCTATTTTCGTCTCATCTGACCACAGAACTTTGTCCCATGACTCCTCTGGATCATCCAAATGGTCATGGGCAAACTTAAGACGGGCCTGGACGTGTGCTGATTAAAGCAGGGGAACCTTCTGTGCCATGCATGACTTTAAAGTATGGCATCTTGTGTATTACCCACTAGGTCCTATTTGCACACTCTAATTTCTCAAGAATTGAATTGACTTCCACAGTAACCTTGGAAATAGTGGTACCAGCTCTCTTCAGGTCATTGACATTGACATTGACTGGGTTGAGTCCTCAGCCCAGAACGTCTACTTGCCTAAATTTGTTGCTGGCATGTGACTGGCTGATTAGAAGTTTGCGTTAACGAGCAGTTGGACAGGTGTCTGTAAATTCTGGCCAAGGTGGCATGAAAACATCTACTGCTGTCTGCAGTAACAATTTTAAGTTACTAATTACTGTGAATGCAGTAGGCATTCACAGTTCTTGAGATCCTGTTTCTCTTTATTACTGTGAATGCAGTAGGCATTCACAGTTCTTGAGATCCTGTTTCTCTTTATTACTGTGAATGCAGTAGGCATTCACAGTTCTTGAGATCCTGTTTCTCTTTATTACTGTGAATGCAGTAGGCATTCACAGTTATTACTGTGAATGCAGTAGGCATTCACAGTTCTTGAGATCCTGTTTCTCTTTATTCTTTATTCTTAGTGTTTATTCTTCCAAATGCGTTTTTACTGTTTAAAGTTTGATTCGCTTCTCCTCCTACAATTTTTCTCCGATTTCAACCATTCAACTTTTAAACTATTCAGCTTATTCTGGAATCGATGGCTATATCTTTTTGTACTTTTAACTCTTCAACTTTTTAAAATATTCAGCTTTTTCTGCAAATTTTCAGCTTTTTTTCTCCCATAGGAAATGAATGTAATTCACAAAAATTCCGCTCATTTCAGCTGCTTTTTGAAAGCTTACTGCTTCAGCCTACTTTCAGCTAGAAACGCCATTCAACTTTTAAAATGTAGTGATATCTTTCAGCTATTATGGTCTATTTCAGCTTTTTCATATCTTTTACCATTTTCATATAGTACCTCCTTAAAATAATTTTGGCTTTTCAAGAAATTCAGCAAATAACATGCGTTGCTATGGTCGTCAAGGAGGCAGTTATAGAGTGCGCACTCTAGAAATTCAACAAATTCTTCTTCTCCGAACAACTTCTTCTCAGTCGCTCAATTTTCAACCTATCCACATAAATTATACATCAAAACGTAGGAATTTTTGTCTGGATTCAGGAAATGTAACCCTCATTGCTGTAGCATTTATAGATTTTTCGCAAATCACCTCAGAGCGACACAAACCCGAAACCTCCCCCATTCATTTCCTATGGAGCGGTTTTGAAAAATGACGCCTGAAAATTGAAAACATCACACGTTTTCGCATCGTCGCTACTCCGAAACCGTTTCATGTACAAGCATGACACTTTCACACATGAATGTCCCGACCCTTCTGGCACTCATAAAAAAGGAATTGTTTGGATAACTGTTACGGTTTTACCGCAGGAACAATTTGTTCGGGAGTAGCGAATGTGCAAATTCCTGAAAACGCTTTTCAGCTGCATTTTCCCACATCATCCACTTTTTTACATCGTCGCTGTGCCTACACCGATTTTTGTAAAAACATGAAAATGGGCACCATAGTCCTCAAAAGCCTGCTGATACTCATAGTGAAAGAATTATTTTGATATCTCTTATACTTTTTCAGCTACAGCGATTTGTTCGGGACCGTTTTTAGAGGATTTCTGAAAGTCCATAAAAATCACCTTTATATCATAATTTTTCACGCCTTTATTAAACTTTTTCCAGGAAAAACCGATAGCCTGTCTTCTTCCCCTATCCGTTACGAAATAAACGCAGAAAAAATTACGTCTCTACCATTTACGGATCAGGAGATATGGAGCGTTGTTCCGGGCAAAGTTCTCCATTATAATCCAATGGGACTTATTGTGAGCAAAGTGTCTGCACTTCGGTAGACTGGCCTGCAGCAGAGGTGTGAGTAAGTTTCTATGACGACGGAACTCTGAGGGCCAGAGGGAGAAGCTCCATTGGGATACAATGGCAACTTTCGACGCCCGCTGCAGCGGCTGTGATTAATGTAGGAATCTGAAATTCGCACAGTCACTTCCTCTTAACATTTTTAAATTTTCAAGTGACTTTCAGCCATGTGTCACTTTTCTGTCCCATTTTGGATTTCACATGCTTTCCTATTGGGCCTTTGCTTCCAACAGGATCTGGCATGATGCCCAGACACGACATAATTGGCCAATACAGCACCACCCACATGTGGGAAATGGCGCTACTGACCATTTTGGTCAAATGTTGAGTTCTGGGCCCAGATGTGGTGAGGCTGAGTTGCTAAAGGAGGCCAATCTGACTCATGACCTTTGGTGACCTTTGGTGACATTAAGTATTGGCACCCTTTTTGAGGCACTTCCCAGTACAGGATTTGGACCAAACTGACAGAGTACACTCACCTGGTGATACTGAACACAACCCTGTTAGCGGCTAACTGTTAGCATGTTGCTAACCGGAAGTAGCTCTAGGAAGGTCCTACAAACTTCTGCTTTACAGAGTCTTTACCTCCTTTATACAGAATGCTCCACTATAAATTTGGGCCACGTCACGTAAAGCATCTCCAAGCTAGGAGGTGTCAAACATCCAATGCTTTTCAATGGGGGCGAAACCCCTTATACTCCCTAGAAATGCAGGCCCACATATGGCTACAGTATATTCAGTGAGAATGCTATACAGCATTCTCACTTATTGTTTTCCTGTTTTTCTTTATTATCAGTGAGAATGCTATACAGCATTCTCACTTATTGTTTTCCTGTTTTTCTTTATTATTATTATTATTATTATTATTATTATCAGTGAGAATGCTATACAGCATTCTCACTTATTGTTTTCCTGTTTTTCTTTATTATTATTATTATTATTATTATTATTATTATTATTATTATTCCGTCGGCGTGTAACTACTCCCACATACTTCAACCGATTTCAACAATTTTGGTGTCAAAACGTTCAGCTCCTTCCCGACATTCCTGCTATATCTCATCATTATTCTAACTTTAATACTTTTTAAAATATTTGTACTTTTTGTGCGTACTTTTTTCCCATTGAAATGAATGCAAATCCCTTCAAATTCTTCAAATTTTTCATATTCCTTCAAATTCCTTCAAATTCTTTTAATCATTCTTATTGTTCAAATTGTTCAAATGGTTCAAATCTTTCAGATTTTTCAAATTTTTTCATATTTTTCAAATTTTTTCAAATTTTTCAAATACTTCAAATACTTCAAATTCTTCAAATTTTTCAAATTCTTCAAATTTTTCAAATTCCTTCTAATTCTTCTGATACAACTGATATTAATACTACAACTACAACAGATACTACTCTTACTACTACTACTACTACTACAACTGATACTACTACTACTGATACTACTACTACTACTACTGATACTACTACCACTACTACTACTACTAATGATACTACTGCTGCTACTGCTACTACTACTGATGCTACTGCTGATGCTACAACTACTACTGATACTACTACTATTACTACTACTACTACTACTAGTACTACTGATACTACTACTACTACCACTACTACTACTACTACTACTACTACTACAAATTCCTTTAAATTCTGCAAATTCCTTCAAATTCTTTAAAAACTGATACTACTACTACTACTACTGATACTACTCCTACTACTACTGATACTTCTACTACTACTACTGATACTACTACTACTACTACTACTACTACTACTGATACTACTACTACTACTGATACTACTACTACTAATGATACTACTGCTGCTACTGCTACTACTACTGATACTACTATTACTACTACTGATACTACTACTATTACTACTACTAATACAACTACTACTACTACTAGTACTACTGATACTACTACTACTACTACTACTACAAATTCCTTCAAATTCCTTCAAATTCTTTAAAAACTGATACTGCTACTACTACTGATATTACTACTAATACTACTGATACTACTACTATTACTACTAATAATACAACTACTACTACTACTAGTACTACTGATACTACTACTACTACTACTACAAATTCCTTCAAATTCTTCAAATACCTTCAAATTCCTTCAAATTCTTTAAAAACTACTACTACTACTACTGATACTACTACTACTGCTACTATTGATACTACTGATACTACTACTACTACTACTGATACTACTACTACTACTACTACTACAAATTACTTCAAATTGTTCAAATTCTTCAAATTTTTCAAATTCTTTAATATTTTTCAGCTATTTTTTCTCTTCTGCATGGATCTTCTGCATCTTTTCCTCAAATCATTCTGCAGATTAGCATTCTCACTCGCTGTTGCGTAGGAACAGCTTTTTCTAGTTATTATTATTATTCCGTCGGCATGTAACTACTCCCACATACTTCAACCGATTTCAACAATTTTGGTGTCAAAACGTTCAGCTCCTTCCCGACATTCCTGCTATATCTCATCATTATTCTAACTTTAATACTTTTTAAAATATTTGTACTTTTGTGCGTACTTTTTTCCCATTGAAATGAATGCAAATTCCTTCAAATTCTTCAAATTTTTGATATTCCTTCAAATTCCTTCAAATTCTTTTAATCATTCTTATTGTTCAAATTGTTCAAATGGTTCAAATGGTTCAAATCTTTCAGATTTTTCAAATTTTTTCATATTTTTCAAATTTCTTCAAATTTTTCAAATACTTCAAATTCTTCAAATTTGTCAAATTCTTCAAATTTTTCAAATTCCTTCTAATTCTCCTGATACAACTGATATTAATACTACAACTACAACAGATACTACTCCTACTACTACTGCTACTACAACTGATACTACTACAACTGATACTACTACTACTACTACTGATAGTACTACCACTACTACTACTACTAATGATACTACTGCTGCTACTGCTACTACTACTGATGCTACTGCTGGTACTACAACTACTACTGATACTACTACTATTACTACTACTACTACTAGTACTACTGATACTACTACTATTACTACTACTACTACTAGTACTACTGATACTACTACTACTACTACTACTACAAATTCCTTTAAATTCTGCAAATTCCTTCAAATTCTTTAAAAACTGATACTACTACTACTACTGATACTACTCCTACTACTACTGATACTTCTACTACTACTACTGATACTACTACTACTACTACTACTACTGATACTACTACTACTACTGATACTACTACTACTACTGATACTACTGCTGCTACTACTACTACTGATACTACTACTACTACTATTACTACTACTAATACAACTACTACTACTACTAGTACTACTGATACTACTACTACTACTACTACTACAAATTCCTTCAAATTCTTTAAAAACTGATACTGCTACTACTACTGATATTACTACTAATACTACTGATACTACTACTATTACTACTAATAATACAACTACTACTACTAGTAGTACTACTGATACTACTACTACTACTACTACAAATTCCTTCAAATTCTTCAAATACCTTCAAATTCCTTCAAATTCTTTAAAAACTACTACTACTACTACTGATACTACTACTACTACTGCTACTACTGCTACTACTACTACTACTACTGATACTACTACTACTACTACTGCTACTACTGATACTACTGATACTACTACTACTACTACTACTGATACTACTACTACTACTACTACAAATTACTTCAAATTGTTCAAATTCTTCAAATTTTTCAAATTCTTTAATATTTTTCAGCTATTTTTTCTCTTCTGCATGGATCTTCTGCATCTTCTCAAATCATTCTGCAGATTAGCATTCTCACTCGCTGTTGCGTAGGAACAGCTTTTTCTAGTTATTATTATTATCAGTGAGAATGCTATACAGCATTCTCACTTATTGTTTTCCTGTTTTTCTTTATTATTATTATTATTATCAGTGAGAATGCTATACAGCATTCTCACTTATTGTTTTCCTGTTTTTCTTTATTATTATTATTATTATTATTATCAGTGAGAATGCTATACAGCATTCTCACTTATTGTTTTCCTGTTTTTCTTTATTATCAGTGAGAATGCTATACAGCATTCTCACTTATTGTTTTCCTGTTTTTCTTTATTATTATTATTATTATTATTATTATTATTATTATTATTATTCCGTCGGCGTGTAACTACTCCCACATACTTCAACCGATTTCAACAATCTTGGTGTCAAAACGTTCAGCTCCTTCCCGACATTCCTGCTATATCTCATCATTATTCTAACTTTAATACTTTTTAAAATATTTGTACTTTTTGTGCGTACTTTTTTCCCATTGAAATGAATGCAAATTCCTTCAAATTCTTCAAATTTTTGATATTCCTTCAAATTCCTTCAAATTCTTTTAATCATTCTTATTGTTCAAATTGTTCAAATGGTTCAAATGGTTCAAATCTTTCAGATTTTTCAAATTTTTTCATATTTTTCAAATTTTTTCAAATTTTTCAAATACTTCAAATACTTCAAATTCTTCAAATTTGTCAAATTCTTCAAATTTTTCAAATTCCTTCTAATTCTCCTGATACAACTGATATTAATACTACAACTACAACAGATACTACTCCTACTACTACTACTACTACAACTGATACTACTACTACTGATACTACTACTACTACTACTGATACTACTACCACTACTACTACTACTAATGATACTACTGCTGCTACTGCTACTACTACTGATGCTACTGCTGGTACTACAACTACTACTGATACTACTACTATTACTACTACTACTACTACTACTAGTACTACTGATACTACTACTACTACTACTACTACTACAAATTCCTTTAAATTCTGCAAATTCCTTCAAATTCTTTAAAAACTGATACTACTACTACTACTGATACTACTCCTACTACTACTGATACTTCTACTACTACTACTGATACTACTACTACTACTACTACTACTGATACTACTACTACTACTGATACTACTACTACTAATGATACTACTGCTGCTACTACTACTACTGATACTACTACTACTACTACTATTACTACTACTAATACAACTACTACTACTACTAGTACTACTGATACTACTACTACTACTACTACAAATTCCTTCAAATTCTTTAAAAACTGATACTGCTACTACTACTGATATTACTACTAATACTACTGATACTACTACTATTACTACTAATAATACAACTACTACTACTACTAGTACTACTGATACTACTACTACTACTACTACTACAAATTCCTTCAAATTCTTCAAATACCTTCAAATTCCTTCAAATTCTTTAAAAACTACTACTGCTACTACTGATACTACTACTACTACTGATACTACTGATACTACTGATACTACTACTACTACTACTGATACTACTACTACTACTGCTACTACTGATACTACTGATACTACTACTACTACTACTGATACTACTACTACTACTACTACAAATTACTTCAAATTGTTCAAATTCTTCAAATTTTTCAAATTCTTTAATATTTTTCAGCTATTTTTTCTCTTCTGCATGGATCTTCTGCATCTTCTCAAATCATTCTGCAGATTAGCATTCTCACTCGCTGTTGCGTAGGAACAGCTTTTTCTAGTTATTATTATTATTATTATTATTATTATTATTATTATTCCGTCGGCGTGTAACTACTCCCACATACTTCAACCGATTTCAACAATTTTGGTGTCAAAACTTTCAGCTCCTTCCCGACATTCCTGCTATATCTCATCATTATTCTAACTTTAATACTTTTTAAAATATTTGTACTTTTTGTGCGTACTTTTCTCCCATTGAAATGAATGCAAATTCCTTCAAATTCTTCAAATTTTTCATATTCCTTCAAATTCCTTCAAATTCTTGTAATCATTCTTATTGTTCAAATTGTTCAAATGGTTCAAATGGTTCAAATTTTTCAGATTTTTCAATTTTTTTCATATTTTTCAAATTTTTTCAAATTTTTCAAATACTTCAAATTCTTCAAATTTTTCAAATTCTTCAAATTTTTCAAATTCCTTCTAATTCTTCTGGTACAACTGATATTAATACTACAACTACAACAGATACTACTCCTACTACTACTACCACAACTGATACTACTAGTACTGATACTACTACTACTACTACTACTGATACTACTACCACTACTACTGATACTACTACCACTACTACTAATGATACTACTGCTGCTACTGCTACTACTACTGATGCTACTGCTGATACTACAACTACTACTGATACTACTACTATTACTACTACTACTACTAGTAGTACTACTGATACTACTACTAATACTACTACTACTACTACTACAAATTCCTTTAAATTCTGCAAATTCCTTCAAATTCTTTAAAAACTGATACTACTACTACTACTGATACTACTCCTACTACTACTGATACTTCTACTACTACTACTGATACTACTACTACTACTACTACTACTGATACTACTACTACTACTGATACTACTACTACTAATGATACTACTGCTGCTACTGCTACTACTACTGCTACTACTACTACTACTACTGATACTACTATTACTACTACTAATACAACTACTACTACTACTATTACTACTGATACTACTACTACTACTACTACTACTACTACTACAAATTCCTTCAAATTCTTCAAATTCCTTCAAATTCTTTAAAAACTGATACTACTACTACTGCTACTACTACAACTACTACTACTGCTACTACTGATACTACTACTACTACTGCTACTACTGATACTACTACTACTGATACTAGTACTACTACTACTACTACTACTACAAATTACTTCAAATTTTTCAAATTTTTCAAATTCTTTAATATTTTTCAGCTATTTTTTCTCTTCTGCATGGATCTTCTGCATCTTCTCAAATCATTCTGCAGATTAGCATTCTCACTCGCTGTTGCGTAGGAACAGCTTTTTCTAGTTATTATTATTATTCCGTCGGCGTCTAACTACTCCCGCATACTTCAACCAATTTCAACAATTTTGGTGTCAAAACGTTCGGCTCGTTCCCGGCATGCCTGCTATATCTCATGGTTATGCTAACTTTTATACTTTTTAAAATATTTCACTTTTTGTGCGTTTTTGGTTGCTCCCATTGAAATCAATGCAAAATCCTTCAAATTCTTCAAATTTTTTATATTCCTTCAAATTCCTTCAAATTCTTGTAATCATTCTTATTATTCAAATTGTTCAAATGGTTCAAATGGTTCAAATCTTTCAGATTTTTCAAATTTTTTCAAATTTTTCAATTTTTTTCAAATTTTTCAAATTTTTCAAATACTTCAAATTCTTCAAATTCTTCAAATTCTTCAAATTTTTCAAATTCCTTCTAATTCTTCTGATACAACTGATATTAATACTACTACTACAACAGATACTACTCTTACTACTACTACTACTACTACTACTGATACTACTACTACTGATACTACTACTACTACTACTGATACTACTACCACTACTACTACTACTAATGCCACTACTGCTTCTACTACTGATGCTACTGCTGATACTACAACAACTACTACTGATACTACTACTATTACTACTACTACTACTACTAGTAGTAGTACTACTGATACTACTACTACTACTACAAATTCCTTCAAATTCCTTCAAATTCTTTAAAAACTGATACTACTACTACTACTGATACTACTCCTACTACTACTGATACTTCTACTACTACTACTGATACTACTGATAATACTACTACTACTGATACTACTACTACTACTACTACTGATACTACTACTACTACTAATGATACTACTAATGATACTATTGCTGCTACTGCTACCACTACTGCTACTACAACTACTACTGCTACTACTACTATTACTACTACTACTACTACTACTACTACTATTACTACTACTACAAATGACTTCAAATTGTTCAAATTCTTCAAATTTTTCAAATTCTTCAATGTTTTTCAGGTATTTTTTCTCTTCTGCATGGATCTTCTGCACCTTCTCTTCAAATCATTCTGCAAATTAGCATTCTCACTCGCTGTTGCGTAGGAACAGCTTTTTCTAGTTATTATTATTATTATTATTCCGTCGGCGTGTAACTACTCCCACATACTTCAACCGATTTCAACAATTTTGGTGTCAAAACGTTCAGCTCCTTCCCGACATTCCTGCTATATCTCATCATTATTCTAACTTTAATACTTTTTAAAATATTTGTACTTTTTGTGCGTATTTTTCTCCCATTGAAATGAATGCAAATTCCTTCAAATTCTTCAAATTTTTTATATTCCTTCAAATTCTTGTAATCATTCTTATTGTTGAAATTGTTCAAATGGTTCAAATGGTTCAAATCTTTCAGATTTTTCAAATTTTTTCAAATTTTTCAAATTGTTTCAAATTTTTCAAATACTTCAAATACTTCAAATTCTTAAAATTTTTCAAATTCTTCAAATTTTTCAAATTCTTTCTAATTCTTCTGATACAACTGATATTAATACTACTACTACAACAGATACTACTCCTACTACTACTACTACTACAACTGATACTACTACTACTACTACTACTGATACTACTACCACTACTACTACTACTAATGATACTACTGCTACTACTGCTACTACTACTGATGCTACTGCTGATACTACAACAACTACTACTGATACTACTACTATTACTACTACTACTACTACTAGTACTACTGATACTACTACTACTACTACTACTACTACTACTACTACAAATTCCTTCAAATTCTTCAAATTACTTCAAATTCTTTAAAAACTGATACTACTACTACTACTGATACTACTCCTACTACTACTGATACTTCTACTACTACTACTGATACTACTACTACTACTACTACTGATACTACTACTACTACTGATAATACTACTACTACTACTAATGATACTACTAATGATACTACTGCTGCTACTGCTACTACAACAACTACTACTGCTACTACTACTATTACTACTACTAATACAACTACTACCACTACTAGTACTACTGATACTACTACTACTACTACTACTACTACTACAAATTCCTTTAAATTCTGTAAATTCCTTCAAATTCTTTAAAAACTGATACTACTAATACTACTGATACTACTCCTACTACTACTGATACTTCTACTACTACTACTGATACTACTACTACTACTACTACTACTACTGATACTACTACTATTCTTACTACTACTGATATGTCTACTACTACTACTGATACTACTACTACTACTACTACTACTGATACTACTACTACTACTACTACTACTACTGATACTACTACTACTACTAGTACTACTACTGATACTACTACTACTACTAGTACTACTGATACTACTACTACTACTACTGATACTACTACCACCACTACTGATACTACTACCACTACTACTAATGATACTACTGCTGCTACTGTTACTACTACTGATGCTACTGCTGATACTACAACTACTACTGATACTACTACTATTACTAGTACTACTACTAGTACTACTGATACTACTACTACTACTACTACTACTACTACTACAAATTCCTTTAAATTCTGCAAATTCCTTCAAATTCTTTAAAAACTGATACTACTACTACTACTGATACTACTCCTACTAGTACTGATACTTCTACTACTACTACTGATACTACTACTACTACTGATACTACTACTACTACTGATACTACTACTACTAATGATACTACTGCTGCTACTGCTACTACTGCTGCTACTGCTACTACTACTGATACTACTACTACTACTACTGATACTACTATTACTACTACTAATACAACTACTACTACTACTAGTACTACTGATACTACTACTACTACTACTACAAATTCCTTCAAATTCTTTAAAAACTGATACTGCTACTACTACTGATATTACTACTAATACTACTGATACTACTACTATTACTACTAATAATACAACTACTACTACTAGTACTACTGATACTACTACTACTACTACAAATTCCTTCAAATTCTTCAAATTCCTTCAAATTCTTTAAAAACTGATACTACTACTACTGCTACTACTACTACAACTACTACTACTGCTACTACTGATACTACTACTACTACTGCTACTACTGATACTACTACTACTGATACTACTACTACTACTACTACAAATTACTTCAAATTCTTCAAATTCCTTCAAATTCTTTAAAAACTAATACTACTACTACTGATACTACTACTACTACTACTACTACTACTACTGCTACTACTGATACTACTACTACTGTTACTACTACTACTACTACTACTACTACAAATGACTTCAAATTGTTCAAATTGTTCAAATTTTTCAAATTCTTCAATGTTTTTCAGCTATTTTTTGTCTTCTGCATGGATCTTCTGCACCTTCTCCTCAAATCATTCTGCAGATTAGCATTCTCACTCGCTGTTGCGTAGGAACAGCTTTTTCTAGTTATTATTATTATTATTATTATTATTCCGTCGGCGTGTAACTACTCCCACATACTTCAACCGATTTCAACAATCTTGGTGTCAAAACGTTCAGCTCCTTCCCGACATTCCTGCTATATCTCATCATTATTCTAACTTTAATACTTTTTAAAATATTTGTACTTTTTGTGCGTACTTTTTTCCCATTGAAATGAATGCAAATTCCTTCAAATTCTTCAAATTTTTGATATTCCTTCAAATTCCTTCAAATTCTTTTAATCATTCTTATTGTTCAAATTGTTCAAATGGTTCAAATGGTTCAAATCTTTCAGATTTTTCAAATTTTTTCATATTTTTCAAATTTTTTCAAATTTTTCAAATACTTCAAATACTTCAAATTCTTCAAATTTGTCAAATTCTTCAAATTTTTCAAATTCCTTCTAATTCTCCTGATACAACTGATATTAATACTACAACTACAACAGATACTACTCCTACTACTACTACTACTACAACTGATACTACTACTACTGATACTACTACTACTACTACTGATACTACTACCACTACTACTACTACTAATGATACTACTGCTGCTACTGCTACTACTACTGATGCTACTGCTGGTACTACAACTACTACTGATACTACTACTATTACTACTACTACTACTACTACTAGTACTACTGATACTACTACTACTACTACTACTACTACAAATTCCTTTAAATTCTGCAAATTCCTTCAAATTCTTTAAAAACTGATACTACTACTACTACTGATACTACTCCTACTACTACTGATACTTCTACTACTACTACTGATACTACTACTACTACTACTACTACTGATACTACTACTACTACTGATACTACTACTACTAATGATACTACTGCTGCTACTACTACTACTGATACTACTACTACTACTATTACTACTACTAATACAACTACTACTACTACTAGTACTACTGATACTACTACTACTACTACTACAAATTCCTTCAAATTCTTTAAAAACTGATACTGCTACTACTACTGATATTACTACTAATACTACTGATACTACTACTATTACTACTAATAATACAACTACTACTACTACTAGTACTACTGATACTACTACTACTACTACTACTACAAATTCCTTCAAATTCTTCAAATACCTTCAAATTCCTTCAAATTCTTTAAAAACTACTACTGCTACTACTGATACTACTACTACTACTGATACTACTGATACTACTGATACTACTACTACTACTACTGATACTACTACTACTACTGCTACTACTGATACTACTGATACTACTACTACTACTACTGATACTACTACTACTACTACTACAAATTACTTCAAATTGTTCAAATTCTTCAAATTTTTCAAATTCTTTAATATTTTTCAGCTATTTTTTCTCTTCTGCATGGATCTTCTGCATCTTCTCAAATCATTCTGCAGATTAGCATTCTCACTCGCTGTTGCGTAGGAACAGCTTTTTCTAGTTATTATTATTATTATTATTATCAGTGAGAATGCTATACAGCATTCTCACTTATTGTTTTCCTGTTTTTCTTTATTATTATTATTATTATTATTATTATTATTCCGTACGTTTTTGTGCGTCTAACTACTCCTGCATACTTCAACCGATTTCAACGATTTTCGTACCAAAACGTCCGGCTCGTTCTCGACATTACTGCTATATCTCATGGTTATGGTACCTTTTATACTTTTTAAAGTATTTGTACTTTTTGTGCGTTTTTTGTTCCCATTGAAATGAATGCAAATTCCTTCAAATTCTTCAAATTTTTCATATTCCTTCAAATTCCTTCAAATTCTTGTAATCGTTCTTAATGTTCAAATTGTTCAAATGGTTCAAATCTTTCAAATTTTTCAATTTTTTTCAAATTTTTCAGATTTTTTCAATTTTTTCGAATACTTCAAATACTTCAAATTCTTCAAATTTTTCAAATTCTTCAAATTCCTTCTAGTTCTTCTAGTTATTCTGATACAACTGATATTAATACTTCTACTACAACAGATACTACTCCTACTACTACTACTTCTACTACTACTTCTACTACTACTACTACAACTGATACTACTACTACTGATACTACTACTACTACTGCTGATACTACTACCACTACTACTACTACTAATGATACTATTGCTGCTACTGCTACTACTACTGATGCTACTGCTGATACTACAACAACTACTACTGATACTACTACTATTACTACTACTATTAGTACTAGTACTACTGATACTACTACTACTACTACTACTACAAATTCCTTTAATTTCTTCAAATTCCTTCAAATTCTTTAAAAACTGATACTACTACTACTACTGATACTACTCCTACTGATACTTCTACTACTACTACTGATACTACTACTACTACTACTACTACTACTACTGATACTACTACTACTACTACTGATACTACTACTACTACTACTACTACTACTACTAATGATACTACTGCTGCTACTGCTACTACTACTGCTATTACAACAACTACTACTGCTACTACTACTATTACTACTACTAATACAACTACTACCACTACTAGTACTACTGATACTACTACTAATACTACTACTACAAATTCCTTCAAATTCTTTAGAAACTGATACTACCACTACTACTGATACTACTACTACTACTACTGATACTACTACTATTACTACTACTAATACAACAACTAGTACTACTGATACTACTGATACTACTACTACTACTACTACTACTACAAATTCCTTCAAATTCTTTAAAAATTGATACTACTACTACTACTACTGATACTACTACTACTACTACTAATGATACTACTGCTGCTACTACTACTGCTACAACAACTACTACTGCTACTACTACTATTACTACTACTAATACAACTACTACTACTAGTAGTACTACTGATACTATTACTAATACTACTACTACTACTACTACAAATTCCTTCAAATTCTTTAAAAACTGATACTACTACTACTACTGATACTACTACTACTACTACTGATACTACTACTATTACTACTACTAATACAACTATTACTACTACTAGTACTACTGATAGTACTACTACTACTACTACTACAAATTCCTTCAAATTCTTTAAAAACTGATACTACTACTACTACTGATACTACTACTACTACCACTGATACTACTACTATTACTACTAATAATACAACTACTACTACTACTAGTACTACTGATACTACTACTACTACAAATTCTTCAAATTCCTTCAAATTCTTTAAAAACTAATACTACTTCTACTGATACTACTACTACTACTGATACTACTACTACTACTACTACTACTACTACTACTGATACTACTACTACTACTACTACTACTACTACTACAAATTACTTCAAATTGTTCAAATTCTTCGAATTTTTAAAATTCTTCAATGTTTTTCAGCTTTTTTTTCTCTTCTTCATGGATCTTCTGTATCTTCTCCTCAAATCATTCTGCAGATTAGCATTCTCACTCGCTGTTGCGTAGGAACAGCTTTTTCTAGTCAAGTGAGAATGCTATACAGCATTCTCACTTATTAAGTTCCTTCAGGTCTTGATTATTATTCCGTACGTTTTTCGGCATCTAACTACTCCTGCATACTTCAACCGATTTAAACAATTTTCGTATCAAAACGTTCAGCTCGTTCACGACATTACTGCTATGTCTTTTGGTAATTATAACTTTTATAATATTTAAAATATTGAACTTTTTGTGAGTTTTTTGCTCTCATTGAAAATGAATGGAGAATCCTTCAAATTCTTCAAATTTTTCAGCTTTTTGACAGCTTACTGCTTCAGCCTACTTTCAACTAGAAACGCCATTCAACTTTTAAAATGTAGTGATATCTTTCAGCTATTATGATATACTTCAGCTTTTTCATATCTTTTACCATTTTCATATAGTACCTCCTTAAAATTATTTTGGCTTTTCAAGAAATTCAGCAAATAACATGCGTTGCTATGGTCGTCAAGTGGCAGTTGGTAGAGTGCGCACTCTAGAAATTCAACAAATTCTTCTTCTCCAAACAACTTCTTCTCACTCGCTCAATTTTCAACCTATCCACATAAATTATACATCAAAACGTAGGAATTTTTGTCTGGATTCTGGAAATGTAATCATCATTGGTGTGGGATTTATAGATTTTTCGCAAATCACCTCAGAGCGACATTAACCCCAAACCTTCCCCATTCATTTCCTATGGAGCGGTTTTCAAAAATGACACCTGAAAATCTAAAACATCACATGTTTTCGCATCGTCGCTACTCTTAAACCGTTTGATGTACAGGTATGAGACTTTCACACATTCATGTCCAGACCCTTCTGGCGCTCATATAAAAGGAATTTTGTTGATAAATGTTACGGTTTTGCCGCAGGAACAATTTGTTCGGGAGTAGCGTTTTGGAAAAATGCTTAAACAGGATCAAACTTCCATCCCGCCAAATGAGGCACTTTTCTACATCGTCGCTACTCCTAAACTGTTTGATGTACAGGCATGAGACTTTCACACATTAATGTCCAGACCCTTCTGGCACTCATAAAAAAAGAATTTTGTCGATAGCTGTAACGGTTTTGCCGCAGGAACAATTTGTTCGGGAGCAGCGAATGTGCAACATCCCGAAAACGCTTTGGAGCTTCATTCTTCCACATCATCCACTTTTTTACATCGTCGCTGTGCCTACACCGATTTTTGTACAAACATAAAAATGAGCTCCATAGTCCTCAAAAGCCTGCTGATACTCACAGTGAAAGAATTATTTTGATATCTCTTATACTTTTTCAGCTACAGCGATTTGTTCGGGAACCTTTTTAGAGGATTTCTGAAATTCGCTAAAAATTCCCTTTATTTCATAATTTTTTACGCCTTTATTAAACTTTTTCCAGCAAAATCCGATAGCTTATCTTCTTCCCCTATCCGTTACGAAATAAACGCAGAAAAAATTACGTCTCTACCATTTACGGATCAGGAGATATGGAGCGTTGTTCGAGGCAAAGTTCTCCATTATAACCCAATAGGCAGACTGACGCAAAGTGTCTGCTCTTCAGTAGACTGCCCCGCTGCAGGTGTGTGAGTGAGTTTCCATGACGACGGAACTCTGTGAGCCAGAGGACGAGGCTCCATTGAGATAGAATGGCAACTTTTGACACTCACTGCAGTTGCTGTGATTAATGTAGGAATCTGAAATTCGCACAGTCACTTCCTCTTGACATTTTAAAATTTTCAAGTGACTTTCAGCCATGTGTCACTTTTCTGTCCCATTTTGGATTTTACATGCTTTCCTATTGGGCCTTTGCTTCCAACAGGACCTGGCATGATGCCCAGACACGACCCAATTGGCCAATACAGCACCACCCACCTGTGGGAAATGGCGCTACTGACCGTTTTGGTCAAATGTTGAGTTCTGGGCCCAGATGTGGTGAGGCTGAGTTGCTAAAGGAGGCCAATCTAATCCATGAACTTTGGTCACGTTTGGTGACATAAAGTATTGGCACCCCTTTTTGAGGCACTTCCCAGTACAGGATTTGGACCAAACTGACAGAGTACAATCACCCGGTGATACTGAACACAATCTTGTTAGCGGCTAATGGTTAGCATGTTGCTAACCGGACGTAGCTCTAGGAAGCTCGTACAAACTTCTGCTTCACAGAGTTTGTACTTCCTTTAAAGAGAAAGCTCCACAAGAAATCTGGCCTACGTCGCATAAAGCATCTCCAAGCTATGAGGTGTCAAACATCCAATGCTTTTCAATGGGGGACCAAAGCCCTTATGTTCCCAGAAATGCATGCCCGTATATGCCTACAGTATAGCTCTGATGGAAAGTTCAGGCATTTGCATGCAAGAGGTCATGGGATCGAATCCTCTTGTGGGAGATTTAGAGTTTTGGATTATAATCCCCACAGTGTGTATAACAAAACATGTGCTGATCCCATGAAGTATTTTTTGTACCACCAGCCATTTTGAGTTACCATGGCAATGTTATAAACAACGTATTTTCTCCCTATTTGAGGCACATCCCAGTACAGGATTTGGACCAAACTGACAGAGTACAATCACACGGTGATACTGAACACAACCATGCTAGCGGCTAATGGTTAGCATGTTGCTAACCAGAAGTAGCTTTAGGAAGGTCCTACCAACTTCTGCTTAGCCGGGGTTGTTCTGCCTTTACAGACAAATAGAGGGCTACAGCTGTGAGGGAGTCTCCATGACAACGCTGCTAGCCAGAGGCTTCTAGGAGGTCCGTTGACTTAACAGGGCACCTTTTGACGGCCACTGCGGGTGCTGTGAAGACCGTAGGAAGCTGAAATTCGCAGTGTTACTTGCCGTTAGTATTTTTGACGATACCACGAGGCAGGCGCCTTGCTAAATTTCTTCACAAAATTTCTAGTTGTTCTTAATCTTCAAATTCTTGAAATTTTTTACATTTTTCAGATTTTTTCAAATTTTTCAAATTCTTTCAACTTTTTTGCAAATTTTCAGATTTTTCAAAATTCTTCAAATTCCTTCAAATATTTCAAATTCTCCAAATTTCTTCACATTTTTAAAATTCTTCAAATTTCTTCAAATTCTTCAAATTTCTTCAAATCTTTTAAATTATTCAAATTTTTCAAATTCCTTCTAATTCTTCTATTTCTTCAAATTCTTATTTTTTTCAAATTCTTCAATTCTGATTTTCTGCATCTTTTGCCCAATCATTCTGCAGATTAGCATTCGCACTGCTGTTTCGCAGGAACAGCCTTTTCTAGTTATTATTATTATTATTATTATTATTCCGTCGGCATGTAACTACTCCCACATACTTCAACCGATTTCAACAATTTTGGTGTCAAAACGTTCAGCTCCTTCCCGACATTCCTGCTATATCTCATCATTATTCTAACTTTAATACTTTTTAAAATATTTGTACTTTTGTGCGTACTTTTTTCCCATTGAAATGAATGCAAATTCCTTCAAATTCTTCAAATTTTTGATATTCCTTCAAATTCCTTCAAATTCTTTTAATCATTCTTATTGTTCAAATTGTTCAAATGGTTCAAATGGTTCAAATCTTTCAGATTTTTCAAATTTTTTCATATTTTTCAAATTTTTTCAAATTTTTCAAATACTTCAAATTCTTCAAATTTGTCAAATTCTTCAAATTTTTCAAATTCCTTCTAATTCTCCTGATACAACTGATATTAATACTACAACTACAACAGATACTACTCCTACTACTACTGCTACTACAACTGATACTACTACAACTGATACTACTACTACTACTACTGATAGTACTACCACTACTACTACTACTAATGATACTACTGCTGCTACTGCTACTACTACTGATGCTACTGCTGGTACTACAACTACTACTGATACTACTACTATTACTACTACTACTACTAGTACTACTGATACTACTACTATTACTACTACTACTACTAGTACTACTGATACTACTACTACTACTACTACTACAAATTCCTTTAAATTCTGCAAATTCCTTCAAATTCTTTAAAAACTGATACTACTACTACTACTGATACTACTCCTACTACTACTGATACTTCTACTACTACTACTGATACTACTACTACTACTACTACTACTGATACTACTACTACTACTGATACTACTACTACTACTGATACTACTGCTGCTACTACTACTACTGATACTACTACTACTACTATTACTACTACTAATACAACTACTACTACTACTAGTACTACTGATACTACTACTACTACTACTACTACAAATTCCTTCAAATTCTTTAAAAACTGATACTGCTACTACTACTGATATTACTACTAATACTACTGATACTACTACTATTACTACTAATAATACAACTACTACTACTAGTAGTACTACTGATACTACTACTACTACTACTACAAATTCCTTCAAATTCTTCAAATACCTTCAAATTCCTTCAAATTCTTTAAAAACTACTACTACTACTACTGATACTACTACTACTACTGCTACTACTGCTACTACTACTACTACTACTGATACTACTACTACTACTACTGCTACTACTGATACTACTGATACTACTACTACTACTACTACTGATACTACTACTACTACTACTACAAATTACTTCAAATTGTTCAAATTCTTCAAATTTTTCAAATTCTTTAATATTTTTCAGCTATTTTTTCTCTTCTGCATGGATCTTCTGCATCTTCTCAAATCATTCTGCAGATTAGCATTCTCACTCGCTGTTGCGTAGGAACAGCTTTTTCTAGTCAAGTTTGAAATTCTACTTCTGCTTTGTTAAATGATTCAGTGTTTAGAATGAGTTAGGAAATGTTTGGTGCCTTACCCTCAGTTTTTTCTTCTTCTAATCATTCAGCTATTGTTCTTTCATGTTCAAATTCTTCAACTCTTTCAAATTCTTCAACTTTTTCAACTTCTTCAACTTTTTCAACTTCTTCAATGCTTTTCAGCTATTTTTTCTCTTCTTCAAAGATCTTCTGCATCTTTTGCTCAATCATTCAGCTATCTGCATTCACAGTGCATTTTCGCAGGAAATGCAAATTTTTCTAGTTGAGATCCTCTTTCGCCTTTTTACTGTTTAAAGTTTGATTCGCTTCTCCTCCTACAGCTTTTCTCCGATTTCAACCATTCAACTTTTAAACTATTCAGCTTCTTCTGGAATCGATGGCTATATGTTTTTGTACTTATACCTTTTCAACTTTTTAAAATATTCAGCTTTTTCTGCAAATTTTCAGCTTTTTTTTCTCCCATAGGAAATGAATGTAATTCACTAAAATTCCGCTCATTTCAGCTGCTTTTTGACAGCTTACTGCTTCAGCCTACTTTCAGCTAGAAACGCCATTCAACTTTTAAAATGTAGTGATATCTTTCAGCTATTATGGTATATTTCAGATTTTTCATATATTTTACCATTTTCATATAGTACCTCCTTAAAATAATTTTGGCTTTTCAAGAAATTCAGCAAATAACATGCGTTGCTATGGTCGTCAAGGAGGCAGTTATAGAGTGCACACTCTAGAAATTCAACAAATTCTTCTTCTCCGAACAACTTCTTCTCACTCGCTCAATTTTCAACCTATCCACATAAATTATACATCAAAACGTAGGAATTTTTGTCTGGATTCAGGAAATGTAACCCTCATTGCTGTAGCATTTATAGATTTTTCACAAATCACCTCAGAGCGACACAAACCCAAAACCTCCCCCATTCATTTCCTATGGAGCGTTTTTGAAAAATGACGTCTGAAAATCCAATACATCACACGTTTTCGCATCGTCGCTACTCCGAAACCGTTTCATGTACAAGCATGAGACTTTCAAACATGAATGTCCCGACCCTTCTGGCACTCATAAAAAAGGAATTGTTTGGATAACTGTTACGGTTTTACCGCAGGAACAATTTGTTCGGGAGTAGCGAATGTGCAAATTCCTGAAAACGCTTTTCAGCTGCATTTTCCCACATCATCCACTTTTTTACATCGTCGCTGTGCCTACACCGATTTTTGTACAAACATGAAAATGGGCACCATAGTCCTCAAAAGCCTGCTGATACTCATAGTGAAAGAATTATTTTAATATCTCTTATACTTTTTCAGCTACAGCGATTTGTTCGGGACCGTTTTTAGAGGATTTCTGAAAGTCCATAAAAATCACCTTTATATCATAATTTTTCACGCCTTTATTAAACTTTTTCCAGCAAAAACCGATAGCCTGTCTTCTTCCCCTATCCGTTACGAAATAAACGCAGAAAAAATTACGTCTCTACCATTTACGGATCAGGAGATATGGAGCGTTGTTCGGGGCAAAGTTCTCCATTATAATCCAATGGGACTTATTGTGAGCAAAGTCTCTGCACTTCGCACTTCGGTAGACTGGCCTGCAGCAGAGGTGTGAGTGAGTTTCCATGACGACGGAACTCTGAGGGCCAGAGGGAGAAGCTCCATTGGGATACAATGGCAACTTTCGACGCCCGCTGCAGCGGCTGTGATTAATGTAGGAATCTGAAATTCGCACAGTCACTTCCTCTTAACATTTTTAAATTTTCAAGTGACTTTCAGCCATGTGTCACTTTTCTGTCCCATTTTGGATTTCACATGCTTTCCTATTGGGCCTTTGCTTCCAACAGGATCTGGCATGATGCCCAGACACGACATAATTGGCCAATACAGCACCACCCACATGTGGGAAATGGCGCTACTGACCATTTTGGTCAAATGTTGAGTTCTGGGCCCAGATGTGGTGAGGCTGAGTTGCTAAAGGAGGCCAATCTGACTCATGACCTTTGGTGACCTTTGGTGACATTAAGTATTGGCACCCTTTTTGAGGCACTTCCCAGTACAGGATTTGGACCAAACTGACAGAGTACACTCACCTGGTGATACTGAACACAACCCTGTTAGCGGCTAACTGTTAGCATGTTGCTAACCGGAAGTAGCTCTAGAAAGGTCCTACAAACTTCTGCTTTACAGAGTCTTTACCTCCTTTATACAGAATGCTCCACTATAAATTTGGGCCACGTCACGTAAAGCATCTCCAAGCTAGGAGGTGTCAAACATCCAATGCTTTTCAATGGGGGCGAAACCCCTTATACTCCCTAGAAATGCAGGCCCACATATGGCTACAGTATATTCAAGTTTGAAATTCTACTTCTGCTTTGTTAAATGATTCAGTGTTTAGAATGAGTTAGGAAATGTTTGGTGCCTTTCCCTCAGTTTTTTCTTCTTCTAATCATTCAGCTATTGTTCTTTCATGTTCAAATTCTTCAACTCTTTCAAATTCTTCAACTTTTTCAACTTCTTCAATGCTTTTCAGCTATTTTTTCTCTTCTTCAAAGATCTTCTGCATCTTTTGCTCAATCATTCAGCTATCTGCATTCACAGTGCATTTTCGCAGGAAATGCAAATTTTTCTAGTTACTGTGAATGCAGTAGGCATTCACAGTTCTTGAGATCCTGTTTCTCTTTATTACTGTGAATGCAGTAGGCATTCACAGTTATTGAGATCCTCTTTCGCCTTTTTACTGTTTAAAGTTTGATTCGCTTCTCCTCCTACAGTTTTTCTCCGATTTCAACCATTCAACTTTTAAACTATTCAGCTTCTTCTGGAATCGATGGCTATATCTTTTTGTACTTATATCTTTTCAACTTTTTAAAATATTCAGCTTTTCCTGCAAATTTTCAGCTTTTTTTTCTCCCATAGGAAATTAATGTAATTCACTAAAATTCCGCTCATTTCAGCTGCTTTTTGACAGCTTACTGCTTCAGCCTACTTTCAGCTAGAAACGCCATTCAACTTTTAAAATGTAGTGATATCTTTCAGCTGTTATGGTCTATTTCAGCTTTTTCATATCTTTTACCATTTTCATATAGTACCTCCTTAAAATAATTTTGGCTTTTCAAGAAATTCAGCAAATAACATGCGTTGCTATGGTCGTCAAGTGGCAGTTGGTAGAGTGCGCACTCTAGAAATTCAACTAATTCTTCTACTCCGAACAACTTCTTCTCACTCGCTCAATTTTCAACCTATCCAAATAAATTATACATCAAAACGTAGGAATTTTTGTCTGGATTCAGGAAATGTAACCCTCATTGCTGTAGCATTTATAGATTTTTCGCAAATCACCTCAGAGCGACACAAACCCGAAACCTCCCCCATTCAATTCCTATGGAGCGGTTTTGAAAAATGACGCCTGAAAATTGAAAACATCACACGTTTTCGCATCGTCGCTACTCCGAAACCGTTTCATGTACAAGCATGATACTTTCACACATGAATGTCCCGACCCTTCTGGCACTCATAAAAAAGGAATTGTTTGGATAACTGTTACGGTTTTACCGCAGGAACAATTTGTTCGGGAGTAGCGAATGTGCAAATTCCTGAAAACGCTTTTCAGCTGCATTTTCCCACATCATCCACTTTTTTACATCGTCGCTGTGCCTACACCGATTTTTGTACAAACATGAAAATGGGCACCATAGTCCTCAAAAGCCTGCTGATACTCATAGTGAAAGAATTATTTTGATATCTCTTATACTTTTTCAGCTACAGCGATTTGTTCGGGACCGTTTTTAGAGGATTTCTGAAAGTCCATAAAAATTCCCTTTATATCATAATTTTTCACGCCTTTATTAAACTTTTTCCAGCAAAAACCGATAGCCTGTCTTCTTCCCCTATCCGTTACAAAATAAACGCAGAAAAAATTACGTCTCTACCATTTACGGATCAGGAGATATGGAGCGTTGTTCGGGGCAAAGTTCTCCATTATAATCCAATGGGACTTATTGTGAGCAAAGTCTCTGCACTTCGGTAGACTGGCCTGCAGCAGAGGTGTGAGTGAGTTTCCATGACGACGGAACTCTGAGGGCCAGAGGGAGAGGCTCCATTGAGAAAGAATGGCAACTTTCGACGCTCACCGCAGTTGCTGTGATTAATGTAGGAATCTGAAATTTGCACAGTCACTTCCTCTTGACATTTTAAAATTTTCAAGTGACTTTCAGCCATGTGTCACTTTTCTGTCCCATTTTGGATTTCACATGCTTTCCTATTGGGCCTTTGCTTCCAACAGGACCTGGCATGATGCCCAGACACGACGCAATTGGCTAATACAGCACCACCCACCCGTGGGAAATGGCGCTACACGCCATTTTGGTCAAATGTTGAGTTCTGGGCCCAGATGTGGTGAGGCTGAGTTGCTAAAGGAGGCCAATCTGACCCATGACCTTTGGTGACCTTTGGTGACATTAAGTATTGGCACCCTTTTTGAGGCACTTCCCAGTACAGGATTTGGACCAAACTAACAGAGTACAATCACCCGGTGATACTGAACACAACCCTGTTAGCGGCTAACGGTTAGCATGTTGCTAACCGGAAGTAGCTCTAGGAAGGTCCTACAAACTTCTGCTTTACAGAGTCTTTACCTCCTTTATACAGAATGCTCCACTATAAATTTGGGCCACGTCACCTAAAGCATCTCCAAGTTAGGAGGTGTCAAACATCCAATGCTTTTCAATGGGGGCGAAACCCCTTATACTCCCTAGAAATGCAGGCCCACATATGGCTACAGTATATTCAAGTTTGAAATTCTACTTCTGCTTTGTTAAATGATTCAGTGTTTAGAATGAGTTAGGAAATGTTTGGTGCCTTACCCTCAGTTTTTTCTTCTTCTAATCATTCAGCTATTGTTCTTTCATGTTCAAATTCTTCAACTCTTTCAAATTCTTCAACTTTTTCAACTTCAACTTTTTCAACTTCTTCAATGCTTTTCAGCTATTTTTTCTCTTCTTTAAAGATCTTCTGCATCTTTTGCTCAATCATTCAGCTATCTGCATTCACAGTGCATTTTCGCAGGAAATGCAAATTTTTCTAGTTACTGTGAATGCAGTAGGCATTCACAGTTCTTGAGATCCTGTTTCTCTTTATTCTTTATTCTTCTTCTTCTTCTTCTTAGTGTTTATTCTTCCTAATGCGTTTTTACTGTTTAAAGTTTGATTCGCTTCTCCTCCTACAATTTTTCTCCGATTTCAACCATTCATCTTTTAAACTATTCAGCTTCTTCTGGAATCGATGGCTATATCTTTTTGTACTTTTAACTCTTCAACTTTTTAAAATATTCAGCTTTTTCTGCAAATTTTCAGCTTTTTTTCTCCCATAGGAAATGCATTGAAATCACAAAAATTCCGCTCATTTCAGCTGCTTTTTGACAACTTACTGCTTCAGCCTACTTTCAGCTAGAAACGCCATTCAACTTTTAAAATGTAGTGATATCTTTCAGCTATTATGGTCTATTTCAGCTTTTTCATATCTTTTACCATTTTCATATAGTACCTCCTTAAAATAATTTTGGCTTTTCAAGAAATTCAGCAAATAACATGCGTTGCTATGGTCGTCAAGGAGGCAGTTATAGAGTGCGCACTCTAGAAATTCAACAAATTCTTCTTCTCCGAACAACTTCTTCTCAGTCGCTCAATTTTCAACCTATCCACATAAATTATACATCAAAACGTAGGAATTTTTGTCTGGATTCAGGAAATGTAACCCTCATTGCTGTAGCATTTATAGATTTTTCGCAAATCACCTCAGAGCGACACAAACCCGAAACCTCCCCCATTCATTTCCTATGGAGCGCTTTTGAAAAATGACGTCTGAAAATCCAAAACATCACATGTTTTCGCATCGTCGCTACTCCTAAACCGTTTCATGTACAAGCATGAGACTTTCACACATGAATGTCCCGACCCTTCTGGCACTCATAAAAAAGGAATTGTTTGGATAACTGTTACGGTTTTACCGCAGGAACAATTTGTTCGGGAGTAGCGAATGTGCAAATTCCTGAAAACGCTTTTCAGCTGCATTTTCCCACATCATCCACTTTTTTACATCGTCGCTGTGCCTACACCGATTTTTGTACAAACATGAAAATGGGCACCATAGTCCTCAAAAGCCTGCTGATACTCATAGTGAAAGAATTATTTTGATATCTTTTATACTTTTTCAGCTACAGCGATTTGTTCGGGACCGTTTTTAGAGGATTTCTGAAAGTCCATAAAAATCACCTTTATATCATAATTTTTCACGCCTTTATTAAACTTTTTCCAGCAAAAACCGATAGCCTGTCTTCTTCCCCTATCCGTTACGAAATAAACGCAGAAAAAATTACGTCTCTACCATTTACGGATCAGGAGATATGGAGCGTTGTTCGGGGCAAAGTTCTCCATTATAATCCAATGGGACTTATTGTGAGCAAAGTCTCTGCACTTCGGTAGACTGGCCGGCAGCAGAGGTGTGAGTGAGTTTCCATGACGACGGAACTCTGAGGGCCACAGGGAGAAGCTCCATTGGGATACAATGGCAACTTTCGACGCCCGCTGCAGCGGCTGTGATTAATGTAGGAATCTGAAATTCGCACAGTCACTTCCTCTTGACATTTTAAAATTTTCAAGTGACTTTCAGCTATGTGTCATTTTTCTATCCCATTTTGGATTTCACATGCTTTCCTATTGGGCCTTTGCTTCCAACAGGACCTGGCATGATGCTCAGACACGACCCAATTGGCCAATACAGCACCACCCACCTGTGGGAAATGGCGCTACTGACCATTTTGGTCAAATGTTGAGTTCTGGGCCCAGATGTGGTGAGGCTGAGTTGCTAAAGGAGGCCAATCTGACTGATGAACTTTGGTGACGTTTGGCGACATTAAGTATTGGCACCCTTTTTGAGGCACTTCCCAGTACAGGATTTGGACCAAACTGACAGAGTACAATCACCCGGTGATCCTGAGCACAACCATGTTAGCGGCTAACGGTTAGCATGTTGCTAACCGGAAGTAGCTCTTGGAAGCTCGGACAAACTTCTGCTTTACAGAGTCTGTACCTCCTTTATACAGAATGCTCCACAATAAGTTTGGGCCTTGTCACGTAAAGCATCTCCAAGTTAGGAGGTGTCAAACATCCAATGCTTTTCAATGGGGGCGAAACCCCTTATACTCCCTAGAAATGCAGGCCCACATATGGCTACAGTATATTCAAGTTTGAAATTCTACTTCTGCTTTGTTAAATGATTCAGTGTTTAGAATGAGTTAGGAAATGTTTGATGCCTTTCCCTCAGTTTTTTCTTCTTCTAATCATTCAGCTATTGTTCTTTCATGTTCAAATTCTTCAACTCTTTCAAATTCTTCAACTTTTTCAACTTCTTCAACTTTTTCAACTTCTTCAATGCTTTTCAGCTATTTTTTCTCTTCTTCAAAGATCTTCTGCATCTTTTGCTCAATCATTCAGCCATCTGCATTCACAGTGCATTTTCGCAGGAAATGCAAATTTTTCTAGTTCTTTATTCTTCTTCTTCTTCTTCTTCTTCTTAGTGTTTATTCTTCCTAATGCGTTTTTACTGTTTAAAGTTTGATTCGCTTCTCCTCCTACAATTTTTCTCCGATTTCAACCATTCAACTTTTAAACTATTCAGCTTCTTCTGGAATCGATGGCTATATCTTTTTGTACTTTTAACTCTTCAACTTTTTAAAATATTCAGCTTTTTCTGCAAATTTTCAGCTTTTTTTCTCCCATAGGAAATGAATGTAATTCACTGAAATTCTACTCATTTCAGCTGCTTTTTGACAGCTTACTGCTTCAGCCTACTTTCAGCTAGAAACGCCATTCAACTTTTAAAATGTAGTGATATCTTTCAGCTATTATGGTATATTTCAGCTTTTTCATATCTTTTACCATTTTCATATAGTACCTCCTTAAAATAATTTTGGCTTTTCAAGAAATTCAGCAAATAACATGCGTTGCTATGGTCGTCAAGGAGGCAGTTATAGAGTGCGCACTCTAGAAATTCAACAAATTCTTCTTCTCCGAACAACTTCTTCTCAGTCACTCAATTTTCAACCTATCCACATAAATTATACATCAAAACGTAGGAATTTTTGTCTGGATTCAGGAAATGTAACCCTCATTGCTGTAGCATTTATAGATTTTTCGCAAATCACCTCAGAGCGACACAAACCCGAAACCTCCCCCATTCATTTCCTATGGAGCGGTTTTGAAAAATGACGCCTGAAAATTGAAAACATCACACGTTTTCGCATCGTCGCTACTCCGAAACCGTTTCATGTACAAGCATGAGACTTTCACACATGAATGTCCCGACCCTTCTGGCACTCATAAAAAAGGAATTGTTTGGATAACTGTTACGGTTTTACCGCAGGAACAATTTGTTCGGGAGTAGCGAATGTGCAAATTCCTGAAAACGCTTTTCAGCTGCATTTTCCCACATCATCCACTTTTTTACATCGTCGCTGTGCCTACACCGATTTTTGTACAAACATGAAAATGGGCACCATAGTCCTCAAAAGCCTGCTGATACTCATAGTGAAAGAATTATTTTGATATCTCTTATACTTTTTCAGCTACAGCGATTTGTTCGGGACCATTTTTAGAGGATTTCTGAAAGTCCATAAAAATCACCTTTATATCATAATTTTTCACGCCTTTATTAAACTTTTTCCAGCAAAACCCGATAGCCTGTCTTCTTCCCCTATCCGTTACGAAATAAACGCAGAAAAAATTACGTCTCTACCATTTACGGATCAGGAGATATGGAGCGTTGTTCGGGGCAAAGTTCTCCATTATAATCCAATGGGACTTATTGTGAGCAAAGTCTCTGCACTTCGGTAGACTGGCCTGCAGCAGAGGTGTGAGTGAGTTTCCATGACGACGGAACTCTGAGGGCCAGAGGGAGAAGCTCCATTGGGATACAATGGCAACTTTCGACGCCCGCTGCAGCGGCTGTGATTAATGTAGGAATCTGAAATTCGCACAGTCACTTCCTCTTAACATTTTTAAATTTTCAAGTGACTTTCAGCCATGTGTCACTTTTCTGTCCCATTTTGGATTTCACATGCTTTCCTATTGGGCCTTTGCTTCCAACAGGATCTGGCATGATGCCCAGACACGACATAATTGGCCAATACAGCACCACCCACATGTGGGAAATGGCGCTACTGACCATTTTGGTCAAATGTTGAGTTCTGGGCCCAGATGTGGTGAGGCTGAGTTGCTAAAGGAGGTCAATCTGACTCATGACCTTTGGTGACCTTTGGTGACATTAAGTATTGGCACCCTTTTTGAGGCACTTCCCAGTACAGGATTTGGACCAAACTGACAGAGTACACTCACCTGGTGATACTGAACACAACCCTGTTAGCGGCTAACTGTTAGCATGTTGCTAACCGGAAGTAGCTCTAGGAAGGTCTCACCAACTTCTGCTTCACAGAGTCTGTTCTTACTCTAGAGAGAAAGCTCCACAATAATTTTGGGCTACGTCGCATAAAGCATCTCCAAGCTATGAGGTGTCAAACATCCAATGCTTTTCAATTGGGGCGAAACCCCTTATACTCCCTAGAAATGCAGGCCCACATATGGCAACAGTATATTCAAGTTTGAAATTCTATTTCTGCTTTGTTAAACGATTCAGTGTTTAGAATGAGTTAGGAAATGTTTGGTGCCTTTCCCTCGGTTTTTTCTTCTTCTAATCATTCAGCTATTGTTCTTTCATGTTCAAATTCTTCAACTCTTTCAAATTCTTCAACTTTTTCAACTTCTTCAACTTTTTCAACTTCTTCAATGCTTTTCAGCTATTTTTTCTCTTCTTCAAAGATCTTCTGCATCTTTTGCTCAATCATTCAGCTATCTGCATTCACAGTGCATTTTCGCAGGAAATGCAAATTTTTCTAGTTCTTTATTACTGTGAATGCAGTAGGCATTCACAGTTATTGAGATCCTCTTTTTTAAAGTTTGATTCGCTTCTCCTCCTACAATTTTTCTCCGATTTCAACCATTCAACTTTTAAACTATTCAGCTTCTTCTGGAATCGATAGCTATATCTTTTTGTATTTATACCTTTTCAACTTTTTAAAATATTCAGCTTTTTCTGCAAATTTTCAGCTTTTTTTTTCTCCCATAGAAAATGAATGTAATTCACTAAAATTCCGCTCATTTCAGCTGCTTTTTGACAGCTTACTGCTTCAGCCTACTTTCAGCTAGAAACGCCATTCAACTTTTAAAATGTAGTGATATCTTTCAACTATTATGGTATATTTCAGCTTTTTCATATCTTTTACCATTTTCATATAGTACCTCCTTAAAATAATTTTGGCTTTTCAAGAAATTCAGCAAATAACATGCGTTGCTATGGTCGTCAAGGAGGCAGTTATAGAGTGCACACTCTAGAAATTCAACAAATTCTTCTCCTCCGAACAACTTCTTCTCACTCGCTCAATTTTCAACCTATCCACATAAATTATACATCAAAACGTAGGAATTTTTGTCTGGATTCAGGAAATGTAACCCTCATTGCTGTAGCATTTATAGATTTTTCGCAAATCACCTCAGAGCGACACAAACCCGAAACCTCCCCTATTCATTTCCTATGGAGCGGTTTTGAAAAATGACGCCTGAAAATTGAAAACATCACACGTTTTCGCATCGTCGCTACTCCGAAACCGTTTCATGTACAAGCATGAGACTTTCACACATGAATGTCCCGACCCTTCTGGCACTCATAAAAAAGGAATTGTTTGGATAACTGTTACGGTTTTACCGCAGGAACAATTTGTTCGGGAGTAGCGAATGTGCAAATTCCTGAAAACGCTTTTCAGCTGCATTTTCCCACATCATCCACTTTTTTACATCGTCGCTGTGCCTACACCGATTTTTGTACAAACATGAAAATGGGCACCATAGTCTTCAAAAGCCTGCTGATACTCATAGTGAAAGAATTATTTTGATATCTCTTATACTTTTTCAGCTACAGCGATTTGTTCGGGACCGTTTTTAGAGGATTTCTGAAAGTCCATAAAAATCACCTTTATATCATAATTTTTCACGCCTTTATTAAACTTTTTCCAGCAAAAACCGATAGCCTGTCTTCTTCCCCTATCCGTTACGAAATAAACGCAGAAAAAATTACGTCTCTACCATTTACGGATCAGGAGATATGGAGCGTTGTTCGGGGCAAAGTTCTCCATTATAATCCAATGGGACTTATTGTGAGCAAAGTCTCTGCACTTCGGTAGACTGGCCCGCTGCAGGTGTGAGTGAGTTTCCATGACGACGGAACTCTGAGGGCCAGAGGGAGAAGCTCCATTGGGATACAATGGCAACTTTCGACGCCCGCTGCAGCGGCTGTGATTAATGTAGGAATCTGAAATTCGCACAGTCACTTCCTCTTAACATTTTTAAATTTTCAAGTGACTTTCAGCCATGTGTCACTTTTCTGTCCCATTTTGGATTTCACATGCTTTCCTATTGGGCCTTTGCTTCCAACAGGATCTGGCATGATGCCCAGACACGACATAATTGGCCAATACAGCACCACCCACATGTGGGAAATGGCGCTACTGACCATTTTGGTCAAATGTTGAGTTCTGGGCCCAGATGTGGTGAGGCTGAGTTGCTAAAGGAGGCCAATCTGACTCATGACCTTTGGTGACCTTTGGTGACATTAAGTATTGGCACCCTTTTTGAGGCACTTCCCAGTACAGGATTTGGACCAAACTGACAGAGTACACTCACCTGGTGATACTGAACACAACCCTGTTAGCGGCTAACTGTTAGCATGTTGCTAACCGGAAGTAGCTTTAGGAAGGTCCTACAAACTTCTGCTTTACAGAGTCTTTACCTCCTTTATACAGAATGCTCCACTATAAATTTGGGCCACGTCAAGTAAAGCATCTCCAAGTTAGGAGGTGTCAAACATCCAATGCTTTTCAATGGGGGCGAAACCCCTTATACTCCCTAGAAATGCAGGCCCACATATGGCTACAGTATATTCAAGTTTGAAATTCTACTTCTGCTTTGTTAAATGATTCAGTGTTTAGAATGAGTTAGGAAATGTTTGGTGCCTTACCCTCAGTTCTTTCTTCTTCTAATCATTCAGCTATTGTTCTTTCATGTTCAAATTCTTCAACTCTTTCAAATTCTTCAACTTTTTCAACTTCTTCAACTTTTTCAACTTCTTCAATGCTTTTCAGCTATTTTTTCTCTTCTTCAAAGATCTTCTGCATCTTTTGCTCAATCATTCAGCTATCTGCATTCACAGTGCATTTTCGCAGGAAATGCAAATTTTTCTAGTTCTTCTTATTCTTATGGGTTATTCTTCCAAATGCGTTTTTACTGTTTAAAGTTTGATTCGCTTCTCCTCCTACAATTTTTCTCCGATTTCAACCATTCAACTTTTAAACTATTCAGCTTCTTCTGGAATCGATGGCTATATCTTTTTGTACTTTTAACTCTTCAACTTTTTAAAATATTCAGCTTTTTCTGCAAGTTTTCAGCTTTTTTTCTCCCATAGGAAATGCATTGAAATCACTAAAATTCCGCTCATTTCAGCTGCTTTTTGACAGCTTACTGCTTCAGCCTACTTTCAGCTAGAAACGCCATTCAACTTTTAAAATGTAGTGATATCTTTCAGCTGTTATGGTATATTTCAGCTTTTTTATATCTTTTACCATTTTCATATAGTACCTCCTTAAAATAATTTTGGCTTTTCAAAAAATTTAGCAAATAACATGCGTTGCTATGGTCGTCAAGTGGCAGTTGGTAGAGTGCGCACTCTAGAAATTCAACTAATTCTTCTTCTCCGAACAACTTCTTCTCAGTCGCTCAATTTTCAACCTATCCACATAAATTATACATCAAAACGTAGGAATTTTTGTCTGGATTCAGGAAATGTAACCCTCATTGGTGTAGCATTTATAGATTTTTCGCAAATCACCTCAGAGCGACACAAACCCGAAACCTCCCCCATTCATTTCCTATGGAGCGGTTTTGAAAAATGACGCCTGAAAATTGAAAACATCACACGTTTTCGCATCGTCGCTACTCCGAAACCGTTTCATGTACAAGCATGAGACTTTCACACATGAATGTCCCGACCCTTCTGGCACTCATAAAAAAGGAATTGTTTGGATAACTGTTACGGTTTTACCGCAGGAACAATTTGTTCGGGAGTAGCGAATGTGCAAATTCCTGAAAACGCTTTTCAGCTGCATTTTCCCACATCATCCACTTTTTTACATCGTCGCTGTGCCTACACCGATTTTTGTACAAACATGAAAATGGGCACCATAGTCCTCAAAAGCCTGCTGATACTCATAGTGAAAGAATTATTTTGATATCTCTTATACTTTTTCAGCTACAGCGATTTGTTCGGGACCGTTTTTAGAGGATTTCTGAAAGTCCATAAAAATCACCTTTATATCATAATTTTTCACGCCTTTATTAAACTTTTTCCAGCAAAAACCGATAGCCTGTCTTCTTCCCCTATCCGTTACGAAATAAACGCAGAAAAAATTACGTCTCTACCATTTACGGATCAGGAGATATGGAGCGTTGTTCGGGGCAAAGTTCTCCATTATAATCCAATGGGACTTATTGTGAGCAAAGTCTCTGCACTTCGGTAGACTGGCCTGCAGCAGAGGTGTGAGTGAGTTTCCATGACGACGGAACTCTGAGGGCCAGAGGGAGAAGCTCCATTGGGATACAATGGCAACTTTCGACGCCCGCTGCAGCGGCTGTGATTAATGTAGGAATCTGAAATTCGCACAGTCACTTCCTCTTAACATTTTTAAATTTTCAAGTGACTTTCAGCCATGTGTCACTTTTCTGTCCCATTTTGGATTTCACATGCTTTCCTATTGGGCCTTTGCTTCCAACAGGACCTGGCATGATGCCCAGACACGACCCAATTGGCAAATACAGCACCACCCACCTGTGGGAAATGGCGCTGCACGCCATTTTGGTCAAATGTTGAGTTCTGGGCCCAGATGTGGTGAGGCTGAGTTTCTAAAGGAGGCCAATCTGACCCATGAACTTTGGTCACGTTTGGTGACATTAAGTATTGGCACCCCTTTTTGAGGCACTTCCCAGTACAGGATTTGGACCAAACTGACAGAGTACAATCACCTGGTGATACTGAACACAACCATGTTAGCGGCTAATGGTTAGCATGTTGCTAACCGGAAGTAGCTCTAGGAAGCTTGGACAAACTTCTGCTTTACAGAGTCTGTACCTCCTTTATACAGAATGCTCCACAATAAGTTTGGGCCTCGTCACGTAAAGCATCTCCAAGTTAGGAGGTGTCAAACATCCAATGCTTTTCAATGGGGGCGAAACCCCTTATACTCCCTAAAAATGCAGGCCCACATATGGCTACAGTATATTCAAGTTTGAAATTCTACTTCTGCTTTGTTAAACGATTCAGTGTTTAGAATGAGTTAGGAAATGTTTGGTGCCTTACCCTCAGTTTTTTCTTCTTCTAATCATTTAGCTATTGTTCTTTCATGTTCAAATTCTTCAACTCTTTAAAATTCTTCAACTTTTTCAACTTCTTCAACTTTTTCAACTTCTTCAATGCTTTTCAGCTATTTTTTCTCTTCTTCAAAGATCTTCTGCATCTTTTGCTCAATCATTCAGCTATCTGCATTCACAGTGCATTTTCGCAGGAAATGCAAATTTTTCTAGTTCTTTATTCTTATTTTTATGGGTTATTCTTCCAAATGCGTTTTTACTGTTTAAAGTTTGATTCGCTTCTCCTCCTACAATTTTTCTCCGATTTCAACCATTCAACTTTTAAACTATTCAGCTTCTTCTGGAATCGATGGCTATATCTTTTTGTACTTTTAACTCTTCAACTTTTTAAAATATTCAGCTTTTTCTGCAAGTTTTCAGCTTTTTTTCTCCCATAGGAAATGCATTGAAATCACTAAAATTCTGCTAATTTCAGCTGCTTTTTGACAGCTTACTGCTTCAGCCTACTTTCAGCTAGAAACGCCATTCAACTTTTAAAATGTAGTGATATCTTTAAGCTATTATGGTATATTTCAGCTTTTTCATATCTTTTAGCATTTTCATATAGTACCTCCTTAAAATAATTTTGGCTTTTCAAGAAATTCAGCAAATAACATGCGTTGCTATGGTCGTCAAGTGGCAGTTGGTAGAGTGCGCACTCTAGAAATTCAACTAATTCTTCTACTCCGAACAACTTCTTCTCACTCGCTCAATTTTCAACCTATCCACATAAATTATACATCAAAACGTAGGAATTTTTGTCTGGATTCAGGAAATGTAACCCTCATTGCAGTAGCATTTATAGATTTTTCGCAAATCACCTCAGAGCGACACAAACCCGAAACCTCCCCCATTCATTTCCTATGGAGCGGTTTTGAAAAATGACGTCTGAAAATCCAAAACATCACACGTTTTCGCATCGTCGCTACTCCTAAACCGTTTGATGTACAAGCATGAGATTTTCACACATGAATGTCCCGACCCTTCTGGCACTCATAAAAAAGAAATTGTTTAAATAACTGTTACGGTTTTGCCGCAGGAACAATTTGTTCGGGAGTAGCGAATGTGCAAAATCCTCAAAATGCTTTTGAGCTGCATTTTAGACTTAGACTTAGACTTAGACTTTCTTTATTGTCATTTTGTATACACAGAGTGCATACAGAACGAAATTTCGTTTTTCACACAGCTCAGAAATATTGCAGTAACTCTACAGGATACCTTGCAGTGAATTACAGTACAGGATAAAGTGCAGTGATCAATCGCAGTCACTTACAGGATAAATTTCAATTGACTTCCGGATAAAGTGCAGCAGTGAATAGTAGGCAGTTGAAATGTAAACACTGTAAACCAAATGTAAACAAATATGCAGTAAGGTGCAGCAGTGATTTAAAAGTAGACAGTTGCATTGTACACAGTTTTTCAGTACGTTTCCGGTTAAGGTGCAGCAGCAATTTTGCAGGATACGATACAATGTGCAAATGTGCAAATCAGCAAATCTAGTGTGGTACACAGTCCGTTTTTATACTTCAGCAGTTCAGCAGTTCAACAGTCTGATGGCAGCAGGGAAAAAGCTTTTGCAGAACCTAGTGGACCTGCAGCGGATGCTGCGGAACCTCTTTCCAGAGGGCAGCAGGGAGAATAGTCTATGGTGGGGGTGTGAGGGGTCCCTGATGATGTTACGGGCTCGAGACACACAGCGCTGCGATGAAATGTCTTTAATGGAGGGAAGAGGAGCCCCGATGATCCCTTCTGCTGTCCTCACCACTCTCCTCACGTTCTTCCAGTCGGAGGCACTGCAGCCTCCACACCACACAGAGAGACAGCTGGTCAGAATACTCTCTATGGTGCTTCTGTAGAAGGTCGTGAGGATGGGCGGGGGCAGGCGGGCTCTCCTCATTCTCCGCAGAAAGTACAGTCGCTTCTGTGCCCTCTTCACCAGTGACGTGGTGTTCACAGTCCAGGTGAGGTTGTCCGTGATGTGCACCCCGAGGAACTTGGTACTGCTGACCACCTCCACCGCTGAGTTGTTGATGAGCAGTGGAGCATGGTGAGGCCGGTTTTTCCTGAAGTCGACGATGATCTCCTTCGTCTTCTCCACGTTCAGGATCAGGCTGTTGTCTCTGCACCAGCCCACCAGCTGCTCCACCTCCTCTCTGTAGTCCTGGTCGTTGTCGTCTCTGATCAGGCCCACCACCGTTGTGTCGTCTGCAAACTTCACGATGTGATTGGTGGTGAACCTGGGGACGCAGTCGTGTGTCATCAGGGTGAACAGCAGGGGGCTCAGGACGCAGCCCTGAGGGGAGCCCGTGCTGAGGGTGATGACATCAGAGGTGTTCTGTCCGACCCGGACTGACTGAGGTCTGTTGGTGAGGAAGTCTAGCAGCCAGTTTCGTAGGGGTGTGTTGAAGCCCAGATGCTCCAGTTTTCCCACCAGATGTTGTGGGATGATGGTGTTGAACGCTGAACTGAAGTCCAGGAACAGCATCCGCACGTGCGTGTTCTTCTCCTCCAGGTGTGCCAGGCTCAGGTGAAGAGCAGAGGAGATGGCGTCCTCAGTGGAGCGGTTCCGTCGGTAGGCAAACTGGAACGGGTCGAGTGTTGATGGGAGACTGGAGACGATGTGTTCCTTTACCAGCCTTTCAAAGCACTTCATCATGATGGGAGTCAGTGCAACAGGCCGGTAGTCGTTGAAACAGGTGACTTGAGGTTTCTTTGGCACCGGAATGATGGAGGCAGACTTGAAGCATGCTGGCACTATGGCTTGGTCCAGCGAGGTGTTAAAAATGTCTGTGAGGACACCAGCCAGCTGACCTGCACACTCCTTGAGCACCCGCCCAGGTATGTTGTCGGGGCCTGGGGCCTTCCGCGGGTTGACTCTCCTTAGAGTCTTCCACACGTCGGCGGTGTCAAGGCAGAGGACCTCCTCTTCCTGATGGGGAACAGCTTTCACTGCTGGAGTGCTGTTTAGTGCCTCAAACCTCCCAAAGAAGTTATTTAGTCCATTGAGGAAGTCAGCATCAACTTCACCCACCGGGGGGGAGGGCGTGTTGTATTCAGTGATCGCCCGGATGCCTTTCCACATGCTCCTGGTGTTGCTGGCGTCATGGAAAAGCTCCTGGATTTTTTGACTGTGGTTCCGCTTTGCTAGCCTGATGGCACGGTTCAGGTTGGCTCTCGCTGTCCTCAGTGCCTCCTTGTCTCCAGACTTGAAGGCTGAGTTCCGTGCTTTTAGCGCTTGACGGACCTCCGCAGTAATCCAGGGTCGTTGGTTGGCTCGGGTGATGATGATCTTGGTGGTGCTGACGTCCTCAATGCATTTGTTGATGTAGGCTGACACAGTCATGGCGTACTCATCAATGTTGATCTTGTCCTCATAAGTTGCAGCAGCTTTGAACATGTTCCAGTCAGAGCACTCAAAACAGTCCTGGAGCGCCTCCATTGCTCCCTCAGTCCACACCCTCACCTGCCTCGCTGTTGGTTTTGCTCTGATCAGCAGGGGCCTGTATGCTGGGAATAGCATTACGGAACGGTGATCTGAAGAGCCCAGGTGGGGGCGGGGGGCTGCTCTGAATGCTCCTTTTATATTTGTGTAGACTAAGTCTAGAGTGTTCTCTCCCCGAGTTGCAAAATCCACGTGTTGGTAAAAATGAGGGAGAACAGTTTTCATATTTGCCTGGTTAAAATCCCCAGCAATGATGAAAACCCCCTCTGTGTGTGTAGATTGCAGCTCAGAGATAGTCCGATAGAGAACATCCATAGCATCTTTAGTATTAGCGCTGGGAGGGACGTAAACCGCTGCGATGATAACAACAGTGAACTCTCTAGGCAGATAAAATGGTCTGCAGCTAATAATCATAAGCTCAATGTCCGGAGAGCAGAGACTTTTCCCACATGATCCACTTTTTTACATCGTCGCTGTGCCTACACCGATTTTTGTACAAACATAAAAATGAGTACCATAGTCCTCAAAAGCCTGCTGATACTCACAGTGAAATAATTGTTTTGATATCTCTTATACTTTTTCAGCTAGAGCGATTTGTTCGGGACTGTTTTTAGAGGATTTTGCAAATTCCTTAAAAAAACCCTTTAGATCATAATTTTTTACGCCTTTATTAAACTTTTTCCAGCAAAAAACGATAGCTTTTCTTCTTCCCCTATCCGTTACGAACTAAACGCAGAAAAAATTACGTCTCTACCATTTAGGGATCAGGAGATATGAAGCGTTGTTCGGGGCAAAGTTCTCCATTATAATCCAATGGGACTTATTGTGAGCAAAGTCTCTGCACTTCGGTAGACTGGCCGCTGCAGGTGTGTGAGTGAGTTTCCATGACGACGGAACTCTGAGGGCCAGAGGGAGAGGATCAATTGAGATAGAATGGCAACTTTCGACGCTCACCGCAGTTGCTGTGATTAATGTAGGAATCTGAAATTCGCACAGTCACTTCCTCTTGACATTTTAAAATTTTCAAGTGACTTTCAGCCATGTGTCAGTTTTCTGTGCCATTTTGGATTCCACATGCTTTCCTATTGGGCCTTTGCTTCCAACAGGACCTGGCATGATGCCCAGACACGACCCAATTGGCCAATACAGCACCACCCACCTGTGGGAAATGGCGCTACTGACCATTTTGGTCAAATGTTGAGTTCTGGGCCCAGATGTGGTGAGGCTGAGTTGCTAAAGGAGGCCAATCTGACCCATAAACTTTGGTGACGTTTGGCGACATTAAGTATTGGCACCCCTATTTGAGGCACTTCCCAGTACAGGATTTGGACCAAACTGACAGAGTACAATCACCCCATGATACTGAACACAACCATGTTAGCGGCTAACGGTTAGCATGTTGCTAACCGGAAGTAGCTCTAGGAAGCTCGGACAAACTTCTGCTTTACAGAGTCTGTACCTCCTTTATACAGAATGCTCCACAATAAGTTTGGGCCTCGTCACGTAAAGCATCTCCAAGTTAGGAGGTGCCAAACATCCAATGCTTTTCAATGGGGGCGAAACCCCTTATACTCCTAGAAAAGCAGGCCCACATATGGCTACAGTATATTCAAGTTTTAAATTCTACTTCTGCTTTGTTAAACGATTCAGTGTTTAGAATGAGTTAGGAAATGTTTGGTGCCATTCCCTCAGTTTTTTTTTCTTCTAATCATTCAGCTATTGTTCTTTCATGTTCAAATTCTTCAACTTTTTCAACTTCTTCAACTTTTTCAACTTTTGCAATGCTTTTCAGCTATTTTTTCTCTTCTTCAAAGATCTTCTGCATCTTTTGCTCAATCATTCAGCTTACTGCTTTTACAGTGCATTTTCGCAGGAAATGCAAATTTTTCTAGTACATATTTGAAGTTGGTTATTTAAACTTGGACTTGGGCTACGATGAAATAACTTCCCTGACACGATTTATAACTCGTTTGGGAAATTTCTTTCCTTGTGTTTTTTGCCTTAATGTTTGTAGTGTTGGGTAGAGGTATAGAGGGAAATCAGTCAATTACCTAAATTTAGTCCTTACTCTCAACTGTTTTCCAAATCTGTTCTTACCTCCACTAAAGTGCAAGAGAGTGGAGAAGTGGGTGTACAATGTGTCAGGTTGTGCTCCAGTGTTACCTTTTACCTGGACAGCATGTGAGGTGACTTGCATTACTATATAAGGGCCTTGCCGCCTGGGTTCCAACCACTTACGTTTGCAGACATTGACCCAATCTCCTACTTTCACAGCTGGAGTATCTGGTTCAGCTTTCTGCACCTGTGAGGGCAACACTCGAGTCATATTAGTAATTTTTTGCTATCTTTCTTTCTAATGTCTGATTGTCCTTCTGCCACCCATGAGTTCAGTTTTTAATGTCCTTTACATTTCATTACAGCCACCGCTGCTGGTAATAACACTGCTTTGACCAGTTCTTTTAGTTGCTCTCTAGATTAGATTAGATTCAACATTATTGTCATTACACAGGTACAGGTACAAGGCAACGAAATGTAGTTTAGGTCTAACCAGAAGTGCAATATCAGCAAGTGCAGGATAAACAATGGTTCCATAAGTACAGGACATGGGTTTTTACTGAATAAATATAGAGATGGATACTATTATAAACAGAATTTTACTGATAGATTTGTCCTATGAATATAATATATAGATAACTAGTATTGTGAACTAAATTTACAGCTGGATATGTACCGCATATAATATACAGGTGGATATTACTATAAATAGAGTTTTTACAGATATGTACAATAGCAGAATATACAGATGGTTGTTATTATAACAGAGTTTACAAGTGAATATGTACTATGAATATATGTACAGATGGCTATTACTATAGGCAGAATTGTGAGCATGATATACAGGTGGCTATTACTATAAAATGAATAAATAAAGTTCGGACAGAAGCTATCTAAATTAAAGTGCAGTGGAAGGTAATTGCATATTACAGTTAAAGTACGGTATTGCAAATGTATATGTAAACAATTGGTATTGTGAATAAACAGTCGGCAGTGCAAATCAATATTCAGTCAAGGTAAGTAGTGCAAGATGCATGTAAACAGTTGTTACTATAGTAACAGTCAGGAGTGCAAGTGAACATTACAGTCTTGTAAATGACAAAATGGAGGTAGGTGTGAGGAGGGAGAGGAGAGTCTGTCAGTATATGAGGGGAGTGGGATCAGCGAGGATTAGAGTTCAATAAAGAGACAGCTCTGGGGAAGAAGCTGTTCTTCAGTCTGCTGGTCCTGGTCCGGAGGCACCTGAAGCGCCTGCCGAAGGGCAGGAGAGAGAACAGTGTTAGCTGACATGAGAATTTTTCTCCTCACCCACTGTGCTACATCTACATGGATGGCTCCATATCCATAAGCAGAATCAGTATTTGTTTTCCTTCTGCATATTTCAGTGCTTTGGTCAAAGCTTTTATTTCTCCAAGTTGGGCAGATAGAATTTTTTTTACTGTGGTTAAGAGTGGTCTTATCTCACAACCAGCCCATCTTGGTCTGTCTGCATTTGCTTGGACAACAGCAAATTAGGCCACATTTCCAGCATTTTCTTTGTAGCAGTTTCCATCTTTGAATAACACCAAGTCTGAATCCAGGAATGGTTCTGTGTATACATCACTCCCAAGATGATTTGATGTGCTGCTACTTCATCACAGTTGTGTGGCTGATCAGGCACTTGTTACATCATAGTGGCCAAGTTTGTTGGCTCAGTGACGTCATTTATGTGTGGTGGTGATAGTAGGACATCAGCTTTTTTTTATTCCTGCTAAAATGTTGAATGCTTGAGAACCCAGAAATGCCCCAACACCATGGCTTTGTTTTCATGTCATGGCACATTAACCATGTGTGCAGTTTTTGGGATGGCTTTTGAAAGTGCTGCAAAATATCTTGCACAGTCTGTTTCAACATTGTCCAGTTTATTCCTGTGGTATGTAATACATTTATCTCTCCTTTCTTCTGAGAAAGAACAGCTGACACCATTCCTTCTTTTTCAAAAACATCCAGATGAAATTGAAAGTTGCAGTCTGGGGTTCTGAGCATTTGAGGTTACTTGCTGTTTCATAACTTTTTTATTCAGTCTTTCATTTTCCTCCTTTTCCTCTTCTTTCTGCTTGTGGAAATGTTTCATGTGATACTCCACATATTCAGCCCACAGTAAATCTCACTGCTTCTCCAGGCCCACAACATCTGATAAGGATTTTGAACTTTTATGGACAGGCCTTTAATGCATCGTAGAGGCCAAGGAGAAGTTGTGGATTTATTTTTTGATGGTGCTCTCTTGTGTGCCTCAGCCACTTAGCTGCTCGTTGCAAATAGTTCTGTTCTCCATCTCCGTCTTGTATCAAAATATCACCCAGTTGATTTGGATTTGTGGTGTTTGGGGCAGTATTAACAGCTGAGACACTCTGCCTGTGACCAAAAGGAGTATAAGCAAACTGGCATTTCCCATTGCTCTCAAAGGAAGCTGGAATCCTGGTGGGGGCTTAACAATTTTTTCTTTTTCCAACAGCTTGAGCTAAGCTTAGACTTCTGTTCTGACATGAATGCATACGATTGGTTTGTTCACTTTTCTCACTCTCTGATGAAGCTGGAGACAGAGAGTTATGAGGTCATGGGGGTCAGGCTGATAAGGTCTGCTTTGTTTTTGTCTCTTTGTGGAATTGTCTTAGACAGGTTTTTAGGAAACTGTGTACGCTCTACATACAATAGGGAGGTTGCTGTGGGTGTGCAAGGAGACGTGAGTGCTGGTTCAGCCAACTGGTTTCCATGGAAACTGCAGATGAATTCTGATAGGGATGGCACATCATGACAGCAGGTTTGATTTGAGGAAGCCACAGAAGGTGCAGGACTATTACACTGGCCCATAGGAGTTGTGGAACCCACAGTAGGTACACCCAAATCTCTGGTTTCAGGGTTGGGTAGTCTGAGAAGATCTGCCATTCCAAGGCTACATTCACACTCCAGGGAAATGTGACCCAAATCCGATCTTTTTGCCCATATTTCCATTTTTGTTCATGGGAGTGTGATCGGCCCAATTCCAATCTTTTCACCCCCAAAAAAATGCAATTTGTGTCAATTCCATATGTGGTACTAATTCGGATGCGGATTGGATATTTTTCAAAGTGTCCCTAGTCTGAACGGTCATATCGCATTATATCTGTCTTTTACATCACTGTCCTGCATCTTACTACACATCCATAAACAGTAGTAGCAGATAGCATTCAACAAAGAATATTGTAAAGCTGTGCAGCTTTTTCCTTACCTTATTTCGTCTTGCTATGATGTGGTCTTAATATTGTTGGCTCCCATTGCATAACAGCTTTCTAATAATAACGAGAGATGCCACCAGCCACTAGCTGTGAGCTTTTATATTTTTAATTTTTTTTTTTTTTTACAAAACTTATTTTGTAAAAGTAATTGTTTATAGAAACAATTACATTCACCGTTGCTTCTGAGTGTTTCTGTTGTCATCACGTGTTACCGTGGCGAAATTTCTCAGACAGTGAACAATAGTTACAGTTTTTTTTTAGACAGCTGTAGGATGGTGGTCGCATTAATCAGAATCAGAATCAAGTTTATTGCCAAGTAGGTTTGCACTTACAAGGAATTTGACTTGGTGTTGATGGTGCAGACAAAAATAAAATAAAACTAGAACTGCAAGCAGTTGTTAACGGGTTCCAAGCCCACCCACGCCCTGCCCCTTTGAGCATGCCGGCTCCCCCTGCTCAGCCAAACCAACATGCATCTGGAACGGATCATGAATTTATGTTTTGCAGGATAACAGAAATTTTTCACAGATTCACTTGTGATCCCAAACGGTTTTCTATACAATGCATTTCACCATAGCAGTTCTCCAATATTGCATAGGCACTGGTACATCTCATGGTAGGTGTTGTTTCTTATAGTTATTACTGCAATAAATGTGTCATCGGTGCACCCCTCACCACCTGTCTCATACAGCTTTCCTCCTTTAGTTATGCACTTACAAAATACAGTAGTCATATTATAGAATTTGTTTTATGTTGCGTATTATATCAGGTGATCATTTCAATCATAAGCAAATAAGAAGTTTAATAAAGTATAAATATATGACAGGTTTGGCACTCAGTGCTCAACATTTTCTGTAGCGGAAATATGAAATGTTAACAGCCTGGACTCTATGTCAGAGTTTTAACATTTATGACATTTAAACTATTACATTCCGTGACTTTGCACGTGGCCATTTGTCAAGTATAGCATAAATTAAATAGACCGTGCCACACTGCTTTCAATAGAGATCACTGCTAACTGGGACAAGCGATCATTGCTCATATTTGAACGAAGGTATGTTTTGATGAGCTTCAGCTTGCAAAATGATCTCTCTGCAGATGCAACTGTCAGAGGCATGGTTAAAAATACTCTAAGGGCTACTGTCAAATTTGGAAATACCAAATCAAGGTTCTCTTGAATGAGGAAATTTAACCTTTCTAGAGCCTTGTAACCCTTCAGTAGACAACTTGCTGGGTATATTTCTTGAATAATTTATATTGAAACCTCACAGGTGATCAGGGCATATGTGGTCACTGATTCCTCCAGCTCTTCTTTTGTCATGTGCTCCATTTTAGTCCGTCCGTCCGTCCGTCTTCTTCCGCTTATCCGGGGTCGGGTCGCGGGGGCAGCAGCTTCAGTAGGGAGGCCCAGACATCCCTCTCCCCGGCCACTTGGGCCAGCTCCTCCGGAGGAATCCCAAGGCGTTCCCAGGACAGCCGGGAGACATAGTCCCTCCAGCGTGTCCTGGGTCTTCCCCTGGGCCTTCCCCTGCCTCCTCCCGGTGGGACGTGCCCGGAACACCTCACCAGGGAGGCGTCCAGGAGGCATCCTAACCAGATGCCCGAGCCACCTCAACTGGCTCCTCTCGACGTGGAGGAGCAGCGGCTCTACTCTGAGTCCTCCCCGGATGACTGAGCTCCTCACCCTATCTCTAAGGGAGAGCCCAGACACACTACGGAGAAAACTCATTTCAGCCGCTTGTATCCGGGATCTTGTTCTTTCGGTCACAACCCAAAGCTCGTGACCATAGATGAGGGTAGGAACGTAGATCGACCGGTAAATCGAGAGCTTCGCCTTTTGGCTCAGCTCTCTCTTCACCACAACGGATCGGTACAGCGCCTGCTTCACAGCAGACGCTGCACCAATCCGCCTGTCGATCTCCCGCTCCATCTTCCCCCCATTCGTGAACAAGACCCCAAGATACTTGACCTCCTCCACTAGGGGCAGCACATCCTCCCCAACCCGGAGAAGGCACTCTACCCTTTTCCAGTTCAAGACCATGGTCTCGGATTTGGAGGCACTGATTTTCATCCCGGCCGCTTCGCACTAGGCTGCGAACCGCTCCAGTGAGAGCTGTAGATCACGCCCTGATGAAGCCAATAGGACCACGTCATCCGTGAATAGCAGAGACACAATCCTAAGGCCACCAAAACAGATCCCCTCAACACCTTGGCTGCGCCTAGAAATTCTGTCCATAAAAGTTATGAACAGAATCGGTGACAAAGGGCAACCTTGGCGGAGTCCAACTCCCACTGGAAACGAGTCCGACTTACTGCCGGCAATGCGGACCAGACTCGGTCGTACAGAGACCTGACAGCCCTTATTAAAGGGCCCGGTACTCCATACTCCCGGAGTACCCCCCACAGGATCCCTCGGGGGACACGGTCGAATGCCTTCTCCAGATCCACAAAGCACATGTAGACTGGTTGGGCAAACTCCCATGCCCCCTCCAGAATCCTGCTGAGGGTGTAGAGCTGGTCCAGTGTTCCACGGCCAGGACGAAAACCACACTGCTCTTCCTGAATCCGAGATTCAACTATCCGACGGACCCTCCTTTCCAGAACCCCTGAATAGACCTTACCAGGGAGGCTTAAGAGTGTGATTCCTCTATAGTTGGAACACACCCTCCGGTCCCCCTTTTTAAATAGGGGGACCACCACCCCAGTCTGCCTATCCAGGGGAACTGCCCCCGATGTCCACGCAATGCTGCAGAGCCGCGTTAACCAACACAGCCCCACAACATCCAGAGCCTTAAGGTACTCAGGGCAAATCTCATCCACCCCTGGGGCCTTGCCACCGAGGAGCTTTTTAACAACCTCGGCAACCGCAGCACCAGTGATGGGAGAACCCGACCCAGAGCCCCCAGGCTCTGCTTCCGCAATGGAAGACGTGTTGGTGGGATTAAGGAGGTCTTCGAAGTATTCCGCCCACCGAAACATGACGTCCCGAGTCGAGGTCAGCAGCACACCACACCCACTGTAAACGGTGTTGGTACTGCACTGCTTCCCCCTTCTGAGACGCCGGATAGTGGACCAGAATCGCTTCAAAGCCGTACGGAAGTCTTTCTCCATGGCCTCTCCGAACTCTTCCCACGCCCGAGTTTTTGCCTCGGCAACCAGCCGAGCCGCCTGCCGCTTCGACTGCCGGTACACATCAGCTGCTTCCGGAGTCCCACAGGCCAAAAAAGCCCGGTAGGACTCCTTCTTCAGCTTGACGGCTTCCCTCACCGCTGGTGTCCACCAGCGGGTTCGAGGGTTGCCGCTGCGACATGCACCGACAACCTTGCGGCCACAGCTCCGACTAGCCGCAACAATAGAGGCGCGGAACATGGTCCATTCAGACTCAATGTCCCCCGCCTCCCTCGGGACGTGTTTAAAGTTCTCCCGGAGGTGGGAGTTAAAGCTCCGTCTAGTGGGAGACTCCGCCAGACGTTCCCAGCAAACCCTCACAGTACGTTTGGGCCTGCCCGGTCGGACCGGCTTCCTCCCCCGCCATCGAAGCCAACTCACCACCAGGTAGTGGTCGGTGGAGAGCTCCGCCCCTCTCTTCACCCGAGTGTCCAAGACATGCGGCCGCAGATCAGATGAAACGACAACAAAGTCGATCATTGAACTGCGACCTAGGGTGTCCTGGTGCCAAGAGCACATATGGACACCCTTATGCTTGAACATGGCGTTTGTGATGGACAATCCATGACGAGCACAGAAGTCCAACAACAAAACACCACTCGAGTTCAGATCAGGTCCCAACCACGCCCCTCCATTTTAGTGATGAATTTAAATTTCTCAGACACAAGTTGAAAATTGGAAAACCTCTCAGACAGCTGTTGCAGGAGTGTGTCAACGATAATATTGAAAACCGTGCACCTGAAGTGCCTTGTGGGTTCCTTTTCATGATGACCAGTGCATGAATTGTCATCTGGGTACTTCTTTTGTTTCCTAAGACTCTGCAATAGTGACTTTTTTCTTCTCACCTGTATCAATATATATCGAAAGATGACTGAGGCCTGCTTTTACTTTGAAATATCAGGTGTGCAGTCCAGTCCCACTGCTAAGTACATAGAGGCTTTGATCTGGGCAGATATTTTACCCAAAATACATTCTGATATTGAATCTAAAAATTAATTCTGAGTGCACCATGTCAGACATCCAGTGTTTTTTTTGGAGGGAGCCTTTCTAAGATGCTCTTCCAGTGTGACATCATATCATGGTATGAGCTCAAAGATTCCCAGAAAATGTTAATTTTTAGGATTTCCTAACTGAGAATTTTTCCCCCTTAGTGGCAAGTTTCTCTTTGCAAGGAAGAGTTGACTCAATAACTTGAGTCAACACACTTCTCCAGGGTGCTTTTTCAGCTGCCATGGTTCTCTGCAGTTCACTATCAAGTCTTACCTAGGCGTAAGCGAGATGCCATTTTTTTCCACATCAGATAAGCGTTTGTGAGAACTACTGGTTTCATGGTGCTTCAGTGTTTTTGAAAGACATCGCCAGTTATTATACCCCGCCACAAGGCATGTCAAGAACTTTAGCTTCACCAAAAAGCTTACATGCAAAACAATAGACTTTGTTAGTATTTTTGGAATACAGTAACCAATGTCGTTCAACTTTCTCTCCATTAGACAGTAAACGAAAACAGTGAGCTTTGGAAAAACACCTCTTACTCTTCTCTGATCTTGGATATGAGCCATTAGAAACTTTCTGTGGGCCATTTTCAACCATGTACCCCCCTAATGTAATTATTCCTACCTGATGTCATCACTTGTCCCTTCTATCACTGATCTCATGTCTGTCTCCTTCACCCCTTGTCTGTGGCGTTCTCCACTAAGTCATATGGTCAAAAAAGCATTATATATTAGTTGTAAAAATTACAGATTTTAATACAGTTTCAAAACATAATGTTTAAACATTATTGCTTGGGATGAAGTAGCTGTTCCCTCACTTCCACCTAATATTAGACCAACCTGTCGCTTTCCCCTGTCTGTCCTGATTCTTCTTCTGTCATCATATCTTCTTTCTCTCCATCCTCATAGCTGAATGACATTATTTTTGTGTTGTTAGGTAGGTTTAAAAAATAAAGCAGTCAAAACACAATAAAAATTAATCTTTAAATTTAAATGATCTCCTTGTTGGATAACAGTTACTGACTGGACACTGCATCTGATCTGACTTATCAGATACATCACAACACCACTGTAGTGATACTGAATAAAACATTTAAACTCAAGTGTCCCCCTGCCAAAAAGGTTGGTAACATGGGTCACCAACCTTTTTGAGTCTAAGGACTATAGTGACACTGGATTAATTTATCTGATACACACATAAACTTGTAAAACTCATTTTCAATTAAAAAATCATTGATAACAAATGTACATATGAGTGAATAAATTGCAGCCTAGAGGGCTAAGTGTTGGACCATAGCTGGACACTGCCGCCACAACAATTTAGCTTTCCTGTGTTAATATTTCCTGACATTAAAAAGCCCTCACTTAAGCGATGTTACTAAATACTATCACATTATCTGCAAACATAAATGCTTACATAAATTCTGGTCAGCGTAAATCAGCAGAAGAAAATGACATAAAGAATGTGGGAATTCCAAGAGTTCTCACCATGGCCATCAAGTCCTTCTGAACACCTTGCCAAAATACAGGTAATTGGTTTCAAAAACTTGTAGCCCATATTATAATTTAAGAGGTCTTTCAAAAAGTCTGGGTTGTTAAATGAAGATGATACAACAGCAGTGTTATGCTGTCCATGAAATCCTTTTCTCAAAGCAATTGATACATTAGAAACCAATTGATTTATTCCAGACAAGTATTGTGCATAGAAAATATTTGCCGCTAGATGGCAGCAGAGCGCCATATGTACAAAATGTTTTATATCAAATTAAATTAATAAAGAATTCCTTAAAAATCAACGGTTTCCTCTAAAATTCTGAAAATATTCATGGATCTCAAAGAGTGCTTTATCTAACTACGTGATTTTTTAAATGCCCATTGAAACAAGCGTTTCAGAGAAAAAAAATATTAAACTTTATAGTCTTGCACATGTGAATTTCGATGTCTTTTAAATAGGTCAAAATCGCCTGGATTTTTACCAAACTGAAGTCCACGTTTAGTCTGAATGTGCTTTACAAATAGTTGCCATTTTTATTGGGATTGAACAATATTTGTGGAAAATACATTAATTTCTGCATTTCACAAACTTTTAAAAATTCAGAGTGTGGGACTTTCAAAAACATCAGTACATGCAGTGAGAGAATTGTTACACCCTATTCAAGGAATACATCCTGAAAATCCAAGATCGTTACACCACAAAATAGATTTTTGGTAATTTTTTGAAGTTTTCAAGGTTTTTTTCACACTTTTGGAAATAGGCCCACCCACTTGTTTCAATCATTACCATATTTAATACTTTAGTTCAGGGCTATGACTGGAAGGGGATGAAGAAGGTTTTGTAAAAATCCGATCAGCCATTCTTGCGTAGTAAATTTCTTGACATCACAGCACCCCCTAGTGATGGACGATCCTCAAACATGGGACACGTATGCAAAATCTTATTTGGAGTATGGGTTATGAAGGACATGTTAAAATCTGTTAGGGTTTTAGAATAATCAGCAATTACATTTAGACCTAGCTAGCTAACAATCACTTATTTTAGCATTATTTTTCGAAAAAGTCAAAATTCAAAAATCCGCCGCTTTAACTTTTTTTATTTGTCCATGACACGCTTATATATAAAGTTTTGCGTGGATTGCACAAAAAATGTACTGCGGGCTTGGAACCCTAATAATGGAAAAACAGAGGAAAAACAATAGTGTTCTCTGCTCACAGAGCAGACGAACGGCATAGCCGTTCGCCTGCACTGCAGGCTTGGAACTCTAACTAGAACTGCAAGCAGTTATTAACGGGTTCCAGGCCCACCCACGCCCTGCCCCTTTGAGCATGCTGCTAGATTTCCTCACCAACAGACCTCAGTCGGTCCGGGTCGGACAGAACACTTCTGATGTCATCACCCTCAGCACAGGCTCCCCTCAGGGCTGCGTCCTGAGCCCCCTGCTGTTCACTCTGATGACACACAACTACGTCCCCAGGTTCACCACCAATCACATTGTGAAGTTTGCAGACGACACGACGGTGGTGGGCCTGATCAGAGACGACAACGACCGGGACTACAAAGAGGAGGTGGAGCAGCTGGTGGGCCGGTGCAGAGACAACAGCCTGATCCTGAACGTGGAGAAGACGAAGGAGATCATCGTCGACTTCAGGAAGAACCGGCCTCGCCAAGCTCCACTGCTCATCAACAGCTCAGCTGTGGTGGTGGTCAGCAGCACCAAATTCCTGGGGGTGCACATCACAGACAACCTCACAGGGTCTGTGAACACCACGTCACTGGTGAAGAGGGTACAGAAGCGCTTGTACTTCCTACGGAGGATGAGGAGAGCCCACCTGCCCCCGCCCATCCTCACGACCTTCTACAGAAGCACCATGGAGAGCATTCTGACCAGCTGTCTCTCTGTGTGGTGTGGAGGCTGCAGCGCCTCTGACTGGAGGAACGTGAGGAGAGTGGTGAGGACAGGGTTATGAAGGACTTGTTAAAATCTGTTATGGTTTTAGAATAATCAGCAATTACATTTAGAGCCAGCTAGCTAACAATCACTTATTTTAGCATTACTTTTCGAAAAAGTCAAAATTAAAAAATCCGCCGCTTTAACTTTTTTTATTTGTCCATTACACGGTTATATATGGAGTTTTGCGTGGATTGCACAAAAAATGTAGGAGGAGTTTAACAAGAAAGGTTTAAACTTTGTAGACATGTAGCGCGAAAACTAGCTGGGAAACGAAAGGTTTGCCAATTCCCTTTATGATGCAGAATTAATTAATAATAACCCGTAATAATAATAATAAATAATTTAAAAACACACGAAAAACAATAGGGTTCTCTGCACTGCAGTGCAGACGAACGGCTATGCGTTGCATAGCCCGTTTTTTCTGCACCGCGGGCTTGGACCCTAATAACTAGAACTGCAAGCAGTTATTAACGGGTTCCAAGCCCACCCACGCCCTGCTCCTTTGAGCATGCTCCTGGACTTCAGTTCAGCATTCAGCACCCTCATCCCACAGCATCTGGTGGAAAAACTGTAACATCTGGGCTTCAGCACACCCCTTCGCAACTGGCTGCTAGACTTCATCACCAACAGACCTCAGTCGGGCAGAACATCTCTGATGTCATCACCCTCAGCACGGGCTCCCCTCAGGGCTGCGTCCTGAGCTCCCTGCTGTTCACCCTGATGATACACGACTGCGTCCCCAGGTTCACTACCAATCACATCGTGAAGTTTGCAGACGACATATATCATTATCAAGGACTCAAATACTTATCTTTCAGCAGCTCTTAATAACAAACATAATGTATAATCAATAAACAAAGAACCGAATGTGGTTATTTACACTAGGTCAGCAATTAGCGTTCTGAACTCACAACTTCATCACTACCTGAAAGCAGCCGAACCAATATTACAAACAAAGAATGTCTGAGCTTTTTATACACGCCTATCATACAGACATATCCACAGTGTCCGAAAGTAACTTTGTGATTCACCGGCCAAGTTGGCCAGTTGATGTAAAAATCAACCGTCCAGGCATATTTTTTACTGGCCAAAATATTAATCCTGACCAGATTTCTCAACCTTTATCAAAAATTAAGAGTGAGATTATGTTTAATTTCGGGGGTGCGTGGTTGGGGGAGTGGCTGACTGGACCCTGGAAGAGAAATCTTTGTTGCCTGACTTTGATAAGAAAATATTGTAGTTGATTATAAAAGGCACAATATGAATTATCAGATTCACATCCAGACAATAAAAACACTACAGATTATCATTATTCTATCCATGTTGGTCTTATTTGTGAATGAGGCAGAGTTTTATCAAGCCTATGCGGTCCAACATTTTTCCCTCAGCTGCCACACTTAAAGCACGCAGGGGTTCACGCTGCGTCTTTACGCTGATCCAGCTGCTGTATTTTACATAAACAGTGGGGAAAATGCATAAATGCATTTTGCAGAGGGGAGAGAAGGAATAATGGGTCTGAGCTAAAGCCCCTGATGTTACAAGTTCCTTAAAATGACCCTTAAAAGTGCGCACCTAAATTCCATGTAATGTAATTTTGCGCACCTGAATTCAAGCGCAAGGCAGCAGCCCACCGAGGCATCGCTGGTTCTGTGTCATTAAAATCAAAAGAGCATGAAACACAGCTACTGACTCTCCTATTGTTTTTAATTGGGACATTTTGGTACGAGTTGAAGGACATTAAACGCAGTGATTCACGTTTTGAAGGCTGGCCGCTGACAAAAGAACCTGGCTCCAAGGGAAGGGAGGAGAGAGGAGCAGTGGCGTTGAAGCACAGAAACACAGCGCACGTAGGTAAAAAAAATGCAGAATAAATAAGAGCGAAACTTATAAACAGACTAATTGGCGTTTTAGACTGTATCTGGTTAGCAGAACAGTTTTCTGATCCAGCGTGCAGCCATGACTGGTTCTGAATGAAGGCTTTATCTGGGAGTCGCTCTCCCCCCTTGCCTCCTGCTTCGCACTTTAATCGCTGCAGCAGAAACAGGCTGTGAAAGAAGCTGAACCAACTCCGCAGAAGGTGGGTCTAGACTGAGCTCTGGATGGACAAAGCTGTTAACAGATCATCCGCAGCACAGATGGGCTTTGTTATTTTTGTTACTTTTGAATTTATTTGGTACAAAGATTTACCCTCTGAAATTCACTTGCCAAACGGGAAATGTACTCGCATTTGGCAACTGGCGAGTGTAATTTCGGACCCTGCATATCCACACACTAAGTGTAAGAATGACCAAAAAAAAAAAACTCATGAAATATTAACACAGGAAACTGTAGTGGTGGCAGTGCCCAGCTATGGTCCAACGCTTAGCCTTCTAGGCTGCAATGGCGTACCGCGAGCGAGCTATTTTTAGAACGTGACGTCACGAGACGTCATATCACGTGGTACGTGGTAGGGCAAACTTGCTGTGTTCTCCGCTGTTTCGCTGTAAAAGAGCTGTGCGTTACCCTTTGTTTTCTCGGTAAAACGACTACTTTTTCCAAGACTAAGACCATGGTTTTTAAATATTGTTGCTATGGAACGTGCAACAGCGACTCGAGGTATGCTGATCGGCCGCATATGAAGGATGTTTTCTTCATTGATTTCCCGAAATCCAAGACCGCCAAGGAGAAATGTGTGCGCTGGGTACACCGGTGCGGTCGGCCTACACAACAGTTCAACCCGGAAAAAGTTACCAAATTCACGTACATATGTAGCAAGCATTTTGTTGGAGGAAAGGGCCCAACCGAAGAACATCCTGACCCAATTCCAGCGACATCAAGTAGTGAACAGGTAAGAGTTTTTTGGTGTTTTATTGAAGCTTAAATCTGATCATATGTCGAACAGCTCACGACGAAACGAGCCATGCTTTGTTACACTTTTTTCATGTCTGCATGTCTATCCTGTCTCGCGATATTGGCTTAGGTCCCTAAGTTGACCATGATTGTTTGTTTTGTCATCATTTCAGCTGGAGAGGTACGCTCGATGCAAAAGAAATTCTTCACCGGACTTACCTATCTTCATTGAACCCTGGTGATCTTCTGCTGGTGGACCGTGGCTTCACAGTTGAAGATTTGTTGATGAAAGACTGAAGAAAATTAAATTAATATCGCACACTATTCCCTTATCATTGGCCCCACTTGCATCTCAGGCTGTATTTGTAGCATCATGTCTGGTAAACTTCCAGGATCAGTTAGCTAAATAATGTCTTAATGTCATTAAAGGCCTTTTGTGTGTATTAAGTGAATGTATGCCTTAAAATTTGAAAGTGCTTAAGTGAACAATTAACACAAAATTGCTTTTTGAATACGAAACATTTATTTTTACTTCAATATACATGCATGTTTTTTAAATTACAAGAAAGAAAAAAAAGGAAATAAAGCTTTTCTTGTTTTTTTTCTGGAATGTATGAACAAAAAACCACAGTTCAATGCAAAAAGTAAAAAAAGTAAATTACAGAAAACCCTACATCAAAGTCTAAGGGTAATGAATAGCAGCATTTTAAACATCACAATGGGTTGCTCACAGACACCAAGAAAAAAGTAGCATAAAAAGAAAAAAATTCCAAAATCACAAGAAATGCAAAAAGCATTACTGTGGATTAGTAAATCAAAAGTTGCAATTATTGCAAGTACAGTTGTAACCTATGGACAATGGCATGTATTTTCATATTCATCACAGTGACAGGTTGATCACAAACATTAGGCTAAATCACGCAGCACAAAGGGAACCAAATTTCGTGGAGCTCTCATCTCGATTAGTTCTGGTAAGATAACACACTTCCAAAATTTGACATTTGACTCGAGAATCATCTTGATAAATCCATCGTCCCTCTGTATTCTCTCAACTGATGGCTCACCCTTTGATGACCACAAAACAAAGTCACACCACTGAATTCCAACAACTCCCAACTGATGTTGGATTTGGTAGTAGTATGGATGGGACCTCACCAAGACAAGCTGTCCATCCTTCACCTGGAAACCTGGCTTGAAGAAAATGCAGCTTGGCAACTGAAAAAAAAAAGAAATAGTAATTAGTCTAAACCATCCTAATGTGTCTACATGTAGGCCTAGGCTACTACTTACTAACTGAACAGCAAGCCTGCCTCTACATGTTCCCTCTACAAAAGGCCTAAAATAGGCCTAGCTGATATATTAGCCACAGATAGGCATGATAGGAGGCCGACAAGTTAATAATGAAGCGCCTGCTACCATGATATCATATAGGCTATCATGGTAGCAGGCTATCATGGTAGCCTACTCAAAAACATAAACAAACAATTCGCCATGAATTTCTTAAGGGAAAGATTCTGAGATGTAAACAGTTGTTTTGTAGCTACCTATTGCCAACATATACCGATTCCTGGACGGTGATTACAAACAGAACAAAAACGGCCGACGACGCCATGAACGGCGAGCAGGAAAAAAAAAAAAAAAACAACTTACCGTTCGATCAACTCGGCCCGTTTTCCGGTCTTTTTAAGCCCCTCGACACTCAAGCCATCGTTTGAGCTGAAGGTTGGTGTGTTCTTCCACAGTTCGACCAGTAAACCGTGCGCCTGGGACATCGTCTTGAGAAAGTTTAACGGCTGCAAAGTCAGTCATATCGCTGCTTCTGTTGCACGTGTAATGGCTGGTGGCTACGGACGCTCTCTACTTGTTTGCCCTACCAAAGCGGCAAGGGGCGTTGCTCTTGAGATGGTGACGTCATGTGCGCGGTACGCCATTTGTTCACTCATATGTACATTTTGTATTATTGATTTTTTATTGTAAGATGAGTTGTACAAGTTTATGTGTGTATGAGACAAATTAATCCAGGTTCACTATAGTCCTTAGACTCAAAAAGGTTGGTGACCCATGTTACCAACCTTTTTGGCAGGGGGACACTTGAGTTTAAAGAAGAAAAAAGAAAGAGAACAAAACGTTAAAAGCTGAAATGATGACAAGCAATGCAAAATTGAAGAACAGTAGAACTCAGAGTGAGAAAAATAGACCCTGTTGTCCTCCAGTAGCCTAAGCCTATAGTAGCATAACTATAGAGGTAGCTCAGGGTAACATGAGCCACTCTAACTATAAGCTTTGTCAAAAAGGAAAGTTTTAAGATTAGTCTTAAAAGTAGACAGGGTGTCTGCCTCACGGATCAAAACTGGGAGTTGGTTCAACAGGAGAGGAGCCTGATAGCTAAAGGATCTGCCTCCCATTCTGGTTTTAGAGACTCTAGGAAACACCAGCAGACCTGCAGTCTGAGAGCGAAGTGCTCTGTTAGGAACATACGGCGTAATCAGACCTCTGATATATGATGGAGCTTGATTATTAAGGGCTTTATACGTTAAAAGGAGAATTTTAAATTCTAACAGGAAAGAAATGAAGGGAAGCTAAAATTGGAGAAATATGATCCCTTTGTAATGAATTACTGATGAGATGAACCCGGTATTCAACCAAACACAAAAATATGATGCTCAAAATTTATTGAAGGAGCTGATGAGTGGCAGACAGGCAGGTACAGAGCAAAAATCCAATGACGGGAAAGGCAGACATCCAGGTAACACTTGAACAGGGAAACGAGCAGAACAGAACAGATTACTAAAAACGGAATCAAGGTGCTGGGAAACTCTTACCAAATGAGGGAATGCTCTCGTGGACGCATGAGAGATTAGGGGCGAAGAACCGACAGGTAGCTGAGGACTGAGTGAGGTATAAATAAACGGACAAACAGGTGAGCGGAGTCAAACTAATTAATCTTAGGCAGGTGGGAGCAATTACAGATCTGACATGAACTGGAAAATAAACCTAAGACCGGGGATAATAATGAAACTAAACAAAGCACAGAACTAAAACAGGGACCAGATAACTAACTCAATAAAGGGGCTAAACTAGAATCCAAAAACGGAAATAAACCCAAAGGCGAAAAGAGCTACTTAAAGGCACACTATGCAACATTTTTCAGTTAATTAATGTGTTCCATACCGTTTTGGATGATTAAATGAGTCATTTCAGGTTGAACTAAGGTTTTCTTGGCCGCCCTGGTGGTCTGTGGGGGAAATACCGCACTTGCAACTGCAGGAGCCCTCGGTCCGCGCCCACAGGCTCAGAATCTCGTGCAAGATCGCGAGAGTCGGTCTTGCTTTACGGCGAGAACATGTTTGTTGCTAGCGCAGTGGCGATATCTGTACAGTTATCATGGCGGAACCAGCGATAAAACAGCGAAAGCCCATGTCGGAGCAGGCAAGAAAGAGGAAAAGGGCTCTGGACAGAAAGAGGAGTCGTACACGGGTGAACATCGGGCAAGCTTTTTCCGAATGGCGAGAGCTAAAAGAAAGAGAAGGCTGCAAGGCTGACGCGGACCTCGCGTTTCTGCTGATGCGATTGTAAGTAACATTGTAGGGTTTCCCTCACGCTACCGCCTCCCAACATTCCAAAAAAAAAACTAACTCGATATGTGCGCAAAGCTTGTCTCCCCCGCTCCGCCTCCGCCGGTCGCTCCGCCGGTCGCGCAAAGCTTGTCTCTTTCCCCCGCCCGCCCGGTCGCTCGCTCGCTCCGCCGGTCGCTCGCGGTCGCTCCGCCGGTCGCTCCGCCGGTCGCGCAAAGCTTGTCTCTTTCCGCCGGTCGCTCGCTCCGCCGGTCGCGCAAAGCTTGTCTCTACACCCCCCCCCCCCCCCCCACTGCCGGTCGTCCGGTAAGCAAATTCCTAGGGGAAACACTGCATCTCTCTGTGTGCATGTTCATACTTTCACTTTCACTTTCACTGTGCGTTCGCCTGTCTGCTCAAAACAACCGCGCCTGGCTTCACTGAGAAACCAGGAGAACAGCTGAGCATATTTACGACAGTGCACTTTTACTTTCGCCCTCTGGGGGGAGCCTCGCTGGAAAATCAATCCCAGTTGCATAGTATACCTTTAACCAAAAAACATAAACCAGAACAGAACGTGACAGAGCCCCTCCCTCAAGGACGGATTCCAGACGTCCTTCGAACCGAAAATAAAACAGATTAGACCGGGTGGGTGGAGGGGGTTACAGGACGGAGGGACACAGTCCATACAAAACAAAACAACCCGACACAGCGAACAGATGAAACAAAATCCAAAAATGACCAATCAAATCCTGAACCAAAAACAACCCAGACAGGGTGAACTAACAACTAACTGAAAAGTCTCAAGAAAAAGTGTTTTAGAAACAAAAGTCTGGTGGGCGGCCCGGAGGATGACCCCCAAGATTCAGAAGCTCCGGCGGTCGTCTCGGAGGACGGCCACGGCGTCTCTGGAAGTCCGGCGGTCGGGTGCGGAGGACGGCCCAGGCGAGACACAATCTCCGGCGGTCGTTCAGAGGACGGCCCCAGCGAACCAGAGTCCGAGACGAGCGTTGCGGTGGGAGACGTTGGCGGAGCGGGACCCTCAGAGACCGTCGGTGGAGCGGGACCCTCAGAACCTGAGGCCTGGAGAGAAAAAAAGCAAAGAACGGCACCGGTCTAAGGGCCGGAGACGGCAGGCTACAGGCTAGGGAAGGCGGCGCCTGGCTACAGGCGGCAAGAGGGGAAGCCTGGCTACAGGCGGCTAGAGGGGAAGCCTGGCTACAGGCGGCTAGAGGGGAAGCCTGGCTACAGGCGGCTAGAGGGGAAGCCTGGCTACAGGCTGCTATGGAGGGAGCCGGGCTACAGGCTGCTATGGAGGGAGCCGGGCTACAGGCTGCTATGGAGGGAGCCGGGCTAAAGGCTGCTATGGAGGGAGCCGGGCTACAGGCTGCTATGGAGGGAGCCGGGCTACAGGCTGCTATGGAGGGAGCCGGGCTACAGGCTGCTATGGAGGGAGCCGGGCTACAGGCTGCTGGAGGGTGTGCCTTAACGCTGCGGGGAGCCGGCACTGGAGGCTCTGCCTTAACGCTGCGGGGAGCCGGCACTGGAGGCTCTGCCTTAACGCTGCGGGGAGCCGGCACTGAACACTGGGCTTTAACGCTGCGGGGAGCCGGCACTGGACACTGGGCTTTAACGCTGCGGGGAGCCGGCACTGGGGCTGAGACTGAGGGCAGGTCCTCCAAGGGCCCCTCCCGGGACTCGAGCGGAGACAGGCCCTCCTGGACCCTCTCTCGAGGCTGATATGGACCTTTCAGGACCCCCTCGTCGCCCGCTGGTGCCGGACCGTCCTCGAAGGATGCAGGTGCCAAGGTGTCAGCTGGACCCTCGGGGACAGGTTCTGGGTTCGAGGCGTCGGCCAGACCCTCGGGGACAGGATCCGGTTCTGAGGCGTCGGCCAGACCCTCGGGGACAGGATCCGGTTCTGAGGCGTCGGCCAGACCCTCGGGGACAGGTTCCGGTTCCGAGGCGTCGGCCAGACCCTCGGGGACAGGTTCCGGTTCCGAGGCGTCGGCCAGACCCTCGGGGACAGACTTAGGGATGGGTCGGCTGTTAAAAGCCCTAAGGGCTGTTCTATAATGGCCTCTACGTCCTTCAATTTCTTTTCCTAAAATGATGAATGGCAGGATGCAAGGGCTTGTCTGAGGTCCTTTATGATGGGGGCGAAAGTCCTTATTTGATTCTCTAGGGCCACAAACTCAGCGTCACGGACGCCACCAGGAGGCGCTGTGGGCAGCTCAGCCCTAGAGGACAACGAGCTCTGGTATGTCGGGCCGGAAGTGAGGGAAGAGGCGCTGGAGGCTGTTGGAGAGGGGGAACGAGCCGTCTCCGAAAAAAGGTCCGGACGGATGTGCTGCACCACCTCCGCATCAACCTCAACGAACAGGTCCGGATCTGGGTGGAACCGTCCAGAGGGAGACGGAACAGAGGCTACGGGTGAGTGAACCAAGCGAGCCCGCATGCTGGGCGCAACCACAGACTCAAAAAGCGTTGCAGCTCCTGATCGGAGATAGTGTGTTGGTGACAGGTTCATGATATTTTGGTCGGTTCTTTCTGTAATGCATTACAGATGAGATGAACCCGGTATTCAACCAAACACAAAAATATGATGCTCAAAATTTATTGAAGGAGCTGATGAGTGGCAGACAGGCAGGTACAGAGCAAAAATCCAATGACGGGAAAGGCAGACATCCAGGCAACACTTGAACAGGGAAACGAGCAGAACAGAACAGAACAGATTACTAAAAACGGAATCAAGGTGCTGGGAAACTCTTACCAAATGAGGGAATGCTCTCATGGACGCATGAGAGATTAGGGGCGAAGAACCGACAGGTAGCTGAGGACTGAGTGAGGTTTAAATAAACGGACAAACAGGTGAGCGGAGTCAAACTAATTAATCTTAGGCAGGTGGGAGCAATTACAGATCTGACATGAACTGGAAAATAAACCTAAGACCGGGGATAATAATGAAACTAAACAAAGCACAGAACTAAAACAGGGACCAGATAACTAACTCAATAAAGGGGCTAAACTAGAATCCAAAAACGGAAATAAACCCAAAGGCGAAAAGAGCTACTTAACCAAAAAACATAAACCAGAACAGAACATGACACCCTTTTGTTGATTTTCATCAGAACTCTTGCTGCAGCATTTTGGATCAGCTGAAGACTTTGAACTGCATTTTGTGGACTTCCTGATACAATAGCTGGACTATTGTAATTCAGTAAAGAATTACAATAGTCCAGCCTTGAAGTAACAAATGCATGGACTGGTTTTTCAGCATCACCCCTGGACAGAATGTTTCTAATTTTGGCAATATTCTGGTGGTGAAAAAATGAAAACTCTGGAAACCTATTTAATATGGGATTTAAATGACATGTCTTGGTCAAAAATAACACCAAATTTTTTTACTTTATTACCAGAGGCCAAATTAATACAGAATAAGTGATTGATTAAGTTATTTTTTTTCCAGGACTGTGGTCCAAATATTACAACTTGTCTTGTCAGAATTTAAATGCAGGCAATTTAAAGTCATCCAGCTTTTGTTGTCAACAAGACATGACTGTAGTTTAAGTTATTGAATGGATTCATCAGGACTTATGGATAAATGTAGCTGAGTGATATCGGGATAACAGTGGAAATTAATCCCGTGCTGTGTGATAATTTTGCCAATCGGAAGTATATATATATATATATATATATATATATATATATATATATATATATATATATATATATATATATATATATATATAGCAAAGAGAATTGGCCCAGGGACTGAACCCTGTGGTACTCCACAACCTTAGAGGTTGAAGAAAATCTATTGTTAACATGAACAAAATGGACTCTGTCAGACAGATAAGATTTAAACCAGCCTAATGCTTTCCCCTTAACCCCTACAGTATGCTCAAGTCTTTGTAGGAGAATACTGTGATCAACTGCATCAAATGGATTACTGAGATCTAACAGGACAAGTATAGATATTATCTGAGGCCATGAGAATATTAGTGACCTTCACCAGAGCTGTTTCAGTGCTATGATGAACTCTGAAGCCTGACTGAAACTCCTCAAGTATGTCATTACTTTGTAAATGTTCACAAAGTTGATTAGCAACTACTTTCTCAAGAGTTTTAGAAGCTTTAATAACAGCTACCTTAAAAAACTAATATATATATATATATATATATATATATATATATATATATATATATATATATATACACACACACACACACACACTATAGATGCATTTGCAATAGTGACTATTTAAATTTTTTCTTTATCAATATATCAAATGATGACAGAGCCCTTCTTTTGCTTCGAAATATCAGGTGTGCAGTCCAGTTCCACTGCAATGTACTTGGAGGCTTTGATCTGGGCAGATATTTTACCCAATAAACATATATTGAATCTAAAAATTCATTCTGAGCTTTAGACAAAATGACATCTTTTAACAAACAACGAAACCTATGATCGAACATTCTAGAACATTCTCTGCTGGTACATGATTATTTTTTAACAAGTCACACTTTTGAGTCCATTCCAAGTCAGGAATATTGCCTATCACATTATATGCAAACATAAATGCTTACATAAATTCTGGCCAGCGTAAATCAGCAGAAGAAAACAACAAAGAATGTGGGAATTCCAAGAGTTCTCGCCATGGCCATCATGTCCTTCTTAACACCTTGCCAAAATACAGATGTGCCTCTAATCGGTTTCAAAAACTTTTAGTCCATATCATAATTTTAAGAGGTCTTTCAAAAAGTCTGGGTTGTTAGATGAAGATGATACAACAGCAGTATTATGCTGTCCATTATATATATATATATATATATATATTATATATATATATATATATATATATATATATATATATATATATATATATATGTATATATATATATATATATATATATATATATATATATATATATATATATATATATATATATATATATATATATATATATATGCTTTTTATTCACCAATCTCTAAAGCTCTGATGCTTTCACTGAGCAGATGCAATTTTGGAGAGACTAAGTCACAACAACTTGGACTGTTTATAGCATTCATGTATCTCATCCACAAATGTCAAAAATCACATTCTAATCAAAAATATAAACAATATCTGTTCATCTTACTTGTGAAAAGTTATCCCTCGAGCCCTGACATGAATAGTCCGTCAATTCAAACTTAAATAAGCCGCACAGTGCTGAGGAATCTTTCGTTTGTTCAGCTTGAATCAATTGGCAGGTTGACTGCCCCAAGATGGTGGCCGTAATTCCTGCGCCACGAGTCAATGCGGCGTCTACTCTTATATAATGTCTATGCTCTGAGCGACACAGGAACCCATCTCTGGAGTTCGTCATCGTTATCCAGTCCGGTAACGATCTTCTGCAGCCCTTTAAGTTCCACATAAACAGTGAAACAGCAGCTTACAGTTGTTTAGGTTAGCAAACAGCTAGGTTACCTTCGCTCCAACTCCCAAAATGAATGCAGCAGCAAAGAAAAACAAGCGCACAGTCCCACAGCTTCTCGTTGAAACCCTACTGTGTGCTGCTAGCTTGCATACTGTATTTAGGGTTCCAAGCCCGCGGTGCAGAAAGAACGGGCTATGCAACGCATAGCCGTTCGTCTGCACTGCAGTGCAGAGAACCCTATTGTTTTTCGTGTGTTTTTAAATTATTAGGGTTCCAAGCCCGCAGTCCAGAAAGAACAGACTATGCAACGCATAGCCGTTCGTCTGCACTGCAGTGCAGAGAACCCTATTGTTTTTCGTGTGTTTTTAAATTATTAGGGTTCCAAGCCCGCAGCGCAGGCGAACGGCTATGCCGTTCGTCTGCTCTGTGAGCAGAGAACCCTATTGTTTTTCGTCTGTTTTTAAATTATTTATTATTATTACGGGTAAGTATTATTCTCCGCTAAAACGCGTTGGGCGGCCCATGCGGATTTGTAACGAACTTATTGAATCAGGTATCCAAGTACAGAATGTGCACCGCTACTCAAACCCAGAAATTCAGACCCCTCAACAACTAGGGGGCGCTATAACAAAGGACAATGTGTTTTGGCCTATAACAACCAAACTACTGGTCCCACACTCAAAAACTTCACATCACTTTGTTTATTGGATGATTCTGCAAAATAAAGGGAATTGGCACACCCTTCGTTTCCCAGCTAGTTTTCGCGCTACATGGCTACAAAGGTTAAACCTTTCTTGTTAAACTCCTCCTACATTTTTTATGCAATCCGCGCAAAACTCCATATATAAGCGTGTAATGGACAAATAAAAAAAGTTAACGCGGCGGATTTTTGAATTTTTACCTTTTCGGAAAGTAACGCTAAAATAAGTGATTGTTAGCTAGCTAGCTCTAAATGTAATTGCTGATTATTCTAAAACCATAACAGATTTTGATGTGTCCTTCATAACACATAGTCCAAAAAAGATTTTGCACATGTGACCCGCGTCCATCACTAGGGGGCGCTGTGATGTCAAGAAATCTACTACGCAAGAATGGCTGATCGGATTTTTACAAAACCTTCTTCATCCCCTTCCAGTCATAACCCTGAACTAAAGTAATAAAAAATGTTAATGATTGAAACAAGTGGGCGGGGCCTATTTCCAAAAGTGTGGAAAAAAACTTGAAAACTTCAAAAATTCACCTAAAATCACTTGTGTGGTGTAACAAGCTCAGATTTTCAGGATGTATTCCTTGAATAAGGTGCAACAATTCTCTCACTGCATGTATTCCAGTTTCTGAAAGTGCCACACTCTGTTTTTTTCAAAGTTTGTAAACTGGAGAAATCAATGTATTTTCCACAAATATTGGTCAATGCCAATAAAATTGGCCTCTATCTGTAAAGCACAGCCATAATAAACATGTGTTTCAGTTTGGTAAAAATCCAGGCGAATTAGACCAATTTACAAGAAATTTAAATTTACATGTATAGGACTATAAAGTTTAATGTTTTCTTTCTCTGAAACCGTTTCATTAATGACCATATTAAAAATCAAGGACTTAGATAAAGCCCTCTTGGACATACGTAAATATTTTCAGAATTTTAGAGCAAACCGTTGATTTATAACAAATTTATGAATTTTGTGATCAGTTCGCAGCTCTCATCATCCAGAGCTTTGCCATCCAGAACTGTGAACAGGGCGAAAATTTTGCCCATATCTGGCCCATACCATTTTTGTAAGCGGAGCAGAAACTTGAAGAGGCAGGATAGCTTTAAGTTTTGAGAAGAACACATAATTTTAAAAATTTAATTGAATATAAAAAAGATCAAGCAGAAGCTGTGAGCAACGCTGGTGTGGTGCATTCACAGTGCATGGGAAAATGCAATACTCAAGAAGAAACATGTTTTTGTTCAATCAATTTTAAAATGATTGATATATATATATATATATATATATATATATATATATATATATATATATATATATATTTTTTTTTATTGATTGAAGAAAATCACGTTTTTTGTTGAGTACTGAATTGTCCCATGAACTCTGAATGCACCACAGCTGAACCTAGCGTTGCTTCTTCCTGGCTGCTCAGAGCTAGCGTGCTCTACAGGCACAAGATGTGGGAGTTCAGTCCTGTAACCTTTTAAGCAGGACAACAAAGTTTTTTGTTGAAGCATAATCCTGGTGAGTGCTTTTTTTTAGATGTAAAACCAGTCAGGATATATTTTGTAGAAAATATGATTTTGTTTGCTGCTTTGTTTGCACAGTGGAAACAGGAGAGCAGAAAGAGCACATGTGGGCCTGTGATGCTCACTTATCTGAGGCAGAGTCTGACACTTGGTTGTGTGTCATTTTTGTACAGTTTATCAATGTTCACGGTTAGACTCTGAGCTGAGGAAATCCTCAGGATTAAGTGAAGGTGATTAACAGTAAGACAGCTCAAGTGTGATGTTTTGATTAGCTTTATTAAAGAGAAAAGTTGGTTTTCTTTTTCTCCCTTTAACAATCCAACACATCTGAAATCGGTTGTCTAAGAGGCGGAGCGCGCTGATTGCGCTCCGCAATTACTGCGCGCAGTTGTCAGCAGAGGCCCTCTGCCCGCGCCTGATAAGACATAGTATTAATGACACATCCACAGATGTGCAAACTTCTTTAAAAGGCAGTGTCATAATTTACACACAAAAAAGTTTGAAGTGCAGTTGTCTTGTAACCCTTGTTTTAAAGTTTGCTTCTTCTTAAGGTTATCTTAAGTATTTTGCAACTATTGTTTAGATTTGATAAATATTAATTTGCAATATAATTTAAAGCAGTGTATGGTGTGCAATTATAAGATATGAAATGGTTAAGGTTTTTTTTAGATTTTGTAAATTGTACTTGATTTGTTTTCATTGCAATTCCACTTAAACACGAAAATACAAAAAATGTACAGTATGCTGCTCGTGTGTTTTATTAAATATCTTTTTTGATAGTCTAGTCATTTAGATAACTTTTTACATATCACTACAACAATTGACATACAGAAATAATTTAACTTAGTGGAGGGAAGAGGAGCCCCTATGATCCCTTCTGCTGTCCCCACCACTCTCCTCATTTTCCACCAGTCAGAGGTGCTGCCGCCTCGACACCACATAGAGAGACAGCTGGTCAGAATGCTCTCTATGGTACTTCTGTAGAAGGTTGTGAGAATGTGCGGGGACAGGTGGGCTCTCCTCATCCTCTGCAGGAAGTACAAGTGCTTCTGTGCCCTCTTCACCAGTGACAAGTGTGTTCACAGACCAGGTGAGGTTGTGCGTCATGTGCACCCCGAGGAATTTGGTGCTGCTGACCACCTCCACGCTGAGCTGTTGATGAGCAGTGGAGCGTGGTGAGGCCGGTTCTTCCTGAAGTCCAAGATGATCTCCTTCGTTTTCTCCACGTTCAGATCAGTCCTGGTCCTGGTCGTTGTCGTCTCTAATCAGGCCCACCACCGTCGTGTCATCTGCAAACTTCACGATGTGATTGGTGATGAACCTGGGGACGCAGTCGTGTGTCATCAGAGTGAACAGCAAGGGGCTCAGGACACAGCCCTGAGGAAAGACTGTGCTGAGGGTGATGACATCAGAGGTATTTTGTCCGACCCGGACCAACTGAGGTCTGTTGGTGTTGAAGTCTAGTAGACAGTTGCGAAGAGGTGTGCTGAAGCCCAGATGTTCCAGCAATTTATTCACTCATATGTACATAGTTATCATGGATTTTTTAATTGAAAATGAGTTTTACAAGTTTATGTGTGTATCAGATAAATTAAGCCAGTGTCACTATAGCCCTTAGACTCAAAAAGGTTGGTGACCCATGTTACCAACCTTTTTGGCAGGGGGACACTTGAGTTTAAATGTTTTATTCAGTATCACTACAGCGGTGTTGTGAAGTATCTGATAAGTCAGATCAGATGCAGTGTCCAGTCAGTAACTGTTATCCAACAAGGAGATCATTTAAATTTAAAGATTCATTTTTATTGTGTTTTGACTGCTTTATTTTTTAACCCTACCTAACAACACAAAATTAATGTCATTCAGCTATGAGGATGGAGAGAAAGAAGATATGATGACAGAAGAAGAATCAGGACAGACAGGGGAAAGCGACAGGTTGGTCTAATATTAGGTGGAATTGAGGGAACAACTACTTCATCCCAAGCAATAATGTTTAAACTAGTGCTGTCAAACGATTAAAAATTTTAATCGCGATTAATCGCATAATGTCGATAGTTAACTCGAGATTAATCGCAAATTAATCGCATATTTTATCCTTTTATTTCTGAAAGTGTAATAGCCTGTTTGGGCATTTTAATATGCAATTTTGCAATAAATGACACTAATAAAATACATTCTTGTACAAAAAATATTTTTATTTTGTTATTTTTCAAGCACTTTTCAGAATTGGAATGAAAACATCCTGGTGCCAATGTTAAACTCTGGTCTATAATGGCTAAATGACTAATCATGACGCCCTGATGTTTACACAGTGTGTAAACAAATGTGTAAATAAATACCTGTTTTCATGCCGATATATTTTTTTTGCCTCTTAAACAAAGATAGACATGGTATTATGCATAAACATATAAATTAATAAAAATTGTACATTTTAATAAAGTCATAAGTTCACAGCTCTCAACATCCAGAGCTCTGACTCCAGAGCTGTGAACAGGGCGGCCATTTTGCCCATATTTGGGCACATCACAGGAAGTGACATCACAGCAGCCATCTTAGGTCAGACCAAGCTGCGTTCAGAGAGAATACAAGTCAATTCAGGAAAAATGTACAATAAATTCTCACCCAATTTCCAGATAAATGAACTGACTGAAAACGTCACCCCTTTAGGGGCTACATGGGACCAATTGATTGAATTAAATGATTGTCTAACTTTAATAAATAATTTCGATTTTGTATTGAAAGTAAGCAAACTTCCAGAGCTACGTCCCAGGAAGCCAGACTTTTACTCCGCTTATGGGTGCGCATATAAAAGGACACCAGGAACCAGATCCTGGGGAATTACCTTCCATAAGTAAGATTTTATGATAGATAATCCTCATGCTTTACAGTTACAGTTTTTCCGGTATAAACACAATATGTGCTAATGGGTAGCAGGGATGGAAGCAGAGAAAAGTACATTAAACACCAAAAACAAACAAAATGGTCCTAAATTACTGGATAGACGTGATTTGTGGGGAGGGGGGGGGAAGCCCGTGCTGAGGGTGATTAGGTTTTTTTGTTGATTTCTTTCCCCCAGATCGTGGTTTGTATTATATCATTTTTAAATGCTGTTATGAGCACCTTTGCTCTCACTTGTCTGTATATAGTTTTGCTTCTATGTAGATAATTGCTGTTGTCTGTAGATCGGTGTCTGTGTATATAGCTTATATATATATATATATATATATATATATATATATATATATATATATATATATATATATATATATATATATATAGGAAGAAAGAGAGAGAGATTTATGTGTTTATAATTTGTGTGTATATTAGATTAATATGTAACTGCAAAATATGTAAGTGCGTGTACATTTTTCATCCAGTTTGACTTCAGTTTAAATAGTTTTGGTTCTGAATAAATATGTGTAATCTGTCTGAAAGGTCATGATCACTGTGAACATATGATTAAAATGAGATCTGAGCTGACTCCTATTCATTTTCACAGCAGCTGTCTGATCTGTGGTCTGACCCAAGATGGCCGCCCTGTAGGCACGTCAGCCTAGCGGCCGGCAGCGTCCAATGGGGCGTCTACGTATATAATGTCTATGTTTCTAAGCGGAGCAGAAACTTGAAGAGGGAGAAATTGGAATTTGAAATCAGAAAAGCTCAAATTAATAAAGTATTGTAGCAGTGTTTTTTGATATTGAAAATGCATATGACATGTTGTGGAAAGAAGGTTTATTAATTAAAATTATAAAGATGGATATTACAGGTGGATGTATTGGTGGATCAAAGATTTTCTAACTAAAAGACAAATACAAGTTCAAGTAGGTTATTATCATTCTGAGAAAAATGGTACTCCACAGGGAAGTATAATAAGTCCTTTATTATTTTCGATAATGATAGATGATGTGTTTCAAAATATAGATAATGGAATGGGTTTTTCTCTTTTTGCTGATGATGGAGCTATGTGGAAGAGAGGAAGGAATTTGGAGTTTATTACTAAAAAGATGCAAGAAGCTATTTTTAAAGTTGAAGAATGGTCATTAAAATGGGGATTTAAATTCTCAGTGGATAAGACTAAAACAATGTTCTTTTCAAGGAAGAAATTTAATGATGTTAAATTAAAATTATATAATCAATAATCAAAATTTTAGGGTTTTGGTTTGACGAAAGAATAACATGGAATATACACATTCAAAGAGTCTTAATTCAATTCAATTTTATTTTATTTATATAGCGCCAATTCATGAAACATGTCATCTCGAGGCACTTTACAAAGTCGAAATCAATCATATTATACAGATTGGTCAAAAATTTCCTATATAAGGAAACCAGTTGATTGCTTCAAAGTCCCGACAAACAGCATTCACTCCTGGAGAAGCGTAGAGCCACAGGGAGAGTCGTCTGCATTGTCCATGGCTTTGCAGCAATCCCTCATACTGAGCAAGCATGAAGCGACAGTGGAAAGAAAAACCACCCATTAGCTGGAAGGAAAAACCTCCAGCAGAACCGGGCTCAGTATGAACAGGTCATCTGCCTCGACCGACTGGGGGTTACAGAAGACAGAGCAGAGACACAAGACAGACAAAAAAGCACAGAAGCACACATTGATCCAGTAATCTGTTCTACATTAGATGGTAATAGCGGGTGATCTGTCTTCTCTGAATGATGTCACAGTTAACAGAACGTCAGACCAGGTGTACCTACTATGAAGAAAAAAGAGAGCAAAAAGTTAAAAGCTGAAATGACAACAGTCATTTCAATGTAATGCAATGCAAAACTGCATTGCATCAACTTCTTTTTAGACAAATGCAAGACAGTAATAAATATTATGACATGCTTAATTGGTAGGGAGTGGGGAGCAGATAGAATAGCACAAAAGAATATATATACAGGATTAATTAGATCAGTGATAGATTATGGAATTAGTGTTTATAATTCAGCAGCAGAGACAAATCTACAAAAATTAGATCCGATTCAGTATCAAGCATCGAGATTATGTACGGGAGCAATTAAAACTACTCCAACAGCACCATTATTAGTAGAAATGGGAGAAATGCCACTTGCATTTATAAGAGAGCAATTAACATTGGTAATGCCAGATAATGATGCAAATGTGCAAATACGGTATAGACTCCAGTTTACAGTTCATCAGTCAGATGGCAACACAAAAAAAGCTGTTGCAAAACCTGGTGGACCTGCAGCAGGTGCTGCAAAACCTTTTCCCAGTGGACAGCAGGGAGAACATTCCATGGTGGGGTTGTGAGGGGTCTCTGGTGATGTTATGGGCTCAGGACAGGCAGCGCTGGGATGAAATGTCTTTAATGGAGGGTAGGGTACCCCGATGATCCCTTCTGCTGTCATCATCACTCTCCTCAGGTTCCTCAAGTAAGAGGCAATGCAGCATCCACACCACACAGACAAACAGCTGGTCACAATGCTCCCTATGGTGCTGCTGTAGAAGGTCGTGAGGATGGGCAGGGGCAGGTGGGCTCTCCTCATCCTGCGCAGTAAGTGCCAGCGCTTCTGTGCCCTCTTCGCCAGTGACATGGTGTTCACAGACCAGCTGAGGTTGTCTGTTATGTGCACCCCGAGGAATTTATTGCTGCTGACCACCTCCACAGCTGAGCTGTTAATGAGAAGTGGAGCATGGCGAGGCAATTTCTTCCTGTAGTCCACGATGATCTCCTTCGTTTTCTCCACGTTCAGGATCAGTCCTGGTCGTTGTCGTCTCTAATCAGGCCCACCACTGTCGTGTCGTCTGCAAACTTCACAATGTGATTGGTGGTGAACCTGGGGACACAGTCGTGTGTACCCAGGGTGAACATCAGGGGGCTCAGGGCACAGCCCTGAGGAAAGCCCGTGCTGAGGTTGATGACATCAGAGGTATTCTGTCCGTCCCGGACCAACTGAGGTCTGTTGGTGATGAAGTCTAATAGGCAGTTGCGAAGAGGTGTGCTGAAGCCCAGATGTTCCAGTTTTGATAGTGTTGAACACTGAACTGAAGTCCAGGAACATGCTCAAGGGGGCGGGGCGTGGGTGGGCTTGGAACCCGTTAATAACTGCTTGCAGTTCTAGTTTATTATTATAAATAATTATTGTTCTCTGCTAAAACGCGTTGGGCGGCCCATGCGGACTTGTAACGAACCTATTGAATCAGGTAGCCAAGTACAGAACGTTCACCGCTACTCAAACCCAGAAATTCAGACCCCTCAACAACTAGGGGGCGCTATAACAAAGGACAATGCGTTTCTGCCTGTAACCACCAAACTACTGGTCCCACACTCAAAAACTTGATAACACTTTGTTTATTGGATGATTCTGCATCAAAAAGGGAATTGGCACACCTTTCGATTCCCAGCTACTTTTCACGCTACATGGCTACAAAGGTTAAACCTTTCTTGTTAAACTCCTCCTAAATTTTTTATGCGATCCGCGCAAAACTCCATATATAACCGTGTAATGGACAAATAAAAAAAGTTATCGCGGCGGACTAAAATAAGTGATTGTTAGCTAGCTAGCTCTAAATGTAATTGCTTATTATTCTAAAACCATAACAGATTTTGACATGTCCTTCATAACACATAGTCCAAATAAGATTTTGCACATGTGACCCGCGTTTGAGGATCGTCCATCACTAGGGGGCGCTGTGATGTCAAGAAATCTACTACGCAAGAATGGCTGATCGGATTTTTACAAAACCTTCTTCATCCCCTTCCAGTCATACCCCTGAACTCAGAGGTTAAATATGGTAATGATTGAAACAAGTGGGCGGGGCCTATTTCCAAAAGTGTGAAAAAAACCTTCAAAACTTCAAAAAATTACCAAAAATCTATTTTGTGGTGTAACGATCTCAGATTTTCAGGATGTATTCCTTGAATAAGGTGTAACAATTCTCTCACTGCATGTATTGAGGTTTTTGAAAGTCCCACACTCTGAATTTCTAAAAGTTTGTGAAATGCAAAAATCAATGTATTTTCCACAAATATTGTTCAATCCCAATAAAAATGGCCACTATTTGTAAAGCACATTCAGACTAACGTGGACTTCAGTTTGGTAAAAGTCCAGGCGATTTTGACTTATTTAAAAGACATTGAAGTTCACATGTGCAAGACTATAACGTTTAATATTTTTTTCTCTGAAACGCTTTTTTTAATAGGCATTTAAAAAATCACATAGTTAGATAAAGCACTCTTTGAGATCCATGAATATTTTCAGAATTTTAGAGCATACAGTTGATTTTTAACGAATTTATGAATTTTATGATCTGTTCACAGCTCTCACCATCCAGAGCTCTGACTATCCAAAGCTGTGAACAGGGCGGCCATTTTGCCCATATTTGGGCACATCACAGGATGTGACGTCACATCCTGTCATGTATCTAAGCGGAGCAGAAACTTGAAGAGGGAGGAATTGGAATTTGAAATCAGAAAAGCTCAAATTAATAAAGTATTGTAGAAGTGTTTTTTGATATTGAAAATGCATATATGTTGTAGAAAGAAGGTTTAATAATTAAAATTATAAAGATGGGTATTACAGGTAGGATGTATTGGTGGATCAAAGATTTTCTAACTAAAAGACAAATACAAGTTCAAATAGGTAATTATCATTCTGAGAAAAATATTGTTGAAAATGGTACTCCACAGGGAAGTATAATAAGTCCTTTATTATTTTCGGTAATGATAGATGATGTGTTTCAAAATATAGATAATGGAATGGATTTTTCTCTTTTTGCTGATGATGGAGCTATGTGGAAGAGAAGAAGGAATTTGGAGTTTATTACTAAAAAGATTTTATTTTATTTATTTTATTTATTTATTTATTTGAATTAGGACAATGCACATTCATCAACATGTCAGCATAAAGCATCAATGTAAATATGCCAGAATTAGCACAACAGCTAATTTGCATCCGCTGTCCTAAGGCAGGTAAGAACAGTGAACATTAAACAAGACACTACAGGAGAAAACAGAGTGGACAGATAAGATGCCAATAACATAAAATCACAATAAAATTAGCTTAACAGGCCCATGGAAACAGATCAATTTACCTGTGAACACATGTCTGGTTAGTTTTAGATGCAAGAAGCTATTTTTAAAGTTGAAGAATGGTCATTAAAATGGGGATTTAAATTCTCAGTGAATAAGACTAGAACAATGTTCTTTTCAAGGAAGAAAATTAATGATGTTAAATTAAAATTATATAATCAAGAAATAGAGTGAAACAATTAAAATTTTTAGTGGTTTGGTTTGACGAAAGAATAAGATAAGATAAGATAGGCTTTATTGATCTCACAATGGAGAAATTCACTTGCCACATCGGTTCATACAAGAAGGTGCAGAGTAGGAAAGGTGCATTCAGTTATATACAGTGAATCTTCATATATACAATGGATCAAAAAGGATACAAAAAAATACAAAAAGAAATAGGAATGGGCATATGATGTCATATTTACATACATAGTGATCTATATATATATATATATATAAACATATATACATACTTATATATATATATATATATATATATATATATATATATATATACCTATACGCCTACATACATACGTACCTACACGTATATATGTGCATATACATATGTGCATACCTTTGTACATACATACATGTGTACTGAGATATGTTCAGGTGGTGATAGCAGCAGAAGTCACTACTTCAGGATTATTGCACGGGTTGTGGCCCAGTGTATTAATTAGATTATTGCACATTAGTCATTGCACATTAGTTATTACTGTTGTGGTTACAGTTATAGTGCAGCATTGTATAATCTGGTAGCAGCAGGAATGAATGACCTTCGGTAGCGCTCCTTTTTACAGACAGGATGTCTAAGTCTGTCACTAAAGGAGCTGCTCAGCTCCTCTACAGTCTGGTGCAGGGGGTGGAAGGTATTGTCCATGATGGATGTGAGCTTGGACAACACCCTCCTCTCAGCCACTTCCTCCACAGAGTCCAGAGAGCAGCCCAGGACAGAAGTGGCCTTCCTCACCAGCTTATTCAGCCTCTTTCTGTCCCGTTCTGCGTTGCCAGGGGCCCAGCAGACGACAGCGTAGAGAAGGGCTGAGGCCACCACAGAGTCATTGTTACGGCCCCTGGCCTCTTGAGGCTGTGCAGGCTCTTTGTTTTTTCATGCAGGTTCAGCTGTGCAAGAAAACCTTTGCTGATTGGCTGCCTGGAGGCTGCAGGAGAGCAGCCACTCCATTGGACCAGCAAAACCAATCAGACTCTGATGAGGCCCACCTGAACTGTATAATAGGCCTGGAATTCATTCCTTCAGTGGGACAGCTAGTAGGAAGAGGTTTTGTAAAGCTGTTCCCCAACCTTTTTGTTTGCTACTGTTTTGCAGACCTCTTGGAACTTTTGTGTGCTCTGCTGAAGCAGTCTGACTGTTTGTGTTTGCTAGCTCTAAGCTAGTGGGGGGGGGTTTGGTGCTCCCTGTTGTCTTTTGATTTGGATTGTTTTGGACTCCTTTGAATTAGTTGTGCTTCCTAGTTTGGTTAAACCCTTAGCAATTTACTTTACTCTAAGCACTGTTAAGATTATCAGACCTTTTGTGTTAAACTGGGTTGTATTGTTTTGTGTTTGTTAAAACCCCTTCTTTTTTGTAATAAAACTCCTTTTTCTTATACTACTTTCTCTGGACCCATTTTTATGTTACTGCCCCTGAACCCCTAGACTTTGGGGACGTAACATAAGTGGGGGCTCGTCCGGGAGCAGCCTTATTAAAAGGATCCCTTTGTCCAGAGTTAAAGGAGAAACATTTTGGGTTGTCTGTATCCAACAACCATGTCAGTTTCATTTAGTCTGGAGCACTTTTTAGCCGACCCCTCTCTTGAGCGTATTGATAGCTGCCGCAAGAGTGACTTGCTGCAAATTGTGGAGCATTTCCAGATGCAGGTCCCAAAACAGGTCCTTAAAGGAGACCTAAAGGCTCTAATAGTGGAGAAGTTGGTGGACCTTGGTGTGTTCAAAAAGCCTGATCTGCCTGAGGCTACTGTAGTGCCATGCCAACAGGCCTTGTTTGTGGAGGACCTCAAAGGTGGTCCTAGTGGGGAGGCAGCAGTGAGTGACCGGGGGAAGACACCCCGCACACTCCCTCGCTATGACCCATTGTCTTCTGTAAGTTCAGAAGGACGAGATGGAGCTCGTTTGAAGGTGAGGCTGGCACGTCTACAGATGGAGGCTGAGGAAAAAGCCCAGGACAGAAGAGCTCAGCTGGAGCTTGAGATCAGGAGGCTGGAAATAGAGGCTGATAAAGCTGTAAAGCTGCGCCAACTTGAGCTGGAGGCCCAGACTCGAGCACCTTCTGCCTCTATCACACCTGGCTCCACCGCCATGTCTGCTATGCCATTCGACATCAGTAAGTGCATTTCTTTACTACCTGCTTTCAGAGAATCTGAAGTTGATTCATATTTTGCAGCATTTGAACGTATTGCTGGTGCTTTGAAATGGCCTAGGGCAGTTATTCCCAAACTATTGTTCGCGTACCCCTAGGGGGTACGCGACGTCATGACAGGGGGTACGGGAAAATATTTTGGAAAAAAAAAAATGCAGGAAAAAAAAATATCAAATGCCGTCCAATAGTGGCCTCGTACGCGAAGCAGCAACCTTAAATTCAATGAATAGCACGAGCTGGAGTAGGGCTCGGGCTTGACACTGATAAAGTTGGTTAGAGGCGACCTGTGACGTCCCCGGAGAAGGACAGGAGGAGCCGCAGGGTTTCTGCTGGCGCAGAGGGAGAGGAGTGCCGTCATCAGCGGGCGGTGGAGGGGGTGTGGTTCCTCCGGCGGGGTTCAGCCGCTGTGGAGAGGCTCCGTCATCGTAGCCACGGAGGTCATTATGCGGCCGGGAGGTGAAGAGGAGCCGAGCGCCTCAGCGCACGGAGGAGCTGCGCGCAGCCCTCCAGGTCCTCCTCGGTCTTCACAGCCTGGTCCAAGAAATTAATGCCATTCGCCACTACATATTTATGTGAGAGAGGATTTTCATGTCTGACCAGCCTGAAAACTAAATACCGACACAGACTATGTGTGGAAGACAATTTAAGACTGAAACTGTCGCCGATTCGGCCAGACATACAGGGGTTATGCGCGTCCTCTCAAGCACACCCCTCACATTACAGACTGCGGTGAAGTTAGTTTGATATTGGACATTCAAGCTCCGCGGAGTCAGCGGGATCCAGCTCATGGTTGATCCGGTTGAAGGACTCCGTTTTCGGCCAGCGTCTCTCAGCTGCTCCCTCCTCCCACACGCGGTGGTGCAGTTAGGGACCGTCAAAAAAGTTTTGAACCAAGCCCGTCCGTCCGTCCGTCCGTTGTCTTCCGCTTATCCGGGGTCGGGTCGCGGGGGTAGCAGCTTCAGTAGGGAGGCCCAGACGTCCCTCTCCCCAGCCACTTGGGCTTTGAACCAAGCACTCTTGAAAAATAAAAATCAATAAATTCCTTATCTAGTGACTAGCTAAGACAAAACTAATAGGAAATCATGCCAATAAATAACAGCTGTAAGGCACACTCATTTATATCCCATTTTAAGCTTTTTTCTATTTTTAAAGAATTTTTATTATAAAAAATAATTGATATTTCTTCAATAGCTTCCAGGTCCGCAGTTTTGGCTGTATTCTGAACAGGCTCGTTATAGTCTTTGTTCTTGTTTGTTACATGTCATTATGTTATGCCCTTTTATAATGCAGATGTATTTAGTATCTGCAGTCCAGTTAATAAAACTCTGATCCCTATGTTGAATGTTTCTTTTTTTTGGGGGGGGGGGGGGGTACGCGGATGGAGATGAAATGCTCCAAGGGGTACGCGATGCAAAAAGTTTGGGAAGCACTGGCCTAGGGAAACCTGGCCTCTTTTGTTACAATGTAAGTTTTCTGGTAAAGCTCAAGAGGTGTTGGCAGCGCTTCCTTTAAAGGATAGTTTAGATTATGATTTGGTTAAAGCTGCCGTCTTACAAGCTTATGAGTTAGTCCCAGAAGCTTACAGACAGAAGTTTCGGCAGCAGAAGAAAACTGCTGGACAAACACATGTTGAGTTTGCCAGAGAGAAAAGCATCCTCTTTGATAAATGGTGTGTTGCAACTAAGGCCAATAACTATGACACTTTACGTGAGCTAATATTGTTGGAAGACTTCAAGAAGTGCCTTCCTGATCGGGTGGTGTTGTATTTAAATGAACAGAAGGTGACCACTTTAACATCTGCTGCTGTTCTGGCCGATAAGTATGTGCAAGCCTTTCGTGAGCGTCTGTGTCAAGCTAATGCCCTAGCTAAGAAGCATTTAGCTGACTCTCAAAGAAAGATGAAGCAGCACTATGATAAAACATCTGTCAAAAGAGTTTTTCATGTAGGAGATCAGGTTGTTCCGCTCCTACCTATCCCTGGCTCAGCGTTGTCTGCTAAATTTGATGGCCCTTATGAAATCCTAGAAAAAGTAGGGGAGAATGATTATGTCATTGGTACCCCGAATCGGCGGCGCAAAACTCGTGTTTGCCATGTAAATATGCTAAAGCTGTACCACGCTCGTCCTGCATCGGAACCTAGTGGGGTGTGTTCTCCTGTCGCAGTCACAACTCAATTAGAAGTAGATGAGCTAAATGACACTGATGGCCTAAGAATGAAGTATCCCATCTGTTCTAGTCCTCGCCTTACAAACTCAGAGATGCTAAAATCTCTACAGAGCCAGCTTGACCACTTATCTCCTGAACATCAAAAGGATATAATGGTCCTCATTAATGAATACACATGTTTGTTCAATGATGTACCAACGCGTACAACAGTTCTAGTACATGACATAGATGTTCGAGATGCAAAACCCATCAAACAGCATCCTTATCGTGCTAATCCCACAAAACGTTCCTTAATGAAACAGGAAACTGAATATCTGCTGGAACATGGCCTAGCCAAACCTAGTCAGAGCCCCTGGAGCTCGCCTTGTTTGTTAGAAACCAAGGTGGATGGTTCACCACGCTTTATCACTGACTTTCGTAAGGTAAATTCTGTCACTGTACCTGACGCCTATCCTCTCCCCAGGATTGAAGACTGTGTGGACAATATTGGAGCTGCAAAATATGTTACAAAGTTGGACCTTCTCAAGGGATATTGGCAAGTCCCTTTGACTGAAAGGGCTTCCAACATTTCAGCTTTTGTGACCCCGGATGATTTCTTGCAGTACACTGTCATGGCATTTGGCATGTGTAACGCTCCAGCTACTTTTCAGAGACTGATAAATACAGTACTGCGTGGCATCCCCAACTGCAGTGCTTATTTAGATGATCTAGTGGTGTATACGGAAACCTGGCAGGAACATTTGCAAATATTATATCAAGTATTCCACAGCTTGGCACGAGCTTCCTTGACCCTTAACCTTGCAAAGTGTGAATTTGGCAAGGCCACTGTGACATATTTAGGCAGAGAGGTGGGGCATGGCCAAGTCCGTCCCCTCAACGCCAAAGTTGTGGCAATTAATGATTACCCTACACCAAAAACCCGCCATGAACTGCGTAGATTTCTGGGCATGGTTGGCTATTACCGGAATTTCTGCAGAAATTTCTCCTCGGTAGTTCAACCGTTAACCAATCTCCTTAGCCCAAAAGCTGACTTTGTTTGGTCAGATAAGTGCCAAAATGCTTTTGAGAGTGCTAAAGTTCTTCTGTGCCACACACCAGTACTAGCTGCACCTGATCTGACCAGACCATTTAAGCTAGAGGTAGATGCCAGCGCTGTTGGGGCTGGTGCAGTGCTAATACAGGAAGATTTACAGGGTCTAGATCATCCTGTTTGCTATTTCTCCCGCAAGTTCAATAAACATCAACTGAACTATTCAACCATTGAAAAAGAAACCTTGCCTCTGTTATTGGCTCTTCAGCACTTCCATGTATATCTTGGTTCCAGTAGTTTACCGATCGAGATCTTCACTGACCATAACCCCCTAGTTTTCCTTTCTCGCATGTATAACCACAATCAGCGCCTTATGCGGTGGGCTTTACTTCTACAAGAATACAACTTAAACATTAAACATAAAAAGGGAACAGAAAATGTTCTTGCAGATGGCCTTTCCAGGATGTGAGTATGGTTTTTGTTTGTTTATGTGTGTGACACTTGGTATTTACAAAACTGGATTTTGTAATTTAAGGGGGGGGGTGTTACGGCCCCTGGCCTCTTGAGGCTGTGCAGGCTCTTTGTTTTTTCATGCAGGTTCAGCTGTGCAAGAAAACCTTTGCTGATTGGCTGCCTGGAGGCTGCAGGAGAGCAGCCACTCCATTGGACCAGCAAAACCAATCAGACTCTGATGAGGCCCACCTGAACTGTATAATAGGCCTGGAATTCATTCCTTCAGTGGGACAGCTAGTAGGAAGAGGTTTTGTAAAGCTGTTCCCCAACCTTTTTGTTTGCTACTGTTTTGCAGACCTCTTGGAACTTTTGTGTGCTCTGCTGAAGCAGTCTGACTGTTTGTGTTTGCTAGCTCTAAGCTAGTGGGGGGGGGTTTGGTGCTCCCTGTTGTCTTTTGATTTGGATTGTTTTGGACTCCTTTGAATTAGTTGTGCTTCCTAGTTTGGTTAAACCCTTAGCAATTTACTTTACTCTAAGCACTGTTAAGATTATCAGACCTTTTGTGTTAAACTGGGTTGTATTGTTTTGTGTTTGTTAAAACCCCTTCTTTTTTGTAATAAAACTCCTTTTTCTTATACTACTTTCTCTGGACCCATTTTTATGTTACTGCCCCTGAACCCCTAGACTTTGGGGACGTAACCAGGGTCCGAAATTAACACTCGCCACTCGCCAAATGCGAGTAAATTTCCCGTTTGGCGAGTGAATTTCAGAGGGCTAGCTGCCACATGGCGAGTAAATCTTTGTACCAAATAAATTAAAAATAAAAAAAAATAACAAAGCCCATCTGGGCTGCGGATGATCCGTTCACAGAGCTCAGTCTAGAGACCCGCCTTCTGCGGAGCTGTTTCAGCTTCACATCTTATTTCTGGGGAGAGCAGCTCCCAGATAAAGCCTTCATTCAAAACCAGTCATGGCTGCACGCTGGATCAGAAAACAGATCTGCTAACCAGATACAGTCTAAAACGCCCATTAGTCTGTTTATAAGTTTCGTTTTTATTAATTCTGCATTTAACTACGTGCGCTCCGAGGGAAGGGAGGAGAGAGGCGCAGTTACAGTGCCTAAGCGCTGTAACTGCGCCTCTCTCCTCCCTTCCCTCGGAGCCAGGTGCTTTTGTCAGCGACCAGCCTTCAAAACGTGAATCACTGCGTTTAATGTCCTTCGACTCGTACCAAAAGCTATGTTTAATGCTCTTTTGTATTTAACGACACAGAGCCAGTGGTGCTTGTGGAGGATTTCTAACTGTTAAACTATATAAAAGAATGATGACACGGGAAACGAGGTCTTATCTCTGCTTGCCAACTGGGAACCCATTTATTTCAGGCTTTACCTCCTCAGCATGTACGGACGGGTGTGAGCTAGGGTTCTGACACAACATAGTGTACATGGATTTTATATGACACAGATGGGCGTGTGTTACAAATAAGATTCTACATGCATCCATTGGTCCACGTCCTTCCAGCCTCCTTTGGCAGACATTGGTCTTATTTCTGGGAACAGCTCCACAAACGTTGAAAAACAGACAACCTTATCTTGTCAGATGACCTCTGTTTGGGTCACACAGGATGTCATGCCCTGGTCATACTCTGGGCTTCTGCTCTCTTCGCCTCGCTGGCAGGACACACAGACTTCAGATGTTTTCCAAATCCTACACATCCTCCCTTGTTACGTTATTTACGTAACACTCCTAAGGAACCCTCTATATACTATAGTACATAGACTAAACATCGTATAAAGAGAAAATCTGACTCCAAACTAATCAAGCTTAGCTGTAATGATAACACACATCTAGAAATGCAATTACTTACACAACCAATGGATAATATACTAACGTAATCAAGGTGCCCACATAAGTGTCGATCAACAATGACTTGTAATAAATGCAGATTACAATCAATAACACATTTCAATAATCTAGAGAGAGAGAGAGAGAGAGAGAGAGAGAGAGAAAGAGAGACAGAGAGAGAGAGACAGAGAGAGAGAGAGAGAGAGAGAGAGAGACAGAGAGAGAGAGAGAGACAAAAAGTCATTGCTTTCACATTGGCATCAATCCAGCTAATATGGAAGCGAAAAACCCCGTTGTTGGCACTTATTCATGTACTGTTCTCAGGGGAAAAAACTCTCCCATGGATCTCGGTTCCCCATCGAGCATCCGCCAGCCAGGTCGACCGGCATCAGTTGGAAATCAGCCATGCTACTCGCAATGCAATCCACCACTTGTCATTCAAAAACATAACATAATAGAATTTATCATATACACCCAACAATCAAACAACATGTGAAATACATGGAATATATATGTATATATATGCAAATTATCTTGCTAATAATACTGATACGGAAATAATACTAAAACGAACGTTAAAATATAATGTTATGATAGATTAAACTAACCGGCCGCCTGTGCTACCTTATCTACTTAGGCTTTATTGTATTATATTTTATTCATTTAATCTTAGATTGAGTAACTTAAACAAGGTTAATAGGATTAGTCAGTCTTCAGCCCGTGTGCTTGGTTTGAATGAATCCATGGACACGTAGCAAAACAAGCGAGTCCGTCTCGATCACGGGTTCTCCTTTCCATTTGGAATGTGTCTGTAGCATACGTGTGAGTCCATAGACGTGTCCAGGCGGCCGGGATATCAGCCCTTTCGATGGCTGCTGCCTGATGTCATCCATCTATACATCGTTCCCACAATCCACCTTTTCAAAATAGGCACAACACAACACACAAACAAAAAGATTACAATCAGCGTTATCACCAAAATTAGTCCTGTTTTAGCGGCTAAAGCGCCCCATTCCCCTAAAATTTCTTCCAGACTTTTCCACGACCAGTTGTTTCTACCAGCATTCCCTTTTACTTCTTCTTTAAGTTTCATAAGTTTTACCATTACTGCCCTAAACGAACCTTTAGGAGCTGTGTTCATGGGAATGTATGTACAGCACTGATTACCGAACATGTGACAAACACCTCCCTTAATTGCTAAAAGCCAATCTAAGGCTTGTCTGTTTTGTATTGTCATTCTACTTGTTTCATGTAATTGGTCTCCCAGTGCCATAAATCCTTCTACCGTGAAATTTATCATCCTTTGCTGATTATAGTAAATGTAATTTATCCATTCAACATTTTTATTAATAGTAATTTGAGGTAAGATAGACTCAAAACCTGCTTTAATTTCATGCTGCGCTTTAAATTCATCTGGAATTCCTCTTGGTTGACCAATAAGATCTAAATAAACTCCTTCATTTAGTCCATAATCGTCTAGACTCCGACGAGACCTATTTTTACCTATTTCTATCTGAGCTAATTCTTTTACCCCTTCATACACTAAAGTTAGCGGTACCTTCATTCGTACTAATGCACAGAGCCCTACCCACTTAAGTGGTAAGGTGTTCATTAGCATGTCGTCACCACACATCCAGTAACTGTCTGCCACTGGATACGTTTGATCTCCTAAAAAGAAAAGTTTGGGAATCGTCATAGTTATATTTTTACAGTCCTCTTCTATAAAATCTGGGTTTTCAAACCAAACGGGCTTTGTAGCAAACACTGGTGTTACATTTGCATGCTTAAACCAGGATAACACCCAAGTTACATTACATTTTACAGTGGTGTTTCCTATATTGATTCCTTCCTTGTCCTCAAAACCTCCACTGACGAAACATTCGTAGTCTGCATCATAATCTATTTCATAATCTGTAGGTGGAACATTATCTGTAGTACTAATGTTAAATTCTGCACACAATGATTCTAATTTATACCCTTTCCACTTTTCTAAGTATTGATGAGAATTTCTTGAACCATATAAGAGTCTGCAACCCAAACCACACATAGGTAATTTAAAGAATGACACTGCGTCTTCTCTTGAAGTGAACTCACCATTCCTACATTTTTCACGTTGTACAAATGCACATTCTTTTGACGTGTATTTTTCTGGAATAACCATAGTAACTGCTCCCGGAGCAGCAGTACAGATTAAGCAATCATTTTTGGTTAACTCTCTTGCTGTATACCATGACCAGCTATACCATGTATTGCGTATGGCTCTTTGCCATAAAGGATCACCCCTGGGTCTGATTCCATGCCATTTAATATCCTGTAATTTATTTATTGCTTTTGGCATAGCTACTTTTGGATTTTGTTTTTCATAAAATTTATCTAAACCTTCAGAGAAATCTTCACATCCTTCCTTTTCAGAGCATCCATACTGTTTTGGATCTAGTTCTGCGAATTCTAATATTAGGTTGTTGTTCTGATCTGATGTTACCTCAACCGGAGGAGGTGCCGTTGTAATTAATCTTATTAGTGAGGGTTTAGTAGTATTTAAAACTTCCTTTGTGGTTTTAATTGTATTTGAAACTATTGTCTGTAGATTTGTTTTAGTTATAACAATTGTTGGAAGTTCAGTTATGTTCTCAGGTCGAATCACCGTAGGTTTTGCGTTGACCAAGTCTCTAGCAACCTCTGTAGGTTGCACTTCCATTTTACTTGTATTTACCTCTGTAATATCAACTGGGAACAAATTTGAAATTTGTATTGTGCTATTTAAAAATTTAGACGCTGATGTGACCGTTAATGTCTTTTCCGTTAAAGTTGTCGATTTATTTAGTCCTAATTTGGTGACTGAAGTAGGTAAAGTCACATTTCCACTAGGGATTGTCATTTTCTTCACTTCTACTGTAGTTCTAGTAGCCATAGTTGTTGGGGCAAAACAATTTACATCTTCTAGTAAAGCTTCTTTTTTCGGTAAGTTAAATAATATAGTTGAATCTATTTTTCCACTCGAGGTGACGTCTTCGAATTTCAACTCGTATGTTTTGTTAATCCGGAAAGCTATTACATTTGCTTCAATAATCCATCCACAATCTGCATTCCAAACAGTCATATTACAATTAATGTTTTCTTGATTTTGACTTGATAATTGATGACTTACATTAGCATGAGAATTACACATCCTTCGTCTGTCACTTTTTTGCAGTACTCTAGAGATAATCACGTTTCTTTCAACCAAGTCATATTCATCACTGTCTGGCTCCACATGTATCCTAATTCGGTCATTAAACATTTGGACTGTAGCGTTTAACTCCTTATTTCCTATTCGTTCTAAATCACCACTTCCTGATACTACATTGTGGTTTTGTAGATTCTTCATTGTTAAGTTATAATTATAATTGTCCTCGGGATCCCTGTGGGATTCTATTTCTATTTCTACCTCAAAACCATCATCCTTTATGTACAGAATAAGTGAGCACTGATTTATCCCATATTCTGTATATACCTTTTTGACACTTTTCCCACACAATTTTTGATCATTATAGTAAATGTTCACCTCAAATTCCGTATCTAATTTTGTACGAAATCCTGTATCGGTTACCGTTGCTTTCCATTTGAATTCAGCATGGGTCTCTCTTTTCTTACGCAACCTTTTTGTTTTTTCTCTTAAGTGTTCTTTAAGACCTAGATGAGTCATTAACTTCAGTTCAGCTGGCAAAAACACTGGTGTGTACTTGTTCAAAAACATTAACGTTGTGTTGTACTTATCTTTTTCTGCAAAGGTGGATTTCCCTTTATAGACCGAAGTCCCACATTTCATGGTTGCATGTCGATCGTCTCGACCCTCATTACTCGTTGCTCGTTCCACTCGTGGTTGAGCTGACGTTGGCTGATGCTGTGGTGCCGTCTGCAGGCTGTGAGAGTTCATCTCCGGCCTCGCTGTTGTTAGGCTCACCACTTCTGCCAACATCCACAGGTGAAATGTCATTAATACCAGTTTCATTGCTGCAAACTTTCTGTTCACAGTCTTTTCCATTGTCTGGCTTCACAATGTCTGGCTTCACAGTGTCTCTAGCGTGTACTTTAGTACAATGAGTCAAATGATACCACGTATCACTCCCCTTTACTTGGACGGCGGTTGCGGTTGCTCGTTTGACCTCAAATGGTCCGTCCCATCTCGAGCTGTTCCATTTACGTCTGAACACCTTCACGTACACCAGGTCTCCTGGTTCGACTGGTCTCTTCGCCACCGACTCTGGACAGGAACTTCTGGCTCTTTCCTGCAGATAGATAGCTCTATGGATAGCAGTTAGTTGATCCATATATGCTTTCAACTCTGTTTGTAGCTGTTCAAGTGCCGGGCCTTTGAATGGAAGCCTCCATTCGGGCACTGGCATCATTCTGCCTGTTAGCATTTCATGCGGGGTTAAATGTGTGCTGCGGTGCATCTGCATGCGATAGCTCATTAGCGCAAGCGGCAAAGCATCAGCCCAGTTCAGGTTAGTAGAAGCACAGATTTTATTCAGCTTAGCTTTCAAAGTCCCATTGATTCTTTCTACAATACCCTGACTCTGCGGGTGGTAGACTGCTCCAAAGCGTTGTTTAATTCCTAGCTTTGACAAAACACCTTTTAACACCTTTTGGATAAACGCTGAACCATTATCTGAACTGATTTCTGATGGGATGCCAAATCTCGGAATCACCTCTCTTGTCAGAAACTTAATCACTGTATCAGCTCCCAATGTCTTTGATGGGACTGCTTCAACCCATCGGCTGAACCGATCGATCACCACCAACATGTACCTTTTTCCTTGCACTGGCTTTATCATGTCAACATAATCTATCACAAGATGTTTAAAGGGTCCCTCAGGGACCGGGATGTGACCAATCGGTGATTTTATGCCTTTTCGTACATTGTTTTCTGCACATATTTCACATTGGCTCAAGATTTCATCCACCATTGCTTGCATGTAAGGCGACCAATAACCTTGCTTTTTCAACTTCTCCATCACTTTCCCTCTACCACAGTGATCCAAACCATGTGCTTCTGAAACCAACATTGTCAACAATGCTACTGGTGCAACTAAATGTCCACTTTGTGATCTCCACAAACCACTTTCACTCATTGTCGCACCTCTCTGCGCCCAGAGAGCGTGCTCACTTGCACCTGCTTCCTGCTGCATCAAAATGATGTCTTCTGGTGTCACCATTGGTTCCAAGGTGACCACTGGTGCCAAGATAGCCATCTGGCACTTAGACGCTAGTTTTGCTGCCTCATCTGCGGCGTTGTTCCCTTTAATGACTAAATCATTACCTTTACGATGGGCGTTGCATTTGATCACTGCCAGTCTTGATGGCAGCATCATCGATGCAATCAGCTCTTTCAGCTGTTCTTGATGTAATACTGGACTGCCGTCTGCTCGTTTGAAACCTCTTTGTTTCCAAACAGCAGCAAACAGATAGCACACCCCATGGGCATAAGCCGAGTCTGTGAATATGTTTGCTACTTTTCCTTTTGCTAATTTGCATGCTTCTGTCAATGCTTTTAGTTCTGCCTTTTGGGCAGAGCATGGTTGCTCACATTTTTCTGCTTTGACTGTTACAAAATTGTCTCCTACTTGTTTAACCACAGCATAACCTGCGTGGTTTCCAAGATGATCTCTGAAACATGACCCGTCAACAAAATAAGTGACTTCCGCGTTCATTATCGGAGTTGACTCTAAATCGGGTCTTAGTCTTGTGAATTTCATTGTTTCTGCAAGACACTCGTGTGGTTCTCCTTCACAGTCCAGAGGTACCATGTCAGCAGGGTTGTTCGTTGTACACCTTTGTACTGTTACATCTGGATATGTTAACAATGGCATGTACTGTAAACATCTTGCCTGAGTCATCACAAACTTACCTTGATTTATCAGTTCCGTGATTTTGTGATGGGTCTGTATTGTTACCGGGTAACCCATAGTTATGGTTGACGCTTTTTCATAAGCGTAGTAGACTGCTGCTAGACCTTGATAACATGGTGGCCAGCCTTGGGCCACATTGTCTAGTTTAGTGCTGTAATAAGCAATGGCTTGCTTTCGTCGTCCTACACAGGTTTCTTGCATTAGTACAGCTGATGCGTACATGTTTTTTCTGTTGGCTACATACAGGTAAAATTGTTTGTCATAGTCTGGCAATGCCAAAGTTGGTGCCACTTGCATTTCCTGTTTTAGTGTTTCAAAAGCTATTTTAGCTTCTGTTGTCCATTTTAACACTGCTTTTAACGACTGGTTTCCTGTTTCTTTTATTAGTTCTCTAAGTGGTGCTGCTTTTTCCGCATAGTTTTCAATCCAGTCTGCATTGAAACCTGTCATTCCCAAAAATGTCATCATTTCGCCGACTGTTCGTGGACTTGGAGCTTTGCTGACACCTTCCAGTTGAGAAGGTGAAATGCCAACCGTTCCTTGTGATATTTGTCTTCCTAGGTAATCTACCTGTGGTTGACAATACTGTAGTTTTTGTTTGGAGACCTTGTGTCCTCCCTCTGCTAATCTTTGTAGAACTTTGATTGAGTCCTGATGACAATCATTTAGTGTGTTTCCACAGATTAACAAATCATCCACATACTGTAACACAGTTCCAGTTAAATTGAGTCCTTCCAAATCATTTTTTAGCACCTGATTAAATATGTGCGGGCTAAGTTTAAACCCTTGAGGCAATCGGGTATAACTGAGCTTTTTACCTCTGTAGGTAAATGCAAATAAATGTTGTGACTCTTCCGCTAAAGGAATGCTGAAGAATGCAGAGCAGAGATCAATCACGGTGAAAAACCGTGCTTCTGATGGTATTGAATTTAAAAGAGTATTTGGATTTGGCACGTCTGATTCTGCGTCCACTATTATCTTGTTTATTTCTCTTAAGTCATGAACAAGACGGTATTTGTTTTTGTCTGCTTTCAGAACTGGAAAAATTGGAGTATTACATTGACTTTCTACTTCCACCAGCACACCTGCTTGCATCAATCCATCAATGGTTTTCTGAATGCCTTGTTCTGCTTCTGGTTTTAATGGGTATTGCTGGTGAAAAGGAAACCGTGCATTTGGTTTTATTTGAACTGAGACTGGTTCTGCAGATTTTACTAAACCCACATCTGTATCATGTTTGGACCATAAGTGCTCAGAGACATTTTTTAGCATATCCTGCATCAATGGTTGATCCTCAGAGGAACCATGCTCCTCAGACTGATCTTTTAGATCAACAGGCACTGTCACAACTTGTGGTTTTGCTGTCATTGTTGTTTTACATAGGATCTTAATCATTGTTCCATCACTCGATTGAAAAATGAATGGGTTATCTGTTTCTTCCCATGTTGCTTCTGTTGCAAGTTTCATCATTGGTCCCAGATCTTTTGCATGAAATCCTTTATTTACAAACAATGTTATGTGTGGTACTGAGTCTGAAACATTGTACCACTTTGAAATGAAATTATTTTGCTTCACATTTAAAGCTGCACCTTGTTTTCCAATAACAATACATTGTGTTTCAAGATTTACAGTTTTGTCTTTTGTAGAACTGTCCCATTTCTCTTCAAACTCCAGGCTCTTTGAAATGTCATAGAACATGGTGCAGTGGTAATCTAGAAAAGGTTTTCTAGCTTCTGGAATTTGAGCTTTAATGTAACGGCCCCATTTAGTGACTACATCTTCAACTGGGCCTGAAATGTCTCCTAGCCAATAAACATTAGCTTCATGTGTTTGCATGTACATTTGAAGATCCAGACCTGTTTTGTCAACATACACACCCTGAGGAGAACACCAGATTTTTAATTTCATTCTGCATAATGCATCTCTTCCCAACAGGTTAATTGGTGTTTGGTCAGAGACAAGGATTGGTATTCTTATCTCATCATCATCATTTGCCAGTCGTACAGGAGCTGTCATTTGTAGTAACTGTCTTGTTCCTGAGAACCCTACTGTTGAAATGAATTTATTAGACATGGGGAGGTGCTTTGCATAATTTGGACTTACACACGTGTAAGCTGCTCCTGTATCGACCAGCATCGGTGTTTCTTTTTCTTCAATTAGAATTTTTAAAATTGGTTCATTTTCAGCACCGTCACTTACGATCGGGCACTGGTTCTCCCCTGTAAGGTTCTCTGGGCACCCCTAGTAACCAAAATTTGGTGGGTTTACAGGGCGTCTTGTTGGACCTGGACGGAACCGGCTGCCTGATTGCCTGCGGTAGGTGTTGTTGCCTCTTGGGCAATGCTCAGCACGATGTCCAAGTTCATTGCATGCCCAGCATGCGCCCATTATTCCAGGTGTGCCAGGCCTGCCTCTGTTAGTCCAGGCTGGACCTCTTTGCTGCCGTCCACGAGGCCCATATGGCTGTGTATTGAATGCTTGAGGATAAACATTAACCACTGGTTGTTGTGGCTGGGTAAGTTGAGGAGCCGGAAAACTCCTTTGTATTTGATTTGTCACATCATGTATAGGATCTGAAAAACCTTGAGGTGGGGGTACATTATCAGTCACTTTAATCATTGTAGCTTGGGTTTTAGCTTTGTTTTTTTCTGATAATTCTCCAAGCTGCATTTGTGCCAGTTTTCTTTGTACATTTTTATCATATTCTGCACTCCTACTTTCTTCTCTTCTGTACTTCTCCACTGCATGTATCACATGATCACGGAACTCTCTGTGAGGCATTGATGTCAGAGCCACCACATCCTCGAGCCTGCTTCTCACAGGATCAGGCATTGCTTCAATGATGGAGTTCCGGAACAGAGTTGTCAGCACAGGGCTCTTATCAACTTCCTCTTCTGTTTCCTGTTTCCATCTTTTTAGCTGCTTTGCAATATAAGACGCTGGATTTTCTGCATTATCGATTGGATCTCCTCTTAATGCTTTTGGGTCAATCTTAGTGGGATATTCTTTTCGCAGTGCTTCCCACAGTGCTGTGCGAAATAAATTGAAGCCGATTCCATCAGCTCTCTGTTGGAGCATCCACGCGAAACGTTCTTTTAGGACGTTTTCCATAGCAGGTGTTCCCAGGCACTGTGCAAAAACAGCTTTTAAATCACCAAGAGCTAGCATTTTTCCAACAGTTTCCTCCTCAAACACCTTTATCCACTTGCTGGCACCCTCATTTATGTCTGGCAATCTGCCAACCAGGCCGATCAGGTCTTGAGACCCCCAAGGTGCGTATTGAGCAATGTTCCCTTTAACAAGTATGGGTAACTGTTTGTTATCTGTGTATTTGTCAGGTGCATGTATGCCAGGTCTCCATCTTAAATCATAATCACGGCTCCTGCCAGTAGCTGTTTGTGTTCCTCCTGTAGGGCCCTTCACTGCCTCTTGTTCTAAAAGCTTACTGGCATTTTCTAGTACAATATTTTGTCTTATGGCTTCCTCATCAATTTCCTTTTCTATTGCCTCAATTATGGTGCGATCAATTTCTCTTTGCAAACTTAACCCTTCATGATCTAGGTTTACCCAAAATGAATCACCCTTTGGTTTCATTACGTAGTCTGCATAACAATCAACTCCACCCATAGGCTTCAGGGTCAACGACCTTCTCTGATCCCCAGATGTTTGTTTTTTCGCAGTGCTACAATGACTAGGTGCAAGATCCTGCACGTTTACAGGGGAATCTGAGTTCATTGGGCCTGCAGTGTTCTGATGCATTGCAACCGAAGCACCAGGAGAACTTGATTTATGCAAAGACGAATATATGTTTACTAGGGCGTGATCATTTTGCTGTGTTGCAGGTACATTTTGGTTAGGCGACCCTCCTGCGTTTGTAAAACTGATATGTGAGGCCTTTGTCATGATTTCTTTATGTTCTGTTGAATCGTTTTGGCTTCCATCCTCTGCAGCTGCATCTATGATCAGACTATTCTTGTCCTTGTATTGGAAATCTCCATTTATGTTAACTGTACCACTTAAAGATGGGTAAAGTCCTGCAGCTTTTGAATATTCTGATTTACCATTTGCGGATTGCTGTCTCATTTCCATAAGCTTCTGTTTTAATGCACTTCTATAGGCCTGACCTTCTTCCTTGAAAAGGTTTAGAATTTTTAACTCAAGCTCGCGTTTTTCTGTTCTCTTTTTTGAATTATTATTAGCCTTGTAATCCATGATTCTCACTTCCATTTGTTCGCAAAGAGATGTATCAAAGCAACCTTGCTCCGGCCAGGGGGAGGTTAATTTCTGAGTCCTTCTGTGCCATTTCTTAGAAATTTTGGGAATTTGTGAAGCAAATTCGGGGTATTTCAACCCAATAATAACAATAGGAATGTTTGCCATTTTGCTCTGTATTAGTTAAACCAAATTTAAGAAAACCAAAAATTTAAAATGTACTACAGGGTTACTTGTCTTGCAGAATCAATAAATCCCTGCAAACTGATAAACTGTTACCACTCAGAGATTTGTTTGCTTTCCTCCGGGCGGGGCTGCGCTCCGCTCTAAAGGGACTGTACTTTGCTCTCTCTTAGCTGAAGCAAAGGGAGGGAGGGGGAGAGGGGGTGGACTGTGTGTGTATTGGCACGAGTCACGTGGACTCTGGCCGCCAATCGATAACCAGGGTGCTCACTGACAGGCAAAATTAAAAATAAAAAAAAACAACAGCAGACAAGCTTGCAGGTTCTATAGCTGAAAAGTTTTTCCAACAACACACCTTTTATTTATTAAAATAACAGCACACCGTCAGGAACAGGCAGACGCCACTGCCACCAGCGAACCCACTGCACAACTATTGGTAAACCTTCAAACCCAGTTTACGTAACTGTACCCACATCTTTCCAACACCGCAGCTCAACACGCACACACACCTCGGTTCAGCAGATTTCTTTACAAAAAATAAAAGGTTTCCATGCACTTTTGCTTTCTCAAATTAGACACACTTTACCTTTACTTCTGATCACAGGACTTTGACGAGGAAAAAACAAAGCGACAGCAAACAAAGCAGTTTCATACAAGCATTTTTAGTCAAACAACAGAGCTCTAATCACTTAAACTCACACATAGACGTCTGACACACAACACATCCAAAACACTCTTTCACTCACTCATTTCTCACTCTCCCGGGAACTTAGTATTTTCTCTAATAATGGTCCAGATGCCCAATACTCCTGGATTTTTACTGTGCGCACATATAATTTAAACCATATTTATTGGACCCATAGCAAAAAGTAAATATTTATATTTCACGTGCTCCAGAACAGGCCTTCTATTTCAAATTTGATTTCACCTCGTTACCTAAACCAGAGTACTCAAACAACCCAGACTGCAGTTAACTCTAAGACACACTGATGATCCAAGAGAAACCTCATTTCTCTTTTACAAGCGCTTACAACAACAGGCCTACTATTTAAAATTTACCGGGAGGTTTTTTTCACCTCAAAGCCTAAACCAGAGTACTCAAACAACCCAGACTGCAGTTAACTCTAAGACACACTGATGATCCAAGAGAAACCTCATTTCTCTTTTACAAGCGCTTACAACTAGGGCCTCGCCCGAAAAAAAAAATCTGCATGCACCAAACAGGCCTACTATTTCAAAATTTAACCGGAGGTTTTTCTCACCTCAAAGCCTAAACCAGAGATCTCAGCTTCACAAAACAACTGCAGTTCACTAAGGCCACATCTCATTGGAGTCACTCGCAAGTCGAACCTCCAATCGGCCATGTACAGCGCTTCACGCTTCACTTCTCAAAGAGGCTCTACCTCTTAATACTCCGACCGACCAGCCGGACATTTATGAAACCAACCTTTTACAATGATTTCTTTATTCTAAAAAGATATATATATATTAGAAGACTTCAGCTTAAACCGTTATGGTCCGATTCATCTTCTATTCGTCGTCATACTAGCGTTTTCTAACGAGACGTACGATTAAAGCGGCTGGGAGTCACAAGTCACTTCTTTTAAGTTGTCTTCTTGTAGTCAATTGTGTAGCAATTCTAAGAATTTTTAAGACAACTCTTTCCTCACGTGGGAAATAATGACAGAAGGCAAAACAGAGAGACGACCTCTCCCAATTGTCAAACAATCAATAAACACACTCTTCCCAAATCAAACTTCACAGACGGCAATTTTTGTCATTATCAAGCAGAGAAAGAAAGAGAGCAGTATAAAAAAAACATTTACACTTACCCCCTGTCTTTCTCCGTATCTGTGTGTCCCGGCGCAAAGTGGCCAGCTTGCACCGAAAGCCTTGCCGTCTGGGGAAAGAGGACCTCCCTCTCTATGCAAAATCACGTCGAAAGGTCACCAATTATGTGGAGGATTTCTAACTGTTAAACTATATAAAAGAATGATGACACGGGAAACGAGGTCTTATCTCTGCTTGCCAACTGGGAACCCATTTATTTCAGGCTTTACCTCCTCAGCATGTACGGACGGGTGTGAGCTAGGGTTCTGACACAACATAGTGTACATGGATTTTATATGACACAGATGGGCGTGTGTTACAAATAAGATTCTACATGCATCCATTGGTCCACGTCCTTCCAGCCTCCTTTGGCAGACATTGGTCTTATTTCTGGGAACAGCTCCACAAACGTTGAAAAACAGACAACCTTATCTTGTCAGATGACCTCTGTTTGGGTCACACAGGATGTCATGCCCTGGTCATACTCTGGGCTTCTGCTCTCTTCGCCTCGCTGGCAGGACACACAGACTTCAGATGTTTTCCAAATCCTACATGCTTCGGTAGGCTGCTGCCTTGCGCTTGAATTCAGGTGCGCAAAATTACGTTACATGTAATATAGGTGCGGACGTTTTAAGGAATCAGGGGCTTCAGCTCAGACCCATTATTCATTTTCTTCCCTCTAAAGGAGCCCTTTACAGTCTTTATTTATGCATTTTCCCCACTGTTTATCCGTCGCGCGTAGCGCACAAGGGTAAAATCCAGCAGCTGGATCATGCGTAAAGACGCAGCGCGAACCCCTGCGTGCTTTAAGTGTTGCAGCTGAGGCAAAATGTTGGACTGAATAGGCTTCATGAAACTCTGCCTCATTCACAAATTAGACCAACACGGATAGAATAATGATAATCTGTGGTGTCTTTTATTGCCTGGATATAAATGTGATCATTCTTATTGTGCCTTTTATAATCAACTACAATATTTTCTTATTAAAGTCAGGAAACAAAGATTTCTCTTCCAGGGTCGAGACAGCCACGCCCCCAACCACGCCCCCCGAAAATTAACATAATCTCACTCTTAATTTTTGATAAAAAATTGAGGTCTGGTCAGGATTAATATTTTGGCCGGTAAAAAATATGCCTGGCCGGTTGATTTTTACATCTACCGGCCAACTTGGCCGGTGAATCAGGAAGTTAATTTCGGACACTGGACGTAACATAAAAAGTCTTAACCAGGGGCCTGCTCAAACCAAAGGACCTCAGCCTCCTCAAAAGGTGGAGGCGGCTCTGGCCCTTCTTGTATAGAGCGTCAGTGTTATGAGTCCAGTCCAGTTTATTGTTGACATGAACACCCCAGCTATTTGAAACTCTCCACAGTTTCTATGTCCTGCCCCTGGATGTTCACAGGTGAGTGAGGTGGGGGTCTTCTCCTGAAGTCGATCACCATCTCCTTGGTCTTATTGGTGTTTAAACACAGATAGTTTTTCTCAACACGGGAAGTGACGTCACATCCCGTGTTTTTTCTAAGCGGAGCAGAAACTTGAAGAGGGAGGATAGCTTTTAGGGTTTTCTAAAGAACACATCATTTAAAAAATTTAATTGAATATAAAAAAGATCAAGCAGAAGACAGGAAAGTTATTTAGAAGGCAAAGAAGACAAAATGGAGAGATTTTTGTGATTCAATAGGCAGAACAACCCCTATAGCTTAGGTATGGGGAATGATTAAGAAAATGAAGGGAAATAGACCAGAGAGAACATATCCAGTTCTAAAACATGAAGAAGGAACAGCAGTAACAAATGAAGAAAAACTAGAAGTAATGGCAAGAACATTTGCAAAGATCCATAGTTCAGATAATTTAACAGAAACGGGAAAATTTAGGAGAGAGCAGACAAGAAGGATACATGATTTTATTTTTTAGAAGGTGAAACAACTCCAGGAAATGTCATGGATGTTTATTTTTCTATGCAAGAAATGAAGAGAGCGATATTTAGATCAGGATTAACAGCACCAGGAAAAGATCAGATATGCTATATTATGTTAAAAAAACTTAGGGAAACAAGCTGAAGAAAAACTTCTAGGTTTATATAATAAGATTTGGAAAGAAGGAAGATTACCTTCTAATTAGAAGGAAGCAATTATTGTGCCAATTATTAAACCAGGAAAGGATCCAACAAACCCTTTAAGTTATAGACCAATTGTACTTACTTCATGTTTAGGAAAGATTATGGAGAGAATGATAACAGAAAGGATTACATATTATGTAGAAAGTAAAAGACTGTTGTCTTCATGTCAAATTGGATTCAGAAAAGGAAGTACAATGGATCCAGTTGTGTGTTTGGAATCAGATATTAGAAAAGCTCAGATTAATAGGGAAGTAGTAGTAGCAATATTTTTTGATAATGAGAAAGCATATGACATGGTATGGAAGGATGGGTTGCTTATAAAATATAAAATGGGCATAACAGGAAGGGGTTATAATTGGATTGAAGATTTTTTGTTTAATAGTTATACAGGTACAGATGGGAGTAACAAATCTGATAAATATAAAATTGATACTCCACTGGAAAGTATTATCAGTCCTTTATTATTCTCAATTGTAAGTAATGAACAACTGACAACAGCTTAATCGGTAAGTGTATCTGTCGCTGCTCCTGCAGTTAATTAATGAATTATTTCCACCTGTGGCCACGTCACCTGTCAGCGTGTATTCCCTCACTGCCAGTAACTTAGCTGATAAACCAAACAGGGATATCCTCATGATTTGCTATTAGCTCAGGCTAATTTAGCATGATGCACTTTTTCTTTTCTTTTTTTTTTTAACAATGGTCGGAATGTGAAACAGTGTCCCACATTTTAATGGGTCTGATTCAGAAAAAGTGAAAAAATTCCACCTGAGCTTTTCTGTAACAAAGAAGGCAGAGCTGCATCGGCTGTCAGTCAATAAGCAGGGGACACCTGTGAAGGGAAAACCATTTCAGGTGACTATCTCTTGAAGCTCATTAAGAGAATGCCAAGAGTGTATGAAGCAGTAATCAAAGCAAAAGGTGGCTACTTTGAAGAACCTAGAATATAAGACATATTTTCAGTTGTTTCACACTTTTTTGTTAAGTATATAATTCCACATGTTTTAATTCATAGTTTTGATGCCTTTAGTGTGAATCTACAATTGTCATAGTTATGAAAATTAAGAAAACTCTTTGAAGGAGAAGGTGTGTCTAAACCACCTCCTCCATTACCATCTGGTACGCTGGTGCCACCGCCAAAGACAAGAGCAGAGTGCAGCGTGTCATCCGGTCTGCAGAGAAGGTGATTGATTGGCTGCAATTTTCCATCTCTCCAGGACCTGTAAGCCTCCAGGACTCTGAGGCGTGCACAGAAGCACACATTGATCCAGTAATCTGTTCTACATTAGATGGTAATAGCGGGTGATCTGTCTTCTCTGGATGATGTCACAGTTAACAGAACGTCAGATCAGGTGTACCTACTATGAAGAAAAAAGAGAGAGCAAAAAGTTAAAAGATGAAATGACAACAGTCATTTCAATGTAATGCAATGCAAAACTGCATTGCATCTACTTTTTTTAGACAAATGCAAGAAAGTAATAAATATTATGACATGCTTAATTGGAAGGGAGTGGGGAGCAGATAGATGGTGCTGCTGTAGAAGGTCGTGAGGATGGGCGGGGACAGGTGGGCTCTCCTCATCCTCCGCAGTAAGGGCTAGCGCTTCTGTGCCCTCTTCTCCAGTGACATGGTGTTCACAAACCAGCTGAGGTTGTGTGTTATGTGCACCCCGAGGAATTTATTGCTGCTGACCACCTCCACAGCTGAGCTGTTAATGAGAAGTGGAGCATGGCGAGGCCATTTCTTCCTGAAGTCCATGATGATCTCCTTCGTTTTCTCTACGTTCAGGATCAGTCCTGGTCCTGGTCCTGGTCCTGGTCGTTGTCGTCTTTAATCAGGCCCACCACCGTCGTGTCGTCTGCAAACTTCACAATGTGATTGGTGGTGAACCTGGGGACACAGTCGTGTGTCATCAGAGTGAACAGCAGGGGGCTCAGGACGCAGCCCTGAGGGAAGCCCGTGCTGAGGGTGATGACATCAGAGGTGTTCTGTCCGACCCGGACCGACTGAGGTCTGTTGATGAGGAAGTCTAGCAGCCAGTTGCGAAGGGGTGTGCTGAAGCCCAGATGTTTCAGTTTTTCCATCAGATGCTGTGGGATGAGGGTGTTGAACGCTGAACTGAAGTCCAGGAGCATGTTCAAAGGAGCGGGGCGTGGGTGGGCTTGAAACCCGTTAATAACGGCTTGCAGTTCTAGTTTTTATTAAATTTTCCCTTTTTTATATATTTTTATTATTTAGTAGCAGTACTGCAATATTAAATTAACCCCACGTGGGAAATCTGCATGTTTCATCCAATCATTTATGCATGTCATGTCTTCGGGCCCCTACTTTTTCAGCATGAAATCGAACGTCTCACCCTGGGGCAGGGCTTGACCCTGGTAACTCTGCCTTTAACCCATTATACTGTCTACTCTGCTTCCAGACTCGCTTTTTTTATTATTATTATCATTATTTATTTATTTTTTTTATTTTTTTTAAATTTGTCCTCCACGAGGTCGACCAACCAAATGAAAGGCTTCACAACTTATTGGCCGTTTGGGTATAATGGGAGAGAATTCTCTTTTTTTTTTATCTACCCACGTCTGAATAGAAGTCAGGAACTTCAGCATTCCTGCCGCTTTCACCCACTAAACTAGTGGGCAGCCTCTGTCCAACCTTGACTAGAGGACTTCCATTGACCAGCTGCGAATCGCTCAGCCCGGTCTTCTGTTCCCCAGGTGAAAATCGTCCAGCCCCTCTCCTCCCAGCGGGAGAGCCCATATTTCAGCTGAAAATGTATTTTAATTAATTTTAATTGAATTATTGTAATTTAATGTTAACAACTTTGGTCACTGTTCTGTATTCGAATCCTGTTTTATTTGCTTTAAGGACTGAATATTATTCATTATTTCTACCGGCTTTTATTTATTACTACCTTTTAGGTTTACAGTTTTGCATATTTTTCTCTCTTGACATTTCTTGCAGTATTCTTTAAATGAGGTTTAAATTTTAAAAGCGTGCAAGCATTTTAAAACAATTGCGTTTGTTTTTTAAAAGAGCTGGTAAATAATCCCCTTACCGTCTCATGAAAGAAAGGTTCGGATCATTGCGCCGACGCCCCAGAGACACTCCGAGACCAGGAGCTCCTCCACGTCCCTTGAACCTTCAGGGTACCAGAGGCCGGATAAACTTCTCCGGGCCGGCTAAAGCTGCTCCTGTCACCGGACTCCCTGGCTCGTCGGTCGGAGATTCTGTTCGTTGATGCCAAATGTGGATGGAATTCTAAACAATAATAACTGACTTCCCAGAGTTACTGAATAAGGAGACGGTGGTGATGAAGTTCCAGCACTTTTATTGAGAAGCAGAGATCACATAGATGGAAAGTAATCGCACCCCACGGTCCAGCTGCCGTCTGCGTCTGCCCTGTTTCTGCCCCTCCTCGCTTTCGGCTCTCCCTAATACTCGACAGTGGCCTTGGCATGAGACAAAACAAAGACAGTCTATCCTAGACAGTCATCATCCCACACAGTAGCTACAGCATTTGGCCTTGGCAATCAGAGGGCCCGTGCTCACATGTCCAAGTGGCATGAGGCCATAGTGACTTCAGAGGAACATTCCCATAACAACAGTCAGATTCACACAATCTCACCCACCCTAGTGCCCCTACATGCGAACATTCCTACCCAAGAAAGGGGCGCAGTATACCCACTCGCACTCATCACACACATCCTATACTCCCAGGCCCAGTTACCGGCACCTCAGAGGGGTATCCAGTCCCCAGACCGGGGGGGGGGGGGGGCTCCAACATCAAGATGGAGGGGCTTATACACATTTTGTGTGGCCCCCCAACAGCATTTCAAGAAGGATTTGCCCCACCAGCACAGGGGGCAAGTACAGATGGAAACCTTTAATGTTTAATTTGGGCTAAATTATTAGACAAGGTAAAATCTTTCAATTGAAAATGTTAGGTACATCACATTTTTATATTCCCTTTAATTCCATAGTAAATAGGACACCTATCCAATTACTTTTACTCATATGCAGACTATGGTGCATTAAAATCTGCTTTATATTTATTTATCAAAACTTCCTAAATAAAGCAGGTTTTTTTTTCAATTCAATTTTATTTATATAGCGCCAATTCATGAAACATTTCATCTCAAGGCACTTTACAAGTTAGGTTCAATCATATTATACAGATTGGGTCAGATTATACAGATTGGTCAAAAAATGTTCCTATATAAGAAAACCAGTTGATTGCATCAAAGTCCCGACAAGCAGCATACACTCCTGGAGAAGCGTAGAGCCACAGGGAGAGTCGTCTGCATTGTACATGGCTTTGCTGCAATCCCTCATACTGAGCAAGCATGAAGCGACAGTGGAAAGAAAAAACACCCGTTAGCGGGAAGGAAAAACCTCTAGCAGAACCGGGCTCAGTATGAACGGTCATCTGCCTCGACCGACTGGGGGTTACAGAAGACAGAGCAGAGACACAACAAGACAGACAAAAAACACAGAAGCACACATTGATCTAGTAATCTGTTCTACATTAGATGGTAATAGTCGGTGATCTGTCCTCCCTGGATGAATTCACAGTCAACAGAACGTCAGACCAGGTGTAACTACTATGAAGAAAAAAGAGAGAGAACAAAAAGTTAAAAGCTGAAATGACAACAGTCATTTCAATGTAATGCAATGCAAATCTGGAGAACAGTAGACTGGAGAACAGTAGAAATTGATCCTGCCAGTAGCATATGCTTGTCTCAAAGATTAAGCCATGCAAGTCTAAGTACACACGGCCGGTACAGTGAAACTGCGAATGGCTCATTAAATCAGTTAATGTTTTTCAATTAGATACTGACCCAAGTCCTGTTCTTACATTGCTAGACCAAAATAAAATTAGTTTTTTTTTTCAACTGAGCCAAAATAATTGGCAAGCTGTATGACCATCTTTTATTAAGGCAGGTTTATGTTATTCATTTTCCAGCCCTCGATTGCTTTTGACTTGACAAATTCAGTCCATGAGCTGAAACGTTTGGACACCCCTGCTTTAACATGAACCGAGGGATTTCGCCACCATACACCGTGCCCACCAGGACCCCCTGATGTACTACTGGCCAGTGTCTTTTGGCCTCATGGAACAGTCAAAATGTGAATGGCCTGGCTGACTGCAGTAGAGACAGAGAATATTGTTTAGGATTTTTTTGTTGTTGCAGACGACCCCAAAGATACTGTGAGTACATTCTGTTGATTAATTAAATGATTCTCTTCTGTTTTCAGGCATCAGCAGGCTGCAGAGGTGGGAGAGAGCCAAGAGTCATGGTCTGAACCCACCTGAGGAAATCAGAGAGCTGTTGTTGGAATCACCTGCTGATCCTGAGTACTCCCTGAGGTGACACACAGGCAGACGTATTATCTCTGTCTTTCTATCTTTACTAGGATTTTGCATTAATGACCATTCATTTCTATTCTATAACCCTGACCCTACCACTAAACCTAACCATTACCAGTACATACCTACCCTAACCTAAACTCACTTTACACCGTAGCCCCAAACTTAACCCAAAAACCTCACTTATGGGGACAAGGCTTTTGGGCCTCATAAGAAACACTAGGTCCTAAACCCATAGAACAATTCCTGGTAAAAAGAAACAAAAAACTTGCAGACTCATCAAAGAGAAAATGAATTTAGTCTCTTTTTTCCAAATATCTCCTAACAGGTAGCCACCCCTGCATATAATTGTCTTTCCTCAGTCAAATTTAAGGAAGCTATCTGTTAAAACTGTGACAGACACGTTTGACAGACTGAGCGACAGCTCAGACAAAGGATGCTGCACGCACTAGTTCGGCAAATGACTAAGGTGCGCAGCCGGGGGCAGACTAGCCATCGGGAGAATCAGGAGCTTTCCCAGTGGCCCGGATGGTGGACTGGCCCGCTGGCCTAGCACGCTCAGCAATCATAGAGGTTCGGGTCACTCTTAATCATGGGCACATTGCAAGCATTTTACAATAATTATGTGTGAAGGGGATGTTTCCCTCACACACTTTTGAAAGGTATCCGATTTGACCCCCTAACAAAAATATGACTCCCGTGCGCTGTTTCCTTTGCTTCCCGGTGGGACGTGCCCGGAACACCTCACCAGGGAGGCGTCCAGGAGGCATCCTAACCAGATGCCCGAGCCACCTCAACTGGCTCCTCTCGACGTGGAGGGGCAGCGGCTCTACTCTGAGTCTTCCCCGGATGACTGAGCTCCTCACCCTATCTCTAAGGGAGAGCCCAGACGGAGAAAACTCATTTTGGCCGCTTGTATCCGGGATCTCGCTCTTTCGGTCACGACCCAAAGCTCGTGGCCATAGATGAGGGTAGGAACGTAGATCAACCGGTAAATCTCTTCACCACAACGGATCGCTACAGCACCCGCTTCACAGCAGACGCCGCACCAATCCGCCTGTCAATCTCCCTCTCCATCTTCCCCTCATTCGTGAACAAGACCCCAAGATACTTGAACTCCTCCACTAGGGGCAGTACATCCTCCCCAACCCGGAGGAGGCACTCTACCCTTTTCCGGTTCAAGACCATGGTTTCGGATTTGGAGGCACTGATTTTCATCCCGGCTGCTTCGCACTCGGCTGCGAACCGCTCCAGTGAGAGCTGTAGATCACGGCCTGATGAAGCCAATAGGATCACGTCATCCGCGAATAGCAGAGACGCAATCCTAAGGCCACAAAAACGGATCCCCTCAACACCTTGGCTGCGCCTAGAAATTCTGTCCATAAAAGTTATGAACAGAATCGGTGACAAAGGGCAAACTTGGCGGAGTCCAACTCTCACCGGAAATGAGTCCGACTTACTCCCGGCAATGCGGACCAGACTCTGACACCAGTCATACAGAGACCTTACAGCCATTATTAAAGGGCCCGGTACTCCATACTCCCGGAGTACCCCCCACAGGATCCCTCGGGGGACACGATCAAATGCCTTCTCCAGATCCACAAAGCACATGTAGACTGGTTGGGCAAACTCCCATGCCCCCTCCAGGATCCTGCTGAGGGTGTAGAGCTGGTCCAGTGTTCCACGGCCAGGATGAAAACCACACTGCTCTTCCTGAATCCGAGATTCGACTATCCGACGGACCCTCCTTTCCAGAACCCCTGAATAGACCTTACCAGGGAGGCTTAAGAGTGTGATTCCTCTGTAGTTGGAACACACCCTCCGGTCCCCCTTTTTAAATAGGGGGACCACCACCCCAGTCTTCCAATCCAGGGGAACTGCCCCCGATGTCCTCACAATGCTTCAGAGCCGCGTTAACCAACACAGCCCCACAACATCCAGAGCCTTAAGGTACTCAGGGCGAATCTCATCCACCCCCGGGGCCTTGCCACCGAGGAGCTTTTTAACAACCTCGGTAACCTCAGCACCAGAGATGGGAGAACCCGACCCAGAGTCCTCAGGCTCTGCTTCCGCAATGGAAGACGTGTTGGTGGGATTAAGGAGGTCTTCGAAGTATTCCGCCCACCGAAGCACGACGTCCCGAGTCGAGGTCAGCAGCACACCACCCCCACTATAAACAGTGTTGGTACTGCACTGCTTCCCCCTCCTGAGATGCCGGATAGTGGACAAGAATCGCTTCGAAGCCGTACGGAAGTCTTTCTCCATGGCCTCTCCGAACTCTTCCCACGCCTGCCGCTTCAACTGCCGGTACACATCAGCTGCTTCCGGAGTCCCACAGGCCAAAAAAGCCCGGTAGGACTTCTTCAGCTTGACGGCTTCCCTCACCGCTGGTGTCCACCAGCGTGTTCGAGGGTTGCCGCCGCGACATGCACCGACAACCTTGCGGCTACAGCTCCGACTAGCCGCCTCAACAATAGAGGCGTGTAACATGGTCCATTCAGACTCAATGTCCCCCGCCTCCCTCGGGACGTGTTCAAAGCTCTCCCAGAGGAGGGAGTTAAAGCTCCGCCTCACAGGGGACTCTGCCAGACGTTCCCAGCAAACCCTCACAATACGTTTGGGCCTGCCCGGTCCGACCGGCTTCCTCCCCCACCATCGGAGCCAACTCACCACCAGGTAGTGGTCGATGGAGAGCTCCGCCCCTCTCTTCACCCGAGTGTCCAAGACATGCGGCCGCATGTCTTGGACACTCGGGTGAAGGCATATCAGGATTTTGTTTCATAAGCTGGGACACTAAAGAAGGTACCACATCTAACACTGCTCCTCTAAATAATTCACCCAGATTGGACCGATTTGTTTTAGGATCCACACCTGTGTGTTTGATCCATTTCTCTTCAGCTTGAGTTATGTAGTCTTTTGGATGCTGTTGTGGGTCACAGTCAAATTTAGGAAGCTCTACTGAAGTGGATAATGGAAAATGCTGTGTAAGTGGATCTTCCAAGGAAGAAATTATTAGAAACACTAAAGTTACATCCTAAAATGGCTCTAAAATCAGTTTTGTGCCTTTGTTTAAACTTTTTATAAATTCTGCCAGCCTTGATCGACCACCAGCAGTAATGCTGAAAGTTTATTCACCAGAAATTGCATATCACCAAATGAACAAAGAAAAGATTCCTCGGTTCCTACATTACTTTGTAACAAGGGCATCTACATTTTGGTGGGACTATGAAAACGTGGTTACATATAATGCATAATTTAGGGACCGTCCTGTGATTTTCCTTTAATACTTTCCGTTCCTGCTCTTTTCTGCCGCTCTGCAATATCAGTATCTATAATAAAATGATGCAAGCCATTAGCATTTGTCATAGATTCCTCAATATTAGCTGCTTCATTTGAGGATTGCTCCAAAACCGACTCATGACTAAATGCAGGGTTAACAAAATCTATCAAATCAGCAGCAATGTCCTTTTGCCAACACAATTAAGGTACATTTTAACCTTAACTTTTAACTTTTAGTTTTGCTCACCCGTGTTTTCCCAGACCTGCAATGAGTAGAAGCTGATAGTGTGGTATTTCCTGCTCTCTGTTAATCAGCTAGATTTAAGTCACGTGTATTATATTAATATATTTATATTATAACTAGAGCTATCAAACAATAAAAATTTTTTAATCACTATTTAATCGCAAATTATATTTTATTTCTGAAAGTGTAAAAGCTCATTTAGGCATTTTAATATACTATTTTGCAATAGATGACACTAATTAAAATTATGCTCTTACAGAAGGTATCTTCCCTTTTTTTGTTTGTTCCCAATTTTTTAATGTCTCAAACAAATGTTTAATGCTCTCCCAAATTTCCAACAACTTTTTCAAACTTCTAACCTCTTTCTAACTTTTAGGCTACAGTTTAAAATAAAATGTTCTCCAAAACTCACCAAGATCCAGCCAGCTGTGCACCTCTCCAATGTAACTCACTCTTCAGCTGCTGGTAGCACCTCAAATCACTTTTCTCCATTCAAACTTCTCCTGCACTTCAACAAACATCATTAATGCATCAACCTTTTTTCCAATGATTTCCAAATTCCCCTTAGCGTTTACCCATATCTTAGCCAGATTCTTGCTCCATAATGAACACTTTTTACTTAACCAAATGTAATCTGCTCCACAGTACTTCTCTTATTATAAGGCCCACGCACGTGAGGAAATTCACACTATCATGAAGACACACACACACCCAAGCAGAGATACACAGAGAGACACCTACACTTTGCAGAGCCGCAGGGCCCTACCAGTCTCTCCTTCTCTCTCTCACACCATGGATCCCATTCTACCGAGACAAAATGTTAGACAAGACATAACAAACATTAACATATAAAGACAGACAGCTTGCGCGACACAGAAGGACTCCTAAGCCCTTTCCATAATCGACGGAACCCTCTCATTTATTTTAATATCTCCTGGGTCTAACTGTCGTGCTTCCGAAAAACACTGTTTTTGGAAGCTAAGAAATAACCCAAATTGTTTCTCTGGGATCCCTTTAATCAATCTCTATTCTTCTATAACAGTTCACCATTCAGGGTCTTACTGTTCTTAGCCTCAACTTTTAAAGATGTTAACGTATCTTGACCGTTTCCTATCGCTACGCTTCTTTTGGAAGTCCCAAGTTCCAGAAATAGCGCCCCATCTCAGTCTTAAAAATCACTAGTTTGTCAGTCTGGAATTGAAGTGACCAAATTTCGGAACTCTTTTTATTCTTTGTATTTTATTTTTTTAATTTTTTTTTATTGTCTTTTATTTATATTTTTTCATACAGTCTCACCATTTAAGTTTCTCGACTGTTATTTTTATTTTATCGTTTCTATCTTATTTTATGTTTTTTGACGTAGACTTACACATAAATCCCATTCAATCTTTTCTCGGTTTCAACATAAATTCCATTCAATCCTCTCATACGAATAGCTCTGTTCAACCTCTGATATTTTGAGAAGAAAGTTTCTCATCTACAGCACCACTTAAATTTAGCCTAAGCATCTAACATTTTGCCAAAAGAGACTGAAGATCTCTTTACCTTTTTTCGGGTCGACCCTGTGGTGCTGTAAACGATCACTTCTCCGTGCCCAAATTCAAAAGGTTCCTCCACTCACTGTCAAATCCCGGTCACGGCACCATTTTGTGGATTTATAAACGTGTCCGGCCTTCTCCTGCTTAAACCCTGAAGGCCCCATTTACTACCCCGGTTTAAGATTTGACAATAAATGAGGAATACGTTGATCAGAGGTAAAACATTGTAATGTGCATATTTAATTCATTGGAATTCCAAGAGACAAAAGTTTACATTACCAGTGTATCTACGTCCATCCCTTGGTATTGCAGCTTTTGTCTGATCTAAGTTTTGCCAAGACATCCTTTTAATACAGTGTCTGCCCTCCTCCGCTGAGTTAGGGAGGGAGGGGGTCTGTGAGCTCTCTGTTTCTCAAACAAAGGAGCTGCTCTTCCCAGTACGGGGTCAAGCCAAATGACCTACAGGCCATAAAACTAAAGCTACATGTTATCTTACCCGGCAACAGAGGGGAGACATACCTGGGGGGTTTGTTCTGTTATTCTACATACAACTGCCTGACTAAGATATTTTCCTCAACAGTACCTAAATTACATGTAACGTAATTTTGTGCACCTGAATTCAAGCGCAAAGGAACCACGCCCACCAAAGCGCCACTGGTTCTGTGTCGTTAAAAACAAAAGAGCATGAAACACAGCTACTGACTCTCCTATTGATTTCAATTGGGACATTTTGGTACGAGTGGAAAGACATGAAACGTAGTGATTCACGTTTTGAAGGCTGGCCGCTGATAAAAGCACCTGGCTCCGAGAGGGCGGGGGGGGGGGGGGCGCAGTAAGAGCGGTGAAGCACAGAAACACAGCGCACGTAGTTAAAAAAAAATGCAGAATAAATAAGAACGAAACTTATAAACAGACTAATTGGCGTTTTAGACTGTATCTGGTTAGCAGAACTGTTTTCTAATCCAGCGTGCAGCCATGACTAGTTGTGAATGATGGCTTTATCTGGGAGCCGCTCTCCCCCCATGCCTCCTGCTCCGCAGAAGGCGGAGTTTAGACTGAGCTCTGGATGGACAGAGCTGTGAACGGGTCATCCGCAGCCCAGATGGGTTTTGTTATTTTTATGTTATTTTTAATTTATTTAGTACAAACATTTACTCGCCATGTGGCAGCTAGCCCTCTTAAATTCACTCGCCAAACGGGAAATTTACTCGCATTTGGCGACTGACGAGTGTTAATTTCAGACCCTGGTTACACTATGTCTGTTGGTTGTGCTGTTCTTTTTACATCTCTCTTTCCAGGTGATGAAGCAGACAGAAGACGTTTTATCATTCTTTCCCTTTTATCTCTTCTTTCTTTCACCTATTCTCTCTTTTTTTTCTCTTCTTGTTCTTCCTTTACTCTCCTACTTTCCCATTGTAGTGTCCACATAATTTGAAATTCTCCCCGCAGGAATCACAATAAAACTATTTACATGCATAAATCAAGCGGAGCACTATGGCGAAAGCTGATTGCTGTAAAATCTGTCGAGCTCTATTTGGCAATAAGACATCAATTCTTATTGCCACATTTTTATTTATTTGTTATACTTTATTTTTAATCATTTTTGAACATACAAATACAAACTGTCAACACGAACACCTGAGGGATAGGGCAGGTAACATACATTCACATTGATAGACATTACAGTTTCTCAAACATCTTACTGTATAAATTTGTAATAGGTGAACGGAAAGAAAACATCCCAAGTATCAGTCCAGATGATGAGAAGCCGCATGACAGAAGGAAAAAAAAAAAAAAAAGGCAAGGACTCAGCTGTTACACACCTTTGGCAATAAAGTGTTCCCCTTATTGCCACAAAAAAAAAAAAAAAAAAAGAAGACCATGACCAGTGTCTGAGTTCTCTGGAGCTTGCCTCAGAGAACTTGATCCAGCACGTGTGTGAGCTGGAAAATGCCTGCTCCAGCCTCCGTGAAAACAACTCCAAGCTAACAACTAAAGTCATAAAAAACTGCTTATGACTGTGGCTGGAAAATATTATGGTTCTTCTTTGTCTTCTTTGTCTGGCTACTATCATATGTTGTTCCCCTTTATATCTGGCAGCGGGGCCCTTCTGCTATCACAGTCATGGTTACAATGACAATTACAGCAGCAGTGATGTGAGTATTTTCTTCTTCTTTAAACTCGGCGGACTGTTCTATCTGTACATTATTCAAGGCCTGATATGAGACCAATGGAGGAGTTACCTTTCCCCCTATAGGGGTATGTTCGCAAAAAGAGATGTTAACTAGAGGTGTCGTTTATGTTCTAAATTATGAGGAAGCTGAAGATGGTATTACAAGATGATTTATTTTGGTAATTTTATTTTTGTAATTTGGAATGCAAGCTTTGAAGAGCTTGCTGTCTTGTTCTTTGGCAGCTGTCTTGTTGTGGGAAGGGTGGGGTTTCTCAGCACCTACCCTGGCCACATACATAATATCTGTGTCATTTTGAATGGATTATGTTATTTGGGCACTGATACCTGGAGTATTAAAACCAGCTATGCTTACCTACCCATCTTCTCTGTTAGGGAGAATGGCTAGCCTCTTAATTCTTTTGAGCTGGAATGTCAAGGGTTTAAGCTACCCTGCTAAAAGGAGAAGGGTTTTTTCCGCACATTACACAATTTGGAACAGCCGATGCATTTTTTTTTTACAAGAAACACACATTTGTGGTTCTGGCAAGTCACGTTTGATGTCTTGGTGGACGAGGCAGCATTTCCATTCTACTTTTCAGGCTAAAGCCAGAGGGGTCTCCATTCTTATTAAACATAATATCGCTTTTGAACACCATAATGTAATATCAGATACAAATGGATGCTATATTATTGTTTCTTCAAAATTGTATAATACTATGGTAATGTTTGCCAATGTGTATGTTGTGGGTTTCCTAAAAGGTTTCATCTCTTCCTGATATGGACTCATATTCTCTCATACTTGGGCAATTGTTGGTTTGAGCCCATGCTCCACTGGTCCTCTTCCAACTCTGGTACAATGAGCAAATCTGCGTCACTTATCCAGTCCTTCTTAGATAACTATGCTGTCACAGAAATATGGCGATATCGCCATCCAAACAAGAGGGAGTATTCATTCTTTTCCCATTCCCACCATACCTACTCTATGATTGACTTCTCATTGACAATTGATCCCATTTTCCCGCAATTGTATCCATCAGAGTATTATGATATCTGACCACGCCCCCGTGGTGCTGTCCATGACCCATCCTGATCTCCCTGCTGCAGAGAGACATTGCCGTTTTAACTCAATTTACTGTCCAATAGTGATTTTATGAAAGAGCAGATAACATTTTTCTTTGATACTTTTTTTTTTGTTTTGTTTTCTTTTCTTTTTTTCTCTCTTTTTTTTTCTTTGATACTAATGCATCATCTGAAACTTCCTGTCTGATCATTTGGGATGCTCTGAAAGCTTACCTAAAGGGACAAATTATTTCTTTTAGTGCAAATATGAAAAGGAGAGCCCAGAAAGAACGGCTAGATCCAATAAGATTAAAGTAGTGGATCAAAGATAAATTCAAATTAAGAACCCTGAATTGTATAAAAAAACGTGTGGAACTTCAAACTAGATTTTCTCTCCTTTCAACATATTCAATTGAACACCAACTATTGCAGAGCAAAAGTCTGTTCTATGTTCATGGCAATAAATCTGGTAATATGTTCAAATTAGCTGAATTTATTTAAAGTAAAACAGCACATCACAAAAATCCAAATGGACGATGATATCACTTCAGATCCCTCTAAAATCAATGACACATTCAGGAATTTTTATTCCCGACTTTACACTTCTGACCTCCCAAATGACAGTACGTTGATGAAAAATTTCCTAGGTCATTTAGAGGTCCCCACACTCACCCAAGATAATAAGGTCAGATTAGATCTCCTTGTTGCAATGTGGGAATTTCCCTGGACTTGATAGGTTCTCAGTGGAGTTTTTAAACAAAATAAAAACTCTTCATTACTTTCTGTAATGTCCAGAAACAGAAGACCCAGAATTCAGCCAGACAAGATCAGATAGCATAAAAAACAGTTTATTGAGACGTAAACTGCTTCAGGTCGAGGATGAATCACCGGCGTCGGGGACAGGAACCACTGGAAGTGGAGACAACAGGTTAGGCTCCTGTTAGCAGAGAATGTCGCTGGTAAAGCCCAAATGCGCTCCAGAGTCTGATCGGTGAAACTTTAATGATGTTACTCCTAGGACTGGCAGGAGCTCGGTCGAAAAACAGGAACAGGGTCAGAACCATGATAATAAAGTCAGGCAGGATAATCATGGGGGATAACCAGAGTTCGAAGTCCAAGAGCAGATCCAGGGTCCGAGCCGGGTGATCAGAGATCCAGGGAAAATCCAAAACAGAATCCAGGGGCAGAGTCAGGGCACAGAAGCAGGTCAGAAATTATTATTATTATATACATGCCCAACTGCTTCTATCCTAACAAATTCTCAATGCTCTCAACCTTTCAATCTTTATAGGGGAACCCGTCACGGGAGCCCTTCAATCCCACTGCTGTGTGATCTGACTATAGAGTCTGGTAGTCGCATTTCGCAGCTGCAAAGATACTTCAGAGATTTTGAGGAAAGGAATTAAACATACACAAACACTCTGTACCTGTAATGCTATCCTTACTCAATTTGGACAGGTTTCAGGGTACTGTAATGAGACAAAAGCTGGATCCAAGATTCACCAAACAGGTCAGTCACGTTTTTAAAAGGTTTATTCAAAATCCGGAGCAGCACGCCTTGACTCTCGCGGCTCGCGCTCACTGGCTGGATACTCCTGAAGGCGAAGGCACAGGGTTAGATTCAGTCACAAAGTGAGTGGAAAGACTTTGTGAAGAACTGACCTTGTACTCAGGAGAGCTGTGCAGTAAAGACGAGCTGCCACGGGGGCTGAATCCGTCTTCAGGCGAGACTGAAGCCGTTGAGCGGCTGAGGGGAAGTCAGTCAGAGCGGGGCTTTCCAGAAGGCGTTTGTCCAGGGGTAATCCAGGTCAGGTATCGGGGGTCCAGCAATCCAAGTGAAGCACACGGGGAAAATCCGAGAGGGGGTCAAGGTCCAAATCCAAATCCGGTACACAAGGAGGCAGTCCAAGGGTAGGGGTTCCTACCTGGCCATCGGTCTGGAGGTGGAAGCCTGAGGACAAACTGACCGAGATACCCAGCATGGCACAAAACTCCCTCCAGTAACGGGCCACAAACTGGGGACCTCTATCTGACACTATGTCAGTTGGCAGGCCGTGCAGTCGGAAGACCTCCCTAGCAAGGATAGCTCCCATGTCCTTGGCCGAGGGCAGTTTGGACAATGGGACCAGATGAACCATCTTAGAGAAGCGGTCCACGATGGTTAGGATGACCGTATTGCCCTCAGAGGGTGGCAGGCCAGTAATGAAGTCCATCGAAAGGCAGGACTAGGGCCGGGAAGGAACAGGCAGAGGACGAAGCAGGCCGGACGGAGGACGACGGGAGACTTTAGCCTGGTTACAGAGGGAGCATGCGGAGACGAAATCGCTAACGTCCGTGGCCAAGGTGGGCCACCAAAACCTGGAGCGGACCACTTGGAGGGACTTAGTGATGCCAGGATGGCCGTAAAGGCGGGAGCTGTGGTAAAACTCAAGGACCTTATGTCTTAGAGAGTCCAGTTCTTGGGGCATGTTGCAGGGATCTGAGTACTCACCAGGGAGTCCCTGACCCCCCTCTCGAGGCCCAGCCTGGTGAGCGCACATCTTACCGATTGCGGTAAGATGAAGTCGGGGACCTGATCAGTACCCTCCTTCTCCACCTCAAACTTCAAATTCTTGGACCCAGGCCTGTAAGAGAGGGAGAAGTTGAAACGCTCAAAAAAGAGGGCCCACCTAGCCTGTCTGGGGTTGAGCCTCTTGGCGGTCTTGGGGTACTCCAGGTTTCGGTGGTCTGTCCACACCAGGAAGGGAAGCCTAGATCCCTCCAACCAATGTCTCCACTCTTGCAGAGCTAACCTGACTGCCATGAGCTCTCGGTTGCCCACGTCATAGTTGCGTTCAGGGGGAGACAGATTCCTGGAGAAAAAGGCACAGGGGTGAATGCGATTATCTCTGGCCCTTTGGCTGAGGACGGCCCCAACGCCGGAACCAGAAGCATCAACCTCCACTATGAACTGTTTCTCTGGGTCAGGGGAGACCAATACCGGAGCAGAGGTGAACAGTTCCTTGAGACGCTTGAACGCCTTGGCTGCCTGCTCATTCTAGGTGAAGCTGACCTTGCTTGAGGTTAGGGAGTGTAGGGGGACCGCAACCTGGCTGTAATTGCGGATAAATCATCGGTAAAAGTTTGCAAACCCCAGAAACCTCTGGAGTTTCTTTCTGTCAGTAGGAGCAGGCCAATCATTGACTACTCGGACCTTCGCTGGGTCCATTGAAATCTGCCCGGGTGACAACATGAACCCAAGAAAATAGGTGGAGGACACATGGAACTCACACTTCTCAGCTTTGACGTAAAGCTGATTCTGCAGGAGTCGGAGCAGGACGGAGCGGACATGCTGTCTGTGACTGGTGAGGTCCTCAGAGTATATTAAGATGTCATCTAAGTAGACAAACACAAAGCGTCCAATAAAATCTCTGAGGACCTCATTGACCAGGTTTTGAAAAACCGCTGGAGCATTGGTGAGTCCCAACGGCATGACCAGATATTCATAATGGCCTGTCGGAGTATTGAAGGCAGTCTTCCACTTATCGCCCTCCTTAATACGAACCAGATGATAGGCGTTGCGGAGATCCAGTTTAGAAAAAACCTTAGCTCTCTGGACCTGGTCAAACGCTGAGTTCATGAGAGGAATAGGATAACGGTTCTTAACAGGAACGCTATTGAGCCCCCTGTAGTCTATACATGGGCGGAGAGAACCATCCTTCTTCCCCACAAAAACAAAACCTGCGCCCGCAGGAGATGAGGAGGGGCGAACTATGCCTGCCCTGAGTGCTTCTGAAATACAATCATTCATAGCCCGAGTCTCTGGAGCCGAAAGAGAATAGAGACGACCCCTTGGAGGGGTTGCTCCAGGTAGTAAATCAATAGAACAATCATATCAAAATCCGGAGCAGCACGCCTTGACTCTCGCGGCTCGCGCTCACTGGCTGGATACTCCTGAAGGCGAAGGCACAGGGTTAGATTCAGTCACAAAGTGAGTGGAAAGACTTTGTGAAGAACTGACCTTGTACTCAGGAGAGCTGTGCAGTAAAGACGAGCTGCCACGGGGGCTGAATCCGTCTTCAGGCGAGACTGAAGCCGTTGAGCGGCTGAGGGGAAGTCAGTCAGCGCGGGGCTTTCCAGAAGGCGTTTGTCCAGGGGTAATCCAGGTCCGGTATCGGGAGGTCCAGCAATCCAAGCGAAGCACACGGGGAAAATCTGAGCAGGGGGTCCAGGTCCAAATCCAAATCTGGTACACAAGGAGGCAGTCCAAGGGTAGGGGTTCCAGGAGGCAGGGGACCAGGCAGGGAATAGGCAGGCTCAAAAACACAGGTAACAGGTTGGGGTCAAGTTCTGGGACAGGCAGGTAGTAAATAACGCTGGAAAGTAACTAACCGTGAGGCTCGAAAATGATCTGGCACTGGAGACTGATTTGTACAGAGCTTTTATGCAGGTGAAGACAGATGAAGCCAGTAGAGGTTGATTGCAAAGGGGTGGAGACTGGACAGGGGTGTAAATTGTAAACAGAATCAGCTCCAGTGCCAGAATCATCACAGGTACAAAATAAATCTTTTGGCATAAAATGTAGAAACAAAATAAAACATGGGAAAATTGAAATTAAAAGCAAATATCAAAAACAGTTGGACTACAAAGTTGAACTAATGATGAATTTAAACTTAAAACTTCAGTCACTGTTCTGTATTTGTGAATCCTATTTTGTTTGCTTTAAGGATTGAAGGTTTTTAATCTTGATTTAAAGGCATACTATGCAACATTTTTCAGTTAATTAATGTGTTCCATACCGTTTTGGATGATTAAATGAGTCATTTCAGGTCGAACAAAGGTTTTCTCGGCCGCCCTGGGGGTCTGTGGGGGAAATACCGCACTTGCAATGCAAGAGCCCTCGGCTCGCACACACAGAAGTCTCGCTTTACGGCGAGAACTCCATGTGTTTTTGCCCTGCCATTCACTATATGCACGCGCGAAAGCAACAACAAAGAACCGCGTGTTAACGTCAAATAAATATGCAAGCATATCGAGTTTTATTATTATTTTTTTTTTTTTTTTTTTTTTTTTTTTTATGTCGGCGAGACGCTACCGCAGCGGTCGCGGCGAGGTGGCGGCTGCGGCTTGGCGAGGCTGCGGCGGTAGCGTCTCGCCAACATAAAAAAAAATTATAATAATAATAATAATAATAAAACTGGCGAGGCGGCGGCGGCAGCCGCGGCTTGGCGAGGCAGCGGCTTGGCGAGGCGGCTAGCGCTGCGGGAAGCTTGATGTTCATACCTTCGCTGTGTTAGTCATTGTTTGTACTGCCGTTTTTTCCACTTTTCGTTGCGTTCGCCTGTCTGCTAAGCTCAAAACAACCGCGCCTGTCTTGACGGAGAAACCAGAACAGCTGAGCATCTTTACGACAGTGCACTTTTACTTTCGCCCTCTGGGGGGAGCCTCGCTGGAAAATCAACCCCGGTTGCATAGTATACCTTTAAAATAACTCAGGCATTCAGCACTTTTACAGTTTTCTGGAAGTTTGTTCCAGATAAATGGAGCATAGGAACTATATGCTGTTTCTCTGTGTTTGGTTCTGGTTCTAGGTATTCAGAGTAGGCTGGAGCCAGACGACCTGAGTGGTCTGCAGGGTTGATACACTGATAACAAGTCTGTGATGTATTTAGGAGCTAAGCCATTTAGGGATTTATAGACTAACAGGAGGATTTTCCCAGTGGAAGACCACGACAGAATTTGCAGTCTACACTTCATCTCCGGTAAATACAACTTAATTTTGCACTGGTCATTGTTCTACTTAAATAATGGTATAAATAAAAAAATAGGATATATACTTAAGTTAAGACGTAAACATTAGTTTCGTAATAATATACGTACATGTACAATGTATGCAAACCGTCTGGCATGAGTCTGTGAAAAGGATTAATAAGACAAAAACTCCTAAATAATCCTTACTGTCATGATTTTGTCGTGGATGAACCCGGACACAGCACGCACACACAGAGTAGAGCTTTAAGACAGTTTATTGCAGGTGGATGGTGGTGACATGAGGAACCAGAGTTTGTTACCAGTCGGAGGTGAAGGATGCAAGAGCTGGCTGGCAGGTACAGAGTCCAAAAAACATGAGCAATAATCCAAAGCCAAAGTGGAGCTGGGCTGCTGCGGGACGAGGAATGAGACCAAGATGAAGTGACCAAAAATTAGCAGCGCAGCCAAACAAAAACCAAACCTGACGAGACAGGAACCAAGGCGGGGAAACAGGAGCAGAGAGGCATGATGGTCAGGAACAAACACTACGAGCCAGCGACGAGGAAACAACTGAGGTGAGTTTATAAGGGGAGCCTGACAGGTGACGGGAATGAAGACTAATTAGTGTCCAGACAGGTGTGACTAATCGCTGAAGGAGGGTGAGCTGAGTGAACTGCAAAAATGACAAGAAAAGAAACCAGACAAAACCTAAACCATGACACTTAGTGAACAATGTTTTTTTTAACCTACCGTGGCGGGTCTTCTTCTCTGCTGAGGCGCTGTGTGTCCGAGTCCGCTTTCGGATGTTACACAAACATGTCTGAACATCCATCCATCCATTTTCTGACCCGCTTAATCCCTCATGGGGTCGCGGGGGTTGCTGGTGCGTATGTCCCGATATAAAATAATTGTAGCCGTCCAGTGGTTTCAGGGCTTTCATGCTCTCTCGTCTGTACTGGCCTGCCGTGTTTATAAGGTAGCTGTATATGTCGCGGTACAGAACCCTTGGCCAGCATTTCACAGACTCGCTCCGTCCCTTCAGGCTTTTGCTGTATAAATCTGGCAATCTGATAACCATCAACCATCAACTTACTCTTAAAACGATCTTGTGATACGTTATCTAAAGAAGAAAAATACGTCGAGAGCTCGTCGTTTCCTTTGTTTGTGCCCGCTATGTGTTCGCCTTCTGCCTACCAGTCCGGCGCGCATGCGCGAAAAACCCGGATGAAAACAATAGCAGTGAACTGGTCTATACATTGTATTACTTTCTGGTCACACTTTTTCGATCAAGCTGACAGTTCAAATGGATGAGGATGGAGTTGAAATATTTCTATTCTGGCGCTGCTTGGATCCCGCTCCCTTTCCCCCGGGTAAATGGACTGATAGTCCAACGGTTTGGCATACAATTAGGGTGTGGGCTCAGTTCAGTAAGCATTTCCGTTTCCATGATTTCGCTCTCATTAGTCCTATTCTGTCTAATCTTCTCTTTCATTATCTGACTGCATTCCAAGAGTGACACGTGAGGGGCATAAAGAAATTTAAAGATCTTTTTATTGATAACAGCATTAACACAACTGTCTGAAAAGTTTAGTCTACCAAACACTATTTTTTTCAGATACCTGCAGACAAGACATTTTCTCCGTTCTCAGATGGCTAGACAATATGACCGCCAATATGTTACTTGTTCTGCATCCATCATGCAAGGGGTTAATGTCATTTAACAAACTAATGGGCATAAAACAGGCTCCTGGGGATAAAATTAGAACTGCTTGGGACCAGGATTTAAACATCCAACTATCAAACGATGTATGGTTTTCCATTCTCAGGCTAGTAAATTCAGCATCTCTCTATGCGTGTCACTGCCTGTTACAATTTCAGGTTGTGCACAGGGTTTATGTATCTAAAGCCAGATTATCTCATATGTACTCAAACATTGATCCTTTATGTGATAAATGTAAGAGATGTGAGACTTATCCACGTTTTGTACTTGCCAAGCCTGGAAAGATATCCAAACCTTGTCCCTTATTCTTAATCTTGAGCTAGAACCCAACTCACTGGTTGCCCTCTTCGGCACCACTGGTGAAGATAATGTACGTCTCACTCCAACCAAGGGCCGCACGCTGTCCTTCGTCCTGCTTTTGGCTATTTGTGCGATACTATTAAGGAGGAGGGATGTTGCCCCACACACACACATTCAGTGGTTAAGGGACATCATGTCCTGTTTGGACCACGAAAAGACCATTTATTCAGTTTGTGACTCAAGCAAGAAGTTCCAGAGGGTGTAGGGACCTTTTTCTGAAATACTTTGAGAATTTAAAGTCAATGTGAAGTATCTGCCCCTCTTTTCTTTTTTTTTGGGGGGGGGGGGGGGGGGGTTACGATTATGTTGATTTTGGATTACTCTGAAAAATTTACAATATAGGAAAATATATGTATATGTGTTGTTATATGTGGAAAACTCAACTTCAATAAAAGAAATATATATATGGAAAAAAAATGTGACCCCCAGACCACCATCAGACTTTCTTCCATTTCACATTTAAATCCTTCAGTTGTGTTCTATATAACATGGAACAGCAATGCTTTGATCTGAATTCCTCGTCACTTTAACTCGAGAGGCCCCCTTTGCCCCTGCTCTTATGGCACTTTTCCATGGCCTCTGTCTTGCCAGCGCTACTCTACTCACCCACCCTAGCAGTCCCTTTGCGAACAATATAAACTACTGTGTTGCATGAATTAATCACCCGAACGCACCATCAGTCATACACTCATGCCCACAGTAAATATCTGTCCCTTTTCTGGATTCATGTAGTATAAACCGTGTCCAGATCTCTGAAATGGCATTCTACAATCCCCTGTGCTGTCCTCACCACCTGTGCTAAGTATTTCCTCTACTGTGCTGCACAACTCCTATACCACACTGTTATGTTTAACCACATAATGTTTTCTATTGTTGGACTAAAAAAATGTATTAACAGCTGAGTATAAAGTCCAGTCCGTTTTCATTTCCTGAGGAAGAGGAGCCGTTGTTGGGCCTTCTTCACCAGGTTGCATGAATTCACAGTCCAGGAGAGGAGAGTCAGAGGAGTTGTGAACGCCCAGGAACTTTATGCTGCCAAATGCTCCACCACCTCTCCTATATGTGCAGAGAGGAACATGTTCAATCTTCCTAGACCTCATATAGTCTACTACAGGGGTCTTCATTTCCAGTCCTCGATGTCTGGTGTCCTAGAACTTGCCTTCATTCTGTAAACTTTAGAGCTTAATGAGTATAATTTTTCCTCACACTTGACAAGTACGACGAGGATGATTTTTTGAAACAGTACCGCAGACTTTTGATCACAACTAAATTATATTTATAGGTTATTGGATGTACGCGCTGAGCTGGTTTGTGTGAGTAAAATGAAAAAGCCTTGCTAAATCTGGGGATCTGAATTAAATACACCGTGCCTGTCTGCAACTAGAAAGCTGAAGTGTCTTTTATCTTTTCTTTTTTTTCCTGTGGTTCATGGTTTGTAAATAGTAAAATATTTCACAGTCCACCAACTTAGGTTTACATAAAAGTCAGTCACTAAGAGCACAGTGGCCTCCATAATCCTAAAATTGAAGAAGTTTGGGGCCATCAGAACTCTTCCTAGACCTGGCTGCCCAGCCAAACTGTATGCAGATATTCCCCACAAACTTTGTAAATGCTTTATATTCACTTTTCAGCCACAACAGATCCAGTCTGCGGGAAATCACAGACAGTCTGGTCGACTAAACACTGCAGCAACAGGGGTTTCTCCCTGCAGTCTCTGCGGCGAGACAAGCCTGTCAGCGGGTCTCTGCTGTCCCGAGAAGTCCGAGCAGAAATTAAAATTAGCTGATAAGCTTGATGAACTGACTGCACAGATTAAGTTTGGAGGTGTACTTTCTCGCCTAAAAAGAACTTAAAACTACTTTTTCTGATAAATTAAGGGTATAAAATCAATAGGTTTGTAAACTAGTCATCTCCATACTGTTCCTTACAGTTTGTGGCTGACTGTTGAGGCTTGTAGCACACAACCATGCCCATTGAGCAGGGCCTCAGGCTTTTTAAAAAGTCCTACACCAAGAGTAGGGTCTGTTTTCCATGAAAGTAAAGCTTGGTGAAAGTGAAATCCCACAAGTGCAAACACTAGGTGGGCTTTTGAAAAGCCTGTTGCTTTAGAGGTTTAATGGAAAAGGGCCTCATGTTGCCCATATCAACTTGCCACTGCTCACGTCGCATCCCTGTGTCATTGTATCTTTCAGTCTGTGGAGTGACTATCCTGTCTGAGGACAACATCATAAGGAGGAAGAAGATCCAAACCTTTGTGTCAAGAGTGTTGATACCTTGTTTTTTTTTGTTTGTTTGTTTATTTACCGTGTTTGACATTTCTCTTATTCTCTTTATTGGTGTTATTTATAAATTAAAAGATAACCAGATATCTTGCCTTGTCTTTTACACGATAAAAACTTTGGTGGAATTTTCTACTGTATCACAAACTATGATACAAGAATTAAGAGTCTTTTTTGTCATTATTAAAGCATGATGAAATAACATATCAGTTATGTCATGTTTAAGGATCTAGCCCACATGCAGAAATAGTTCGGGAAGCCAACACACAGTTTAAGATGTTTATTAAAGGAGCAGGAAGTAAAACAAGACGGAGAATGCTAGACACCGGGATCGAGGCCTGAACGTCTGGGCGGGGTTAACTGCAAGGGAAGAGGGAATAATGAGTCATGCGTCGCAACCAGAGATGGAGCCAGATAGTGCGCAGCTTACCCTTAGTCGGAGAACAAGGAACTGGGAAGAGTAAGTGCCGAGGGAGCTAGTGTCTACTCTGGTGTGTGGGTGGTGACTGGAAGGCGGCTGATGGAAACTGGCGAGGAACCCGAGGCAACCTCCACAGGCGGTAATAGACAGATGGATTGACCAGAGTGCAGAAAGTGAAGAGCGTCCGTGGAATCCGGGAAGAGGAACCTCACCCCGACTGGGTATTAGCCAGTAAGTTTGAGGGGGAGCGCCAGAGCAAAATCTGAGCATTGAAGACCACTGGAACACTTTTCATCAAAACTCCAGGACAGGTAAGTGCATCCAAGCACATGCAACTGTGCTCACCCGCTACTACCATCTAATGTAGAACAGATTACTGGATCAATGTGTGCTTCTGTGCTTTTTTTATCTCTCTTGTTGTGTCTCTGCTCTGTCTTCTGTAACCCCCAGTTGGTCGAGGCAGATGACCGTTCATACTGAGCCCGGTTCTGCCGGAGGTTTTCCTTCCCGTTAGGGTTAGGGTTAGGGTTAGGGTTCTCTAAAGGTTCTTTTTTAGCTAAAGTTCTCTAGCTAAAACATCTTCCCCAGTCTCATTGAACAGTACAGTTACTGTTTCATCTTATTTCTGTGAGATAATAGAAGTGGGCCAACATACTATCCTGATTTTATTTATAAAAAAAGATTTTTACACTGAATGTTGCTAGATAAAGGGATAAAGAAATTATAACTAGTTTAAAAAAAAATGTAAAGTGATTTTTTTTTTTTATTATTATTTTGTGTTATGTAGAGCAGTTCCGATTTTGATAAATTATTTTACTGCACATACTGCAGTTTAGAATGTGCAAACCTGAAGTATGGGGTGACAGCTTGTCTTAAAGTGAACAAAAAATGTGGGTTCATTTTTCAATCATACTTTCAGTCATACATTTATAAACATCACAGTTCAAAACTAAATATTTATTTAGCAAGCTAAATATTTATTTAGCAAGCTAAATATTTAGTTTACAAACTGCGGGATCTGCTCCGCCTCAGTTTAATGTCTCCGTGGGTGCCTTCGCCGCTGGATGCGTTCCGCTGGAGGGATCGTTCTCCGCGGAGCCCACCTCCGACGCAGCCCAGCGTTCGCAAGTTCCTGTCTGCGTCTCAGTTCCTGTCTGCGTTCTCAAGTTCCTGTCTGCGTCTCAAGATCCTCGTTCTCAAGTTCCTGTCAGCATCTCAGTCCTGTCTGCGTTCTCAAGTTCCTGTCCACGTCTCAAGATCCTCGTTCTCAAGTTCCTGTCAGCGTCTCAAGTTCCTGTCTGCGTTCTCAAGTTCCTGTCTGCGTTCTCAAGTTCCTCCTTCTCAAGTTCCTGTGTGCGTTCTCAAGTTCCTCGTTCTCAAGTCCCTGTCTTCGTTCTCAAGTTCCTGTCTGCGTTCTCAAGTTCCTGCCTTAGATCTTTAGTTTCCTAGTTTAGCTTTATTTTCTAGTTTTGCTTTAGTTTTCTGGTTCTCTTGTTTTCTAGTTAGTCTTCTAGTATCAGTCCAAGTTCTCTAGTTTCTGTTGTTGTTTTGAGTTATTTTGGCCCTGGGGTTTTGAGTTACTTAACATTCTTTGGTTTTAGAGTTTTTTCAGTGTTCCTTAGAGTTCTTTAGTTTCGGTTTGTTGTTCTGCTTAGATTACTTGAGTTTCTGTCTTGCTTTGGGTTTTATTTCTTTTCAGCTCAGTTCTATTGTTCTAGGTTTGCCTTTAGTCTTTCGCGTTTTGCTTCTGAATTCTAGTTTTTACCTTAGATTTTCTGTTGTTTGTGTTCTATTTTCTAGCTTTAGTTATCTAGTTTTTCATTAGTTTCGCTGCACCTGCCCTCGTCTCCCTGTTTTGCTTAGTTTCATAGTTTTTTTTTGGTTTTGGTCCCCCTCCCTAGTGTTCTGGTTTGTTTCGGTTAAAAGGTCTTAAAAGGTCCCTGCGTTTTGAAGGGTCCCTGCACTCTTTTAGGTCCCTGCGCTTTCCAAGGTCCCTACATTTCACTTCTCCTGTTTCCTTATCTTAGTTTTGCCCAGTTTGGTTAGTCTAGTCCTCTCTAGTCCTCCGTGGTTTTCGTTTCGCTTGTTTTCCCCAGGGTGTTGCTGTTCTGTTCCTCTGACTCCTAGTGTTTAGATTTCGTGTTCCCGGCGTGTTAGGACGCCCTCTGACCCCTGTAGATCTCGTGTTCCCGGCGTGTTAGGACGCCCTCCGCTCGTGTTCCCTGGCGTGTTAGGACGCCCTCCGTTCGTGTTCCCTGGCGTGTTAGGACGCCCTCCGTTCGTGTTCCCGCCATGTTAGGACGCCCTCTGATTCCTGTTTTTTTTAGAACTTTGACTCTCGCCCCGGCGTTCTCGTCCCTTGTGCCCCGGCGTTCTCTTTCCTTGCGCCCCGGCGTTCCCCTCACGCCCTGGCGATCTTTTCCCTAGCGCCCTGGCGTTAAATTGAATATTTAGGTCTGCGCTAAATATTTAGTTCCAAACTAAATACTTGTTTTCCAAGCGTAAAATTAATTTCCAAACTAAATATTTAATAGGCGAATAAAAGGTGAATGTGCCGTCACCCAGCAATGGCAAACCAAAAGTGCCAAAAACCTTTACCAAAAACCAGGCACCAGGTTTCCAAATTGAAATTGAAACAATGACCTTGCCAGGCTGCCACAGGTCCTGATTATATATTGTTTCTATTATTTCAAATATGTTCACACAAACAGAGAGGGTCATTGTTGCTTTTTTCATCTGCCTGCATTTTTTCCACATAACTGCCTGCCATTGGTGTGCACTGTGCAGTGCTGTTGCAAATTGCAGCTGCCTTTGGGACATGCACAATACTGACAGACTACTAATGAACAAAGTTATTTGCGGTTTTAGTGGATAACACTGCATGTTTGTAATGATTTCAGAAGTAGAACCCGGAATTCAACCAAACACAGAATGAGTGTTTAACAGTTGTATTGATGCAAAAGGTGTAGCCAGTATGGGAAACCTCTGGAACTGGCACTGGAACCTCTGAAAGGGAGAGGAGCTGGTTAGTGACTATAACTTCAACAGTGGGAAGTGTTGAACGTTCAAATAAAGTCAATAACATCGCTTGGATCCGAACTGTAGCACAGAATCCAGGAGATGTTTGGTTTAGGGTACAAACAGTGAACAACAAACAATAAATAAATAATGGGAAGATTCTTTATTGTCACTTTGTGTTACTGTGGTGAAATTCCTTTCAGGACATACTCCGGCTTAGAGTACACACAACAAACAAAAGACAATAAACATGTACATTTTGTTTCACATTACAGTGTGCAAAACACACAAAGATAAAAAAGTTTGTGTCAGCGTCCGAAGGCTTTTATATCAGTCCCTTCGCTGGTGATATGATGTTACACAGATTAGGTTATGTTTTATAAGTTCCTAGGTTCTTTTTGTTTTGCTGACCTTGGAGAGATGATAAAGCAATGGAAAATAAAATATTCTTCTGACCAGGTTATCCAAGGGCAGGGGTGCCCACACTTTTTCAGCTTGGGAGCTACTTATAAGATGACCAACTAAAATTGATCTACCTACAGTAAAATTTACTATTCTATATTATCATTATTTTATTATGACTATTCAATATTCTGTATTATCTTTTTTACATTTTCTCCTATTAGGATAAAGTATCTTTTAATTGAATTAGAATTGGAATAAATATTGGTGTGCCTTTCATAACTACATGAACCCACATTGCAAAATTGTAATAGCAGGTGATCTGTCTTCTGGAGGATGTCACAGCTAACAGAACGCCAGACCAGGTGTACCTACTATGAAGAAAAAAAAGCTGAAATGAACACAAGCAATGCAGATTGCAGAACAGTAGGAGAACTCAGCAGAGTGAGAGAAATAGGCCCTGATGTTCTCCAGCAGCCTAAACCTATAGCAGCATAACTATAAAGGTAGCTCAGGGTAACATGAGTCGCTCTAACTATAAGCTTTGTTAAAAAGGAAAGTTTTAAGATTAGTCTTAAAAGTAGACACGGTGTCTGCCTGACGGACCAAAACTGGGAGTTGGTTCCACAGGAGAGGAGCCTGATAACTAAAGGATCTGCCTCCCATTCTACTTTTAGAGACTCTAGAAACCACCAGCAGACCTGCAGTCTGAGAGCGAAGTGCTCTGTTAGGAACATACGGGGTAATCAGAGCTCTGATATATGATGGAGCTTGATTATTAAGGGCTTTATACGGTTAGAGGAAGAATTTTAAATTCTATTCTTGATTTAACAGGAAGCCAATTAAGGGAAGCTAAAATTGGAGAAATATGATCCCTTTTGTTGATTTTCATCAGAACTCTTGATGCAGCATTTTGGATCAGCTAAAGACTTTGAACTGCATTTTGTGGACTTCCTGATAGTAAAGAATTACAATAGTCCAGCCTTGAAGTAAACAAATGAATGGACTAGTTTTTCAGCATCGCTCCTGGACAGAATGTTTCTAATTTTGGCAGTATTCCGGAGGTGAAAAAAGGAAACTCTGGAAACCTGTTTAATATGGGATTTAAAATATGGGATTTAAATGACATGTCTTGGTCTAGTGTTTTCTCTCCAATGATAGTTGGATTTCCCACGTAATTCAGTATCGAGAAGACTGCCCAAAACAAACCAAGATTAGAATTAGAATTTTTAACACTTCAGAAGCTGGCTGAGGGAGGGTGAACTGCAATATATATATATATATATATATATATATATATATATATATACATATATATACATATATATATATACATATGTACATATATATATATATACACATGTATATATATATGTATATATATATATATGTATATATGTATATATATATGTATATATATATATATATGTATATATATATATATGTATATATACATGTATATATATATATACATGTATATATACATGTATATATACATGCAGTGTCCGAAATTAACTTCCTGATTCACCGGCCAAGTTGGCCGGTAGATGTAAAAATCAACCGGCCAGGCATATTTTTTACCGGCCAAAATATTAATCCTGACCAGACCTCAATTTTTATCACAAATTAAGAGTGAGATTATGTTAATTTTCGGGGGCGTGGTTGGCGGCGTGGCTGTCTGGACCCTGGAAGAGAAATCTTTGTTTCCTGACTTTAATAAGAAAATATTGTAGTTGATTATAAAAGGCACAATAAGAATTATCACATTTACATCCAGGCAATAAAAAACACTACAGATTATCATTATTCTATCCGTGTTGGTCTAATTTGTGAATGAGGCAGAGTTTCATCAAGCCTGTATGGTTCAACATTTTTCTCTCAGCTGCAACACTTAAAGCACGCAGGGGTTCACGCTGCGTCTTTACGCTGATCTAGTTACTGGATTTTACCCTCGTGCGCTACGCGCGGGGGATAAACAGTGGGGAAAATGCATAAATAAAGACTGTAAAGGGCTCCTTTAGAGGGAAGAGAATGAATAATGGGTCTGAGCTGAAGCCCCTGATTTTACAAGTTCCTTAAAAAGTCCGCACCTATATTACATGTAACGTAATTTTGCGCACCTGAATTCAAGCGCAAGGCAGCAGCCCACCGAAGCACCACTGGCTCTGTGTCGTTAAATACAAAACAGCATTAAACATAGCTACTGACTCTCCTATTTATTTTAATTGGGACATTTTGGTACGAATCGAAGGACATTAAACGTAGTGATTCACGTTTTGAAGGCTGGTCGCTGACAAAAGCACCTGGCTCCGAGGGAAGGGAGGAGAGAGGCGCAGTTACAGCGCTGAGGCACTGTAACTGCGCCTCTCTCCTCCCTTCCCTCGGAGCGCACGTAGTTAAATGCAGAATTAATAAAAACGAAACTTATAAACAGACTAATGGGCGTTTTAGACTGTATCTGGTTAGCAGATCTGTTTTCTGATCCAGCGTGCAGCCATGACTGGTTTTGAATGAAGGCTTTATCTGGGAGCCGCTCTCCCCAGAAATAAGATGTGAAAGAAGCTGAAGCAGCTCCACAGAAGGCGGGTCTAGACTGAGCTCTGTGAACGGATCATCCGCAGCCCAGATGGGCTTTGTTATTTTTATTTTATTTTTAATTTATTCGGTACAAAGATTTACTCGCCGTGTGGCAGCTAGCCCTCTGAAATTCACTCGCCAAACGGGAAATTTACTCGCATTTGGCGAGTGGCGAGTGTTAATTTCGGACCCTGTATACATGTACACTCACCGGCCACTTTATTAGGTACCCCATGCTAGTAACGGGTTGGACCCCCTTCGTGGCATAGATTCAACAAGGTGCTGGAAGCATTCCTCAGGGAGTTTGGTCCATATTGACATGATGGCATCACACAGTTGCCGCAGATTTGTCGGCTGCACATCCATGATGCGAATCTCCCGTTCCACCACATCCCAAAGATGCTCTATTGGATTGAGATCTGGTGACTGTGGAGGCCATTTGAGTACAGCGAACTCATTGTCATGTTCAAGAAACCAGTCTGAGATGATTCCAGCTTTATGACATGGCGCATTATCCTGCTGAAAGTAGCCATCATGGGTTGGGTACATTGTGGTCATAAAGGGATGGACATGGTCAGCAACAATACTCAGGTAGGCTGTGGCGTTGCAACGATGCTTAATTGGTACCAAGGGGCCCAAAGAGTGCCAAGAAAATATTCCCCACACCATGACACCACCAACACCAGCCTGAACCGTTGATACAAGGCAGGATGGATCCATGCTTTCATGTTGTAGACGCCAAATTCTGACCCTACCATCCGACTGTCGCAGCAGAAATCGAGACTCATCAGACCAGGCAACGTTTTTCCAATCTTCTATTGTCCAATTTCGATGAGCTTGTGCAAATAGTAGCCTCAGTTTCCTGTTCTTAGCTGAAAGGAGTGGCACCCGATGTGGTCTTCTGCTGCTGTAGCCCATCTGCCTCAAAGTTCGACGTACTGTGCGTTCAGAGATGCTCTTCTGCCCACCTTGGTTGTAACGGGTGGTTATTTGAGTCACTGTTGCCCTTCTATCAGCTCGAACCAGTCTGGCCATTCTCCTCTGACCTCTGGCATCAACAAGGCATTTCCGCCCACAGAACTGCCGCTCACTGGATGTTTTTTCTTTTTCGGAACATTCTCTGTAAACCCTAGAGATGGTTGTGCGTGAAAATCCCAGTAGATTAGCAGTTTCTGAAATACTCAGACCAGCCCTTCTGGCACCAACAATCATGCCACGTTCAAAGTCACTCAAATCACCTTTCTTCCCCATACTGATGCTCGGTTTGAACTGCAGGAGATTCTCTTGACCATGTCTACATGCCTAAATGCACTGAGTTGCCGCCATGTGATTGGCTGCTTAGAAATTAAGTGTTAACGAGCAGTTGGACAGGTGTACCTAATAAAGTGGCCGGTGAGTGTATATATATATATATATATATATATATATATATATATATATATATATATATATATATATGTATGTATATATATATATATATGTATGTATATATATATATGTATATATACATGTATATATATATATATATATGTATATATACATGTATATATATATATATATACTCCTGATCAAAATCTTAAGACCAGTCAAAAATTTGCAAGAATTTGCATTTTGCACTATTGGATCTTAAGAAAGTTCTAAGTAGAGCTTCACAATGTTAAAAGGACAAATCAGTGCAAGAGACACACTGCAAAAAAGGAACTAAAAGTAGGTAAAATCCTCTTGAAATTAGTGTATTTTTCTTTAATTCAAGCTGGTAAATCATTCTATCTGCCAATGGAATAAGATTTTTGTACTTAAAATAAGAACAATTCATCTCTATCATCTTATTTCAAGTGCAGGATATCTAATTATCCTATTTTAGGGGTGAAAATTCTCATTCCATTGGCAAATAGTCTTATTTAGCTGCTCAAATCAAGGAAAAATATACTAATTTTAAGAAAATTTTACTTACTTTTAGTTCCCTTTTTGCAGTGCAAGAACATTTGAGCAGGGAATTGTCTGAAAACTGCATTTATACTCAAACATGATTTTTTCAGCTGATCAAAAGTTTAAGACCATAGCTCAAAAAAACCCGAAAACCCCCCAAAACAGAAATCAAAATGTCAAAAAAAAGGACTCAGTAATGAGTAGCTCCACCATTCTTGTTGATGACTTCAAACAATCGTTTAGGCATGCTCGATGCCAGTGTTTCCAGGAAGCTAGTGGGAACGTTGCTCCAAGTGTTGAAGATGGCTTCACGAAGGGCATCCATTGTCTGGAACTGATGTCCATTTTTGTAAACTTCCCTTGCCATCCATCCCCAAATGTTCTCAATTGGGTTTAGATCCGGGGAACATGCAGGATGGTCCAAAAGAGTGATGTTATTCTCTTGGAAGAACTCCTTTGTCAGGCGGGCATTGTGAACTGCAGCATTGTCCTGTTGAAAAACCCAATCATTACCACACAGACGAGGGCCCTCAGTCATGAGGGATGCCCGCTGCAACATCTCCACATAGCCAGCTGCTGTTTGACGCCCCTGCACAACCTGAAGCTCCATTGTTCCATTGAAGGAAAATGCACCCCAAATCATGATGGCGCCCCCACCACTGTGCCGTGTAGAAAACATCTCAGGTGGGATCTCCCTGTCATGCCAGTAACGTTGGAAGCCATCAGGACCATCAAGGTTAAATTTTTTCTCATCAGAGAAGACAACTTTCTTCCACCTTTCAATGTCCCATGTTTGGTGCGTCCTTGCAAAGTCCAAACGGGCAATTCTGTGGCGTTGAAGAAGACGTGGCCTTTGAAGACGTTTTTTGTTTCTCTCGCAGATGCCGTCTGATGGTTATTGGGCTGCAGTCAGTACCAGTAATGGCCTTAATTTGGGTAGAGGATCGTCCCGTGTCTTGACGGACAGCCAATCGGATCCTGCGGCTCAGAGCTGGTGAAATTTTTTGGGGTCTACCACTTGACTTTTTTGTTCCATAACCCTCAGGATCATTTAAAAAATGCAAAATGACTGTCCTACTGCGTCCAACCTCAGCAGCGATGGCACGTTGTGAGAGGCCTTGCTTATGCAGCTCAACAATCCTACCACGTTCAAAGTCAGTGAGCTTTTTTGCTTTTGCCATCAGGAGGTCTTGACAGTGTAAAGACTTCACAGAAAATGACATGGAATCCAGATGTTTCCACAGCTTTTGGCTTTTAAAGACTATGGTCTTAAACTTTTGATCAGCTGAAAAAATCATGTTTGAGTGTAAATGCAGTTTTCAGACAATTCCCTGCTCAAATGTTCTTGTCTCTTGCACTGATTTGTCCTTTTAACATTGTGAAGCTCTACTTAGAACCTTCTTAAGATCCAATAGTGCAAAATGCTAATTCTTGCAAATTTTTGACTGGTCAAAGATTTTGATCAGGAGTGTATATATATATATATATATATAGATAGATAGATATATATAGATAGATAGATAGATATAGATACATGTGTATATTATATTATATATAAATACCCTTACCTGCTGATTCAAGCTGAATAGAGGAATGATGCCTCAGCTCTGTGCGGCGTATTTTTGTTTGAATCGACGGACTATTGACTTCAGGGCTCGAGGGATAACTTTCCACAAGTAAGATGAACAGATATTATTTATATTTTTGATTAGAATGTGATTTTTCTGTATTTTTGTCCAGCAACAAAAATCAAGCTAACTAATGTTTGGTGCCGGTGTCAGGCCAAACGAGTTATTCTCGACAAAATAGGCTTATTTAAAAAATAAATACATGTAAATAACAGAAAGTCTCAGATATTCCCTAACCTTGATTTAGATTAACTGATGCAAGAAGGCAATTCAAGAAATAAAAAATAAAAAATATTCTTGTGCTAACATTAACCACTAAATGACATACACATAGATGTTACGACTGTCTTATTTACTTGTAATTCACCCTATCAAAAGTAAGACACCTCTGATATCTCATAGCAAGCTTGAAACACAGACAACAGAACATCGGACCGGAATACTTTTCAAGCTTACTCACAACTTCAGGAGTTTTGATTCATTGTCAACAGGTATCAAAATTTCTTGCTTAAGTAAGGTTGTAAGAAATTTCTTAATTTGAAAATAGAAAAATAGGAAGAAAATAAGAAGAGGAGTGTCTACATAAAAACACTGTACAAAAGATGTCAATGTTATTTTCTTCATTTTACAAATCGTTTGTTTTGTTACGAAGGTTTCCCAAAGACAAAGATGTGAGAAAGAAGTTGGAAGTTTCTACAAGGAGAGAGGGGTTCACTGCAAGTAATACTTCCGTGCTTTGCAGTGAGCATTTCAAAGAGGAAGATTTTGACAGGACAGGTCAGATTGTCCGACTAAAAGATGGTGTTGTTCCATCAATATTCAACCTCCCAGCTCACCTCCAAATAGTAGGTGTATCACCATAAGTCTATTAGTTTTCATAAATATACATGTTTTATTATGAATCACATGAAAGAGTGTGGTATTTATCTCTCTATTTGTTCACATATACAAGTACCTATATACTGTAAAGTTAATCTTTATTATGCTTCTTCATGTTAGTAGGTAAAGTGCAGGACAACACTAACTTCCAGAAGAACTGAAGCTAGCCATTCTATGGTCTCTCAAGATGACCAAGAAACGTTTACTCCACAACCTCAACCTAATGATGTGAGTATTTCTGTTTTAAACATCATATAATGATGCTCATGGTCCTATTAAAATCTCACTCGTTTATTTCTGCCCATATTAAACACACTGACAAATAAAAGCGTATACACAATGGAAGACACAAGCAGCCACAGTCCTGCTGCTGTATGAAATAATGTGAGTTACACTGTAGTTATGCCAAAGTGATGTGTAAGTTTATCCCTTTGTCTACTAGGATCATTGCTATGCCTTGCTGGCTTCTCCTACCACGCTTACGGCTAAACTGAAGGAAGCCTTGGCAAGAGTGGAAAGTCTGGAGCGGGAAAAGAAAAACAGCATGGCCAGAGAAAAAAGGGCAAAGACCACAATTAGGTGTCTTCTGGGGGATTTGAGGGAAAAGAACCTCATTAATGAGGAGCTCAAAGAGAGGCTTGAATTCTACTCAGGTAAGACATCTTATTCTTACTCCTTTTTTAACATCCTTAGCTATCTAAAGGTAAGGCTGTTAATTTTTGCCCTTAAAATTTCACATCTTCAGATTGACTTTATGAAAAACAAGGTCCATGAGTACACAAAGGAGCACAGAGAGTTTGCCCTCACACTCCATCTGCATGGCCCAAAGGCATATAAATACCTCAGGGAGACACGAAAACTTCCCCTTCCACATCCACATACGTTACAAAGGTAGCTTTGATGTTGTCCAGTTGATTTTTTTTCTATATTTTACTTTTTTATTTACTGATACAATGCGTTAAATTGCTACTTGTACACTTTTTTACAGGTGGCTGTGTTCAGTGGATGACAAGCCTGGGTTGATGCTGGATATGCTGGAGAAAAGATGCCAGCAAGACCAGGCTAAATATGGATTGGTTGCACTGATGTTGGATGCCATGGCAATCAAGAAACACGTGCAATATAATCCCCATACCCAGTCAGTGTCTGGTTTTGTTAACCTGGGTGATGGAAGCAACGAGACTGATGTTGCTACTGAGGCTCTTGTGTTCTTGGTGGTTGGCTTGCAAGGACATTGGAAGGCTCCAATTTCATGACCAACTCCCTGTCGCCAGAAACACAAAGGGTCCTTCTCATTCATGCATTGGAGGAGCTGCATGCACTGGGCATTTGGGTGCTATGTGTAACAATGGATGGGCATGCCTCCAACATCAGCATGTGCAATCAACTTGGGTGTGAGCTGAAGGGAAACCCACGAGAGCCCCTTAAAACCAGTTTTCTGCATCCGGCATCTGGTGAGAAAGTATTTGTAATGATGGACGCATGCCATATGCTGAAGTTGGCACGTAATATGTTGCAGGTAGATGATGATCTTTGTACATCTACTTGTATAAGTCACATTTCTGTCTGTCTATTAATTTGCACAGTGGAGACTGTGCAAATTAATTCAACAATTTGCTGTTTGTACTGTGTACTCTGAGTGGTGACTCATTCTTACTCTGCAGGCGTATAGCCCAATAGCCACAACCACCAGTCAGATCAATTGGAGGTACATCAATCATCTCAATGATGTGCAAAAAAAAGATGGACTGCATGCTGCCAATAAAATTACAGACAAGCATGTGTACTTTGAGAACCACTAAATGATGGTGTCCCTGGCTGCACAAACACTGAGTTGCTCTGTGTCGGTGGCCCCCTGCACTACGAGGGATCTTGGGTACTCACAATTTTAAAAATTGTGAGGCAACAGCAGAATTTATTGAGGTAATGTAATTATTACAAAACCAATTAAATGTTTTGTTTTTAAGTAATTCATTAAAATTGGAATTCATCATCAGGGACAGTTGTTTATTCTGAATGTCTATGAATTCATCATGCAAATATTGTCATAGACCGCAATATTGCATATTCTTCATAAATTCGAACGTTTGTAGATGACATTAACTTCACAAATCTTAGAGTAGTAAAGCTCTGTGTGAAATTTGTTAGTACAATCAAGACCTGTGGAATATGGAAAAATAACAATACTTTTATGTTTACAACTGAACAAACAGTTAAAGAATTAGTATTAGTATTACAATATTATTAGAATTTGTATTTGGAACAAATAAATTGATTTTAACTATCTTGTACTGAATTAAACTGTTATGAGAGTGATTTAGATGCTGATATGTCTTTATAGATAATTGACAGGCTGTTTGACACAATGAATGGACGCAATCCGCGTGCTAAAACATTCAAAGCTCCATTGGGTGCTTGGAATTGGATGAAGAGGAAAGCATTTTTGTCAAGAAGAGGTCTATAAAGATAATGCATGAGTAGTTCTTGATTTGAGTTTGGAGATACTGAGTTCCTTTATCCATCGAGTTTCTAAGATGGCCTGTTCACTGCATGAAGTTCATATGATGTTAATGTTTTGTATTCAGTCAAACACACTGTTCAGTTTTGTTTGTCATAATTGTCATGTGTTTAGCATGTTTCAGGTCCCATGTTTTCCTAAAAGGTATGTATTGCACAACATACAGTTTTTTACAGGTGTCAGAAAGATGGTATGTACAGTATATCTATATAATTGTGTGTAAATATGATTGTGTAAATAGTATTTGGTGGTGATCAGCGGGTCTGTTGGCACAGAACAGCAGCCGTGCTTCTGTCAGACTGACTGCCCCAGGGCAGCTGTGGCTAAACAAGTAGCTGACCACCTGGGGGTATGGGGAGTGAATAAGTAATGTAATTGTAAACTGTATTAGAGTGTGGAGGAAATCCTTAAATAAAACACATTTTATTATAATTGATATGATATTCAATTCAATCAATTGTTTTATTTTGCAATATTATAAGTTGTTTCTTCTGTTTCAGTTGTCCTGTATTCAGTGTATTTCAGGTGCCAAGTTCTTCTAAATGGTATGTATAATATAACACAATATAAACGACAGGTAAGTTTGTAACTGTTATGTATTGCATTAGTTGTTGTTCCAGTTCTTCCAGTTCTTCCAGTTCCGCTCTTGTATTGTTTTTATTGATTCAAGGGTTGGGTCTTATGTTGCCATGATTAGAGTAAAAAAAATCTTTTTCTTTTTCAGGTATTTTGCTGTCATTGGCTGTCATTAACATTGACACATTGATGCTGATGGTTCCTGAACTGCTCCAAATTCAGCGGTATGTCCTCACATACAGCTTCAGCCAAGGTCATTTGGAGCTCCTATTTAATTCAATCAGAGCATCAGGTAAGGTTGATGTTAACTGAATAGAATAAATATTCTTAAAATGTATTAAAAGTACAGCAGATGTTTTTTTTCTGGAAATGTATGTAAGAAACCTAGAATTGGTATTAGGTGACCATGTCACAATGATTAATATGTGGGACAACAGTAAATAAGAAGATGTCTGTGAAACTCAAAGCAGAAAGAAGAACGTGCACTATGCCTTTAATGGATATCTTTGTGTCTTATGTCTGATGAATTGTGCATGTATTGTGTGTCTGTTTTCCATACAAGGTGGATGGAATAATAATCCCTCTGCAAGCCAGTTCCAGTCCATCTTCTGCCGTCTGATGGTTTGGTGTGGTGTCTCACCTAGTGACACAGGAAATGTGGCAGCCCAAGATAACACTGTGTCCCTGTCTGCTGTGGAGATGTCCTCTGCTGAAACTGCTGAGGAGCACCCATCTCCATTTACCAACATTTTGGCTGTTGTGTGTGACCACAGCTATCTTCCCACTAAGTTTGGTGGTCTGGTGGAAAATGCTCTGGTCTACATAGCAGGATTTGTAGTCCGCCAGATTCTGCGACAATTTAGCTGTGATGTGTGTCGGGCAAGCTTGGTCAGAGAAGCTGTACCGTCATCAGTTGATGAGAGCTACCACCTGCTAACTCTGAAAAACAATGGCGGCCTAGTGATTACATCACAAGGCACAGTGAAGGTGCTGAGAGCTGAAAAATTTGTTCAATATTCAGCGAGTTATAGTTGATTAGAATTGATTCTGCGCCTGGTCAACACATTACACTCAGCTGAGCTGTCGACCGCCTCAAGATGGCGCCACCAAATGTCGTCAGCGCCCATAGGCGAAAGCGGTCAATCGCTGTGTCTCAATTTGGCGGCTGCGTCCTTCGAAGGACGCATTTTAAGGCCGGTGACGTCACAACGATGCGAGGAGGCTGTCCCATTTGGCAAAAATTCTGAGGATCCTTAAAATGCAGCCTTCGAATGCGTCCTCCTTTTCCCCGAATTCTGAGGATGCACCGCTACCATCCTTAGTGGCCTCGCCTGGCACAAGATTTCCCGAGGTGCTTTGCTCGCTTTTTTAGTAGTTGAAGAAGAAGAAAGAAGGCGGATTTTGTAATGGAAAGCAGCAGCGCTGGCAGTAGTGCTGAGTACAGCTTTAAATGTAAGTAGTTTGTTTTTATTTTTTTAACTGAACATCTATTAAAATACGTGACGGTAACGGAGCCACCGGAATTTGTAGGACCAGCTAAAGCTAAAGCTTAGAGCTAATCTGTTGATACGAGACGTTCAGCAACATTAAAAGCCTTCATAAAAATGTCACAATTTTTGATTTTAACCTACATCTTATTGTAACTGTGCTGATAGCCGTGTCCCTCACAAATCCGATCAATCTATTCTCATACAGTTTATTACAAATGATTAGAACTGTCAAAGCTTAATGCAGCTGAAGAAATAACATCAGTCCAGCTGTACTGGGCTGTCAATACTGCAAACGTTTTGTTTGAATACTCAATAACGTATAGTTAATTTACAGTACAGTATAATAAGGTTTAAAGTATAATTCACTTGAAGAACAATACCGGCGTAATTATACAGAAAAGTCATTTTGCCTGTTGACATAACAGAAATATGCTTTACATGTCATTTTGTTCTAGGGAGCAGGGAGCATACAGAGGAGTTGATAAAACTCCGAGGAGCATAAAACTCCGTGAGCAAAATGACCACCTCTTTACCGGGGCCAAAAACACTGCCACAGTCGGATGGAGGTAAGAGTTGAGACATAATTCCATATACATGTTGCATTTGTATGTAAAATTCACACAAGTTCAAAGAAGTCCTGTTCAAACACCAACGTACAAATATAATCTTTTGATCACATCAAATGATGCCCAGATGTCACTTTTTTTTAATCTTATAGTTGTGATAGTAGTGATCCTTGTGTGTTTATCTCTTCTCGTTTCTCTTGTTTAGAACAATCCTGCAAAAAACGGGCCTGGAGGGTGAAGTTGAGCCACAATAGGCCAAAAAAGAGTGGGACAACTTGAAAAAAAAGATCCAGGGACAGGGCAGGGGGTCAGTGGGAAGCCTACTGCTGCCACCTGGCCATGGTTTGTCCTCAGGTTCTGTGTTGCTGTCATTGTTAAATTAAATTATTAAATTGTCTATAAAAGTTATTGTTGTCTGTGTGTTCTTAAAGTCTTTTAACCTTTTACATTATCTGTTTCATCACTTCTTTACAATTTAAGTAAACTTAGAACAACTTCTCAGTGACATCAATTTATTTTTAGAGAAACAAGTATTTACAATAAACTATCAAAAACATTTTAACTATTTACATTAGATTTTAAAATTAACTACAACAACTATTTACAGAAGATATAAAATAAATATTACTAAAGAACATATATATATATATATATATATATATACAATTTTGACTGAGCAGGAGTCCCTGGTGGTGCTGCTGGACTGGATGGGATGCCACACAGATGACCTTGGAGTCCTCTCACTGCGAGTGGGACATCATCTGGGGGGTGGGGGATGCCTCTCTCCACTGTTCACCACATCGTCCATCAGGGTTTGCAGGGCTGACCCAATCGACGGCTGCCATGTTCCTAAAAATGTTTAAGAAGACACAGAAAATGACTTTACTACAACTGTTTTCATAACCCTTACATGAGAAAAGCTAAAAAGTGATTATACTTGCCATCTAAATGTAATCGTGGTCGGGTAGAACCTCCTCCAGGGCAGACACCTCGGCAGACAGCTGGTCCCGCCAGGGAGCACCACTGACTGCCTCCAACACGTTCTCCCCCTCCTCATCCTCTGGCATGTCGTCCTGCACTTCATCGTATGGGGCCATGATGTCACCGGCTCCCAGGCAGATGTTGGGCATTTAAGTTGATGCAGCAGTACATCGGCCTTGTCTGGATAGAGACATGAAGATTAAGAACAACAGGATTAGATGATAGCAATTTCATTTTAGCTGATATAATTCTAGTGAATGTCAACCCCTTAACGCCTGGTGTTGCTAATTTGTGACCAAACTTATTTTACTTCATCTAGAGCCACTATTTAACTTTTTTTTTTTACGTTTTTATATTTAGATTTATTTTTCCTGTATTATTTTTTCGTTATATTACAAATAAAATTAAGCAGTAAGGGGATAACAATTTAGACAAATAATGATTTATTTCTCAATATTAGTTTGGCTTCTCAACACAACATTAGTGATAGTGAAAGTAGTGATTTAAGTCATTTATTTACAGGGTTTGTACACATTTTACTATTCAATTCAAATTACTAAAGTTACAAACATAAGCCTATATCAAGTCTTACAAATAAATATAACATTTTATATTTAAACATATTCCTCAATCTGCTGACAAGCGTTTGTTTAATAACTGGTATATTATGATCATTAGCAGGCCCCTGTGGGTGAAAATAATAGCAGGTAAATGTTACCTCTCCACTGCGCTCCTCCAGCCTGAGAAATATTCGTCGCCGGTCTAAACCGACTCTCCTCCTCCAATAACAAGTAAATAAAAAATAAATAAATTCAATATCCATTTTGTTTTGCGTCGTTTATCGGCGCTGGTGCTGTTTTTCGCCGGGCTTGGGGTAGACGTGATGACGTCGTGTCGCAACCAGGAAGTGCTCCAAAGGCTAGACCGTCCCATTTACCAACGGTTGAGGATCCTCCGGAGCATCCTCCGATGGCTGGGTCCTCCTAAGGCTGTGTAGGCTGGGTCCTTCGAAGGACGCAGCCGCCGAATTGAGACACAGCTAATGCGGGGTCTACTCTTATATTATGTCTATGAGTGGCAGCGCCAGTCATTAGACGAGCCACTTCTTCTTCTTCGTGTGGGAGGAGTGTGAGTGAAGGAGCGGAAGAGAGAGCGAGTGAGAAAATCTGTTTGAGTGGTTTTTCTTACTTTTTTCTGTCCTTTTTCACTGGGTGAGTGTAAATATTGTGTATATAGTTGTTTTACTTTGGTTGTTAGGGTTTTTTGGTGGGGTTTGTGGGGTTTGGTGGCCGTCGGGTTTTGCCCGGCGGCAGGTCGGCGTCTTGAACGCCATGGTGGTGGTTCTGGCGTCTTCTCCGCGCTGACACGGAGGAACGGCATCAAGGTGGGTGCCGGCTCTCCGTGCAGCGTGGAGGACGTTTGTTTGGCAGTGGGTGAGGTGATTGGACATGGATCCATCAAGTCCGCGGCCCGCATGAACGGAGCCGCGGTGTTGTTTGTTGAGCGGGTTGAGCAGGCAAACCTGTTGGTGGAGTCGGGCATCTCGGTGAACGGCTCGTTCCTCCAGGTGTCGCCGCTCACGCAGCCCGCTACCATGGTGATTTTATCAAATGTCCCTCCGTTCATTAGCGACGAGTTTCCCGTTAAAAAGCTCTCTCGTCACGGAAAGGTGGTTTCCCCCGTTAAAAAGATTCTGTCGGGGTGTAAATCACCTTTGCTGAAGCATGTTGTCTCCCTTCGGAGACAACTCTTCATGATCCTCAACAAACGTGACGAGGAGCTAAACCTGCGTTTCCGGGTGAGAGTGGACGAATTTGACTACGTCTTGTTCGCCACCTCATCCGGCATGAAGTGCTTCGGCTGTGGACAGGAGGGACATTTGATAAAATCGTGCCCGAACAGAGCTGGGTCGGCTCCGTCGGGCTCCGCGGAGCAGCAGCCTGCACCAGCCGGGGAGCAGGTGGGTGTGTCCGGCGAAGCTGGAGCTCCTGCCGCGGTGGAGGAGTGTTGCGCTGCGGGGAACTCCAGCGTAGCCGCGGAGGAAGCCGTGGCGTCGGCTCCGGTCGCTGGAGATCAGCAGAGGAGTTTAGTGGAGGAGAAAAATGTGGATAAAACATCTGATCCACAAAGGAATGATTGTGTGGTGAGTGAGAGCAGCACGGTGGTGTGTGGTGGTGGGGAAACTTGTGTGACTGGTGAGGAAGTGGAGAGCTCCATCTCAGGGTGAGATGGAGCAGGATGGTGTGTGTGAAGAGCAGGAGGGTGAGACTGGCGGTGAGGTGACTGGTGTGTGTGGAGAGCAGGGAGGGAAAGGTGAGGTGGTGGCAGGTGGAGGGGAGGTGAGTGTGGAGGAGTCGGTGGTGGCTCTTGTGGAGGAGCCTGTGGTGGTTTAATATTTTTCTCCAGGAAACAAAAGGATTAAGAGGGATAAAAGTAGAAAAATATTTTCCCAATTTAAAAATATTTTATTTCTCTGCAAGGTATTATATTAGATGAAAAGAAGAGTCTGGGTTTTCTGATCAGGAGGTTTTTAGACTAAAGAAAATTATGGGAAAAGTGAGAAAACAATTTTGAATATAATGCTGAGCACTAGCTTCTTATTATTTTTATTATCGTGCATATTTTATTGTGGTGTTGGTTTTAGCCTTTTACCCAACATGGATAATTTTAAAATAGCTTCTTTAAATGTTAATGGAGCTAGGGAGGCTGTTAAACGCACCATGATTTATGAAACAGCTAAACAGAAAAGAATCAGTGTTTTATTTTTACAAGAAACGCACAGTGATATTAGCAATGAAGCAGACTGGCGCAAGGAATGGAAGGGAGAAGCTTTTTTTAGCCACGGCACCTCCCAGAGTTCTGGGGTGGGCCTCCTCTTTTCCTCAGCTTTCACCCCGAACTCTTTTAATGTAGAAAGTATCGTCCAGGGAAGGTGTCTTTTAGCAAAAGCTCAGTTTGACCATTTTAACGTAGTTTTTATCAATATTTATGCTCCTAACGTCGGTGCAGAGAGGAAGCGTTTTTTAGAGAAAATTGGGGAGAGGTTGGGAGATTGTGGGTCTGATGATTATGTTTTTTTAGGTGGGGATTTTAATTGTACAGAAAACGAATTGTTAGACCGGAATCACAAAGAGCCTCACCAAGCTTCCCAGCAAGCCATGCGGCAGCTGGTCTCGTCTCACGGCCTGGTGGACGTGTGGAGGAGGATGCACACAGGCTCCAGACAGTACACTTGGTCCCACAGTAAAGAAAACCGCCTCTCTTTAGCACGTATTGATCGTTTTTATTGTTTTAGACATCATTTTAATGTGTTTAAAACAGATTTTGATCAGATTTTACCAGTAGCTTTTACAGAGCACTCTTTGCTTTTAGGGAATATTTTTATCACAAACATTTTACCTAAAAGCGCCTACTGGCATTTTAATCTGGCTTTAACTTACGATCGTAGTTTTAGAGAAGCTTTAAGTTATTTTTGGACTGTTTTTAGACAAAGAAAGGGGGATTTTACTTGTCTAAGGCAGTGGTGGGACCATGGAAAAGTTCAGATCAAGCAACTTTGTCAGCAGCATACTCTTAATGTCACTCGTGACGTCACCAGATCTATCAGAGATCTGGTTCACTCCCGCTTTCGTGCCGCAGGGCAGTCATCACCCTCCTGCCCAAGAAAGGGAATCTGCAGGACATTAAGAACTGGCGCCCTGTGTCTCTCCTCTGCACCGACTATAAGATCCTCTCCAAAGCCTTGGCAACTCGGCTGAGAGAAGCTATGGAGCAGGTCATCCACCGGGACCAGACCTACTGCGTCCCCGGCAGGTCCATGGTAGATAACGTCTACCTAATTCGGGATGTTTTGGAGGTCTCTGGTTCATTGGGTTTAAGAACGGGCTTGATCGCATTAGATCAAGAAAAGGCGTTTGATTGCGTCGAACACGGCTTCCTGTGGAAAACTATGGAGAGGTTTGGGTTCTGGTCTGATCGCCAAGATCAAGGTGATGTACAGTGGCATTGAGAGTATGCTAAAGATCAACGGTGGTCTGTGTGCTCCTTTTAGGGTGCGTAGAGGTGTTTGCCAAGGCTGCGCCCTGTCCGGGATGCTCTACGTGCTCTCCCTGGAACCCCTGCTTCAAAAGATACGTTCTAGTGTTCATGGTTTGGTTTTACCTGGTTTTAATAGTAGAGTGGTTTTATCTGCCTATGCTGATGACGTCGTTGTTTTTACTAGAAACCAGCAAGATGTTGATAGACTGGCTGAGATAACAACTAAGTTCTCGTTTTTATCTTCTGCGAGGGTGAACTGGGGGAAAAGTGAAGCCCTGGCAGTGGGCGAATGGGGTGAAGGGCTCCCGGTTCTCCCTCAGGGACTTTTATGGGAAAAAGATGGTTTTAAATATCTCGGTCTGTTTTTAGGCAATGAAAACACTGAAAAAAAGAACTTTTTCTAGAGTCACAGAAAAAAGAAAACATGGAACAGAAAATAGAATGTAAACTAGAAAAGTGGAGATGGCTACACTCCCACATGTCATACAGGGGAAGGGTTTTGGTTTTAAATAACCTTGTAGCATCTCAGCTGTGGCACAAACTTTCCTGTTTTGACCCACCGTCTGGTTTGTTGGCCAACATACAAGCAAAAATGGTCAACTTTTTTTGGAACGGGTTTCATTGGGTGCCACAGTCTGTGTTGTTTTTACCCAGAGAAGAGGGGGGCCAGGGCCTTGTCCACCTGGCCGGGAGTACAACGGCTTTTAGATTACGTTTTGTTCAGAAATACCTGGCAGGGCCCTCTGACTTAGTGTGGAGGGACGTGGCCAGCTGCATTTTTAGACGTGTAAATAACCTGGGGCTGGATGCGGCTCTGTTTTTAACTGATTTAAATCTTTTAAAGTTAAGGGGATTGCCGAGGTTTTATCAGGGTGTTTTTAAATCATGTGCCCTGTTTAAATTAAAGCCAACCCAAATGACTAACTCTCTGCACTGGCTTTTACAGGAGCCTTTAATCTGTGGGTCCAGGCTGGACGTGTGTGACGGCGCGGGACCAGGGCTGTCGGAGGCGCTGCGCCGAACCAAGACCATAACCGTGAAACAGCTGGTGGAGACTGCAGGACCGTCCCTCTCCAACGTCGAGGCCGTGGGTTCCGTGATGGGGGTACGGTCTGCCAGGCTGGTGCAGCGCTTCCTGGACCTCCTGAGGGGAAAGATGTCGGCCTCCGTGCTTACTGTGAGGGACAGGGCCAACCAGACCTGATGGACTCCTTTCCTGGCCTGATCCTGGATCCTGGTTTCCCGGAGAGAAGTGGACCTCTGCTCTCCAGCCTGGACCCACAGAAAATGGTTTTATCCACTATGGACCAGAAAACTGTTTATAGAGTCTGCTCTAAAGTGATGAATCAAAGACACCTCGAGAACCGTACAGTCTGTGTATGGACTGATAGACTTGCTAGTAGAGCACCCCAGTGGAGGACTTTATATAAGCCTCCAATTAAAAAGCGAACTGGTGATCTCCAATGGAGGATTTTACACGGTGCCATCGCCACAAACTCGTTTTTATCGGTTATTAATCGGGCTGTTTTAAACGAGTGTCCTTTCTGCAGTCTGTCTGAAAATGTTTTTCATGTTTTTACGGACTGTACAAGACTAAAGACCGTTTTTAGCCTTTTAACGAATGTTTTTAGTCTTTTTAGCACGGTTTTTACTACTTCTTTATTTATTGGAGGAGTGTGTCAAAATAAAAGTAATAAGCCAAAGGCTAGACTTTTAAACTTTTTAATCAGTGAGGCAAAGATGGCCATTTATTTGTCCCGTAGAGACAGACTGCAGGGAGGACCTCACCTTGACGCTGTGGCTCTGTGGAAGTGCAACGTTAAAGCCAGGATTAGGCTGAAGTTTCACTTCCACAGAGCCACGCAGAACATGGAGGATTTTATGCAGTTGTGGGGTTTTAACAAGATTTTATGTGAAGTGTCTGAAAGAGGAGAACTTCAATTTAACAAGCTCCTGATTTAAGAAGTCTATGTAAATGACACTTGTTTTTAACTAAATTGTTTAATTGTTTGGCCTTTTGTAATTAAAGTTTTGTTAAAAGTCAAAAAAAAGTCTTCTTCTTCTTCTCTTGCACAAATTCTTCTTCTACGGTTCAATGTGGGTGGTGGAGGCGTGCCTCAACATAGACATATATAAAGAGTAGACCCCACATCGACCGCTCTCGCCTATAGGCACTGACGAGATTTAGGGGCGCCATTAGTGATGGTGAGATGAAGCCTCATGAGGCATTGAACCACTTGAGCCAACTGGTTCGAGAAAGGGTTCATTTCTTGAAGCTTCGTGTGCACACGAAACCACCTACTGGCCAGGTGTATAATCACAGCCAGCTGTATCTTAACACGTGTGATGCATTGATTTTTTGTCTATTATGGCTCTTGGGAATGACTTCACAAAAGGTGTAGGACGAAATAATTTGTCTACATAAATTATGTATACACATATGTGTATAATAAAATATTGTTTGAATGTATTCTCTGTGTGTAATTATTCCCAATATAGTAGTGTCATGTGATATGGCATGTTGTGTAATAATGTTTTTCTGTGACTCTAGAAAAATGGCATGGGCTTAATCAGGCAGAGGACAGTGAAAGTGCTTGTGGAACTAGGGAGGGGTTAATGAATAGGCTAATGCTTGTGTAACTTGGATGATTTCATGCATTTTTATTAAGAAACAACAATTTCTTCACAGTTTTTGGTTTCAAACGATTTCTCTTTTTTGACACTACTTCTCCAGCCTTTTAAAAGACATGCTCACATGGCACAGATGATGCCGGGGTGCATAAATAAATAAGTGCAAGTTTGTACAGATTGGGGTACAGTGACCGATGATTAGCCCAGTACTCCAGGGGGTTCTCCAGCCTGCTTATGTTTGCCTCTGACAGGTAGCGCTGGACCTCTACGGTGGCATCTGCTGACACATTTTGAGTCCTCTTTGCCTCCATGACACTAGTGTCCAATCTTTGCCAAAGTCTGCTACCTAAATGGAAACCACAGGTCATGTTAGTAAGTGTTGTAATAGGAATAAGTAATCTCAAAATGTAATATAAAAGATTACCTCCAGTGAATTCTTGAGAGGTGGAAGCCTGGGGAATCTCGTGAGTGTTCTCTTCTGTGTTCCGTCGGATGACGGTGGCACACTCTGAAGTCAAGCGCTTCACTGCTTCAGCAGCTTTTGTGTTGCTGAAAAATGCGATAAGTTTAAGTCGTGGGTCCAGGAGTGTAGCCAGCGACAAGATGCTCATTGACTGGAGCATGTGCAGCTTCTCCCTGAGCTGTCTGATGAGCTGCTCTCCTATTTCCACTGCTACTGCAGGTGCCGACTTGGTGTCTTCCTCCTGAAGGGCTTTCTCTATCATCTTCAGGAGGGGGATAAGTTTTGATGCCAAAACGTGTTCTTCTGCAGAGAGCTCCGTGGTGGCGTCATAGAAAGGAGAGAGTAAAGAAAGGCACGCTACAACAATGTCAAACTCACTGGCAGTGAAAAAGGGAATGTCAGTGTGTAATCCAGCCAATGCCGCTCCTACTGGCTCCCTCAACTCCACCAGACGTTGCAGCATCAAGTAGGTGCTGTTCCATCTTGTTTCCACCTCCTGCATCAGCTTGGTTGCTTGCATGCCCAGCTGAAGCTGCACTTGTGTAAGCTTCTCCTTTAAAGATACAGAAGAGTAGGCCATTAAGTCACTGCAGTAGGAGTACAGACAAACTATTAACATTATATATTGGAATAAAAGAAAAGAGCATGCCTTAGCAGTGGTGCTGCTTCTAAAGTAGCCAACCAGCTTCCTTGCTTTGGCCCGGAGGCCAGAGAGCACAGGGTGCTGGTCAAGCGCCCTCTTCACAACAAGATTGAGGGTGTGAGCAACACAAATGTGGTGGCGAAGCTTCAGCTCTCTCACGCATGCCACCATATTAGGAGCACCATCGGTGACCATGCATGGCACCTTGCCTGAGATTCCCCATTCCTCCATCAGGGAGGCTTTCACACAAGCAATATTTTTAGCAGTGTGAGACTGGGGGAATGCCTGCACTCCCAACAACACCGAGCTCAGCTTTTCGTTCTCCTCCACAAAGTTGCATGTAACTGCCAGGTAGGCATCCACAGGGCCGCTGGAAGTAGTTTTGAACAGGGGGTGCTGTGAATTATTATTTTTTTTTAATAAATAATTAAATAGATTGAGATTCACTACTTTTTTGTCATATACACTTGAGTGCACGCAACCAAGGGTCTAATGGAGACGTCATCCAAAGCAGCCAACTTGTATTGACTTGTATTGTGCAACTCTGATCTTTCATGCTCGTTACATTTTTCTGTGGCTTTACGCCAATTTGAAAAGCTGGCATTTGAAGCTGGATGTTGGCTGGAAGGGCTTGTCTAGTCCAATCATGCTGGGTTGTGTTTTGAGTGCAGGGGTTGGGCCTGCAGGTGCAACCATAGACATAATCTAAAGAGTAGACCTCGCATCGACCGCTTTCGCCTATGGGCGCTAACGAGATTTGGGGGCGCCATCTTCGGGAGGTCAACGGCTCTGCTAAGTGTTATAGAGGAGGCGCAGAATCAATTTGAATCAACTATAACTCGCTGAATATTAAACAAATTTTGACATTTTTTTTATGAAAACTTTAAAACTATAGTTATTATAACAAAGGGTTCAGTGCATGTAAATATTCTTAGTGGGGTTAAAGGTAAAAGAATATTCTGATAAATGTATGTATGTTGCAAAACACAGCCACTCATACATTTTTTATTACTATATACACAAACACATTTATACACAAATATATTGTGGGGAGTGGTGGCCCAGAGGTTCTGGGTTCAACTCCCACTGACTGCCACTCTGGGTCCCTGAGCAAGACCCTTATCCCCCGATTGCTCCCCAGGCGCCACACAGTGGCAGCCCACTGCTCGCCAAGGGGATGGGTTAAGATGCAGAAATGAATTTCTCCATTGTGAGATCAATAAAGTTCAATAATTATTATATGCATATGCCAAACATAAACAAGGACACATAGACACAGACACACACACACACATATATATATATATATAATTATTATTATTTTATTATATAAATATTATCACTGAAAATTAGCCTATTTTGTCGGGAATAACTCTTTTGGCAAAACATTAGCACCAAATATTAACAACTGTAGTGACTACTTGTCCATGAAAGCCAAAAAACTCAAGTGACCCAAACAAATCAGTTAACTAATTAAACAAATTACTAACAAATAATTGTTTTCTAAGCAACTAAATTTAAACAAAAATATTAATACAACAAATAAGCAAATAAATAAAAATGAACTAAATAAACTAAATTCTAAAACGTAACAAAAATAGAGAAATACCAGAGCAAGCTTGAATTTTGCTGGTGGACAACAATACAGAAAAAGAACATTCTAATCAAAAAATATCTGTTCATCTTAATTTTGTGAAAGTTATCCCTCGATCCCTGATGACAACAGTCTGTCGATTCAAACAAAAATACGCCGCACAGTGCTGTGGCATCCGTCTGTTCAGATTTAACCAGCAGGTTAGGGTAGCAGGTCGACCGCCCCAAGATGGCGGCCATAATTTCTGCGCCGCGACAGTCAATGCGGGGGCAACTGCTATCAGAGGCGGGCAGACAGTCTCCTCACTCCGGCTGCTCTCCGCTGTCGTGGTTGCGGTACTAGTGTTCTTCACTAGTGGTGGTAGTTTCCAAAAAAAATCCGAAATGCGTTTCTGTGTCATATTTCCTCCTCGTTTCTGTCTTTAGACTATGTAAATTTACTAGTCTGCTCCCGCGAGCGGATCTTTACTCGGCGACCACTAGCTTGCTTGAAGTTGCCATGACAACGTAACTTCCGTGAAGTTCTGTTGATTAGGCCTCAAAATAATTAAATTATAATCCAAATACACGTAATACTAAAGTGTTTTTTTTTTAAAGTCAAAAACATTCCCCAAAATATTTATAAGAAATTTATAAATTGTGCAAAGTATTTTTAATACATTTTATAAAAAATCTCCCTCTCGCCACTAGGGGGTGCTGCAGCACCCCCAGCACCCCCACTTCCCGCGGCCATGGGCATCCATGTTGATGGAAATATATATATATTGCTGAATTGTGACACATACAATAATGTAGTCATTCGTTTCATGTATGGACCCACACATACCTGCCTTGTAGAGAGAACATAATTGGGATCCAGCTTAGACACAAATGTTCTCGCTGGCTCCATCCTACTTCTATCCTGTCCTCGAACTCCTAAATCTCCTATCTATCTATCTATTTCTCTCCTAAACTCTCCAAACACCAAACTAACTGTCTCAAACTAAATAACCACTATCCAAACTCTGCTATCCAAACTATCAAAACTCTATCCACTCTCTCAACTGACCGAAACTCGCCTACAACAACCCACATTTTGAATGGAGCCTGTGGGGTTTCTAAAGCTGTCAAACCCCGCGCCAAAATCTGAGCCACTTACCGAAGCAGTCACGTGGTACAGCCGGGCAGCGAGGCTTCGGACGTCATCGTTTTCGGCTCCTCCCCTAAATGAAGCAAGCTTCGATACCCGCATTACGGAAACGCCCCCTCCATTACTCGACACACGCCTCGAAGCCTCGGCACATCACGTAACATCACTAGGCGCCATCTTGGGGCAGTCGACAACTCCGCCCAGTGTAATGTGTTAACCAGGTGCAGAATCAATTTTAGTCAACTATACTCGCTGATTATTGAACTAATTTTCACGTTGTTTTTTTCTGAAAACTTTAAAGCTATAGCTATTATAACAAATCAGTGCATTTAAATGTTCTTAGTGTGGTCAAAGTAATTGAATATTCTGAAAGAATTTATGTATGCTGCAAAACACAGCCACTCATACATACACACAAACAAACAAACACACACACACACACACACACACACACACACACACACACACACACACACACACACACACACACACACACACATATATATATATATATATATAGTTACGGCCCAGGGCCTTTCCTCTGAGTCCCTGTGTAGAGCTAACCTGACAAAAGCCAGCTGTATGTCGCTCCGCCTAGCTCCACTCACATACATCTGGGACACCGCCATAGGAATTGCCTTTACAGAAGGCTGGGCCTTATCAAAAATTCTTGCATATGATTGGATAAGCCACTTGTCTGTCATCTTTATTGACGTGCTATTTCAACCACTCACACCGAAGCTAACCCGTGACGCTGATGATAGCGACGCAGGAAAAAAAAAAAATAATAATAATAATAATAATGTGTTTGCGGCTCTAGTGGCATGCGTTTTATTGACAGTGAGCTGACAGGAAGAGGGGGGAAGACAGGCGGCAAAGCGCCGCGGGTCGGAGTCGATTCCGGGCCGACCGCGTTGAGGACTAAAGGCCTCCTAACATAGTTAGGGCTAACCACTAACCACTCCGGGGCGCGTCCGCGTCTGCACGTCCGCTGCAGACGCGAACGCGCCCCGGAAAACAAAACTTGCCAAATCCGGTCGGGAGAAGGGCGAAAACATGGTTTCCACCAACAAAAGCCTTCAGAGCCGTTCTCTGATGTTCTTTTAATGAAACAATAGTAGGTAGATTGGACAACACGGAAGAAATAGCAGCATCAACGTTAACGCTTGCTTCCTCGACGAGCCGCCATTGCTATCAAAACAGTCTCACGTCATGGTCACGTCTCCACTACGTCACATCTATGAAATGCCAGCCCTGCGTCCTGATTGGCCAGACCATAAATTTGGTTGGAGAAATCCCTTTCTACCGGCGGTGTCCCAGATGTATGTGAGTGGAGCTAGGCGGAGCGACATACAGCTGGCTTTTGTCAGGTTAGTGTAGAGCTTCTAATTGGTGCTGATTGGAAGTGGAGGCAGCTGGCCAGAGTGACGTCAGCAAGCTTCCTCACCTGACAGCGCAAGCACAAGCTCCACTCCAGCCCAAGCACCAGATGATCAACCCCAGCTGGGAGCAGCTCAGATCAGACCACCTCGGAGGAGCTCAGCTCATTCTTTCTCTCTCTGCCACCTACTTCTCTCTTTCCCTCTCCTCTCCAACCAGTTATGATTTTTGTTAAATAAATCACATTTTAAGTTATCCCATGCGGGGCTTCCCTTTGATTCGTTATGGTCCAAGAGCCAGGCCATAACAAAAAAAATATCTATCGATCGATCGATCGATAGATATGTATTGCAGCTGCTCTGTGAAGGCATCAGAGCTTTGTTAGACATTAGCGAATAATATATATATATATATATATATATATATATATATATATATATATATATATATATATATATATATATATATATATATATTATTCACCAATGTCTAAAGCTCTGATGCCCTCACGGAGTACAGTCATGGCCAAAATTATTGAGAATGATTCAAATGTTAATATTTACAAAGTCTACTGCTTCAGTTTTTATAATGGCAATTTGCATATACTCCAGAATGTTATAAAGAGTGATCAGCATAACAGCAATTAATTGCAAAGTCAATATTTGCCTAGAAAATGAACTTTATCCCTCAAAACACATTTCAACGTCATTGCAGCCCTGCCTTAAAAGGACCAGCTAACATTGTTTCAGTGATTGCTCCATTAACACAGGTGTGGGTGGTGATGAGGACAGGGCTGGAGATCAATCTGTCACGATTAAGTAAGAATGACACCACTGGACACTTTAAAAAGAGGCTGGTGCTTGGTATCATTGTTTCTCTTCTGTGAACCATGGTTATCTCTAAAGAAACATGTGCAGTCATCATTGCACTGCACAAAAATGGCCTAACAGGAAAGAGAATCGCAGCTAGAAAGATTGCACCTCAGTCAACAATCTATTGCATCATCAAGAACTTAAAGGAGAGAGTTTCCATTGTTGCCAAAAAGGCTCCAGGGCGCCCAAGAAAGACCAGCAAGCGCCAGGACCGTCTCTTAAAAGTGTTTCAGCTGCGGGATCGGGCTACCAGCAATGCAGAGCTTGCTCAGGAATGGCAGCAGGCAGGTGTGAGTGCATCTGCACGCACTGTGAGGCGGAGACTCTTGGAGCAAGGCCTGGTCTCAAGGAGGGCAGCAAAGAAGCCACTTCTCTCCAGGAAAAACATCAGGGACAGACTGATATTCTGCAAAAGGTACAGGGAGTGGACTGCTGAGGACTGGGCTAAAGTCATTTTCTCTGATCAATCCCCTTTCCGATTGTTTGGGACATCTGGAAAACAGCTTGTTCGGGGAAGACGAGGTGAGCGCTACCACCAGTCTTGTCTCATGCCAACTGTAAAGCATCCTGAAACCATTCGTGTGTGGGGTTGCTTCTCAGCCAAGGGAGTCAGCTCTCTCACAGTCTTACCTAAAAACACAGCCATGAATAAAGAATGGTACCAGAATGTCCTCCGAGAGCAACTTCTCCCAACCGTCCAAGAGCAGTTTGGTGATGAACAATGCCTTTTCCAGCATGATGGAGCACCTTGCCATAAAGCAAAGGTGATATCTAACTGGCTCAGGGAACAAAACATAGAGATTTTGGGTCCATGGCCTGGAAACTCCCCTGATCTTAATCCCATTGAAAATTTGTGGTCAATCATCAAGAGACGGGTGGAAAAACGAAAACCTAGGAATTCTGACAACATGCAAGCATTGATTGTGCAAGAATGGACTGCTATCAGTCAGGATTTGGTCCAGATGTTGATTGAGAGCATGCCAGGGAGAATTGCAGAGGTCCTGAAGAAGAGGGGTCAACACTGCAAATATTGACTTGCTGCATTAACTCATTCTGTCATTAAAAGCTTTTGTTACTCATAATATGATTGCAGTTGTATTTCTGTACGTATGTGATGACAACATCTGCCATACACACATGAAAACCAGAGGGCAGCAGATCATGTGAAAATATAATATTTGTGTCATTCTCAATACTTTTGGCCATGACTGTAGATGCAATTTTGGAGAGACTAAGTCACAAAAACTTTAACATGTAGACCTGTATCTCTCTATCTAATATTAGAAAAATCACATTCTAATATAAACAATATCTTTTAATGTTACTTGTCAAAAGTTATCCCTCGAGCCCTGATGTCAATAGTCCGTCGATTTAAACAAAAATACACCGCACAGTGCTGAGGTATCATTAGTGTGTTCAGCTTGAATCAGCAGGTTAGGGTAGCAGGTCGACCGCCCCAAGATGGCGTCCGTAATTCCTGCGCCACGACAGTCAATGCGGGGTCTACTCTTATATTATGTCTATGTGCCTCAACGTTGAACCACGCCCCGATCTGCGGTCTGCAGTCAGGGGCTACTCGAACACCGGCAGACTTCAGATGTTCAGACAGGATGAAGAGAAATAACATACACTAAGAATTTTTTTGAGCTACTTTCAGGGGGAAAAATCGCCGTCATTTGGCCTGTGGTCTTTATTTTATTTATTTACAGAGACTGTTTTTTTTAATACCAAGATTTGATTTGTCACCAAGGAGGGGCAGTTGCGGTTTATTAACGCATCCCTCTGTAAAAAAAATATTCGGTGGCTCTAGAATAGTTTTCTTTTGGTTTCTGGGATGGATTTAGTGTAAAACATGCGGTGCTTCGAAACCTTTTGTCTTCCGCCAATCTGAACAGTTATAGCTGAGACGACACAGCGACTGCTCCGGTAAGCAACCTGTTCAACTCCTGAGGATTAAGAGTTTGACATTATGTTAGCCTCCCAGCTACTCATACAGCCCTGATGCTCAGAAGCTAACAGCGCTTTAAGTGAGCTGCACGGTAACTAGGTCATGTTGCTATACTAGACTCTGGACAATCATTGGGTCAAATACTGAGCGGCTTCACGATAACGTCACTAAATATCTTTAGCGTGTATACATCCGAGGCGGTCTCCTCCACGCATCTGAAGCGGTGCCAAGCCATAACGTCTAGATTGAAGGAAATTTAAGAATGAATATCTAAAGACGGGGCTACAGCGCTAAACTCGTGTCTTGGGTTGATGAACTGAGTCAGAGACCTTTGTAGCTACAGATCTTTAGGGGTGCTCAGCCTCCACTGAACAGCTGACGTTGCTAATCGGTTTCAACAAATTAAATAAGCACTGTTTAGTCATAAGGTCAGGTTAACCCAGCACGTATTCATGACCTATGACTTCCCTCTCGACATACACTAACAGGCAGCCTAGTGCTAAATATGAAAATATTTAGACATCAGTCTTTCTATGTAGTTATGATTGCAGTTGTCAATCATCACAGATTTGTATCCACAAAGTGAAATGATCTAAGATAAGAATATTAAACTGTAGGGCTGTCCAGAGTTAGTAAAGATAAAGTGCTGGATCATAAATGCAGCGTTGTGTCTGTTTCTAGGTGTTGATGTTCTGGAGAACTGTGGTGTGGTACAGGACCACCAGGCTCTTCATGTCTAGTGGCTGCAGTCAGTCTAAATTTGCTGTGCAACAAAGCTAAAAACAGTCTATTTCAATACTGGAGTAAAATTGACTACAGTCTTTCATCCCCATTATTTATTAATTTATGTGAGCAGAAACACATTGCAGACTGAGAAAAAAATATTTTAATACTGATTAACAGTTATATAGTTTTCATACTTCAAAAGAGGAAATAAAGCCAAGTCAGACAAGCAATAGACCTAGTAACTGATCATCAGGGAATAATAAACAATTATGTTTTCAGCACTGATTCCCCTTTGAATTACATCAAAGCCACTCATTCCGCTCTGCTTTGGGAGAACTCAGTTGTGTCACCTTTCCTTAAAGGAACAATAAGTAATTAAAGCTGCTAGCTCGCAGCTAGCAGCTCACCGCTCGCAGCTCACCGCTGCTCGGCCTATGTCGCCACCGCGGAAGCGTTGCTTGACGACCTCCATACCAA